>CM055969.1:11687500-13163125 GCA_029531755.1 Holothuria leucospilota | reverse complement strand
GACCTGCCGTTAGTCCGAATTAGGCTGTTGAGCCGTAAGTTTGGCTATTTAATGGTCAAATGTGAGTATTTACTGGACATTTGACCCATATACGTTATTGTTCTCCAACAGTCGACAGTATTTCTGTTGTAACAACCACTTTTGTCACACCAACCACTTTGTCACAATTAATCGGTTGTTGTGACAAAAGTGATTGCTACATGTGTCAAAGCTACTCAGAAGCTTGTCTCTTTGTGTAACGTTTTTGCGGGTAAAAAGTCATTCCCCGACAGATACCTTTAATTATGACACTGCGTGTATATATTACGTGATGCTTTCTAATTTGTGGTTTCTGTTGCCCTATACAACGACCACAATGACGACTCGGCTACTGAGCTCCTCCTTTTCTGTTTTGAAAGGGACGTGAATAATTTATTAAGACTTGGTGAAATATTCATAAAGTATTTTCAGTTCGACTATTTATAAGCAACCAAGTCTTGTATCTCATATGCAATCTTCAAACGGTAGTCTGGTCTAACTATTCAACGCAAGACGTAATTCATTGTTGGATAGATAAAAGCTCTTTCAATCTTTTAAATAACTTGTGCCTTGCCACTTAACAACCATATCTTGATTCGAATGGTTCGATTTGAAAGTCTGTAACTTTCTCTCTCCTTGTAAGGAATGAATAATTATGTCACATGACTTAGCCGTAGATCTTATGTACAAGTTGCTTTGAACTGTGTTATCCGTTTATTCGATGTATTGCCTTCATCGTCTTTCAGTGGCGTCACCAGACTTTTCATTCTGGGGGGCACAAGGGGGGCACAACAGTTCGAAGAGGGGGCACAAATAGATAGTGGCGTATGCAGTATGTTGTGTGAATGCCGGCTTGGGGGAGGGGTGCCCCCTCCCCTTTAAAAATTTTTGAAAAATTAGGTGTACTTTGATGCCAATCTGGTGCGAAATTTTAGGAACTAAAAAAAATTATACATGGATTGAGAAATTCTCATGAAAGTGAAAAAGCGTGCATGTGTAATTGCCGAATCACCGATCAAATATTCGTTCAATTGTGGAATTTTCAATTAAGGTGAAATTTTCATGATCCACAAACTGAGTGATTGGAGTCTTAATGGAGTTAAAGGGATCATAGAATTTTGCATCATATATTTCCCTTTTAAAATTTATTGGAATTATTTTTTCGAAGAAGAAAATGGAGAAAAATCTCATTGAAATTGCTGGCACTGAGCTTGCATTACAATTCGCAATGCAAGTGGCAGGCAAGTTCCATGGCACGTACGAAACAACACCATTCACTGTTTTGGTCAATGAGTCCGCGAGGCAGACATTTCCCCTACACTTTATCAAGACGTATATTCACACCTGTTGAGGCGGCAAGGATAGATTACCAAGACCGATGTTCAGCCTCCGACACAGAGAACACCATGTGTTTTATGAGATGGGCAATTCTTTTATTCGAAAAAATACAAATTGCTGCCTTTTCTTGTCCTAAGAAGAATCAAATCATATGAACTTACAGGATATCTATATTTTTTCAAAATCTCAAATCTCAGTTGGGGGGCACACGGGGGGCACAAGGTTTTCCAGGGGAACGTGCCCCCTTCCCCCCTTGGTGACGCCACTGTCAGTCTTTGTTATTTTCCTTCACTGAAGAGGGGTTGCAGTGAAGAAGTATTTCACTGTTTTAATTATAATTCATAAGGCGGAAAGGAAACTATACCTTAGTTTACTAGACGTTTCACTAGACGTTTCGCCCCCTGTGGGCTGGGGGCTGGGGGTTGCAGAATATGCCCACGGTATTTCCCGCCTGTCGTAAGAGGCGACTAAAGGGAAGGCCTTGAACTGTGTTTAAACTTTACTTGACACTATATAACACATTTGTTTTGGTGTGTCGTTAAATTTCATCTAACTAACTAACTAACTACTAGACGTTTCACAATAAGCCAGTTGGGTAATTCAGTATTTCCGGTGGGGTCACAAGGTCAGCCGTACCGTGACAACTTTTTCGCCAAGGTACGTGGTTCACGTGACCTTCGGCCCATCCCATGATGCATTGCGTGAAAGCGTTTTCCCTACTCGTCTATTCTTTAGACAGTCAATTCACGTTGATAAACGCTGTTAGAGAAAAATGCACTGCATCCAGGGCATCCATAAGGATCGATGAGTGGGAGGTGTCGGACCTTTTTCCGACAAAAAGGGGTTTTATTCCCTACAAAATATACGTGTCAATTAAGAACGGTTAACTCATAATCCGAGTTTTGAGGAAATCTTTTCAAAAAGGACAGTAGGTCTGTAACAGGAAGACAAGATAAGCACAAAAAAAAAACTACCGGAAAAAGTAGTTTGACATTTGGCTATTTCAAGTTGACGTTGGCGCAAGAGTTTCCCTTTGTCTGCTTTATCTGCTAAAACAGCAAGGTCGATGTGGTCTACGGTACTACGGTACCTCCAAGGTAGTACTCAGTATGGTAGGAGCATAAGGTCGTCTTTACCATGGCGCTCGTACTATTAAAATTTTGTTGTAAATTTACTGAAATTTTGTGTTTTTTCTGTTTTACATAAGTGTACTGTTATTTAACTAACATACATGTTTTTAACGTAATAATCATTCAAATTAAGAACATAAATGCTCGGCCTTTATAAACAATAAACATTTTCAGTAAAACATACCGTTCTGTAAAAACGTCTGTAAATGTACCACTTTATGACGGACGTATGGAATATTAAACTAATTAAAGTGTGCGGAGTCACTTATTTTTGTCCATATTTTTCTTTTACAATGATTGCTACCTCATTACGTAATGTTTTTTGTGTTTGTTTTATCAAGAACTGAATAACTAATTATTTACTTTGCTTGAAAATGTTTACAACTGATATATTGGTATTGTTTGTAACCAGGGGCGGCGCTAGGGTATTTTGATAGGAGGGCAAAGCATGAGGTGAGTGATCGCCGTCCTGAGGGAGGGGGTGCGCCCTCCCCTTTGAGAAATTTTTGTTAGTTTAAGGTTGCTTAGGTGCAAAATGGTGTTATCTTTGGGATATTTTTGGTATTGATCATAAATGACTGCAGTGGCCGCCAGGATTTGGTGATTGAGGGGAGGACTAACCGCCGGTCGATTTCCTCAAGATGCACCGGATTTGATGGTGGTGTGGGTGGATGGTCATAGAGTTCCTATGGAGTTTTGCAATAATTATTCTCACTTTGTTCTATGGGAAGTTATACTAGGTTAACAAGGGTACAAGTTGAATGCGCGCGAAGCGCTCCGAAAAGTATCACTTTTGCGGACATTTTAATTATGTTTGCCTTCATTAAACATAGCAATTATCTTCCTACAAACAGCACAGAATACCCACTAAACAGACCTAAAAATTGAAATTAGCCCTTTTTGTTTCATAATAGCCAGGTTTTACGGCCATTCGATTTTTTCATGATGCAGCAGGTTTGAGGGTTGGGAATTAGGATGGAATATCTCGGAGGTTGCACGTAGTTCTGCAATAATCCAACGCACGCTCTGTAATTCTTGAATTATTAATTGGACAATCAGCGTATATGAAGGATGCGTGCGAAGCACACCGAAAAGCAGGATTTTCAGTCATTTTAGTAACGCTTTTAGGCACTGCATCTATAGAAGGAGTCGGAAAGCGAGCTCCTTTGCAACCACCGCAATCTAAAGTGTAAGCACTTCAAGTGTTTACAGCACAAAAATGCTCCGACTTTACGATTTGAGTAAGTGGAAAGCCACCCCACACTCCTCCGACCAGACTACAACCCGACGGCGAAAACCAGTCGCGTGGCAAACGGGTCCGTTCAGTGTCTTCAATGTATTGTTCTCTACGCGACTTTCGGTCCCAATTGCGATCCGACAGTCTACTCCATGACCATATCAGAAATATCAAAGGAGTGGGGAGTGGGGTGGGGAGTGGAGTGGGGAGTGTGATGTGGGGTGGGAGTCACGTCGCAGTTGAGTAAAGTCGTGGTAGTGCGCGGCTGTCATTGACACAACTGCGACCCATTTCTTGTTATGAATTGGCCAACAAAGAAGGGTTGCGAAATCAGACGACGATTGCAGAAAGTCAATGTGCTCGCTCTCATGTGTGATTGATGAACAGTAAATAGACTGATATTAAACCTGACAGTGTGTTGCGTGGCTAACCTACAATCCAGCTGCGACCCGACCCAACTGACCACGTATACCTACACCTGAAGAGCCAGTCAGGTTGAGTTGCATCACATTCCAAAAGGCTTTTATTCCTCATTGTCGAACATGGTGTCTATTTCATGGCAGACAATTATGCAATACGGTACTACTATTTTGCCAACAGCCTAGATTTCGTCAAAAGGCAATGACCTCTCGAAGAGTGCAGTAGAGATCACTGACAGAGAATCCTCAGTTAGTGTTAACTTTCCTAACAATATAAAATAGTTAATTAAAATTTCCCTACAATTCTGTAGCCCAAAATAAAAAAAATCTGACAAAACAACTTCATTGCAAAAGAAAGTGGCAATTTTTTTCCCGACGGACGGCAAAATGTTCCCGACAGACCACACTTTGAAAATACCTGGAGGGTGTAGCACCCCCACACCCTCCGGTAGTGACGCCCCTGACTGTAATGATATGCTAGGTGTGTTTCATGCATAGTGCAGCGAGTTGTTATTTGGAATAACAACTCCCTAATGAGAAGCAGACGTAGGTTGTTTACGAATTCATGGCTTTTACAAATGTGGTCCTCTCACCGACTGACTGAGACAGTCCTTACGGCGAGCTACGCAGACTAACCTGCACAAACTTCTACATGTCTTTCTTTCAGTGGTGAGATAATTATAAAGGCGTATTCAAGGTTCAACGTACAAAAGAATTAAATAATAAGTGGGAGGTTTGTTTACCTTCTCTTTTAACCAAAATGAAAATTTTGCACCATCTGACAAGGCTGCACCCGTTCTAATGATACAAGTAAACCATGTTATCTACGTGACCCTATTAGAAACGGCTGATATGGAGAATCTTTCTCCTGAGAGTGTATGAGGCAGCTTACCACTAATTCAAGGGAATTCCCGGCTGAGGATATTACCCTACGAATTTAACACCCTAGAAAAACTTTGGGGTACAGCTAAGACTTGCTGAAGTAATGTGCTCAAATTGTGATGTGTATGTGGTAGAAAATGAATTGAAGTACTGCTAAGAAACTTGAAGATATATAGGAACTTTTATGCATTATATCCTTCCGCTATGCAAAACGGCATTTTCAATGAAGTGAAAAGGCAAGAACCACCACTATTATACAAACTCTCTTGGCTCAAAGTCCCAATGGTCAGTTACATAAATTTGAAATCGTTATAAAAGACCTACTCGTGAGCTTTCATATGAGGGGTATCTTGTACCTGCTGAGAACTTCTACAAGGGTCTAGAGGTCACAGAAAGGACCAAATTTAGTGTGAAAGTTAACGGAGAAATAATTACTAGTGTGATATCATACTGTCGCTACACTGTAAAAACAGTGATTAGGAATTAAACACTTTTCTAAACACTTTTTTGCCCCCACTTTGGAAACACGTTTACACTCTAAACACGTTTAGGAATTAAACACATAATGTTTAGGAATTAAACACGTAATGTTTAGGAACTAAATATGTGTGTTTAGGAATTAAACATGTTTCCAAAGTGTGGGCAAAAATTGTGTTTAATTCCTAAACACGTTTTTTAGAGTGTAACCATGAGCAGAAAGCAATTGTAACTTGTCAATACTTGGTTCAATGTACTCATAGAAAAAAAGTAAACTTAAACAAATATTAAGCTAAAGAAGCAAGGTGCATGAAATTTTGAACATGTTCATGTATAAAATATTTTGCAATAGGGCCTAAAATATCCCTGTATCTTCGCCCGGTAGATTTCGTAAAGTTAACCTTGTTATGTCAATAGGCCCATACCATTGCGCAAAAACAACATTCCCCTTCTCTTTTTGTGTAAATTTAACACCATGGCAAATCATTTCGTAGAAACAAGTTTTTTCAAAAACTAATTTCATCACCGCAAATAAATTTTTGGATTTGTAGCAACCTGAGTCCAAAATTGGTAACGGTAGATTGACTGAATGGCATTAAAATGGGCAAATTCAACTTGACTATGCCTCCAAATATAAGCCACCCTGATTGGCTAAAGACATAGACAAATCAATGAAAGTTGAGTGCAATTCCTGTTGCACACTAGACATAGCTCTCAGATTACAAGAAACTGTGGTATCAAAATGATATACACATTCTGCAGCATAATTGGTCCAGGAAGTTGTTATCCGAATGGAGATAGCTTGCCAAAACTTTCTTTGAAGTGAGGTTTGGGCATTCAAGGTCATCTGTAGTAACCATTCCATTATCTTGCTCTTAAGATTTCTATAAGCGCTAAGCTGGATTAAAAAGTTAACACAAAGAGATTTGTCGTCTGCTACATTTGGAACAGAAACTGGCTATTTTACCCATTGCCATAGGCAGATAGCATTGTCAGTCGCCTGAAAACTAAGTATACTTTCTCGCTGGTGTCGCTTGGTGTCGCAAATGAGCTTTATTTTATGTAAAATTGTGAACATACATGTATGTTCGGTTATTTTAGGAAACTTGAGGAAACTTTTCAGAATGCAATAAAAGAATTAGGCTCCTGTCTCTTTAGCTCATTTGCATATGGTCTCTTTAGATGGAGTACAGGGACATTAGTATTAATCTACTAGTTCTATTAAACAGCCGTTTTTAGTTTAAAAACCCTGTCATTACTATGACGGCGGTATACAAACCTACACATCAAAGCATTATTCAATTTAATCCTCTTGTTAAAGTATTACTATATGTGAATGATGTGGCAAGGAGAAAGAAATCAAGTTAAAAGCAATAAATAAAGTGAGACTAAGTCCTTAAAAGCCTTATCATCAGCTAAAAGTTGGTAATCTTTTAACACTTAAATAGGTCTTAAAGTATAAGCATAAATTAAACTTCTCGTGTTACCTCCATTCGGATAACAACTTTCTGATTGGCCTTGGAAAAAGAAAGTATAGACCTTTGTCTGAGTGGTCCTAACATTAGAGGGAGGTGTCTGGAAGTTAGATGGGAAAATTTTAAACCTCTGGGATGAGGAAATTGTCCCTTTAAGTCATGTTCATATATGCAGTACATAATTATAGCGGTATCTCTCCAGCTAGACAATGCAGATGCAACCTGCGCTGTTTTGGCTCTTGGGGGGGGGGTCCATGGGGGTGGTAGCTGAGCCTTGAAAGAAGGCATTAAAGTAATAAATATGCACCAATTACATCTTCGGGTTTTTCGGGGGGGGGGTTAGATTGGGTCAAAAACAGACAAACCCGAAACCGAAATGATGTCGGATTCATGACGCCCAACCATCGGTCCGAGATCACCACGACCACCCAAAACCGACTTCGTTTTCGGGCGGTTTCGGTTTGGGAGGTCTATGCACACCTTTATTGAGATGGACAGACCTGAATCAGGCAAGATCTGACAATCGCATTGTCATGAATGACGAAATTCTTCTGATAGAAATTAGGCCATGGTATGAAGTAAATTCTTCTTTTGTTCTGGGAAGCGGGCTACCACAGCAGAGCGTGTTAGAATGCACGGAGCTACGTAAAGCGGCATATTATGTAAATTTACGGAAGGTACTCCAAAAGAGGATTTAGTGTAAGCTTTAGACAAGCTTTGACTCTCTGAAGAAAATGCTAGGCTTTCCAACGCCGTAAAAAATCTATACCTGTCGGCGTAGTTAAGACGCAAATGACCACTCTCGCAAGGGAAGGTTCCAGGGCTAGGAATTCTGATAGGCAGCCTGAGGAGCAGGAATTGTGTAACTGTGGTGTATAATACCTTGGGCAACCGTGCCGTAAGTTACGTTCTGTTGTATAAAATGTTAGGTGTCATTCTAAAATGAGTGAAAAGGGCGGAAAATGTTGTAATGTTTCTTTGAAGAACGTTTAAAAAAAGGAAAGTGTTTCAAATAGACGATGCATAAAGCAGGAGTGTGATATGTTCAAGTCAATTAAGCGTAAACGCATAAGAGAGGGTTGGAAGTGAGTGCCGGACGGCTGGTTTGTGTACATGTTTTGTGTATAAATGTGTATAGGCATGTTTATATGTTAACACCGAGTGTAAATACTCGCGTTACTCAGGCTAAGTATTAGCAGTGATTACATATTTTAAATTAAATACAGAAAAAGCAAGCGCAAGCAGCGATATAGAATCAATCCACATAGAAGCTGGGAAGTATGAACCGTAAGTACAACTCGAGGGACTAAAAGGATTATTAGTCAAGAATTCTCAACCTATCTCGTGTAAATTATGTAAAGTCGAAGCACAAGAACGAAATGTACAGTAATGTGTAGATAGACTCTTTAGGCACTTCAAAACTAAATAAGAGTACGAGAATGTCATTTTATTTTACTTCCTTTCTTTTAAGATGGTCTTTGACTATGCTCTTGCCTTTATTTAAAGCACGCAGGGACGGAGTACGGACACAGCAAAAATACAGAATGTTTTTATTTTTTTAATAAAATCTCCAAACGTCTGTGGTGTTATAATTGCTGTGTCGTGATGTCACCACTCTCACCTGAGAGTGGACGATCGTGAGTTCGTGACACACGTAACGCCTCCTTCAGGAATAAGGTTACCGACAAAGGGCAGAATATGCAATAATTAAAATGACTTTTTTGTAATGATCACAAGACACCTATATTTCTTAGTTTAATACGGATTCAACGGAAAAATGACTTTCTAAACATGCATAAAGTGTTGTTCCTCAGGTCCATTTATGTGAGTTAGCAAAATAACTTCGACAAAACGCGACGTGCTGACCAAGGGAATAGCCATGACAACCCTTGTACCGTCCTATAGACCTTATGCATTGACGTCACACTAACATCATTTTGGAAGAAAACAATGAAGCACACGTGCACTAACGTCGTAAATTTCGCACGCACGTGTAGTAGACTTTCGCGAGTATACGATTGGCTGACAAATCAACTGTCTGCATTTCTTGTTGTTACTTGCAATGATACGCGCTTTTCCTCCAATGAGGGAGCACTTTCTGCATTCTGATATCATATGCATAAGGTCTGTTTCTAATCTAGACCAAATGTTAGATCGATCGAATACCGTTCTGAAAATCAACGCGACGTGGTCTTTTTTTTTTTTTTTTTTCTGTGCGTTCCGGCCTCTTGGTCTACCTTATTGGAATCGAAAACTCCCTAATACATCAGATTAAAGGTTCAAAAAGACAACGGAAATTTTGGTAAAAAGAAACGTTTCTAAAACCACACACAAGTTCAAATAAAAACTAGACTCACAGGCAGATGGACCCAGAAGTTTTATGTACAAAAATCATAGACCCTCTTCAGTGCAAATGTAACCGATGAGGACTACACACTGGTAAGGTGAGATGATGTTTACATCTTCGAAGGACGTGACAGCAGAGGAACTCCCACCTTCGCCTTCTGCAAACATATGTTTGGTTTGTTTTCCTTTGAACGGATGTTTTTTCTTCGATATTCGTTTTGTTTTTGAGTTCGACATAAAATGTAGTACTCAGACACGTAAGAATTCATAAACAACAGTCGGTAAAATGAATGTAACTGCATTTTCCGACACGTCCTACCAAATGTTTTTTTTTTTTAATTCTTTTTCGTATAGACGATTCTTTCAGGAAGGAGCATTGAACTTGTTCTATTCATTGCTTTGTATCTACGGTTCACTCTGAACTTACGAAGCTGTGCATGAAGTGCTCCACTGGTTCAAGAGATGCTCAGTCGAGGCTGTTAACCTACAGTAATATGGTTCCAGGCGCATAGCCAAGGCGGGGGAGAAGGGGGCAGCCGCCCCCCCCCCTTGAGCAAATTTTGGTATTTATTAAAGTTTATATTTACAATATTGCTAGTGTTTCCCCTATTTATATGCGGTAAATAGGCTAAATAGGCCTGGGAAGTGGCATTTCCAGTGAGGCATTTTGGGCCAAAATTTTCTTGCGCTTTGCGCCAATCCAGCTCAAAATCTCAACCGTCATCACAAATTTGAAAACCGTTTGAAAGGCTTACTTACGTAGTTTCGTATGAGGGATAGCATGTACCTTGTGGAAATTTCTACAAAGATCATGCTGAGAAACGTATCAAATTTAAGAGTGAATTATGAAGGATGTAAGTCGTGGTGCAATAGCTGAGAGGAAACGATGAGGAAGGAAGTTAAGGGATCATCAGCTTTTATCCTTTTCACAAGGTTAAAAACGTACCTGGAGGGGGTCCAAAAACCCATCATCGCTCTTTCAAAGTGTAGTAAATGGCAGTCATTTTTTGCCTAAAAATCAGTTTTCACACTTTTAACAGTATAATCTGTGCATAAGCGTATACCACTACTTCCGATTGGGGTTGTTGCAGCACTTTCGCCAGAAAATTTAATGCATGCTTGCCAGAAAATAGCACACATTTTGTTCCAAAATAGCGATTCCTGCCCGAATGGAGAGGGCGGGGGTGCAGTCCTCCAGTCTACGCTTCCTACGCATCTGAGGGAGTCCGAAAAAGGAATACATTTTGAAGTGTGTAAGTGATGGAAATGAACGACCCTTGATTAGGATAGGGTGGGACTCAATTTGATGAGAGTAGGGTGGGACTCAGTTGCATGGGATGGGACTCAGTTGGATGAGGATAGGGTGGGACTCAGTTGGATTAGGATAGGGTGGGACTCAGTTGGTTAGACTAGGTCTCGGAAAACGAGACTACTAAGTGTTGATGACAGTATCTCGTCATCAAATAACTTTGATCTTGCTAAAACTGGAAAATAAACTGTCAACCTTGAAGAAAGTATACGTACAAAAAGAATTGGTCCATTTTTTTATTGAAGTAGGTCTAAACTTTTTTCCTCATCATTTGTTACTCCCGTTGGAATGCCACCGGTGTCCAGGGTAGAAGAAACAGACTTATTTGTATCAATTCTTTCAAAAGTTTTGATGCATTTTCCGAAATATTTTTCAGCATATTTGTTCCGTAGATATTTTTATGCCTGGCCAATCATGGAATGAGCTAAATTTGTAACGGTTAACTCTGCATAATTTTAATTTTGAAGAGAGATGAGCTCATCGTTATCCATCGAAATGCTTATTCAGGCCAAAAATATTTCTGCAGGCTTTTGTAGAACGTTATGTTGATAAGTCAGCTATCGCACAAATCTTCAGCTTGAACTGTTTTTACTCACAGATTTTATCTTCATCTCGACGCTGCATCTGTACACAGGGGAGTGATGAGAGATGTACATGTACAAAGTTTTTATTTTTTGTAAATTTTGATGAAAGAAGAACAGGACATAAAATCGACTGTTCCATAAAAAGTCTATAGGACGTCTAACGAAAATATAATCAGTTCCAAAAAGATAATCGCATCACATTTTGTTATTCCGGGAGTCGGACAAAGAACTTATTTACCCTTTCAAATTTCAAGATAGCTAACGCCACAAGGAAAATGTAACAAACTGTGACTGGATATTTATAATTGCATGGCGTAGCGGGGGGAGCGAAGCGTTCCCTCTTCGACCGCGTGGAGCCTTAGGGGCGCGCTTTAGGGCCTCTAGTAGGTGCAGGGGCATCGCTCCGGTGTGGGCAAGAGGGCGAAGTCCCCTGAAGCTCTCGGATATTTTCAAATTGTGTTTATTAGAATAAAACATTTAAATATCTACAAGTAACACTTATTACGCACTAAACAGATCACAAAAACCGCAGATTGCCATCTTTTTATTTCAAAATTGGCTTATTCGAACTAGCGGCAGGTAGACCTTTCCATGACGGTAAGGAGGAGGAGGAGTGCGGTTTTACGTGGATTTGCAATATTTCCTCTCACGCTGTACTGAAGATAGTAACAATTAGACCATTTGAGCATACGATGGAGGCTCGCCGAGCGCGCCGCAAAACTGTTAACAGTTTTAAGAGATTTTAGTAACGTTTCCTTCACTGCTAACATTTAACTACCTACAAATACCGATGAACAGGCACGAAGCAGACCTAAAACTTGCAGTTGCTTATTGTTTCAACATAGTTTAATTTAGACTAAGGGTCAGACAACTTCATGATGCAGCAGGTGGAGAGGGTGGAGGAGGGTGGGGAGGATGGGAAGGTAGGGGGGGAGGTGGGGAGGATGGATTTTACTGGTTCTGCAACAATTTAACCCACGTTGTGCTGCGGGAAGTAATAATGATACGGTTAGCGCATATGATGTAATGTCTCAAAGCGCCTTGAAAAATAAAGTTGGCCTAACGTTTTAACTCATTTTAGATTGCAAAATTATCCATTATAGGCCTATTAAAATATTCCCCCTAATGTCAAGTATTTTCATAATAACTATAATTCTTTTGAATGGAGGACAAAGTGATATTTTCGTCCCATTTTTTCGGTTTAGGCAAAGCCCCTTTTTCATGTGATCTGCGCCCTTGCCATCCTCTCTCTCCATTCTCCCTCCCTTACTACTTCTTCCTTCCCTCCCTCCGGAAATTACACTTGTCATACCCACCGTAATTGTTGTTACTAGTATGGTGTTAATCTCGGGTTTTAGGGGTATTATTTATTCCACACACTTTTGAGAGAGGCTCCCTTTAACCTCCATTTTTCACATAGCAATTTGTTTTGTTTAAAGAACCCTTAACCCCCCCCCCCCAACCACCACCATCACCACCACTTTTTCACGTAAATCTCCACAATTGATTATCAGGACCTTACGTGTACAACATATGGCACTTGCTAAAGAAAGTTGTGTTGGGATATTCACTTCAAGATACAGCAAGAAGCTCGTGCCAAGGAGCCGACCCCGAAGGGACACACACCTGTATTTGACCAACAGTACAATATAATATAAACACAAGTTCAGATCGAGAGGGGGGGGGGCGGCGTATACAACATTTTTAAAGTGTTTGGCTTGAATTTGAGACCGAATTTTCTTGGCGCATTGGAAGGTCCGAAACGTGTGAGGCTCTAATGTGTGGGCGGACTTTTTTTTTTTTTGCTTTCAATTACATCTACAGGGGAGACATATGAGGTGACTGAACATGGTGAAACGTTGAAAACACACAGCAATAGCGAGAGTGCTTCTCTGAGGGTGTGAGGTTCAGTCGCCTGCCTCAGGGCCCCTGGTGGGTTCTTTGGGCAACGCCCTAGTAAGGGACCTGGAGACACAAAAACCCAGAAGCGCTGAGGTACAAATAAATACAGTGGCGTAGCTAGATATTTTGTGTGTGTGTGGGGAGGGGGGCAAAAGCAAAAAGTTTCCAACAAATTATTATCTTGAAGTGATGATGTACTAACTAAGCGTAGCGCCACCACCATTTGGCGTGTAGCGCGCGGAAAAAAGTAGATTAAAGTATCTCGGAGATTGCCTTAAATGACACTTCCAGGCCTTGTCAGTAACCATTTTGATGTGTAATTCTGCTTAAAAACATAAGAAGTGTTGCAAGTGTTTCAAATGAATTGTTTTTATTTATTTCCGACAGAGACTAGAAATTTCCGACAGAGGCCTTCGGAGGCTTTGTGGGGGGGGGGGCGACCGCCCCCTGCAAGTCTCTAGCTACGCCACTGAATAAATACATATGTTCAAACGGTCTCGGTTGAGCACTAAATAATACTATCATTATCAGAATTTGACATTTTGTCCTTAAAATGACATAACTCGGAATAACGGCCAGTCGATTTGATGATACAGGGGGCTTGTGAACTCGAAGGGTGGATGGTGGTAGGGATTGTATGGGGCTTTGGGCTACCCTACAGGAAGTAATGATGGAACAAGTAGCATAGCTAAGTTGGAAAAATGGCGTTTTAAAGAAATTTTAGAAGTGTTTTACATTGGCTGTTAGAACCTTTTTGGATCATAACCCAATGGAAATCACAGGGATCCAGTCATGAGCCCGAATATCCTACAATCACGCCACCCCTCAAATAACGTCACTGACGGGGTTAGGAAAGTTCATTTGTTCATTTGTCAAACGAGAACACCAAAGGTGTGCTTAAGTAGGGTCACTCCATCCCTCATAAATTTGAAAATTAGCAAGCCCTTAAGAGAAATTTTTCGGGTTCTGGGAACCAATTAGGATTCAAATTTAGGGCAGTGGGTTTTTCAACATTCCATCCAAGCAGCAAATGAGAAAAACAAATATTTGAGAACAGAATGCCTGGAAAAGAGAAAGTATCTCGCTAGCAAAAAATGAGTGGTTTCAGCCAGTTGAGCCCCCAGCACCTTCCCTACGAAACCCTCAAATGCTTGTAAGAGTACTGAAAGTGCATCTACGGCTGGGGTTCGAGGTCCTCCCCTGCGAAAAGTTTGGGAGAAAAGCCCTTTTATGTAACCCACATGCATCTGTCTCAAGCCCGTAGCCAAGGGAGGAGGGGGTTTCCGGAAAATTTTGCCCCTAAGATCAAAAAATACCATTGCCTTAATGCATTTAAGCATATCTTACCCCTGAAAAAAACATGTCGCCCCCTGGAAGCTTTCTCGCCCCTTTAAGTACCTTGTCAGGCCATTGGCCTGCTCTGCCTGCTTAAATTGTGAGAGAAAATGTAGACAGTGCACAATTTCAGATTTCTGAAAGGATCTCACGACCCTGTGAAATCCTTAACGACCCAAACATTGGTTGGTAACCCATAGACTACCGATGGTCGTCTTACATAATTTACATTGATCTGAGATAATTACAAAATTTTGGTGGTCAGAATGAAACGATTAAATATCTTCAAATGGCACTGGAAGCGCCCAGAACAGACAAAGAAAAATGAAGCTTGACCAGTTACACACGTAGCCTAACTTGGAAAAACGGCTAGTTAAGTTGATAACGCAGAGGACATCTGGCTGG
This sequence comes from Holothuria leucospilota, assembly GCA_029531755.1. Classification (NCBI taxonomy): domain Eukaryota; kingdom Metazoa; phylum Echinodermata; class Holothuroidea; order Aspidochirotida; family Holothuriidae; genus Holothuria; species Holothuria leucospilota. Next base: position 13,148,268 of record CM055969.1, on the reverse strand, counting down.
GAGGATACATGGTGCTATGGGCTGCATGGGGCTTTGCAGCAATACTACCAATGAAACTGCCCTGCGGGAAGTGGTAATGAGACAAACTCATCCACGAAGGGTACGCCAGAAGTTCGGCAAAAAATGCATCTTTTAAGGCATTTTTATTATGTTTTTTTTTTATTTTACATCACAAAAATCATCAATTTCTTTTCAAATTTTCTCCACATTTCTCTCTCAGTCTGCTTTTCTTTCCCTCGGAGACCGACAAGGGATCACTTGGAGATCGACGTTCTAATTTTACAGGAAAATGTCACACCCTTAGATCCTCCGTATGTACACCCTTGGTTCTAACAGGTCAACAAAACAGGATCGTCTAAAAATCATCAGTTACAGTGGTAAATTTAATGGAATTATCTTGAATGATATGTTACTCTTCCATTGACCTTTTCATGAAATTCAGTTTTAGTCATGATCTGTTACAGCTTCACAATATTGAGTTGCTACATTTCATTATCGTTACAATTACCGCAAAAACAAATACGCTAGAACTTAAAGATTGTATCCAGAGACGAATCAGTCTTTAAGTAGCTTCTGGCAATACCTTCTTCTTACTAGAGATATTTTTCTGCATTCGCCAGTTGACTCATCCCTGTTCTTCAAAGCCTATTTTTCTACGGTCAGTTTCGACACACTTCTTTCATTGACGTTAACATCTATTCATAAACGTCCCGTTGGCATTTAATAGTTTTAACCAACATAAGACATCCAGTGAGCCAAATCTCGCAGTAAAAGCTTGTTTTTCTCTTAGAATTTTGTAGTCCTAAGTTGTTCTAAATTTACGCAGACTTAACCAGACGTTTTAGCAGGATTAGTAGCAGTTCCCCGGCGATTTGTTAACAAACAGTCCTCGCTAGGTAAATGTGACTAACCTCCCCCGGCAATATCAAATTATACATGATAGATCTCTACAGAGCTCGGTTTAGTGTATACACTCGATTGACAAATATTAACAAAGAAGTGTACCGGTCAAATGGCACGTAACAACAAGAAATGAGAAACACGGAGTCTACACACACTTTAAGGGGACAAACAGGGCGGTGTTTTTATTTTTCGAATAAAATACTGCGGATACACTCGAGTCACGTCTGGCTTCATTTATCGTTAAATTTGCAGTATGGCAATTATAAAGCTAAACAGATGCAAAAAAAAAAACACGTTGCGTTAATTACAAGTCTGAGGGAATGTATTTTGGGATTCCATTAATTAGATAGGTTCCATGGAAACCAACTTCAGAAAAACACTAAAAACCTTTAAACACAAAAAAGGTTCAGGTCATTTGTTCTTTCCATGTGACCTAACCCACTTGTATGGTTCTAAGAACGCCCATTAAACTAAGTAAACTCACATGTAAAATACTGCAAAGTCCCTTTTGTCGAGTGATTTACATACTGGGCAACAATTTCAGGAACATATCTTCCATTATCTTAATGTTAAAGCCTTCCTGAATAATAAATTCAAATTTGAATGTGTTGGATTAAGATAAACAACCCTGCAACCCTGAGCTGTTAGAGGTTTTTCTACGATTGAGGTTTATGGATGTTATAGCAGATTTATGTATGTTACCCGCATCTACCTCACAGGAGGACAATGTTTTCCGACCTTTGCTTTTTGGGACCTAAGCGTCGTCTAAGGATAAATTGTTGAAAAAAAATGAGTATTTGTGGATAAAGAGGGGCATACTCCCAGTCCCATCATTAAATTCTCAAGTTGCTGTTCTCTGATTTTTGTTAAGGTTAAAACATTTTACCACAATCCAGGGGCGGATCCAGAATTTCTGGAAAGGGGAGGGGGGCCGAAGTTGTTCGACCTGTGACTGATGGTACTATACCATCTAAGCGGAGCGCCAACATCAGTTGGCGCGGAGCGTACAAGAAAATTTTTTGACAAAATAGACCTCCCAGATCGCCGGAAATAGCACTTCCTATATCTCATTTTTGCATTTTCTGCTTCATATAACTTCATGTCTCAACTCGCAACACATTAATTTTTCCACAAGTTATTAACAGAAGACAGTTATCATAGGTACAGTGCCTTACTACAATGCATCCTGTGCAAGGCGTCTCATCAGATCTATAGTAGTCATGTACTAACTTGGTGAATATTGAGGAACTTCCTTGAGAAATTTGTGACGCATATCTTAGTTCGACTTGATGCCAGGACCCAGGTACCTTGCATTGACATGTGGGCGTAAATGTACGTTTTATCACGTGCATGTTCCCCTCTGCCTAATTTCTTTTGCGTGGACTCAGTGAGAAAGTGAAAATGACCCAAAATGCACGAGACTTGGCAGCCCTGTCATTGTCTTCCAGGATACCTTCAGGCAGTGTAATCATGGTATTATTGTAGTCCTTACATAGTATCAAAACTGAATGACCGAATTACTGGTCGAAACTTGACAAGTTCAGTAGTTAATTCGTGGTTCCCCGGCTAACGCTTACTGCAGTGGTTCGCAGTGCGTTTGACGCATAGGCCGCCTGATTTTTTCCCTCTCATCGGCATTTTGTAAATCAAGGTTGGGGTTAGAATAGGTTTAAAGTCGGCCTCGAACTTGCGAATGGAGCATGTTCTCTCATATTCCAACCTCAAAACTGAGAAAAGACAACCATAAGTCAGTTAGTGAAAAAAGGAGCGTGGTTGGATTCCAGGGGCGGATTTAGGGGGGGCCAGGGGGCCCGGCCCCCCCCCCCTTCCAAAAATTTTTGAAGTTTTTTCAGCGTCATAAAACAAATGACTAGGCCCTATTCCAATTAAAAGGCCTTTGTGATGTGTCAGAGTGAAATTCAAATTTGCATTTTGGCTTATATTGGTCACAATAACTTTTTCCGGGCATTGCAAGGGGTTACCCATGAGCGCTGCATTGGATCAGACTGTTAACTTCAGTCTATTACCGACCGGGCCAACATCATTGGGAACACTGCTTCTACTTTCAAGGGAATTTCAGAATTCTTTAATATTTAGAGGCAACCTCAGGCTTTTAACTATAACTTGCTGCAACATTAGCATCTTCTTTAAGCTTTGTAATTTACTTTAATGAAATGTACTTCGAATTTTAGGGTAATATAAGGGAAAAGAAGACTTCAATTCGGGAAACTGCCATCCTAATATGTGGACAAGAATTTTCTTAACTTTCCAGGCCCCCCTTCTGCCAAATCCTGGATCCGCCACTGGATTCTAACAGTTTGATTGGTCGACGGCCCTCCTTTTCTGTCGAACAAACAAAGCTAGATTTTGACAAACAAGTCAAGGCGTGGCAAACACAATCATGTGTAGTAAGATAGCATGCGTGTGAGTTGTCCAAATCGACGTTCAAACTGATCTGTTGTGCACTATGACTCCCATGCTTGGAGGTTGTTAATTGCAGCTTCATTCGCTATCACTCCACTCTCTTTCCTTCTCTCTATCCGTTCTCCTTTCCGTTTTTTCTCTCTTTTTTCCCTTTCATTTGTTTGTTTTTTTTTTTTTTTTTTGCATTTTAAAAAAGGGGGCCGGGGCCGGATCGGCCCCCTAGATCCGCCCCTGCCACAATCAAATTATACAGTCTTGTAAAATAATATTGGAAAAGTACAATACTATTGCATCTTGTTATAAATTTATCAGAAGAAATAATGAAAATCTCAGAATTTTGGTTTAAGTGAAATAAAATGCTAATTAATGTTAGTAAAGCTATAGATTATGTTAATTACATTTTAGCTTTAAGTACCGTCATTTGCCGATTGAAATATAAAGATATGTCATTAATAGTAGTATATCATATTAAAATTACATATCAATGTAAAATTATGTTGTGCGTATCGATAGTGATAAGTCTATGATGACATTATCATGTTAACTATGTAAGTTTGCAAGATAATTATGACGTCTTTCCAGCGACCAGTAGAGACATTATTACGTGACACTAACCGCTTGCATCTGCGTTCTTGTATATATACTTTCATAGTGGATACAATAACATTACCAGTAAGAGATACATTTATAGGTCACGTGTAATTAATGGTGAACTTAATTCAATTGAACATTTGCGTAAAAGTTTTGGCAGATGAAGTCTAAATTCTGGTTTCAAATGCAGTTGTCTTTAAATATTTTTAATAAAAGAGTTGAAGCTCGAAGATCCATCATGTCTAACTTGAGAAATGATTCTTGAGACTTTTATATCTAGCTCATACGTTTTCATTTTTCCTTCGAATGTTAATTGTTACTGGAATCTGCAATCGTCTAACATGTTATGGTAAACTTTTACCCAAGTTGGTTACGTAAGCCTCCTGCTAAATTGTTGGGTAAAAAGATACCCAAGTTGGTCAAAAAATTGTTACCCTCTTTGGGTAAAACTTAACCAATCAATGGGTTTTTTTTTAACCAACTTGGGTATTTTTGTACCCAACAGTTTAGCAGGAGGCGTACGTAACCAACTTAGGTGAAAGTTTACCCACCAGTTTTTAGAGTGTAAAAGGAAGTCAAACAGTTACCAGTGCAAGGAATAAGTAGGTCATCAACTTAAACCTGTGTTTGAAACATCAACTAATGTACATTGATCTATATTATTTTAGCTTTTAAAGTATCTTCGCATGTGTGTGAGGTGAGGGTGGGGGCGGATACTCTTCCCCAACCAAACTGGTCGATTTCAAGACAGAATGTCGAACTCAGGGCACCGTTATGTTTATTTTCCAGGAAATTCATATCAGGAGTGTCAGCCAGTCAGAAAGTTTTCAGGGCAAACAACTTCCTCCTTGGGTGAAAAATCTTTTCATACCCCTACATGAGTATAAGTTTCAGGACATAAATATCGCATATACAAAGTAAACCAGAAATGATCCTTCATAATTATACAATTAAGTAAAAAGGATATTGTCACCTGACAGAAGTGAGCTATTCATAATCAGGGTAGGGTATATTGTCGGGCAACCTGGAGTAACTTCTTTTGTCATTAAACCATACATCCATGAAATGCTTTACCGGAAAAATGCAGACAACGATACCTAAATCAACTAAAGTGAACTATAATTTATGATAAGAATAATTTTATACTGCAGTTTTGTAGATTTTTTGTAATTTCTTCTTTTCATTTTGCCCAATTTTTACATTTTCACCTTGTCATAGTTGATTCGTAACCTTAACATTTTTTGTACAATCTTTCCTTTACCTATGTACTAGAATTTTTTAGTAAGATAGCTCATTTCAGAAAAGTGAATATAAGCCCCTTCCATTCGGCTTTATAAACTGAATTCCGATACTAAAAAAAATGTTTTACTATGGAAGTAAATATGTAGATGAAGAAAATCTCACCACGCGATACGTAATGTTAGTCACCTGTTGTTGTTGCTCACAGTGTAAGCCTTACTTAATTATTTGGTTCCAGGACCGTATTTATAACTAGGGCTCTTCAGGTTCGGTGGACCGCTCATCTTGGGGGTTCAAGGGACATTATGGGGGACTTTGTGACGCAATTTGTGAATTGCCACCATCACGGTTGGAGTGCGTGGCTGATCCAGGTACTGAGCAATTCTTGTCAAAGTGACTCTTAGATTGCTGGAAAATTAGAGAGATTGCAAGACGTGTAGACCTGTAACGAGGTGTAACTACTGTACTATGACTTACGATAAGTTAAGGAATAATACTCTTCTCTGAATACGTTTTCCTTCTCACTTAAATAAATATTTAAACGTTAAACACACGTTCCGACACGTGAAATTTTCTTGTTAAAATGTTTTTAATCAATAAACACGTACGGTAGTACTAAAATGCTGACCTGGGCTCTATTTCATAAAAGTTAGGAATATTCTCAAAATTAAAGTTCCTAAACTGCTTAGGAACCATTCGTCGGAAATCATTCCTTTCTTCAAATATTTAGGGATAAATCAAAAGTGACATTCTTTTTTCTGTGAATTTCCTACCAAATCAATTAAGAACATTTCTGAATCTACCAAAGATCATTCCTAACCCTAGGAACAACTTCAGCATGAAGATAGGAATGAATTCTTCCTAAGTCCAAGATAGGAATATTCCTAACTTTTATGAAATAGAGCCCTGTTTAGAGTTTAAACGTTTTTAAGAGATGCGGCAAAAATTGTTCAATTTTGCTCAGAATCTTTGTTTAGAGTGTACCTTATCTGATGCTACATGTCACGTCCCCCCCCCCCCCCGTACGATTAATTTAAAAAGTTGTTATGACTCTGAATAAGGGGCATCCACTTTTACGATTTTTTTTAAGTTTTGCACCTTCCGACACACTTACAACGTGTTTAGCAACTTTGAACACATTTTGACCGTTTGTAAACACATTTAAACGCTAAGCATGTTAAAGAATTTACACTGCACATTTTGCAATAACACGTGTTCTATCGCAGAACATTTGCACGTTCACACGGGTGTCCAGCATTTAAACATGTTACAATGTGAAGAAGAAAAGTGTTTAGAAATTGTTTAATTCCTCAACACTGTTTTCAGAGTACAGTCCTCGATTCGTCTACTCGTCAAGAATTATTATTGTGAGCTATGTTGAGGGCCTCATGTAAGATTAGCATTTTTTGTATTTCTAAATGAGTTTTACCCTTAAAAGTTGAAATAAAAAAGTAAATAAATTACTTATGTAGCCTAAGTCATTATTTCCCGATAAATGAATGACTCATAATGTAAACCGCACATTTACCGTTGGTGGAAAACTAGACTTAAGTCCTAAAACTTTACTATCTTTTTTTTCTTTACTTGTATTGGAGTACGTTTACAGTTAAATGTTTGGGACTTTTGTTTTAAGTCTGAGAACCAGTTAACCAATTCCTTTGTACGTTTGAATTATGCTGTCCAAAATTGTGAACGATAATTTAAAAGTTTTCTGATTTTTTTCTTGGATATTATTCAACGTAAGTTTCCAATTATTTCAAATTAGAACTTTGTTGGATTTAACTTTTTTTAATTATTTATATAGATACAAGTGGAATGAGCTATCAACACTGAGATTACTCACTCATCTCTTCGGTTGCATTTCTTCTAAAACAAACATTCTACGAGTATCGTCTCTTAAAAGGTTCACATTTACAAGTATAAAGGAAAATTTGTTTTAAAATAAGTTTTTATCCTAATTTTAATACTGCTTGATGCAGATGGATACATCTGTTTTGAAAGTTTGCAATGAACACCTCCAAAATCACTCCGTTCCAAGTTGACCCTGACCTGATTAATCGGGCACCCAACCTGAGTCTGGCAATACACTTGATGAACTCTGGCTTCTTTTGATCCAGGATTGTTAAATCTAGTGAAATATTTGACCGGAATCCGAGTCTGTACCCGATTGACCAGAACGTTTCTAAATGATTTCTAAAGATTTAAAAACGTTTAAACTGCATCAAGCTATAAGAGCAGGAAAACAGCTTTTATCAGAATCAAACCATTTAAGTTCACCAGTAAACTATGACAATATCTCTCTTCCCCAAAATGTTACCGATCACGAGAGTCATAAATGTTTCATTATTTAAAATGTTTTGAAGTTTTGTGAGAATTATTTATGAGCTGCAGAGCAATACTTTTTTCTGTGATAACCTTATTTCTTGAAAATAGAGAAACACAGCTACCTCATTTTGAATCGCTTATAAGTCATATCTATAAATCATTGCTTTCAAGATAGGAAAGTCTCGTACCACAAAAGCAAGATTCCCGTTTAAGTACAAATGAAGACACGAAAGTGTGAAACCCACTTAACCAAGTAAAATTCTGTTTATCATTAACAAGAAGACAGATTATTTTCATTGCAGCTATATACGTGTGAGATTTGAATAACAATTCTAAAAAGCCTTGTAAGCATACTATATCGACTTTGAAAGGACTTTATGTTATAGCAGACGGGAATGTTGTCGATGGTAAGGTTTCAATAGTGTAGATGTTAGTTAAGTGACCATTATTAATGCATTTCAAATTCATAAAGGTGTACCTATTATAACTTCACGAATGCTATATACGCCCGTGCTATGACTTCCAACTCAACATGTTAGCTAACACTTGGATTTTTCAATAAAAGGTCATTTTAAATGGAACCAATCGTAAACTTTTTTGGATGAAACAGGTCACCCTAATATGACTATGATGGGGATCGAGGTCCCAGCCATTCCGTTGTTAAGCCTCACACTTCGAACACCCTTTTCCTTTCGGCTATGTGACAATGTGCAGTAGCGGATTTAGAAGGGTGCTGACTGGACCATCATTAATCAAGGGCTGCGTTCGAAAGGACCCGTGCCTTGAAAAGGTATAAAATTAACACACTAGCCTATATTTTCAACTGTCACTACAATCCTTGGCTAACACATGTGTTGAAATTATTTTCGTAATCTAATGTGAATACGGGCCTTATCTTATACCATGCTTTAACACTGTAATGTAACGCATTCTGTGAATACGTAAAGATATAATGTAACTCAAAAGTTGAGAACATTTTAAGTGAACTGGCAAATACGAAATATTCAGTCCCACATTCCTGCCTTTCCAGGACTCCTCGCGCCCTTCATCTCCCCCTACCACCACATACACACACATGGCACAGTACAGGAAATAGGGACTATACGTAATCGAACTCGTGCTCACGTTTTGTTGCTTTGATGTATTTTCCTGAACTGCTTGGAACTCGACTCGTATTCGTAAAAATGTATTTTTACTCGTACCGGTACTAATAGACCTTTTTCCAAATAGCAATTGCAAATGATTGTGGCATAGAGTTTTTGGTACGCGTTGTTAATGTTAATGGCATTTTACTGTGGCCAACAAGGATGTGAACAAAAATTCTATCCCATAATCCTTTGTAATTGCTATTTGGAAAAGGGTCTATGTATTTCGTTAAATTTAAGCTTTAATGCACAATGCACATGCAAAATACCGTACTCCTCCTACTCGTTACAATGGACGTGTACTCGTATTCGCAACTACAGACAATAGAATACTTAGGTTATACTCGTACTTATACTCACTTTACGAGTGCATGTATACAAAAGAAGGTAAAACCTACAAATAGTAATAAAAAACCGGGGAAAAAACGGGAGTTGTCAAGTCTAGAAAGAGAACAATTTTCTTGACCCGGTATTACTGGATTTGAGTCCTAAAAGAAGGGAGAGAGTAGGGTGCAGTATTGTGCGGTGCACTATAAAATATCTAGTAAATGTCGACACTATACCCGGAATCTTGTAAACTATTTGGCTAGATTTAGTCCAAAATTGACTAGATTTGATTAAAATGAATCAATTCGGTTCAGACATGAGCTAAATCTTGTAAAGAATTTGACAAGAAACTCCGATTCGTGCCCTAACTGAATAGATTCTCCTCAAAATTTTGACAGAACGTTTTCAAAATGCGTATACCGAGAAGTATCGTACCGCAATATTCATTTAAATGGAAACCCACACTTACATTTTTTAATTCATGTCATGGATTAATGACATGAACACCCAGCATGATGACATCACGTAAATGTGAGAATAAGTGAAAAAAGATAAAAGAGAAAATATCGCCAAAAAGCGTAAGGTTTGTAACAAAAATTGTGCATAAGAAGCATGGTGTTCTTGCACTCATGATATTACGAGACATGGAAGGGACTTGTGACTCTAAGCACATCTCGAAGCTCGAAGCATTCACAACAACTACTAGAAGCCTGAACGTGTTATGGTCCTTACCTAGTTTACCGTTTCCCAAAACCTTTTCTAAAACGAATCAGACACCTCGATAAACCTCTGTTATCATCCCACTAAAACGTATCAAATTAATACAGTTTATACAGTTTGCAATTACCACCCACGTATCCAAACGGGGCTCGTTGTATCTTTATAACGTTACTGCTTCCGTGACAACAACAGCTCATTTCTTCAAAGCACACGCAGACGCAACGTTATCTAGAATATACTCTCCCTGAACTGCTAAATGACGGGGGGTTGAGGAAGGGGTCATTTAACATCGACTGTAAAAATAGCAATGGATGTGGTACTGTCCGATGTGCACGGACGTTTTTCCAAAACATGACTTAATGTTACCCCATGATGTGACTTGTAGTGCAATTTCTGACTTGTTTTAATTCTACGCAGTGCATAGGAAAAGAATACTATATGAACACCACAATGTGGAAATTATGACTAATCAGGACAAAATGCAAAACCGTCTCCAGTCAAATTTATGTTATAAAAAGCATAGAAAAACGTTAAACTTACCAAAATATCAGATTAAATTTGACGGAAGGGAAAGAAGCGGAAACGAAAAATGAGTCACAGAGGCACGGAATCTGTGCAACACGTGAGGTCGAGTTTCACCGTATAGTGATCGCTCAAGTTATCGAAAATGAAAGCCAGAATTGCGCGTCTCATCAGCAACAATTACTGACCGCGAAATGTTGAAAATGGGGCGGGGCTTATTTTGATATAAAAGGTTTTGCCAATCCCTTTGTTCAGATAAGATTGTCCAATCAGAGAATGACTTAAAGAGAAAGAGATTATAGAATTTACTTCTTATGGAAATATTTTAGACAATAACAATGGTTATTTAATAGTGTCACGTTCGAGTCATTTATTTACCACTAGGGAGTAAGTTTATCAATTTTTTGCTACCTTTCCTATAGCTTTATCTTTACTATGCGAAACTACTAATCATTGTCAGTAGAAAAACATCAGTTGAAATATCTGTATGCACATAGGTTGTTAATTTGTGACTGATTATACTTACTTTGAAAGATGTTGTCACGGAGAATTCATAAAAATGATGAGACAGGGTATTATCACCTAGCACTGAGCTTGTTTTAAGTTATAAACACATAGAAAGACCGCAATGCAAAAATCTCATTTTGTTATTTCAGTCTTGTAAATACTTTCATTAACCTGTGTAATATTACATTTTTAAGCGTTACAGATACACTAGCTTAATAACGATTTATCTCATTAAAACTTTGCGGTGTTTTTACAAAAGCAGAATGTGACATCGAATAAAAGAAATAAAAAAGATCACAACTATGAGAAAAATTCAATGCACAAAAAACCTTTTTTGTGAATACATGCAAGGTAGGGGTGGGGGATAGGAGGAGGCGACAACCTTATTGATATAAAAGATTTTGCCAATCCTATTGTTCAGATAATGTTGAATTATTGTCCAACCAATTCAGCGATTGTCCAATTAGAGAAAGACTCCAGGAACGGCACTCTTTAGAGGTACCACAAGAAATCTAAGTACTCTTACTTATCAGCTATATTCCAAACAGTGTTCCAAACCGAGACAAGGCTTGTTCTTGACTGAATTTCATGCCTTAATAGTTTTTATTTACTTATTTATTCGTTAGTCTGCTTGAATAGTTCAATTTTGTTAAGTTTTAAGTTACGTGCCAGGTATTTTGGCCCAGAGAAACATTCTACAGGCATGGTGAGGGTCAGTGGTTATGAGCTTATGCATGTGACGTCACAGAACAGAAGAACCCCCTTGGAGGTAAGCTCGTATCATTGCAACTTACACCAACAAATGCAAACGGCTGATTTATGTACCGGTTAGATACGCGCGTAAGTCGACTACGTGCGCGTGCGAAGTTTACGTCGTGCGTACAGTGGCTTCATAGACCTTATCACTGAGCTATATAACTGGAGGACGCACGTCAATGCATATAGTTCAGTGGACCTTATGCATATGATGTCACAAACAAAGATATTATAAGCATAGATTCCAAACTCCTATACCTACACTGTTACGCTCAGTGACTCCTCATGGAGACGTATTTATCGGGGCGGAAGTGTAAATTTGACATGCGTGCCATTCTATTCCGCGATCTGCGTACAAAAATAAGAAAGCGTCGCAGAAAATTTCATTGTTGAAAGAGGTTAGCGTGTGTGCACTTTTACAACGCGTTCTATACGCCCAGAATACATTTGTCTGTGTATTATCCGGAATACTTGACGCACAGTTCTGCGAGCTCTGGAAACAAACGCGCTAGTTGCTTTTCCGTTGTGAGCGCGTAAGCAATTGAAAGCGCATATAAAAGTGCGTCACTTGAAGAAACCATAGAAACTGACCAATGAATGTCCATGAACTTGCAAAACCAGTCATTGTGCGTTCATGTTCAAGTGTAAATACGTGGAATGCCGCGTTGAAGAAATAAGTTATTCTTGTTTAAGTGGAATTTATTGAGGCGTCATACTTCTTCAGTCAATAACATTCCGAAATAACAAGTACTAGGCCTAATACTTTTGTAAGACATTCATTTGCCTGTTTGTTTTCGAAACGACTGAACAGTGATCAGTACTTCCGCCCCGATATATTGGCCTCCATGGGGAGTCAGCGCGCCATTTTAAGTTTGGAATCTATGCTTGTAATATCTTTGGTCACAAAGGAGAAAGTGCTCCCTCGTTTGGAGGAAAATGGAGGAAAAGCGCGTATCGTTGCAAGTTACACCAAAAAATGCAGACAGCTGATTTGTCAACCAATCGTATACGCGCGTTATATCTACTACACGTGTGGAAAAATCTACCCCGTGATTGCACGTGTGCTTCATTAATTTCACCCAAATGACGTCAGTGTGATTTCAATGCATAAGGTCTATTGTTTAATCTCCAAAATGACGTCGCGTGACGTCAATGCATAAGGTATATTGACTTAGGGTGGTCCATGGTGAGGTCGCTTATAAAGGTCTACTTTGACGAACGGTGGTATTCACTCTTGTTAAAGGGAAAGTTGAAGCTTTAATATCAACCTACCTGTCTCCTTAATTGTCCTTCTCACTTAAAACTCAGATTTTAATCAATGCTTTTTGAGAAGTGGAGCCTTGTCCATGCAGTGTCCACGGTTCCCAGATGTTCCAACTACCGTATGTAACCATACTTTGTTCATGTCAGATTGGAGTTGCGATTGCGTATTAGGGAGCTCTAAATTGCACCACGCGGAATTTACCCACAGCTCACGTCGTCGAAATGACAGTCTGAGCCCTGAAACTATGGCGCTTTAGATTCCTATAATCTGGACGTGGAAATTATCGTCATGTGATCAGTCACTTGCTCTCACTCGGGTTCTGTTTCCACAGATTTTCTTAGATATGAGGCAGTACAAATGTACAAATAGGTAACAGGACTTCAGAAGGTTTCAAGCAATTGCATTCAGTTATTTAACTGACAAATAAGGCCTATGTGACAATTATTCATCTTTGTTTAAGACTATTTTCCAAATTTACGATATAGGCCTAACTGTTTGATTTGCAATACATTTTTCTACAAAATCAGAATGTTCATACGTCACACAATTTGCGTTTCAAACGTCTGGTCATCAGGGTGGCACCAGGTGGAGGAAGGGGGCAATGGCCTTTCGTCGGGGAAGGCTGGTCCAGTCGGCGAGTAGTAGTGGACTCTTATAAAGTATGAAGTCCCCAACTTAGGCTACTACTGATGAGCCTTACCCTAACGTTGAAATGTAACCGGTACGGCACACGCCGGTATGAGCACATCTCTTAGCACCAAACTACAGGCGAAATTAAGTTATCTAATCAAACTGGCCGTATATTTTCACAATTCGAAGTAAGAAAATGCCGTTTCCCAGTTACAAATAATGTTTATACAATATAACATCAAACTTTAACGGAAACTAATACGAAAACACAAACATCTTACAGAATTGAAGAGCCGGTGTTATTCGTCGTCATGGCCTAGTTATGAAATATGACGTCACACGCTATTTCGCGTTGCCATTTTCACCACAGCGCCAAATACTGCGACTCCCTTTGTGAATCCCAGGGACATCGTGAAGTTGAGTTAGACGCATGAGCAGAACGATTGAGTTGACGTCATTTCGTCGTAGAGACGTCCGCATCGTGCAATATAAAACTCCTTATTGTGGCATGTTCGACGGATAAGCAAACCTCGCTGCGCAAAGACTGGTACAGTTTGGTATGCGTATTATGTGAAAGACGAGGCGAGTTTTTAGGACCGAGTAGATGGTTTAGTTGAAATTGATGTCCCTCATGTGACGCCATCACTTTCCGCCATGCAGGCCGTCACAATTCATGCCCAGAAGGTGCATAGCGAGACTGTCAATTGAATGAATAAATGTCAACAACAGATAATTACGTCACAAAATGACGTCATTGAAGAGCCTTTGTCCAGGACACAAAAACCAAAAGGTATGTATGTCCTTCATTTGTCACATTATCAATATCTTCAAAATTACACGACCTGTACAGGCATACGACTTTTGTCATGCTTTAGTTTGTCAGTACAGTGGTATTTACGTCTATTGCATTTTATCACTAGATTTATGGCGTTTGTATAATCTAAATTCTGGATGCAGACTTATTTCTGACAAAACTTTTAATCGTCTTTTTGACGTCATTAGAAAACCGCACTCATTGAGACCTGGAACGCCATAGATTGAATGATACGAATTGAACACAAAAGGTTAAGATGCGTTTTGATTTATTATTTCTACTACTTTCTATTTTAAAAGACATTAAATGCCTTTCAAGTCATAAAGAAGGCTCTCTTTTATTTATTTGATTTTCCCTCAACTTGACAACTGTAACAATACATAAACTCAAATGTAGTACATAAGTTGAATGACTTGGTAACATTTGTTATTCGAGAGGAAAGAAACACAGTTCAATCATTACTTAGTACTTGAGACCACTGTTAAGCGTAGATACTAATTTTATTATTGATAATTGCAAGATGGGGAAGGGAAAGATCGCAAAAACCCTTGTGAGTTTAACTGGGCAATCACTCCCCAGAGGAAACAGTTGATCTACAAACCACGTTATAACCACTGCCACATCTACAACTCAACCAACCCATCCCAACTCCACCCTCTCCCACCCACTCCCCTCCACCCCATCCCACTTCACAACCACTCCACTCCACCCGACCCGATCCCACCCCACCAACTCCCGAAAAATACTCACCTATCCCTGGCGTATGAAAGTGATACAAATTTTAATAATTGCTTAGAAAGTACTTCTAAAGGTGATTTTTGAAACTACCTATTGTAAGAGAAATTCAAAATGGCAAATAATTCCACACATTAACTGAACGATATCTCGGGCTCTTGTCGGAGTGAAGATTTGAACATTGTCGAATACTGTGGTCATGAACTTGGGTGTTTGCATCTGAAAATAAAACATGGAAGTACTTAGGTTGACAAGCTCGTGCAATTTCAGTAACTTTAGGGAAGAAAATAAAGGACTAGCTGGACCCATTAACTTGACGGATAGCCTTTTGGGCAATAACACCAATTTGTTTAAATTAGATTTGCTTGTTCCTGAACAAACCACCAGACAGTAAGTAAATTGGAGTAATATTAAACTTGAGTAAATGCAACGCAAAATACTTCTAGGGAAGAAATGTTTCACTTTAGAAAGTATTCCCACACTTCGTGATACAGCTATTGAAATGGCATTAACGTGGTCGCTCCATGAAAGCTTAAAGTCAGTCCAGACACCAAGGAATTTAGTTTTATAAGTACGATTTATGGGTTTACCATCTAAACGAATGCTGAAATAAGACTATAATAACGTTTCCCGAACACCATGTAGTTAGTCTCATCAATATTCAAAGATAGTTTATTAGCTTGAAACCAACTATGGAATTTATGTGTGGAATTTATTGGCATACTAATTTATATGTTATTCTGTAAAGATTGTGCTTTTGTAATACCGTTCATATGCGAAAGAAAATTTGAACTAGAACTTGAACTTATCAAGTTCATTACATATATATCATCTTTCAGTCTTTTATAATTGTCCCTAGAAAAGAAAATGTTGGTGTCATCAGCAAATAAAACAAGGGAAGAGGCAGTGGAAACATTACTGATATCATTCATGTATAAGATAAGCTACAAAGGGCCAAGTATTGATTCCTGGGATACGCCACATTTAATATCTAAGGGGTTGGAACGTCTAAGAACAGTAAACTGTTGTGGAGGTAGCTTTTAAACCAAGAAAGACCACTGCCTCTTATTCCATAGTGAGAGGCTTTAGATATCAGGATGCCATGGTCTTTGGTGTCAAATGCCTTCGATAAGTCTAGGGAGATTCCAACTTAAAAGTTGTTTGCCGAAAGCATCATAAAGTTTGTCTACAGTGTCAACAAGGACCATCTCAGTTGATATATCTTTACGAAAACCGAATTGACCATCAAACAAAATATTGTATACAGTACGTTCTAATATGTTTGAAAAAGCCGATAATACTGTCATAGGACGATAATTACAAAAACATTTGGTTCACCCTTCTTAAAAACCGGTACAACTTTTGCACTTTTAATTCTGTTCGGGAACACACCATAGAGAAGAAATGTTACAAATATGAGCTAATGGTTCTGCAAGTGAGTGAATTACGTGTTGAATAGTGGGATGGCTTGAAGATAGCAAAACCAGCAATTTGGTTTGGTTTGAGACAATGACAGGCAGTCTCAACAATTTTACTTGGTGTAACTGGAATCAAAAACAGAGAGTAGGGGTTATCAGTACCAAGATAATTATTTACGCAGGAATTACACTGGATCCCAGTTTCGGCAAGTTTTGGACCTATGTAAACTCATCAAAAGCACAAGCTATATTTACAGGATCACGTATCAATTTTTCACCTTGTGGGAACGAATCTGGTATGTTGGGTTCAATACTTTTCCCTCCATTTAATAAATTATTAATGACTGACCATGTTCGTTTAGGTTCATTTTGCAACTCTTTAAATTTGCTAGAATAGTGGTTCTCTTTGCTATACGAATAACATGGTTTTATTTATTTCTATGCAACCGATAATTTATTTTATTTTACGATTGTTATTTTTCACTTGAAAGAAGGGAAAACAATCATCATAGACAGACGATAGGTTATGACAGAAATAATCATAACAATAATTTACATCGTTTGCATTATACGAAACTACATTCCATCCCACTAACTCTCCTTACAAAGTTATCAATATTACGCTGAGAATAATTTCTTACATTGAAACCTTGTTTGCTTTAATACTATGTATAAAACGTTTGCAAAATACAGGGAAATGAGCTGTTAAATCAGTGATTATTACACATGGTCAAACTGCATCACAACAAAGAACATTGGTAAAAATTTTGTCATCAGTGGCGCCCACTCTTGTGGATTTTGTTATTAAAGGATAAAAGCCACTTTAATAAATGGTACTTAGAAAATCAGAAGGAGACTCCTTTAAAATATCAATATTAAAGTCACACATAATACAAAACTTCTTGCCTTCATGTGAAATTTTACTAAGGGTATTACTGAGATTATCATGAAAAGTTAATAAAGAACCACTGGGAGGCCTGTAGATAATACCAATAATGATAATACGAATTTTTGAGTTCTTTGCTTCAATTTCAGTAAATAAACTTTCGATAAAGACGTTGAACACAGAGAGACCAGGACGTCCATGAAAGATAATACCATCCTTAAGAAACATACAAACGCCACCTCCCCTCCTTGTTCTGTGCTTCTCAATGAGATCTTAATTATGAAACCCGATAAGTGGAGACATATTTGAATCATTAAACCAGGTTTCAGAAAAACCAATCACAGAAAAGTCTATCACTAGAACCGACAGAAAGTCTTGAATGTTACAAAAATTCTTGTTCAGACTCGTGCTATTGAGTGGGATGGGGAGAAATTCTCATCAAGAGGTAATTCATTGAAACTTTCGAAGGTATTGAAATTACAAGACAATGATAAAGGAGTAGTGGGTAAGATATAATCGGTACCTAGTGAATTTGTAGAAAGATTCCTATTATCACTTAGAAATTTGCTTGTTTCAGAAGGAGTGTCCTGATCACGTAATGGGGCAATATCCCTGCAATCGTAGAGAGGCAAGTAAGCATTTACACAGGAGAAGCAGGACTGTATCTTAAACAATTTCAGTGGCATCTTGAATTAAAGCACAAACATGAAATTGTGGGTATCGTGTTAGAAGTACTACCACTTCAAACAATACAGATATTTGACATAAGTTCGTACAGTACCAAAAAATAATACACACACCCCTACACACACAAGACTTTCTTGCTAAAATTATTAACTCTTGTTAATACAAGAGTTTGCACACATTCTCATTAGAATCCAGCCGCGGTCCTACAGGACGGTATATTCAAATTAAACTGCCTTGTAACTATAAGTTGTTGAGGTCATTCAACCCTGCGATTTTTTGTTTCTTTTCTGCTCCACTCGGTGTCTTGACAAGACCAAAAACCCGACCGTCAATGGACCAGACAGATGTTATATTTGGGTGTTCGGAGGTTTTTCAAGAGAGCACGATTTCTTGCCTTGACGTTCTCTTTAATCACAATTCCAGTTGACTTAAGTTTGTTTCGTGCTTTCAGGACCCGTTGCCTAGTGGAATAACATGTGAATTGTACAAATACAGCCCGATGACCTTTTGTCATTGGGTTTACCGATCCTGTGGCTTCTGTCGATGTCAGAATCAACGTCTCTGCTCCAAGTCTGTCACGGGCAAGTTTCTTTATGATGTCATCAGTATTCTCTTCCGCACATTCACTTATTCCGAAGACCCTCACACAATTCCTTCTCGAATACTGTCCCAGAACATTGAGTTCATCATGAAGGTGGGAGACGTCACTTTCCAATTTTTTGTTCGCTGCAGATAAATTTGACAACTCCTGAGAGCTCTGATCTAGTCGACTTTGTAACTCGTGGATTTGGCAATCGTGAATGTCAATAATCTTGGTGACCTTCTCTACGGACTTTTTCACAACTTCAGATATTGTGCTCTCAATCATTGACCGGTGTTCTTTGCTTTTTGAAAGGGACTTTAGCCTACTATAGAAGAAGCCATGATTTCGTCTTGCTTCAAAATTGAAGTTCTTCTAGTTTCTCTTCCAGACATGATGGATTAGATCAGGGGATGATCTGCGAGAATAATGGTCTGTTTCAGGATGTGAATACGCCAAGTTGATCTCCCTGGGTGGTTATCAGCAGGGAGGGTCCCTCAAGTATGTCGGCAGCTTTGACTGCAAAAAGTCAGTTCTTTGCCTCACCCATGTACTTGCTCGATGGATATAGGCTTTGTAGAATATAATCTGGAGGACTTAAGGCTGGATATTTTCCTGCGTTACATTCTGTTTCCTAGCATATTCTACATGGCATGCACTGGAAAGTCACTTGAGAAAACGTTTTCTCTCATCCAGTTGGGCACAGATGTTACAACAAGGTATTCTTTCTCTAAGTTTAGATGTAATTGACAGGTGTGAATGCAGAAATTAACGAGGAGGATACTTCAGCTCGAAGTTAACACATTGGTGCCCACTCTTGGTGAATGAATGATGGCGATACCAAAAAGGGATAATGGGTTTTAATACTTTTAATCTGGAGTGTCAGCGTAATTTATATCAAATATGTAGTTTGCAAGTTTTTACAAGTCCATACTGCCATATGCAAAAAACACCACCACTTGCTGGGAAAGATGCATTGAACAAAACATTTACGTTATTCATATGACCAGTTTACACAGAAGAATGACGAGGCATACATATGACCAGTTTAGACTAGACAGAAGAATGGCAAGGTATATAAGCCTTTATTCCCGAGTTGAAGATTTCTTTCATTATTTAGAGATATATGTAACAATTTACAGATATCTTCAAGTAAATTAAAAGTATCTGTGACATAATGTAAGATATCCCCCCCCCCCCAAAAAAGAATAAAAATATCTTAGTTCGAATAAGAAAGTATCTCTTTAAATATTTTAAAGGAGAGATACCTTTTATTAGAATTTCAGATATCCTTAATTGAGTGGTAGGATCTGGTATCCAATGCATCTTCAATACTTTCAAAAATGTGCGTAATTTATATAAATTTATGGTACCTTTAAAAACCTTAGAGAGATCTAGAATGTTTTTAAAGCTTTTAAGTAAATGAACTCATACAATTTAAAAAAAGTGTTTAACGTTTCAACCCTCCTTCCCCCCATCCCCACTTTGAAAACACGTATAAAGACGATGCTCAATTGTGTAAAACGTTGGAGTAATCTGTTCATTTCTTTGTATTAGTTTTTAAGTGAGGTAAGTTGAAGTAATTCAATTTCCAAAATAAAAACATTTAATTGGAAGCAAGCAGATGTGATGTATGACTTGCGCATTAACAAATAATGTTTCAATAATCCTTTAGAATTTGCATTGAAATTCAACTTCTGATGCGACTGTTATGGTACCGTTTGTAAAATTAGACATTTAGGTACTTGCCTAATTTTTGAAGTTTTCAAATAAGTTTATCTTCATTTTTAACAACTATTTTATTCATTTGTTTCCAGGTATAAACTAGACTTTACCTGTATGGTGGAGGCTGGTTCTGCGATATAGTGAATAAAGCCAGCTAGGACACTCTGGGTTCGATTCCTACACAGGTCAGATGTAGATTGGTGTATTCATCTCAGAAAAAGTCTACAGAATGCCATATGAACTGACGTCTCAAGAAAAAAAAAATCAAAATTGATTTGAGTTGCTGTCTCATCGGCCTGAAATAAAATGAGCGAATAAACGGATGAACGACTGAATGAGTAGGTGAGTGGATGGGTGGATAAGTGGACGAGTGAATGAGTGTATGAGTGGGTAAGTGAATGAGTGAATGAGTGGATGAGTAAATGAGTTAGTGGGTGGATGATTGGATGAGTGGACAAGTGGATGAGTGGATGGGTGGGTGAGTGGGTGAGTGGGTGAGTGGATGGGTGGATGAGTGGATGAGTGGATAAGTGGACGACTGAATGAGTGGATGAGTGGGTGAGTGGATGAGTAAATGAGTTAGTGGGTGGATGATTGGATGAGTGGACAAGTGGATGAGTGGATGGGTGGGTGAGTGGGTGAGTGGGTGAGTGGGTGAGTGGATGGGTGGATGAGTGGATGGGTGGATAAGTGGACGACTGAATGAGTGGATGAGTGGGTGAGTGGGTGAGTGGATGAGTAAATGAGTTAGTGGGTGGATGAATGGATGAGTGGACAAGTGGATGAGTGAATGAGTGGATGGGTGGGTGAGTGGGTGAGTGGATGGGTGGATGAGTGGATGGGTGGATAAGTGGACGACTGAATGAGTGGATGAGTGGGTGAGTGGATGAGTAAATGAGTTAGTGGGTGGATGAGTGGATGAGTGAATGAGTAAATGAGTGGATGTGTGGACGAGTGGATGAATTGGTTTAAGTTTTGTTGCTCTGACTTGTTTTGTCTCTCAGCTGAGGATATCGCTTTGCATCAGATAATGTACCCTGTAATGTTAAGCATTCCCGTAAAATGCACAACTTCGAATGCATATTGAAATTTTAAGACTGTGTGAAACATCGTGTCTTAAAGAAAACAACAGGAAAATTGCAATAAAAACACTTGAGGTATTCCAGGTTTTATTTTTCTGCTTAATCAACCTTCCCTGTGATACTGGACCTCCCTCTGTGTACCTAATGATTTATATGCACAGAATAACATATTATGGGTTCACGTTTTACTCCAAACATAACTAGGTTCAGTCACACCACAGGGAGTTTGAATTCGCTTACACCGAAAAAATGATCAGAAAGGAAGCAATAATTTCCAGTAAGAGTCAATGAATTTCTATAAGGGTTTCGCATGTACACTAAATTTTATTAAAATATGCATTGTTTAAGTTTTATTGTTACTTTTATGTATGAGAAAAGAATTTTCTAATTTCAAAATATGACACTATGCAAAATGGTACTGTTAAGTTGTCCACCATTTTCTTCATAAATTTTCTGAGAAAACTTGTCATTTTTCTCTTTACCTAAAGAAGACTGTGAATAAAAACCCACAAAGTTGGAATATCTACAAGCCCGTAGACAAGGGGGAGGGCAAGAGGCTTTGCTCTCTAGAAAATTTTCGTCCCCTAGGAAATCAAAATTTACTATTGCCTTAATGCATTTAGTATATCTCGTCCCTCTAAAGTGTTCCACTCCCTGGAAGCTATCTCGCCCCCTTCCGTACGGTACCTCGTCTGGCTACGGGCTTGAGTATCTATTGCTCAGTGTTCATTAGCAGACTCATGACTTGAGCTTTTCTCGTTTTAAAGTATTTTTATTCTTTCGCCACATCACACTTTTTGGTAAAGGTTTAGGCAGGTGTGTAGCCAGAAAGGGGGAGGGGGCAAGAACATCACCCCGTTTCACCTAAATGAAATGACAGATTACTACACTAGTGTAAGCCTGCCTGCCTTCCTCACTTTTACCTTCCAAAATCTCACTGCCTAGCTACGCTACTGGGCTCGCTGATAAGTAAATAATGACAATCTCCAAACTACTTTCGAGACTGTGCAAAAAAAAAAGAAGAAAAAAGAAAAACCTCATCTAGGCCTTCCATATTTGCACGTGGAATTTTTGTCCTCTGCACATGGTATTTTTTACATTTCAATAATTTACACTAATTCTTTATATTTGCTTATGAGAAAAGATAAACCGTATATAGTGATCAGTTACATTTTGGAAAGCATGGAAGTATTACTATTGAAGGAGATAGCACTTCCACGTTGACAGCTTGGTATAGACAATAGTCTTGGGTGGGTTACCCGATTCTGCTTCAGAGTCGCGACTCCTTACTTCCATTTTTCATGTAATCGCGACGCCTGGGGAATTTTCAATACTGTCAACAATATTCACAAAAATCGTACTCCGGATTCAGCATATGTGTTCTGTTCATAGAAATTAAAGTAAAAAAGGTTCTGTCTCAGGTTTTACTGAATTATTGTAATACAGCTGGCTTTTTGATTCTTTTCTTTATTCGTTCACAAGTTTTCTCTCCAGTTGGCCACTACGATTCTTCGCGGAAAATGGACGCACTTTGGTACCTCTAATTTTGAGAAGAGTGTAATGTAGGCCCACTGCTCTGTTAATACTCATCGGTACCAGCTTACAGTAGGCATTTTACATCTGCGTAGGTATAATGTTTCTTCGTTAGTAGTGACGTCATTGTGGGAGTCGCTACATCTTTCAGGGTCGCGACTTATGGGGCCAAGGGTTCCCTACTCCACAAATATTAGTCTCCTAAGCCTAGGAAACAATTTCTATGGTGGATTTGTAACTGTTGGATTGCTGGTTAGATTCCTGGCCAGATCAGTAAGTTGATTTCTTCGGCAAGATACTATCTTCTATTTGCATTTTCCCACCCAGGGGATATGTGATTTTTTTTTTTCAGGCGTAGCGCTGTTTAGGTTATCTGTTGCCAAGTACTAGAGGGCACGTTTAGAGGACAGCTTACCGTTCAGCGACAAAGAAGTTGCTCAAGGAGGGAATTTGATAGCGTTCGTTTGTGAAGAAGAGTTTCAGCTTAATAAATGTAAAATTTACAATTGATGCAACAACAAACTGACCAAGCAGATAACGCTTTCAAATGCAAAACGAAGTAGTGCGATCCGTCCAGAGCAATGTTTTGGTTTCACGTCGTACCTTGAAATGTAATCGTAAAAAGTATATGTAAATTGGATATCTTGCAGTATTTAAAGGCATTTTCCAGTGGCTTTTCACAAGGGTCCCATGTGAAAGAGAAAAGAATTCAGTTCATACCCTCTAAACCCCTTTGCAACTTCTTTTCCTAACTCGAGATATCTTATATTAAAGACTACTTATTTTTGTCAAAAAATACCTCCAGTTCTCATCAAGGTCACAGAATGTTATGTAAAGTGGGCACAGTGCCTCAGATTTCTTTTGTTTTCCTTTATAATTGAATGTACTGTTGTCCTTGAAATTTGATACTGTTGGAATGTTTGAATATCTTCCCATATAGGTTTAGCATAACTCTACACCATATGTATGGCATAACAAAGTTGCTAAATATTCCCTACAACAGTGTCGATATCATAAAGAAATTCAATGCTTTGTCAAATTAATGTACCGCGATGACACCACAGATTTCCCATAATGCACTTTATTTTGAGAAAAAAATGCATTTCTTTGAAACTTACTATCTTCCAAACGCTACACGCTATTGAGATGCCGTTTTCACCTCCTAGAAGAAAAAAAATCTGTGTTTTTTGAAGTAATTGATTTTTGTCACGGGCAAATCCCTTTAATGACAAATTAAGTAGCAAAACTTAGGCCTATTCTTTTCAAACTGTATAATTGTCCCAGATATTTCATTACATGGGCAGGGCCTATGGGCCTATAGGATGTTATCAACACCACTATTTAACAACAAAGAAATATCTCTTTTAATTTGAATAAGATTCATTTTTAAGAATATGAACAGCGTGCTAAAGGCAACTCGTTCAAACTCACAAGGTGCGGCCATTTACCCTTGGTATTTAGTATTACTGTGCATGTATACAGTGAACCTTCTTACCGTCCACATTAGCGAAAACCTGTAGTTGCTTGCCTCCTGACAACATGCGGTGGAGTGGCGATTCTCGACAATCTGCATTATTAAATAGTCCACTCAAAGATGCTTATCTTGAAAAGTTATTCATCTCATCCGACGATACCGTCAGTATCAGCAGGAAGCAACATATGAATCGTATATGAGGATTCTTGTGGTTAAGGGTATTTCTACTTCAGATTCTAATGCACGACAAAAATCACTGTATCAAATATTTCCGGAAAGTGAGCCTATATTAATCAAGGTTTTACTTAGTCTGTATACCGCAGGCCGGTGATTTTTTTCCAGGAAGAATGGATCCAGCTACAACTTTTTACCCTAACCTTGATCTCAACCTGAGTATTATGTTCCATTTCTATGGAATTTAAACTAAAAATCGCCCCAATTTGTCCTGGGAAAGAGATCCGCCCACCTGCTATACCGATAAAGGTCTGTTAAACCGTAGACCCCTGCCGCAGTGTAGCATTAAGTGGTGCAAGGTTACTCCTCTTAAGAGTGACACCACACGGCGGGTGTACTCAGGGTGACCAGACGTCCCGTAAAATACGGGATTGTCCCGTATTTGGTTCATTTGTCCCGCGTCCCGTATTGAACCTCCCCGGGACGCCTATTTGTCCCGTATTTCCATGTTGCTGAAGGGGGTTCCTTACAAAATAGTCACAAAAAAAGGAGACAACTCTGGCAGAATGGACGGATACAACTACTGCAAGGAAAATTGAAATCTACTGTAGAGTGCGTTAGCAGCTTTTCAAAGCCCGCTCACCCCCACGTGTTTATGTATTACAATTGTGGGCCAACATAGGATAGTGTCGAGGTTCGTAGTCAGTTCCGCAGTTTAGTCCCGCATAACACTGGTGTCTCTGGCATACTAGTCGTATATAGCCTGTAGAAATAGTTGTAGTGTCTCCCTTATCAAATCAGAACTGCAAATTGTAACTTTTATATGACATGTTCTGAGTTTGCTACATATGCCCAATCTTATAGGCAATTACTCAAAGCTGTGTCATCAAAAAGAAATATAACTAGTCTAGTAATTGAAATTTTCAACATATTTTGGGACCTTGTAATTTATAACTTGGACCACTCTAAGTACGACTTTCTGGTGCTTTGAATGCACTCAGATCCAGAAGCTTCCGGGGGCTTTGCCCCTGGACCTCACCAGGGGCCCTAAGGCGGGCCCCGGACCCCACCTGATGGGGGCTTTGCGCTACGCGTGCACACAACCCACCTTCCAACCATGCAGTGTCCCGTATTGTACTTTTCAAAAATCTGGTCACCCTGGGTGTACTCGAATCTTGCGTAGAGCCTCTGTAGTTGTCGTCCCCTTTGGCTGCTGTCCTCTGGTTAGTTTTTCTTAGAGGTAAGCTGAACGAAAAATGTTCGTCCGCTCCGCCTGCTAACGTACTTGTGACTGCCTACGCCCTGAGCTGCCAATTATCACACCTCATTAAAAGGTAGCCTGTGTGTTATCTTTCTTCAGCTTTACAAATTGTACTTATTTTTCTGTATGACCAGTGGCAATTTCCTTTTTCTACACTTTTTCTAAAGTCCTCCAGACTCGCTGGCGAAGAGCCAATGGGCGAAACCAAACGTTACTCCAGAAGGAGTTCTCTCCCCAAGAAAGCTACGTTCCCAAATGACAACAAACTTAAAAAGAGGATCTTAGCTCAAACGAAGTTTTGATATGTTAGAGGGGTACTTATTCTAAGCATTCTGGTAAAATTAGCATTGAAATCGGATGTGTGGTTCTCAAGATATTATCAGTTAAAGTTGTCACATTTTCAACACAAAGTGAACTTGAAGCAAGCACATATGACGTCATAGTCTAACATTAATGAGCAGTCTTTGTCTTTAAACTTTACAACCCATTTTCTCCTCCACAATCACATTTTTATCGGACTGTGATTGCATGAGAGGCATAAGAATTTTACAAACTTTACATTCCACATTGTGAGGTCCTATCCCTATTAACTTCAAGGTTAGCAAAACAGATTGAAAAACAAAGGAAACAAAGAATTTCTCATCAATGTGACGAAGTGATATAACCCCTGCTTGCCTCAAGCTCACTTTGGGTCACAAATGTAGTAGGCCTAACTTCACTTGCTGATAGGTTATCTCGAGTACTACATGTCCGATGTGAATGGAAGTTTCACCAAACTGTCTAGATTTAGGTCCTTTTTCACATATAAAAATTAATTTATTGATTTAACCCTTTAACTGACCAACCTACCGAACCTCAGACCTCTACGCAAGGTGGTTTTCTTTGGTTACAAATTCTTATTGTGATATTTGTTAATTATGCTTGATATAAGTTATATCGTTTTCTGTACAAATCGAATCTGGTTGTACTTACTTTAAGAAAACTCTACCCAAAAAGTTGAAAAATAATCTCACGGTGGTCAAGTCCTACATCTTCAGTTCAAGAAATTCTAAAAACTTTTCCTAACTGTAAAGGGGTAACTTCCTTTTTCTTAAAAAATAAATATCTCATTCGTTCTGTATTTGTAATTCTCCCTAGAAGTGATGCACATTGCATTCCCTAAGAATACCTTTGATAGGTTGTCTGTGATTGTTTACCAATGATGCAGTTATCGCTTTTGATAGAATTATGAAGATAAAAATAGTAAAAAACAATCAGTGTGGAATGTATTGATTTGTATGTCGAAGAGCAATATATCAAGTTTTATCACGCAAGACACTTATGGTTGCAAACCAACCCTACTTCGGTAGCCTTGTAAGTCTTGTTCTTTAATGTGGATTTTAAAAATCGCCTAAACTATAAAGCAACATAACTCTTAACGGGGGTGGCGCCAGGTAGGATCCCCGTCAAGGAAGGATCCCCTCCCCCACCCCCGTTGCGGAATTTTTCCAATTTCGTCGGGAGCCTTAGTGGACACGATAAAGTGTGTGTTCCCCTACGGCATCCATTTGCCCGACGATTTTCCTGTTTTTGCTCTCAGGAGGTCAAAGTTTTTCAATAGATAGTCAAAGTTTTCGACGCGCTTCGCATGCTGTCGATTTATTTCAGTTTCTTCCATACTTACGTTCCATAGAGCTAAATAGTACAAGCCCTTTCCAACTTACCAAATTACGTATAGGTAAAGTGCACCATTTTATGTAAACGTCGGGAATTTCATCTCATATCGCATAGCCTACGTAAATTTTTTTGTGTCTGTCGTGCGGTACGGTAAGCGACTCGAGGACGGAAGTTTGGCTATTTCACCGGGCAGACGTAGTGGATTCGAAATAATGCATGTTATCCACGAAAGGGTCCAAACGCCTCCACAGTGGATCTGATTTTTCTCTAAATGAGTCCATATTCTTTTTTGGTGAGCCTACCCAAAAATTTTCACAATTCAGATTTCGGGAAAACGCTAAATAAGCACGCAATTTGGCACTTGAGGTATATACGGATATTATGCAAAATAGGCCCCTGAAATGGCATGGTACAGTACAAGCCTTTCTTAACATCTCCTCACCCTCTCCCCGTCGACATCGGGGTTGTTGGAGCGCCGGGTCCTTGCCCCCTCCCCTTCGGAGCCTGACCAATTGTCGAACAAATCCTGACGCTACCCCTTGACTCTTAAAGTTGCGATACTGCATTCAAATATATATCGTTTTGTAATATTTTACCTGTTTACATAAGAAACTAGCACTCTCACAGTAGTTTAGCACCTTCTTAAACAAATATCATTCATTCAGCGACATGTTCCATATTAATCAGTCTGTCTTGTTGCTTCAAAGACCTATCTAGTCATTACCTACACGATTTTCCTTCAAGGACATATTGCAACATTGTTTCATTTCATTTCACTTAATTGATAAGAAATCTTTTTTTTTCATGAAAACATGAAGAAGACAAAGGTTTTTTTTTTCATTTTGGCAAGAACGACAAGTAAGTCTGTCTTCTAATAGCTTTCAGATGCTTGTTAGAACGTTGGAGGTCATGCTAATGAGCTCATTAGTTGCTAGGGACAATGAAGCCACATAAATAAAAAAAAAAAACCTCTTTAAGTCTTGGTGAAATTATCTTACCATTAATGAACAAGGAAGCCAAACAACGGATACAAAGTGAAAAAAAGGGAATATAGTTATCTCTGACTTTGAAGTGAACAATCTCCGCGTTCACATCAGCGAAACTTTATAATACCCCCAGGAAGGTTTACGCAACACGGCAATCTTTTGTAAATTTTAAAAGAGAAAAAGTCTGGTCAAATGGGGCAAACAAAATTATCGACATCACAAAAGCTAAACACGTTCTGTTGAAACTATTTTGTGACGAAATTACAGTAGTAATTTTGAAATCAAAGTCTTCTGTTACGGTGTAAGAATTTAAGATCTAGACATGAGTTTGTTATATCCAAGGTCAAAAATTTATAGAAACATCAGCTCATGTGCAGTTTAAAAGATCGTTTGGTATACTAAAAGCGAGATACACTTTCAGAGATACTAAGTCATATTAAGTCATGACATGACATTATTTTCGTGTAAAAGTTTTAGTAGTATAACTTTTAGTATTACGCCATGAACGAATACGTTTAGTCATGAGTGAGTCGCTTGAACCATGGCAACACGTTTAAATAATTCAATAATGGTATTCCATGTACGCTTATCACACCAGTTTTGTGATGTATCTCAACCATCAGTCTGTATAAAGAGAATTTAGTAACATTTTTTAGACAGACATTAATTCTGATTATGCCTGTGTGAAAAGAGAAAGATGTGCATACTTGCAATGAGACCTTTAATTTTATGTCAAATACCTACTAACAACTATGGAAACTTCGGAGGCTGACTTGGCAGCTAGACATGCCCGTAGCCAGGCGTTCTGACACAAAGGCAAGGGAAATACATGCACATGAGTGTGCTCTCAAGAATTATTCTTTGTAGGTAGTTAATTTTCCTGATAATCGATTTGCCAATAAGGGAACGATAGTCTGCACTGGGAGGTCCCCGTGGCTACTGGCTTGGAAGTGAACATGATAACTCGTAGGCCTACTCGGTTTGTCTGCATATACTGCGTCAGTCTAACTGTGAAACTTTAACAAGGTGCTCATATGTACCGTTTCAAATCAATTGTAGCATTATTCAAGTTAACTGACTAAAGTGTGAAAGATGATTCGGGTCTGGGGTTACAACACCTTCCCACCAATCGAAAGAATGTCGATGTAAGGCACTGGTGAGGCGTTTTCACAGAATGATTGTTCGCCAATCAGGAAATTTCAGGTCAAACTGCTCGAACCCATGTGGCCATGATCGATAATAGTCTATGTGATAACTGTTTGTGCACAGGAGACCTTTGACCAAGGGCACATGTGGCGGGTGTGGTGAACGCATGCGCATTTCGTTAAAAATATACGAATATACTAAGACTGCTTAAGCAGAGACGGGTCCAGGATTTTACAAAAAGGGGGGGGGGGCTTAATTCGTGAGGGCAAAGTTCGAACCTATCGAGCGTCAATTGTTTGAAACTCGATAGGAGACATTTTCTGAGAAATTTTTTAAATAGGACACTGTGACTCTTAATGATGATTTTTCCTGGCATCAGGCAATCAAGATAAAATACACAAGGCTCTTGCAATGAAATGTGCCCCTGTAATTCAGAATAGGTTTGCCAGAAGGCTAATGATCATACGCCGGTAACCGACGTAATCAAGACACGGGGGTCTGGGGGTTCTCCACAGGAAAACTTTGTTAAAATTAATCACTGTTAGATGCGATTTCCTGGAATTCAATCATAATAGATACATGAGCAAGCATCATTTCTGTGCATATCCGATGCTATGCAATGTCATGCTAAAGACTGGTTCACACTCTTAATTTTTTTTTACTATAAAGCTATGGGAACCATATATGGTCCTCCCGTGCTCTCCCGGGGTAATCACTGACAAAGTTCAGAGCTGAAGGGTATTCAACTCACTATAGCTTTATAGCGCTATACACTGGAGTATAGAAGCAGCCTAAAGTATGCATAAACTTTTGTGTGCAGTTTTATGATCGTCTCAAAAAAGATAAAAGTGACAAGAATGGGGGTGGGGGGTGGGGACTGAGGCAGGAAAAGTCCCCAGATCCGCACCTGAGAAGTTTACCATTAACAACTCACCCAAGCCAAGCAGTTGTAAATTGTCGGAACACACAACATGATTCTTATCAGAAATCTGCCACTCAAAGCTGCTACTACTAGAGTGACAGCTCCCTATTGTTATCATCATACATCCCGTTATTGATAAAATTAAACAACTATAGTTAGCCTACTGTAACTAAACATTGTAATTAAACATTCCAGTATTGTTATTATTCATTAAGCTGAAACAGAAATCACGAGGAATGATGTTGAGGGGTTTATCACGTGCTTCTTTTACGTAACTCATCTGAACTTTTCGAAAAGAGAAAAAGACACCACTAATTAGTGTCGGGAGTTTGAGCGACTTTCTAACCTAGCCCGAGTTATTAAAGAATTGCAAAAGCTAAAAAGGCAAGTATTCTTCGTTTTCCTTTCTTTAATTTTATCTTTTACTACATTGCTACTAGGGGTTAATCTCCTCTCCCTAACCTCTCCAATTTGCATATTTTCTTTTCAAAACTTAAAACACCCACTAGGCTACCCTCCAACCAAAGTGATTGTATCAGAGTCGCAAAACAATCACCACTGCCTCCCGGTTGCTGTGTTTTCTCTTCTAACTAAAGTTCTGCAGTTTAAAATAAACCTCTTGGTACCTTCCAAGTTAATAAGCTTGCCTACCGAGGTGTACATATTGGCGTAAGTTTCTTTCATTTTATGTCCAAAAAGAAATATAAAGCAAATTCTGCCATCTCGCTCCCTTCTCTGCAGGTTTAGATTCAATTACAGCTTTTAATGTGACAGTCACTTTTTTCACAAATGGTGCATCAAATTTCCTTGAATTATATCAACAGGCATAGAAACTCGGTGTATGTACGTCATATAACATTACTTCTTTGGTTCAAAATTTCGCCCGCGCATACGTTTTAGCATTTATTCGCGAATTCGAGATACTTTCAATATATTTCCTTCCATACGGGACACACTTTCATCGACGGCCATTTAATGATCTTAAATCTTATGTTGTCCATATAATGTCCTGCATCTTGTGTAGATTGTTCGTTCCCTTTGCTTCAGATTGTTTTGCCGCTAATCATCATTACGGATTAATTTTTCCCACCTGCTACAGTATAGCATATATTTCAATAAGTTACAAGAACAATGCAACAATAATGAATGGCAGATTATAAATTGAATGAAACAAATATATCCTTTATCATTTCAGCAGGACAGGATGACGGATGATTCTTGGCTTTCTTTCTTAGAGCAGACGACGACAGTCACTGATTATTTCAGGTGTATATACTAGCAGGCCAGAACGCGATATGAAACTAGTTTATTACTTTCAACTTCACAGACGATTAGTATTGACTAGTCAGGTTACAAACTAAAAATCATCCAAAATCATCTGAAGTAGATCGTATAGGAGTCATCGCCTCAACGAATGGTAGTAGTGACGAGGTATGACAACCACGCGGAAGGGCCTTGGCTTGGACAGGTGGAGTCACGTTAGTTTACGGTAACACAACACATCTGAATGTAATTTTAAAACGTGCTGAGGGCCCCTATACACCCACCCCCCTTGGAGCCAAAACTTTGTTATATTCGGGAAAGTAAATTCTATTTTGGACAAACATGCACTGATATTTCTGGCAACAGTCCTGCGCCCCCTCCCCTCATAGGGAGTACTCCCGTATACGCTCATGCCTGATTCTTTCATTCATGCTTTCATATATTTTTGTATTGCCCCGATATATTGCTATAAACTATGCATAAAGCTGTGTTTTTCGCCTTAAATGTCCTGTGAAAAGTAGTTAAATGTCTCGTGACATGAAAATGTCATATACACCTGCCTATGTAATGTATTGAATGCACTAAGGTACAATCTTATCAAATAGCCACGAGTCTCATCTAACTTTACACAAAAATTGACTATTTTACAAAATAATTTCTATTTTATACCCCAGCAAGAAAAATATACAGAGGTGAAAAGAGTGACTGCCAAGATTTTACTGACGTTTTACAACCTTCATTTTAAGGACAACTAGCTGGGAAGTTAATTAAAGAAAACTGGAATTAGGGTAAACAAAATATATTCTGTTACTCTGCAACACTTCACATTACAAGTTTTACATTGTTACCGAGTTGCCTCAGACGAGGAGACTCTACAGCGCGCTAAGTGCGCAAAAGTTTTGCGGAGTCTTTTGAGTTAAAGAGTCTGCCCTCTTTGAAAGCAAAACGAGTTCAACTGTCTGGGTGACTGACCGGTTGTCGGGAATTACTGTTTATCGTGTGAATGCACAACGAAATGAAACATTTCCCTCAAACTATTGACGAAACCAGCTTAACATTTATAACTGTTTCAATGATTAGATAATAAATAATACTATATTTTTAGCTACCCGACGAATTCCTACTCCCCCGACGGGGGGGGGGGGGAGATGAGGGCTAGACCTCCCCGAAGGGAAGGTTGTAGCCCACTTTTTCCTTCTGACAGCACTTTTTTGGGTCACATACTAATTAGAGAAGTGCTTGGTGCGCCTTAAGCGTTTCTTAAAGGGAAATATGTTTAATATGCAACATGGCATACAGAGAAAATAGCTTTAATCGTTTTAGTTATTACGCCATTCAGTCTCACCAATAGACTCCAGCAATAGCTTTATCTCCTCAAAATATTATGCATTACTTTTTACAGATGTTGTATCACTAGAACTTTTGAAAATTTGGGCCAACAAATGATTCTTGAGCAACAAAATACTGAATTTCTTCTGTAAGAACCTTATTTCTTGAAACTAAAACTACCACTCTCCCTTATTTTGAATTGTCTATCATTCTGTATCTATAAATATCAGTTTGAAAAATATGAAAATTTTCTGTACAATGAACGCAACATTTCCCTTTAAATGCTTAATATTATACCTTTTCTCCGTGAGAACTGTGTTATACGCCACAACCAACTCCATGGTTAACCCACGGAGGTCAAAAAAGTATTTCTTTTATAACCTTGGCCTGTCCCTATAATCCCTGAAAACAATCCTGTTATGGGGCCGCCAGGGCCCGCCACAGAGATGAGTTGCAGTTGGGATCAGTGTTTCGGTTTTCACACCCAGCCACCTTCATCTTCCGCACCAACAAATTTGTGAAAACCCTGACAAACATTGAACAATTAGTTGGACCGCATAGGTGCATGAGCAAGGATGAAAAAATGCAGCCCCATGGAGTTGCCGAAATAGGAATTTCTCGGGTAGAATATTGGAAACAATTGTACAATTGCCAGAGTTTTCCTTGAGAAAGTTGCCTCAGCTCCCTTCGAAAAAGTATCCCGTACGCTTACTTTCAAACGAAAGTAGAACTAGAAAAATCGAGTCTTTATTCAGACTTAGTGATGTAAGCGGTAAAAAGTTGTTCTTTGCCTTAGTATGTCAGTATGTAGTATCTCTGTGCTTCCTATTCTACTTTTGTGTTCTTTTTTTCTGTTGTTAGTCACCTGTAGAGTCCATCGTTTCTCACACATAGTTATACTGTCTTTAGCTTTGAGACTCGTTAAGGTCAAGTTGGGTCATAATTTGCATTAGAATAGTTTAGGTGTGTCACGTATTTATATGTTAATTTGGGGTATTGAGTTGGATCGGTAGGGAAAGAAAGTAACAAAAGGAAAGAAGACAGTGAAAGTCAAGAGTCAAGACAGAGTCAAGGACGACTCGGGCAAGGAAGAAGCAGAAATTGTATCGAGAATGGCGAAAATGAATTAATTGTTGAGTCCTTGTTTTGTACATTTCTACCCACGTCAAGTTTTCACGTTACAGTAGGTTGAGGCACAAAACAACGTATCTTTTCTCTTATCTTCTTTCAGACTAAATGTATTTTACTAAATGGCGAATGCAGTCTTGCATTCTGGATGAAACTCGTCCAAAATACTTCAAGGCTGAGTTTAAGGGGCCAATCTAAAACATTATAATTCTCCCGAAAAAAGAGTTTGCTCTAATTAAAAATTTGCCTACTGGAAAAATCCCAAACAAAGCTACTGTGGCCTGTACTGAGTTTAAATTACTCAAGACCATGATTCTGTGGAGTGCACTAGCCTGCTGTTTGTGCGGATTTTAATGCTCGTGTAACTGGTCAATGCAGTGGTCTAAAATACATCACATTTCCCTGATACGTACACTGAGTTCATCACTGATCAACCAGAGACTGTACAAAGCTATTTGTTTCAAGTGCGCCTAGCAAAATGCAATTTGGTGCAACATCCTAGGCAAAATTTAGAGAAAGTTACTACAAACTCTGACTTTTTACAGAGGAAATGAATAAGGGATTTTTGCCCTTCAAGGTGGATTGAGGGGGCGGAAGCACACTTCCACCCCACCACATTTTTTGACTAGGGGCTAAAGCCCCCAGACCCGCTTCCTACGCCTATGCAATAAACTGGATATTACAAGCTAATGAAAGATGGACAGATCTTATCATACATCAGATTTGAAGCCATTCAGTTTGGTTACAGATATTGCTGGAGGATTATTCAAGCCTTACTTGTCCTCGGAAAAAGTAAGTTCGCGCAAACATCAGTACTAGGCTTATTAGCAATAGAAATGACAACTTTGTTTTAGTGTCCTCCTACACATCTACTTTAAATTCTACTCGTCCATTAATCATTCTTTATACAAACCTAGGCAAGGCGATGTTCCTTTCTTCAACCCTTTAAAGACAGATTTGCATCACCCCAAGTATGACTTTTAGTTGGGGGGGGGGGGTAACCAAAAGTCTCAGTTGGTGACTACACTTTGATTGACATCAGAGTTACAAAATTCAAAAGATGCAGAGCAGCTCATATCACACAGCAGGCACAGAAAATGTTTTGATTATACATGGGGTCTTGATCACCAGGATGTGGCCTTGAGGAGTGAACTACGTTTGTGTCAGCACAAGGAGAAGCAGTAAAGACAATTATGGGCGGGGCTTACTACCAAGTAAAAGTCATACTTGGGTGATGCAAATCCCCCTTTAAAGATTCTCAGCCTATCAAGCTGTGCGGCTCATTAACACTGTAGTATCATCCCCCAAACGTGTTAGCTGTGGTGTCTCAAAATATTTCTCTGTCCCCTACCCAGTTCTGTCTGACAGTGCTTTTTTATAATATACTGAGAATTGTTATGGTTTTGGTAGACGAAAATAGTGGACAATGCAAGGTATCAGACTCTGAATCACTAACAAATCCAATAAAGTACACTTTTTGATCACGAACCACAATAAGACCTAGTTACCAATAAGTGTTGTTGTGACAAAGCCTGCTGTCTGTCGCTGAACTTTTTCCAAGGGATGAAATATTTTTACTGATACAGGGATCTGATGCTGCTGCGATATGGTCTACATACTGGGATTTGTGTTATTTTTTTACATTAGTAGAAGAACAGTACACTGTAAACACAAATTAGTCAAAACGGTGTCTGAGTCGACTAATCACGTTAGTCAATAACATTTGACTAATTTTTGACCAATTGACTTAGTTTGTGACCAATCTGAAGCCTCGTTGACTAATGTTTGACGAATTTTTGACTAAAAATTGTTGGTCCATTATCGTGAAACTAGTCAGATATCATCAGAAACTAGTCAAATATCGTGACTAATCTGGTTAGTCGATTCAGACACTGTTTTGACTAATTTGTGTTTACAGTGTAGTGAAAATTGAACACAGCCTTAGTTTAACTGAAAGCATGATTTGTTTGATTATTTCAAGGACTCGAAGGCCAATATCAGTGGCAGATAGGGGCCTACTGAGGGAGGGTGGCACCGAGAGCCAGGGTCAACAGCATCTTGAAATGTCGGTGGTTCATGCGCGAACACGCGCGAAACCTTGAAGCGAGGGGCGGCCAGGCTCACTTAAGGATCCTAGAAAAATTTGGAGGCCAGATGATCTGTGGTGTGACCTGAGGCATTTTCCCACGATTTTAATCCATTAAATGACTGTACTTATTTCCATCTTTTTTGAGTTTGATTTCATTGAATCAGCTATATTTCAAGCTATGGAATCAATTTACCCACTATTTAAGGAAGGGTGCTGGGTAAAAGTGGAGGGGCGAAGGTGACAATTCCCCCTGAGTTTCAGACTAGGGGGATTACCCCCGTTCACACCTGTTAAGGCTATAGGTGGCGCCCCTAGTTCGCAGCTGTAACAGACAAGACCGATAAATATTTCAAATGTTTTACTTTTTAAATTCTAAATAGATGTGTAGAAACAAGTCGCTATCCTCACAAATTGTTCCGTGCTCTTAATTTGTTGCTTTTGTTCGGTGTATTCCGTATAAAATCGGTCCTGGCCGACCGTTGGGTTGTGACAGTCCCCCAAGTACAAAAAATTCTGGATAGGCCACTAGTTATTTTGATGATATCAATACAAAGAGTTAGCAGTTGCGTCTGTTCTAGTGAGACTGATTTCAACAATGAGTGTCTATGTCTCCCATCCCCTCAGTGAACTTGAAAAAGTTGAATGTCGACAGACGAGCGACTTGAAATTTGGAACATTAGTTTCAGACTCTCATCTTTTATAATGTACGTACAAAACGCAACATACAATAATAGAAAGAGACTGCAGGGTGATTATTGGAGGCTTTTAAAAGTGTGTAGGGGTATTTCACGATAAACAGGGGGAGACTTCGTTTAATGCATATCATTGCCCGAAACTTAACAGGCACTTTGCCCGTAAAAAGAAAAAAAAAACCCTGCCAGTCCGAATGAGCAAGGATGGGGCTGCAGCCCCTGCCTTGTACACCTGTGGTAAACCCCCGTTATCTGGCCCGTAGTCAAGGGGGGCCAGAGGGGACGAAGGCCCCCTGAAATTTTTTGGCCCCCCTAGAGAGTTTGAATGTTACAATTGACTTAATACATTTGTACACATTTGGCCCCCCCCCTGAAAAATTTTTCGCCTCCCTGGAAAAATTTTGCTCCCCTACAGTACCTTGTCTGGCTACGAGCCTGCCCGTAATACTGAATGAGTTTTTGCCCAAGGTATGTGGTACCGTAAGAGCATAGGCGTAGGAGCCCAAGTTGATGGGGGGGGGGGGACTGTAACGACTTGCCCGAAAAATATAACCAAAAATTTCCGCGCGTTCCGCGCGCGTTCAACATGTTAATGTACTTATCATATAGGCATGGGCGTGGATCCATCTCCAAAGATGGGGAGGGGGGACTTTTCACCATTTGCGAATCGCCTTCCTGGGGAGGGGTCTAAGGGAGGGGGTGTCTCCCTCCCCTTTGGAAAAATTGCTCACGAAAGGTAGACTGGATGCAAAATGGTGCTACAGTTGGTGCTAAATTTAAATTGAATATATCACCAAGAAATTTTACTTTATTAGGAAGTTTTTCATCTTCCTTGGTTTAGTAAATTTTTTGCTTAGTTCTTGGGGTAAACCAAGACCACACTGTGTAAAGTAAGTGAACAGTAAATCGTTAGGCTACATATGTATACCATTAGCCAGGGGCGTATATACATGAATTTGCGGGGGGTGAACTATTTTGGGACAAACTACATTTCTTGGAGACCGACTCCCATTGGCATAGTTGTATGATCCATATTTCCTAGATAATTACAATTTACAGGACGATAGTAATAATCATAGGCGTACGGGACTCTTCCAAGTTGGGGATAGAAAATCTTTTGCCCGAATCTCAAAAAATTGCCCGAAATTCGTTTCAGTCCAGGTGCATAAAATAGACCACTAAGCCATTACATCCGCGCGAAGCGCGCGGAAATTTTTGCACATTTTTTGGGCATTCGATCAAAAATTCGGAAACTCAGTAGAAAATTCGAGCAATCTTTTCAATTCAAATGTTTTTCATGTCTGGTTTACTGTTACAAAGGCATACTTAACTGGATTCGACTAAACCGTTACATGCGCGCGAAGGGCGTGAAAATTTTTGCACATTTAGGGGCATTCGATCAAAAAATGGGGAACTCAGTGGAAAATTGGGGGAAATCTTTTCAATTCAAATGTTGTTCATGTCTGTTCTATTGTTACAAAAGCATATTGAACTAGATTTGAGACCGACTTTTTGGCGCGCAGAGACCGACCTTTGATTTTCATTGGGGCCAACCCCTCCGTATTTACTCCCCTGTCATTAGCATGTTTACTCATATCTAATAAAATTTGGATATGAACGTGATCAGGACTGTAGAGCTTTTTCAAAAGTCTGATAGAGGGGATACTGGTAGCAATCTTTTCATTATTTCACCGTGTGATATACCTTGCCCTTGAATAGTAGTCGACTCTCAACGAAATTTTCCAATATTTTCTTCAACTAGCATAAATTAGTTTTAGGAGCTTTAGTAAATAGTGCGAGTGGAATTTTGTGGCACAGAACCGACGGTAAACTACAGGGGCATCACGGCCATTTTTGACGTCCGTCGGCGTTAGCAATTTTTAAGTAATTTACGATTTTGTCTCTTATTTCGAGCAATGAGTAAAGACCACAAACTTCCATGGAAATGGGGTAGGGCCACCTTCCCTGTGAAAAAAAATGGATATTGGAAGGTGTCTAGATGGCAAATGGTGCAATATTTGGGCACAATTTTGCTTTTAAAATGTAGTGTCAATTTGTAATCTACTGTTATATTATCTTCTTCACAGTTTTAGTTTTCATCATTTTGAAAAAGTGAGGGGGACTTTTTGGTGATGCCCCCCTTCCAAAAAGTGAGGGGGACGCGTCCCCATGCATATAGGCACGCATCGGTTGTCACACGGTATGCCAATTACATACAACAGCCTGATTTGCCTTGTAACTTCCTTCCATATTGGTTTTAATTTTGGCGGAAGTTGTTACAATAATAACGATAAGAATCAGTGGCGTAGCCAGAATTTCTCTCATGGGGGTGAGGGGCAGACATTATGTTGTGTGATCGCGGGCCTGGGAGAGAGGTTTAAGGGGGGGTCTCCCCTTTGAAAATTTTTGAAACATTAGGTGTTCTTACATGCAATCTGGTGCCACATATGCTCCCTTTGACGGTAAAATTTGTTGTAAAAATTTACGCATTTTAGGTAGAAACAGTCAGCATGCACAAGCTGACTGTGGGGCATGATGGCCAAATGCCCCCTCAGATACACCACTGATAATCATAAGTTTAACCATGAAAAAAGACGCTGGTGAATAAATACCGAATATATAGGTGCTGGTGCAATTCAAATCAGAACTTTATTTTAAGTGCCAAGGAAGTTTTTTAAACTATTGATTACCTTTATTTAGGCCTACATCATTGCATTATTTTTCTTTCAGTAGGTGCCCGAAAAATTCTCAGCATATTGCCCGAATTTTCACAAAAAAAGCAAATTGGATGGAGGCTCCAGCCCCTCCCCCTCCCGCTCCTACGCCAATGCGCAAGAGTCATCTTTGCATCTGGAGTAGCACGAAATTTCATTACGTGATGAGTTTCAAGTGAAAGCATTTTTGTATTGTACCACCGCCTTCACATTCGGTTACTTGGTTTTGTGTTCCTTTTTGACTTCCAGTGTGACTGTGTCAGTCATGGTAACAAGAGAAGTGGGTTGTTACAATGATGAAGCGTGGTAATTCAGGACTCTTTCTTCTTTCTGAAATTTGGTAGGTTTACCGAGAATTTACTTGTACGTTTTATATTAACTTTATCGAATCAGAGCAAACTGTGTGCATGTCGCGAAACCAAGCCCAATGGCTGTCAAAGCCGTCCAAGGTTAGAAACCTGGTGGAAGAAAACGGTAGTGCTGTGCAAGCCACTTGCTAGCTGTCGAATAAACCTGGGGTATGCATTACGTTAGACGGACAAGACACATTACACTCCCTTTCACAGCCCTTTTCCAGCTAACACTATTTATCTGGAGTAAATATAGAATCAGTTGAAAAAACACCTTTTTGAAAAC
This sequence comes from Holothuria leucospilota, assembly GCA_029531755.1. Lineage (NCBI taxonomy): Eukaryota > Metazoa > Echinodermata > Holothuroidea > Aspidochirotida > Holothuriidae > Holothuria > Holothuria leucospilota. The sequence goes on along the minus strand of CM055969.1, from coordinate 13,107,985 downwards.
TAGGAGGTGAAGTCTCAGTGGCCACGGTCCCCTACGATTTTTATTTTCAGAACGAGTTCCGTCTGGAAAACATGTAGGTTACGCCGAAGATTCTGGCGTATTTTGTCAGCCTGATTTCTACTTGGCGCACCTAGCCTACAGCAGATATTGGTGTAATTTTTATCTTGCCTTTCCTTTGGCGTAAATCTTCAGTGGCAAAAAAACGAACTTTCCAATATGGGAATGCGTCAACATACGCTATGTGTTAATGTGTTTTTTGCAAAATGTCCAAGTTTTGAGTGGAGGCGCAGTTCCAGCCACAGTGGTTGTTTATGATTTCGTGTTATAATAGGGCCTAACGTTACATGTGTTTTTACGTATTTACGTAAATGTTTTTGAGAACAAAGGTCCACTGAGCCTTCAGTTTTGAGTGGAGGTGCAGTCGCAGTGACCATGCATTATTTTGTTACTTTGTCTTTACTTCACTGTGACTGTGCCTCTGGAGGCAAGGTGAGGTTTAGTGTTGGCAGGGTATTCAATAGTTGTACCATTTATTGGGAGTAACTATAGAATACAGGGCCACTCAAAGGATGTATCTGGGCATCTGGATGCTCGGATGCTCAGTCATTGTACAGTTCTAGGCTATATGTTGAGCCTTTTGAATTTTTCAGTCCATGAATATGTTGGGTTAAGATGATCAGATGGCAAGTAAATGATCTTCAGTAAAATGATAAGTTTCAGGTCCAACAAATTGAGTGGATGTGTGGATGCTCAAATGCGAAGTCAAAGTTTGGGCTGCTAAATAAACGTGAAAGATTTACTTTGAGAACAACTCGTTGTCCATTCCTTACTAAGACCACAAGCAATATTCTGGAGTGGATGCACAGATGCTTGGTTGCAGAGTGAATGATTTCACCAGTATCAATCCTGGAGTGGACGCACAGATGTTCGGATGTGGAGACAAAGTTAAGTGTGCAAGATAAAGAATGTCACATCACATCTGCACATCAGGATGCTAGGTGGTGTTCAAGAGTGGTCCTGTATTCTGTAGTTGTACAGTTTATTTTTAAACTCATTAGATGACCCTCACAAAAAGCATTTATTCCTCATGTTCTCAAAGAACAACACATTCCCCACTCTTCCGTATTGGAAAGTAAAGAATGCAGGTCCAGTGTTTATCACTTCATAGTAGGCCCTATCCAGATTGGCAGACTCAATTTCACCATGTCATTCTCATATAGCTCAAAGTGTGGAAGCAAGGTTGCATCCACATCTATGAATCCACCACCAGATTTCTTCCTTGGGTCTTGAAATATTTTGTCTTTAAACCCAATGTGTTGTGTGTCGTTCTCAAATAGTTCAGGGTGTGAAAGTAAGATCGCATCCATGAATCTGTGAATCCACCCCCACATTCCTTCTCTGGACTTTGATTGAAATACTTTGTCTTTAAACCAATATGTTGTGTGTCATTCTCAAGTAGCTCAGGGTTTGGAAGCAAGATCGCATTCAAGAAATTCAAGAATCTGCAATTCCACTCCAAGAACATTGCCACATGTGGACCTTGACCTTCAGTCTATAATTAGAATGCTACTGGAAAGTTGGTATTGGATCTGCCAAAGTTTGCTCCCAGTTACCTCTTTCCCGTCAAGTTGGCCAGGCTATATAATACCCCCACTTTAGACAAGGGGCTATGGCCTGCACAAACATCCCACAGATTTTCAAAATATTACAAAAGAAACTCTTTCTTATTATTTTTGGTTATCAAATGGATAACTTTTGAATAGTGTGCAATAGAGTAAATCATAAATTATGTAACTGAATTCAAAAATTCCATTTTTTCATGCATTGTTGTCTTATTATTACATGTCAGCTTAAGGGAAATTATTTTTCCAATGAACTGTGTAAAAGTGTGTTACTCCTACCACCACCTATTCTGTTCTCTCCAACCACAAGTGGTAGCTTATCTGCTGGGGAAAACCTGTGAAATGGAAGAAGAAACAGGAAGAACAAAGGGCATCCAAATGTAGTTTGAACAACTTTTGTAATTCAAGATGAAGTGATACTGTACATCCTACACAGTCTTCACAAGCTTTTTTTCCACATGTTTCATGCGCACACTTCGTAGATAGTTGCGCCATCGCCAATCATGTTAGACTATAAAACCAAACTGGCAAGGATTGCTATAAATATAACTTCTTCCCATGTACCATCAGAGATTGGAACCTCCTTCCATCTAACACTACACAACTGAAAGACACAAACCAGTTTAGGGATATTCCGCAAGAAAGTTCCTCCTCCAGCAGGACTACTGTACTGTAACTATGCACGTGCACACCCAACCCAGCATGCTTGACTCCACCAGGAGTGTTGTGCAGTATTTTTCAGATTCAGAGACAGCTTGAGTAGTATATTGTTCAATGCACCTCCTATACGTGCATGGGAGGAAAAATCAGGAATTATGTAGGAGGCACCTCGCAGAGAAATTTGGGTATTTGGAAGGACATTTGGGCAGTTGAAGGGAAACTTTTATACTTGCAAACATGTAAAAGTTGTGGGAAATTTGACATGCTTGCTGGGAAATGGACATTTTTTCCAGCCCTCCTCCAACACCAGCATCCACCTCTCCAATCCAAAATCCCCTATCAAATTCACCAGCCATTGACACAAATGCAATTTATTAATTTTAGGCCTTAAAGGCAGAACTTGTTTTACAAAGCCAAGTGACCATGAATGTGGGACAAACCTATGTGGCTCATAAGTTACAACTTTACGTCGGGTGGCTATAAACCATCTCAACAATTAAGATCAAATCTGGTGCCATTTTGACGGGCCAGGTCAGATGGGAACACCATAGATTGCTCTTGGATGGAAAACGCATCTTACTTTGACCTGGCTGGGAATCGAACCCCAAACCTCCTGGTTGCTATTTAGCTTCATTGCTCCAAATGCCACTGACTTTGTCCATGCCAACACACCACCTGTTCCAAAAATTACAAAAATCAATAGTTGAGTGCTAATGTTCAGGTCTGTCTAGAGTGCGATGTCGTTTTCAGGTAGTGAAATGATTCACACCCTGGGGAGAGTTCACTGTGTTTCCATGCTGCCTTCTGAACCCTTGGGTCATTTCAGCTTGAACTCTTCCCTATGATAAAATTCTGTAGGTGTAGGCCTTATAAAGATAAATTCCATGCACTTTCTCTGAATGTCATGTATTTAAACCTGGTCAGTATACGTTCATCAGAAAACAAAATCATTTGCCCATTTACATGTATACTGTACCACTGTCCACAAGCCTTTGCAAAGTGACTGGCTTTAAGTATGACTTAGGCCAGCAAGAGGTATGTTAAAATTATCATTCTTGTGGTTTATTAAGTATGCATCTGATTTCCTTTGGAAATGGTTGACCATTTCATTCTAATGCTCAGTGTTTGTAAATACCCCAGGGCTCCTGGGGGTTTTGCCCCCTGGGCCCCTTGAAGGGTGTTACCTCTCTGTCATTTCTGGTGCCTTCGGCATTGTTGGCTTCCATCCTCCCACGTTTCAGAATACTGTAAATCTCTGCCAGTGCTTATACTGTAGGTTCACAAAGCAAAAAACATTCCTTCACACTCATACCCATAATAATACTTAAATGTTCATCATTATGAAATTGATTTAGTAATTGTTTAATTGTATAGTTTTGTTTTTCTATTTTTAAGCATATATTAAAAATGTTATGTACTATGTAATTTGTATACCCTAAAAATTATACAATAGCATGTTCAAATGAAGATGAATATATAGAGGGTAACTTTGACTTGCAACAAATTATACACATACTTTATAAACAAGAAATAAGTCTTTAAAGATTCCTTAACAAAAACAATAATAACAAATTATACACATACTTTAACAACAGATAGGTGTTGAAAGATTCCTTAAAATACAGACAGAGTCACAGAAGGAGAGTTTCTGAAATTTATGCAAAAATGTGGTTAAGGGTAGGGTTGGATGGTACTGTGGGATTTACATGTAGGTAGGTACCTGTATCGTCTGTTACACAGAGCTGGTATTATAATTAGTAGCAGCTCTCAACTGTAAGCCAGTCATTAATCATATTGATTGTAAGAAAATTTTAACACTAGATATTTGTTAAAAGTAAATTTGCTGATACAATCCTCACTGCTCTGGAGACTGTAAAATTGTAAATTATGTTAGAATGCATTCAACATTCAAAAATAGCAATCCTTCCAACACATGTACACTCAGGTAAGGACAGCACTCTGAACTGTTGTTCACCACACAGCAGAACTCGACCAAGTTTTTTCATCTCTTGTAAAATTGTCATGCATACTATTTGTGAGTCAATTGCCTGAAAACTTGGGCCGACTTTGCATGTTGATAAGGAAAATGGAAGTATGGTAACATAATTTCAGTGTCATGGGTGTCATGGTATTTTAATCATGACACTTTGTGATAAAGTAAAAGATTCATAATTTTTCATTCTTTTTGTTGGAATGAAAACAAGTTTTAAGAGCAAAAGGAATTCCAGTAATTATATCAGGTACTGGTAATAGTATTTGTGCACTTACATGTTGTACCTTCATTATTTGTATTCCCTGCACTGTGAGTACCATTTCTTACAGGATTTCAGGTATACCCCCAACCCTAGTAGAGTGTTACATTCCCTGTCTTGCAACAGAAATCCTGAAACCATGTTCACCTACAACACTATTGGACTGAAGGATAGAAAGGCACATAGCCTCCTTTGCATATCATAAAGTAGGAGCAGGGGTGCAGAAAAAAGAGCTTCTGAGTTATGCACCCATTTTCTTTATGAGAAACAGGAAAATGAAAAAGAAAAACACTTCATATTGCAGAATCATTTTTAATTTTTTTTTGTATTGAAGTGACAAAGGATCAGTAATACTGTATGTGGCAGTTATTTGTATTCTAATTCAGGCCTTTAATGGCAGGTGCTTTACAAAGCCAAGCAACCAGGAATGTGGGACAAGCCTATGTGGCCCCTTAATTACTGTACAACTCTGTGGTTGGTGACTAACCAACTCAACACTTTAGATCACATTTGGTGTCTTTCTGACAGGCCAGTTCAGTTGGGAAAAACCATAGATTGCTGAACCTGGCTGGAGTTCGAACCCCAAACCTCCCAGTTGCATCCATGGAACTGTGAATTTCAGAAGCTTATAAACTTTGTACCACCTTACTATTGTCGGACTTAAGTAAATGTTGTATGATTCAGTTATGTGAACGCTGGTTCAGATACTCAGTGCAAACTTGCTTTGTGAAAGTGAAAGTTTAAAAATTCACTTGAAAATTAAACTGACATGCTGTACATATGTATCAAACCATTGAGGTATATGTAAGTTAAGTGTTTAGATTGAGGGATGCATGAACAGTTTTTGTCTAAACATTTTAAAAGAATGTATGAAGTATTCAGTTTTTATATTCAGCCAAGTTCATTGAGTATAGTAACTCTGTGGCATGAGCTGAATGCATTTTGCCAGTGAGTGATATTATAACTGCTGTAGTACCGTTTTGAGTACTACTTTTGGGATATCAAGTAAGCATTGAAACATGGACAAATCACCCCTGAAGCATCAAAAATCCCCCAGAAAAGATGACGGGCTGAAAAAGCACCTAACAATAAAAATGACCCTTCCCTAACAAAATAGCCACAGCGCTGGCTTCAACAAATTCCTTTTTCAGTACTGATACTTTCCCATAGAGCCAGGGGCCAGTGTTTTCTAAACCTTCTTACCCACATGGATATTGACTGACCCAATCCAAGCTTGTATAGTAACTACTTTAAGTTAACAAATGCCATGTTGCCCAAAGTACAGTAGCTCTTGGATTTTTTTTTTTTCTGAAGGGGGGGGGGAGGGTATCATTTTCCAACACATTTGAAAATAGTCTCCGTGAAAAGAAAAAAAAAATTGTACCCTGATTCATACATACATGTGCAGCTCGAAATTTCTGGCTGACAGTCAAATACAGTTTGACAGCTATGAGTTAAAGTCTCCACACCTGATACAGTACATTTCTACTTGTTTGTGAAAAATGTTGGCTAGCTGTATTTTAAGCTGGGAGTATTGTTGTTACTTTACTGTAGTGCTTTTTGAAAGACAGACTGGCAAGGAAGGTGGAATTTACAGTGTATGTGAGTGTGTTCTAGGAGAAAAAGGCAAGTAATTTTGATATGCCCCTGACACTGGAGGGAGGGGAGGGTGACCACAAGTAGGGAGATTGACCCCACTAAATTTCAAAGGAGTTTGTTAAAATACTGTGGAACCCTAGGGGTCAAAATACTGTAACAGAAGCCTAGGAGCATGGTTGTTACTTAGAGGGAAATACTGTACATATTGTGTTAACATTGCATCTACATGGTACAGACAAACAGTTAGCATTTATCTTATAAGTCATGCAGAACACCAACAAACTCACATTAGCTTTTCTCCCCTCCCCCTTCCCCCCTCCCCCCTCCAAAAAAAAATTTCCCATCACAAGAACAAGATTTATGAATGTTGCATCATTTGAAAATTTAAAGTTTTGGTGAACAAATTATTCATGAGCTACAATGTGAAAGGTTAACCAAAGGGAACCATCAATAGATTCAAACTAGTGTCCTATAATCTCTGGCTTTTGACACAAATATTAAAACCCCACCAGATCTGTTGGGGGAGAGGAAGAAACAACAAACATAAATGTAAAATGCAAATCATAAACAGATAACACAATGCTGTACAAATTTTGTGATGTGAGAACCATACTTCTTGAATATAAAGTCACCCAGGTACCTAATTTGAGTTGCCTATCATTCTTTACCCATAAATCATGATTTTAAAAGGTCATGTTTTCTGTATCAAAAATACAATATTTCCCTTTAAAAATGAGTGGGGCTGTACATTGGATTCATACTCAATTAGCTCCTTTTCCCCCAAGTTCGCTTGCTGCTACTTGAAAGGGGAATCCTTTTTAGTTTCTTTTCCTCTATGTAGTTAAATTCAGCAGGTATTCTAACACTCAAGGAAATGACCGAAAGAGATAAAACCCAAGTTTGTTGTAAAATAAAAAATTGGATTACATGATACATGCCATTTTAATTTTGCAGAGTACAATGTTCTGACGTGGGACCTCTGAAATGCAAACATGGAAAAGTAGTGCTGGCCTTCAGTTTTCAAATTTGGCCCTAAGATTCCATGATCTAAAAGCCAGCTGCCTGGCTACTTATCTACCAAGGTTTTTTTTTTTGTGGTCTCAGGTTCATAGGGCAAGGTTGGTCCTTACCTCACAAATAATATCCTGGATGCAGTTGACCAGTGTCAGATGTTTTGTTTTGTTTTGTGTTAAGAGTTCTTTTATGAGCTCTGTTTTATGAGACCTGTGGTATATTCATCTTAGGAGCCCTAAGCCTCTTTTAATCTTGCCTTAAATACTGTATGGCCATATGTTTTCTCTTATATTCAACTGTTAGATGATTCATTCTTTATTTAATGACTCCTTTGTATTTGATCTAAATCAAGTTTACAATTTTTGGAAGATGCTATAAACTTTTTCTCCCAGATTGTGATCTTTAATTCCTGAGTTCAAACTGGCTGTAGCCACTTGCAGATCATTTTCTTTATGGTATATTCAAAGATATTGCTTGCTTCAACATGATCAATTGTCTTTGTTATTTGATTTATAATTACTGTATGAAAACTGTTCCATATGCAACAAATTTCACTAATCTCCTACAGTAACTGAACTGTTAGTTACTAAATTCTTTTCAGATTTTAATGATGTCAAACACAGCCTCTACTTCCACAGAAGATTTGATAAAGGAGATTCTAGATACTGCAGACAAGGGTTTGTTGGCACAAGCTGAGGAAGGTTATGAGCATGGTAGGTACTGTACTTGTAACTTCTGTGCTTCTTGTAAAACCTGAAATATACACTTTACACTTTGCAGTTGTGTAACTGAAGAAGAAGAGTACCATGATTCTTTTCAGTATGTATCCAGTTCATCACATTTGTAGTATGCAATCATACTCACACTGTAGCACATTTGTTTATACTTGTATTGTGAGAATGAATTTGTACTTACACTGGCATTCCTACTAATAACTATTCTTTTCACTGATTCTGTTTACATTTGTAGTATGTACTCATACTTGTTCTGGTGAGAATGGATTTCTACTCATACTGGTAGCCATACCTTTACTGATAATTGTATAACTGAAAAAGGGGACTATAGTAGCTTTCATTTCATTGATCTAGTTTACTACTAGTCACATTTATAGTAAGTATATTCATACTCATACTTTGGCCCATTTGTTTGTAGTTGTACTGGTTATAATGAATTTGTGCTTGAATAGGTATTCCTTCTACTGATTATTGTACTTACCAAAATGAAAAGAAAAGAGGACTGTAACATTCACTGATCTAGGTCACATTTGTAGTAAAATATGTATTCATACTCACACTCGTTCACTTGTACCAGTGAGAAGGCTGCAATGGATTTATTACCTGCAGCACCTTGCTGCTACAGTACTATCTTCACATACTGTACTGTGAAGAGAAAGCCACTAGTTAGTATCCATGCAAAGTTCGTTCTTGTACCCATGAAAAAAAGAAACTGTACTCATGAGAAAATGTATGGAATGGTACATACTCTAAGGAGGGGTGGATTTATCGTATGGTGTGTGGGGCCCTAGGCCAGTAGAAATACCAGGCCCAGCATAATCCTTATTTACTAATTCAATTGAAATGTTTTCCACTTTTTGAGTTACATCATGTTGTTACTAACTCACAGAGTACATTACATGTAATATAATATCATTCAAATACAATATAAGGCCTGGTTTAGATCACAAATATATTTAAAACATGCATCAATCAAGCCTCGAGGATTGTAGTTCTGATGATCACTGCAAACAATGCTGTGATAATTTTATAACTTTTAGGGGGCAGGGCCCAGATGCAAGTGCCAGGCCCTAGGCCATAGCCTAGTCTGCAGGGCTGAAATTTAGCACTCGTCCGATCATCCGTGACGGGTAAAACTTGCATCGGACAACCACTTTCTCTCTTTGAACTTGTCCGATGGACGAGTAGATTTTATTTGTAACTGAGTAGTTCCCTACATCAGCAAGAAAGTGTCATAAAAATCCCCTTAAGAAGTGGCATTGAGACAATGGTTTTGACTACCATTCATCATTGTACCATGCCAATAAATGTGGAAAAATGCAGAATTTAAAGTAAATGTTTGTTTTCTATGTCAGAGACAGGAAATAGAATTGTTCATCTCTTGTTCGTCACTTTCATTCGGACAACCAAAAACTATTTCGGACAACCTAAAGTTAGCTTCAGGTTGTCCGATGGGCAACCTGAAAATTTCCTTAAAAATCAGGCCTGGTCTGCCACCTTCTCAGTGTGCCACTGACTCTAAGTTGTGCTCACAAGTGAGGACACTGGACCTGTCCTCTTCAAAGTGTACACACACTACTGTATATGTTTACTGTATGGTACATGTAGTAGTAGCTGCTATATCACAGATATAGACCCCCTTCAAATCACAGTAATAACAGGAATTGCTGTATCTATTCTTGTTTACCTCAGACAGTAGAACAAAACAGTTGTCAACAAGTCTTTTGGGTTGTCATGTATTGTGTGCCATTTAGCTAATCATACTATGCATTTTGTTAAGCTTCATTTGCTAATTAACTATAATTTATGATTACTTTGAAGATTTTATAATTAAAATAATACATTTTACTTACAAAGAACTTTTTATTCAATTTGAAGGGCAATTTTACATTCCTAACTTGATTCATTTAAAAATTTTCTGTTTTGGAGTCAAAGTGTCCTTTGATCAATAGCACACAACATGCAAAAGTGTGCTTTTTCTTTCATTGATTTCTGTCTAGACATAAACTACACTGCATATGTGGAAGCTTTGTTGTTTTCTGTGATATTCATTTATTCTGTTGTTTCTTCAAAGACTGACATTTTCACAGGATTAATGTGTCATAAATTTGTAATTTATACAAATGTAATAAATCAGAAGAAGAAAACAGAAGGAAGCAATGAGGAAAATGTTCATTTGTATTTGTACAGTAATCATTCAGTTTGTTTTTACCTTCAGTCCAGTAGCTAATGAATTCTAAAATTAATTAGCATCAGTTAATATACAGTAGCACTGTGTTATGTCAGTTTTCAACGAAAATTGAAATATTTTAGGTAACTTCCATTCTTGCCCAAATTATCACTGGTCTTTCTCTGCTGTTGTTGTAAAAACTAATTTAGAAATTTGCTTTTCTTTTCCTTGCTAGCATACCCAGAACATTTATACCTCAAGGCTCAAACAGATGGTCTACAAGCCCTTGAAAGAGTTCAGCTCATAATTAAAAGGCTTCACTGGGGATCTGAAGATGGAAACCTTTCAAAAGGAGAGATTGGAAATTGTTTGGTTGAAAAAGTTGTAAAAGGAAGTTGTGCATCTCTTGTCATACTGTGTGCTACCTATTATAACCATAGTGATTGGTCCAATGAAGGATGCCAGAAGTTAGCGGCAGGTTAGTAAGGTTTCTTTATGTTTTCTTTTCCAGAATGAGAAGAATAATTGATACACTGCTTCGACTATGACCTATCAGTCTTGTCAATTGATCTTATGCATATGATGTCACAGAAAAGAAAGTGCGCCCTCTGATGGAGGCAAGCACATATCATTGCAACATACACCAACAAAATAAAATGCAGGCAGCTGATTTGTGTACCAATCAGGTACATGCAAAAGTCTAGTACGCACGTGTGGGAAGTCAGCTTCGTACGTGCAGTGTACTTCATTTTTTGATTCCTTGCCGAAGGCAGGCAAGGAATCTATGCGATGGTGATGTTGTGTGTGTGTGTGTATGTGTGTATGTATGTGTGTATGTGACGCTTTAGCTTGTAAACACGATATCTCAAGAAGGGTAACTGTGACTGAGCTCATACTTGGTGTGTGGGTTGGTCATATTGAGAAGATGATCCCTATTGTTTTTGGTGGAGGTCAAAGGTCATTTGGGGTCAGGAGAGGTCAAAACGTCAAAACCTTGTAAACACGATATCTCAAGAAGGGTAACTGTGACTGAGCTCATACTTAGCATGTAGATTGCCCATATTGAGTAGATGATACCTATTGTTTTTGGTGGGGGTCAAAGGTCATTTGGGGTCACCAGAGGTCAAATGGTAAAAATCTTGGAAATTGTTTGTAATTGTTTGTAAACACGATATCTCCAGACAGATAAATGTGAGGGATCTCATACTTACCATGTGGACAGCCTTTATTGAGTAGATGATCCCTATTGTTTTTGGTGGAGGTCAAAGGTCATTTGGGGTCACCAGAGGTCAAATGGTAAAATCTTGGGAATTAGTTGTAAACATGATATCTCAAGAACAATAAATGTGAGGGATGTCATACTTACCAGATGGATTGTCCATATTAAGTAGATGAAGCCTGTCATTTTGGGTGGAGTTCAAAGGTCATTTTAAGTCACCAGAGGTCAAATGGTAAGACCTTGGGAATTAGTTGTAAACACGATATCTCCAGACAGATAAATGTGAGGGGTCTCATACTTAACATGTCAATAGCCCATATTGAGTAGATAATCCCTATTGTTTTTGGTGGAGGTCAAAGGTCATTTGGGGTCACCAGAGGTCAAATGGTAAAATCTTGGGAATTAATTGTAAACATGATATCTCAAGACAGATAAATGTGAGGGATCTCATACTTACCAGGGGGATTGTCCATATTAAGTAGATGGAGCCTGTCATTTTTGGTGGAGGTGAAAGGTCATTTGGGGTCACCAGAGGTCAAATGGTAAGACCTTGGGAATTAGTTGTAAACATGATATCTCCAGACAGATAAATGTGAGGGATCTCATACTTACCATGTGGATACCCCATATTGAGTAGATAGTTCCTTTTGTTTTTGGTAGAGGTCAAAGGTCATTTGGGGTCACCAGAGGTCAAATGGTAAAAGCTTGGGAATTAATTGTAACTTGATATCTCAAGAACGATAAATGTGACCGATCTCATACTTACCATGTGGATTACCCACATTAAGTAAATGATGCCTGTTGTTTTTGGTAGAGGTCAAAGGTCATTTGGGGTCACCAGAGGTCAAATGGTAAAACCTTGGAAATTAGTTGTAAACATGATATCTCAAGACAGATAAATGTGAGGGATCTCATACTTACCTCATGGATTGTCCATATTGAGTAGATGAAGCCTGTTGTTTCTGGTGGAGGTCAAAGGTCACTTGGGGTCACCAGAGGTCAAATGGTAAAAACCTTGGGATTGTTTGTAAACACATTATCTCTAGACTGATGAATGTGAGAGATCTCATACTTACCATGTGGATACCCCATATTGAGTAGATGATCCCAATTGTTTTTGCTAGAGGTCAAAGGTCAATTGTGGTCACCAGAGGTCAAATGGTAAAATCTTGGGAATTAATGGTAAACATGGTATCTCAAGACAGATAAATGTGAGGGATCTCAAACTTACCATGTGCATTGCCCACATTGATTAAATGATCCCTATCAGTTTTGGTAGAGGTCAAAGGTCATTTGGGGTCACCAGAGGTCAAATGGTAAAACCTTGGGAATTAGTTGTAAACACGATATCTCAAGAACGATAAATGTGAGGGATCTCATACTTACCAGGTGGATTGTCCATATTGAGTAGATGGAGCCTGTCATTTTTGGTGGAGGTCAAAGGTCATTTGGGGTCACCAGAGGTCAAATGGTAAAAACCTTGGGAATTGTTTGTAAACACGATATCTCCAGACAGATAGATGTGAGGGATCTCATACTTACAAAGTGGATTGCCCATATTGAGTAGATTATGTCTATTGTTTTTGCTAGAGGTCAAAGGTCATTTAAGGTCACCAGATGTCAAATGGTAAAACCTTGGGAATTAATTGTAAACATGATATCTCAAGACAGATAAATGTGAGGGATCTCATACTTACCCCTTGGATTGCCCACATTGAGTAAATAATCCCTATCATTTTTGGTAGAGGTCAAAGGTCATTTGGGGTCACCAGAGGCCAGATGGTAAAACCTTGGGAATTAGTTGTAGACACGATATCTCAAGAACGATAAATGTGAGGGATCTCATACTTACCTCATGGATTGTCCATTCAGAATAAATTATCCCTTTTGTTCTTGGTAGAGGTCAAAGGTCATTTGAGGTCACCAGAGGTCAAATGGTAAAACCTTGGGAATTAGTTGTAAACTTGATATCCCAAGAACGATAAATGTGAGGGATCTCATACTTACCAGGTGGATTGTCCATATTGAGTAGATGAAGCCTATTGTTTTTGTGGAGGTCAAAGGTCACTTGGGGTCACCAGAGGTCAAATGGTAAAATCTTGGGAATTAATTGTAAACATGATATCTTAAGGACAAATGTGAGGGATCTCATACTTACCATGTGAATTGCCCATATTGAGTAGATGATCTCTATCATATTTGGTAGAGGTCAAAGGTCATCTGGTTTCACCAGTGGTCAAAAGTTCAAAACCATGTAAACACCATATCTCAAGATGGGTAACTTTGAAGGATCTCATATGTAGCATTGGGATTGCCCATATTGAGTAGATGGTCTGTATTGTTTTTATTGGAGGTCAAAGGTCATTTGGGGTCACCAGAGGTCAAAAGGTTAAATCCTTGTAAACATGATATCTCAAGAAGGGTAACTGTGAGGGATTTCATACTTGGGTTGTGTATTGCCCATATTGAGTAGATGATCTGTATTGTTTTAGGTGGAGGTTAAAGGTCATTTGGGGGCAGACAGAAGGTCAAAACATTGAAAACATGATATCTCAAGAAGAATACCTGAGGGACCTCACACTTGACATGTGGATTGTTCATATTGTATAGATGATCCTATAATTTTTTGTGCAAGTCAAAGGTCATTTGAGGTCAAAAAAGGTCAAAATCTACTGAACATGATATTTCAAGGAGGGTAACTATGAGGGATCTCATACTTGGCCTGTGGATTGTTCATATTTAGCATGTAGGTCATTCTGGGTCACAAGATTTCAAAATGTTTTTACTGTATAACATGATATATCTCAAGTGGGAGTAACTGTGTGGTATCTCATGCTTGTCATGTGGGTGATTCATGTTTGTTACAATATATCCATATGGCAAGGAATCACTAAGCCTTTTGGCTTTCTGGTTACCCTTCAAAATGACATCTCATGATGTCAATGCATAAGGTCTATTAGCCTATAATAGGTTGTACAGCTTACATCAGTCATATCCCCACAGTTGTTTAACAAGGCATAATGGGATGTGAAGAAAAAACACCAACCCTGCCAGAAAGCTTTATTGAGAAGGATGGGAGTTGGCTTGATGGTTTAGAGTACTAAAGTTCCCCAGATAAAATCCCAGCAGAATCACTTGGAAATTTTCTGGTGACTCACATTTGCTTGCCTGCATACATAGCTGTTTGCAGTGACTGTTAAATTGGTGCATTATAATTGTGTAGCTGGTTGTCCATTTCAGGAAGTTGTTGGATTCAGGAAGTTGTCTGCTTTGCTTGGTTCTTCTGGTGAGCTGTGATGCTTAGCAAGATACTCCACCCATCCCAGCCTTTGGGAAAATGGCTAAAGACTGGGGATACATGCACACCCATGTAATATGGTTGTGAAATGGTTGTCCCTTGAGCAGAACTGGGAGAAATTATTTGAAAGGTGACATACTGTAGTGTATGTACAGGTTTTGTTTGGTGAGGCTAGCTTGATCAAGTGGAAACAAGAATCTTGTAAAAAAGCAAATCGCTTGGTGATATATAGGCATGTATAATGCTGCATTTACCATATATATGGAAATTCTGAAGTACTGTGCAAGTTCTAATAGCAATAGCCTGGTGAAGGTAGTATGCACACCATAGGCACTAATGACTTTTCAATCCATAGTTCTCAAGTTTTTGCTTGGTTGTCAAAAATGACCACATAGTAATAGCCAAAACATTATCATGCATGACAAAGCAGTTACTACATGACTTAATTTTTATGCTCTTTATTAGTGTTTGGTTTCAATGAAAGGAGAAACCTGTTCAACCATGATGGCATGTTTATGTGTGTGTGTGTTTGTGATGCTCAACTTGTTATCACAATATCTTTAGAAGGAAACTCCAACAGTTTTCATTCATAGTATGTGGATGCCCCACATGTTTTTGGGCAAGGTCATCTGTGGTCACTGAAGGTCAAAATGATAAAAGCTTGTTAACTTGGTACCTCAAGGTAGGAAGCTTGGATACATTCCATACTTTGCATTTAGATACATTATATAAAGTGGAAAACCACTACTTTTGCAAGTCAAAGGTGATCTGAAGTCATTAGAGGTCAAAGGCTGAAAACCTAGTTATCTCAACTATCCCAAGAGAGGAAGCATGGATGCATCCCATATTATGCATGTAGATATATTGAGCAGAAGGACTCATTGCTTTTGATGAAGGTCAAAGGTCATCTGAGGTCACTTGAGGTCACACTTTGAAAACCTTGTTAACTTGATTTCTCAAGATAGGAAGGGTGTATTCTTTTTATATTTTTCATGTAGATGTATTGTATTGAGAAGAAAATTTGCTTTTGTTTTTGGTGGAGGTGAAAGGTCATATGAGGTTACCACAGGTCATACTCTGAAAATCTTGCTAACTTGACTTCTCAAGCAAGCATGGATCCTTTCCACACTTAGCATGTAAATGCATTGCATGGAGTAGAACTCAATTGTTTTGGTGGAAGATTTTTGGGGGTCGCTGGATGTCAGAATATTTACACTTTGTATGAAGGCCAATTTATACTTCAGCATAGTGCTGTAAAAGTTAAACTGTGAAAGGTAATCCTGATCTATGTCAGTGATTCGCCCAGAAGAGCAAAGGATGACCATATATGGTTCTTACAGAGTGCATGAAAATTTGGAAGTATAAACCAGCCTTAGGAGAATATTTTTTACTAGTAAGTTCAAAAGCCAGTTTTATGCACAATATATGTTTGCCATATGATTGACGACAAGAATGGTGTTGCTGCTGTTGTGCATGGGGATTGTAAATGGTCATCAGTGTTCAAACTCTGAAAACCTTGTAGGCATGATATCCTAAGGAAGAGATCATGGATAATTGTCATACTTGTGTGGATGCATCATATTGATAAAAATACTGTAGTGTTCCAGGATGATTTTTCCAGTACATACAGAGGGTACAGTAGTACATCCTAGGGGCTAGCTCTGGTGAAAGCTGATGTCTAGTGAGATGCATTCATCAAAACCTCAAAGCATTTTTGCATTCTGGTTATGCTGTTAAAGAAGGCAAATGGATGATGAAAAAAAATCACATTTTTATGGAACTTTGTGCCTCCTCTCCCTTCCCCACATAGTTCAAAGTTATAACCTGAAGTAGATTCGAAGTGCTGAGAATTGAAATCAATATCTTTGAGTTATAGTTGTTCAATGTATTATGCATGTAAACCTTTGGCTTATTGGCTTTGACCAGAATATATTTCAAGCAGTGTTTACAGAACATGTCAACATGAATTATGTAAGGGAACCATTTTTAACAGTATTACATATCTCAGTGCAACTCTAGAACAATTGTACAAAAACAAGAGGCATCTTGCATATTACAGGCAGTAATTCCTTGTCTGCTCAGGATTATGCTAATAAACATTCAGGCTGTGCCAGTTTTCTGAGTGCTTGAAATCATGTCTCCTTTCGACTTCAGTGGTATTATAAAATTTGAGGCAACAAGACAAGTAAAATGATCTAAAACATAGTCTGTACCTGCTGGGCAAGTTCATCCAAAATACATGAGGCGGCTTTGTTCAGATTTAAGAGAAGTCTAGAATATACAACTGCCTATTCTTTGTTCTTTATCTTTTTTAATCACCCTGACAGGCAGTATTCCCTCCATTGTAATTTAAGGTTTAAATCAAGGAAAGTTCATTCTAAGTGGAAATGATGAGTTTTAGCAGGTACTGTGTGCTGTGCACAGCATGCAACTTTTTTTTTGCACTGGGAGGGACAGGCAGTTTATGTGTCTGTATTTGAACATTTAAGTTACCAGTTGGCTTTAGAAAGATTGTGACTGAATCATTTGAATGTATTTTGATTTTAAATTTGCAAGTTTATTTATAGGAAAATTTCAACCAAATGAGTTTACAGTTTGATTAAGATATTAAAGTACCATTTCCACTGTATAAAAATCCCTTTTTTGAACCAAACAATAGACATTTTTGTTAATCTCTTGGGACATATTGATCATCAAGATTTATTATGTCTCCATGACCACAGATTTTGCTGAAAAAGACAATGAGAAAGTTGTATGTGATGTGACATATTTTAACAGTATGCAACCTAGAGATTGTCTGCTGCTTAAATTACAACTAGGGTGGTCAGACATCCAGTTTATGGTAGACACTTCAACTTATGTGTACCTTGTCCTTTGTTTGGTGCCACCTTGAGACAGACATTAATTTGCCTCCATTTAGGGACCTGAATCTTCCATATAAATTACTTAAGATTAAGGCTATAGCAACTGAAATCTGGAAACTGTTAACCCATTTTTAATTATTACAAGGAGTGTTACATGAACAGATGTAACAAGAAATTAACCAACTTTCCTCTCTAAAAATGCCATCTGACCCTTTTTTCTGTGTACCTTGATTATGACACCATATTAGTGAGCAAAACTGCACACTGCAGATAACACCAGCCCACAGACATTTTGGTAGAAAGCCTAGTTTTTATTTATGCGATGTTATTGTCTGATCTTTGGCGTGTAAGTAATTAAGTATGTATGTATGTTTGTATGTATGAAAGTTTGTCTGTGCATGTAGGGTTTATGGTTGTCATGCATTTGGCAAGAGATCGTTTCTGCAACTCAGGCCAGAAAAATACTTTCTGTTACCATCAAGTGACAGCAAAGTCATCTTATACACATTAATATTATCAAAATGTCTTATAAATCTGTTTTTTCAAATGTTGGAAAGGGAGAAGTGGCAGATGAGGTAAATGGTATTGGTTGTGGTTTTGATCACCTCACCTGACCCTGTAGCTCAGATTTGCCTTTGGCATTCCCACGCATGTAGACTGCATTAACATTATTTAAGCAATATCTGTTGGTTAATCTCATTTTGATAAAAGCCCAAATAATTTGACGGTTACATTCCACAGATGATAAAATGTCATTTTATTCAGTTTGTTTCTATGTGCATATCTTAGCCATGACTTTTCCCATCTAATTTTGTCCTCATTAGCTTTCCTTGATGATATTTTAGCCATCTCTTCATGTCCTTCTGTCTTTCGTCTACTGTGTGGATATTCTGAAGTAGAGGAACCAGCTGATGGGTGCTTCTTTGAAAAGGGGATATTGGGAGAAATTTTTCGTCAACTCAAGAAGAGGCTGAACAAGGAGTCTTGGAAGAAGGAACCAGCTTCTCGTCAAGTTTTCCACTGGTTGTTGTTACACATGAAGGTAGGTTCAAACTAAGTATTGCTGTCTAATTACTGTAGTTTAAAGGCATTTTCTGGTGATAGTTGATACTGTCCTACATGAAAGAGGAGAAATTTTGATCACATGGACTCATACCATTTAAGCCCTGGAATAACATCCCTGCTTAAAGTAGTCTGTGCCATGGAATACTTTCAGCTTTCCTAAAGGTTATGTTTTTTGATCAGGGTGAAACAGTAACAATGCTCTTTGCCACTGATCAGGAGGAGCCGGAACTCCTTTTGCCCTACTGGGTACTTGGTGGGAATTTGCACTTTGCCAACCGGCACAGGATTGAATAAAAATCCAAATATAGCCATGTAAAATTTACAGTTGTATGACAAATAATGATAAAAATATTGGTTTCCACCAAAGTATACAATTGCAGATAGCCAGCATGCTACAGGAGGGATTCCAGAGGAGGCTTTCACCGTGACTAATAGAAAACTTTCTAGCGATTTGGATACTAAAGTGGCAGGCACAAAAAAAACTTGGCCTCCCTAGAGCCCTGATTGTGATTTTAAGTTGGCACATTGTCTCAGAATCTTCTGTCATGCTTTGAAATTGATTAACTTGTTTGGGCTTGATGTTTGTCACCATTGAAACATCCAAATCATTCCAGATAGATAGTACAGTAGTGTAAAACTTTGCAACAAAAAGAGGCAATAAAACTATGAAAGCTGTATAGATCTAAGAAAGTTACCCATATGAAGTCATGACAAATTTCATATAACATTTCTTGAAAATATTCTCCACCAAAAGTAATATGAACGCAATTTTTAATAGATGCAGTTTTCATTGTTTTATGCAGAAACTTGCTTACCTATTGCAGGTAATATTTCAACATAATTTGAAACCGTCAGATTTATTCACTAGAACATGCTTCCAAGCAAAAGATTCATAAGTACAAAGAATAGTAAAACTGGTGTCCTTCTCGTGTAGCAAGAATTTGTAGGATATTTAAATTTTACAGCATAGAAATTTTGGGAGCACAGTGTATTTAGAGAATTTTTTTTTTGTTAATTCACAAAAAGTAAGAAAACACAAAATTTTTGTTGTAAAGCTCCATGTATTTATGATCAACTTTTTAGTGCAAGCAAGGAGTCAAACATTTGGGTGCAAAACTGTTTGAACTGAGTGGCTCAAAATATTTTTAAATTAAAAATTTGAAAGGGCTGTCTCTTTGCTTCTGAAGCTGAGTCAGGGGATCATGGCCACTTTTAGGCCACCTAGACTAGTACAGGACAGTTCTAGGGATGATGAAATTTTGACACTTTTTGGTGTAACTGATAGCAGTTAGCAAGAGTGTCGTTCTCAAACTATTATCGGTTGTATATATCTATTAAGTTTTAAAAAATTCTCTGAGAAGAGATATTTTGAGAATGACACTTCATCTACCATGAAAATGTGAAATTAAATTTTGCAACACCCCTAAATGTGCAATGGAATAGCCCAGTGGCCTTATTTGGGTCATGATGCCAGTCCATCCTAATACAGGCTACAAAGAAAACAGCAAGAGAAGTAAAAGAAACAAAACAGTGATACAGAATCAGAAGAAGGATTAGGAGGGTTTCTGCCAGAAAGTTATAGGGAAAATCTCGCCATCCCAGACAGATCCAATTCTCCCAACTCTGCAACTTGTAGCTCCTCTCATAACTGTGTAAAGCTCCTCTTTGTGCACAGACAAGCCTTTTTTTACTGCTTAAGACCATGTCCTGGTGAGCATACAAGGTTATAATGTGTAATTTAAGTCCTCACTCTGCACTGTGTGGAATGTGAGCTACTCTGCATATTTTGAATTTTCAAATATTCTGTCAATCAAAGGGCAGAATTTTGATACCCCCACACTAAAATATACTTTGGGTGATGAGATTTCCCTTTAAACAAGGTAGTGGTTTATAAATAATTTCATTGTATGCCGGAAGGAAAGGGTCTGAGGCAATGCCTTCCCTCAGTGGCATTAAGAGGTGGGCTGGGTGGGTCATGCTAGAAACTGCTTAATGGGGAAACTATTGTATATGTTTTTTTAAAGATGTTTCTACAAGAATATCATTGTTTTACAGAACATGGCATTTACAGACTATTGAAGTGAAGAAAGGTAATCTCTAACCTTTATGTGTAAAAAATGGCCTTTTATCTCACCCTTTTTCCCGTTGAAAGTTAACTTAGTACAATTTTTCTTTTTATTTTCAGCATCCTTTTGTTGGAGAACACTTAAACTCTTTGCTACCACCAGCACTTCTGTTTGTTGATGATTACCAGGTAAGGAAACATGAAAAGTAGACTTCTTTATTATACTTTTACTTATTTACAGCAGCACTGTTACAATGTATATTAGAAATGTTACATGGTACCCCTGCCACCCCCCCCCCCCTCTTTGCCCTGTTAGTGACCTTTCTAATAATGACTTTCTATAATGACAATATTTGCATTACTGGTGGAGGGTTCCTTCAGTCATGGAAAAACCTGGCAAAATACTTTTTAATTATTGTTAAAATTCTGATGCATGAAAACCCTGGAATTGTTTCAAAAATCAAAACTCTCAAGAAAAGTCACAGAATGAACCAAGTAACGATTTCAGTAATCCCCATTTTGATAAATTTCATATCTGTACAAATGTAGAGAGTTTTTAATTATTCTCACAATTTGTTATGGTGGCTTCACAGGTTTAGTGAATACCTACAGTTCTGCTCAATTGATTCATAAGGCCAGTCTGCAATAACTGGGTGGGGGATGGGGGTGGGGTGGGGGCTTTACGGTCAGGTGGAGTCGAGGTAAGGGTGGGTGACAGAGTGATTTAAATCCATTCATCTGGTTTTTTTAACAAGTGGATGTTTACAGATATTACTTGCTGTACGGGCAGTGCTGTTCCCCCTCCTATTCTCCTCCCCCTCCCATTTTCAAAACCCTGGTGATGTCACTGCCTGCTGGATAAGAAAGAAAGAATAAAAAACCTTTATACCAAGGAAATGCAAAAGGTGATTGTCAGTGAAAGTACTTTTCATGCTTGACCACTGTCATTGTATATCCTTCCCCCTTGTAAGCATTCTCAGTCGGGAACCTGTACCAAATATTACAATAAAATCTGCCACCCTCTGTAATCTAGTTAGAATGTACTTTACTCAGCTGTTAGCATCTTTTGAGACCTCACGTCCAACAAAAAGAAAACAAAATCAGGGAATTACAACCTTGGTTTAGTTAAACAATGCCCTTATTACATTTTGCAGAAATTCCCAAATGTATTTTCCAATTCCACGTAAGCCATGGAAACTGGTCAGACACTTTCAACAATTTTTATATTCTAGACATAAATTCTGTGATCTGGCAGGACCTCTTTCATAATTATACTGCCAACAAGTTCTTTTGTTGCATGAATACTGAAAGTGCCTTGACATGTACAGAATCAGATAAGTGGTTGCATGCATCTTTTATAACTTTCAGATCTCATGAGAGACCTACAGTTGAATGTTGGTCAAGCAATTGAACCCATCTAATCACTCAGCTTAAATCCTGTATGCAACTTAGTAAGTGTTATGAGGGTGAATTTTTTTTTGTTTTGTTTTTATTGTTTGGTTTAGAGATTTCATTCGTTCTTTTTCCCCGTTTTGTTATTTTTCTGACAGCCATCTAACAAGCTCCTTGGGATAAGATGTCTTCAGCATATAATCAAACAAGTGGTAAGATAACTTGTAATAAATCCACACTTTCAAATTCTCTATGTGTGTGAATACTTCTTCAGTCTCTCTTTGTAAGCTCTGTGTGGATATTATGATGTTGCACAACTCCTCCTGATGTTAGTGTAACCAGATCTATTATGAAAGTTGTGAAGAAGACCCTCAGAAGGCTAAAAATGGTATGGTATTGTCAGTTGTGAGACAGGTTCAGTACAAATGTATTATGCAGTGTTATTGTTCAACTGTTTCCTGCACCAAGGTACAGTTATTTGTAATCCTACCATGTTGATATATACATGAACATTAATCAGGTGTATATGCTAGAGTTTTGTTCCATCTTTGAAGGAAAGTTTGAATATCTGAGGTAATACCTGAATGCCACAGGTCCAAATATCAAGTTTGGAAATGTCTTGGAATGAAGGGGGGTAAGGGGTTAAGGGGTGGATGGTAGTGATCTTTACTCATTCATCAATATGTCCTCCTTAGTGGATGATTTCAAGTCTTAATGAGGTGATGAGTCTTTCTCTGTGTACTGTTACCCCTTCCCCCACCCTACCTTTCCCCTGTTAGACATGGCTTACCTGTTATCTGAACTTGGTTGCACATTGGACAGCATTCATTTAACCAGGACTGAAGTGCATAGCCAAATCAGTAGGTGACAGTTAATGTTATTCAAATCATTAAGTAAGTCCCCCATCTGGTATGGGCCTTTGTTGATAAGAGTCTCATAAGTAGTCCCTGGGTCTGTCAAACTGTGGGATGAAGGGTGGGGGGAGGGGTATAGTAAGGACAAGAGAGTGGGGTGTGGCCAAAGAGAATGAAGATGATGAAAGATAAATGAAGGCAATAAATAATTTGGATTGTTATTTTCCTTTTTCACCTTCTTTCTAGAACTTTTACAAAAATGTTTTGTCCTGACTTACAAGGGGTCAGTCAGACTGAGGTTCAGTATTGTTGTCAATTATGTAGATCTTCTATAACCTTTAATATACATTGACGTCAGGTGACATTATTTTGGAGGCAAAACAATGAAGCACACTGCATGCATACATATATAGAAGATTAGGTGCATATCTGACTGGTACACAAATCAGCTGTCTTTATTTGTTGGTGTAAGCTGCAGTGGTATGCGCTTTCCTCCATTGGGGGCACGCTTTGTGTTCTGTGACTGATGTCATATGCATAAGGTCTATTGGTCAAAAAGAGTAACTTGATGTTGTTTGGGTTTTAGCGATGTGATATGGAGTAAAATAAAAAAAAATAAATAAATGTAAGTCATTCACTTCTATGGGTGCATTTCCTTTAGGATCTGATCTCGTGATCTTATCTGAGGATCACCTCTTGAAAACTACAAAATGTGTATTCATTCTTGATCCCAGAACATTCATACTACAAACCTGATGTTGTGCTCAGGGGCTGATCCCCCCCCCCCCCAACCCTTGCCAAGATCAAAATTGGAGAATCATATCTCAATCTGATCTGCATTTATGCTGCATCCTTGATTATGCACATAGGATCTTATCATGAACATGAGATCGGATATGGTCTAGCTTCCTGTATATTGTGACAGTTCTGATAAAATCTGTGTTTGTACAATGACCAAAGGCAGACAAATAAGTAGAAAGTCTTTCACTAAGGGGTCCCATAGAAATAGACGAGTTTCAACTAGTAAGCCATCAGATAATGTGAGATTTGTGCAAGCTTTTGTCAGATGTGGCTATGACTTCTTCAGGACTGATGGAAGCTTGGCCAAATCTCAAGTTATCAGATTGCTTACTCATTGAAACTCATATTTCAAAGGCAGACTGTTGCAGTAGTATCACTCACAGTCCAGTGGTATTGAACAAAATGGCCAGTTTGCTTAATTAGCACACGTTGTATAGTATAGCACAACCTTCCTAACAAATTGTATAACAGCTCCAGTTTGGAAGACCTAGTGTTAATTTGTCAGTAGATGGTCATGTTTGTGTTCTTTTACACAGAGTTGTCTTTTTACTAAGGGATTGGAAGGAGTGTTGAGATTAATTAGGTTTGAGATCTGTGATAATTTCAGTAGCACAAAGTTCCTTCAAGTTTTATTTTTGTTGTATTTTAGGATCCTACAGAGTTAAGATGGTATGGAAGGAGTGAGGTTATCTTCCAGGCCTTGCAACCTCTCCTCTATCAGCAGGAGGATGTTATAATCAAAGAACTAATTCCATGTCTTCTCAGTATCCTTCCCATCATGGAGAAACCTGGACAACAGAGACAGTCACCATGGAAACCTGGTCTGTATGATAAAATCTTCCAGACTATTTTGTGTAATATGGAAGGAGAACAGAAACTGGCTTTGAGGCAAGAATTTGCCAAAAGTTTGGAACAGTTCATATCAGTGATGAAGATTAACATATTGCGACATATGAAGGTATGTCATTATTCTTGCAAATACCAGGAATACCAGTTATTTTTTTCCTATTGTACAGTGGTGGTGCCAGGTGGGGGCCAGGGGGCTATAGCCCCCCTTCGGGGAAGGCTGGTCCCATGTCAGGGAAATTTTCCGGTTTTGTCGGGGAGCTGTTATGTTTAAGATAAAATATGTAGTCCCTGACAACGGTCAGTCGCCCTGACGATTTACTTAATTTTGGTATAAGTTAGGGCAAATTCTTCAATAAAAACCCCCAAATTTTCCAATTTTCTTCTTTAAAAATCTAAATTTTTTCAAATTATCCATGGTAAAAGCCCATTTTTTCAAATTTGCTCCAAAAAGAGCCCAAAAGTTTGGGCACGCTACACGTGACAAAATTTTCTTTCAAACATCGTTTCGGCACTCTGTCACCCTCGTTGAGGCGTTAGATTGTTGGCCCCCCTGTTAGGCAAATCCTGGTGCCACCCCTGTTATTGTTTGAAACAACTGGACCAGATTTTGTTCAAATTAGGGTGCAAAACACCAAATTTGAATTTGTTAATAACATTGACCTGGTTTACAGGCAGAAATAGTTCAAAAATGAAGAATGTGTTATTGAAAGATTGCATATTTTGTGATAATGATTGTTTTTTCACTCACTTTTTGTGTACTGTTGGGGTGATAGGTTATAACTGTAAATCATGATTTATTCAGTGTCCCAAAAGGAAGAGGCAGTATGGGAGCTAAAGGCAAAAGAGCTTAGGTTGTCCCATTTTAACAATAAAACTGACTGTAGAATGTTTAACACAATAATGTGTTGGATTTCAGTCTCATACACTGTAACAGTTGGCATTTTCTGAAAATGATGAAAGGGTTTTGCCAGAATTGAAAATATTCTTACTAGTGAAGCCCTTGCTTATTTAATTTCAAAGTAGATTTCTTTGAAGTGTTTTTTAATCATGAAATATAAACAGTGTTTAGTATTTGTTCTTTTTGCACATTCCTACCTGTCTTAATCTTTACATGTTTTCAAACATAGGCAACAATGTTTGTGTTTAAGAAGTACTTTCAGCCCTCCTTGTTGCTCTATAGATGCTGATATTTTGACAGAGAGCATGCTTTGGTCAAAAGTTGTTTTTTGAGAAGTGGATTAAAATAGGTAATGTTTGGCAAAAAGTGGTGTATTTTGAGGTATAGAGGCATTCTCTAGATACTACAGTGCTGAGGTTCCTATGAACCTTGACACAATGTCGACATTAAGTACATCTCAATTTGTACTTGGGTTTGGTTCTGTAACATTGTATGCTTCGGGAAGTATTTTGTGAAACAGTGTCTTACTCCTTTAAAGTGGACCTAAAGTCTAAAAATTCAAAAATATATATTTTAGAGGTTACAAAATTAATCTTATTGGTCCAACTCCCATTGTCATAGCTTATTCCATTGCTGAGATATTAAATGTTAAAATTTATTCACTTAAATCCAAACAGTTCATTGCGCAATAATTTTTGACATTCTTGTTGTACAACTCACATTAAATGCTTTGTTTTCTCTTAAAATTAAAAATGTTTATATGACCTTGACCGCTTCCTGTTTTCTTGCATGACATGCTGTACAGAGAGGGCTTATATAGTCAAGTCACCCCAAAGCAGTAAGAACGCGATCACATTTTGGCACAAGGTGCGGTGGCTTTCAGAAAAACAAAGAAATACAAAGATTGTAATTTGAGTAGTACAACAATGACA
The DNA here is from genome assembly GCA_029531755.1 of Holothuria leucospilota. Classification (NCBI taxonomy): domain Eukaryota; kingdom Metazoa; phylum Echinodermata; class Holothuroidea; order Aspidochirotida; family Holothuriidae; genus Holothuria; species Holothuria leucospilota. The sequence continues at coordinate 13,081,697 of CM055969.1, read as the reverse complement.
TCACAAATTATTGCGCAATCTACCTTTTTAAATCGAGTGAATAAACTTCATCATTTTATATCTCAGCTTAAGAAAGTCCTGTGAAGATGGGAATTGGACCATTGAAATTCAGTTTTCATGCTCTGTAATATATATTTTTGAATTTTCAGACTTTAGGTACACTTTAATGGATTTGGTAATTGTTTGACTTACCTCTGGAACACCTTGATAAGATGGATGATTGCAGAGAGGTGTACCAACAGGAAAAATACATTGACCCACCCTTCAGAAAGTTCTTGTGACTGACGTTTTATTTTAAATGTCACAGAAGTGTGGCACGCTTTGTACTTTTGATTAGCATGTGAGTTACACAATTGACTGACAAGATACATACACCCCTGAGTCAATAAAAGTGACTGTCATGTGAATTTCAGTGACTCACCCCTTATTGATTTCAGTGACTGAAAATATTGGTGCTTTGATGGTCATGTGAGTCTTATTGTGGTTTGTCATTGGCCCAAATTTAACTGATCATACTCTGGGTGAGTCATTCATATAACATTTTCATATGTGCAAATTTAGGGACTGTCTTATTCAGGAAATTGTGAAAGTCTTTGCAGATAATGGAACCCAAAAGCATGGGGGTTGGAAATGGGGGCAACAGGGGTGATTGCCCCCACTCTCAAAGGTGGGGGCAAACACCCCTTTCTGCCTCACACTCTGAAGTACTGGTACTCTAATTTATATTGCCTGCAACATGCCAACATGACATTTTTCAATAAATTGACATTTTTTTCCTAAACATAAAATATATAAAATATTAATTACAGAAAGCTTCAAATCTTTAGGAATTTTTTGTGTGCTTTGCCTGTTATATTGTTATTACGGGTTCCCTTTATGTTTCAAGGAGAGGCTGTTTTAGCCTTCATTTGCTATTGTTTGCAAACATCCGTAGCATTCTAATACACACCTGATTCAATCAGATGAAACCTTCGATGAAAGAGTATATGGGGTCATATGTCTTAGGTAAATCCTTTTGGCTACATTTGGGTATGCTTATTTTGCTGTCTGCAGATTCTTGACATTTAAATAACTTAAGGCATGTAGATGAAATGTATAATTACAAAGTTCCTTTGGGGTGACACACATCCTAACTGCAAGCTATATGTAGCCCATGTTTGATGAGACCATTTGATCTGGCATGCATATTCATTGAATAATCTGAATGACATTTTTACTATTTTTGAACATTATTTAATCATGGCTGGTACCAGAGGGAGATAAGGGGGTGAGGTGCCCGCATTTGTGAACTGTCCAATTTGCTCTGGAGCCATATTAAGAATTATAAAGTGTGACATTTATCCCAGCAGAGATCAGTTGCCTCAACTGTTTACATTTTGCTGCTCTGAAGGAAAGTAGCCGGAAGGTCTAGGGTTCAAATCCTGGCCGGGTCATACCAAAGACTTTAAAAATGGAACCTACTTCCTTTGTGCTTGGTGCTCAGCATAAACAATGGAGTAGGGAAAACAAGCCAGTGAGCCACAACTGGAAAAAAGGCCGTGGTCGTCTTGACTTGAACCAATTGGTTGGAAACTGGGACGTTAAACCTCATCTAACCTAACCTAACTGAAGGAAAGCAAATCAGTCAATATGAACACTTTTCTTGGCATGCTTTGCATGCTGTAGAATTTCTTTGCTTTCCTTCCAAAGTTTGGTCTCATATAGTATTTTGGTATTTTATCTTTTCATCATGCTTTATAGTAACCTAACATACTTAATGTTTGCTCTTTGTTGTTTCAATTAAGTTGCAAATTTCATCTTCAGTAGCCCATCCTAGTTTTTCTCTTGCAGGATACAATGCAAACCAAGTTATCCACTATTGTAGGGCATTCTGTTTCTGCTCTGCATTCTGTTCTGCTGTTTTTGCTCACCCCCATCCAAACAGATTTCTTCAAAATGTTTTTCTGAAAGGTCTGGACTTCGACTCCTGGCCGGGTCATACCGAAGACTTTAAAAATGGAACCAACTGCCATTGTGCTTGGTGCTCAGCATAAGCAATGGAGTAGGGAAAACAAGCCAGTGAGCCACAACTGGAAAAAAAGCTGTGGCCAGCCCAACTTAAACCAGTTAAAAACTGAGGTTTCTAACTCAGGTTAGAAACTGAGCTGTAAACCCATCTAATTCTAAATCAAAATGTTTTTCAGATCTTAAGGGTGCTATGCAGTTCTACAGACCATACATCACCCTAACTACACTGCTATTGAATAGGCTATTTGTCAGTGGGAAAAAGGAGCACCATCTTGCTTCTAAGCTCTTTGCAAAAGAGAATCTTTCATTACAAAAGTCTCCAAATCCCACATCATGCTTGTGAAGAAAGGTATATTTCCCTTCCTTTTGGAAGTGTAAGTTTCCCCAGCATGAAATCTTCAAATGGGGAATGTTTAGATACCTCTTGCAAGGTCTGAGAAGTGCCATTTCCTGCACTCTGGGAGCCATTTGGTGTGAAAGTTTCTTGGTACTCTACATACCAACTGATGGTGGCACCCTGCCTACATAATGTCACAAATTAGTCCCTCTTAAAATATTGCCCTACAAATTTTTTCTTCCCCCCCCCCATTTTTAGGAGCTGGAACAGCCTTATCCCTAGGCCGTTGATCATACATTTTTGGTTTCGATGGTAAGAGAAACCTATGTATTCATGATGGCGTGTTTGTGTGTATGTATGTGTGTAAGTGCGCATGTGTATGTGTGTGTGTTTGTGACACTTTGCTTGTTAACACGATATCTCAAGTAGAGAAACTCAGACAGTTCTCAAAGTTGGTACATAGATGCTCCATATTGAGAGGAAGAACCTTATTGTTTTTGGGTGGAGTTCAAAGGTCACCTGGGGTCACCGGGGGTAAAAGCTCGAAAACCTTGTTAATGCGATGTCTCATGGTAGGAAGCTTGGATAAATTTCATTCTTTGCATGTTGATGCCTTATAGTGAGAGGAAGAACCTATTGTTTTTGGTGGAGGTCAAAAGTCATGTGGGGTCACTGTGGGTCAAACCATAAAAACCTTGTTAACATGTTATGTCAAGTAAGGAAGCGTGGATAAATTTCATACTTTGTATGTAGATGCCTTATAGTGAGAAGAAGAATCCTATCATTTTTGGTGGAGTTCAAAGGTCATTTGGGTTCACTGGGGGTCAAACTCTAAAAAAACTTGTTAGCATGATATCTCAAGGTAGGACGCTTGGATAAATTTGTATGTAGATCCTTTATGGAAAGAGAAAGAACCCTAGTGGTTTTGGTGGGGTTCAAAGGTCATCTGGGGTCACCGGGGGTCAAAGCCTAAAAACCTTGTTAACATGATATCTCAAGGTGAGAAGGGTCGATAAATTTCACACTTTGTATGATGATGCATTATAGTGAGAGATAAAACCCTATAATTTTTGGGTGGAGGTCAAAGGTCATCTTGGGTCACTGAGGGTCAAAGTCTGAAAAGCTTGTTGACAGGATATGTCAAGGTAGAAAACTTGGATAAATTTCATACTTTGTATGTAGATGCCTTATAGTGAGACAAAGAAGTATATCATTTTTGGTGAAAGTCAAAGGTCATTTGGGGTCACTGGGGGTCAAACCCTGAAAACCTTGTTAACACTATATCTTGATGTAGGAAACTTGGATGCATTTCATACTTAGTATGTAGATGCATTGTGGTTAGAAAAAGAATCATATTGTTTTTGGTGGAGGTCAAATGTCATCTGGGGCCACCAGGGGTCAAACCCTGAAAACATTGTTAACACCATATTTAGAGGTAGGAAGCTTGGATAGATTTCATACGTAGGATGCAGATTCCTTATGGTGAGACTAAGAACTCTGTTGTTTTTTTGGTGGGGCCAAAGGTCATCTAGGGTCACCACCGGTCAAACTCTTAAAAATCAAGATTGTCGTCTGGGGTCAACAAAGGTCAAAGTGCAAGAATTCTCAAGATCAGATATGAACACATAACTGTGTTTTTCCAATACATTAAGGTAGCATTTGACCAGTGACTGAAAGAAATGGGACATGGCATTATTTGGAATAAAACATGTTTCATCGAAACCTGAATGCATTTTTGCATTCTGGTTGTTTTGCCCTCTTACTCCAAAATGCCTTCCTACACCCATGATAACTGTGCACTTTCTCTTTAATGTCTCTGCAAGGGACTTGTGCCTTGGCAAGGGGAGCGGGAGGAGGGGGGTTGGTGGTGAGTTTGAAATTGGAAAAAAGAGGTGAGTGGTTTTAGTCAGGAATATCATTGTAAAAGTTGTATCTTCTCTTCTAACAATGATTCGGCTTCGTAATTTTTTTATTGACAGAGACTTTTGAGAGTTATTTCAAGTTATCTTGAGTTGAGTGATGGCAAAGAAGAAATATCGCGACTGCACACCCTCAGGGCTCTCAGAGCTGTCATGATTGAAGCCTGGCCAAGGTAAAAACTTTCCATGTACAAGTAAATGACGGTAGTTAGTTCTCAGCTAATATGTTGATACTTGAACTTAATAAAAGGTGCATTGCCAGCACGTCAGTGTCCTAATGAAATATGAAGTGAAAGTGAAGTACTGAATCTGTTCATGCTGTGTATAACTTCACTTTTAGTTTTATTCATATTCATAAAAAAATCAGACAAAGTTTACATAAGTGTCTCAACTGTTTCTCTTTTAATTTGTAACTATCTATTAAAATTTCTGCCCAGTAAAGTACACATGCATGGAAGAAACTACTGCATAATGTGTACAAATGTCATGTAAGTGTGACATGGAAAATGTACCGAAAGTTTCGAAAAGAGTACTGCAGTTAATCTGTAATAAAGTAATGATGCTGAAAACAGCTTTCTCTGTTAGATATAAATCATAGAAGTAACTGTGAATAGTTAAAATAATGGCGTAGAAGTAGTTACGCCTTGTGCTAGGGTGCAGTTGTCAGGAGTTAGGTGTCCTTTGGTGTGGACGTAGAGTTACATTCATGAAAGGACAGTGCCCTTAGCTCAAATGAAAAAGTTGAGTCATTGAAGCAGAAAAAAGAAATCTTGACAGCCAGTGGTTATTGTGTTCAGCTTCATGGAAGAATACAGTTACACTGCTTCCATTATTTATTCTGGTCACCAGGAATTTCCTGAGTAGCTTAATGGGTGAATGTAGTTGTACACACAATACTCTGTTGAACTTGACTTAGTCCAAGGTGTCTGCCTTATGACCGCTATGTCAGGGACTAAATTTTCAAAGTAACTAAAAGTAACTAAGGGCCCTTTCCCAGCATGTTTGTGTGTTGTGATATGGAAGTTCACTATATCGTACCATACATGATAAATAAATGCAAACTTTAACACAGCTTTGTTAAAGGACTAATATGTAACATGCTGGCAAATTCACAAAACCAGTAACTCTACTGTCAACAAACAGATAATGGCTCCCTCTGTTTTTTCTCTTTGTTTTTCACAGAATACCAAACCACTCTGTCCACTTGACTAAAGTTTTGCTAACATTGCTGTGTGATATTTCAACTATAGATTCATTTAATATCACAGATTCTGGTAAGAATGTAACATGTCTGTTTTCTGTAACCTTTTATTGATTAGGCCTACATGCAGCTAGTGTGTCAGTTTTGAAGAGGCACAGTGTGTGCTGGGAGGGGTGAAAAATGTGCTGGGGGTTCTGGGGGTTCTCTGCATGGATCCATTGTAAAAATTGCTACTGAGATAACATGATTTTGAAATAAAAGAAGATATAATCACTTTTTTTTGGGGGGGGGGGGAAGATGAGGGATCAGTTTTTTGGGGGGTCAGTTTTTCTGGAGTAGGAGTGGAGGGGGATTGCCCTAGAATGCTCCTTGTGGCTATAGGCCACAGTTGATCCTCATCAGCTAGTATTGTGTAAAAGTTCTTGTTTTCATTACTACAGCTGTTTGTATTGATCTGTTAAAGTATGAATTTTATTTTGAACAAGTTTTTGTCAAGGTGTTGCTCTGGATCAGTCATTCAGGGATAATACCAGGCAGACTACATGTCCCAACACCACATTTCATTATGCTTTCTTATTAATGCCACAAAGTCAGGCTGTGAAAGACAGTAATTTTGCAACATTATAAAGCAACCACAATATGGGAGATTTTTGATGAATAACACTTCATGCTAGTTTGCCTCCATTTTAAAATATCAAGTCCTTTTTGATTCCTTGCTGAAGGCAAAAGGAATCCATGCAGTCACTATGGCATGTGTGTGTATTTGTGATGCTTGGCTTGTAAACAGGATATCTCAAGATAGGAATGATGGATGCCTTGTATATTTGCTATATGGATATATTATATTGAGAGGAAGAACCCTATTGTTTTTGTTGTCAGTTAGAGATCATGTTAGTTCACCAGAGGTCACCAGAGATCAAAAACTAAAAATCTTGTTGACTCAATATTTCAAGGTAAGAAGCATGGATAATTTTCATACTTTGGATGTGGATGAATTATAGTCAGAAGATGAACCCATTGTTTTTGGTAGAGGTCAAAGGTTATCTGATGTTACTAGAGGGAAAATTACGAAAACCTTGGAAATTGCTTGTAAATGCTATATCTCAAAATAGGAATGATGGATACTTTCCATACTTGGTATATGGATTTGTCATGTATAGAGGAAGAACCCTATTGTTTGGTGGAGGTCAGAGGTCAGAGGTCATGCCAGGTCACCTAAGGTCAAAAACCAAAACCTTGTAAACACGATATCTCAAGGTAGGAAGGATGAATACTTTTCATACTTGGTATGTAGATGCATTATAGTCAGAAGATGACTCCTGTTGTTTCTGATAGTTATCAAAGGTTATCTGAGGTTGCAGAACGTAAAACTTCAGTACTTGGAAATTGCTTGTAAACACCTTACTGCAGGGTAGGAATGATGAACTCTTTTCATATTTGTTGTATGGGTTTGTCATATTGAGAGGAAGAACTCTACTGTTTTGGTAGAGGTGAGTGGTCACATGAGGTCACCAGAGGTCAAAAACCAAAAACTTTCTAAACACACCATCTCAAGGTAGAAAGCATGGATAATTTTCATACTTGGCATGTGGATGCATTATAGTCAAAAGATGAACCCTATTGTTTTTGGTAGAGGTCAAGGATATTCTGCAGTCACTGGGTTTAAAAAATATGAAAACATTGGAAATTGCTTGTAAACACACTATCTCAGTGTAGGATTGGTATACACTTTTTTATTTGGTTTATGGTTTTATCATATTGAGAGGAAGAATCCTAGTATTTTTGGTAGAGGTCAAAGGTCATGTGTGGTCACCAGAGGAAAAAAACTGAAACCCTTGTGAACACAGTATCTTAAGATAGGAGTGGTAGATACTTTTCATAAGTAGTATAAAAGTAAGAGGAAGAATACTTAGTTTTTTTTTGAGGTCAAAGGTTATATAAGATCAAAGGCAGTGAAACAGTGAAAATGGTAGAAAGTTGCTAGTAAATGCAACAGTGCAAGATGTGAAAGATGGATACCTTTTGATTCTTTTTGGCAAGGTATCACTAAGCCTTTGGTCTCTCTGGGTTGAAGGCCCTCAAAGCCCACCCCAGACAGTAGCAATTCTCCCAACTAACCTAACTTCTATCCCCGCCTCCAATTTAAACAGAAACAACTGTCTAGTAGTAGAACACTTCCATGACAGAGCCACAGCAGTAGCCTCCACTGAGTGTCAATTGCTCGAGGCAATATTGAAAAACAAACTGTGTGACTGTGAGCCTGATTAGGAACACAACTGACTGTCCAAGTCATCATTACCAACCAGGGCAGGCCGCACAGAAGCGTTGATAGCGCTATCAACACCAATAGCAGTACGATTAGCACTGCTATTGGTGCTGGTAGCGCTATCAACGCTTCTGTGCGGCCTGCCCAGAGTGGTGCTATTATTGTTTGAATGAATGCAAGTCAAAGTACAGTCACCAACTGGATCTAGAACTGTGGGGATATGTCTATATATATTTAGAGTGTTCCTCAAACTTGACTTACTAAAGTCATGTACCCCTCCTGGGTTAATTGTCATCTCACATAGATCTTTTTGTTTTCAAGATAGAGTGACATTGAATTTCTTGATTGGGTATAAGACTAAGTTACACTGCCAAGGGGCAGAATTGTTAACAAGATTCCTCAGGTCATACAATTAAAAAAACTAGATAACAGGGGTCGATGTATAACAGTTATTGATCCATCTTTCATCTTCATAGCTTATTTTGTTGCAGAGATGTAAATATTGAAAACTTAAGTAAAATTATAGATTGTGCAACAGTATGCAGTGTCACTCTTGCACATCTCACACTGTATGCTGTCATTGAAAGGAAAGTGACCTTTAAAAATGACCCATTTTTTATCGGTGAGTACTGGGCTGGTACACAAAGTATACTCTGTAAAAAGACGACAATGACATTCTTTTTAAAGGAAATTGCAGAGGCTTTAGGAAAAAAGCAAAGAAAAACAAAGGTAGATTATCTAAATACAATAGTTACATCACAAATTGTTGTAAAATCTACCCTTTGAAATTTTGTGAATATAGAATATTTATTTCAAAATTTAATGTTACTCAGTTTATCTCACATTGAAATATGAATTGAAGATGGGAGTTGGACTAGTCAGTTATCTTCAACCTTTGTAACATATATTTTCTAAATTCTAGACCTGATGATACCTTTTAAAATACAAATTCTTTCAAGTGGGTGTGTTTGTACATGTGTGTAATGCCATAGCTTTTAAAAAAGAAAACATGTTTAAAGTACAAAGAACCATTATATGTGGGTTTGGTTCATAGTTTGGAGTTATGCCATATCACTGAATAAATAATTGGGACTGCATGTTGCTGAAGCTGAAGCCCTTGACAGCTGGGCAGATTGAAAGAAGTTTCAATGAATTATTAATGTACGTTCAGTATTGTATTCCGACTGTATCTACCATTCTTTTTTACATTCTTTATGTTTTACAAAGAGAATTATGAATATTAGGATTTTCGTAAACATTCAGACATCAGTTGTTGGTTAAAGCTTTGACTGATTAAAAATTATCAAGTATTTGAGAGTAGTTGGAATTCAAGTACTGTGTAGGCTATAACATGTTGTACTATACTGATGTTTTGTATGCAGTGAAAGTATAGTTTAACCATTGGAGTACTTGTAGATGGATGTAGGCTTCCACAATTTGTGTTAGTTTATCAGATAAAAGAACACTCAGAGATCATGTAGTAGGCTTTGAGTGTGTCCTTCAAGGAATTTTGATGTAAATCATAGCATTGTTTCAAAGTGATTTTGATCATCACTCACAATAATGTAGGCAGGTGTACACCAGTTATAAGAGCCTGTGGAATTGCAAGGATTATGCGAGGTTTTTCAAGTTATGGGTTTGGAGTGGGAATGAGTTGGAAGAGCATTTTGAAAGATTTCTTGGATAGATATTTCTGTGAAAGTTGTCAGTATTAGCTTGTGGAGAGAAATGAAGCCCTGTACACGTGAAATGAGGCATAAGAGATTTCCCACAAAGCCTGTGCAATAGATATTAAACATCTTTAAAGTGAGATATCTCAAAAAGGCATGTCATCACATCAAACTCACAGTGCAAACTATTTTCTTGCTCATGTTTCAGCACACGTCTTGAGAAATGATAATATGTATGCTAATGCCAATTTTTTTCTTCATCTCAGCACGACATGAATTGCAAGACAAATCCGAAGACTGCTTGCGTCTTTTGAAGAAATGTGACACATCAACAGTGGAGCCTGCTATCCAAGAAATCCTTAAAACTTCTTCTCTAAATCAGTTCATTAAAGAAAGCCTTGAAAGAATTCTTAGGGATGGGTGAAAGATGTGGCAGCTGTAGTCAAAGTGGTTTGTCAAAACTGAATGTTAGGTTGTGACATGGTCGTGGAATAGATGACGGAGGTTTTGTTGATGGTGTGCCAGTGGCATATCAGCTAGAGAAGAGGAACTGTGAGAGTCAGTAGTCATACTAAATGTGAAGGGCACCTTCTTAAAGACTAAACAAAGACTGGTTGGAAAAGCGCTTTTGAAACCAGGCATTAAAAATGTACTGATTTTAGCAGACTTTTACAAATTACTCTCGACTGGTTTCCTTTCAGCTCACTATTTAATGGCCAACTGGTAAAGACAACCCTAATACTTTGACATTTAGGTAAAAGTGAATTGAACTTTGGTCATTAAAGGAACAGCAAAGGAAACATGGGGGGTGAGAAGTATAGCACATCAGGGGACATTGGAAAGAACCACCTCTTCATAGGATGAAACTTTCTCTTTAAGTTTCAGGCCATACTGTGACATACATTACATTCTTATGAAAATGCTGGAATGTGGCAATTTATCTTGAAATTTATAGTGTTCCCACAGCCTAAAATTGTCAAGGAAACTCATTTCCACTTGGCAGTTCAGGAAAAGTGACTAGAATTTGTAAAATTACCACAAGACAGGACAAAATCATGAAACTGTTATGATCATCTTCTTTCAAAATGCTTGAACAGTGTGTTCCCTTTACCCTGTATTTTCATACCCAAGCAAATGCGTGAAGTCATGGACTTTTTACAATTTGGTCATGAAAAGATTATAGAAGAGTCATGGTATTTTGTTTTTGCCGTGAAGGGGCAGTAATCCTTGGTATTGGAACCCCTCAGGAGGGGGCTGTGGGTCCTTTTGTGGGACAGGACACAATACAACAGAAGAATTCTAGAGATAAAAGGCTTTGCTATCTGCGCAACTTGGATTCAATACAAACAATTCAGCAGATTGAGTGACTTGCCTAACAGAGATGAAAACTGTATTAATTAACAAAAGTATGTTTTACCTTTTAGGCTTACAGAAAGTGGCTGGCAACCCCCCAAAACATATATATTTCAGTCCTTAATTACTTGAAATAAGGACACAACACTTCCCAATACCAAAGTGGCAAGTGAGCCTTACCCCATTCCCTTTGCCCAAACAAAGCAGAAACCCTCCTCAGAATCAAGGTGACCAGAGTCCCGTAAAATACTAGATTGTCCCATATTTGGTTCATTTGTCCCATGTTCTGTATTGAACCTCTCTGGGATGTCTTTTTGTCCAGTGTTTCCATATTACCAAAGGAGGTTCCATATAAGCAGAATCAAATAAGTAAACAAATTTGCATGCACTGCAAGGAACACTGAATTTTATTGTGAAAGTAAGATGGTGTTGAGGTTCATAGTGAGTTCTGCAGTCTAGTCTTAGATAGCAATAGTGCCAGCACACATCAATTAATAGCCTATTAATTCCTTATGCTAAGATATGAGTATACATTGTGTACCTGCATTTTCGATCAAAGTTGCTTGTACTAGTTGTAGCCTCTCCGATACACGCACATGCACTTTTAGGTCTTTTGGGCATAATATTGGTTATAGTATATCATGACAGCTTCAAGCTCAGGAAAGCAAAAGGAAACAAAAAAGTCAAGAACACATGTTTGGACCTTTTGTAGTTTATTATAACTCGAACCAGTCTAATTACCAAGTATCATGTGCTTAGCTTGCACTCAAATCCAGAAGCTTTTGGGCATTTGGTCCACTGTACCCCAGCAGGGCTTCACCCCTACACCCCATGAGGGACCCTAAGGCAGGCTCCTGGACTACCCCCAAGGGGCTTTGAGCTTGATGTGCACCCTACATGGGCACACAACCCTACTTTTAGCTAGTGTCTAGTATTTTTATTTTTCAAAATGTGGTCACTCTGCCCAGAAAGAATCACATATATTTTATTGCATAACCTTTTTAAAAGGAAGAATTAATATAATTAAACAACAAAACAACCCCAGCACAATTTCAAGCCACTCGAGGGCACTTTACTATTCATCTCATTACAAAACACAATGGTTGATTGTTATAACACATTTTAGACATTGTGATGGCTTCAATTGTTGCTGGAACATTTATTACCCTATCTATTGTTAGAGCTCTATACTTAATCAGTATACTTCAGTAGAAAATTCTTTTGTAACTGTTGAAAAAAGGAAATAAATAATCATTTTACACTTGCTAGTGTCCTCTGCCACAATTGCTTTATCACTTGAGAACGAAGAGGCCACTGGGCTATGGTCCCTTAAAGACAGATTTGCATCACCCCAGGTAAGACTTTTACAAAGGAGTAAGCAAAAGTCTCAGTTGGTGACTACTCTTTGATTGACATCAGAGTTGCAAAATTCAAAAGATGCAGAGCAGCTCATATTACACAGCATGCACAGAGTGTTTTGATTACAATTAGGGCCTTGTTTACTCACCAGGACGTGGCCCTCAGCAATAAACTATGTTTGTGTCTGTGCAAAGAGAAGCTAAAGACAGTTATGCACAGGCTAGAACTAGCTTAGTTGGGAGAATTAGAACTGTCAGGATGAGAAGATTTACCCTTTTATGTACCCCCTGTATGTAAACAATGAGTACTTAGCAGGTGAAATTTGGGGTTAGGGGATGGCCCATACTCCTCAGCTAAATCTGGGAGATCCCATCAGCTCACTCCTGCACACACTACTGTACTTTATATTTTATTGTTAACTGTACTTACTGTAGGTCTATGGTTTTGCTGCATTTGATGGGATATAGTAGGTATTTGCTGTTGAGAAGTTGTGCAGAGCAAGGGCCCTTGTCCCCTCCTGTGCACATTGAAAGTGGTGAAAAACTGGGGATACAACTGTTGGTCAGATGACATATGGGGAATAGAACTGGGAGAGTAATTACCACCATGCCTGTTTTGTTATGCTCTGACCACTGTTTAAAAGGAGAAAGTTAATCTCTAGTATGTATCCATGATCTTCAACACAGGAATTTCGTATGGTATGGTATGGTATGGTATGGTATGGTATGGTATGGTATGGTATGGTATTCCTGACTTGAAATTCCACTAAGCTATAACTGGACTGAAAAAACAAGTGTGATGCCAATGCATTGTTTAAGTGAAATGTGATGAACTATAAACAGTCATTCAAAAAATGATGGGGTTGTGCACATGGGCGTAAATCCCGCCTAGGGGGGGATGGCCCATGTTATCATCCCCCCCAATGTTTCAGTCTACAGATACGTGTATGATGGAAAGTATATTTTCTTCTTCATTGTCGTAAGAAATTTTTTCAATCTCGCTTCACTTTCTATGACAAATGTTTCTCAAACTATCAGAATTTTAGCAACTTCGTTGGCAATCAATCAAAATTTTCGCGCACTCCGCGCGCTTCCAACCTTACGCCAGTGTCTCTCATATTATTAATATCTTCCGATAGCAACTTTCGGAGAAACACAGCAGCAAAATGTTGAAAGTTTACGAATTAATAGGTAAAAGACTGGCTTATGCAAGGGCGTAGGCTGGGGGGGGGGGGTGCATTGGGTGCACGTGCACCCACCCGTTGAGGCAGAGGAGTTCCGCTCTGGCCTGGGAAACAGAAAAATGCACTCCTTCTGTTTTCAACAGCTGTGAAAACAAGGACGAACATGACTTTTGTCCGCACACCAACCTACAAGGGTAAGTTTGGTAATTGAATTACAGGATGCGCCTTGATATATATGAAGGTCTAGAGCCACGGTATCTCTATATGTGCTGAGAACCCAAAGACAGTCTTTCATTTATCCAAATTGCCTTAGTGTGCGTGTGGAAGCTCGGGTTTTACTCAATCCCAAATTTATTTTTAGTCCAATGATTATCTCTCAGACTGAGAGTTGAGATATTTAAGTATTTTGTAAATAATAAAATTGACGGATCATGTGTTGTCCATGTAAACTTGAGGAAAAACCCTATTGTTTTCTGTTTGAAGCTCAAGGTTATTTTAGGTGACCAGCAGAGGTCAAAGTCTTGAAAAACCTTGTAGAAAGAATATCTGAGATAGTTGGTGATAATTAGCCATTTCCGACTAAAAAAGCAGAATCAGTTCCAATTTAATTATGTGAATAGCTACTTATATGTTATGAGCGTTAATACCGAACTAGTGTAAGTAGTCGGTGGACAATCAGCTAGTAGGGGAAAGTCGGAAGCAGTCTGACCGAGTCTGGCCGAGCAAAAGGCGCACCGTTTCCCTCCTCCCGATTGGCCGTCATGCGTGTTTTAATATGCTTCAAGATGTTTTAAAAATAGTGGCACCATTTTGCATCTCAGCCTGCTTTCCAAAAGCAAATCTTTTCCAAAGGGGATTGGGACACTACAAGTTCCCCTTAGGCCCTCCCCCAGGACAGCGAAAAATCAGACCTTGCGGCCCTCAATTAAAACTTGCTTTTCTTTTGAAGGTTAACCACTAAACAAATAACAGCAGTTTCTGAGAAAAACGGTAAATCATATATTTATAAAGGTATTTACCTTCATATTAGTCATTGTGCAAGCGCGAAGCCAATGAGAGGAAGAGGGCAGTCACCCACTCCCCCCCCCCCCCGGCATATTTTGGTATTTTATGAAGTTTAATTCTTACAATAATGCTGGTATTTCCCCATTTATATCTGGTAAATGGGCCTGGGAAGTGTCATTTCCAGCGATCTGGGAGGCATTTCGGGCCAAAATTTTCGTGCTCCGCGCCAACCCATGGTGGTGCGGAGCACTGACAGTCTGTCTATGGACTTGGTCCTCCTTGACAAATACCTGGCTACGCCCTTGTTCCAGAAGGAGGCATTATTTTGTTTCTAACCAGTTGACTTTTCTCAATGTCAGTCGGGTGATTCACAGTCTGCCCTCACCTTACACCTGCGCTGGCACTGAGGAACAGTGATTAGAAACAATTATGGCAGAGAAACGTAAAACGCAGCTTACAATTTCGACAGTTTTTCGAGGAAGAAAGGTGAACTACGTTCTTAGTGTTGATTTATGATACGTCCTCGCATAGAAGCTCATTTCCCAATTATTAGCTTGCATTTTATGCAATGGTAGCTTTACATTTTATCTGGAAATTTTCTGATCGTTTTGCAATTTGATAATTTTTTTATTGATCAAGTGAAAATTTTATTGCAAAACGAAAATTCAAAATAACGGCTGCTTTGATTCTACTAACAAACCTGGAAAATGCCATTTCCGGCTGTCTGAGGGGTCGCTATTTTTCAAAATTTTCTGTACGCTCCGCGCCAACTGATGGTGGCGCTCCGCTTAGATAGTCTTTCGGACAGTCACCGCTCATAGCCCCCCTCCCATAAAAAATTATTTTTGCACGACGCCCCTGGTAGGAAAGATATCTGAAGAGGAAAATAGGTCATTGAGTTACTATTTGACATGAGAGTACAACTGAGCTCTTAATCTGTGTCAAGGTCATTTGAGGTCAGCGGAGGTCAAAGTCTGAAAGCCTTGGGAATACCTATAAATTTAGAATATGAATATTGCGACATTTTAATTTGAATAAAAAAGACATGCATTAACAATTCGTGTTCTATTTCAAGTAAATTGAGAAACGGCAGACAGGGGATCACTTTTTTTAAGGCTGGGTACATGTGGCTTAAGTCTCCTGAAATGCTGTTTCCGGCCATCTAATCTGGGGGATTTAAAAACTGAAAATTTTCTTGTATGCTCCGCGCCAAGCAATGCTGACGCTCCGCTTAGATATTCTTCCTGGTTCCACCTACCTGAAATGTGCACCTCCCCATGCCAAATGCAGCCTACGCCCTTGTTATGGTAGTGGCATGTAGGTTTGTTGGGCAATTGAAAGTGTCTCGATGTAGAGTGTGAATGCAGGTTTTGTAATGAAAATATTATTCGTCACTGTTTACACTCCATGTCATGACCATTATTAAGGTAATATACACGAAACTGTTGTGATCACGACACTTTCCGAAGACCATATATATACATCTCCAAACATCTGTGGGGGACCTCGCACCAATATGGGATCTTTCAATATAATATATAGCATGATGTAGAGGGTTGGAACTACGTATATGCCGTTATACATTTTTCGAAAAATTTTACCAGAGCTTGGCCAGTTCGCGCTGAGCAATTATCGGTATAGATGGTGATTGTTAATACACTTATGACGAAAACAGCACTCTGTAACGCTCTTATTAGTCCTTCACCTCTTTTACTACACCTGTCAGGGAGGTCTAATATCACCTCCCTGCACCTATACTCTCCCTCCCTCTCATTTTTCACTGCTGGCAGCTGTTCGTCCGGATTTTAGTTCAAAAGTAGTAAAAATACGATAGTTGTAAAGTGTTCGGCGTCGTACTCTATTTTATCATTTGGATGTCAGGTAGTATACGCATTATTTAATCCCCCCCCCCCCCCCTCCAAATTAATATGATTAATGCAGAGCTTTCAGGAGGTCATATTCAGGTATCTGCTAGCTTTAGATGCCCTTTCACGATGCACAATAAAGGAAAGGACATATTTCGTAATAACTCAAGAATGTTTCTGTGGACTCCACGCACATATTTTTGTGTAAAAACTTTCCCGAAATAGAAGGTAGTAAAATAGACAGAAGGGAGGGGGATTCAGGAGATTTGTTGACAACGTATCTGTCTCTTAATAGACAACATATTCTCCTCTTTTACATTACCAAAAATTAACATTCATTAAATTATGGACATTTTCCGGCCAAATATGATCAGTTCGAAAAACATCCCAAAGATAGCACCATTTTGCATCTAAATGACCTTAAATTAATAAAAAAAAATTTAAAGGGGAGGGGGAACCCCTTCCCCAGGATGACACCTTTATGTAGTTACAAACGAAAAATCAAAACTGCTGCATGCGAATGCAGGAACGCATCAAAAGTAAAGGTGTAATTTAAGCAGACTTGAGGGAACTGAGGTATTATTACGACATCATCTATGGGCCCCCAATCACAAAAAATCTGGCGACGCCACTGATCTCAAGCCAACTTGCAGGTCTTGCAATGATCTCCGAATTCAAAATCCAGTTGTCTGGTATGACCCTATATTGATCCCTGCCTTTTAAGCTTAACAGGACATTGTTGCTCTTGTACAATTTCAATCCAGTGCAGCTTATCAACGAGTTTTGTGCTCAAAATAGGCTATTTCCTAAATGCATGAATATACCAATAGCCTACCAAAGAACATTACCACTGACAATAACTCCTTATAAAACAGTCTTCCTGGCACTTCTGAGACATTAAAACCCAGGAGCTTCCGGGGGCTTCGCCCCCTGGACCCCACCGGGGCCAGGAGCTTCCGGGGGCTTCGCCCCTGGACCCCACCAGGGGCCCTAAGGCGGGCCCCTGGACCCCACCCGTCGTGGGCTCGCGCTTCGCGCTCGCCGTGCACGCTTCCCGTGCACATTTTCCACATTTGCGAAAGTTCACACCCCATCCCCCCCAAAGTTGAAAAGAAATCTACGCCCCTGGTTGTGGAGTAAATATCCTGATGCATGGCTGATGCTGGGATGCCTGTTATTTGTTGGTATTCTTGTGCTACAGGTGAAGAAGGTCATTGAAAGCAATGGTGATTTTTTGTGAAAATGTGGGGAGTAGACAGACTTCTTATGAAATATATGTAGGAAATGTATGGGAAATTGCTGAATACAGAGAGAAAATATAACCCAAGTTCAAACTCTTTGAGAAAATGTTCAGTTTTTGTTCTATATATGCCTTGTTAATTTATTGCTTCCATTTGAAAGATACAATTTGAACAAAAAACATCTGAAAAACAATTAACAGAAGGTTAGAAGAAATATGCTTGCAGGAATGGTCCTTTAAGATAAAGAAAATTTACAGTGATATAAAACTTTTCAGACCTGAAGAAAAGTGAATGCACACTGTTTTATTTAGAAATATTTAAACAAAACACACTGTCAATTTAAAATCATACATAAAATTATCATTCCCTAAAAGACGTGACTACCTAATAATCTAATGCCTTCCTTTATTAGTATACATTCAAAATCCCTGATTAATATTTGTGCCACCTAGGGGTGACATCATTAGTGAAATTTGGAAACGTCAAGTAGTCCCTGTAATCCTCAGAGGAGATTATCACTCCCAACATCATCAATCAATCCTATGAATCAAAGTAGATATTTCATTGCATCTTTTCTGTCTCACTGAAACAAAACATCTTTCCTTTCCTTCATTATTTAAAACTGTTTAAGCCTGGTGGATTTAATTTGCAATCTTGCTTTGCACCTATTAATGTCCAAGTGGATGATAAGGCAAAATGGTGGGCAAATTCCATCTTTGATCCTAGCTCAAGATGGGGAGAGCAAGGTTTCAGTCCCAAAACCATCCAAGCTGTTATTTAACACCCCCTCCCCACCCCTAATTTATCTAGAAAGGCTGCACATCTGGGACAGTAACCCACATTTAACAGTCATTGGTGAGAGTGAAAACCAGCCAAATTTTGTGCAATTTTCACATGATCTAAAAAGGGTCACTGAAACTGAAAGTTTGTTGGCAAAAGAAGTTGGACTGCTTGTCCCTTTGACCCCTGCCCCAGGTCACAAAATATGGAATCCCAGAACTGACTTCCTAGCTTAAGCCCTGAGTGAAAGTGAAAACTAACTCCTTTATCAACATACAGCACTACCCCTCAAAACATCTGCAAAACCTGAATGCAACAGTAACTCAAATCAGTCTCGATGTTTTACCACTCCTCTCCTGTCACTGAAGAAAGAACTGCCTTCAAAGAGATCACACCCAAAAGTTGCAATGATCCTGTTTTGAGGCATAAACATATTTCTGACCTCTTCCTGACTTTGGTCCTAATGTCAAAAATCAAATACTAGATAATCTCAGCCATGACAGTAAGTTCATGGTGGAACAATTGTCTCATACTGAGTAGCCCCCACCCCCCAAAAGGCTCCCTTCAAGAAAGGCCCTTCCACTCCCCACCCCACTTTTTGACAGAAACCATTCTAGTTTACTTAAAGGCAGTTCTCATTATGACTATTAAATTTTTCTGAATAGTTTTCTTTCTTTGGTTATTACTGTTCTGCTGAAGTCTACTGTTAAAGAATGAAAAAAAGTTGTTTTTACCAAAAGTTTGACATGTATTCTTCTGTTCTACTACGAGATTAAAGCATTACTATAGCAGTGTATAGATAGATGATGCAGACAGTTCATGACAATGATCACTGGATGTCACTTACTCGACAAAAGAACCCTTATAGGTCTGCACACATGTAACCAAAACAGTTGTTTTAATGTTAGATGAAGAACCCCTGATGAAAAATTCGCTGGACTTATCTGAATATCTTTTACTGTTCTCAAGATACACCTCTTCGAAGTTGACCTTTTCTGAGGTTTCTCATTAGCTATGCAAAATAATGATGTGAAGTATTGCACATTATCTGCAATTCTTTTGTTGATCCTTTCTGAATTATCTGTTAATTAGCAGCTTATTTCTAGTATGGTTTGTAATGTGGTCATTTTCAACGAAGTTATAAGCTACTTTTGACATAAACACCTCAGAGCATGCCACCTTTGCAACTGTCCTTGGAATGAAGGTTAAATATAAAGGATAACATATCTTATGAGTCCCTCTTTCCATGTCACAAATATGCATAATATTATGTAGCTCATGTTTATTCATGACATAAGTGCAAAAACAGTAATTGACTTGCAAAATGGTCAATATCTGTTGGATTTTGATGGGGATTGTGGCTATTTTTAACGTTTTCAATACATTTTACATCAGACAGGCAGACATGGCATTTTACATGTCCACAGACCTTTAACTCTATTGACATACATCCTTTTAAAGAGCACAGATATTATGAATACACCTACAGCAAACAAAAAATGGTCTATAAAACTACCCAATGACTAAAGCTCTTCTGACAGAAGTGCTCCTAGTCAGAGAAACAAATACTTGAATAAATTTTGTTGGAATGGAGATAAGAGAGAAATTTCTAAAGGAGTCTGTTACTATTATAAGGCACACCAAAATGTCCATCCATATGTAAATGTTTAAAGTGGGCATGACACGGCCAAAATAACTTTTGTGTATTGCAAGATTGGGTACAGTAATGTAAAAGTATCATCTCACACACAATTAAAACCGGCGCAGTTCGGCATAAATAGAATCTGAAGAAAAACGTGCTGAAATCCAATTTCGAAAAATGCCGCAACAGGTCACCTGACTTTTATGACGCAACTGGCGGCACCCCGCACTGCGCTATGTAAGGACGCATATCTAGATGTGAAAATAATGCAACGCTTTGGGAAAGTTTCATATCTTAGAAACTTCATGAAAAGGATTACATCACAATACCCGCCCAACATACAGAGCGCAAAGCGCGGAACATGTTGGGGGCTTCGAAGCACATCATCGGCCAATATGTTCGCGTGCATATGCGCTCCTGTTTTAGCTTCCCTGCATATAATAAACAGCTTTGTTTTTGTGCAAAAAGAGTGCGGTCCGGGCGCGCTGTACAGAACAGCTATGAACATATGGACAGTCCATAACAAGCGTGCCTTTACTCAGTGAGCTGTTCAGTAACGTTGCTATTGTGAATGGTAAGCAGTCACCGCGCAACGACGCATAGTTCACGATGTGGTCACGGTCACACGCGCTGCTGTATAGTATCATAGCACAGGTGTTTGCAATGATGTATCTGCTAACACGCGTTAGTATGCACATGATTTGATGTGTAGAACGATGGGTGAGCTGCCTGGTACAGTGTTACTAACCGTGCCTCCAATGACGTCATGATCTTGAGACGCGCTCACATACTTTTTTTCGCTTTGGGATTTCAGATGGCTGAGTCTGGCCTGTAAATGGAAATTCACAAGGTCGCATTACTGTGTTTATGGACGTAGTTGAGTCGGAAAAACATTTGCTTCATTTCAAGCTGTACCCAAACAATATTTACTCAGAAACGTACTTTGGCCGTGTCATACCCACTTTAAAGATACATTTCAAACAACTGTTAAAATGCTGTGTACCATTACATACAAAGCAGTGTTCAGGGGATGAAAAACTAGAGTACCATATTCAGAGAACTGTTTAGGTCCTTCAGTGAGTCACAACCCCCATCTAGTTTGCTGTAGTAATTCCATCACCTTATAGCAGCTCTGCTTATAGCTGTCAAGACCCCATCGGTCAGTATTGTCCCTGCAGCAGGTTGTTAAAGTTTGTCTCACATCAAAGTGACATGTATCTATTATTGTGTACAGTAAACAAAATGCCATTACATGACTTCTGCGGTTATAATGCCATTCTGCGTATAAAGCAATTCTCTTACTTTGTATGCATAAATGCTTTTGAATGGAAGTCTTGCAAGCTGTCTCCCAATGAAAGTGAAAACCTGAAACTACTTCCCAAAGAATAATGACCCCAAATGGACACATGACTTAATAAGATGCATTCAGACAGCCCTAGGTATTTTTAAGCAAGCAAGTACAGTCTTGTACAGCTTCATCAACATTGCAAAGTCCAAAAGTTAAACTTTTACAAAATACTGCTGAAAGCAGGAATCAAAATAAGCTAAAAAAGGGCACAACCAAAATGACCAAATTGGCTATAGGTCTATGTTATTTCACAGGACATTTCTGAGGGGCACCACAGCCATCAGTAAGGGCCCGATAGCCATGGCTATTGGTGCCATCTTTTATTCTGAGCCCTGTGAAAGGGTATGAAAAACTCCAGCACCATACAATGAGCTATTTAGGTCCCTCAATGAACCACAATCACCATCTAGCTACCTGGAGTAATAGACGTGTTGGGAAATGTTTCCACACAATGCGCTATGGTAATGAGTCAAAGGTGAAGTGTACCATGCTTACAGTGTCCCAATGTGGGTGTTGCATACTGGGCATGCAGAGCTAAACATGTTGCCACTGTCATGCATGGTACACTTGACATTGTGACCCAACCAGAAGTACCAAATTTCCCAACTCGTCAATTCCACCACCAAAGAATACCCTGCTAATTTTGAAGCAGTTAAGAACCCCCACAGTATTTATTGTACTCGAGGCAGGTTGCTAAAAACTGTCTCACACCAAAATGGCATTTATGTAATATTGTGTATAGTAAAGCATAGCAATACATGACTAATGAAGTTATGAAGTCATCCTTTTTATACAGCAATTCTCTCCCTTTGTACAGCATGAAAAGCTTTGAAAGAAATCCTGCAGAACATCTCCCACTGCAGGTGAAAACCTGAAACTACTCCCAAAATGAGTTATGACCTCAAAGAGTCACGAGACCTAACTAGAAGCCCTCAGACAGCCCTGCAATTATGCAACAAGGAACTGTCTTGAAGAGTTAAAGCAATGTTCCATAGTCCAAGTAAGAGCTGTCCTGAAATTTTTGACGAAGTTTTGTAAGAATAAGATGAAAATCAAACAATGGTTTATTTACATAACAATAAGTGCAGTCTCTGTGTGCTGAATTTTATACATATTATGATGTAATTAGTACATTCTGAATACAAGAAACTTTAATAAGCAATATATGTCAACAAAAATTTGTGTGGAATACAATTGTATCCCTATTGAATATTCAATAACATATATACCAATAAAGTAAGTCAAACATAGTAATCAGATTAGAGATACTAGCTATCACAAAATTTGATCCAAACCAATCTTGTTCATCAACATTCACTTCAATCTTATGTAAGAATATGAAAAAAAAAATGAAAAAAAAAAAAATGAACAGAAAGCAAAATGTGACAATATTATGTAAAGGTAATATTGGATAATTTTATAAGAATTATTCTTGAAATAAAAATGCATTACAAGCTACTGCCTATAAAACACATATACAGAATTCACAATGACAATGTGTCTGCTTAGGTTTACAATGCCTGCACAGGACACCCCATCTGAACACTTGGCAGACATCACTGAGTTCACATAGTATAAAGACATGCATTAGAGGTAGTGAAAGGAACACAATAGCCTTATAGAACCTGTAGGAAAATTGACAATGACTTGGACAATTTATATTTATTTCACTTTAACATTCACATAAATTTAATGTCTAATATTTTCTGACTTCTTTCATACAAATTCTATAGATCTGCTTGAATACCAATAAACAAATGAATTAAGTTGTAACATTAAGTAAAAAAACAAACTCACATTCTGCCAAGTTTGTAGTTAATTATTAACACTTAAATAGCTCTAGGCTATTATAACTGGTGTGCAATAAAAATTTGCACAAAGTGGCAACCCCCACAAGGGAATACAGGGGTGCAATTGACCTTTGTTTACTTTCCCCCTAAATCCCCTTCCCTGGCTCATTCCTGTATTTCAAATAAACATATAATATGATAACAATAATCTAATTTTTCTGGTATTTTAACATGTTACTCACACTAGTTCCCTTGCCAGTAAACAACCTCCACCGATTCACTAGTAACCTGGACCGTATCTTGCGAGCCATTGCATTTTTTTTTAATTCCCCATCATTGTTATTTAGATCATTCTACAATAATAATAACCCACCACTCCTTTTCTCCAATAATCAGTTTTCAATTTCCTGTAGCATTAAGCACAGGTTGCATGGACACATATGCATCTGCTATACCCTGGTGACATACCCGCATTAAAATACCTAAAAGCATGGTTGCCAGATTTTCTAATAGGCAACCTGTAAATGTTAACAAAACCTCAGAGCAAATTCAATGGCACTTACCCTTCACAAGGGCCTCAGATGGGCAGAAATCATAAATATTTTGTGAAGTAACTACACTTTTATGGCAATTGACCATATTTATTCATTCATTTATGGGGCAAGTCAAAATTCTGGAGAATAACTTGTGCATTTTCCCCCAGTTTCATGGGTAAATTGGGGGAAAATAACTATTGTAAATTTTTAAGACAGGCAGTCATCCTGCAAACACCAAAATAATGCCAAAATGCTGTTTGGCAGAGGTTTTTAAAATTGCTCCAAGCCAAGACAAAATAGAAAAACAACAAATATTGTGTTTTTCCCTTTTAAAATGCCAATATGGCAACTTCCAAGTGTTACTGGTTCTGTTAAAGGAGATAAGGTTTCTTTCACAAGTCACAATGACCAAGACATACCAAAGGCTCAAAGCTACAACAACCTCCACTATGGGATATGACTCTCAGCCCAAGCTGTTCATTAGTCTGTGTGCTTATATTTCAAGGCTAAGCAAATAATGAACTGCAAACAAACTGGTAGACTACATCCGTTTCTGAAAGCAAAGTTCATCTGCAGTTTAATCTTTTACATAAATCATATCTGAACTGATAACCTCATGCATTATCCTTGACCAAACACACCTTGCCAGTGACAAAGATTGCTCTGAAAACAATAGATTAAAACTGATATGTGGCAAAGGATAAAGAGAACCTAGGTCAATTTCTTCTAAAAATGCTGAACACTCAAAAGATGAACTAGATCCCATATGCAACAAACAAAATTTGTGCTTTCTTTTTTCAGATAATTGTCTTTCATGATAAAATCTTTGGAGATGACAGAAGTTTACAATGCAGTGTAACACTTTGGTCAGGTTTAAACTTAGTTTCTAGTTTTCTGGATCAATTTGTCCATTCACTAAAATTAGGATGGACCTTTGTGTCTGATTATTTCTCAAAATTTACATCTTTAGGACTAAATAATTTGAAAAGCAACTTAATATTGAGTTATTTCACTAAAGGAGTTATATGAAGTACATTGTGAAAAACATAGTATGGCACCAAGGTATCATGGCTCTGTGACACAATAAAACAGAAGTACTTCAAGTCATAATCATAGACATACAAACAAGAAAGGAGGGGGGATAAGGAGGCTGCATACACCCTAAACAAAGGGCAAAACCATCTTCTCTGGCAGATTCTTGGGAAAACTTGGGCCATAAACACAGCCCACCTTCCTCCCCTTTCCTCCTAAAACCTATCCAATACATGGCCTATGGTCACAACTTTTTTCACAGGGTTAGTCCCTTTTAACAAATATTTGGTTATATTTCAAGAACTGAAACTTTTATGATGATGATGATGGTATTTGCTTCATCTCACTGACAATGTACATGTTACCATATCAGATGTTGGACTAAAACAACATGTACACCTTTTATCATGTTGAGGTTAAAGATTTATATAACACTCGTGAAGAAAGTTACACTGTAAAAATGTGGGCAAGATGGCCACAGGACTCTATCCTACTATTGCACGTTGTATTTGCAAGTATAGTGTATTCTTGACCATTAACTGTATGCCTAAATACAGTTACCAGATTTGAAGTTGGGTCTCTTAGAAATTTGAAGGAGGCTGTTACTAGCTGTATTTTTCCTACTACCACACTTCATCTCTGACAAAATTTGCAAACCCAAATATGACTGAGAATTCTTAATAATCTGTTGCTTTTGTGATTTGTTTACATTTTATATAATCAAACAAAATCTACACTATGACTCAGGGTCACATTCATGAAATCTTGTTCACTTAGTAGCCAGCTAGACCTAAGCAGAATACTAAAATGCCTAGTATTAAACCAACTTCAGAGTTTACAACTAAACTGGAATTCATGAAGCCTTACTGAGATCCTTTAAAAAAATACTTGCACAGTGCATATTAGGAATATGAAGTAAGGAACTGCAGGCCTATTTAGTATCTGACAAGGCTGAGCAAAGTTTCATGAATATGGCCCCTAATTTCTGGTCTTTGTAAATGAATAGAAGATGCATTCTTGTGAACTATGCCCCAGACTGTAAGAACTCTACATCTGTACTAGCCTGGTAATAATGAAGACTGTACTTTACCCATAAACATTAAGTACAGCATTATGCAATAATACACACCCTGGATTCTAAGACAAGTACAGTACTGAAACCTCCAACCATAGCCAACTTGAAAGATTTGACACACTACTGGTCAACTTTAATATTTATAACTACATTTTGAATTAAAAAGCCTGATTAAAATCATAATCCCTGATATAAATCTTTGATATACTTCCATCTTCCACCAAAACAATTATGCCATCAGAATTACAACTGAAATTTCTCTCATCTTTGTGAAACTGCAAAGCTAATCTTTGGCCTTCAAGAGTCTAGTTTTTCTAAACTAATCACCTAGATGGGTACTCTGATATCTTTTTAACTGCATCAGACTTGATTGATGACAAAAGTAATCTGTCAATTAGACCTGGTGCTATGTCCCTGAAAACGGTAATGGCAAAAGTATAACGAGGGAAGTAGACAGTCCTCTCTCGAAGCTGAGTTCCTCTCATAATTCTGTTGGCAGTGTCCACAGCAGAGGTAGAAAAAATAGTTTCATCAAACACAGCACGAGAATATTTCTTAGCATTTTGTGTATCTATGCTTCCTGTTGGAAACAAACAAGGAGACAAAAAAGAAGAAAAAGTTTTGAGTAAAAAAAAAACAGAATGCAAAAAAGCATTGAGGTCTCAATGATATATGTTCTATTCCAAAAAATGCCACAGTGTCACATATCTTTCAGTCACTAGCCAAATCCTATCTTAACTTGTTGGAAAAATACAGTTTTGTGTTCATATTTGAACTTGGGAATCCTTGGAAAATTTTGCTTTTTGACCTTGTAAACTAAAACCCATGGGACGATCTTGAGAATTCTTGGGAAATTTAAGATTTTGACCACTGGTGACCCAAGATGACCTTTGACCTCCATAAAAAATACTGGGTCCATCTACTCACCATAACAAATCCACGTACTAAGTATGAAATTTATTAATGCTTCCTACCTGGAGATATCATGTTAACAAGGTTTTCAGTGTATGACCCCGGTGACCCCAGATGGCCTTTGACCTCCACCAAAAACGACAGGGTCTATTTTCTCACCATAACACATCCACATACCACATATGAAATCTATCTGAACTTCCTACCTTGAGATATCATAAACAAGATTTTCAGGTTATGACCCCAGATGACCTTTGACCTCCACCAAAAACAATAGGATTCTTTCTCTCAATATGAGGCATCAACCTACCAAGTTTGAAAACTGTCAGAGTTTCCTTCTTGAGATTTCATGTAAACAAGAAGTGTCACAAACACACACACACCCTCACACAAATGCCATCATGAATACATAGGTTTCTCTTTTCACTGAAACCAAAAATCAGAAACATCTAAATGGCCCTGGTTTCATTTTGATTGCACTCCTAGATTCAGACTGACATATCAGAGTCCAAGTTTGGTTAATTTATATATTCCTACTGAGAAGAAAAACATGTTTTCTGGGGCAGTACCCCCCCCCCTGTTTTCTCTTTGCTCCACTTCATTTTTTCAAGTCTTTGGTCCGATAATGCATCCTTGTGGTGGATCTGTGCACATGCCCCCACAAAGAATCAAGTGCTGGGAGAGGAAGGTAATTTTGTGAGGGGAAAATTAAAACTTACCAAAGAGTTTATTATACAGGACAGAGTACTGAGACAATCTGAGAATTTGAAAAGGGCACCAAGGCAACTCCCCAAAACTGAGCACGGGCACCACAACATTCTTCAAAGTCAAATAAAAAGTTTTCTGCCAACAGTAAAGAAAGCTAGAACACAAAGAGGTGCAGTAGCTCATACCAAATTTATTATTAGGACAAGTGTGTCTCGACAAATGAACAAATATGACTACATAGATACAACTCTTTAATCCACCACTATCCTACTGTACTACATAACTGACTCAGCAATACATTAAAGCTGGCAGCACCTACTCAAGTTATCATACAATTTGCAGATTCAATTGAGTAACTTTAACAATTTGTCTCCATAGCAACTCTCTGTAAACACTCTTCTCACACAGGCATTGCTCACGTACAACAGCATTAAATACCTGTCATAACAGTTCACATTTAACTTAATATGAATAGACTCACAGAAGGCTGGTCGAGCTGATCACTTATCCATTGTTGGGTTTAAAGAGGGGGGGGGGGGAGTGGGTTTAAAGAGGGGGGGAAGCAGGGTAAGGATGACATATTTCTGATGGAAAGATTTGCTCAAAATGGTGGGCCTGAAGAATCAGCTAAGAAGGTGACAAGATGATCTTTGGTCTCAGATCAGGATACAACTTGTAACCCACCCATTCCAATGATGATTTTGACCTAAAATGACCTCAAGATGACCTTTGAACTAATTTTTGGTGCAACTTTTGAGCTCCCTTGCCAAAAGATTTGTGGCCAACTTTCAGATAAATTCATTTAATCTTGCACAACATAAGCATCCCTGAATACAATGAAACACGGATTGACATGTACTGTATTTCCTCCACACATTAAGTATGAAAGGTACCCACAATTTTTATCATAAGATGTGCTCACAAGTTTCAGAGTTTGACCTTTGATAACCTTCTTTCACTAAAAACACTAGCAATCTTACACTCAATATAATGTGTCTATATGCCTGGTTCAACAAGTATCAATCCTTCCAACCTTGAGGTATTATGTTAACAATGTTTTCAGAGACTGACTTCTGGGAAACTCAGCTGACCTTCACTCCCACTAAAAAAAATTTTTCTACTCAACATAATGTGCATATGTCTAATAAAAAAAAGTATCCATACCTCCAATCTTGAGATATTGTGATTACAAGATTTTCAGAGTTTAACTTTGTGACATCAGCAACCTCACATGAAATTTGACCTCCAACAAATATGATGGGGTTCTTCCTGTCAATATAATGCATCTACATGCTAAATATGAATTGTATCCTCACTGTGTACCTTAAAATATCATGTTGACAAGGTTTTCAGCGTATAACTCCCAGTGATATCAAATAACCTTTCCCTCCACCAAATACAGTGGAGTTCTTCCTCTCTGGAGGCTAAGAGTACCAAGGACACTCCAAAATGGGCAAAGCAGCTAAATGCCTTCAATTGCCCTTACTTCTGATCCCTGGGCAGTAAGGCAAGTGAAGTGATACAGGTGCCTATATGGCAACTGCCTTCAGTGCATTCTGGTAAAATAATTTTGCTGGAAAATGATACCTGCCATGCCCGAGATGCAGCACAAGGATAATGGTCCTGCATGAAGAGGTAAGCTTAGATATTGTTGCAAAGACAAGTAATAGCATGTGTGTGGGATGTTAATAGTCCTATTAGCTATTAGCTATGTAATGCATGGCAATCTTTGCAGACTATCAAGTGTCAAGGAGAGTTACTCAGGGACAGCACCCCAAATCTCAACCAAACCAAATGGAGTTGATACCACCATCCTGAACGTACAACAAAAAAATTAAACTTCAACCAAAGGTATTACTTGACATCAGTGATTACGCATTCAAATTTCTTCACTCTGAAGGGAAAGGCAATTCTAACATGGACTTCCAGCTAACATCATAGAATCAGGATTAAGCTGTAGCCTTTGACATACACTGCAGTGTGCACGTCTCATTTCAATAGACAAGAACATTCATTTTATAGTTTGAAAACTACATCAGCTGGCTTAGTGCACCATAAATACTTGAATGACAAGTGTAGAAAACCTTACTGAAACTAACCACAATTTTTTGGAAAGCTAGACTCTCAAGATTTTTTCATACTGCTACGTGGCTAGAACATTCCCAATATCCTAACGTATGTTAGGTATGTTCAGTCTGGCCTATACTCGGCACGTTTCAATTGACTTACCGCACATGACTCGCAGCCTATGGTACCTTAGAACTGGATGTAAATACGAGCACAGTGAGTCATTGATTATCAAAAATGTTCCTTACGAGTGAAATTCTTCTTTTGCATCAGTGCAAATCTCAAATGTTCCCAAGCGGCATTTTGGTACCTTGTGAAGTTTATTCATGGCTTCTTCAATACTTTGCTGGCAGATGGGTTAGTTAGTTAGTTAGATGAGGTTTAACATCCCAGTTTCCAACCAATTGGTTCAAGTCGAGACAACCACAGCCTTTTTTCCAGTTGTGGCTCACTGGCTTGTTTGCCCTACTCCATTGCTTATGCTGAGCACCAAGCAAAAAGGCAGTAGGTTCCATTTTTTTAGTCTTTGGTATGACCCGGCCAGGATTTGAACCCTAGACCTTCCGGCTGGCAGATGGGAACAATAGTGATCTGCTAGCTGTTAGCATGTACTGGGAAGGACTATGCAAGTGTAAAATAAGTACAGAACAGTATGGGCACCATTGACAGTAGGCTTTTATTCCACAAGTTCCACTACTTTCCCCAGAGGGAGTATAACACATGTGATGGCTGCCTAGGGCTTCCATACTGAATCCCTATACCACCCTTACATAAATGTGTGTCAACCTGTGCCTGTAAACATGCAAGATAACACATGAAAAACAAAAGAAATCGCACATGTTCTCAGGTGGCAAACCTGCATATTTGGAACCCTCTGAACACATTTGACACAGGATGACACACATTTTCTTACCTTCAATTTCATGCCACAGACTTGTCTGAGAATTCTTTGCTAACACTGGTTTCAATTGCCAGACATTTTGCATGTCAGACCTGTGAAAACCTGGGCAAACCTGTGGCAAAGTGTGGTAACTAGCCCACCTGAGTCAATGTCAAGGGAAAGCACAGGTTCCATGAAATGTACCAGTGATTACCCATGGCAGACACATGTGAAAACCTGAGGATTTGGAACTAATTTACAAAGATTTTCTATAAGAGCACCAATTGTATTTTGTCCATGGAAAACTTTGCAGTGTGGAAACTCTCTTTCTTCCCCCCCCCCCCCCCAAAAAAAAGGGTGCCAGGATATATTCGTATACAGAGATAGAGGCTGCCCAGAGTAATTTGTATGACCAGGTCCAGTATGATTACGCATGTTAGCCTGAGTTCAATCAGACTACATGAAGTCAGAAATATGGAATACAAATAAATTTTCTTTTTCCAGGGCCAAATTATTGACTGCTGCCAGAGATTTTGTAGGAAAAACAAAAGGCCAGAAATGTGGCAATTGCTGGAAGTCTAACATCTCTGGGTAATGCAAAGCCTGACTCCACCACTGCCCCATGCCCCCAAACAATACTGTCCCTCTCAACACTCTGGCCTTCCAAATTTGACGAGCTGGCTATTGGTACCATGCATGCAACATAAATCTCAACAATAATACCCCATCAAGTGTTTTGGAAGTACTCACCTATAATAAATTCTGTTATACTGACGTCAATATTCTTCATACCCAGTTCTAGCCGGTATGAGCTAAAGAAGCCGCTAAGACCAAACTTGGAGCAACAGTATAAAGCAGTGAACGGAACGCCTATCTTACCTGAAACAGAAAAAGACGATTCCATGGCAAATTACAGGTTAATATCTGTTCAGACAAAATGTCTTACAGAATAGCAGTCCAGAAATTTCTAAAAGGCTGCCCCCAGAAATGAGCATCGAACATACCACAACAACCCACCTCGTATATTCTCATCCTAGCATCTATCCTCTCACATTATTGCCCTAAAATTATTGGCAGTCCCTATGTTTGGATCTTAATCTCATCAGAATTTGATGAGAAGACTTGACATATAAAGCATCCCTTATCTCAAGCTACACTTTGAATGACATATTCTGCAGTAAGACACTCTTCAGCTTACAGCCATTAGTTACGTTTCAAAATGAGAGTTCCAGACATCGAGAAATAGGATTAATTTGAAAAACACAAAACAATGAAAGTAAAACATTCATACAACTGGGGCTCATATTATATAGGTGGTCCCATCTTAGGCCAATCCATTTGTCTGTTGTCGTTGGATCAATGTGGAACGTCTTATGTGCTTACCAGCACAAAACTAAGCTATGCACACTATACAGTATATAGAGGTTCTTCACTGACATAACAAATACATATGACAAAACCGAAGGACGTCAAGCTTATTGCTAGGAACATGAAACCTTTGTACACAAAGTTTTGATCAACAGTTAAAATGTTCCGTGCTTTCTTTTCGATGAATGTTTTTTTTTGATGATGGTGAAAGTTTGTTGCATAATCATCAAGGAAAATCACAGGTACTACAGTCTTATTTATCTATTTTTAACAAACATACATCATAGAGTTAGATAGGTTTCTAGAATTTTTCAGTTAAAATATTGGACTCTTTTGAGTCCACAAACTAAATTGCTCAGTGCTCACTCCATTGGAAGTGAATAACCTAAAGAATTTTGAGTGACGACAATATATTTCTAGATGTGATCCTTACAAAGCATTTCAACTCTGCAGTACATGCAGGGTTGGCATTTTCCCGGGGAAAATCTGTTTTAAGCGGTAAAAACCAGGTAAAAACCGCGAAAACCTGGTAAATACTGGTAAAAACCACTTCCGTCTGGAAAACTGTTATTACATGTCTGTTATATGCAGGGTCTACAGTAGGCATAATACTGGTCATGACAGGCATATGTAATTGAATATGAAGATAGTCTCTTAGCTTCAATTTAAGCTATTTTAATATCACAACCTAATTTTTTTTTTTTTTTTTACTTTTTTTTTCTCTAGCAAACACAGCATTTTCAACAAGGAAAAACGAATATACGGAAATTTCCAAAATACAAAGTGAAGAATATATCACAATGAAAAAAAGAAAGAAAAAAATAAAGGAAAAAAGAAAAAAAAACGGAAAGGGCTTATTATTAGGCCTATAAATCATGTAAATGCAGTACACGAAACCATGGAGACCAAAATTTCTCCCACTCATGACTTTTCACATTACGCAACAAAATATCCCTTTGGATCAAGAAGTAATCTTTCAAAAATATAAGCAATTGAAATTGATTTGGTAAGGTTTTCTGTTGTTTACATTTCCAAATAAAATATTTCACTAAAATGATAATCAAATTCAATTCCTGACTGAAGTTAGACCCCAAAAGTACTGTAGAAATGTCTAGAGTAACCCCTTGGATACCAGCATTACTTAAGGAAATATGTGAATTATGCCAAAGTTTACTTGAGTGAGAACAACCATAAAATAAATGCTCTATTGATTCTGTGTGCTCATGGCAAAGGTCACATTTGTTGCATGTTTTAACTTTTATCATATGCAGAAATTTATTTCTTGGAATTATTCTATGTACTATGCTATACTGAAACCATCTTAACCTACTGTCTTTAGAATAATGAAAGGGAGCACCACAGTAAAAAGACCAGTCTTCTTTGTTGATTCCAATTATTTGACACCACCTATTACAAGCTTTGTGGTCATTGCTTAACCCTTGTATCAACCTAGAGTAAATAGTTTTTGAATTTAAGGTACTGCCTGTGATAAGGCTATTAATATAACTGTTAATAGGAAAGGCTGGTTTTAAAAGCCTACACCCACAGAATTTATTCAGAACCGATTTAATGGAGGTTACAATGCCGTAATATTCTAAAAAGTTAGATGAAATTTGATAAGTCTGGGTAAAACTGTCATAAGAATGAAAAGTGCCTTCCCCAGAGATCAAATCGGAGATAAAGCGAACACCATTGCTACACCAATGCCTATAGTACACTGGAGACTCATTAATATTAACTAAACTATTATTCCAAATCGGCATGGTTAGTATATTCACACTATCATGCTTAAAAAAGACTTCATCCCAGAGAAAATTGTAGGTGGTTTCTAAAAGGTTCTTCCAAAAAAGATTTGAAATTTTTAGACTAGCCAATTTCAAATAGAAATCCCCATGGCTATGGAAAGAGTCAATATCTATACCAAATATATGCAGATAACAAAGACTAAATTCAGAACTCTCTCTCTTCAAAAGGCGTCCAAAGGTACTTATCTTAAGAGCCAAACAGTGTTTATAAAAGTCAATCATTTTTAACCCGCCATCCCAGAAGTCTTGTATTAACAGTCGCCGGCTTATACGGTCAGGCTTGTCATTCCATACAAATCGAAAAAACATGGAATTAACTTTATCTATATACTCTGTTGTCGGCAGGGGAAGTGATTTAATGTAGTAATTAAAACATGGCACTAATAATGACTTAACAACAGCAATGCGACCCAGAACAGTAAGGTTACATTTCTCCCATAATTTCTTAACATTCAATACTTTATTCATTGCTTTTTCATAGTTCTTATTAGTCATGCTTCTCAAGTCAGTGTTAAAAACAATACCTAATAATGTGAAGTCCTCGCCACAAATCCATGAAATGTTACACTCACTGTTAATTCGATAAAAGAACCCTTCAGATTTCCCAGTCCCACTAAAAAGGATTTACCTAAATTCAACTTAAGACCCGACAATGTACTGAAATACTGTAACTGTGTCATAACCCTACAGAAGGATGTTTTGTCACCATGTATGAAAAAAGATGTATCATCTGCATATTGGACTAGTTTAAAGCGTTTACCACCAATATCAATACCATGGATAGTTTCATCATTGTTAACAAGACTACTCAAGAGCTCTACCCATAAGATAAATAAGTATGGTGAGAGGGGGTTGCCCTGTCTACAACCATGCTTAATTGGTATTTTTGCCAAAAGAAATCCATTAACAAGTACAAAAGAAAAATTTTCAGTATAGAAGGTATTAAACCACTTAATAATTGATGGTCCAAACTTAAAAAGATTAAGTACCTTCCTGATGAAACTAACAGAAATACTGTCAAAGGCCTTTTCAAAGTCAATCCCAAATAAAATACCTGGTTCATCATTTTCTTCTAAATAATGCATAATGTCATACACTGTACGAGTACTATCACTTATGTTACGACAACCTAATTTTACTTTTTGTAAGCAAAGAGCATTTTTCAAAGTGCACTTATTTTGTCCCTATCTCTTTCCCTGCAGCAGGCAATTCCTGTTGCCCCAAACTGTTATAGGCCTACTGTACCCCCCACCCCTGGGATTCTGCCAGATACTCAAAATGGGGAGATTTATTACTGCTAAACCCTAAGTATTGATGCTGTCCTAGGCCAAAGTTACAAATGGGTTCAGGGGGACAAAAGCTTGCTTCAAGGGCAGGCCCCTATACTGTGCAATTTGAAGGATTTTAAAGGCTATTTACTTACGCAAGTTCAAACATGGCGGCAAAAGTGTCCTCTCCTTAAGTAAGAAACCAAAATATTGACAATTTTTTACATTTTTATGGAAGCAAAGAGGACAGGATTTTACCCTCTCACTTCTGGATAGGGGGGAAAAATCCCTCTTTTCCCCCTTGAAAGAAATGCTGCACCTCTCCTAAATTCTTTAGGCCTACTGTATGCTCAGACACTTCTTTTTACAAATACAGTCTATTGAGGTGAACTTTAATGCAGGTGGCTCAATGGAAACTGCTTCAAACTGTATAAGGCACATATGGGCCCAATTAAATGTCCACCGTATTAAGCCACACACATTACACACGGCCCAACTGTTCACCTTGATGCACACATAGTCTGATTATTATAACCTCTTGAATGAGTGATTAAACACTTTGAGGTGGACAAGTGAGGTGAATTTACATTTAGACGGTGGGCCGAAGCCCAAAATTCACTTGTTTCGTGATCCCTCTCAGGGAAGTACTTGTAAAATTGCTCAAAAATCGTAAAAATTTGTAACTAAGATGAAATTACATGTTACCATGTGCAAAAGTTGCACATTTTGTAGATATTAAGTGAAATATCAGCCAAAATTTTTAAACATAGCTGTTCACGAACATGCCATAAGATTGCGCAAGAACTCGTGTCAGCAACCAATAGCAGATCAACTAGAGCACCACATGACCTTGATGAAACGTAAACATTACGGAATTATGTATATGCACCCGCAATAACACTGTTACTGAACTCCCCTAGTTTGCAAGATTCTGCACGTAAAATCATTAAAAATTGGATGCATGAAGCTTACTTTTGAAGGTTAACTGTGCCTTTTTCCAAGCCTGCTGGAAAAAGTCGAGCATTTTTATTTCTGTTTGGAAGGAGCTGACCTGCAGTGAGACCGTAGCAGCTCAGAACATGATGCAGCAATAGTCATGTTCGCCAGTCATTTCACTAAACCAGTACGTAACGTTACACCTATTGCTAAAACATGCTTTGTTTACTACAGTGAGTACGACACACTCTTCACTATACAGTGTAACGTTCAGACTCGGAGGGCAGCGGAGAGGAAGGCAGAGACACATCCTATTAAGTTAAGTAATTTGACTTTCTCAGTGTATTTAAATGGGAGTAATTGCAGAATACCCTGCATATGAAACTCTGGGAAAAGGTAAGGTGACGGATTCTAGGCAAAATGAAATTTGGAAATGACTCACCTATGTTTCTGACTAGATTCTTACAAATACCACTATTCTTTGGCTATGAATGAGGTATCTAAGCAAGTCACTTCAAGACCCTGTGATACTACAGTCAGAAGTCATATTGTTTTTTTGTGTGAGGCTACAAGGATACTCACTAAATATTCAATCCTCCCACTGTGGTATCTTTGAGAGCAACAGGGATACACCATAAAACAAAATTGAGTTACCTTCCTATTGTGTAGTCTGTGAAGGTTAACTTGTCTTTGAGAGGTGCAAAGATACATAGTCAGAATTGTGGTTGCTTTTAGAGACTACATAGATACGCAGTCAGGATTCAAATTGTGTCTCAAAGGGGCTACAGCCTACGGGGATGCACACTGACTGCGTAGGCAGTGAAAAAACAGAGCTTATATCTCACAGGGTATTCTGTAAATGTTTTAATTTCTTTTAAATGTATGATTGATTACGTATACAAAACTGCTTAAGGATGGGCTGTGCTAAGCTAGTCTGAAAGGATGGTGCCATGATAGCTGGATGCCCCCAGCTCCCTAAGCTTGTGCCTTAATGTGACATCCTTGAAACATGTAATGAAGGTCCTGTCAGAGGGCTGTACTGCTTAAAGTCTAGGAAGATGCAAATTTTTAGCTTCATTTTTCATTAGTCCATTTTTATTTACAATGCAATGCAATTTTGCAGGCTGAGGATGGGTTACCAGACAGCTTATTACTTTAGGCAGACCCAGTATTTACAGTAACTCCATGGAAATGTAACTGTGTTAAACATTGCATTGTAAAGTGCACAAAGACTAGGTTTTCTGAAACACCCACTCCTAGTTCAATCCTGCATAGAGGTGTACATTGTTACCCTTTTCAAAATACTAACGAGTGACCCTGGGTGGCACAGTACAGTATATACAGTAACTAATTATGATTATTCTTAATCACATTATTTAAAACTATAATGACAATTATTAATCAGCATGTTTGTTATTGTCTTTTACTGAGACATTTAAAGTCGGTAAAAGTAAACACCGATCCGTGATGGTAAATTTTGCTTGCAGGTGATGCTGAAGTGTTACATGGATTCATAGGCATGCTGCATACCATTTGTACAGTATGAAGCAGTGTGCAACTAGCCCTTCACTGTTCCCATGCTATGAACAACAAAAGATAGTAGCATTGTATGAAAATTTTTGTGGGCCGGGTGGGGGGTTATTAAGTGGGGAGATGTCTAATATTCCACTAGGGGGATTCAAAAACATTTTTGGTTTACCACAGAATTTTCCATTTGGGAGGCTCCTGGTAGGAGGGGCATAAGACTTGCATGGGACACAACCCCCATTGCAATGCACCTAGTTCAAGCCATTACTCACCAGCTGCTTTCTGACAGGTACCAATTCAAATAGGTGTACATTTAACTATTGCAGTTCCAGAAATGTGGTATATCAAGAGTCAAATAAATTTTAATCATAAGCTTTTATGTGGGAGAGGGGGCACAGTTTCTTTTGCCCAAATCTCTGGGCCTTTAAAGCAGAATTGTGCCAGAAGTACTACAAAGTCTACCTAAATTTTGGGATTTTTGAAAAACTTTTAGGGCACAGTGACCCCCTCCCTCTCATGTGTCATACCATATGCATATGATTGCAACAATTCCTTAAAGCTGCAGATTCTTTTTGATGTTGATATTCACTACACATAAAATGTCAAAAACATATCTTGTCTACAAGTAACTGTAGTTTGGAGACTGACTTTGGGCAAATTTTTAACTGCAGCCTCAGAAGCCAAGACACCTGCTGGGAGTGAGATGCCTAGTGGAGCAAGAGAGCAACCTGCTGAGAGTTTAAGAAGGAGGGCCAGTCATGATCTATTTAACTACTCCTACATTTCATCCTTTTGTATCCACTTTGAGATTTGAAGAGGAACAATTTT
This sequence comes from Holothuria leucospilota, assembly GCA_029531755.1. Taxonomy (NCBI): domain Eukaryota; kingdom Metazoa; phylum Echinodermata; class Holothuroidea; order Aspidochirotida; family Holothuriidae; genus Holothuria; species Holothuria leucospilota. The sequence continues at coordinate 13,043,789 of CM055969.1, read as the reverse complement.
CTTCAAATATTGGGGACTCTAGGGACTCAAAGATGCCATGATACAGTGACATACTTCTGAAGATGATGTGAAGATGTGATGCTTTCAATTATTGAAATATGAAGCAATGCAAGAAACAATAAAAACCCTCTCAAGATTGGTGGTGCATTTCAACTGATTTGGTTTACACCTAGAATCCACCAACTACTGTGAAATGGCACCCACAGGTACTCATGTATCTGTGAAAAAACTGCTGTTTGTACAAAACAGGAGAGTATCTTTCAGCAAAACTTGTAGACTGGAAAATATTAGGCAACAGTCAACAGTTTATTGTTACATGATCTTTTTAACTCTATGATCTTGTTTAAAAAGACACATGGTTGACCATCATGTTGGTTTGGATGTATAAGAATTGTTGTTTCTACAAAATCTACTGTAATGTGGATGTTAGTTATATCATGGGATCTACTACTTCCGAGGTAGTACTTCCATGGTTATATATGAACACTGCAGAATGCTACCATTTGTATGTAACTTACTAATTGTATGTGCACTGGGCAGTCTTTTTATAATTAAAGGGTGTGTGGAGTTGAGGTTGGATATCTGTAGGAGTACTCCATAAATCCAGTACTTAAATCAATTTTCATGGCATGGCGAGGGTGCAGTGTAATGCTAATCATAGGTGAGCTGTCATTTCTGCTAGAAGCTCTGCTTTTCATGTTTTAGGTAGGGTCAGCATTAGGATGGAAGTAGGCAGCCTCTGAAGAAACTAGAGTGGAATAGCACAGTTGCTGAGTAAGAGAATGTCTGTGTGTATGAAGGGGGGGGGGGGTAGCATATTCAGCCTCATTCTGGTATTATACCCTCTACACTTAATGGGTTACAACTAAGCTTCAGTCTGGTTGTCTGAAGGTTTTTCAAGCTTCATCATTTTCATTAAGAAGTATATAAAAGGGAGCTGCTGAAATGCTAGTAGGTAACTGACATAGAACACTGTTGTTAAGTGATTATTGGTAAAATTTCCATGTTCCTACCATCATTTGTGTAGTGCATCTGATATTCAACCTGATTATAAGAGATGTTGACATTTTCAAATTTCAGTGAACTAACACTAATTATGCTAACAACTAATTATGCCCACCAACCAGAACAATGAGTTTCTCTGAATTCTCAACATTCTGTCAGTCTTAAAAATGTTATTCTTTATTCCCTGAAATACCTGTTTGCATAATCTGAAGCTTTCACTTTGTCTTTATTCTGTGCTTACACTTTTGTTGCTAGGGAAAGTTATCCTTAGCAACTAGTTAATGAATTGTCATTGAGACATTGTCATTTGAAGTGTTTTCTCTTAATTTTCTGTGGAAAAGGTAAAGACATTTATCTTTCACTCCTACAATTGGGAGTGTTTGGGTACTGTTGCTAGGGAAAATACTCCTTAGCAACGAAAAAGTGTACTTTTCATTATAATTTTCAAAGCAATGTGCATAAATTATTTTCATGTTGAAAGGGAAATGACATTTCTTCTGTATTTTCGTAATTGGAAGTTAGGATTTTGTGTTTCTTTTGCTTTTTGAGTACTGTTGCTAGAGAAAATACTCCTTAGCAACGAAAAAAGTGTACATTTCATGATAATTTCCAAAACGTGCATAAATTATTTTCATGTTGAAAGGGAAATGACATTTCTTCTGTATTCACATAATTTGAAGTTTAGATTTTGTGTATATTCTGCTTTTTGACTACTGTTGCTAGGGAAAATTTCCTTTAGCAACCAAAAATGTGGTTTTTTGCTAAAAAAATAAAAAAATATATGTAAATGAGAATTGTTTTGAAAAGCAAATAACATTTTATCTGTATTCCCATCATTAGAAGTTTGGATATTGTGTTTGTTCTGCGCATAAACTACTGTTGCTAGGGAAAAATTTCCCTAGCAACCAAAATAGTGTATTTTCCGTAATTACTCATAAATGTGCAACTTTGGAAAGTGGTAACATGTAAAATATGTCTTAGGACATCGTTCCCAATGTATCTAGGCCATTTTTAAGTACTTCTCAGGGGGAGACTACGGAAGTCAAGAAAGAGAGAACTTTTAGACCATTGGCCCACCACCTAATTGCTCTTTCCAACTTTTTGTGATGTGTTGCATTATACATGGAAGTACTTCCATGATATAGGCTAATGAACTATCCATGTAACAAAACCTAAAGATGTGACATATGACAAAGCATAGCCTACTATGAAGGCACCAACAGTTTAATACTTGTCGATTCTCTATATTCTAGAATTATGCAGCCCTCGAAAATAGCCTCGGCATTCGGCAATGCCGAGGTAAATGCCGAGACAAATTGACTTGACTTCGGCAAAAATTTTGCCGAGGCGATAGATTGCAGGACATGTGTACGGGGACTTACCGGTTACGAAAGCTGCACACTAGGCCTACACAGCTGGAAATGCAGCTTCGAGTAGCGACTTGAAAAGAAATCGTTTTCTGATAAAATTTCCACCACGATCGTAACATGAGCAAATATATTCAGTATTATTGCTTTATATACAAAACATAGTTGCAATTTTTCAAGTTTTAACGGAAAATCTTGATTAAAAAGTTCGTTACGATGGGTATTTACTGTATGTACAAAACTCACTGTCTGCTGTCAAGAAAGTGATCACTGTACACACATGAGTATGACACGGCAGAGTGTGACCTTTAGATTTCAGAACCAGCCGTTTTATCTTTTTTAATGTGTAATAAAGTGGGAAAAATTCCCAAAGCGGCTGTATTGGTTCTATCAATGGAATTCCGGAGCTTAAACAAACAAATTACGTTAACCTACTGTGGTAGAAGTTTGTAAACAAGTAGCATCGGACAGTTACCTAATGCCGAGGTAAAGTGTATTTTTGCCGAAGTAAATCCTTTTTACTTCAGCAATTTTTTTGCCGTAGCCAATATCTTATTTGGAAGGGCTGATTATGCATCTAAGCAGAATGGAAAATAAAACTGGTTGGTGTGAGCATCCAGAATATGTTTGATTTGCAATACTCTAATTAGCAAACCCACAAAGTTATAAATCATGGCTGCAATTAGGATTAACCCTCCTCCCCCCCCCCCCCCCCCAGTCTAAGAAGTCATTTTCTTGTAGTTTTCATGCCCTTCACAAGTTCCACATGATTTTTTAAGAATTCTTTACAATTTCAGGTTTTTCCCAGTTTTTCCCACTTAAAGGTGGGAAAAACCTCCTGGTAAAAACCGGCCAACCCTGAGTACATGTAGCCTATGCATAGGCCTGCACTTACATGTATGTACAACCGATCCCTAACAGTTAAGTTACAAAAATGTTCTTTGAAAGGAAGGAACAAGTCACATTTATGCTTTGATCAATACTATGTTTTCAAAGAGTACATGTTTACACAGAGTATGTGTTGCATTCAACACAAGTTTCACATCAAATATGGCAGTATGAGTGAAAGCAGGAACGATATGACATCACTTGAAGAACCTCTACAGCATGCCTTGAAACAACCATGAATGTTGCATAAAGTTTTGCAGAACTTCTTAACCCACTTATCTTTTTGTGAATACCAACTGAACAAGATGCTGAGTGTAAGTCCAAATTACAAAACTTTTTCTGTGTTAGTATTCTTTGTGATTCCTGCTCCTAGTCTCGGGTCTTATAAAACTTTTCAATTGACTACAGAACAAGTTTTCTGTATGCATAACTATGACTTCAGACTACATGAATCATTTTAACATTGTAATTTTTACCAGCAACAGAAGATAACACAGCAATGCTTCCTTTGGACTTTTCTAGCAGAGGCATGGCATTAGTTGCCAGGGAAACGTATGCTTTGAGGTTCACATCCATTATCTGAAAAAAAAAGATAAAAAGCAAAACCAAAGGATATTATCCTTGTTTGGTAAACTATAAAGCTTACTTTTCAATTTGACCTGCTGACAGATTCACTTTCACCATGTGTTCAAATAAGGCAGGGTTTCCGCCAAAGGGGGGAAAGGGGGGGGATTTGTCCCCCCCTTTCCAGAAGAAGGTGGGTAAAATCCCCCCCTTTTCATTTCCATAAAAATTAAAAAAATTGTCCATATCTTGGTTTCTTACTTAAGAAGAGGGCACCTTTGCAGCAATGTTTGGACTTTCATAGGTAAATGGCCTTTAAAACCCTTCAAAATGCACCTTACAGGGGTCTTGAAGCAAGCTTTTGTCCCCCTGAACCCACTTGTAACTTTAGCCAGGGACAGCATCAATTTGGACTAGGGGTTTAGGAGCAATTAATCCCCCCCCTTTTTTGCATTTCTGGCGGAATCCCTGTAAGGTTGTTAGCTGGTGGTCTTGTTAAGTATATCTTGTGATTTTCTTGAATAACACATATAACATAACAACCTTGAGTCAACATAACAACCTTGAGTGTGGTGTGGACAAATTACGTATTACGATAAGGTTACATACGCAACATATTACAAGATTGGTATTGGGCCCAACCAAATTCAAATATTGTCAAAATCAGCAAATTAAAAGAAGGCACAACTAAGACTTGAAGTGTGCTTTGCATCATTTCACATCAAAACTGGTACAGTACGTAATGCCACGAAGAACTATCTGGGGAAGGAGATGAGTGAGTAACATTAAGAGTTCTTTATGAATAACTTAACTGTATGATGCAAATCAGTAAATTGGCTGTACCAACAGAACAATTCTGCTATACTTGTAGCATACTAACACACTCTTCAAGCAATCCTCTTCTTCAAGCTTGTTGCCCACTAGGCGACCAATGGCTTGCAAGTCTGCAATTCCTTGCAAGCACTTGCACCACCTTTGTAACCAGTGTAATCTAATTGCTCTAACACCTTGCGACCATTTATGGCGAGGTTGAAAGATGTTTAAACATGCTTAAAACCATGCCAGCACTTGCAATTCTGGCTTGTTAGCAAAAAGCAAACGCTCTTCCTCTAGGCTACTTTCTTGAGGGTGCAAGCAATCGCAAGGAACTGCACGTGCTGGCAAGCCATTAGTCGCCTAGTGGGCAAATGGCTTTACTTTCTACAAACATTACCCATTCAAATTTTCAGTCAAGGTTTAAGAGATTTTCATCAACCTTTACATTTGCCTGAAACCACTTACTTTACCCCCCCAAAAAAATCCAAAAAATCATTACTGCAACACACAGATTGTGTGTACTACTATAGATGGTCTGTGCTGTTGGTACAGCAAATGTGCAAACCTTCCCAGCATGCACTGTTGTCCTTTTATGTCCAATTCTTTTATTGTTATTTTAAATTTACCAGGTTGAATTTGTCCCAGTCACCTTCCCACAGTTGAAGGTAGTTACTAGCAATATGGTTCATGATAAGATGATCGAGTCCACCAAATCGTCTCTCTGCTTCCTGTATTAATATTTCGGTATCATTGAGACGACTCATGTCTAATGGAATATAATAGGCTTCTTCAGCACCTAACTCTTTGCATTTTTCAACAACCTGCATAAATGTAAAAGAAAACATGACAGATTTTATTAATGATTGGTCATGTTCTTCCTTGATCAATGATATTACCAGTAACGGTTAACTATGCTCACCAACCTGTAATAATTATCCATGTAAAGACTATGAATAACCTGACTTCACTTTTTGTTCTCTGCAATAAAGATTGTACTCAATGCCTGTATTTAGGGTGGGGGGGACTAGCTGTTGAGGCAATCAGGTAAACTGTGTTTAGGTATTAAGTAGATTGCTATCCAGTTTGGTTGAGGTCAAAAGTCATTTGGGTCACCAGAGGTAAAAGAGTATAAGCCTTGAAACTGCTCATAAACACAGGGATCTCAAAATGCATAACCTTGAGGGATCTCACAGTTAGCATGTGAATACTTACTATGGAGATGAGTTCTATTGTTTTGTGGAGATCAAAGGTCACATGGGGTCAACAGAGGTCAGACTATGGAAAACTTGTAAACACAATATTTCAAGAAGGGAAACTTCAATGAATCTCATAAGTGGCACGCAAGCCGCCCATATTTAATTACAAAAGACAAATCTGGAGTTTTGTGGAGTTCACAGGTCATTTGGGGTCACCAGAGGTCAAATGGGGCAAAGTTTGAAAACTGCTTGTAAACACTGTATCTCAGGATGGGTACCTTATCTTACACTTGGCATGTGGATATTCCTAATTAAGAAAATAGTCCATATTGTTTTTGGTGCAGGTCAAGGGTCATTTAGGTCACCAGAGGTCAAAGTCAATGGTGAAAAATCTTGTAGATATGATATTACAAGTTGGGTATCTTCCATAACTCTCATACATGCCTGTGAGTGCCCAATATTAAGTAGGAGTCAAGGGTCATTTGAGTCACTAGAGTTTTAAACTGTGAAAACTGCTTTACATGATACCTCAAGAAAAATACCTCATCAGCTTCTTGGGGAGACAAGGAGGGGGGACATTCAGGAGGACTCACTAGCAGATTTCTAAGCAGCATGAGCTTACAGAACTCTGAAACTAGGCAAGAAAGAGTTGAGAAGGGGAACCAGTCTATGGCCTCGTATCTTGTACAGTGTACATACTAAACAAAGTGTTTATTGACAAGGGTGAGAGTCCTACATAACTTACAAGTTATAATTGCATGTACATTCGAAATGTCATTTGGCAGGTGACTTCATAGTTTCCCTCTAAAGTTAATCTGTGAGAGACTTCTTACATGAAATTTAAGGCAGTCTCATTAGGGATCTGCCAGTCAGTGGGGGAGCTCTCATTACTCTGAGATACATTCATGGTTATTTACCTATAATATGTGTTAGGTCACAGTACTCCAATGGATGTGATGAAAGGGGCAAATTTAAACAGTACCTTTGTAAAGTATATCCTGATTGGTGAATGATGTATAGACTTAGTGAGATGTAGATTGCACAGCTAAGTAGCTGTATACAGAAGCAACATATTCAGATTCCCAAGTTACAACATGGTATAAAGCAGATTGTTCAGAAAGGGTTGGGAACCTATACTGTATGTATACTCAGCAGTAAAGAATTTAGCGTTGGTCAATTAAAGTTGCCTACTGTTCTTCACAAGAGGTGTAAAAATACCTGTTGATATTGAAATAGAGGCTGAGAGTAAACATGGTCACTTGAAACATTTGGGATCAAAAAACTGGCTCTTACATTGGCAAGGACTGCAGTTTAACAAACTCATTTGATATTCTGCACCTTGTTAGCCTTAAACTAACCACAATGCAAAAATGCATTGAGGTTTTGATGAATTCATTTCAGTAGACTTAAGCTTTATCCAAAACTACAGAGGCTCTAAAATGTTAATGTTCTGGATCAATGTGATGCATCCCCCTACCATGTATGATGAAATTGCTGTGCTATCTACCTTGAGATAGGCCTATCATGCTAACAAGGTTTTCAAAGTTTGACAACTAGTGAGCTGAAATTAATTTTCATCGAACACCAAAACAACACCAACAACAGCATTTTTGTATTTAATAGGGGCAAATAAATGCAATGTTTAAAATTTTCAAGCTTTCAAGCATAAAATATGTGTGACCTCAGATGACATCTGACCTCCAGCAAAAATGAACAAGAGCCCAATGGGCACTGTGGTTCCTTGCTGAATGTAATGAAACTGAGCCAACTACTGAATGAACCAGTATTTCTGTTGATTCACAAAATCTGCTCTGTAGACAATGCACATCTTGTGTTAACACATTCAAGCATAAATAAATTGTTCTGAAGAAATACAGCCTACAGGCACTTCAGGGGATATCAACACAGACAGTATACAGTTACAATTTGTTTTATTCAATTAAGCAATCACAATTCATGCATGCTCAATGGTATCTGATCCAAATGATCAGTAACTTGGTTCTCTTTATAAAACTAACAACCCATAGTAGCATTTAATTAATCAATTCTAATTTCCAATTCCTGCAAGCTCACATGTCCTAATCTAAGGACAAATGTTGTCTGTCTAGTGAACTTTCACAACAGTCCTCTGCTCTTTGTGGGCAGAATCTTCTGCAATATTAAAAGTAGTACTTGATGCACGTTCCTAATGGCAGGATTTATGGATTAAAATCATAATACTATAATTTCAATTAAAATTGAGATACTTGGCATCTCTGAAATGTCCCACATCTTTCAGTCAATGATACAGTTTTGTGCTTATATTTTTTTTGACTTTAGGAATTCTTGGGAATTTGCTTTTTTGGCATCTGGTGATTTCAACTCTGACATCCAACAAATCTCATATGGTTTTCTGCCTAGATTTAAGCAAACACCTCAAAGCAAAAATCTATCAAGCCTACACTGTAATATTGAGTTGAAAAGGTTTTCCAGTGACCCCAGATGACCTTTGGTCTCCACCAAAATTTTTTCCCCACCATAAGGCATCCACTAAGTATGAAATTTATCCAAGCTTCCTACCTTGAGATATAGTGCAAACAAGGTTATCAGTTTTTGACCCTTGGTGACCCCAGATGACCTTTTGACCTCCACACCAAAACTGTATGGCACAGCTTCTCACTATGGTGGATCTATATACCAAGTAAGAAATATCCAAGATTTTTTCCTTGAGATTGCGTTACAACAAGGTTTTCCAGTATTTGACTCTCAGTGACCCCAAACCCTTGACCTCACCAAAAAATGACAGGATTCATCTTCTCACCATAAAGTCATCCACATACCAAGTATGAAATCTATCCAAGCTTCCTACCTTGAGATATTGTTTTTAACAAAAGTGTTTAGTGTTGACTGCTGGTGACCCCAGATGACCTTTGACCTCCACCAAAAGCTACAGCATTCATCTTCTTTCCATAATGCATCTACATACCAAGTATGAAATTTATCCAAGCTTCCTACCTTGAGATATCGTGCAAACAAGGTTTTCGGTCTTTGACCCCTGGTGACCCCACATGACCTTTGACCTCCACCAAAAACAATAGGGCACACCTTCTCACTATGACAGATCCATATACCAAGTTTCAGTTTAGTCCAACTTTCCCTTGTTGAGTTACAGCGTACCGAAGCAAGTGTCACACACACACACACACACACGCACACACACACATACACACACACAAACGCCAAGCTGACTACATAGGTTCCTTTTGCTAACGCAAGGAACCAAAAAGTTCTTCCTCTTCATGCATCTACATGCTAAGCATGAATGCTTCCCATCTTAAGAAATCATGTTTACATGATTTTAAGAGTTTGACCTCCAATGACCCCAAAATGACCTTTCACCTCCACCAAAAACAATAGGGTCTTTCCTCTTGATAAAATGCATCCACATGCTACATATGAGAAGTATCCATGCTTCCTACCTTGAGGCATTGTGTTAAGGTTTTCAGAATTTGACCTTCGATGTCCCTAGATGCCCTTTGACTTCCACGAAAGACATTTCTTTCTCTTGACATAATGCACCTATATACTACATATGAAGAGCATACATGGTTCTTATCTTGAGATATGTTAACAATTTTTTCAAAGTTTGACCTCTGTGACCTCAGATGCCCTTTGACATCTACCAGACACAACAGCATTCTTTCTCTTCATGCAATCCATCTATATGCTAAGTATGAAGAGTATCCATGCTTCCTACCTTGAGAATCACATAAACAAGGTTTTCAGGGTTTGACCTTTGATGACCCAAAATGACCTTCGAGCTTCACCAAAAAACAATAGCATCTTTTCTCTTGACATATTGCATCTACAAGCTAAATATGAAGAATACCCATGCTTCATATCTTCAGATACTGCATTAACAAGATTTTCAGTTTGACCTCTGGTGACCCAAGATGACCTTTGACCTTCACTAAACACAACAGGGTTCCTTCTCTTAATACTGGGCATCCATATACTGAGTATGAGAACTGTTGAAGTATTCCTTCTTGAGATACTGCGTTCATGAGCTAAGCATCACAAACACATATACACACCCGTACAAACACAAGTCATCATAAATTATACATAGCTTTCATTGAAATCAAAAAGGTGAATATATATGTATCGAAGAATGTAATCAGAGCTCAAGTAAACATTCATTCAAACCTTTTCTAAAACATTTCCTCTTCTAGCTGTTACTAAGACTCTTGCTCCTAACTTGGAATATTCATAAGCCACTTGTTCTCCAATTCCAGTACTGCTTCCGGTTATGATGACACGTTTACCCCTGATTGATTCTGTAAAATAATTTACCAAAGAAAACACAGTGTTATTTAAAATGACTCCCAAGTTTACCTTCAGTGCAATTTTTACATTCTGAAGCAATGTAAAATACACTCGAAAGATATACAAGAAGATAACTGTTTGAGTATGTTTCAAAATAATACTGGCGCATCTTCAAATATTCTTATGCCCTTTAATGACCGTGACAAAGACTGGCTATGTTAGGCTTTTGTGAGATGGGCATAAAGAACCAGGATGCAAAAATGCATTGTGGTTCGATGAATATAGCACTTAATGTGTAATCCCAAATAATGCCAAGATGTCCTGTTTCTTTCAGTCATTGGTTGAATGTGATCTTAAAGTGCTGGAAAATTACAGTTTCATGTTCATATTTGACCGTGGGAATTCTCGGAAATTTTTGCTTAATGGCCTCTGGTGACTTCAGCTGGCCTCTGATTTCTGACAAAACTCATAGGGGTTTTCTGATAGATTAAATGCAACACCATGGGAAGTATTTAACCTTCCTAACTTGAGCTATCTTGTAAACAAAGTTTTCAGAGTCTGACCCCAGATGACCTTTGACCTCCACCATAAAAATTGGGAACTTCCTCTCACCATAAGTCATCCACATACTACGTATGAAATCTATCCAAGCTTCCTACCTTGCGATATCATGTTAACAAGCTTTTCAGAGGTTGACCCCCAGTGGACCCATTTGACCTTTAACCTCCACCAAAAATGATATGGTTCCACCTCTGACCATAAGGAATCCACATACTACCTATCACATCTATCCAAACTTCCTACCTCGAGATACCCTCTTAACAAGGTTTTCAGACTTTGACCCCTTGGTAACCCCAAATGACCTTTGACCTCCACCAAAAAACAATATGCTTGTACCTCTGAAGATTATGCATCCACATGCTATGTATGAAATCTATCCAAACTTCCTAACTTGAGATATCGTGCAAACAAGGTTTCCAGAGCTTCACCCCTGGTGACCCCAAATGACCTTTGACCTCCACCAAAAACAATAGGGTTCTTACCCTCACCAAAATACATTCACACACCAAGTATGAAATCTATCCAAGCTTCCTACCTTGTAATATCATGTAAACAAGGTTTTCAGAGTTTGACCCCTCATGACCCCAAATGACCCTTGACCTCCACCAAAAACAATAGGGTTCTTCCTCTTACCATAATGCATCCACACACCACGTATGAAATCAATCCAAGCGCCCTACCTTGAGATATTGTGTAAACAAGGTTTTCAGAGTTTGACCCCTGGTGACCCCAAATGACCTTTAACCTCCACCAAAAACAATAGGGTTCTTCCTCTCACCATAATGCATCAACACACCAAGTATGAAATCTATCCAAGCTTCCTATCTTGAGATATGTAAACAAGATTTTCCGAGTTTGACCCCTGGTGACCCTAAATTACCTTTGACCTCCACCAAAAACAATAGGGTTCTTCCTCTCACTATGATGCATCCACACACCAAATACCCTAGTACAATTTCTGATAAAAATAAACCTAGCAGCTGGTCTTAGCCACTTGTTTTGTTATCATGTAAACAAGGTTTTCAGATTTTGACCCCTGGTGACCCCAATAATTTCGACTTCTTGACACTCCCCTCCCCTAAAAAACAATAGGGTTCTTGTAACAAAGTTTCCTCACAGTATGCAAGTTGAGAAATCTATCCAAGCTAAAGTTCCTTGTAATATCATGTAAACAAGGTTTTCAGATTTTGACCCCTGGTGACCCCAAATGACCTTTGATGACCTCCACCAAAAACAATTGGATTCTTCCTCTCACCATAATGCATCCACACAGCAAGTATGAAGTCTATCCACACTTCCTTCCTTGAGATATCGTGTAAACAATGTTTTCAGAGTTTGACCCCTGGTGACCCTTAATGACCTTTGACCTCCACCAAAAACAATAGAGTTCTTCCTCTCACTATGATGCATCCACACACCACGTATGAAATCAATCCAAGCTTCCTAACTTGAGATATCGTGTAAACAAGGTTTTCAGAGTTTGACCCCTGGTGACCCCAATGACCTTTGACCTCCACCAAAAACAATAGGGTTCTTCCCCTCACCAAAATGCATTCACACACCAAGTATGAATCTATCCAAGCATATTCCTACTCTGTAATATCATGTAAACAAGGTTTTCAGATTTTGACCCTGGTGACCCCAAATGACCTTTGATGACCTCCGCTAAAAACAATAGGGTTCTCACATGTCTGCACTATGACGCATCCACACACCACGTATGAAATCAATCCAAGCTTCCTATCTTGAGATATCGTGTAAACAAGGTTTTCAGAGTTTGACCCCTGGTGACCCCAAATGACCTTTGACCTCCACCAAAAACAATAGGGTTCTTCCTCTCAATATGGGGCATCTACCTACCAACTTTGAGAACTGTCAGAGTTTCCCTTCTTGAGATATCGTGTAAACAAGAAAAGTGTCACAAACACACACATACACACATACGCACACACACATACATACACACACACGCCATCATGACTGCATAGGTTTCTCTTTTCATCGAAACCAAAAACTGCAAACCTTACCTGTAAGATGAAAATGAGTTAATACTGGACATTTCAAATTGTTGGAAAAACCTAAGGAAAAGTTGTTAATGGTATTAACAAAGAGTGTATAGTTTTTCTGACACATTATCTAGTAATGAATCCAACATCAATGCACTGAAGGAGAATATCACAGAAAAATAGCACAGATGGTATTAAGCACTGCAACTGTGCCCCAATCAAAACATCTGACATCCATCTTTTTGATAACAATATCATATCAGCTGTAAAAAAAAATTTAACAGTTCAAAAGTGCCCCCCTCCCCCAGTCCAAAGGGTCCCTGGGAAACTTGCAATGCCTGATCTTAATGAATGCTTTTGTAACAATATGTATTTACTGGGATCCATGTAAAAACTTGTGAATATGACCTAGTGGATCAAGATGCTATGAATGACTCTTCAGCAGGACGTATATAATGTTGCCTGGATCGCTCAATCATTAATGCTCCCAGCAGGAAGCTAGAATGCCGTGAGAGCCTGTAATTTGCAGGCAACATTAAACATTTTACTAGGCACTGTTCAAATAATAACTTCCTACTGCAAGTGTATCATCAATGCATTACATTATTTACAGTATAATGTACACAGCTGAGTTCACTGGCCACTAATTCACTGATACGAAGCAAAGTACAAGACAAGTTGAACAGGGGGGTGGGTTCAATACCCGCACAAAAATCCCAGGGACCCACTTCCATACTTCACAGACTGTGCAAGCAAAAATAAACGTGACAACTTCCAAACAAAAAGGATGGTTCATTGACTTTATTTTTTATTTTATTTTTTTTTTCTTTTTGTTATAAGACTTCAGCTTACAATAGGTCTTTATCAAGTAGTCTATATTTTGTATGTATTTTGAATGGTTAAGAGTAATAGCAAAGTTCAAGTACTGTATGTGCTATTGAATCTGAAGCAGAACATGTCTTACACGTGGTGTATACTCAATAGCTACACTGTTCATGCAGACACCTCATATTACAATGTATTGTGAATTTGCAGATGACAGAGTAATAAAAAGAACCCATGCAGGGTCACCGAACCTTTGACTGTGCCAACTCACAAATTGACATGGTCGTACTGTGTGTGTACTTGATCTCAATAACGAAAGGTTTGACCTAAACAGTCCTACGGTTGTCTGTGACAAACAAAATTTGTGACAGACAACCAAAAGTAAAGTGTTGGTTGTCCAAAGAACCAATTTCATGACAGGTAACAGATGGCAACCAGGGCATCTCAAAAATTTGTTTGTGGACAACTAAATTTTCTTTTGGACAACCAAAAATTACAGACAGGTTGTCTAATGGACAACCCATAATTTTCCAAAAACCAAGGCCTGGTGTTACTTTATTTGTATTTACCTGTGATCAAAACAGGTTTCCACAGATATACATGAGACCTGCCACTTGACTCTCTAGAATGGCCAGGACATCCCAGAATTTGGCCTTAGGCCAGGACCTTTGTTCCAGAATTTAATCCATGTCCCAGGAATATTCTAAACTCAATAGTGAAATAGTCAATATGATTAATACAATAAGAGCCAGAATTGTAAGATGTCTTAACTGTTTCATTTCTTTACTTTTGTAATCCAGCTTTGAAGTTACTCATGAGGGAATCTGTTCCCTTGGATACAGGACAGACCATCTGCCCTAGTTTTTAAGACCTGTTGACATGTTTGTGGTTAACACACTTACAGAGGCCAAAGGACCAAATCTGTAGATCTGCTCTTAAGGAACTCTGTAGATACTGCAAATTATCAGTAAAACATACAGCAAAATCATTTTAGGCTACAGGACAAAAATATCCATACAACAGTTTTACAGTAAAACTACCAGGCAACAACAAGCAATGTCATTGATATTCCTGTGGTTTTGTGACTTCAATATATTGATTATTTCAGCCTTCAACCCCCAGTTCAACTCCTGGTCTTCAAGGGGATAATCTTTTATGTCCTAATTTTAGTAAAATGTCCAGTGTTTTAACATACATCTTATTTGACCAGCATCCTGGTACACTAGGATGGTACACTACATGTGTATGTCCAGACTGGAGCTTTGACTTTGTTTCTTTTGGCTTCACAATGGCTAAATGTAATTATCACCACCAATTATGGATGCTCATTTTTTAAGGAAGCAAACACTAAAAATTTGAAACAATTAAGAACATTTTCATAAATTTGCAGCATTATCAAAATCCCTACTGACTGTGTACGTACATGACAGCACATGCATACTGTTTGTCTTGCACACCACTATGTTCTGATGTCTCTATGTTTCAACATCTCTATGTTCCAAAACCAGTATGTAACCCAAATACTCTAATCCTATCCTAACCTAGCCCTTAATCCTAACTCTGACCTAACTGTAAACTATAGAGATGTTGGAACAAAGAGTCAACAATGGAACAGAGAGCAGAACCCTACTGTATGTATGCCCCACAAATTTAGGTATGGGCATTCTGGAATTTATTGTGACCATTTTTAGTTAACAATAACATCACTTCCAAGTGAACAACAGGCTTCTAGACCATCCCCCCCCCCCTTTTTATAAAGACTGTGATCTGAGAAAAACTGAGTTTGAAAATTGACATTTCATAATTTCTAAACAAACTCAGTAATCAAATCATTGAATAATGAAAGATGGTTTATTTACTTAGTACATGTAAATTACCATACATCAAGAGTTAATGTTTTTTTTATCTCCCACAAAAATCTGCAAAGTAATCAAGTTGCAGGTCTTATGAACTTCATATAGAGTGAATCCTTTAGGGTGCATTTACACTAGATCTGGATCTGATCGCCTGCGCGGGGTCAGATCCACTGCTCGAGATCAAATTTGTAGTGTAAACGAAGATCAGATCCGGATCTGATCGCCCTATTTTGATCCTGGTAAGAGGGGAGGATCAGACCCCGCGCAGGCGATCAAAACTTGTAGTGTAAACGCTCCCCGGATCAACGGTAATTCAACGTAAATTATTTGGAGGTCACTTCTGCAAAAACACTCGTTATGCAGGGAGGTGGATCAGAGTACGAGACAAGTGTAAATGCACCAGGATCAAGCCATACACGTAATTCGATATGCTGATAACATAGGGCGATCAGATCCGGATCAAGTGTAAATGCACTATTAGTTACTGTAATTAACCTTCACAAATAAAGGGCTGGAATGTGTACAGTACTCACACCTGTTTGGCCAGGTGTATCAAAGTGCTCCATTTTGGCCCATTATGTTTGGTTTGTTGTACTACTGTATGCAGAGGTTGCAAAGTTCATAGAGGTACAGAGGTAACTTAACAATACCCCTTGTATAACTAACATAAAACCCTATTGTTCAGTTATGATTGACAGAAGACATGTAAAGAGGTCTGATTGTAACAACAAGCACTGAGTGACCCTATTAGCCCTATCAGACACAGCTTTGTCTGTTGTATATACTGCAAAATATTCAAACTTGAAACTACCATGCAGTTTGCAAAAAGAAAAAGAAGCTGCACATCACATGTTAGTTAACATGATATGAGACATGTTACTGTAGGCTGTGTGCTTTACATTTCCATATGTGAAATGTTGACAAGTAGAGTAAGGTGTTACCAGGAGATTGATATAGTGCAATCACAAAGTCAGTTTTACAAACAGGACTTTCTATGCAACATACTTTCATTACATTATGAGCACACTATATTCGAAATGGGGTCTACCCGATATTCATAAGGTTTTTTGTTCATAAGGGTCAATGTTCATAAGGTTCTTTAATCATAACGTTTATTATTCATAAGGGTCATTATTCATAATCTTAAAAAAGGTTCGTTGTTCATAAGGTTTGTTATTCATAATAGAAAAAAAGTTCGTTATTCACAATAGGAAAAAAGGTTCGATATTCATAATATGGGAAAAAGGAATTTTTCCAGCTTTAAAGGCTTCCTGTATCTCGTGGAAGGGGGCACACCCTTAAAACTTGCAGGGACGATAGGCCAATGTGTTGTCTACAATATGTTGACAGCGTTTTTATATGGTCTATTTAGACTGGCTGTAATTGACCTTTGAAAGAGACTAGTCGAATTTTGGGGGGATTATGAATAGCAAACCTTATTCTCGATTATGAATAACAAACCCTTTTCCGATTATGAATAGCGAACCCTCTTTTCAATTATGAATAGTGAACCCATTTTTATTACGACTAATGTGCCCTTTTTTGATTATGAACACTGAACCTTTTTTCGATTATGAACAATGAACCTTATTCTCGCTTATGAATAGCGAGCCTTATGAATAATGAACATTTTTTATCATTTATTTTTTTGAACAACGAACCTTATGAACAATGAACCTTATTTTTGCTGTTCATCACGTTATGAATAACGACCCTTATGAACAATGAACCTTATGAATAAAAAACCTTATATCGGGCTGTCCCCTTCGAAATGACAGGCTGCAAGTGCAAACATTACCGACTGACAGACTATGGAAAAGTTGTTTTGAACCTTACTTGTGGTCATGACCTTAAAGGCATTGTCTGGTGGCATTTTGTAGGTGTCTTATATGAAAGATAAAAACTTTTCATTACATGCCATCCAAACCCCATACCAATACTCCATTCCTAGCTCAAGATATCCCTTCCTAAAGATTGGTTACTTTTAATGAGTAATACCTCCAGGTTTCCTCTAGGTTACAGAATGTAATCCCAAGTGGGCAAATTGCCTCAGATTCTTTCTGCTATTCTTTTCATTGGGATACCTAGTTTGTCCTTGATATATGATACCGTTGGAATGTTTTGATGTTTTTCTGTATAGTTAAGTGTAAAACTGTTGCATACTTATGGGACAGCAAGTAAAGTTATGCAATATTCAATACAGTAACATAAACATTATAAAGAAATACAAAAGCTACATCTAATCAATTTGCCCAGAAGACATCACAGATTTCCCATCATGCACAGCACTGCAGAAGCTGACAATGCAGCATTTCTTTAAAAATTCTTATCTTCCAAATGCAAGATGCTATTGAGATAGGGTTTTCACTGCCTAACACAGAAAAACTTTCTGCTTTTTTTGAAAAAATCAAATTTGGTCACCAGAACATGCTTTTAAGTCTCCAGCAGTAGTGTGACGTGAGGCAGGGAATAATTGTCTCTCTCCTCCAGTACACCAAAAGATGGCACTTTTCTCTTTTCTCAGATACTGTATGTAAGTACCAATTTTTTTAGAAATTGCCATTTATAGACAATGATGAAAGTCAGGAAGTCACCTGATTCATTGGGGACACTCGCTATATCAGGCTCATCATGCGATTCCCTGTTAACACAGCTGTAGCCATCTTTTTTGTGCAGTGTTCAGACAATTGCTCCCAATCCATGTTCCAGGATGGCCACTGACGTCTTGCTAAAGACTAGATATACTCTCTCATCCACTGAATGGGGGTGTTAAGTCCCTCATGCATTGGGTAGGGGTGTTAGCACTTTTGTCCACTAGGTGGGGGTGTTAGAATTCTTACACCCCAACCAAAAATGGGTGGGAGATAGTACATACCTTTAAAACTATAGTTTTTAGCAAATTTCCCAAAGACTTAAAGAGCTGTTTTATAGTGAAGTCAATCCAAGTTTATTCAGCTACTAGGCTCATCAAGGACCCCTTACCACTTTAAGTTGATTACATGTGAACTCTGGCCAGATTCTCATTTTTTTTTGAAGTGTTGAGAGGATAATGAGGGAAAGTTACTGTAATGTTCACTTACTGCTCTGAGTTCTGCTCTAAGGACCGCCATGTAAAATCTCCTGCACAAGAGTATATTTCCAGTCTTTAGCCAACTTCCAATAAGCCTAATTTTCTCAAGTACAATTGCCACAAGGAATTGTGGGATGCAAGGAAGATAAACCATTCTCACAATACATAGTATATGAACTACAAGTAATTTGGCAGATCGTAAGACCTATTTTAAGACCAGACAATGTATGTTCTTCAAGACACAAAACCACCGGTAAGAACATTTCTTACACTCCTGGCTGATCTTAAAAGGGATGATTAGAATATCTTCTAAAATAAACGCAGTCTCTTGGCACATGTTGTAGGTGCGGCAGTGTGTTGTTTATCCCGTTTTTCAAAATGTATGCACAGTTGAAACTGTGAACAGGTCTTTTGGCTGAGAAGAGGGATTGCTAGGACTTCTGCTTTTCAACAAAACCTGACAGCTGTGTTTAACAACTTACTGTAATAAGCATCCAAGATGTGAACTGAACAAACCTCTAAGACGGACAGCTACAAACCCCGCCCCCTTTTTAATTCCCCCTTATACAAGTGTCCAGAGGCCATGAAACAGACAACGTAAGTCAATGGAGGAATAACTAATAGTGTGTTACCTGAGGACATCCACTCCTACTTGTCTCAAGTTCACTATGAGAAACAAATGTACTGTAAGAACTGAGTGAAAATCACCTGAGCTCTTTAAACTTTTTTCCTCTTAAAACATCAAAATTAGATTTGTTTCAAAAAAATCACAATATGTTCTTTGACTACTTCACAGGTTAATATCTAAAGAATCATGGAAATTTGCATTTTTAAGTTTCCAAGGGTAAGTGCAAGTCCACACTGTCCTAAAGTATGATAGATACTCTTCCTATCCCTGCTCACTCTCCTGTTCATAAGTTTCCACATTTTCACGTGTTATGAACCTATAAGAACTATATGGTCACCCCTTGCTCTGCCAGGCCAATCACAGACATAGCTCAGAGTTGAGCAATGTTCAACTTTCATAGCTTACTGTATAACACTATAATGAAGTATGAATTGACCTTTAAGTCTCTTTGTTTATACAGCTGTGCCTATACATTTCATCCAAACTGAACAAGCTGGGCAAACATCAACTCTGTAGAATATTAGTCTGAACAAACTACCCTTTACCCCAGACTGAACCAAAGTTGCACAAATTATTATCCAATGGTTGCATAACAAATAAATGTCAAAAGTTCCTCTCATGCCATATCAGGGTTGTGGCTGTCGGAGAAAATTGTCCAGTTCTCTCATGAGATCCATTTAATGACTAAGTGAACATCCACCAATGTACCAACATCTGAGTATTCACAGGGGAGCACAGGATATCTTGCTTGATTGAAATATTTGGCCAAATTTGAAAACTTCACAGACCATCCAAGCCAGGTACTTTTACAAATGCTTGAATGATTAAGCCAGAATAATTTAATATATTAATAACTGCTGGAAGTGGCATGAATTTTAATTCCTCAGGGAATAATTCGGTATTCAAATTTTGCATATAGCAGTTTTGAGCATTTTTCCCTTTTGTAGTGTAAAATCACTGAAAACACACAACAAACACACTGAAAACACACAAAAAAGTGCTACACATGTTTGCATTACAAATTATACAACTTGATTGCTTCTCAGTCTTTTGGCTAAAATCACACAGGATAGGACAGAGGTGTCCTCTGTGGTAAGAAGTCTTTGCCTATAGAAATTGCAGTCAATTACAGAAACAAAGGAGGTACAGTAAGGGAGGAGTGACATACAGATATCAGTTCTTTTTAGCCAG
Source organism: Holothuria leucospilota (assembly GCA_029531755.1). Lineage (NCBI taxonomy): Eukaryota > Metazoa > Echinodermata > Holothuroidea > Aspidochirotida > Holothuriidae > Holothuria > Holothuria leucospilota. Next base: position 13,023,511 of record CM055969.1, on the reverse strand, counting down.
TCTAAAATGGAGCTCGACTTCAATGTAGAACTGAAGGTCAATAGGTCCCTGTACTCACATCAACAGCTTTTAATATCTGGAAATCCTCTAATGAAAGATTTATATGGCCATATAAAGCCAGATTTTATACTTCTTTTAAAACACAACCCAGATATGCATATAATAGCTCTTCAAATTTGGCCATATAAAGCCAGAAATAACTCTTCAAGAATAGTGCTGAGAAGTGTATATAAAGTTTGATATGGCCATATAAAGCCAGATATAACTTGATAAAACTGTGATCCAGATTTGTATATAACCTCTGATATGGCCATATAACCAGATTTTGATATAATCGTGAAGATATATTAAAGTTGATGAAGAAGACAACATGATAAAATGGTGATTGCCAGATATGTATATAAAGTTTGATATGCCATATAAAAACTTGATTCACAAAAATGCATATTTTCTCTTCTAGGAGGTGAAAACCACATCTCAGATAGCTTGTATAAAGTTTGATATGGCCATATAAAGCCAGATATAACTTGATAAAAGAAATGCCAGATATGTATATAAAGTTTGATAAGTGGCCATATAAAGCCAGATATAACTGTGAATCGTAATCCAGATATGTATATAAAGTGTGACAAAGCATATAAAGCCAGATAAAACTTTACGATATGGTGACCAGATATGTATATAAGTTTGATATGGCATATAAAGCTAACTTGATTACCCAGATATGCATATTAAGTTTGATATGGCATATAAAGCGAGATATAGATATATCGTGCTGATATGTATAAAGTTGATATGGCCATATAAAGCCAGATATTGATAAAACCATGATCCAATATGTATATCAAAGTTCAAGGCCAACAACAGACATTCAATTGATATAATCATGATACAAAAAGAAAGTTTGATATGGCCATATAAGCCTCTTGTGACCTTGATGAGATATGTATATAAAGTTGTTTTGGCCATATAAGTAGCATATAACTTCATATAATCGTGATCGAGTATGTATATAAAGATTATTGCTATAAAGCAGATATAGAGGGTATGAACTGAAGTTTGATATGCCCATATAACATGGGAGAACTTGTGCAAAGCCATAACCCAGATATGCATATTCAAAACCTTGAGTCATATAAAGCCAGATATAATTGAAACCGTGATCCAGATATGAAAAAAAGTTTGATATGGCCATATAAAGCCAGAAAAACTTGATATGCTAGATATGCAAATTCAGCATTTTGTTAGTTTTGTTTTATTATTTATTTGATTAATGTTTCTTGGATAATGCTTGTTACAAACTAAGAAATGGATACAGCATCTAAGACATTGCAGTTATTTAGTGGCTACACTTCTGTTAATTCCGCATGTCAAGTGAACTTAGGCTAATTTTTCCACAATCTTAAACCTACATTTTCATGATTTAGGAGTTGAAAGTAACAAATAGCGCCACGCAGTAAACAAAATTTCCAAAGGACCGTATTAACCTTTCTGAAAATAAGAAGCCATATCACTGTGATTACATAAAATAGGAAATTTCATGGCATTTTTCTGTTCACTGTTATGAAATAAGTTGAATTTATGTACTTAAGTCAATTCAACCTAATACTTACATTAAATTCCAATTCATGGAGCACTTAAACATTGTTTTCTGGTGTTCAAAGTCTCCATGAGGAGTGTGGACTATAAGTCCTAACTATGATTCATAACTAGAGCAGATCTGTGCAGACAAACAACTTGATCCAGATAGAACTTTATCTGGCCATATATGGTTTTTATACAAATTGATATAATTGATTCCATATCTGGTGCAGATATGGGCCAGATATAAATTTCCATATATGGGCCAGATATGGGCCATATAAAGAGTGAGCCATATAAAGTTTTGTATGGGTCATATATGGCACAGATATGGGCCAGATATAAATCTCTTTATGTGTGGCATATATGGATTTTCCATATATGGGCCAGAAATGGAGTAGCCATATATGGGGCATATCTGGGCCATATAAAAGTGAAACTTTACCTGGGCCATATATGGCCTTTATATTATATCAAGTTATATCTGCCCAATTCTTGTACAAGCCAGATATGAATTCCATATCTGGCCCAGATATGGGCCAGATATGAAATCCCATATCTGGGCCATATATGGATTTTGAGTAAGGGGTTCTCTCTCATAATCAGTGCCCCTTCTGAGGTCATCTTTGCTCCTTCAGTAAGCAGAACCCTTTGGGGGCAATGTCCTGGTTTTGCTTCAGAATCCACTCAAACAGGACTTACAAATTATACAAGTTGACAGTGATGGCTGAGACAGGGTCATACTACTGTAAGTCACAGTGTCCCTTCAAGGAATCTAGCTACTTTGGGGAGCAGAACCAATAGGAGTAATGCTTCGTTTTTGCCTTCTGGCATCCAGCTGAAGGAAATTTAAGATAAAAGAAATACAGCATGGTATACAAGTTAACAGTGGGACCTACAGTATGATGAAAGGGTCTCACAGCTGAGAGAATGGTCACACTGTCACAGTGTCCCATCAGGGGACGCAGCTTTTTCAGAAAGCAGAACCTCTCTGGGGTGTTTGGTTTTTGACCTCTGACATCCAAGGTAAGGAACTTTCAGAATAGACAGCTGAATGTGGGACCACTTCTATAAGTGTTTACAACTCTATTGTAATTTGTGTAGTTGAATGGAGCTATAAGAATCTTAAATTTTATTTTTGCACATGACTGCATCTTTCAGAACTTAACTCTGTTTCATAGGACTTCATTTTTTCCAAGATGCATACACTCATCTGCTGTATCATATAAATTAAAAAATGTCACAAATGCATCATGAAAACAAGATAATACCACAAATCTACAGTGTAAGATTGTTTAAAGTATTGTACAATGGTTTAAACGATTTTGTGAGTTTCACAAATACCTATACGTCAGCTAGGTAATGATGTCACGTGTGATGTCGATTTGCCTTTGAGCACGAAAACACTAGGAAAGGTTGTCAGAAGACAACTTTAGGAATGGATCTTCACTCAAATGTTTATGTCACTGTTGCTAAATTCATTCAGAATTTGCAATATGTATATTCTGAATATAAAAAGAAAAACAGGGTAGGGAGATATAATTGGAGACTTGTAAAATATTGTGAGACTTAGTAAATGTTTCAAAATAAGTTTGGGTTTAGCAGTTCATGATAGGACAACTCCCCCACCTTCTAAGATGACATTTCCCACCTGGGTAATTCCCCCTTGGACACATCTGTCACCCCAACCATGACTACTCCCCAGTCCCCAGATAATTCCCATGACAAATGATCCCCAGAAAACACCCTACTGGAAAATTTTGGTTGTCCAGCTTGGGCATTGACTGGAGTGGACATTGTCCAGGGGTAGTCATCCAGGGAAAGTTGCACGAGGGGAATCAATCAGGTGGGAACTGTCTGAAGAGGTGAAAAGAGGGGGGGATTAGGGGTCCGCAAAGGTATCCAAGAATCCTAGTCAGTAAATCTGAATGATCCATGAGGCTGACTAATGCTAGCACCATCGCTAAATGTTCATAGGGCATGTAGGGGATGTAGTTAATTAAACCAATCAGTAGAACCAGAACTGGCCAATGGCAAATACACCTGGGATCTTTACTCACCTGGATCAAATGTGTCTCTGAAATATACAGCAAGTATCAGTCCAAACACTGTCAGAACAAGAATTATCTTTCCGAAGGATGCCATCTTCCAAAATTGCCTGTCTTGACTTTAACGACTTGTCTCAGAAACTTCCTCCTATAAAACAATCTGATAAAAGACAACCAATAGCAATTTTAATAAGGGTTACCACTGTCCTGCTGATATGTTACTGTAAGGAGTGCAGCTGGTGCAAAAGAGCTGTTAGTTAGGAATTCCGTTGTCTTTGTTAGTATAATTAGTTTAGTTGTGTAATCTTACGTAAGTTCTTTTGTAGTCTGATTTGGTATATGCATGTATCTGTTTTGTATCAGTTCAGTCTTGGTTTGGTCGTCGTCCAGAGTGGACGCTCTTCGTGTCCTAGTCATCGTGTACCTTGTTAACTTGTAAATTAATAAATGTCTTGAAGCTATTTTCTCAAGCTGCCTCTCCAATTTTAATTCTGTCTCGTACCACTCTATCTTCCGAACTCACCAACCAGTGCCTGCTACTCAGCCCGTTCCCCACGCTACATTACTGCCACTGTCCCACTTTGTCTCAGAATGTCAACTACACTGTGCAACAGGAACCTAATAATGTAAAAACTTGGGGAAGACCAGGATTAAGCCTACCCCAGCTCTATTAACTTAATATTTAGGTTTATATGCAGCCAGTTAAGCTACAACTCCAATAAAAGGCATGCACACAGCAAGGAAGGCCATTTAATTGCCAATGCATTCTACAGTTGGTAAATGACCCTGGAGTATCAGTATAGTACCGTAAATAATAGGCATGTACTGTATGTATGTATAGTGGCTGGTTCTAAGTTAAAACAGATTCGAGGTTTCAATACCTCTTACAAATGCCCACTTATTCACCGGTCAAAGTTCTTGTATGAAACATACACCAGTATTTACCTGGTGTAATATTGGAGCAATTCAGTTCTTACTTCTTAAGTGTTCTGCTTAAACCTTACCACCATGAGCTACTACTGAATGTTTGACACTGAAAAATGACCTACTTTTTGTGACTGGCACTCATTTTGGCTTTTAAGATTATCAATGCTTTTAAAAGAGTGAAAATCATGCTAAGTACTTTTCATTCATCAGTGTCTTTTATTTTAATACTAGTGTTGACTTTGCTGTGAAAAGTACAGTATAATGAGGTGACCGTTAAATGCGCACTTAGCTGCAACCCAAAGCAAAGGCAAACATGATGACTTCCACGTTCCACCATTACCTGTGCACACTTTTTGTTGTCTTAAGTTTACCCCTTCTGGCTGTGTGGCAAATGCTTTTAAAGTCTTCAACCTGGTTACCTAGTGCCTTTTGTAATGTCACAAAATTACATTTAGCTATAGTGCACGACTTAACTTTTTCTACAGTAGCACGGAGGAATGGGATTTTGTTCACCCTAACATTTAAGCACCTTCCAACCTCGCAAAAATTGCAATATTTTCAGGATTTAGTGCTGATTGTGAGTGTAATTATGTTGGCTTTCCTTGGAGTGAACAAAGCCTTGTTACTGACAATCTTACAGGAACAAGTTGAATTGAAGTGATCAGTAGAACTCCAGACACCACCTTCCCAAAAAGTCCATGTTTCATTCACTGTAATTGCACTGCATATTAATGGAACGCTGTTTCTTCAAAAAACCTCAAAATGGATTGTAAATTTAGCGTCAGCTTCCTTCTCTCTTCAAAAAAGAAAAGTTGTCAGGATTTTTCTTTGAACTTTACTGGGGTTTGCACTACTGACTTTTGTTATTACTAGATGTGTGAAAGGCTCTCAAAGAAAATGGGAAACTTTCCTGTCTGCCTCAATGAGTCCTTCTAGAATTTTTTCTGTAGCATGTTTTGGACGTTTTAGCATGCCTCCATTTTGCATGAATAGTTTTTGGGACCGAATGCACAATTCTATACAAAATTTGAAGCACCAACATAATACCCCACCTGGCCCACCACAGTAGAAGGTGCTTTTCCAATTTGTGGATATGGATTCACAGTAGCTCAGAATTATTAAGTACAAGCTTTAAATTTACTTTACTTGTTTTTATTTTGTTACATTTTTTTATTTATTTTTTGATAAGAACAATCTGTGATGATACATATATGAAGTCTTTCATAACACTTGAAAACAGTCAAATTCCAATGAATTTGTTTCACAATCTAGTAGCTTTACAAAAACATGGTATCCATTTTAAGCTGAATTCCAAGGCCTAGTCAAAGTCACTGCCTGAAAGGGTTGTTGCAATACGAAATTTTTGTTATCGATATCGCAAAAAACAGAAACATTTTTTAATACCCAAACGATATTGCAATATCGGGTGATCCTGTTTGTGTTTACTAAGGCACCATGTCAAAAGTTGCAGTACTGTACGTTGCACTGGCCCTATCAGTGGGGCATCCCCAACGGTGAATGCTGATGTAATCTGTGAACAAAGACTGCCTTAGCAATGGGCATAAGAAATCTACCTGTTGCTACCATTATATTATTGCTATGGTAATTCTTCCTTACAGCTACTGTATAAGGCTGGAAATACTGAAATGACAGTCTACAGCAGTTTTGAAACTGTGAATAGCAGCTAATTAGGTCATAGGTTTGTGCGATCAGGCGATCAGCATGATCAGAATTAGAACTGAGATGGACAGGTCCAAATGTGTATGAACCACCCTCAAATCACATCGGATTAAGAATTCCATGGTAGCAAACATAATTTAAGAAGTTCAAATTTTACAAAACACTCTTTATACCAAAATATTGATCCAAAATATAAGCGCACGGAAAAAAGCTGACACAATTATTCCCTGCTGCTTATGGCATACTTAAGCATCAAGTAATCTTTAACATATTACACTGGTGTGAAAAGTTCCCAAGACAAGTCCTACATGTATTAAATTGAATTAAAAACAGTTTAAAACCTGCCATGAAAATATCTGGCCAGGAACTGAGTTTGTGCATTTGTACAGTTAATTTCTCCCATTTTGAATTTTAGACATGACTAGGCCTGTGTCTCTGGTTAATTTGTGGAACCTTACCGGATATAATATCTACAGTATGAGGTACATTTTGGTGCCTTCCCTTTATGCCACAATGTTTAAGCCTTGTGGGCATTCAGTATGGCAAACTGAAACAACAGCACACACAGCCCATTGCATGGTTGCTGTCATAAACATTGAAAGCAAACTTCGTCATTTTCAGCACAGCTGTTTCCCAATGGCTTTCTTTCCGTAAAACAGCATATAAACTGAAGGTCCTCCTAAAGCCTTGCATACTTTTTGCACAGTTAGCAGTACACAAAATGTACGCATGAGCTCCAAAGCCAAAATGGTCCACACAAATTGTTGCAACTCACAACAATTCGGATATGATAGAGAATACCCTTGCTCACTGGTTAACTGAATGTACAGTATCTCAGATGTAGAGTACATGTTGCCTGTGGAGTGGACGAAGTTTTGTATTCAGTTCATTGCTTTAAATGCTTAACCCTGTAGCCATAGCCACTGCACTGGATGCAGTACAGGCTGCTGATTTTTACTTCACGGAAAGTTTTCAACATGTGTTGCAAAGAATTGCTAATAATCTAGGTAGCCTACCGTACAGCTGTTTTCACATGCACACAGGGCCTTCCTTTGCAAGGTGCATCACAATGTACAGTAACCACTGTAGTTGACATAATTACTACATGCAATGCAGCGATTGTGCATGCTAGTCCATGTTTGTGCATCATGTATACGAGCACTTCACCAGACCCCTAGCTTCAGTGGAAAAGGGGAAGGGGGGAGGAACATTAGGAGGCCAGAATTTGCGCACGCGAAGCGCTGCGCACCATTGGCCGGGGGTCCAGGGGCCCGCCAAAGGGCCCCTGGTGGGGTCCAGGGGCAACGCCCCGGTGGGGGCCCAGGGGGCGAAGCCCCCGGAAGCTCCTGGGTTTTAGCTTCTCTCTCAACCCAGAATGTGGTCTTTTTTACCTTTCAACACCCATAGACTGAAAGAATCTGAGCCACAGAATACATGCAGATTCCAGACCCTAAGTTTTTAGCCACTACAAATAAATGAGAGAAAAATGTGAATGTAAGATAGATAGCCTATATGTATTATTTTGTCTTTACCTTTAATATTTCTTGACTGCATATTAATTACTAAATTAATACTACAGACTACATACTGTGTCTTGATACGTGTCTTGATTCACTTCTACAATGTCCCCAAAATTGTATGTGCAATCTTCATCAAGCTCTCTTTTATGAATGGCTAGCATATTGACCGTATTGCCTCGTCTGTCGTACGTGGCACACGAATAAACCCCAAAATGGTACTTTTTGTTTTAAGGTCCTCATGTGTCTTCAGAGACACTGGTTGTTACTGACTTACACGTACATACGTACATTCTTGAGACAAACGAGCCGATTCAAAAATTCAACATGAAACCACTGAATTATATTTAACAGGACTGATTATTAATAACTAACTCAGTAGCTTGCTTTAGCTGAGGTTATGGCGTGTTTGTTAAAGACGATAACAAGTGAAATTCCCACGACTCTACAGTATTTTCTTACTTTTATTTTATACCAGCACTGCTGTTATAGGCTAATTGTAAACTTGGAAAATATGAGGTCCCAGAGGTCATGTAGCTGTCCACAACGTCTGCCATTTATATTTGTCAGTCACTGGTGTATACGGATTAGATGCAGTTACTGCTTTGTATGAAAGTTTTCGGGTGCTGTAAAAATGCCTCGCATGTAAATTAAACTTTATACAAGAGCCCCGATCATCATGCAATTGGGCGGTCGAAGTATACATTGCATTCAACTTCTAAATTTCAGGCACATAAAACTGTTGCTCAGTTATGCCTCCATCTTATCTCCCACCATAAACGTTCTCTCCGTTATGCTGCATTCAACCTTCCCCTTACCCTAAAATGGAGGCACAAGGGGCGTATAAGTATTCGTGTTGACCCATTTGCAATGTCACTTCGCTATAACAGAGCAGTGTTGCGATCAAGTCACTGAATAGTTTGTTGATAACGATGTTCACCTGTGTACTATGTGTACACGTGTACCATGCAACTCAGACTACATCTGTGAGCGCCTGCGTTTGGCGAAGCCATCTTACGTTTTACATGTAATGAGTAGCCTTCTGCTGGGCCCCAGCTAGCCTAGTCCGCAGTCTGCTGACCTAGTATTTGGGAAGCTTTGGGGCTTCCCATACTAGGTCAGCAATATACCCATTGTCAAAACTGGGCTACCGCGACTTCAAAAATTTTGAATGGTCTCGATCTTTCTCAAATTCACGTATACTGCTACATAATTGACCTCTACGGGGCCTTATACAGTATGTTTAAGACCGTTCATTCTAAGATTATTAGCACTTAGTGTCCAAAAAAAGACCAAAAATTTTGATTTACACAAACCATCCTGTTTTGTTTTTTTAACATTCTATGAAACTGCCAAATCGTGTAACTAGGACGTTCACACTATTGTATGCTAAATAGCACGCACTGCTGTTTAATTGTGACATAGTCCATAGCTATAGTTACGTTCATACACGCGCATACGCGTATATAGCAACAATCACTGCAGCAATGCACGCAGACGATATTACTCTCACAGTAATATGCGGTCAAAAGTTTGTGTTGCAATAGCCTAGGCCTAGTTCAGGGAACAAAGTGTACGTCAGAACTAGGCCTAGGTACCCTAGGCTACAGCTAGCCTAGCTGCCCGCACTCATTGGTTGGTTGTAGTCCGCGAGCATAGCTGCAAGCTTTATAAACACTGAACTGGATTACGAAACCCGCCCAGTAACTTCACTACTTCATGTCAAGCCAGTGCATACTGTATAGACCTCGCTTAGCTTCTTGCAACCTTTTCCCAGAAAATCGCGTATATAACTTTACTAAATTATGCCATAAATATGCGAGAAACTTTTCCTAAATATAAGATGCTGAGTTTGGCGTACGGCAAACAGCGGTATGATTTGCGCAAGTGCAGTTGAGAGACGAGTTCGAGACAACAGGCGTTAACCTACAGTACGTACAGCACGTGAGAAAGTTCACTCAGATGCGAGTGTTTTTCCACACTGTACGTATGGGGAATTTTTGAAGGCTGGTCGTTGAATTACCCTGCGTAGCGGGTTTCCGAGGCTTCTGACACACAACATTTTCGTATTCCGTAGCTACAAGCTGAACAAACAACTTTGGGATCGCAGGTCAATGCATGGTGCTTCGATAATAGATTGCAATGTGAAGAACACGCTGTACGTTTCTATATATAGTAAGCATAACCACTGACATATAAACGTGTTCAGCTGTCTTGTCTTTGCCGTTTTGATAATTTGGCGCAGTGCAGAACCCTGCGGAAAATTACAAGGGCGGCTGAAAGAAGGGGCAGGGCGGGGATAGGAAGTCAAGAGAAGGGGCAGGGCGGGCGAAAAGAGGGGCGGGGCGGGCCGCCCCTGTCAAACAGCGAAGCTAGGGCACTGCTTCACATGTTATATCTTGGGTCAACGAATTTGCGGTGCGATCTTGCAGGTTTATCAACAAATCTTCTTTGCTAATTTCACTCAGTTTTATCCGAGTGATAAGGTAAAAGAACTATGTGACAAACCTTCTCATGCCACTCATCAAGTTTGTGAGGATGGATGTGTGCATGGATTTTCACGATATCCTTTGGGCATTTTCATAAATGATATCTGGAGCACAATTACATGTTAATATTTTGTTCCAACATTGTCATATATCATAACTATCTTACTGCCTAACTACTGACTAGGTGTTGTATGCATTTTTATGCAGATTCCTAGTCTTAGTCGAAGTCGCTGCTAGACTAATCCATGTTGTTTACTGGCTTCCTAGTCATTGTCAAAGTTGCTGCTGGACTAGGTATCCTTTTTCTGCTGGATACCTGGTCTTATTCAAAGTCACTGCTGGACTAGATATCCATTTTTAACTGGATTCTTAGTCATAGTCGAAGTCACTGCCTGACTAGGTATCAATTTTTAGCTGGATTCCTCCAGTGGTTGTAGTTGAAGTCACTGATGGACTATTTATCCATTTTGAGCTGGATTCATAATTTAAGTTGAAGTCAATGCTGGACTACAGTAGGTCTACATTTTGAGCTGGATCCTACTCCTAGTAGAAGTCACTGCTGGACTATCCTGAAGCTGGCTTCCCAGTCGTAGTAACTGCCCAACTAGGTATTCATTTTTGTGGATTCCTAGTCATAGTTAAATTCACTGGGACTATGAGTAGGAATCCAGATGAACAATCATAATAAGATAATAAATCAGGCCCGAAATTATATCGTGAATGAATTCCTGGCGACTGTACTTCCCCATTCCAGTGCTATTAAAGCTAGACTAGTACCTGGGTGGTACAATGCTACCAGTACGACTAGACCATGGAAGTCTATGACACTAAGTTAGGACAGGATAGTCTACTACTTGCACTAACCTTTATACAGAATGGGCTTTACCTAAGGCCAAAGGAATGAGCCATAGATTTGCATCCACCCACCCACCACCACTCCCTGCATGTTCTGAAAGTTACCACCCAAAATTATCATTACTTCCAAAAATTCATTATTTATCCAAATATGGGTATAAATTTACCAAACAAATCAAACTTCCCAATTTTAACTCAGTTAGCAAATTCTTGTTTCAAAATAAATTTCCGGCTGTACTGTATGCAGGTAGCCTATATATTAGTGAGCCATTGTCATGTTACAAATGTCTTTCAACCTTTCAGGCTTCACTTTGTAGAACTTGTTCAAGTGTAAACATGTCCAGTTTTACTGATATAATGGCTTTCTACATTGTGCACTTCCATCTGATTTACAATGCACTCGTAAACAATAAATTCAGAGGGAACTTAGTAAAAGTCTGCACATGCCCAAGAGTTACCTATTTGCCTATGTAATTGACCAATGACAAATAATGAATAATGAAAAACACAGGCTTGCCAACTCCAAAAATGGCAAACTTTGAGGTTCTCACAAGAAAACCTGGAAATCACATCCCAAACCTGGAGATTTTAAACACGTCTCATACGTTATTATAACTGTTTTGTTCACCCAAAGATAAGATGCCATCTTCAAACTGTCTGAAAATTGTGGAAAGTTAAGTTCGACATATAGACGAATCTGATCAGCGCTTGTGTTTAGTGACTGTAGGCAGCCATTAATGGGGTCCACCAGCCTTAAATCGTCTTCATTTATTTTCTACATGAATTTCAAACCCACATATTCAGTGAAATTGAACGAATCAAGATACAATTTAATGTCCAACCATCCATCATACAGGTAAGCAAGGAAATTAAAAGATTAAAGGTGATAGACCCCAGGTATGGCCGACTGAAATCAGACCATCACTTGCTCTCCGGATTCGTCTATAGAAGGGTAGTCACAGTTTAGTCACTTTTGTGAGAACGATACATCGGCAATTCAATAATTACTTAACCTGCATGAAAGGAAATTTATCTGGCATTGCCTCAAAAGTAATTTTCACTGTGAGATCTGGCATTTTCACCGTGAGACGATGCCCGAAACGGTGAGACTCATGGTGAAACTGTGAGAGTTGGAAAGTCTGAAAACAATCGCATGTGGTTGCAATATTTCCCGGACGGAAATCTATGACTTTCATTCTCTTGGCCTAAAGCCGTATAGCCTAGGCTAGGCCTACTAGAAGTCTAGGCTAGTACAAGGCAGTGTTGTAATGAGTCATGACTCGAGTCGCTAATTTTCAGAAGGGAAATGACTGAAGCAATTGTATCAGAATTTTTCTCATAGAAATAATACAGTGACTCAAGTCTCTGACTCAACTCGAGTCACACTGAAAGTGGTAAATGACTTGACTCGACTGCAGAATTGAGTGACTCGTTACAACAATGGTATTGTGACATGACCTAATAAGGCCACTTTTGAATTTTGTGCATCGATACAGTCAACAAAGCACCTCAAAACTGCTGTCACAATCAGTGTGTCGATTTTTGATGCAGCACCCGCATAGCAAACCCTTGCAAATGCGCATGAACTTGTTTAACATTTCAAGCATGTGCACGCTAAGATATGCAGCCTCAAATTGAACGCACAAACTACCTAAACTGAACCTGTACATACAGCTCTGTACAAAAATTGTATACAGCGCCCACTGGCCTTATTAGGTTACTCCTGATGTTAGGCTTGAGTTGGAAATGCTGAACTTGTTGTAATGGTATCTCCTGAAAGGAAAATTCTGTGGTAAAGATCTGCTCTCTCCAATATGGTCAAGTCCGCCAAAAGATTTTCAGGTACAAACAGATTCACATTCTTTTGTCTTGTTTTATAAAAACAAAAACGTTCTTAGAGTGGCCTTATAAGGTCGTGCCATCATACAATGCCTAACTTAGAGCCTAGCCTATACAGTCTTTAAATCTGCCTGATGGCCTTGAAAGTCACACTTACTGCTTAGGCCTATTAGTTTATTCCAGGCCTAGGCTGTAGTGTTAGGACCTAGGCCTGGACAAATTGTCAACTTAGGCCTAGGCCTACAAAAAGTTCTAAGCCTAGCCTATGCTGAGAATCAGCAGCACTAGACTGTATAGCCTATAGTATAGCCTAGGCCTATGCCAAACGTTAAAAACGATAGCACTTAGGCCTACGATCACAGCTAATGCTAGGTATAGGGCCTAAGTTAGTTACGTTGGCCTAACATGGGCAACGTTGAACGGTCCTTCTACAACTAGGCCTAGCCTAGGCCTATCCCAAAAAAGATGAGATTGACTTGCTTTTGTAACCAAGGCAAAAGATGATGATGATGATTGGCAGGCTTAGGCTACTAAAGCTGAAAGGCAGTCGGGTATAGTAGTACTAGGCTAGCCTACTTCATTGACAGCTACTAACGGAACTCAACGTGACCCGAGTCAAAGTACAAAATAAGTAGATCCATTCTCACTTTAGAGTTGGCGGCAAGACCCACTCAAACCTGCAATTGTGTCTTAAACTCAACCATCTGCAGCACAGACACAGCTATGAGTATGCCAACAATTGGCAACAGTTCAATGACTCGTGCAGTTCAAACTTCGATCTTAAAAATTGTGTAAACACTAAGCTGCATTAAGTAACTTTATAGTGTATCCCACTTGATCAGCTGTTGAGCATGGTGCTTCGTTTCAACCATCTGCAGCACAGATACAGGCTATGCCAACAGTTCAATGACTCGTGCAGTTTTTAACTTTGATATATGTAAACACAAGCTGCCCTAGTGTATTCCACTTTGCAATTCCCTGGCCTGGAAAGCCTGGTAGGTCCGTTTGTATGTTACTGAGTTTGTTGACCGCGCGTGCGCACCGTGCACCGTCTTCGAATTTTAGGTCAGGTGCCTCGATCAGCTGACAAAAGGTTGCGACCAAAAGGCTGACAAAAGGTTTCTCACCCTCAAAGTTCGTCAGAGCGACGATAGTCGGAAAATCTGAAATACTTATTGGAATTTCTGATATCTCAGTCTAGCACATTTTCCGGACTGAGCCTATGTCAACTTTGTATATATTTTCCAAACAGATCAAGTGAGAATAATACCAAACGTTATTTTTCTCACGTAAAATCGAATCGAAACTGTCCTCGCAAATTCTTCTCAAACTATCAAAATTCTCGCGCGCTCCGCGCGCTTCAAACTTTGCCTCAGTGTTGTTCTTACTATCAATATCTTTCGATAGTAACTTTCGGAGAAGCACACCAGCAGAAGTTGAAAGCTGTTTACAAATTACCAGGTAAAAGACTGGCTTTTTGAGAAGCATGTTGGTTTGTTGGGCAATAGACCCTTTTCCAAATAACAATTACACAGGATTGTGGGATAGAGGTTTGATACGCATCGTTTTTATCAATGACATTTTACTGTGGCCAAAAGTGATGCATACCAAAGTTCTATCCCACAATTCTGTGTAATCGCTATTTGGAAAAGGGTCTATTGAAGGTATCTCTATGCAGATTCTGAATGCAGGTTTTGTCACAGAAATCTTATTTAATGAAAATTTCATCGCGTTTCGCAATTGCGTCACAATTTGCAATCAATCTCATGAACTTTATTAAGGTAATTATACCAGTCACAGTTCTACGGGGACTGGGGGCTTTAGCCCCCAAAACTTTTCCAAGGTTTTCAGTGAGGACAATTGAAAAATGTTGGGTTGTTATTGAAGGATATGCCCTATTTACAGCAAAATCAAGTCAATCGTGCCTGCGAAATGGCCGTCGTCAGGGACTACATATTTTATCGTACCCATTTTCGGCAAACTCGGAAATTTTCCCCTACAAGAGGAAACGTTCCTCGCCGAGGAGGCCGGGCATGATTTCCTTCCCCCACCTGGGGTCGCACTGCCAAGCAGTAACTACCAAATAACATACAGTGTTGTACCATACAGTGGAGGAAGGTTGTAGGTTATGTCAGTTCAAAAAAAGACCCTCACTGAAGTTAGGTCGACCGTAAACATTTTGCCGTCTACGTCGTACCCACGTCGGCTGCGTCACCGTTTGCAAATCCCCTTAAAGCTGGATCGATGTCGGCAAAGACGGCCATCAGATGTCGTTTGGACTAAAACCCGACTGTTCAATGTCCATTCAACGTCATTTCTACATTAGCAAAAGGACTACAATATTTTCAGACCTCTATCATTTAAGTCGCAAATGGGTTGTTCCTAACAGCGACGTCAGTCCGACGTCGGACCTACTCGACAATCCGAGAAACTGGACCATAACCGACGTCGATCCCAAGGCAAAATGTTTACAGGACTAATGCTGGAGCATACATGCATGCAGGCCTGTAGCCAGGCCTGGGCACGGAGGGGTCGTGCCCCTGTGCCCCCCTGTGGACCACTGTGCCCCTTCATACGGAAAATCCATCAATCGGTTTTACGTGTGCACATGCACGAAGCGCGCGAAAATTTCACTCTTCTGATGGAAATTTTTCCCTCCTTATGCAATACAGGGACGTGAAAAGTCTCCACAAGTGAAGGGAACAAGACAATGATCACGATGCTCTGTAAGGGCAAGTGAAGAGTTGAGTACTTTGCGAACGGCGAGGGGACCAGGGGCTGCCATAAGGCAGGCTTGGTGTGGTCCAGGATGATTTTGTTAGAGTTCTGAGGGAAATTCCCAGAAAAAATGGGAACACTAGCATGGAGCTTTTGAGCAAGACTGAATGATAAGGAGGGCACACCAGACTCTTCACAGTTCACGGTTCAGACGGTAATTATCGTATTTGTACTTTGAACGAAATTTTGTATCAACAGAAAAAGTAAATTTTTGAATAAATTTGTGGTACGAGTAAATTTAGCTTTAAACTATATATATACATTAGGTTACGAATGTTACTCAAGGTATTAGATTGATACATGAAAACCCCTTAGAGCAAGGCATTTCAGGGCCCTAGCCTGGGCGAAATCTCTAGGGGCAGTTGATGACACTTACTAGGTGGATCACCAAGTGGCTTGCTTACAGATAGTTGACAGCCGGGAGGATCCTTCCTTTTTACCTGTACATGCGTGCCATCCTGGGGGAGGGGTATACATGAAAGTCCTGGCTTAAGTACAAAATTGTGCTATCGTTTGCAAAGCTTTGAACTGATGATATCTTTTCAAATTGTCCTTTTTAGTGATTTCTTCCTACTTTGGCTGGGCGTAAGTCAAGAGGGTGCTCTCCAAAAGAAGATGACACTATATATGAAACTCTAAACTCTTTGAGAAATTTTTGTCTTTGTGAGGTGGCTTGGATGAAAAATGGTGCTATCTTTAGTAAAGCTTCTTAAAACATAGAATTGATTGTATGTTTAGGAACCCTCATTAGTTAGTGGTTATTTCTATTTTGGAAGGCCCGGCGGTGTAAGGATGATACCTCAGGGGAGGGATGACATCTCTACCCTTTGAGAAATTTTTCTTGTTCCAAGATTTCCTAGATCTAAAATTGTGTTATCTTTGGGAAAGCTTTGGACTCATAATATGATCTGAAATGTTAATTATGTATTGAATTTTTCGGCTGTGGCATGACATCCGTGCAAGGCTGGTAAGCGGTGGGTACGGGGTGCGGGCTTCCCCTAGCGCTCTTTGTACGCCACTGGGGGAACCACCATCGTTTGGCCCGTAGCTGTAGTGCAGGAAAATGCAAGAAAATGTTCGGTTGAAATGTCTCCCAGATGAGAGGGGGAATGACACATTTTAGACCTTAAAAGCTGCATCTAAAGATTCTTAACTTTTAGATTTCATGATTTAGAAACAAGCTCAGATTTCAAGAAGAAAACTTAGATTTGATTTAACGGGAAAAGCGTTCACCCCAGTTTGAATGATTGTACACCAGGTATCCTATTTCATGAATGATTTTTGAGGTTCATGTGACAACATATTTCTCATTAAGCTGAAACTCACGTATACTGAGAGCAACTCCTTGGATAACTTCAATATGCAACACTTACGTCATAACATATCAAGAAAGATACTTGAAATGAAATAACAGGACATTTGTGAGATTTAGCTGTTGTCTCATCATAAGCGACTGCTTATGCCCTTTAGATTAAAAGTTTCTTTACCAGCTCATTTGAGTTAAGCTAATTATTAAAGATAATCATAGGTTATTTTATCTTTAGCCAGTGTACATAATGGCGTACTCAAGTAATGTATCTTGTAGGAGAAAGAGGGTTTATTCGTCAGGAGGAGAAACCCGCCTAAGAATGCATTCACTGCGGGAGGCCGGGGAGCTCCCCGTTAAAATTTGGGAAGAAATTGGACCTTTATATGCAATTTATCAGGTTATGGGGGCCTTAAACTCATAATTTTGTCAGTGAAATTTTCAGCATTTTAGTATTTTTTTTTTCTCAAGTAGGCCAATTTTCTTTTTCGTTTTGGAAATCTCAGGGGGAAGTTGCCCCCTGCCCCCCTCGCAGGCTACGGCCCTGCATTTAACTTTGAGCTTTCACGTAGCTTTGGTTAGAATAGTTCACTGGATTTTGTGTGCTAATAATGTTCATAGCATAACTTCGATCGTGAGAATTGTGCGCGACGGGCACCGAAATTTTGCAGGGAAATCATTTACCATGGTGAAACCTACATGCAGACTCAGGAAGAGTTGGCGAAAGGATAAGCCCGACGAAGGGACCCTAAGGGAATCCAGCACCCCGAAGCCCCGCCAGAAGCGACGGGTTGCCGAAAAGATGCCGAACGCGAAATTCTGCGGGAGCGAAGAGCGCCGAAAAAATTGGGTTTCTGTTAAAGAAAACTTTAAAATATTCTTATTAATAAGGAAAGTTAAAAAGTTTGGGTTTCTATTGAAGAATCTCCCCCTCCTCATCCAAGACAGTTCCAATCCTCCAATCTAAGTTACTCTTAACCCCTTCCAAAACTTTCTGGAGCCCCTACTTCTGCAGACGCAAACCTAGTTTATTGCTTAAGGTCATATCCTGGTGGGCATACAAGGCCATAATATGTAATCAGAACACTCCTCTGTCTGTCTGTGCACGCTGTGTAATGTGAGCTACTCTGCATCTTTGACTTTGATGTCAATCAAAGAGCATTCTTCAATGTAACACTGAGAATTTTGCTTTACTCTCAACCTAAAATTTACTTAGGGTGATGAGTGTCAGCCTTTAAAGGCAAAACCAAGACGCCGGGCGAGTGGGCGTGGGAAGATGCCCCCTTCTGCCCCCTGGACTCAGCACTGATGAGAAACTTAACGTTTCTTACAAATTATGTTTACAATGATGCTGAGTCTAAATTAAGAGTCTTCCAAATTGTAAGAAAAAAGATGATAGAACTTCTCATGAATTCAATTCTGTGTATTTTTGTGTATTTCCAGAATTATGCCTACACGGAAGAAAAATAGCGCAAGTGGTGAACCTTTAACTTTATAAAGCCAACGTAACTGAAACGGGCGTTAAAGCTATACGTATCTGAAGATGAAAGCGCGAGTAAAGCTTGAAAAATTTTGTAACTTTAGAAAAATGTTACAGAAAACAGAATACGTTCATTATTTAACGCCTTTTGGGACCATGTTTGGTCAAAACTCGCCTGGTTTCATACACGGGGCCACCGTTTACAGGTATTAAAATTCTATTTTCGATCGATTTTCCACATGGGGACACAGTGGCCCGCACGGGGGGCACGCCACCCCCCCGCCCCCGCCTGGATCGAGTATTAAACAGCATAGGCTAACAGCGAAAATGTGAACGCGAGAAGCTTTTCGCAATAAAAATCATATTTGTTACACTTTTTTGTAACGAGTAATAGGTGTACTTTCCAGACGCGTATTCAATGGTTTCTTGGGTTCGAGGGTTGGGGGTTTCGGTCGAACTTCATTAGCAATGTTCACGGTCCACTCCGAATAGTAAAGTAGCAGTTTTGTGAGACTTCTGGAGTTTTGATGATGATCCATATAACTTACAATAGCCCTTCAAAAAAACATTCCAGGCATAGTCAGTCATGCACTGTACGGTACCATACAGACAAAAATATATTTTTACGGTCTTCACGAAATAAAGACATAAAAGCAGGCCATATCGGCTAATAAATGGGCGCAAGAGGCGGAAAGTGATGAGGAACTTTCCGCGTCTTTTGTATCGAACGGAAAGAGATGGGGAACTTTGAGTTGAGAGAACCTTAGTAGTTCTCTTAACTCATCTCAGGCGGAAAGAGATGGGGAACTTTCCGCGTCTTCTGTATTAGTCCCCTGTCATGCCAGGCTATGACTAGAAGAGTTTCTGTAAATACTGCTGCCTGTGGTATGTTACCTTGTATACATAGTTCCATTTTTTTATTTCTTTTCATTGGCGTTAAGTTTGTATTTTCAAGTCTATGTAATCCTTATTTTCTTCTGTATTATGTTAAGATAATGAGGGCATCAGTGGACCGCATAACACTCCGTACAGTGAACTATGGTCTGTTTCTGGTACCCTGTTGCGAATACCTCTGCGTTAACTGCGCCTGTGCATCTGAATTGCCGTATCCTTACAAAACCTTACGGAAACATTTCTCATTTACTAGATTTGACATATAGTGGCATTGACAGAACGAAACATGGTTTCAACCAAGTACACCTTTATAAATGCTTTCGATTTCAAGTTATCATTTTATCAATTTAGACAGGCCAGATAAAAGAAGGGGAGGTGTTGGGTTTTTTATGCAACTGACCATATCTGGTACAAAGTAAGCAATATCTTATGAAAACCTCTGTACATTTTGAGTCTATGTTTACTGAGATCATTTCTAGTATGAAATATGTCATAATTGTTGTTATTTATCGTCCCACACAACCTCAATTCCTCTTTGCATTGAGGACCTGTCTTCACTCACAGATATTTTAAATTAGTCACAAGAAATTGCTTTTAATGGAGGACTTTAATATTGACTTGCTGACTTATGGTAATGAGCCCATCACAACAATTTTCCTTGACATGTTCTTTTTTTTTTTGTTTTTTCCCATTATTCATTAAGCCTACTGGTATTACAGAAAATTCCACCACATTTTATTGATAACATATTTAGTAATGACGTCAGTGGTTCTCTCAACTCAGGTATTTTAGTTTGTGATATTAGTGATCACCTGCCTGTTTGGTTCACTAGGCAGTGGCATAGCTACTGGGGGCAGAGGCAAGTTTTCCGCAGAAAATAATTTGGGGAAATTTGATCAAATAATATATCCTTTTTCCATTTCTCAAATTTTTTTTAGAATAAGAAATTGTGAGACATTTCTCATGCATAATTCATATTTTCATGCAACATGTTTCCCCAGATTTCGTCAGTGTCACTGTGGCATGAAGCGTGCGTGACTCGCGTTCCACAGAAATTCCCTCACTGCAGCAGCGTGAATGTTTTCTTTTATACGCACGTATGTTATGATCAGTGCAGTGTAGTGGGACTATACAACAAAGTGCAGGTCACACTAGAGCGATTTCGGATCGGGTTACGGTCCGATTTTTGTGAGTTTTAGTTAAAATCTTCGCCATCCCTGGTCGGAAAGAGTAAAAAATTTGCCAACCTGTGTAAATATTTGATTTGCATCAGAGTACTACGAAAATGAAATGTAAACTATTTCGTGACGTCACATCGGCAGACAGCGTTTATCGGACACGCGTGCAAAAATCGGATTGATTTTCGAACAAATGCCGCTCTCTTGAGCGGTATAAGTTATGTAGTGGTAGCAGAACAGTTTACCGTGAGACAAACTAGGATCAGTTATCGATATAGCGTGACCATCCTTAGAACAAAGTCTGAATAAAAAAGTATTGGCCCAATTTAGAAAAATTCGGATCGGATTTCGGATTGAAAATTGTGTGACCCGCCCTTAAAACTGACATAGGCGTAGGAGCCTTGATTTGGGGGGGGGGGGTGGGGGGGGGGGCTGTAACGACTTGCCCGAAAAATGCAACCAAAAATTTCCGCACGCTCCTCTCGCGTTCAATATGTTAATGTGCATGTAAATCATATAGGCATGCATGGGTTATCACACCACATGCCAATGTTGTGTTACAGTTAAAAATTTTTGGAGGGGGGGAGTCGTTTACAATAATAACGATAATAATCAATGGCGTAGCCAGGATTTCTCTCATGGGGTGTTGGGGCATGCATTATGTTGTGTGATCGCCGGCCTGAAACGGGGAGAAGGCATCCCCCTCCCGTTTGGAAATTTTTGAAAACTTAGGTGTCCTTACGTGCAATGTGGTGCCACATATGCTACACTGTAAACACAAATTAGTCAAACATTGTCTGATACGCCTAACCCATTTTAGTCACTCATTTTGACCAATTTCTAATGATATTTGACTAATTGCACAATGATGGACCAATAATTATTGGTAAAAAATTGGTCAAAGAGGTTGAAAATTGGTCAGAAATCTAGCCAATTGGTACAAAATTAGTCAAACGCCTTTGACTAACTTGGGTTAGGCGTATCAGACAATGTTTGACTAATTTGTGCTAACAGTGTACCTTTGAAGTAAAATTTGTATTAAAAATTACTTATTTAGGCACTAAAAAATATCGGCATGCGTGAGGGTGGGCATGGCCCAATGGTCCCCTAAATACACCACTGATAATCATAATAGAAGTTTAACCATTAAAAAAAACCCTGAGTTGATACCGAATATATCGGCTGGAGTCGAGTCCACCCAATCCGAGTCCGAGTCCTAGTCCGAGTCCTGATGTCCGAGTCCGAGCCGAGTCCGAGTCCTAAGACCCGAGTCCCTGTGTAAATTAAACTAGTTTTGTTTTGAGTTCAAGAGGACGAGAACTACAATATAATTGTATTATTCTAGGCTTTATTCTTCCCCTAAAGATGGTCATAAATCCAAACAATAAGTAAACTTAAAAAAAAAGACCACTTAATTTGCTCTTATGAACACAGACGGATAAGGCACGGATCTATGATTTCCACAAAGGGGGCCGCCCAAACATAAGAAGATCACAGCAATGCTTCACCACACGTGTAGTACGCAAACAGAAAAATCAGCTTTTCTAGCTTTACAGAGTTTTATGTTACCGTATATGAAATTGACTTCTGACAGTTGCAATACCAAAAATTGACTACTTTAAGATTCATGGCTGTGAAGAGAAGAGGCTAAAGTCCCCTGAGCTCAGCGTGGATCCGTGCCTGGTATATAAAAGACGGCAGTGGTTACCTGAACGCCCCGTCCCTACCCCATTCCCGATAACCCATAAAACTCAAGTTCACTCCCCATCGGAAGTGGTTTGGGGAAATTCCAGGACAGTTCACAAAATTTGTTCTTTGCTGCGATTTCCCCACAGAAATCTCCAAATTTCCCTTGATTATTGCCAAAATCTCATGTATGGACTAGGGATATTTTTTCTGAAAATAAACCCTGGGTTTGATTTCTTCAAACTTAGACCGAGTTGCCCAAGTAGTATTTCAGGTACTAAGAGCTATGCAAGAGGAGCACATGGTAAATGCTGAATGCTTACATGACTATTCCGGTATAATTATGATGTTGTTATACTTGGTTTGTCACTATAACAAGTTAATCAGCTTGTAGACTTCTGAAAATTGAACCAGGTCTGAAGCAAAAGCTGGATTACTAGGCCCCTGGACAGGCTGGACGTCAACATCTTATTTCGACCCCGTCTGGTATACGATTTTGGATACAAGTAACATTAAACCATGCCCAGACCTGAAGGTAAATTCTCCAAACATTTGATCACTAAATGCTAACCTTCATAGCAGGTGTCAGGGGCGTCAATCCGTATTGAAGTGTGGGGGGGGGGGCACACATGACCAGGTGCGTAGTCAGAAATTTGTCCGGGGGGCGAAGCGGTAGATTTTGCATGGAGCAAAGCGACCGAGCCCGAGCGCGCTTGCGCGCGAGGGGGCGGAGGGCGTGGGAGGGGGTGTCCCACTCCCACGGTGAGGAAGCTTTTGTGTTTTTTAATGTGAAAATATGTGATTTGGTGCATACTTTATATGGTATTTTAGGAGACATATTATTATGTATTTTATGAAATATTTTGTTGGAGTAACCATATAGAAATCAAATACACACATATTGCTGGCAAATAATTTATCATTCTACAAGCTAGTATGCAGAATCACATAACAGCTTCCAACTATCATGCCCTTTTTGAAAAGGGCGTGTCTTTCTATAGGTCCTTCCCTGTGTCCCCTCTTTGTGATGACTGACGTTGTCCCATTCTAATAAGAGTTAGGATTCCAAAACACTGGCGAAGCCAGGATTCTTGTTTTGAGGGGGCCAACTGCGGGGCCTGATTGCCGGTCTGGGGGAGGGGTCTAAGGGGAGGGGGTTCCCCCTCCCCTTTGAGAAATTTTGTTAATTTAAGATTGCTTAGGTGCAAAATGGTGCTATCTTTGGGCTGTTTCTGGAGCTGATCGTATATCGCTGGAAAATGTCCGTAATTTAGTGAATTCTAATTTTCCGGTTGCCTGGATGCTTTTACTAACTGCAGTGGAAACGCGTAAATTGCACCTTTTCAAGTTTATGCACCCTGCGTTTGTATACAGCAGTGGGAATCCTTCCTTTGTCTCTACATGGGGGAGGGGTCTAAAGTCCCCTTTGAGAAATTTTCGTAAATTTAAGGTTGCTTAGATGCAAAATGGTACTATCTCTGGTTTATTTTTGGAGCTGATCAAATACGTTTTCAACAACCTTCCTGAAGCAC
This sequence comes from Holothuria leucospilota, assembly GCA_029531755.1. Taxonomy (NCBI): domain Eukaryota; kingdom Metazoa; phylum Echinodermata; class Holothuroidea; order Aspidochirotida; family Holothuriidae; genus Holothuria; species Holothuria leucospilota. Next base: position 12,999,721 of record CM055969.1, on the reverse strand, counting down.
CCTACCCCCCCCCAACCCCCTTTTGGCTACTTTTTTGGCAGTTTTTCCGCAAAAATACCTGCGTTGAGTCAACAGAAACTTTCTTGGACTATTATGAAAATTTTCCTTTCCTTCATTGTGCATTATAAAAGGGCATCTAAGGCTGACAAATGCCTGTATAGGACCTCCTGGAAGCTTTGGATCAATTATGTAAATGCGGCAATGGCGTAATGCTTATTACCTGACATCCAAATGGTAATATAGATTATGACGCCAAGCACTTTACATCTATCGTATATTTACTAAGTTTGAACGAAAATCCAGACGAACAGCTGTCAGCAATGGAGAATCGGCAGGAGGGAGAGAATAGGCGTAGTACGGTGATGTTAGACTTCCTTGATAGGTGTAGCGAAAGGTGTGAAGGACTAACAAGCGCATTTCAGCTTTTTCTTCGTAAGTGTATTAGCAGTCATCATCCACTCCGATAATGGCTTCGCGCGGTAAAAGCTTTCAAAAAATGTATAACGGCAACAACGTGCTTTAAAGTTTCAACATCATGCTTACAAATTAGATTGAAGGATTCCATATTGATGCGGGCCCCTATACAGATGTTTGGAGATGTGTCTCCAAACATGTGTTGTGATCAGAATCGTTCCTTGTGTAATCACCTTTTTAATGGTCATGAGATGGAGTGCAAAAAACAACTAATTAGATGAGCGTAATAAGATCAGTTACGTCATGGCGTTCTACATTCCGGCGTTTCTCATTACGTAATTATCTAATTTGTTGTTTTTACATTCAATGCATGTACTAATATGTGTGTTTAGATTCAAAGCTTTCAATTGTCACTGAAGAAGGCCCCAGGTGGGCGGAAATATTTGACGTTAACAAAAGACAGTACTCTCTTTTGTCCATCTTTTGTTTATGTCTTCGGATTTTCATCTAACTTTTCATCTCTAAGAGTACACGTGGAGTGGAACTTTTACTTAATTACATCATATATATTATATATATATATATATATGTGTATATATATATGTATATATATATATATATATATATATATATATATATATATATATTATATATATATATATATATATATATATATATATATATATATATATATATATATATATGCTTCACAGCCAGTATGTGGTGGACGGAAATGAACTAGTCTTGAACAAGACTAATTAACCCTTTGATATCAGCCCTCCCCCCCCCACACACACACACATTTTGAAAGTCTTTTCCCATCAATATCGCCCTAGTTGCATTGTAGAGGATTTATACGTCAAACTCCAAGAGTGGCCTGTCAATCTGAGTAAAGTTTAAAATTCGTGATACTTGCAAATGGCGGGAACACATTGTAGCAAAGTAGTCCTATCAGTTATGCTTTGTTTTTAACAGTCATGATTAATATCAGAGCTGTATCCAAGTCCATTGTCACATGGCATTCTACATTCCGGCGTTTCTCATTAGGTAATTATTTTGCATAAGAAAATGAGGACGAATAGTTACAGGGAGGTAACAGTGGGGATCAAACTGGGTGAACGTTTTCAGGCAGTTAGGTGTTGGCTAGAAATTAGGAGAACACTTTGCTCCGAGTCACCGTGAAGGAATCTTAGGCGGGAAGGAAGTCTCAAAATTAAATTGTCGCAGGAGGGATAAGTCGGGGGGGGGGGTGGCTAGATAGTCCGGGTGACTTAAAAATATCCTCGGGGGTAGCACTTAGTTTACCTGAAAAATTGACTTGAGGCTGTGGTGAGCCGTCGCTTCTAAAGAGCTTCCACGAGTGGCCGACGGGAGAGAGACGGGCGTGTCTCGGCCCACTTTGTGATATGGAATGAGATTTACGACCTCTGCATAACCTGTGTGCTGTTCCTACCTGTTACTTGGTAAAGGTGACAGGACTTACGCTATCTAGCCTTTTGGAATGAAATTATTGAAGGAACTGGAGTGACTCTTTAGCGCGCGTATACTGCGCCGAAAAATTGGGGTTCTTATTAGAGAAATGGTTCTCTTGAGAGCAAAAACAGGTGCCGTCGGGCACTTTTCATGGGACTGAACTTTCCATATACGATGATATGAATGCAGGATGCTGAGACACGTAGGCCCTAATCAAATAGAGCCACGACACTACTCTTTTACGAAATGTGTGTGTGTGTGTGTGTGTGTGTGTTGGGGGGGGGGGCTTTTGATATTGTGTGTCCCCCACCCATCGAAATGTTGGGCGACGTGTCCCCCCAGGATTGACGCCCATGAGCGTGGTAAAGCGCCGAAAATTTTGCTTTCTTATTTATTTGTCCAAGTTTCCTATAATTAAGAACAAAACAAAAAACCGTTGGGCGGGACTGATGACAAGTTGTGGATCACATATACTCTATCGTACCCATTGAGGCTCCCAGACAAAAATGGAAAAATCCACAGTCAGGGAGGCCATAACCGATTACCTAAGCTGTCGCCACCCCTGGGATAATGTGCATCGTATCGTGAATCAATCATCCATCGTAAAGTACTAATTTGGTATAGAAAGTGCGAGCAAGGGGGGGGGGGAGAGAATAGTTTATTTCTTGGTTGCTATTAAGTGGACGAAAAATCATCTTGTACTGAAGACCTTTAGCCAAATATAAAGCCTTTGTCCGCTGACCAAATATTACGTGCGTAGGTGTGCATGTTTGCGTATTTTTACATGTTTAATATATCTCAGGCCTACAGGTAGCTTTTTACGTGTGGTTGCCGCAAACGTGGCAAAAGGTCCGTGCGAAGCGTGTCGGAAAATAGCTATTCCGTGTTCATGAAATTGAGGAAAAACTGTTTTGTACCGTACTCTAAATATCAGCAAAATATTACGTCCTTTGAACAAAACGTAAGTATGCATCATGTTAATGTATCGGTAGACGTATGTCAGTTTGCATTGTCGCAACGTGGTGACCATAACTGATAAACGTCTACTCATAAATACCAGTAAAATATTACCACATTAAAGGTGATCAGTCGTCTTGAAATATTCTTTGTGACGTCAGCCTTTTCTTGACATGTTTCTGCAGTCGTCACTGTTCAAGGATACACCGTACAAGTAGCTATGATGACATCGGTATAGCTAGTAGGTATACAGCTACAAGCCGTCTCTTCTTGCTTACCGATTAGCTATACCATGCTTGTACGGTGTATCCTTGAACAGTGACGACTGCAGAAACATGTCAAGAAAAGGCTGACGTCACAAAGAATATTTCAAGACGACTGATCACCTTTAAACCTAGTCATAGGTGGGATTACCGGGGCCGGTTGCGAGGGGACACTCGACCCCCACTTTTCTCCAGAGGCTCAAAATATAACAAAGAGTTTACGACAGGAAGCGAGACCAAAGACATTGTGAGGGAATATTTAATATTATGGATAAATTTTGCAATGAAGAATGAAGGGAGGCATTAATATCAAATACAAAAAAGAATCTAAAAAGATTTTTCTCGAAGCGCTTCGCTTGTAACCTCAATACAAACTAATTAATACAGTGGCGGACTGAACTCATAGATGAGGAGGTAAGGGACAATTGTTGCTTCAACAATTTGATTTGGCACTTTCATCAAAGTTTCTTTCAAGTCATGGGCGTTGGCTCCTCTACACTTCTATGACTTAAAGCCCTGAAGTACAGTGTTGTAATGACTGGAGTCAGTATTTTGTTGACTCGAGCTCGAGTCAGTTGGGTCAAAAGACTCGATTCGACTCGACTCGTGTCAGAATTTTGACAAAGTTCAACAGACTCCACTCGTCAGTATGTGGAAAAGACTCGACTCGAGTCACTATGCTGGATGACTCGACTCGATTTTTTTTTCTCACAATGGCTCGAGTCAAACATATCGGCAATAATGTTTAGTTGGCAGCAGAGGCGGCGCCACAGGGGTGGCAGGGCAGGCATTTGCCGCCCCTATGGCTTTTAGCTCAAAAACTAAAATCGTCTAAATAACGTTTTTAAGGCATACTTTTGTGGGGGTGGGGTGACAGTACAAAAATATAACAAATGAAAGCACCATTTGGCATCTAAGCAACCTTAAATTAACAAAATTTTCTCAAAATGGAGGGGTATCCTCTCCCCTTCGACCCCTCTCGCAGGACGGCGATTACTCACCCCACGTTTGCCACCCCTTTCAAAATACCCTGGCGCCGCCCCTGGTTGGCAGCAAAAAATAAAAACATCCGACTTTCGCACTAGCCGATAATATGCACAATATTGCATACAGTGGTTTCATGCGGACGCGCGCCAGTCTTAGCAGTACTGGCAGACATGGCGTGCATCGCCAACATCCGAGTTTTCAGTATACTGACTGTGTTCATACATATTGTATCTACGATTATTTTTGTTCTATTGTAAATTATCAATCGATATTCCAGTTTTCGAAAATTATGAATTTGTTATACAAGATCATGGAGTAGAGTTCAGTTCAGATAAACTTGACACCTCGCTTTCGGCTACTAAAGACATAATGAGAAATGTTTCTGCATAATTTAGTAACAAAATTCGACAAAATTGCATGCTTACAAAAAGCTCAAGTGATCACACCTCAGAATTTAATCGGTAATGGGACATGTCTGTACAAGTAAAAAATGCCATCCTGCGCTTCAGTCGATCGATTACCTTGTTTGCACTTTTCACGATCACATAGCGATACTGGTGGTATTTTTTCAACTCAAGAGATGGAGTCATTAATATCTGAAGTGGTCAGTTGACGAGGTGCCTTACTAGACAAATTTCAGAGATTTGTTCAAACTTAATCTTCGGAATTGTGCAATTAAAGGTTAATTAGAATCGATTCTAATTTAAGATGCATCTGTCTACGGTTTGCTACATGAGTACTTTTAGTTTGAAACCTGGTGGTGTGGCATCAACTCAAGTTTCTGACAGCAAAGGTGGCGCCAGCGGGGCCATGCCCCCCCCCCCGTCGGGGAAGGCTGGCCCCCCGTCGGGGAAATTTTTCGGTTTCGTCGGGGAGCTGTTATGTATACGATAAAATATGTAGTCCCCGTCGCCCCGACGATTTACTTAATTTTGGTCTAAATTAGGGCAAATTCTTCAATAAAAACCCCAAATTTTCCAATTTTCTTCTTCAAAGCCCCATTTTTTTTTCAAATTTTCCATGGAAAATGCCGGCAATTTTTTCAAATTTTCTCCAAAAAAGGCCCAAATTTTCGGCGGGCTTCGCGCACCAAAATTTTCCTTCAAACATCGTTTCGGCACTTTATTTCCTTCGTTGAGACTTTGGGTTGCTGGCCCCCCGTCGGGGAGCTTGGCCCCCCTGTCGGGGAAATCCTGGCGCCACCCCTGTCTGACAGATTCCTGGATGCAGTGGCGTAGCTAGACATTTTTTGTCGGGGGGCAAAAGCCAAAAATTTCCGACAGATTATTACCTTGAAGTAAGGGTAGAATCATCTGGCAGTTGTACGTTTCGAAATTCTGAAGACCTTTTTTTTTTTTTTTTTTTGCTTTCCGGCAATTTGAGACCGACTTTTGATTTTCACGTTGACATATCGATGTGTAATTCTGCTCATAAACGTAAGAAGTGTTGTAAGTGTTTCAAATGGATTGTTTTTATTTCCGACAGAGACTAGAAATTTCCGACAGAGGCCGTCGGAGACTTTGTGGGGGGGGGCGACAGCCGGCCCCCTGCCCCCCTCTAGCTACGCCACTGCCTGGATGCAAAAATAGAAAAATAGAAAAAAAAGAAAGAAAAAAACTAAATGAATATTTAACTGAAATGGAGAGTGAAAGTGAGATGTATAAAGTAAAAGAGTAAACAAGTCTGTAATGGTAGAATTCATCATAACTTGATACTCGGTGACATATAGATGAACGGAGGAGGCACAATTGTCGCCTCTAACGCCGGTTTCAGGATCCGGAGTGACCAAGTCAGCATGTATAGCAATTGTGTATATAACTTGCTTGTCTGATCTAGTATTGTAGGTCAATTGTAGGTCAATATGCTCAACTGACTCGAGCTGACTCGAGTAGACAGAGTGACTCGACTCGACTCGACTTGAGTCGACTCGAGTAAGGTTGGGGAATCGACTCGACTCGACATGGCAAGTGAAAGACTCTGACTCGACTAGTGGAAGACTCGACTCGAGACTCGCCGAACTTCAAGCTGACGAAGAAAGAAACACGGTTAGTACTTAAGGTATGTAATTTCACGCACCATGGTCCTTGCATACACCTGGGAGATGTTAACAGGACCACCCGTGAAATGGAAATCGCAAAGTTCACAATAAATTTCTTCGGCGTACTTCGCGTGAACAGGTGTCGCATTAGTTTGCTGTCGGCAGGAAAACTGTAGTGGAAGTGTCTCATTATTACTTCTTATGGAATAGCTTGAGTAATTTAAAAGTACTTATTCTAAAACCCTTGCAACCCCTCCAGTTGTTCACTTTCCACACCAACAACCACTATAGGCGGGATAACGGGGGGGGGGCAAGCGGGGACACTCCCCCACTTTTTTCCAGAGCTTAAAAAAATAATAAAAAATGAGCGAAATTATGCGAGATCAGAGAAACTATAAGAGAATTTTCAATAGCCTATTATGATTAAATTTTGCAATATTTAATGAAGGAAAATATTAATATCAAAATTCACAAAATTGCTAGTAAAATTTTTCTAGGCCCTCTTCGCGCGCACCTTTAGAGAAAACTAACTAATACAATTGAAAATTTTGTCTGGTTACGTAAAATTTCTTTCGTCCTTGCCACACCATATTGTGACTTGAAGCTAGTCTGAAATAAGGGTCACTGGAAGTACTAATGTACGTCTCACTCATAAAATGCACCATGGTTTTTGCAAACAAAGTCTCAAACCCTACCCATTTATGGGAAATCTACGGAAGCCGAGAATATCGCGGTGAAATCAGCGCAAGGAGAGAACTGCACTGGCGCCCGCACATGACACGGATTGGCGCTATACAACTTTGGTTATATTATTACCAACGTGGGATGATCCCACCGTGGCACGGAGAAATCGTCGACGAACGAGCTAGCTATGTTACTTAATTGAAAAAGAGGATGGATGGACATAGTCCATTTAAGGACAGGGTGTTCGAAAATAGACACTGTGTAAAGGTCCTTTCTTAAAGTACCCCCTCACTTTGGTTTTCTCCACTCTACATTATCGGTGGATAATGGTAAGGAGAAATCGTATCTTGATTCCTCCTCCCCATATTTACCCAAGAAAGGGTTGGGAAAACTGGCATGTCAGATTTCACACCACCGCGATGTTCTCGGCTTCGGTAGGAATCGCATTATTCTCGAAGAAAAAAAAAAAAAGAAAAAAAAGTCGACGTGCTTCTCATGACCTTTATGTGGGTAGGAAACTTTGGTGGAATTGCCTCGTTATTACTTCCTGTAGGACAGCCCACTAAATTACCATTTTCAAAACCCTTGCTACACCTCTCGCTGTTCACTTTCCTTTATACCAACTACCACCATCTCCAGCCAATTGACTGACGGTTACTATCTTAAATTTGCGGTCATCATATGAAATCTATTTCATCAGCATTTCAAATTACTCCTGGTGGAAGCAGGATTTTCTAAAATAAAACGGTCCAAAATGTCCGCAAAAGCCGTCAGATTTAAGAAAGATTTCTTGGGGAGCACCCTCAGTTCCTAGCCTCCGGCTTCGCGCCTTCGACGACCGCGGTTAGAGGCTTCACCGGCCACAACTTCCCAAGATGCAGCCTCCAATAAAATTACTTTCCTGGTACTTTAACTACCAATGCCATTGACAATGTTCATATAAAACCTACCCACAAAAGATTTCATTGACTTCTTCAAGTGTAGTCTATAATCTTCAAAATCGACACTACCTTATTTTGCACACTATAAAATAGTTGAGGGGCACTTGTCCCAGACCATCGACAAAAATAACATGGAAGAAAGCCTCCATGGAGCAAGACGTAGGTTCCCATATCCTGCTCCATGAAAAGAACAGGCACCTGGGGAAAGTAGAAAATTTTTTATGCAATAAAAATACTGCATTTAAAACTAAAGAAAAACAATAGGTTACAATTAAATGTCTCAAACGCTGTTTTCTTCTGCGCGCTTCGCGCGCACCAGTTTCAAGTATTTCCTCGGGGTTTCGGGGCTACTTCTACTTCCTGTAGAACATCCTGCTTGTCATAACTTATTACAAACTCTTCTATTATCATTGAAACCACCAATGCTCCCATGGCAGTACGCAGCCTAGAGGAAGTCCCCCTCTCCCAGAAATTTTCAAAGCAAAATTTTTATCACCGTCGATCTGTGTAAATTCACCGACTCTTTAAAGCTTGTTTAGATTCAAGTCTTCAGGCAAGGAAAGTGTCATCTCCGGTACCGTAATAAGGCACAGACGCTTAACGAAGCGGGGGAAGGGGGTGGGCGGGTGGGTGGCTAGAGGCCTCTCCTTGATGATATAGCATTTCTATTACTCATCACTACAAAGTATGAAAAATGCGATTTTTAGCGCGCTTTTCGCGCACCCATTCTGAATAGTACTAGACCTCCCATTTTTAAAATTATTTTTCCAAAGCCCCGGGAAAGTCTCAAAATAATCTATTCTGCCCTACTTCCTAAAGCCCTCAGCATTATCGATCCCATCTGACTGGTGGTCACATGGACTAAGAATATAATCGAGAAAAGTCAAATTGTGATTTTTATGCAGTGGCGTAGCTAGAGGGGGGAGCAGGGGGCGGTCGCCCCCCCCCCCACAAGGCCTCTGTTGGAAATTTCTAGTCTCTGTCGGAAATAAATAAAAGCAAGTCATTTGAAACACTTACAACACTTCTTATGCATTTAAGCAGAATAACACACCGATATGTCAACGTGAAAATGAAAAGTCGGTCTCAAAACTGCCCGAAAAGCAAGAAAAAAAGAAAAAAAAAAAAAAAGGTCCCCAGAATTTCGAACAACTATCAAGATAATAATCTGTCGGAATTTTTTTGCTTTGTCCCCCCCCCCCCCACAAAAAATGTCTAGCTATGCCGCTGTTTTTATGGTATATTAATTGCCCACATTACGTAATTTAAAGTTGAAGCTAAAATGCATTATTTTAATGCCTACAATTTCGTAAATACCTCAGAGCTTCCGGTGGCTTCGCCCCCTGGACCCCACCGGGGGTCTGCCCCTGGACCCCGCCAGGCTCCCTGAGGCGGGCCGGTCTGGACCCCACGCGGTTAGGGGGAGTCCTTCGTGCTCCACACTTTCAGACATCAAATCCCGCCCATGAATACTCACCAAATTAAACAACGGTTACTATGTAGAATTTGCAATCATTATAAGAAAGAAAATTCATTATTTCAAGTTACCGGTACACCTGGGGGAGGCGGGATTTTCGGGAAGTGGTCCAGAATCATGGTTGGAAAACCCATCAAATATAAGAAAATTCTCGGAGAGGTTCCTCTGTCCCCAGCCTCAGGCTGCGCCCCTTCGGGCGCGGGGAAAAGCTCAGCCGACCACCGACATCTTACGAAGATGCAGCCTCTAATAAAAAATTTATTTAGGTTGGCATTCTACTGCGGACGTGCATGGTCATGTCTATGTATGAACAAACTATAGCAAAATTTCATTGATTTTGGAAAGTATTATAAAGCTATAACTTTGATCATCCCTATAAAATTACACTGGCCTTTTTCCACAGTAAAAAGGGTCCATTGTCCCAGACCATCCACAAAAAGGAAACATAAAACAAAGATTATGTGGCTGGGAAAGTTAGAGAGTCTTTATATAATGGATAATGTTTCATTTAAAAAATAGAGAAAAACAATGGACTACAACGAAATGTATTAAATAACGCTGTTTTCTTCGGCGCGCTTTCCGTACACCCATTTTAAATGCTTTGTGATTAGGCTACTTCGGATCTTGTAGTACATTTGCCAGGCGCGGATCCAGGGGGGGGGGCAGCGCACGCCCCCTTTTCGCTGACCAACGATGTTTTGAAAAAATGAGCAAATAGATATGGAAAATATGCTTCCCAGATGCTGGGAAATCGCATCTAAGCGCATCTAGAATTCAAATTTTCTTGGTGGAGGATCCCTGCCGTGGCTTCACGCCTTCGGCGCTCACTCGTCGGCCTTCGGCCGACGGTCTGTGCGCCCCCTTTCTCAAAATCCTGGATCCGCGCCTGTTTGCATACTCTTCCATTATCATTGTGACCACCCACAACTTGCCAAAACTCCGCCATCACTAAAACTGACCTGCTATTAAGTCTGAGTATAAGACTACTATTACAATGGTCAAAATGTGGTATCTTTAATCTGTTTAGTGCACATCCGATGAGTTTAAGATAGCCAAGTGCTTACTTGAATCCACACCTGGGTTTTGCTCCTGCATCGACGCCACCAGTGGCTCTATAATGGCCCAGGCTAGACCCCACGCTTTCAAGGGAGAGCTTGACGTTCCCCCGGCGCCTTCGACGCCGTTTGGTATTCCGCCCTGGTTTGCCCCTCCACCAGGGCCGTAGCGAGCAGGGAGTAAGGGGGTGTCCGCCCCCCCCCCAATATTTGGTCCCCCTTCGGCAATTTTTCCGTCTGTCGGCAAAAAAGAGGAGAGGGAAAGGAAAAGAAGAGGAAAAGAGGAGAGGAGGAAAAGAAGAGAGAAGAAGGGAAAAGAAAGGGAAAGGAAGGGAGTGAAAGGGAAGACGGAGAATGAAAAAAAAAGAAAAAGAGAGAACGGGCCAGTCTGTTATCGCCCATTTCGATTTTCGGCTCTTCATCTAATTGGCCCATTCAAGTTGAAGGCCCGTCGGCAAATTGATTATGCATGTGACGGCCGTATACGGCCGTGTCAACGGCCGTCGGTGTAATTGGACGAGTGACTGAGTCCGTCGGCAACTCGGGAAAAGAAAGGGAATTAACGGCTTCCGTATAGGTGCACCATTTTGGGTCATATGACATTCTTGAAAAACCACTTTCTGCACATTATTTCTCACTTTTATCATCACCATGGGGAGCAGCACCCGATTACCTATAGAGAGGGTATCCTTAGCCCGTCTTCTAAACCCTAACCTTGACTTCAAACACATTTTGCAAACTTCTGAGGATCCGGTTTACCCACAAACATCGGCTGGGAAAAAATAATGCGTGCCGCATGTCTTCGCTTCACTGCAATCCCAGGCTTTTAACTATTGAACACCGAAATGAAACAGATCATCAGATCCTGGCGTTCAAAGCATATTTTGAACGCTTGTGTTAAGATTCTGAACACTTTTTCTCCCTTTCTGAACGCCGGACGCCTATCCACTTATCGTATTTGAACGCATGACGCGTCTAGTGTTCAAATATTGCACCATTTGCGATCTAGGCACCTTTCAAATTCCAAAAATTTCCGAAGGGGGAGGGAACACCCCTCCCCTTAGACCCCTCCCCCAGGCCACAGATCAGTCAATGTTGCATTGAGAAAACGTCCAGGCTAAAACACTGGCGGGCCCCTTGATCCCCACCGCTTAAAACTATAGCGGCCGGACGAGAGGAATAGCCTAATACATTAAAATTAATGGGAATCTTTGCATTTGATGATGCATTATGAACCAACCTGAGACTTAATTTTTCACCTAGAGATATACTTAAACCTCAGAGCTTCCGGGGGCTTCGCCCTCCGGAATCCACTAGGGGTCCTTAGACGGGCCCAGTGTTTTAGCCAGCCCCTATTTGTGCGACAATGTCGCATAAACGGCGACAAATGTCGCACAAAAAACTCTGACACGCAAATTCTACCCGGGTGTAAATTTTGAGGTTCCTCATGAGGGCAGAAATCCATTCAAATATTGCACCATTTGCGATCTAGGCACCTTACAAATTCCAAAAAATTCCAAAGAGGAGGGGGAACCCCCTCCCGCAGGCCACAGATCAGTAAATGTCGCATTGAGAAAACGTCCTAGCTAAATCACTGACGGACCTCTGGATCCTGACCATAGCGGCCTGACGAGAAGAATATCCTAACACATTAAAGTTAGTGGGGATCTAGTTTGTATTTGATGATGCATTATGAACAAACATATATCCATCCTGAGACTTGATTTTTCACCCAGAGATATACTTAAACCTCAGAGCTTCCGGGGGCTGCGCCCCCTGGATCCATAGGCAGGACCCTAGACCCCACCCGCTAAAGCTCGTTTTCACACTACGCATTACCAGATCCGTCGGCAAAATATAATCTCCACCCCCAAAAGATAACACCTTCGCTACGCCCCTGCCCTCCACTTTCAAACATCAAATCCCGTTGCTGGACCTAGGCATACAAGTTGTACTCCCACAGGCTTGAGTCATATCATGATCGATAGAAAATTCCTAAAGTAAACATGACGTGTTATTTTACTTTTATTACAGGGTCATTAAAGCTTAAATTTCACGATTCGTTTTGGCTGGTGAAGGGGCACGTACCCCTCTGTTCCGGCCCCCCTTTGGATCGGCGCCAGTGGTTCTCTCCTTGCGCTGACGTCCTCCTTGCAGATGTGAATCACCCTCCTTTGATACTCGCCTGGTTCACACCAGGCGCGTCACGGTAGCTAGGGGGACCCAGATGCTTGCTAGGCCCCTCAGAAATTGTGTGTCCTAATAAAATTTGTAAGAATTAAGGACGGCGATCAACGCCGTGGTCCCCCATCCCATTTGATACTTAGGCCCACCTAAAAATTTCATCCTAGCTACGCCCTGATGGTTCACACAGGCTCGTTTCTTTTACTGAACTGTCCTCCTTGCAGATGTGAATCTCCGGCCCATAATCGAAGCTGTTGCAAATTCTGAGTGTTACTGACTAAATAGACAGAAAGAAAAGGGAGGACTAAATTTGTCAAGAACCAGAATGCAAAAATGCATTGAGGTTTCGATGATATATGTTCTATTCCAAATAATGCCATGATGTCCCATATCTTTCAGTCACTGGTCAAGGGCTATGTTAACATGTTGGAAAATGATTTAAGGTTCATATTTGATCTTCGGAATTCCTGGGAAATTTTGCATTTTGATCGCTGATGACTCAAGATGATGATCTTGGGAATTCTTGGGAAAATTTGCTGTTTGACTTCTGGTGAACCCATGAGACGATCTTGGGAATTCTTGGGAAATTTTGCTTTTTGACCCCTGTGACCCCAGATGACCTTTAACCTCCACCAAAAACAGAGGCATTCATCTTTTCACCATAACGCATCCACATACTGAGTATAAAATCTATCCAAGCTTCCTACCTGGAGACATCGAGTTAACACAGTTTTCAGTGTTTGAACCCGGTGACCCCAGATGACATTTGACCTCCACCAAAAACGAAAGTATACATCTTCGCACCATAACACATCCACATACGAAGTACGAAATCTATTCAAGCTTCCTACCTGGAGATATCGTGTTAACAAGGTTTCAGTGTTTGACCCCAGTGACCCCAAATGACCTTTGACTTCCACCAAAAATGATAGCATCCACCTTCGCACCATAACGCATCCACATACGAAGTATGAAATTTATTCAAGCTTCCTACCTGGAGATATCGTGTTAACAAGGTTTTAAGTGTTTGACCCCCAGTGACGTCAGATGACCTTTGACCTCCACCAAAAATGATAGGGCTCATCTTCTCACCATAACGCATCCACACACCACATACAAAATCTATCCAAGCTTCCTACCTGGAAATATTGTGTTAACAAGGTTTTCAGTGTTTGACCCCAGTGACCCCAGATGACCTTCCTCCACCAAAAATGATAGCATCCATCTTCGCACCATAACGCATCTACATACCAAGTATGAAATCTATCCAAGCTTCATACCTGGAGATATCGTGTTAACATGGTTTTCAGTGTTTGACCCCCTGTGAGCCCAGATGACCTTTGACCTCCACCAAAAATGAAAGGGTTCTTCCTCTTACCATAATGCATCTACATACCAAGTATGAAATTTATCCAGCTTCCTATCTTGAGATATCGTGTTAACAAGGTTTTTAGAGTTTGACCTCTGTGACCCCAGATGACCTTTGACCCCCACCAAAAACAATGGGTTCTTCCTCTCACCATAATACATTTACATACTAAGTATGAAATTTATCCAACCTTCCTATCTTGAGATATCGTGTTAACAAGGTTTTCAGCATTTGACCCCCAGTGACCTCAGATGACGTTTGACCTCCATCAAAAGCAATAGGGTTCTTCCTCTTACCATAACGCATGTACATACCAAGTATGAAATTTATCCAAGCTTCCTATTTTGAGATATTGTGTTAACAAGGTTTTTAGAGTTTGACCTCTGGTGACCCCAGATGACCTTTGACCCCCATCAAAAACAATAGGGTTCTTCCTCTTAACATGTGGCATCTATGTACCAAGTTTGAGAACCGTCAGTTTCCCTTCTTGAGATATCGTGTTAACGAGCAAAGTGTCACAAACACACATACCCCAGCCAACATGCCCAGCTGGGCCCCAGCTGGGTTTTAGATGGGAAAGCTGGGCTTAGGTGGGCTGACGGATGTTATTGGGATATTGGTGTTTTGAACAAGCCAGACTTGCTAATAGCAAGATAGGAATGTGGAAAAACATTTTTTCGTTATTTCTGTAATCTTTTGTTCGAAATTGTTTTCAGTTTTTCCCGGGTTTTAGCTGGGTTTTTTGCTGGGCTTACCCACATTTTGGAGCCCGGCAATAGCCCAGTTGTTGCCCACCTGGGCACGTTTGGAATTAAATGCCCTCAACTGAATTTTTTTGCTGTTCCAGACAATGAACTTAACGTTGAAAGTTTTCTTGAAAATAAAATAGCAAGACAAAATAATCCAAGTTTTGTAACTGGGCTAGAGCTGGGATATTGATGGGTTTCCCAAACGCGAGGAGCCCAAACGGGAACCGGCTGGGGCCCAGCTGGGCAAACACATTCATGTATGAATGATATTTCGCTCTTCTAAAATTCCTATTGTTAACTTTTTGTAGCATTGGCACTTTTAGGTTAAAGGTAGGCATACGTATTTAAAATTATGTTCATCTTCGAAGTTTATTTTGTTTTAATGGGCTCTAGCCTGGCTAAAGCTGGGCTAGCCTAATATGTTTGGCCCAGCTGGGGCCTAGCTGGGGCCCAGACGGGCCCAATTAGGAAAATTTTCAAAATATAACTTCATTAAGGTGATTAAGTCTTTTTGCTTCAGAAAATATATGCCCTAGGTATTTTATCATAAATTTTTTTTTCTTTGCTAAACATGTGAGAATTTTTGGCAAAGACAATTTGAGAAAAGTATATGTTTAAAATAATGTGAAATTATTGGAACACCAGGTTTATATACCTGTCATCTTAATGGAGCATTCCAAATTTTTCAAAGGAAATTTGTGTTTATAACTTAATACAGGTCTAATTGAAATAAAGTGAAGCTGGCAATGGTGAATTCTTGCAGAAAATCATGTTTCTCAATTGTACAATACAACATAAAGAAGGAGAAATTGAAATGTCATGAAGAAAATTGCATTCTTAATCTTTAATAATAACAAACAAGTGTCACTGAATATATATAATAGCCAAACCAAATTATTTACGTAAATGTGAACTTTCCACTAATATGCTACTACCTTTGAAAGTGGCTGGCTCCCAGGTGGACCTGTTCTATTCAGCCAGTCTAGAACGGGACCACTGTCGGGTGGTGTCAGTTAAGTCAAAGTTTGTCCCTTGGGGACGTTGTTACTCCTTCAGGGAGCAGAACTCCTTCGGGAGTATTGTTTGGTTTTCGCCCCTGGCTCTTCGCCAGAGAGTCAGGGGACTTTTGGAAAAAAAGTGGCAGGCATTGGCAATGCCGGTATCTTTTAAGGCTTGTACTGAAGAAGGAAAGTTACCTCACATTTTCCATTGCTAACCCAGCTGGACCCCAAGTGGGACCAACCTCAGCTGGGGTAGCCCAGTTGGGCCCGAATCCAGCCCAGCTGGGCTAGCCCAGTTGAGTCCCACCTGGGAACACCTGACAAACACGGATTTGCCCCAGCTGGGACCCAGAATGTAGCCCAGATGGGGCCCGACTCCAGCCCAGACCCAGAATGTAGCCCAGATGGGGCCCGACTCCAGCCCAGATGGGCTAGCCCAGTTGGGGCCCAACTGGGAACACCTGACAAACACGGATTTGCCCCAGCTGGGACCCAGAACGTAGCCCAGATGGGCCCGACTCCAGCCCAGATGGGCTAGCCCAGTTGGGGCCCAACTGGGAACACCTGACAAACACAGATTGGCCCCAGCTGGGACCCAGAATGTAGCCCAGCAGGGACCCAGTTGGGGCCCACCTGGAATGTTGGCTGGGTACACACACCCACACACACATACACACACACGCCATCATGAATGCATTGGTTTCTCTTATCATCGAAACCAAAAACTGGTACAGGAACAGCGTGTCCGTCTGCCACCTGCCTGTTACCCCGCGGAGAGGACCCTGTTTGCTCAGCTCTCTGCTTCCTAAACCACCGGCCTAACAAGGAATATGCCGTACAGCCTGCTACGTGAACAACCTGCAGCTGTCTATTCGACTAGACTCAGCATGGAAGTACCCGAGCGCAAAAGGTTAGCGCAAAAGGTTAGCGTTACCCCGTTGTTATGACTGCAGTGGACGCTAGGGATTACGTAAGTGTGACCACGATCTTATGATTGATGTTCACGGTTTGTTCTGGCATCTGTATGCTGAGGGCACGCACTTGCAGTGCAGGTCAAATAGCAACTCCCTGGCAGGAGCGAGCGGGTGGACTTATGAGCGAAGGGCGAGCGGGATGTGTATACCATACAACTTATTAGCGCGGTAGCATGCAGTGCATGCAGCATATCATCTAAGCAGCGAGAATCTCTCCCTGACCTGTGACCTACGCTGAACTGTATCGAGCTGGTCAGCTGGGCCCAGATCGTACCTCAAAGCGACAACGTAGTACGAAGTTGATATAACGTGTGGAAGACCTTCCGGCCCCAACTTTAGAAGCCCAGTCCAGAATGGTAATGTTTTGAAAGCACTTACTCAGAATCCCAGAAAAAGTTGCAACTGTTCGTTCAAATGGTAACATTCATATGTACATTGCTGAAGACTTCTCCCATCTCAATGCAGTCAGCTGAGCCATACAGTACAGTACGTAGGTCAGACAGAGTAGGCGGCAGGCCTGCTTTCACTGCATCCAGTTGAAGGCAGGCAGCTAAATTGCTTAGGCCTATTGATTTTATTTTTGTTTTGATCATTTTCATGAGCATGCAGCACGTACTCTTTCTACGGACCCCTTACCCTACTATTATAGACCTAACTTAGTGCTTTACTTTGAAAACCACGCTTTCTCAAAATACTGTTGGCTAGGCCCATGTTCTTTGTTGAAGATCACTTAAGTGATCTTCAAGTGATCTTCAACAAAGAGCATGGGCCTAGCCAACAGTATTTTGAGAAAGCGTGGCCAATGGCCCATCCCCTCCCTCAAGTATAGTGAATTAACTTGAACCTATAATAAGGCCACATTCAAATTTTGTGCACCTGCAAAACCAACAATGCATGCCAATAACTGCAGTAACAATCAGTGCATCAATTCTTCTTGCAGCATGATGCTTACCACAAGCTCCCTGGCAAATGTGCGTGGACCGTCATAATATATTTCAAGCACGCACACGTACGTAAGGACATGCAGCCTCAAATTTAATGCTCAAAACCTACACAGAGCCATTTACATACAGCTCTGTACACAGATTGCAAACAGCGCCCGCTACCGGGCCGCTAGCCTTATTAGGTTCCTTCCGATATTCAGCTTGAGTTGGAAACTCCGAACTTGTTGTATGTGTATCTCTTGGTAGGAAAATTCTGAGGTTAAAGATTTATAGCTCGCAAACAAGATGAAGTCTGCCAAAAGATTTGCAGTTACAAACAGACTCACATTCATTTTACTTGTTTTATACAAAAGAAAACTTTCTTACAGTGGCCTTATTAGGTTTCACCATCATATGGTTTGTATGATGAGTAAATTTTATCCTGAAGGATATCATGCATTGTTTTGAAATTCTTTGATGTAATTTCATTGTGTACCGGTAATCCAGTTATTTGTTTGTTATTTTAGAACTGTGATTCTCAAGGACGGCTCCCTGTTGGTGCAGCCCCTGAATTGATTTTAAGGTTTGAGAAAAATCATATACGATAATTAGAAAAGATGAAGGGGCCGGTACATAGCAAAGTAGGAAAATTAAACTTAGTAACCTTAAAGTCACTACTTGACACTTCCAAGTTTGCTCTTCTAAAGGGGTGCTAGCTTGCACAGCATATTCCTTATTCAGTCATGTCTACAGTAGCCTAGACTTAAATTCGTTTGGGGTGTTGACAATCATGGTACAGTATTCACAAGGTGGCATATATAGTTATAGTGGTGCATTGTGGAGTAATTGTGTTTGTATAGTGAAAATTGCTTGTAGCATATCCTGGAAATTTAATTGCAATGTGAGGTGACTGTAAAATTAAAAAAACATGTTCCAGGGTGTCAACAAGTGGGGGGATAGGAAGGAAATCACCCCCCCCCCATTTTTCTAGAACCCAAACAAAAACAGTAGCTGGTACATGTTAGATTTCATAGCTTACAAACTAGCTTAATCAATAAAATCAAGCTGGAAAATTTTGGAAACAGCCGTTTAATGGATTAAAATGGTGGGAACATGCCTCACAGATTACATCTCAGATCTTCTGAGATCCAATTTTTTCTGGGGCTCCCTTAAGGGCCCGAATCCCTTGTTGCTTGGGCTTCGCAATTTGTACTGGAATTATTTTGGTCAAGGTTATGTCCCCCACTTTTGAGAAGCTGTTATAAACTCTCTTGAGTATGTTGATTGGTTACTGAAATTAAAATTCCTTCAAGTCATTTTTAGGTATTAACAATGTGTTTGCATCAATTTATGTGAGCTTGCTCTTCCACAGCTCTGTTAAATGAAATAGAATTATCAACAACTTGAAGCTTTTTGACCTTTTGGAATGCAGCCCTTGAACTCAGCAGACCCAGTTCTCTATCTGGCCACCTTTGAATATAGTTCAAGAGTTTCCTCACATGCTGGCCACTAAAGCAGGTGAAGTTCAGGACTGTTGTGACTTCACCCATTTCAGAGTGCAGTTTTTGTCAGCACCCTACTTAGTTTGGAATGCCAAAAGTTTTTCCCCCGATGTAATCTTCCAGCGATGATGAGTGACTGCAACAAATTTCTTGATTTTGCACAGAGTAGGGCAGATTGCTCAATAAAAACTGCAATTTTGCACACTTTTTTCAAAAGTAGCCCCCAAATTTTTGGCAACAAGCCAAAATTTTGCTTATGCCATCCTTTCGGGCAACCTGGCTGCTCAGTCAGTAAATACAATAACTCCTTAAAATGATTGAGATGTTGATCGGCCACAGGGACAGTACATATGAGGCCCATTCCACTTTTTGGGTGTTCCATTTCACAGGCATTTTCAAGGCCCATAGCCAGCTTTTACCTGGGGGAGGGGGGGTTCGTCATGAGTATGCGCGGCAGGACTATCTAAGCGGAGCGCCACCATCGGTTGGCGTGGAGTGTACAAGAAAATTTTTGGCTGTACAAACCCCTAAGATGGCCGGAAATGGCACTTCCCAAGTGTTTTAAGCTGCATGTACCCAGCCCTGAAATATGGATCTCATGTCTGCAATTTCTCAATTACAGTAATGCAAAAAAAATCAATGTATGAAAAAAGTTAATATATATTTCTAAGCAGAGCCCTACCATCGGTTGGCGTGGAGGGTACAAGAAAATTTTTGGCTTTACAAACCCCCAGATGGCCGGAAACGGCACTTCCCGAGTGTTCTAAGCAAGAATATGTTCAGCCCCCACTTTTGAATTCTCCCCTCTTCTTGGAGCACTTGACAAATATTGGGGGGCTGAATGGAAGGTTTATTACCTTGCATCAATGTTTTCTTTATTCCCTTGAGAGTTAGTTTGTGGCTGTAAGAGAGTTACTGTATGAGTCAATGGGGCTGGGGCCGACCCTAGGGAATTGTGTTGTACTGAAACAAAAGAACTTCTCGTAAGTACTAGGGTCACTTGGGGTGGGTCTATGCTACCGTTGACTTAAATTATGCACATTGTTGCCATACCTTGTGTGGTGTTTGTCTCCCCTGTCTCGGAATGTGGCTGTCAAACCATACTGTCCGGTAAAGCCGTACTCATTGTACAGTACAACAGTATTTGATAGGTTAGCGCGATGCATTTTGCGGATGCTACAAGTGAATTACTTCAACTTACATATGTGGGACGTGGGTATGGGGAATCTATGGTCGTATTTGTGAATACAAGGTATAGGATACTGTTAGTTTTATTCACTGTTCACGGCATCGGCATAGGCCTATTACTTGGTCAGACCAATAATATGACCAATTAAGCTTTCAGAATATTTAGCCTACAAAGCAAAATTAGGGAAAACCTGTCAGATCATGTGAGAAATACATGAAATTCGGACATTGTGGGCAATTTCACAAACCCGCCTGAACGTTTGGCAACCCTAAATCATAAGCCTACGGTTTAGTGAGGAGGGCACTAAAAACATTGCATGTATGCAATACATCACTGAGATAAAATGAAAAATTTCAATTTTTATTTTCTTGTCAAAAGTTTTCTGAATTAAATCCACATTTCGAATACAAAGCAATGTTATTAAAAAAAACTGTTTATAGTATGTTTGGTAAGAAAGCTGCTGAGTTTTCTTTTCCTTAAAAATTGAATAGTTGTGTATTACATGTGTTACTTAACTTACGGGTACTTATTTTTGTTACGTCTGTTTATATGGTCTCTGAATTTCTTCTGAATAAAACTTCTAGTCACAAAGATTTTGGAGGCTAAACATAACCATACAACTTGTAATTGACACTAGAAAGACAGTTCCATGGTGCTGCTACTGTACGAGTGCACTGTATGACCCACAGCCTCCTGACCCATTCCACGTGACGTGTGTTACATACATTGGACCGACATTTATGTGGCCCTTCTATCAGATAATATGCACATGGTAGTAGTTACACTTGAATGTTTCATATGGAAATGTTTAATACCATATGAAGGTGTGTTTGTAGAGAAAGTTAAAGAAATCAAAAATAACCATGCACTGTTGTCAATACATGGTTAATATTCGTGAAGTGTAGGATTATGTGTATTTCACCCAAAGATATTATTAAGCATAGATTCGAAACTTAAAATGGTGTGTGGACTCCCCACGGAGCCCAAAATATTGGGGCGGAAGTGCTGATCACTGTTCAGTCGTTTTGAAAACATACAGGAAATGAATGTCTTACAAAAGTATTAATACTTGTTATTTCGAAACATTGTAAATGTAAGTATCACTCCTCAATGCTAAATGCCACTTACAAGAAGTTTATTTCTTCCTGACAGCATTACAAATAAGTACACCTGAACATAAACGCACAATGGCTGGTTTAAAGTTCATAGACTTATTCTCCTAGATTCATTGGATGGTTTCTATCGTATCTTTAAGTAACGCACACTTATATGCGCGTTTAATTTTTTACATGCTCACAACGGGAAATCAACCAGCACATTTGTTTTTGGAGTGCGCGGAAGTGTGCGTCAAGTATTCTGGATAATGTACAGAGAAATGCATTCTGCGCATATAGCATTCCTTGTAAAACTGCATGCACGCTAACCTCTTTCAACAATGGAATTTGCATTCTTCTTTTTGTACGCAGATCAAAGAATAGGACGATGCGCATGTCAAATTGACATTTCCTCCCCGATATTTGCGTCCTCATGATGAGTCAGTTTCCAGGTATAGGAGTTTGGAATGTATGCTTATAATATCTTTGGTTATACCAGACATAGTGGAAAATCTACAGTGGGCTTTTACGTTGTAGAAAATTCTTAAATTGAATTTAATATTGTTAAAAGGGAAACTATTGATTACAAATTTTATGCTGTGCATGCATTCATAAATCAAATGAGATTCTCAAGGAAAAGTATCTCTATAAACCTTAAACATTTCTGGAGGGCAAGTCAGTTTACATAATCTGTAATTTAAAGGTTATAATGTAATTGCTTTTGATTTGCAAAGCATTTTCATAGCTTTTATGAAAAAAGTGCAACATTTTAAGTCTAGCAACACTGGTATTTTAATTGTTTTATGAATTTTTGTTTATTTTAGATAATGTAACACACGTAACATAAGGCATGTAACGCACATAAGGTTTCGTGTGTTACAACATTTGATTGTAACATTATTATAATATGAAAGAATTTATTAATGATTTCTAAGGATCACGGTAATTAGGATGTTAAGGTAACTTTAAAAAGGATATAAATTTGATTCCTTACCTTATGGCAGGCTAGCAGAAAACATGAAGTTTTTTTTTTTTTTTGTTACGTGTGTTACATGTACCCCAGTTGTCATCATGACACTGCATTTAAATGAGGATCTTTACTATGCAAAAAATGAAATTCATGGATTTTTTTCAGGAAATATAATCAATTTACTGACATTAAGACAAAATTTACATTACTGAATAACTTATATAACTTATTACATATGGTGCAAATCAGTTGCAATTTTTAATAATTCACTAATTTTGCCTTTTTGCATCATTTGGGTACCTTCATTGCGCATGCTGTATGATATCCCCAAAATGCATGTGTTTATGTGTAAATTAGAAGAAAATGGTTGAAACATAAATTCTGAAGTGTTTTCCAATTTAAAACATAACACCATAAATCTGTGTCATTAGCTTTATTTTTTGGTTTGTAGGATCATTTCCCATGGAATGGGGCAATAGAATTATACTTCATATTTTTCAGATCTGCTACCCTTACTTATTAAAATTTTTAGTGCTCACACAATAGGCTAATCATCTGCTTTATGGTCTTCTCTTACTTTTCACTATTGTTGGTTGCCATTAAGCAATTTGAACTGTTTACTTTCCTCTGGCCTGTCTTTGTCATAGATTGATTGTTCAAATTTGGTCAGTTAGAGTACTGTCCTATACTTAGCTTGCAAAACTGGCCATAGGTCTGGTCTGCTTTAGCAATTACTTTCTGATCTTTGGCAGCTCTTCGTGAGAAGAACTTTACAGAGATAGTAATGGTTGCTATGTTGATAGCAGTGGGAAGTTTTACCAAGACCTGGCTTAACATGGAGATGAAACATTTCCTTTTTACTTAATTGACCAGGTAAGTGGCTCAATGTATTTTGATTTATTAGTCATAGATGAAATGCTTTGAAATAGGCTGGTAGGTTTGTTATGCATATAGAAATCTGCTCAATGTGTGCAATATTGGTCGGAATTTTATCTTCTCTTTCTTTTTTGCCAAGTAGGAGTAAAATTTTTCAATAGGTTTAAGACAGTTCAGGGCTGTGGAAAGACTTGCCCCCCCCCCCGCCTCAACAATTTTCACTTTGAAGGTTTTTGTCCTAAAACTTCCAGAATTACTTAGAAAAGGTCAAGACTTAAAGGGTTGAATGTAGGGCTGCAAAACTTGCAAGACTCTGCAGGCGCACATACTTTGACAACCAAAATTTCTAGCTCACTGGTGTATTTAATTTGGGACTAAGATAAAAATTTCTAGCTGCAGTGTGATTTTCGTGGATGCAATGCGTCTTTGCATCCAGCTTTTTGCAGGCGTGGTTGAATGGTTCAACCCCATGTCCCTCCCCCTCCCTTCAATCTTAGAAACCTTGTAACATCTTTGTAGTTACATTTAATGTTACGTATTGCCTTTTATAATGTACTACTACTGTAATGTTGTAAATTTAAGTGGAATTTGAACAGAGACTAATATAATTTCAGAATAACTTTAAAAACTCTGCAACCTATTTATTTTTGGTGGGAGGGGTTAATACATGTCCCATATTGTGTACTTGTGACAAAGCCTGACAAGGTACCTGTTACCTGCCTGCTCATTTGTGTTCTGATGACATAGGAAAGTTAAGGTAGTCTCTATTGTTATGAAAAAAATGAGAAAACTTTTCAATACAAAGACTGAAGTAATGATTTTGGGACATGAATGCAAACATTGGCTTAGAGCAAGGCATGTACAGGGCATGTACATCACACAGTATATCTGTACCATTGAACTGTGTTTGATGTTCAGTTGACTACACAATAAGTTCTACAAAACTTTAAGTGTTAGGAATTTCTTTTGTAATGTTTTCCTTTCTGTTTGAGCAGGTACTAGAACCATAGATGTTGTACCACTCCTTTCAATTTGTGTTAATTGTCTTCAGAAACAATACTTTTACAGTAGCCTAAATGCTGCCTAATTGAGCTAACTGTACAGACGAATACTCAGCAGTTAATATTATTACATTTATGTTTAGTTTCTACAATCCCGGACAAAAATGATGGGACAAAACAAGCAATAGAGAAATCACCATCCTCCTGTCTGCATCCCCATTCACCTGTTCAGTGTTGCAGCAGCCCAGTGTGTTCTGAGACTTCAACAGTGGTATGGGGAGTAGGGTTTGTCCCATGTACTTTTGTCAAGGATAGTAGGCCTATATGGAAACCTCTCTAGCTAAAAGTGAAAACAAATGTAGACTGGAAAATTGAGTATTAAAAAAATGTATCTAGAATCTCAATTCTTTGTTGAAATGTTTCATTTTGAAACCAGAAATCCAGTGAAGGATACCATCATAAATTTACCATACACCACACATCAATCTCCTTTTTAAGCATTTGAGTTACTTCTATATTAAAGTTTGCCCAAAGTGATGAACAATTCAAGTAAGGTCCTGCAACCAGAGAACAAAAATGTTGCCCTTGGTCGTAGGGCTGTGAACGTTTAGTAAAATTACTAAACGTTTAATCGCAAAGTTTTGCGATCGTTTAGCGATTAATCGCAAGTACTTATGATCAACACAGAGACTTTAAAAGTGCTCTTGAACATGATGAATATGTAAAATGCATTACTGAGGTCCAGGGGACATAGTTTCTATGAACCTGGCAAACACAGATCTTCATAGAAGTTCAACTTTGATGTATTTCACTTTTTCAAAAAGTTAAAGGGAGCATCCAATTTTCTGTAATGACTGCAGATTGTTTTTTATTTCCTACGGAAAAACAGGTTTTGCGATTAATCGCTGGTAGCTTTGTACTAAACGTTTATTACACATGCGATCATTTAGCGATTAATCTCTAAATGGTCACAGCCTTACTTGGTCGTAGCTTGTGTTGAATTTACAGTTTTATCATGTGTTCATCTTCTATTGGTCAAAAGTTTATTTGTCACTTTTTGCCCATTTTAGTATCTAGCAAAAAACATAATATATAGTATTCACTGTAGTGTTTTATTTCATTTATTAAAATATGTAAGAAGTGCAGTGCACAGTTGTTATGGTATACAGCTGCCTCAGTTTTAACAACATTTTTTGGTTGTCCACTGTAAAACTGTAAAACCTTTCTGCCCATTGTAGCTGTCCAAAAGAAAATATGTTGTCCAAAACAAAATACAGTATGTTGTCCAAAAGAAAATATGGTGTCTGATAAGATATTTTAGTTGCCTTGGGTGTTGTCTGTTTTCTTCTTTCTTAAAATTTGGTTTTCTATCAGAGAGCCAACTTCAGAATTTTGGCTGTCCATAACAAGTTTCGATGGCACAGGTGACTGGACAACTATTAAACTTGAGCCCTGTTACATATGGTACAATACCATAGAGTAAAAGAAACAGGAAGTACAATTAGGAGACAAAACTTTTAGATTAGTATATTTGTAAAATTTTAATTTCCTAAACCCTTAATTGTGTTTTTATACAATACCAGTCAGTGTAAGCCATGGCTATGTTGGGATACTGTTACTTTAAAGTAAATAAAAAGCAGAGTTTCATTTATTAAGATAAGGATAACCAGGAGATGTAATCGGGTAGTTGCTGTCTGTCACCTATTGCCTGGTGTCATGGTAACGATGCTGCAAAGGTCTGTAAGAATATTTGTTTTATCCTATTGATCATCTATTGAATTTTCAGGAATTTCTCAAATAGAAATCTAGCCTTGAACCTTAGTCCATCAAAACTGTGGAATTTCATGAATAAAATATTGTGAAATGAAAAGCAGAAAAGTTAATATTGAACAGAGATGAACATTTGTAGTGTGGTTTATAATAAGAAGGCAATGGAGATGTGAACAGCGAAATGACCGTACTATGGTAATAAGTAGAGTTGCAGGAAATCAATTTGAAAGTTTAGTCAAGTGAATTGAAATTGGAGAAGGATGTTGTTAGAGTGAATTCTCCTACAGAGGTGTGGTATTCACATATTTGTTTGGAGAAATAAATTCAAAGCTTAGCTTGTTGAACGATCAAAAGAACCGTGATAAAACTGATGTCAGAAGTGGAGATTGTAGAAGAGGTAAAAACATGGCATTTTTAAGAAATAATTGGACAAGAAGGTTGTCAGGAGATCTCCTTGCTGAGGTGAGTTTCAGGTACTGGAGGTTAAGATTTTGAAAAATGGTACTATAACAGATGAATAGTAGATAAAGGCTTGACATAACTAACAGCTCTGGTGGCAAAAAGTTGTCATGCCTATATGATGATGATTGCTCTTGTCAGCACCCACAAAAAGGCATCAAGGTGTAATAAAGGCTATCGTGACAGTCTGCCCCTCAGACTCACTTTTAGTGTCCTTTTTGAGTCCTGTCTTTAGCCATTGTGTTTAGCTATTGTTGTGGAAGAGAGGTAGGTAATAATAGTGGTATGTCTCCCAGGGCTCGAAATAAGCTTGAAAAAGGGCACAGCCAAAATGAACAAATTGGCTGTCAGTGCTGCTGGTTATTTCGAGCCCTGGTCTCCTTAAGTTTACATGGTAAACATTGTCAAGTTGCATTCATAATGAAGGGGAGATTACCTCAAGAGCAACACTGGTGTAAACTTTGACTTTGAAATAGGGCTGTAACCGTTTAGCGATTAATCACTAAACGATCGCACGTGTAATAAACGTTTAGTACAAAGCTACCAGCGATTAATCGCAAAATGCGTTTTTCCGTACGAAATAAAAAAGAACCACCAGTCATTACAGAAAATTAGATGTTCACTGCAACTCTTTTTGAAAAAGTGAAATACATATACAAATGTCACGCACGTGAACATATGACATCAAAGTTGAGCTTTCATGTGGGATCCGTGTTTGAGGTTCATGGAAACTATGTCCCCCGGACGTCACTAATGCATTTTACACTTTCTCATGTTCAAGAGCATGTTTAAAGTCTCTATGTTGATCTTAGGTACTTGCGATTAATCGCTAAACGATCGCAAAAATTTGCGATTAAACGTTTAGTAATTTTGCTAAATGTTCACAGCCCTACTTTGAAAAGGCTGGCTGGCCAGGTACCAGTTCCAGCTATATGTATGCATGAAGAATACATGACCTTACTGCAGCTTCAAGTATTATGCAATCATGAGCTTAGCATGCATAGCTGAGAAACATGTTCCACAAGTTCCAAATACCACCCACCCAATTTTAGATCTTTAAAAGATGGCCGAGAAAACACAACGGAAAGGCAGAAGTCTTGAAAGGGTTTTGCCCTTTCATTCTCAGTGCTGTTGCAATCACATCATGACTAGCTAGTTGATCTAGTCAATAAGTAAACCAACAGCAGGATTTGTGAATATTGTTGGCAGACTGGTGCATTTCCCCATAGTTGGAAGTGTACAGACAAAGTTGCATTTATTTTTTGAAACAAAACAAAGGGTAGGAGTAACATTAGAGTCACTGAGCAATTGCTTAAGAGTAACTTGGGGAAGTCATTTCCACAAATGGATGTATGAGTCATGCTTAATCAAAGTTTCAAGTTTCCAGTTGTGGCCATTTTGAATTCACTCATAAAATATTCATGAAGTCAGTTGGCTGGGTTGACAAAAATTCACTACACGCTGGTACATATTGTTAACTATGCAAGGTATCAACTGTCTATTGCAAACTAAAGATCAGTAATACTGAAATCTCCCCCACCCCCACTCTCCCTTGTGTCCTTCTACTGATTGAATCTTTTGTAGAAAGTAATTAAGGCACATCAAAATTTCTTTTAAAAACAACATACAGTAACACTGTCCAATTGTTGTGACTCAGATGATCTGGAACACTATTGTTGTAAAAGTCTTGTAAGTATAGCCATCACTTTTGCAAATAAGTTAGTTTTGCAAATTTTGCATCACTGTGGAAAATTAATGAATATGTTCCCATACTTGTAGAACCAAAAAGGAGATAAAAAAAAAATAATATTGCACTGCTTGTGCTATTGTCATGCACATAATTTTTGCTTTGTCTGAGGTATGCTCAAAAAGTTCGGGTAATTTCCTTTTCCAAGTTGATAATTACTGAGCAAGTCAGTTTGGTTTTAGATTAACTACTGTAGGCATTGTTGTTTATGAAATTATGAGAGTGGTATAATAGTAGCCATGTATTAGTGTACTGCAGAGTGCATAGTTACAGTGCTTCAATTTGTGATGCACCTGGAATGAAAAACAAAAGTTTCCAGAAAAGCAAATTCAAGTTCAAGTTGTAACAAGTGTGTTCACCTACAGAAAAGTGATTATATGTTACTAAAATTGCAGTACCTAGAATGATTTTTAATGAATGGTGTGCTGAAATGAATAGACACAGCATTAAGAAACTGAAATTTCAAAACTCTAGATGAGAGAATAGTACTCATTCTACTGTAGGTAACATTTGTGCAGTAGGTATGTTACTGTAGGTTGGAGAATGTTCAAAATATTAATGCGGTGTTGGTGATTGCAATATTTTGGGAGTATGTTAAGTGTCTTCTGTCCTATGAGATGCAACTCTGAATGGAGTCGTGACTTTTAGGTTATAAAAATACTAGAATCAAAGTGTGGCTATAAACTGTAGATTACCCTCCTACCAACAAGTACACTAGTTACAGGATTCTCCATGGCAAAGGTGCCCAGCTGTCAGTGTGGGAGAATCACCAAGGTCAACAGAAACTGGGTGATCAAATTAAGAAACAAACAAAAAGAGCCAGTTGTATTAAATTTCTTCGTTAAAACCTGCAGCAAAAACCATATTTCAACTCTAAAATACAAGTTTTGTGCCTATTTTTGATAGCATTAAAATTTCCCAGGATTCCCAATTCCAAGGAAAATGGAGTTGCTACTCAACTCTTCACAAGAAGTTGTGACTCTGAAGTAGATATTTTTGCCCAGACCTACAGTAGTGCTATTTAGAGTCCCATAAAATGCTTACATTTATAAAGAACCATTGTTTTGCAAATTCATCGTAGACTGCTCTTAACCTTTTATTTCTGGGGAATCTAATTCCCTGTAAATTACAGTCACCTCTGTTTGAAGTAGTTTACCCTGGTACTTACTCCTATTTCATGAATGTCTAGTCTCGAAAATGTGGTAAGATTTCTTGACTGAATTAATTGTTAAATTTATGACAATGAACTCCTTTGTTTACCTATAATGTTCAATATTCGTAATGTGTGGCATTATGAAAGGTACTTGTAAGGAAATAGAGGTGAGTAGTCAGATTTAGCTGATGTGTCAAAAAACTGCTATATTCCCATTAACTGTTTGTCATAGAAAAGGCAGAATTACTCTTGGCTGCAGCCAGGAATCGGAAATCAAAAGCTCACCGTATTTAGCTTTAGATTGAATCAATTACTTCTCTATGCAAATAGTACCAACAGAAAATATGTCACAGTGAAATTCTGCCTCTTGTCTTGGAATTAACATATGTCCTTTCTTTCTTCTGACCAACCTTTGAACAAGAGGCTGTATACTTGGAAGGAATATAGGATATAATCTTACATCTGAACAGCTGTACTTGAAATATATACCATCCAGATAGCAGATAGCAAGAAACTAATTTTCTACTTGAATGAACAATGGTTCATTGTTTGCCTGTTTTCTCAGAAATGTAATAAGATGAAGGCTAGATGTAGAAGTAAACATTTTCACCTTTGTTTTTGATTAACAGTGTAAGATCAGCAAGATTTTGATTCTAAGTATCTGTTTCTTTTAATGGAAAGTGGATGTTGTTTGAATTTTCTTTTTCAAACTCTGCATTTATTGTGAAAAACTTGTTTGCCACACCATCCCTACAACAAGCCTGAAAGTAGTCTGGGACTCTGGGTCAAGTCAGTATGACAAAACTGACCAACCATGAAGAAGGCTATACCTATAGGGCCAGATCATTTACATCTGCTTGTATACTGTTTGTACATTAGATACAGTGGATTTGTGTCTTGTATTGTTATTTGTTTCATTGAATCTGCTGACCTCATCAGATCAAGTCTTTAGAAGGTTCTCGTAGAGAAGAAATTTTTCTTTAATAGGAAAAAAATTTTCATTGGTGTGGTGTACATACTGTATCAGAACAACTATTTACAAGCCCTGAGGATTAATGGATCTAAAATCTCTTGGCAACAGTTGCAGAGGAAATTATTTTGAAAATATGGAAATACTTTCTTAGTTTTGGAACTTAAGCAAATGTGAAACTCATACTAGTCCTGCTGGGAAACTTGTTATCTTTTGTTGAAAATGGATTACAAACGACGAAGGCATCATTTGCCAGCTACGGTGCATGCTGCAGTACTTTCATCTCGTAGGATACGACATCAGAGATTTATCAGGCAGTATCCGGTAAAGAGGCAGAGAGAAATAATAGTGTAGTACCTAAAAATAAAATTTTCAAAAGAAAATACTTTTAAAGATTCATATCCTTTTAGTTTTTTGATCAATAAGTTTGACTTTTGGAGCCTATGTAGCTGCAAAGGATGTGTGTGAGGTTTTGTAACTTTATCATGAGCCGAAGCAGTCAGGCCTAAACTGGGGTTAAATTCATTAGGCCTACAAAACTGACATATATAGCTGTAAGAAAATTTGTTACCAATTAAAGTATACACATTCCAGTTTTTGTAGGCGTTATTAGTTTTTATATCACTTTTCAGTGATTAGGATTCTAATGCATAAGTGAACATTGCAAAAGCTAAAATAGAAGATTCCAGTTAGCATCCAAAGATTTCTCCTTTTTGCTTAGTTGAGAGACAGTGTTTTCATGTGGGCTTTACCTGTCAATTGCCTGTATTACATGGATTGTATGGTATGCAATTTGGATTAAGGAGTGACAAGTTTTGAAAGGGTTTTTGAAAGATTTTTTGTAACTGTGGATGAAGTTGGGTTACTCCATTTCAAGTTGTCATGCCCAGTTTAGTCTCATGTACAAGAAAGTAAGCAATCTCAACTTTTGTATTGTGTAATTTTAAGTGTTAATTGTAATGTTATACAGTATGTATGTAATTTTAATAGCTATGTTCTTGCTGGTCTTTTGTTCAATTATTTAGTTCTTGGTACACAGTTGGCTAGCCTGGAATTCAGACTGAGTCAACAGACAGTGATAGCTTGGTCAGATACCTTTGTACAGTAGTATTATCATTCACCTGTAGTAGCTAGATGGAGATGGAAGGAGGGCCAGAGGAGGGGGGGGGGTGAGAGCAGAGCTGGAAGGGAGGGGGGAATGAGAGCACATCTCCATACGGAGGATGCATAGCTACTGTACTGAGAGAATGAGACTGTAGGAGGAGTTAGCCACTCTCCCCTGATGTGGAATTTTGTTTAAGTCTTAATTATTGCAAAAGTAGGCAATTTGAAGCAATTTAGGCATGAAAAGAACAACAATATAACCCTCACCCTATTTTTTTTTTTTAAATTGCACTAAAAATTCTACATTCCAATAAATTTCACTTAAGACTCATGCTGCCTTCTCTATGTCATACAGAATTACTCATTTTAATGAGCTTAACACATCTCTTCAGGACTTGTTGTCAGTAGGGTGCACATGTAAATTGCTCCTGTCCCATGTGTACAGCTCAGCACATGGTATTGTATGTATAGAGAACTACTTTAGGCCAAGGCAAAATGGACCACCTCCCCCCCCCCCCCCAAAAAAAAAAAAAAAAAATAGCAAACTGCAAATAGGAGTATCTTGTTCACTGCTTTAAGTTGCAGAGGTTGGTAATAACCCTTGAAGGTAGATTTATGAATATTGATGTTTGAAGTTTTTAGCCTTTATGACAGTTATATCACAGTTTATATTGTATCTCACCTTATTCATGACTTGATACATGGTACTTTACTCTTTATGAAACTTTTTATCTTCAGATTCAAATAGGAACAAGGAACCACCTGCCTGCATTGAATGTTCCAAGAAGTATGGCTGCCTCATTGAGCCATGTTCAATCTCCATCTACGAGCAGGCCAAGTTCCAGCCGGCCAGGATCATCTAATTCTCGATACACCCCTGTTGGAAGTTTGGCAGGAAATGAATTAGGTTTGTTTAGCTATTCTTCCCTCATTTTGGTATGGTATCGGATTTTACTTGGCACAGGGTGCCTACAGCCCAGGTATTCTGGAAATGAGAAAACACTTTGTAGTGATGGAGTATTCCCCATTTCCAGTCAGGGTAATATCTGGGAATGAACTAATCAGAAAGTAAAAAGGGAATTTAGTGAAACAAGTGTCCAGTCTGTTACATTTCTTGTAATGCATCAAAGAGTAAGCATGAAGACATGTGAGATATAGGTGCAAATAATTCTCCTAGAATTTTTACAATTCATGTCTGGAAAATTTCAAGGAATTTTGTTTTCTTTCATAAAATCCTATAAACCCTGTGGAATGAAAACATTTTTAAGAGTTCCTGACATATTAATCCTGCACTGTGACACCTGAGCTTTCTGTTTATCTTGAAGATATGTTGTCGTAGTAATAGTATCTTTATCATGTTCAAGGATCACTCAGGTTGATCAAGTGAGACCATATTCTGTAATTCAAGAGAAAAGAGACATTGTTAAGTCCCACTTTTGCCAAAAAGATTTTCTGCAGTGTGGTTAAAAGCTACATTAAATGTGAAGTTAATTCAGAATAAAGGAATTCATTATCTTCAAGCTATCATAATTCTGATGATGTGAATTAACAAGGGCCCACTCAAAAGTGGGCCCTTGGATATTGTACTTGCAGGGAGTAGAATTATCCATGGATCCTTTTTACAGCAATTTTCCCCATTGTCAAGCTCACAAGTGTTACAATTTCACATCCTTCCACTAATTGTTGTATTATTTCTTTTGATTTGTATAGTTTGTCTTGCTTTGAATATGTGAAAACGAATGAATAAATGACTGAATACCTTAGAGTACAACAAAAGTACCTACTGTTGTACAGCACTGGCAGTGAGTATGAACTCAAAAACGGATTATGAAGTCCTAATGTTTTCCCTACCAAACAGTACCTTAAGATGATTCCAAGTACTCTGTGGTAGGTGATTTTAAAGAAGTTATGTGTGATTATTAATCAATTTCTGTTTGATACTCTCTGTTTAAGGGAAAAGTTTGGCATATGTACCTCCTATAAGTGAAAAGGATTGTATGGAAGAGTTGAGAGAAGTTTTGAGAAAACCACTAGAAAATGTCAGCAGACAGAGATTACGAGCTATTTTGTATGGATTCAGAAGAAAAGGAGGATTAGAAAACAGGATATCAGTGCAACATATGAACAGTGTGCTACTAGAACATGAGGTCCGTTTATCTAGTCGTATTACTCAGCTTATAAGGAAAGGATTTGAAGGAAAATATGGGATTGATTATGAGTCCCTTTGGAAGCTCATGTGTGGGTCCCAGGCATTATCAGGTGAGCTGATCATGATGTAATACACTTAAGGCTCTTATATTCATGGGAAGGAGGATGCGCCATTTTCACCCTCCAGCATCCAGCCATACAGACTTTAGGAGAAAAGAACTTAAAGGGAAAAAGCAGTCCTGCAGTCCCTCAACTTTATTTTAAAAAATCTGCTTAATCTTACACATCTCCATATTTAGCTCACAAGTATCCTTTATTATGTTTCTGTATAAAAACTTGGATATTGAAGGTAATTAAACCAAGGAGTTATTCTGCATGAATTTAACAAATATGTAACAAAAGATACTGCCACATGATTGACACTGTAGGAGCCATTCCTGAATTAGGGTGATGGGGTAGACTAATTCAAATTGCAGGGGGGGGGGGGCTGCATTTTCTCCTTAAGAAAGTGAAACATTCAATAGGGCACATACTTACTGGCATATACCACAAATTAAACCTATGAAACAGCTAGATACACTGTTAGGTGTACATGTGTTGCTCAATATGTGGATGTTGCATCTGTACATGGCTGTGGACTTTCTGCCAATTTGTTCATTAAAGCAGGGAATTGCCATCTAAATGGAAACTCTCTGATAAAAGTCAGTTGTAATTACAGGTCTGAATTGACAGTCTTTCTACACTTTCTTACCAATAATCCTTCTTTGTTTAGGTAGAGACAGTGTGATCTGCTTATATGGAGAAGATATTTTTCCAGGATCCAGGAAGCAGTCAGTAAGTGGGACGGTTATGGACCCTAGGGACCGTGAATTAATTGATCGTTTAAAACATCAGCTGATGTCCAGCAGAGATCATAATCTTGCAGAAATCAGGAGCATTTGCGAGGAGAAAGATACCCTCAGGCATGGCATTTTGCCTGTTAGAGTTGTAAGTACTACTGTGCATACTGCATTTACTCTTATAAATGCCCCTCTCTAATAAATGCTACCCCGACATTTTTCTTTTGCTCTCTTTAATAAACAAACCCATTATCAACAGAATTAGTGACTTCCCATACCTTATTAAAGTCCTGGACTGACATTGCTATGATTGTTACAGATAGAAGCAGGTATAGTAAAGTTGCAGGCCGGTTAGAGTTTCCATGTGAATTTACATTCTTGGGACCAAAACCAAATATACAGCACCTCAAGACCCATTTGTAACATAAAAATTTGAATTGATAATGCAACCCTAATAAATACCCCCACCCCCACCTGGAAAATTTCTGTATTAAACCCCTGGGACATTTTAATAGAGTAAATATGTTAGTAGGGTTATTGCTATATGATATACACATAACATGAAGGGAAGTACAGTATGGTGAAACAAGTTCAAATATTACCCAAATGTTATGCAGGTAACATATGATGAAAAGTTTTGGAAGATAACCCCCAAAGTACTTAGGGACTGTGACTGCTCATTTGTTTCATCATTTGCACAAGTGAAGAAAACACATTATGGAAGGGAGGGGAGGGTCAAAGACCTTTGTAAAGTACTAAGGTCTTGTGTTGAAAGTCATTATTCATATTTGTTTTAAAGTGCACTGTAGAGGGGAGGGGTCTGAGGAAAGAGTAAGTAGGCTCTGTCTTATGTATGCCTTCAAAACTGGTGAAAAATGGGAGTAATAATGCTGAAAATAATACCATGATGAACAGTTTGTATGAGAAACTGTGAAAGCAAAATATAATGGTATGAAAATGTTGTGCATGGTGCTGACTGTAAGTATTAGCATTACAAGTTCAGCTATTGTCATAGCTATGAGTCTGTCTGTCTGTGTGTCTGTCTGTCTGTCCATATGTCTACAGTCTGTCTGTTTGTCAATCTGTGTACAGTCTGCACTATTGTGTGGGAATGGGTAATATGGAATATTTTCAGCTGTGCTACAGCCAGCAGTCAAACATGCTGCTGGAAACCAGAAGGACATTTCAGCCAATCTTGCCCTAGCAAAACACCTGCTTTTGGGATAGTCTATCTGTCTTACTGTGGCAATCATAATCAATGTACAATATAGTACTGTATTTGCAGAGACATGTTAAACTGCTTTGAATGACTTGGACTGTTTAAGTCGCTCTTCATTGCCAGCAGGTTGTTTTATAAAACTATCTAACATACAAGAAGGCATTTTGTCTGTTCAGCTGTCATTAAAGTAAGTGTGTAATTGTGTTATTTTTCAGGATATTATAAGATTGTAACCCAGTCAGTCATGCCATAATATTAAGACCTCCCAGCGCATCTGTCAGGCCTGTTCCTACTTCTTCGAAGTTTCAGTCATTTAAGTAAATACTTGGATTCTTTAACCATGATCCTTGGTGTGCTATAAACACTGTTTTTGTGTGTGTATGTGGATGTTTCATTGTCATTGCTATTCCTTTCTAGCTTAGAAAAATCTGTGAAGAACAAAGGCTTCCTGTTTCTAAATCCCTCTTGAGTGTGCTGCTTGCACGATGTGACGATGAGAAGAATGGGCAAGTCAGGTATGTTCTGGATGGTGAGGAGGGGAGCGGAGGGGAGGGACATTACTCATATAAAATCGAAAATGAAAGGAAACATTCTGTATTTCCTTCACTGTGGTTCTCTATTTTGCAATTTTTTTTTTTTTTTGTTTGTTTTGGTTATGCTTGAATTGTCAAATAACTGCATGGGTAGCTGAGTTTAACTATTATACACTAGGCTGAAATACTATTGGTGAATATACTAAGCTAGTGCTTGGAATACTATTTAATGATGACTTGTCAACACATCAGTATAAATATTAATTGAAAAGTTTTTGAAAGATGTGTGACTTGGTTGGAATTCCATAAGGGACCTTCAAGTACCTTGGGCCTGGATGAAAAGAGCTTGCAAAAATAATGTTTCATCGTTTGACATTATGAGTATTTTGGCAATGATTACATGTAATTCATTATCACTCCAAAGTGCAGACCAGCAGCTACTTGTTTACGGAAAGCACATAATGCAGATCAAAGTAAGGCTATGATATCACCCTTGTTTGTAGTAATCTCATCTGCTTACATCCTGAGAACCATGGGAATTGAATGCAAATTTCATCTGAAATCTAGATTCAGTTCCTCATAAACAAATCAAACTTAAATTTTGGCATAGACTCTTTTTTTTAACTTCCTTTGTTTACTATGAGAGCAGTGCATGGAATGACCACTTAATTTTTTGCATTTTGTCCTGTTACTAACTCTATAAGTTTCTTGGTTTTTTTGAAACAGCTGGACAGATTTCCTCAATCTTCTTGAAAAAGCTTCTTCTGAAGTGTCAACTTCTGAAGAGGTTTCAACATTTCCCCCTCTAACTAAGAGCAGGCCAGAAAGTGTCGCAAAATCTGCAAAGAACCAGTTATCATCAATAAGTAAGTTTGATTTTATTTTTTGAGTATTGGAAACTGTCGTCAGGGTTCTAGCTAGGAAAACATTGGTGGTGGGCTGTAATTATTGGATGATACACCCCTCTGCCAGTGGCAAGCAGAGCAAGCAAAATATGGAGACCATGGTGCCCCTGCTAAAAATGACTGTTGCGGATTCACAATCTGCTTTCTTGGAAATTGGCAAAAGATAGCACTTGTTAAAACTATAATCTAAATTAGAGAACATAGAACTTTTATTTCTTGGTATGGGCAAAATTTATAGTGAAGTCTATTTTCCTAAATCTGGATGAAAATTTCAAGTACTGTGTCCAATTGCTACCCGCTGTGTCCTCCTTCCTTACTGCTGTTGTAAAGATTGTATTATGCAATTATTCTTTGTAGTGATGTTGTCCACTATTTTTGGTTGAATTTCCAAAGGCAGCATTGTGACTATTGCAGTCGAGTTGGAGAGTGTGTATGTGTGTGTGGAGGGGGTGTGTGTTTATTGTATGTCTGTATGTGATGCCATAACTTGTGTACAAGCAAACTTATAGTGGGAAAGGTCTGCTTTGCACAATATTTGGTAGGTATATGTTGACCTAGCTGATGTGAAGTTGTACCCTGTTGCTTTTGGCACCAGTATTATGCTTAGTAATGAGTGAGTGGGGCTAAATGTAAAAATCATAAAGCATTAATGGACCTTTTGTGGAATTTGGCCAGTGTAAGCACTGAATAGTATTTCAAGTACAATGCACAGCAATTAAGTTTTGAACCTATGTTGTCTTTTCTATGGAAAACATTTTTAAAAATCATGAAAATAACATCAGACCATGAAGTGAGACTTCCGTTTGGCATGCAGCTGAGTGTATATATGTCACTGTCCTACATCAAAGACGCTAGGGTGTGCATGAATGGGGAATTAACTACTTGAATGCTACCTCAGGTTGGTAAGTTTTATCTAGAGAAAGTTGATTGTATGTCACTCTCCTCGATCAAATATACTTGAGCTTAAATGAATTGTTACTTCTCTAATTGAATATTACCTCTTTATACTACAAACAAACTGTAATTGTATAACACCTGTAAGAAGATTCTGATGTAGAGTGAACCTGTTAAAAGAAGGGTCTAAGCTCAAATCCAGCTTTGATATATTAGAGGGGTACTTATTATAAGCAATCTGGTGAAATTTCCATTGAAACACAATGTGTGGTTCTCAAGATATCAGCAGATAAAGTTGTCACATTTTCAACACAAAGTGAACTTGAAGCAAGCACATATGATGTCATACCCTCACATTAATGAGCAGTCTTTTGTTTTTCTTTAAACTTTATCACCACTTTTCTCCTCAACAATCAAATGTTATCGCAATGTGGTTGCATGAGAGACATGGGAAAATCACAAACTTCACATTCCCCATGGGGAAGTCCTATCCCTATTAATTGCAAGGTTAACACAACAGACTGAATGAACAAAGGAAACAAAGCATTCCTTATCAATGTGAGGAAGTGATATCAGGGAGCTGCTTACTGATATAACTTCCACTTGCGTAAAGCTTACTTTGGGTCACAAATGTCGTAACTTCTTTTGCTGATATCTCGAGTAATAGAAGTCCGATTTGAATGAAAGTTTTACCAAAATGCGTAGATTTAGTTCCTCTTGCACATATGAAAAGTAAATTTTTGCTTAAACCCTCCTTTTAAGTAGACTTTCATGGTCATGATAAGTATTAAAAATGATAGGAACTTTGCAGTAAAACTTTCAAATGGCTCTTGGGCTTGAAAATTGCATTTAGACAACACACACTACTTGAAGTACCATTTGGTGACCAATTAAGGTCAAATGATAAACAAATCATAAAATGAAACCCATTGCCCAGCATCATTACCATTGTAGAGTTTTGTAGATTTTTTTTTTTGGGCAAAATAATTATCAGGGTAGTCAATTTGCAGCAAGTAAAGCAGTTTTTTTTTTGGTAAATTTATCATCGTAGTTTATTCTGTGGGTTTCTCTATACATCACTTAAATAAAAAGTTGTGATATATTTAATGAGTTAAATATAGAAATATCTTTAAGGCAATAGGCAGGTAGTGGTTTCTCTTATTTTAAAAAAAAATTGTGCTTCTGGGAATAAAGGTAGCGTACTACTTATTCAA
The DNA here is from genome assembly GCA_029531755.1 of Holothuria leucospilota. Taxonomy (NCBI): domain Eukaryota; kingdom Metazoa; phylum Echinodermata; class Holothuroidea; order Aspidochirotida; family Holothuriidae; genus Holothuria; species Holothuria leucospilota. The sequence goes on along the minus strand of CM055969.1, from coordinate 12,960,645 downwards.
GGGAAATTCTAGCAGAGGAAAGTCCATTACAAAGTTAACACCCTCAAAAAATTTTGGGGGCTCAGTTTAAACTATGTTGTGAAGTGATGTGCTCTGTTTGTGATGTGCATGTGGTAGAAAATGAATTGCAGTACTGATTATGCCAAATTACAGAAATTTGAAGGTATTTTAGGTACTTTATGTATTATATCCTTCCGCTATGCAAAACGACATTTTTAATGAAACACAAAAGTAGGAAAGACCACTCTGTTTTACAAGTTCTCCTAGCTCAAAATCTCAGTGGTCATGGTACACAAATTTGAAATCATTGTGAAAGGCCTACTCATGAACGTTTATATGAGGGGTAAATTGTACCTCTTGAGAACTTCTACAATGGTCCAGAGGCCACGGAACAGACTATATTTAGTATGTAAGTCAATGGAGAATAACAAGTGGTATGTTACCAAAAGCTTCATGATTAGCAGATCTAAAAGCAGAAAAGTGAAGGTGGAATTTATTACTGGAAGATCGGTTGAAGTTTGCTCAAGATGGTATCTACCAAGTCAATAGACTTTCATTAAACTGCATGGTGAGTGGCCTTGGAGGTAAAGTGCCTCTAAATACTGTAGCTTCAGGGTGCATTTACACCAGATCTAGATCTGATTGCCCAAACTTATCAGCAGATCCAATTGCATGTGTCGCTTAATCCTGAAGCATTTACACATGTCTCGTACTTTGATCCTCCTCCGTGATTCAGCAGAAGTGGCCTCCAAGTGAATTACAAAATAGAAGCACATTCGCATGCTCACCAAAATGTAAACAAAGAAATGAGAAAACTCATGTGTCACCATAATAATGTGCATAATCTGAGGTCACTTATGATCTCGGTTCACTGTTGATCCTTAGAGCATTAACACTACTAGTTTTGATTGCCTGCATGAGGTCTGATCCTCTGTATCTGATCTGTGTTTACACTACAGATTTGATCTCAAGCAGTGGATCTGACCCCGCACAGGCGATCAGATCCAGATCTAGTGTAGATGCACCCTTATTCAACTAGTTTTCAAGGTCTTTTGAGTGCTAAATAAGTACTCTTTTTATGGTATGAAATTTCCTTCTTAAAGACATATTTTTCCTGGAAGACCTTTCAAAACTCCTATTTGGTAACCCTGTCACAGATGTGTTAATTGTGGTCAATTTTCATATGTGTTTTCTCTTCTCAACAAAGTTAAACTGCAGACTCCTGTGACTGGATAGCTCTTAGCTGGACTTTTCTCAATGGAAAATCCCACCTGGACCACCTCCCCCAGTACAATTTGCACCTGGACAATTTCCACCTGGGACATTGCCCACTCTACACAATTCCAAGTTTTCTGGAAAAGTTGTCCAAGAGCAGCCCTCGAAAATAGCCTCGGCATTGGGCAGTGCCGAGGTAAATGCCGAGACAAATTGACTTGACTTCGGCAAAAATTTTGCCGAGGCGATAGATTGCAGGACACACATACGGGGACTTAACCGGTTAAAAAAGCTGCACACTAGGCCTACAAGGCTCAAAATGAAGCTTCGATCTGCGACTTGAAAAGAAATCGTTTTCTGATAAAATTTCCACCACGATCGAAACTTGAGCAAATATATTCAGCATATTGCTTTATATACAAAACATAGTTGCAATTTTTCAAGTTTTAACGGAAATCTTGATTTAAAAGTTTGTTATGATCTGTATTTACTGTACGTACGAAACTCACTGTCTGCTGTCAAGAAAGCGATCACAGTACACACATGAATATGACACGGCAGAGTGCGACCTTTAGATTTCAGAACCGGCCGTTTTATCATTTTTAATATGTAATAAAGTGGGAAAATTCCCAAAGGGGCTGTATTGGCTTTATCAATGGAATTCCAGAGCTCAAACAAAAAAATTACGTTAACCTACTGTAGAAAAGTTTGTAAACAAGTAGATAGGCCAAACTTTCGTTGACTTGTTATGCACATGGCTGCATGACTTTTACTGCCGAGGTAAAGTGTATTTTTGCCGAAGTAAATCCTTTTTACTTCAGCAATTTTTTTTGCCGTAGCCAATATCTTATTTGGAAGGGCTGCAAGAGGGAATTGCCATGGTTTGAAAAGACCAGTGTAATTATGTGAGTGAAATTGTATGGGTGGGATTGTGCCAAGGGGAATTGTAGATCCCATGTGTGTTTAAGAAGTATCATAGTTTTATGTCTCTTTCCTTTTGTATATCATGCTTAATCTTTTTTAATATTTTGGTTGTTTTAAGATGAAAAGTCTAGAGTACCCAGCAGCAAGGGTAGAGTTACCAACAAACCAGCACCAGGTAAAAAAGCAACCAAGGAGAAGAAGACGACTGTACCGCCAACTACTTCTACTGATGAAGATCTTATTGAGATGGACCCCTTCAATGCCAGTTTTGCATCTAGCTTGTCCAAAAACTCTAGCAGTAGTGAAGACAGTCTTGCTCTCTCATGGTCTGTGGGGAAAAATGGTAAAACAGCTGAAGAGAGAGACATACAATCACAGGAGATTCAACAGGAAGCTCACATGACAGGGGAACTTGTTGGGGGTGATTTAAGCAAGGAAGGTACTAAAGAAGGTAATTCATCAGGGCCATCATTGAAGAATGAACCAAACAGCAAAGCTAAGGAAGATTTGAATGGCCATTTAGTGACCTCATCTAGACCTCCATCAGGGGCAAAGAACAAGTCTCCAGAGGAGGACAAAAACAATTCTAAATTAAGACCTCTCTCTGGCCTGGCAGATAAGATTAAAGCAAAGGTTAACAAAAAGGTGAAGGTGAAATCAGATGTGACAGATGAAGACAAGAAGGAGATTGCTGAAGATGTGAATGCCACAGAGAAAGGGAAACAAGAAGTGGGTGGACTGTCGGAAGGTCTGGTGGAAGAGGATTCAAAAGGTGACTCAGAGAAAGCCAGTAAAGTAATAACAGTAGCAGCTGAGGTAAAGACTGAAGCCTCTAGCTCCGATGGTGTCAGTCATCCTGAGACAGAAGCAGAACACACAGTTGGTGTAGAGGATAAAAGCCAAGAGAGTGCTACTCAAGAGGCAAGTCAAAGTGGAGAAGTGCAAAACAACAGTGAAATACAAACTAAAGGTAAGATACTGACATATCCATTTTAGATCTGTAGTGTAGTTTCTCTGTTACACCCCGTTTTGAGAGTTATTAGAAACAGAGGGGATAGACCAAGGCCCCTTACCTAGAAAAGAAAACCTCAGGAACTTATAGTCTCAATTTGTATGAAAACGTCCTGTAAGTTGTGGGGCAAAGAAACTGGCTGTGCTTTTTTCTGTAGACATTTTGTTTTAGACATGTTATTGCCAAGTTACAATACTCATAAACCTGATTAAACTTCCCAAAATTAAAGATTATGAAGCAGATGTATACTGAATAGTAGAGCTCTGAAGAAAACATCTTTGTATAGCCCTTTCAGAGATTTCTTTTTTATTGCCCAACAGTCTTGGTCATTGTAATCAGTTAAAAAACAATAATTTGTCTTTGTGTCTTTACATTGATCTTTCGAACCAGATTCAGTTGAGTACCAAGCTTGTGGTAAAAATCTGACATTTTATGTACCTGACACTTACAGTGGAGTTGAAGGACCAAAGAATGCTCCAGAACAGACCTTGAAGCTGGATTGGGTGTAAGTCATTCATTTAAGCAAACAGACTTGACAAAAAAAAGCAAAAGCATTCCATGACAAAATTAAAGCCAGCATTTTGGAAACATGTTTAGAAGGTAGCACCCAGTTCCAAGTATGAACCATACCATAGGCCCCTAACCCCCATCCCAGTGTTAGCATTAGGCAGCAGGATTGTCTGATCCCTACACTCTTCTCAACAATCCCACAAGTTTTAAAGTTGACTTTTTGTGTTCCAACTTATTAAGATGCCCCTTTCAACCATACCCCCCCCCCCCAATTTTTTGGCAGGAGGAATCCCCTTGTTCCAAATTCTGAAACCTAGTACCAACTCTGTAATGCCTACCCCCAACCTTTCATTTGTTACTGTTTTGATGTCCTCTTGGAGGCCTCCAAGTTGTCTGCAGCCCTAATGGGTTGCAGACCCTAGCTTTTAGACAGTTATGTCCTTGGCTGGCAGTTGGATGTCAGTATCATTATTTATGCCAGAGATTGAAATAGTTACTTTGTGGAAGGCCAAAAATACAGAGAAATAGCATTTGGCATAAGCTAACATTAATAAAGACAAAAATAAGATGAGCTGAAAATCTTATAAGTAACCTAAATTCATCTCTGCATCATAGAAATAACACAAATGATTTCACATTATGTTTTACCTGAACTTTGAGCTTCTAGTATTATGAAAGAGGTACCATTGAAAAGTTGAATATCATGGTCTTTTTCTTGTGCTAGTGGTCTGACATGTACCATCTTTGATACTGGTTTCATGCTTAATGTTTTCATTTTAAGCTTTTGTGTCAGTCACATTAATTTTTTCTTTTTACATATCTTTCCTTATAAATGTTATAAAGCTATTGTGTTGATTCCAAAAATTGGATTCTAGTGGAGCAATTGAAGCAATAAATTATGATAAAAAAGAATGATATTTCAGGTATTTATAGCTCTGAACACATTCTTATGATGCCCATTGTATCCTGATCAATACAGCTTGTAAATGTTATCCTTAAAATTGTTAAAGTTTGAGAATGCAATGGAGCATGAGAAATAAAGTTTCAGATTAAGGCTTGTTTTTCACCATGTGTACCAAGAACAGATGTTTTCAAAACTAACTTTGATGGTGTGGAACAAATTGCTCAGAAGACATGACTAAACAGTATGATTTGTAGTTGTTACAACCTAAGAAAAAGCATCACAAAAACTGACTTATTTCTGTGTTTACTTTTACAGGTATGGTTACCAAGGCAACGACTGCAGGAATAATTTGTATTCATTGTCAACTGGAGAGCTGGTTTACTTTTCTGCCAACATCATCATTCTTTATGACCCTTTGGAACATAAACAAAGACACTACCTACAACATGATGGCGCTGTTAAAAGGTGAGTCTGTCTAAGCTCTTTGTATAGTACCTTTAATTTCCGTAATTGCGTTTTACTTCATTAAGAGCGTTTAAGGTATTTGAATTAGTAAATGACCCCTTATAGACAGATGGTTTATCAGTAGGAGAAAAAACTGCTTGTTAAACACCAGATATTGTTCTTTTGGAAGTAAATGCAGATTAAGAGACGACACTAATTCCACAGGTACAAATCAATTTGCAGGGTAATCTTAAAGGTAAAATGATAAAACCTGCTCATGGCATTCATAGCACAGCAGCACTGCTTCTTATTAAAGATGTGTTTCTTCATTAAAGCCATTGAAATTAGTTTATAGACCGTAGAGTCATCTGCCCTACCTTTGTCTTGTACAAACTTTTAATTCTGCCTTATCATTGGCTGGTACCATTCAATGTCATTTTACAAGATGGTCATAATTTTCTGCAATAAAGGACAACAGAGGAACATATGCCTCTAATCATTCTGACCACTGAACCATTGCAAAATATATACATATTAACTTAAAGTGACCATCTCATATGCAGACTGTATTATTCACTGTTTTACTAAAAGTAGAAATGAATTTGCAACAAAATGCAAACTATTATATTTTGTCACATTTCTCTTTGTTGCCCTAAAAGCCAAATTAATACTTATGTAGATCATGTCCTAAAAGCCTGGGCTCATTGAGTTGGTACCCATTATTCAGTGATGAGTTTGAAGGAAGCCATTGCATGACACTATTTCTAATTAACCTCATTACTCATGTATCACTTCCTATAGTTACCGAAAATGTGAGAAATTGTAGTTTTTGTGGACAGAGGTTGCATATGATTAATATGTGATGGTAAAAAATGTCTGGTCACAAATTTGAAATAAATGATTTTAATCATTAATTACCCTATCATTGCCATTTCAGCTGTGTGTTAGATATTCAGAATCTCTTAGTTTGACCACTTACCATCAAGATGTGAGTAAAACTCAACAGGTGTGACAAAAATCATCAATTTTGTGAACCAATTCAATAAGCCCCTTTAAATAATGGCAGATTAGAATAGTGTGGATTTATCTCATGGTGGGTTCCAATCCAGTTTTGTTTTAACTGTATAAAGGTAAGTGGGCTATTTGCCTAGGGGGACCCTCTGGGGCAGTGACCCTCAATTTTTTCAAATATTTGATTCCAAAACAGACTTCAGTAGTGGATTTATGTAGATGACCCTTCCTTCCCACCGAAAAAAAAGAAGAAAATTTGCCACTCTGAGCAAACATTCTGCCCCTTCAAATGTGTTAAGCTGGCTACAGGCCCAACCTGGAGTATGCTAAAGCCTGTTAGTTGTGATACAAGCAGTGAAAGCTCAGCTCATTCAATACAACTTTGTTGCATCTGTATGCTTCTCTTTGTGGTTATATTTACAGTTTGGCTGTACACTTCAATGGTTCTTCAGTGGCTTCAGGACAGGAAGGCAATGGTTCAGCTGAGGTAAGAATTGTCATCATGATTCAATAAATAAACAAATTAATCTCATTCTGGCATGAAATTTTCTTTTGCCAGAAATGCAACCTACCTTTTCCTTCTTTTTACAAACGTTTTGTTATGATTTCTTTTGCCATAATTCAGTAACACACTAAAGGAAAAAGAAAATGTTAAAAAGAAACAAATGATGAAGCTTATTCAGTGTTGAATGAATTGAAACCAATGTAAAAACAATATTAGAAAGTTATATGTGGAATGTAATACTTACCCATTTATCCGTTATGCTCTCCTTCCTAACCTCTGCAGGAATATGTTGTTAAATTTACATCTTGATATATCTTAGGTTTATATGTTATGTTTATTTTGACTTGAGTAAAACGTTTGTTTTGCTGCCTATGTGCTGCTTTTTTACATATTTACAATCTCCATCACTTTTTTTTATTTAGCATTTTTTTCCTAATGGTTGTTTCTTTCTGTTAATTTTAGGCAAGTGTGCACATCTGGAATAGCTCAAGTTTGCAAACTTTACTTGTTCTGAAGGATGAGGTCTTCCAAAAAGGAGTAACTTGTCTGGATTTTGCCTCATCTCATGTAAGAAGCCTCTTTAATAGTAGATCCAGCTCAACTGCTGTTATGCTTTGTTCACACCACCATCTTAAAGAATACTTAGGGGGCTTTTATGTGTCAAGTACACCTCACACATATGCACTTGTAGCACTGCATACAGAATGTATGTTGTAAGCTTGTGACTGCCCTGCTTTGGTTAATTGGTTAGTTTATGAGCAGTATGTGAACAAACTGAACCTTGTACATACTTCAGCATGACAGCCTTTAATGTTGCTGTAGAAATATGGCGTAGGTCTATACAGCTTCCACTACAAACTTGAAATTTTTTCATCAAGATTCTGAAATCAACCTTTTGTAGATCAAATTAGACCACATGTACATTTTTGAGTTTTGCTTGTTTTTATTCAAAGGGTTACTTGCTTACAGTGGATGGTAGCTCACATCCTACTTTGTCAGTCTGGGACTGGAAAAAAGGAGAGAAATTTGCCAGTGCAACAGTAAGTAACCAATGATGATATTTTGAGATCCATTCATACATTAGTGCATAGGCATATGAATGTTGTCAAGCTTAATTGTAGGGAAGAACTTTTCTTGTGAGTAGTGCATAGTGTTACTGAATGGAGTGTGGAAAATTATAATATCATCTTTAATAGCAGGCCAAACCTATCCATGATAGAAGCTTGTAGTCTACTGAAACAAATGATGTACTTGCAAAATGAACTAAAAAATGTTTGTGTCTTGGTATTGAGACATGTTGAGATGACTGTAGTTGTGTTTAAATATAAGAAAGTAACACCATCCTCCTGTGAATCTGTTTTTTCACTTCCTGTCAACCTCCAGACCTTGGGAAGGGGAAGGGTGGGGGGCAAAGCTGCCTAGTTCTCAGAGTTCCCACACTCTAGAGAAAATGGAAAAATTCTACTATTTTTGTAAAGTCTTGAAAGTCCTTGCATTTTGGGCGTTTGGTCTGGAAAATTGTCATATGATGCAGAAAACTGAAAACCATACACTTCTTGTATTTATGATGATGTCACTACTTGTATCTCCAGTGGTTCAATGGGTGAAAACAACTTAAGGGCTTTTTTCTTTCTTTACTGTTTGTTACTGTTTGTTACTGTTGAGTAATTTATCTTGAAAATGCTTAGAAAAGTCTTGAAAGTATCTTAAAAGTTTGGGCTCTGAAACTGTTCCTATTTTACTGAGCTGCAATAAGCTTCATGTACATAGAATTATGCTGCATCCTGTGCTGTTAATTTTTCAGATCAACACAGATGTCATTTGTCAAGTGAGATTTCAGCCCAAGGACCCTGCTGTTATTGTGAGTGTTGGTAAAGAACACATGGCTTTCTGGAACTTTGACAAAGAGGGCAGCAAGCTAGAAGAGAAGTCAAAAGCAAATTTTGAGGTTTGTCATTTTGGTGTTATTTTGAAACTGCTAATTTTCTTTGATAGTTGCAGATACTCATGCAACTGCTATAAACCTCTACATGAGTTACATGATTGATGGTACATTATGCTTCTGGTAGAATTTGGTATCATGAGTGAAAAATTGCATGTTCTCCTTGAATGGAAAATGACTTAAAGGGAAAATGCAGTCACCCCAAATTGAATTAGTATACGAAGATATCATACTTCATGAATGGCTCTCTTAAATAATGTGACAACAATTTTGTAACTGAACTTTAAAATTTATGCAAAATAACTCCACTGTTAACCTAGAGAATGCCACTTTTATGTTCTGAAACATTATGAAAGATAATTGCAATAGAAACAAGAGGTTTGTAACATTTAGTTCATGTGTCAACGTAAGTGTTGGGCGACTACTTATTCCCTTTAAATGTTATCATGAAAGTTATTCTCAAGGCCTCAGCAATTCTCCACTAGATAGCATCTTTATCATACTTTGCTACATGGGATTAAACTCAATTTCCTTTCAAGAGAATACTTTAGCCTTGTCTCATTGTTTCTTTAACATTGCAGAGGAATATGAAAGCAAAGTACATCATATGTTTGACATTCCGTCCTAATGGTGACATTGTGACTGGGGACTCTAATGGGACAGTGTACATTTGGCCAAGGAAGGGGAATACTATATCCCATGTTTTATCTCACATTCATGAGGTAAGTGACAGTGTAGGACCAACCTGAATATCACATACATAGTTTTTTATCACTATCCTATTGCAAGTATCCATATCAGCCAATCTGATACAAACATTTCAGGGATAAGCACTCTGGACACTAAACATGTAGATAATGTAATAGAACATAACCCCACAGACGTGGTTTAGAACCATTGTACACAAGAATTAAGTTTCATGTTTACGTAAGGTTAAATATGGAGGAGTTAAAACCAGGCAGAAGTAGTGTTTGTTTGTTAGTAATGCATGTTGAGAGGTGAAGTGCAATTATTAATTGTAACCACACCCTTCCCCACACCCTCCATAGCAGGCACTTGAGCAGGGATGTGATTTACAGAAATGTAACAAGTGTATTTCATTCCCCACTAAATTCAAAATAAGTAATGGTACAGTGGGCTATCATTCAGCTGCACATCCTGGCTAATATTAATGCAAAATCCCTGCTTAGTTCAAAAATATATGTATAAAGTCCCACACATCCCTACAATTTTTTGCCCCAATTTTTTCCAGCACACATCTCTGCTGAAAGTACTGTCAAGTAGTTCCCTGTATAAAGTGTTGCAACATCCCCGCTGTCACCTGGGCATGGGGGCGTGGTTTCAGTTAGGTGAAGTACATAACATTTGTACAGATATATACCTAATAAAATGAATATTGAACATTTCCAACATTACATTCTGATAATCAGTCCAGCAGTTGTAAGAGTATTCGGGGGAACAACATTTTTTACTTAAATCTTAAATTGCAAATTTACCTCTCATAATTTTAAAACTAAGATACAATGTAGCAGTAAAAAAATTTTGAAAAGAAAATGTGTGAAGGTCAATTAAAACCAGAAAAGACTTACTATAAATACAAGATGGATAGGAAAAACGGCCATTGAACTGAAAATTATTGGCATCAACGAACAACTATCAGATTTTTTTTTTTGGTGTTAACTCTGTAAAATAAGGTATACAAGTACAATGTTGAATAAAACTGATTTTCTTCTGAACATGAACTTTCACTGGACATTCATCCTCACAAACTTAGGGAGCTTACGGCTAAGGTCAATAGGTCACATTCTGTGATGCATGTAGAGCTAGTATTCACAATGATATAAGTGCTTGTATGTCATACATCACATTCACATTGCTCCTGTGTTGACTGTAAACTAAATGGCAGCAACAAATACTGGTGTGTTTACACACCTCGGTTAGGCATATATTAATATATGCATGGCTTTGTTTGCCCTCTGACATTTGGTTGCCTAGCAACAGTTAGCTAATCCGAGTGACTGTGCAAGCTTCCTATGAGTTAAATAACACAAAGGACAAACCGTGCAAAGTCAAAAGTTAAAATATCTCAAGTTAAAGGCAGATTGTGTGTGGCAGCAATGACATTGAAGCTTTGAGTGGTATCAAGTCTATTCTTATTGCAAAATCTTAGAATTAGTCTTACCGAAATTGACTTTTGTGATATTCCTCAATAATTTTAAAAAATGGTTTATATTTATGCCACTTGTATTTTTTAGGGACCAGTATTTGCTCTTCAGTTTCTGCGAGGTCTCCTCCTTACTGGTGGAAGAGACGGTAAACTACAGGCCTGGACACTTGGCAGTAAAGGAGCCCAGCCCATGTCTAGTTGTAAGGTATGAAACTCATCTTCAAACCTATCATAATGGAAGCTTAATTCTGTTTTGATGTTCAAAGCTTGAAAGGTTTTTTTTGTATATTACTGTGTTACCCAGTGATTTTACTAACCCAATTGGGCACCCGGGTCTGTGACACACAACTTTTCATTTGATGCACAGACACAAAACCTCTGGGGTCAAACTGACGCACAGCTTTTTCGCCCCAACAATCAGTAATGATAATGCAATTTTGCCAATGCATTCATTGTGCAAATAAATTTACAAAATGTAGCACTTTCCAGTTCCCATATTGATTATCGACAGATTGAATATCATGTCTTACAAGAAAATGATAGTGGAAAAGCATCACAAATATAGAAAATAAACAAAACACAGGAATAAAGTTTGTTGTATTAAACTCAAATTTATTTTGACCCCTTCTCTTTTGAATTTGACTCTTGTAAATTTATTTTGAAGGGTCTGTGACTCCTGAAAAAATGATGAGTGAAAACCCTGCTGTGTTACTCCTGACACCAGATGTTTGTCTGTTTGGGGGAAGTGTGGTGGGGGCTAAGTGGTTTGTTACCTAGCTGTGTCATGTTAGCCTGCTGCCATTTCAATAGTATGTATTTACTCAGATGTGGATTCTGAACAATGTATTGTATTTTCCAATTAATTAAAACATTATGCCATTTATTGAAAATTTTTAATAGGAAAGACTTTCTCAAGATAGAGATTAATTCTCCGATAAATGAAAGTGTTTCATTAGCAGAAGCTGTTTTAATAATGGTTTGAAATCATTCATAGAAACCATGCATCTTAAAATGGTTTATTTTTTTGTCACTTTGTATGTTCACAGTAGATCTTTTTATCTTTGGCATAGTAGATCCATGTAGTAGATTTATAGCATTTAAGGTAGCCTATTCCTCACTCTGAAACATTTCCTTAATAATAGAATTTAAACTTAACATAAATTTAAAGTTCCCTGAATGAGGTAATAGTTTAAGTTGATCAGCATGTCTCATGCAACTCATAGCAGGAAGGATTTGGTGTGCATGATGCTTGGTAGGTATGTTGACCTACAATCCTGGACAAAATTACTGGGACACTTCCGGACCTTCCCCTCCACCCCTCGTTCAATGTTGAGAAGAAACGAAAAGCGCGCTCTTTTCTTCAGTGCTCAACTTTAATTCACCTTCAAAACCAACATTGAGGTGGGGGATTTGTCCCAGATAATTTTGTCCAGGATTGTCTGACCGCCTGTACAAAGGTATAGGAGAAGTCTCATGTTGAATATAGGAGAAATTTAGCAACGGCAAGCGACAAATCTGGTAGCTGGTTAAGTTTACTGGTATTGGGAAAAAAAGTGACGTGAGGTCTTTTGGATTGTTTCATGAGAAAATTGCTGAATTTCTTCTTAAGGAGGTAACTTGAATGTAAATAATGCAGTACAAGAGGACAGTGGTTATTTATTACACAAAAGGACGATGCTATTTAGGAGTAAAAGTAATTGATCAGTCGGGCTTGAGAACTTCAGGGGAGAAAGGTGTACAGAGGCTATCAGTTGAATGTATTTCTGCCTCAAAACAACTATACGGATAAATATATTTATGATTTATAGCGTAACCAGCAGACAGTTACAAGAGAAGAGGTTTCAACAATTGAGTATCAATAGACAGGCGATAGGTGAGCGGTTGTATCGTGAAGTAGATGGCGCTATTTCTACTAGTCAGGCCTCCTCTCACTACAGGTTGAACGGTTTACCCCACGGTTTACCATCACTTTTTCGTCCAAATATAATCACTTGGTTGCCTAAAAGGGGATTTAAGGATGAATTAATACAGACAAGATCATGTGAGACCTGCCGTGAAAAGCAGGACAGAAAATTTTGACGGAAAGAACAAATTCGCAACGGTTGACCATTAAGCGAACAGAAAAATCTTGACTACCTTGTCTTTTAAATGTTAAAACTGACGGTGAACCGTTTACTCCCATTGAATTACTGTGTAGTGGTCAACGGTCAACCGTTTCAGTCACTGGTCAACCGTGGCGCCATTCAGATTCTAATACATCTTACGTTTTGTTCGAACAAGAAAGATGTACAAAGAGAACTAAAGGTAGGGGCCTCGCACCTTTATTGTAAATGAATGCCGTGCAGTCAGACGTTTACCCTAGTGCATGCAGTGTACTAGCAAATTATACTGTGAGTTTGGCAGTCACTTTTTGTAAGAAGAATAGCCATGATGCAACATGATAGCTAACCTTACTGTACGCTCATACTGCTACCTATCAGATACATTATAGGGTGCTCTGCAGGGACTTTTACAACTTATCTCAAGGTCCTATTTCGTGCGGCATTCCTTCCCGACGGACAGTAAACAGCTGCAATATTCTCCAACATATATCACTGGCTGTTGCTAATTGACTCACACTCTTCCCTTTTTCCATCCCTCATATGTCTCCGCAGCATTTTATGCCCCTCCCTGCCCAAGTGAAAACCAAATTTTGATAGCCACACGAGGAAGTGGTTATATTCTCGATAAATTCAGTAATTTCCTCGTTTTTGACCCTTAAACTTAAAACAACTCAAATAACCCTGGTGTTTCCTACATTTGCATTGAGATTCAATTAATACGTTCATTAATTGTTCATATTAATTCAGCGGTACCTTCCATTCTCCCCCTCCCCCATCCAACTGCCTTGTCTTTGAACAGAGCGCTTGGAGCTTTAACCATTATTATGATAAGCATACTGTTCTCTGTCATATTCCGCTGTCCCTATACCTTTGTACAGGCGTTGAGACAATCCTGGACAAAATTACTGGGACACTTCCGGACCTTCCCCTCCACCCCTCGTTCAATGTTGAGAAGAAACGAAAAGCGTGCTCTTTTCTTCAGCGCTCAACTTTAATTCACCTTCAAAACCAACATTGAGGTGGGGCGCGGGGATTTGTCCCAGATAATTTTGTCCAGGATTGTAGGTGTGAAGTTGTGCCCTCTATATTCTTTTGGTGTCAATATCATGCATAGTAATGAGTGGGCGGGCTAAACAAAAATCTTAAAATGGGAATATCTTGCAATCAGGATGACCATTTTAGTATCATGTTTAGTATGGATATGCTAATAGGCATAGGTAATTTTTGGGAACAGTTAATAATCTTTATTTAATATTCATGAGTGGGCAGGGTAATTTTTGAAAATGGCTGAAAATGTTGAAAATTTTGCTCAAGCAAACTCCTAATGGGCCTGCTGTGCACAATACTTGGTAGGTGTGTTGACCAAGGTTTGATGCTATGCCCTTTTGCTTTTGGCTTCAATATCATGAACAGTAGTGAGTGGGCAGGGCTCAAAGTAAAAATCTTAAAATAGCAATATCTCCCAATCAGGATGGCTGATTAGTTTCATATGTAGTGTGGATATGCTAATAGGCAGAGGTAATTGTTTTATGGAAACAGTTTATCATCATGATTATTCATGAGTTGGGCTGGGTATTTTTGAAAATGCTTGTGTACAAGCAAACTTACAGTTGGAAAGGTCTGCTGTGCTGAGACTTGGTATGTATGTTGACCTGAGTCTGAAGGTGTGCAAGATTGCTTTTGTGCCAGTGTAATGCATAGTAATGAGTGGGGGGAGGGGGGCTAAAAGTTAAACTCACAATCAGGATGGCTGAATAGCTTCATAGCTTCATATTTAGCATGGATATGCTGTAGGCTAATAGGTAGAGGTAGAGAGTCAAGGGAACTAAATTTGGAACAAGTAATATTCATGAGTGAGTGTTGTCATTTTGAAATGGTTAAAAATGCTTGTGCACAAGCAAACTTGCAGTGGAAAGGAGTATTGTGCTCAGTACATGGTAGGAATGTTGACCCTGGTGTTAAGCTGTGCCCTGTTGCGTTTTGTACCATTATCATGCATAGTAATAAGTGGGCAGGACAAAAGAAAAACCTTAAAAGGCAGTATCTCTCGATCAGGATGACTGGTTAACTTCATGTTTGGCATAATTATGCTGCTATTGCCACAAGAATGAATAGATTTTCTTGAAAGTGGGTTCGTCACTTTAAATAGAAGGTCCTTTGCTGTGTCTGGAGCATGTGGGGGTCAAAAGATATGTAAGGTTCATTTTTGGACATGCTTTGAAAATAAGTAGAAGGTACCTTTGTCCACATAGCTATGGACCTTTGTGAAAATTAGCTAACTATTGTAAACTTTGAACAGTGTTATGTGTGTGATGCACAAGAAATTTTATTTGGACATACTTTCACTGTCTCAGATCTACAGTAAACATTTTTAAAGAACATGAAAACATTATTAAAATCATTGAGTAAAAATCCTATTTGACAGTTGTACAAGGGTGGCAGTTTATTGTGGGGACATGACCCCATTTTCAAATAATTTATTAATTAAAAAAGCAAAATCAATGGTCAATTTCTCAAATATTGGAGGGACTTGCCCCTCCCCCCCCCCGGATCACTGCCCATGCAATTGTATGTCACTGTCCTCAGTGACACATGAGAGTGTATGAATTGCAATTGGTTAATTGAATACTACCACACCCAGCTGATCATATGTCAGTCTCTTGGATCAAATACATGTGAGCAGGTATGAATTGTGATTGCCTAAATAAATTGTCACTGTACATTGTCTGTGGGAAGATTCTGATGGACAATGGACCTGTTCACTGTTCAGTAGACTTTCATGATATGTGCTAAAAGTGATAGGAAGCTTATGTACATTGAAGCCTTCAATTCAAATGGCTCTTGGGCTTGAATATTACATGTATGTAACATTTGGTGACCTGTATGAGGCCAAATTTAACATATGATAAAATAATACCAGTTTGTAGCATCATAACCAATGTAGAGTTGTCTGTTATTAAACTTTTGATAAATTTAAAGTTCCCTGAATGAGGTAATAACTGAAGCTGATCAGCATGTCTCATATTGCCTGTCTGAGGTCATGCAAATGCCCATTTTTTGTGTTATACTAAGTCCTCTACTTTGAACAATTAATTTCACTCATTTCAGCTTGTTCCAAAGGCAGGTGGAGTGCGGATGCTAGCAGTAGCCGGGTCTAGGATTTTTACAGGAACTACAATGAATTGTATCTTGTCAATAAGCATCACTCCATCAGGTCCCCCCTTTGAAGCCTCCAGCAAGATGGATGTAGTTACTGAGGTTAGTAGTTTCTTCCTGTACATGTGTAATTTCATCATTGCTGGGGCAGTTCCCATATGGGGGGTGGGGTGGGAGTATGAGGAAATCACTCTTTGGAAGAAAGAAAATTCCTGGTTACCCAGTTGTTGCAATTTATAATGGCTGGTTAAAATGTGCTAGCTTTAAAATACAGTAGGAGGAGGTTGTCAAGACCCTTTTGTTTTGCTCAAAATGGTCTGTTAAAGCCATTCCTCCCTCTTTTGGTAGTCTCGTACAACCCTTGTGATTTTCCTGGATTTTGAACACTGGTTGCTTTTGCTAATAGATATGTTTTCATGGAATATTTAGACTGGAACTTAATTGTGACTGCTAATACTATTGCAAACTTAGAAATGTCTACATTATGAAGATAGTTTTGTGGCTTTTCTCATAAGTGAGCTTTAAATCTCTAAACAGTAGTGTTCTTTTTAAGGCATATGGATACTTCACAGCAGATAAGTTCATCATGTTGTAATTAAATCTTGTCATGTAGATCTTTTAATGATCATTTAGTTCATTTAATGATACTGTACTGTTTATGTAAACAAGGCTGCCTGCCTTTGTTGTGATGGGAAAAGACCCACCCAATTTTAAAGACTCTATTTACTCTTCCAAAGATTAATTTTGTCCTGACAGGGTCATTATGACGAAGTTAATGGACTGAGTATCTTTACTAAGCAGTCTCTATGCCAGAGTTTTGTAACTGTTGGCTATGATGGAGTGATTGCATTAACAAATGGTGTGAAGCACCAGCCAGTCTGGAGACATTGGTTAAAGAGTATTAACCTGTTGTGTGTGGATTCTTCGGAAAATGGTGAACTGCTTGCTGTTGGTACCAGAGAAGCAAGGTAATTAATACTAGAACTCTTATCTTTTAATATCATTATTATAGGAGGATGTATTCTAAGAAGGAAAATATTTGAAAAAGTAGCTTAGAGGCTTTTCCATAATGTAAGCTAGAAGAAAATGAATCCTTACAGTGTATGCATGCTTATATCTATGGGTGTGCTTGGTAAAAACACATTCATCAAAACTCTCTGTAAGGATCAGTGTTGTCGTGTAAGTAAAAATAAGAAAGTAACCTGTGATTTCATGGACGATTTATGTAGATAAATACACCAATCTAATTACTCTGGTGATAGGATTCAACAGAATTCATAAAAACTAAAAGTCTTGGGGAAAGTTATAATGTTAAGTGTAATCTATCTTTAAGGGAGCACAGTAAATGTTGAAAGTACTTCTCTTGATGTGATATATATGAAGACCATGTATTACATTTGATGGTAAGATTAAAAACTGCTAAAAGCTAAAAATTGGAATATTGTGTATACTTTTTGAATTTAATAATTCTTTCGTTCTGATATTGATGAGTACATTGCTTCTGTGAAAGAATGATACTCAATTAGTCATTCAGCTATCTGTTTGCCTTGAAATAGTCTTAGAATACTTTGTGTACATTTTTCTCCAATTCTTTATCATTTTTTCTCTTATTTGTACAGTGGGGACAGGTAAGCACTTTGATGTGAATCTGAACATGTTTTGTTATGAATTCCTATCGTATCTACCATCTTCAGATTACTAACAATGTAACTGTGTGCTAGTTTGTTAAAGTAAAAGTTCAGAGAAAGAAAAAAATGTGAAGTTATGAAATCCACCAGCCCTTAATGGTTTTCCTTACATTGATGGTCACTTAGTATTGTACAATATTTGCCCTCAACTGTCCTTAACTTAAAGGTCACCCCAAGTATGACTTCTACTTGGGGGTAAGCAAAAGTTTCAATTGGTGACTGTTCTTTGATTGACATCAGAGCTACAAAACTCAAAAGATACAGAGTAGCCCATATTACACAACATACGCAAAGAGTGTTCGGATTACATTAGGGCCTGGTTTGTGTGCTCACCAGGATATCGCCTTAAGCAATAAAATAAGTTTGTGTCTGCATAAGGAGAAGCTGAAGGCAGTTGGGGGTGGAGCTGGAACCAATGTAGTTGGGAGAATTGGTACTGTCTGGGATGATGAGTATCTGTCTTTAAACTAAATTGGTGAGATGCTCTTTCATTGATCCTTTCCTTATAATGGCTTTTAGTAATTTGTTGATATTACCCATGGGTTGTCTCAGTGGCTATCTGGGAGCTCGTGGTTAATGTGATAAAGAGAAAGATGAAACTTGAAGACAATATACAACAACATCCTCATTAAATAAAGGCATGTAAGTTTCTACTGGTACTCTCCGTAAATTTGGTATAGGTACTTCTGTTTGTGTTCAAACATTGTGCACATATTTGTTGAATGGAATGGGGAGTGGATGCACTATATATATATATATATATATATATATTATATATATATATATATATATATATATATATATATATATATATATATATATATATATATATATATATATATATATATATATATATATATATATATATGTATATACAAATATATATACATACATATATATATATGTATATATATATATATGTATATATATGTATATATATATACATATATATGTTTTGCTAATTTGGGATTTAGGCAATATATATATATAATGCTAATTCGACCTGTTAGGCGAAATCGGTATACCGCCAATACAACCGGCGAAGAAAAAAACAATAAAATACATAAGATTATATTTCCCCTTTTGGTTCTGAGATATATATGCACGTTATTTCAATGGCCCGTAAGTCCTTAGTGTTAACGGATACATGCACGTAAGTTGGTGTGCAGCTAAGTAATTGCATAAACATTATGTGGTAAATCGGACTTGCGTATAGAGTTACGCATTCCTATATAAAACAGTGTGTAAAACGTTAAGGCGAAACGATTTTTTCGCCTAAGGGTCGAGTTCTCCCAACAGTCGCATTTTTTTCACATGGTTTTTCACCTAAATCCCAAATTAGCAAAATATATATATATATATATTCATCCTCTTACATGTATTGCATTAACTTTTATAGTCCTAGATTAAAAGCTTTACCCTGATCTGTTGTGACCAGTTTAGGATTTATACATCAGGCATGCAAAGAAGGAACACAATAGGATTGACCTTTTCTCATGCATGGCTGTGGGCTTTGAGAGGCATATTAGTGGTAAATCACATTGGTTATGAATATTACAAGTGGAGGGGTAGGCAGTCAGCAGTTATTTATGATTTATGGTGGCAATTTTAATAGGAAACTAAAATTAGGAACAGACTGCAAAAACTGTATTTGAAACGTATGGTCACTTCAAACAGTTATTTGGTACTTTATTTGTCATACACAACTGCAGTTTAAATATAAAAGTTGATCTTCATGTGAGCAGAGGATTCCCAGGCATGAAATGCTTAAATTTTGTTTTGATTGTTGTTGGAATAGAAGATTTAAAATAATCACAAAATAATGGGATAGTTTGAATAGACCTGTGCACCGCAAAATTTTGAAATGCCTTAGTTATTGGTTTAGGCATGGTGATTTGATGCTGCCTTTATGTTTATTTTTTTATATTTTTTATTTTTTTTTTGTAAGGATATATTCAGTTCCAGCCTTATTGTACCCTGTATACCTTCCTGATGGTTTAACCATTGAACAGGTGTCACTTCACAAAACTTCTTTCATTTGTGTGGTCAATATAATTACATATATGTAAACAGCAAAGTTATTGTGAGAACTAAATACTAATGTATAGTCATTTACTAATAGAGTTTGACAGATGTGCTGTAATGTCACCTCATTTCTTCATTTATCAGGATATATTGAAACACACTTCACAAATATTGAGATACTGTTAAGAAAGTGTCACCTTAAATAACATGTACTAAATAATTTTTACCATCACATTGCTCTTTTGTCATATTGAGTGTCTGAGTAGTGTGTGTGCTAGATTTCAGGAATTTCTGGGGGTATTCATTATCCCTTTTCCAGGAATAACCTCAATTTCACCTGATTTCTCTCAATTTTCTCAAATCCTGTGACATAGTACCAAAGGTTGGGATGGAGATAAGGTGGGACGACCACATTCTGGTGATGCCTGTAATGTTAAGTGATCACACATTGATGTATAGGAGTACAGCATTATGTTCACATTTAGGCATAGGGAGGAAAGTTTCCTTTAATAGCTCAAATGAAAAAGTTGATTTACATGAGGCTAGAATTCAATAGGAGGATTTAGCCATCCGGCGACATAAGACGTCTATATTTTTCACCCGGGAAAACGGCCTTTTCTCGGGGAACTTTGGCGAAACGAGCCTATTGGATTCTAGCGGCATGCCCAAGTAGAAAAAATAAATCCTGACAGCCAGTAGCTACTGTGTTCAGCTTCACAGTGCTGTGGCCAAGTGGATAAAGGCAGTGGCATTTGAAGCGATGAAGCCTAGAAACTGGGAGGTTCGGCCCGTCCGGGCCAAAGTAAGGTGGGTTTTTCATCCAAGAGCAATGTACGGTTTCCCATCTGAACTGGCCTTTCAAAAGAAACAAGTTTCATCTGAAGTGTTGAGCTGGTTAGCCACCCGACGTGGAGTCGTAGTTCATAAGTCGTAGGCTTCTCCCACTTCCGTGGTCGCTTAGCGTTGTAAAACAACTGCCCTTCAAGGCCTGAATTATAAAATTATAATTATGCTGCCACACCTCCCTGTCACCGGAAATTTCCTGAAGAGCTTCACTGGTGAATGTACACACACAATGCTCTATTGAACTTGACGTAGTCCAAGGTATCTGCCATATGCATACTATACCTGCTACAGCAGGGACTAAATTTTTAAAGTAGCTAAGGGCTTTTTCCAGCATGGGTGGCTGCATGATCCACAGATTAGGTCAAGTGCAGCTTCTTTACCACTCAATTGATATGTGCACTATCCTGTAAAAAAATGGTGGTCTGTATGTTCTTGAACACAAATTAGCTATTGTGTGAATTTGAACCTACCTTAATTATCAGTCTTGCCTTAGTGATTACATGCCAATAGCCTTAGCTGCTTGTTTATGCATGGCTCTGCATTAGCCTGGTATAAACCGATGGCATGCTTAAAGGGGTTGTGGTATTGTTCCAAACATATTTAGGAACAGCCCTGTAGCTCTAAATACAACTGGTGTATGCATTTTGATTGACATTAATTCAAATGATATAGTTTCACTCTGGCTGGTCTATGATTACAGTGCAGTCAGTTGTGTTCCCACACAGTATTGTGTTGATGTGGCCGTAAGCAGTGTAAACTCAGTTCAAGCTACTGTAATTTTGTGTGGGAGCTGTACTTCACAGTTGGTTTTGTTTAAATTGTAGGAGGAACTAAAAGTTAAATTACTAAGGGGGAATTTTTACACTTTGGGACAAGATTGTAGACCTTTTAAGATTTCAAAAATTTCTAGAGATGGCTGGAGGATGTTCTCATTTCTCCTAACTTGCCTTCCTTTGCCCTCAGTATCTCTAAGTTTTCCTCAAATTCCTCCAACTGAGTACAACAGGTGAGGACAATTAATACCTCCTTGCCCCCACTAGCCCACTCTTTGGACATCATGCTACTGTGGCTTACATCTCTTAACTGATTTCATTAATCCATTTATTTTTCAGTCTGTTGGTTCTCTCAATGAGTGATGCTGGTGGTTGCCAGGTTCTTACCAAACAAAGTGTCTCTGAAGCTGGCCCTATTGTTTGTATAAAATTCTCTCCAGGTACAGTGTCACACTTTTGTTCCCTTGTTGTGGAAAATGTGAAGTATTCCTCTTTTGATAATTCTGTTGTATTTTTTAGATGTTGACTCCTTTTAATTTAACATTTATAACACACTGAACAAACACTTTAGTATATATAAAGATGTTTCTCTCACATCTATCATTTTGAAGATTATATATAAATACTTGTAAGGGACTGATGAACAAGCTTTTGTAGAATTAAAAACTTGAGCATCAGGAAAAATAGTGATTGTGCCTATAAAGGTACTTTTCATTTCAGGAAAGATAAATCTTTAGAGTTACTTGCAATAACTCATGGTAGCACACTACTAATTCAAGGGAAATCCCTGCAGAGGGTTACCCTACAAATTTAATTCCCTAGAAAAAATTTTTGGGGAACAGTATAAACCATGTTGTTAAAGGGAGATGTTCAATTTGTGATGTGCAAGTGGTAGAAAAGGAATTTAGGTACTCATCATGCAAAAATAAAGAAAACTGAAGGTGTTTCAGGCACTGTTTTTGCAATATATCCTTCTGCAAAGCAAAATGGCTTTTTGAATGAAGTAAAAAAGCAGGAACCACCATCCTATTATACAAATTTCTTACCTCAAAATCTCAACTGTCATGGTAAACAAATTTGACACCATTGTGAAAGGCCTACTCATGAGCTTTCATATGAGGTGTAGCTTGTGTGAAAACTTCTACAAGGGTCCAGAGGCCACAGAACAGACCAAAATTATTGTGTAAGTCAATGGAGGAATAGCTGGTGGTGTGCTGCCACTAGCAAAACCAACATTGCATTATGGCTGGATATGGTGGCAGGGACTTAAGTTAACTCTCTCTTCATTGTGTACTAAGTGTAGTTGGAAGCTGTGGACACTACCTGTATACACTTCTGTTCATGAAAGCCCAAAGTTTGTTGCTTGATGCAGGTTAGCTAGCATTAATGATCACAATGATTGTATGCCTGTCCAAAGGAAGACAGTACCTGCCACTTGTGATACCCAGTTTATTCACTAATAACTGCCTGGAAGCCCTGACAAATGTTTAGAAGTCAACTGCCAGAGTAGCATTTCAATGGTTTGCTCACACCATTCCTTACTTTGCTAAAGTACCTTTCTTATTTAGTGGCAGATCAAAGTTCCTGCTTTTGCAGGCTATACCAGCACCATTTGGTTTAATTTTTGGAAACCTCACATCTCAAGACTTCTTTATTTTTTCTCTACAGATGGCAAGAGGTTGGTTGCTGCTAATGATAAAGGAACCATTCAGATGTTTCAGATTTTGAAAAGTGGGAAAGAGTTGAAACTAGGTCATGTTCTCAAGGGTCACAAGGGATCAGTGAAGTCTCTGGACTGGTCATCAGATGGTTACTATTTGAGAAGTTCTTCTGAAAATGGAGAATTCTTTGTTTGTAAGTATGGTGGTTATGCCACCTTGTGTAATCTACTAGTAAAATTTATAAAGTACAGCCATCATTTATCTTGTGTTGGTTTCTAATAAAATTACTAGTACCAAAAGCTTTAAGTAGTAAACTGTTTCAAAACTTCATACAATGATGGTTTTTACAGCTAGATTATGTAAAAAGAGCAGGGATTGTATCTGAACTGAATATTTCCTTCTTGTTTACCTATGCATGTAACTTCGAAAGAGCACAACAGTACTGAAACTATGACTTGCTTTGCATGGATCAAAAAACAAAGTACAGGGTTCCCACTCTTTTCTTACATTATTTTTTCATGACTTTTTCATGACTTTTTATTGAACTTTTTATTGAACTTTTTAAGGACTTCTCAAACTAACGTTGACCAGAAAGAATTTAAAAGTATAGTATTAAATAGGGATAACCATCTCTTATATCATTTGAGTCTATCTTGCAACTTTATGAACAGTACGGAACATTTGTTTTTTACAGCTCATCAATAGGGCCACTGATTTTAAGCTTCATAAATTACAAAATTCCCTTTTCAACTTTCAAAACTTCGGAAAATACCGTTTCAAGCATAAGCACCTGACTTCTAAATGAATGGGTGCTTGGTTCATTTCGCCCTGGACCCTTTTTTCCTGAATACCCTGAAGGTACTACTATCCAAGTATAATTACGTCAAACTATCAACATTGTACAAGAGATGTAAACAAGAAAATCTGCGTAAGCAACTTCCATAATTTTATAAAAAGGGCCATAAGGCCCACATTAGATCTTAGACCCCCCCCCCAAAAAAAAAAAAAACATAAACAGATCACTAACAAAGCATCATTATGACAGGATGTCAGCTCTAACATTCCTGTAATAGGTGGAGCAGATGAATCATTTTGCAATCTTTCACAAAATGGAGACCCTTGGGTACATCTTGGGCCTGGACCCAAAATTTCTGTATGTACGCCTAAAAGAATCAGTAACAGAGCATCATTATGACATATTATCAACATACTACAAGACAATTTGTAAGCAGGAAGCATTTTGCAGAATTTCATAAAATAGGCCACTGGGGCCCACATAGTACCTTGGACCAAAATTCAAGACAACCCATAAACAGATCACTAACCAACCATCATTAAGGACAGGGCTGTCAACTCTGTTTAAACATTAAATGCAAAAAAAGTTATCACTTTGCAGTATTTCACAAAATGGACTCTTAGGGCCCATCTTGGGTCTTGACCCAAAATTTTCCTAAACACCCCAGAGGTACCTCCTCTAACAGAAAAACATATGACAAACCATCAACATTGCACAGGAGAATCTGTTGGAGGAGGAGCATTTTAAAGAATTTCATAAAATGAGCCATAGGGCCCACATGGGACCCTTGGACCATAGATTTACTGATCACACTAATGGTCCACCATCTAAGGAACATTGTGCCCAATTTTCAAACACATCCATGAAAGCATGTGGGAGGAGTGCATTCTAAACACAATTTGTGAACAGACAGATCTAGATAGAGTGTGTTATCACAATACAGTATCTTCACACCAGATCCTGCGTGTGAGCTACATGTAATATATTGATAATTTTACATTTTGGGCAGAAAAGTACCTTTCTTGTCAAAGTCACCATATCCAGTGGAAATTATGTTGAAAAGAAGTGCTTAACATACCTGGTTACGATCATGTACCCAGAGAACTACTTGTCAAAATCACACAAGCGACCTAGCCTAACACACTACAGTATATGCAACAATTGGAGCCATACGACAAATTTTTCGCCGATTTCCGTTAAAGTTCTTACTTTTTTTTCTGATCGTAATTTTAAAAGATTTTGATGATTTGAAGGTGAATTTACCACCATTTCGGAAGGAAAAACGTCTGATCATGTCTTTGATAAATGCAAACATTCATTTAACATGGTCTGGGACAACAATACTCCGATTTCTGTCATAAAATTTATATGTATCAAGAGATTGATAATTTTTGCTAAAGTCTGTAAAGTTTCGTGCAGAAAGTTCAATTCCATTTTTGCGATTGCAAAAAATCGGCGACCCTACATCAAACTGCTTCAACAGATATATTTTTTGTTTGTTGAAAACAAAAAAAAAAAAAAAAAAAAAAAAAAACCAAGAAAAAAAAAAAAAAACACAAAAATTCATGACTTTTCAGGACCACAGACCATTTTTGGTGAAATTTAAGTACTTTTCAGTCCTGAATTTTGAAGCATCAAAATTTAAGGACTTTTCAGGTTTTTAAGGACCTGTACGAACCCTGAAGTAATAAATTAAAAGGTTCTGATTTTAGTAAGGTAAAAGAAAGAAGAGTACTGTTCTTGTAGAGAGGTGAACAGCCATCTGAGTGAAAAAAAGGGGGGGTTGTATCTGCATGATGTGTATTGCATCTTGTGATTCTTCAAAGGCAAATCTGTTTTTTTGAATGCAGGGAATATGAAAACAAATGAGAAGGTAGAAACATTAGAAGACATAAGAAACTTAGAATGGAGAAGTTACCAGACATTGCTTGGATTCCATCTGAAAGGTTTGTTGTAACATTAGATTTATAGTGTCATGATTTGATTCTATGTACAGACATAAGCAGAAATCTTGGGGGTTGGGAAAGGGATATTCCCCCACACTTTTGGAGATGCTCACATTGATTTTCACACAGTAAAGTTAACTTCATGACCAACCCCCTAATGTTTTACAGTGTACTCTGCTACTGCTCACAGATGTACGGTTTGGCACATGTCAAGAATATTATTTCTGTGCTACAGTACACTGTGGGACTTACCCACAAGTCTTTACATCAGGTGAATTTACATGGTATTTGTCTGTTGCATGGACAGACTGAACATTTGACAGATGCATAAGTTTAGCAGGTGCTTTAAGTCCTACATCATGTGACAATGTAAATCTGGAAGTACTATTGACCAATAGAATGGAGTCTTCTTGCATGTGTACATGCATTAATTTTTTATGGCAAATTTAAGGCAATACTGAAGTGTCACATGGTTGCTTTTGTACTTGATGACATTTATGTATGGTTAGTCCTACTATAGGGAATGCCACAATATCTCTGTCAACCCTTAAAGGAGCTATGGCATGCCCCCAAAATAATATATTTAGACATTACCCCATAGTTCTAAATCCAGTTGGTGACTGTACTTTGATTGGCATTCATTTAAACAATATTAATAGCACCACTCTGGTTGGTAATGATGACTTGGACAGTCAGCTGTGTTCCTAATTAGGCTCATAGTCACACAGTTTGTTTTTCAATATTGCCTCCAGCAATTGAAACTCAGTGCAGGCTACTGTGGCTCTGTCTTGGAAGTGTTCTACTAGTAGACAGTTGTTTGCATTTATATTGGAGGTAGGGCTAGAAGTTAGGTTAGTTGGGAGAATTGTTGCTGTCTGGGGTGAGCTCAGAGGGATCCTTGTTACTGTATTATGAGAATTCTAAACTAGACTGGTACATTGAGATTTGTTTCTGCTTGTTGCACCGATTCTGTTTGTTGCACAGATGTGTGGAGATAAATCAAGGATGCTTTTGTCCTTATTTTGTCTTATGGCTAAGTCAAAATTTCTCTTGCATTTTGCTGACCAATTTCTCTTTTTTGGTATACTGATAAACATAGGCGGTGATCGGGGAGGGGGATTGGGGGATATATCCCCCTCATGGAATTGGATGGGGGGATACTATACACCATATTTTCACATGAAATCAACCTGGCAGATTCAGAAATCATGTGAAAAAGTTAAGCTAGTTATTAAGAAAACTTCTTTTAGGAAATGCTTCTGACAGTGGTCATAGTAGCACATTGCAAAGCCTGGAAATAGGACCATTTCTGGTGATCTTGGGGGTAATTTTGGCCAAAATTTTCTTTGTGTGTTCCATGCCAACCGATGGTGGCACTCTGCTTCAAAGAGGGATCGCCGCCCATGCTGATAAATTGGCAAAACCGGTGTGTGGCATACTGATGACAAACTTTCTACACATTTTCACTAGCACATTCCTCAATACACCGAGCACACGTTTTGATTATTGATTCCTTGCCGTAAGCAGGCAAGGAATCTATGCGATGGTGATGTCGTGTGTGTGTGTGTAGGTGTGTGTGTGTGTGTGTGTGTGTGGGTGTGTATGTGTGTGTGTATGTGTGTTTGTGACGCTGCTTGTAATCGCGATATCTCAAGATAGGATTGACCGACACTTTTCATATTTGGTATATAGATTTGTCATGTTGAGAGGAAGAACCCTATTGTTTTTGGAGGAGGAGTCGAAGTCTATCGGAGGTCACCAGAGGTCAAAAACCCAAAACCTTGTAATCGCGTTATCCTCGAGATAGGGATGACCGACACTTTTTCATATTTGGTATATAGATTTTGTCATGTTGAGAGGAAGAACCCTATTGTTGTTTGGTAGAGGTCAAAGGTCACTGAGGTCACCATAGGTTAAAATGCGAAAACCTCGCAAATGACTTGTAATCACGTTATCTCGAGATAGCAATGACTCGACACTTTTTCATATTTGGTATATAGATTTGTCATGTTGTGAGAGGAGAACCCTATTGTTTTTGTGGTGGAAGGTCAAAGGTCATTTGAGGTCACCTGGAGTGTAAAAACGCCGAAAAGCTCGTAATCGCGCGATATCTCAAGATAGGAATGACTTACACTTTTCATATTGATATATAGGTTTTGTCATCTTGAGAGAAAGATCCTATTGTTTTTGGTGGAGGTGAAAGGTCGTTTGAGGTAACCAGAGTCAAAGACCGAAAAACTTGAATCATGATAACTCAAGATAGGATGGCCTGTATGGGACTTGTCGTGTTGATAGGAAGAACTGTATTGTTTTTGGTAGAGGTCAAAGGTCATCTGAGGTCACCAGGAGGTCAAAAACCAAAAAACCTTGTAATCGCGATATCTCGAGATAGGGATGACCGACACTTTTCATATTGGTTTGTAGATTTGTCATGTTGAGAGGAAGAGGCCTAATTTTTTTGGTGAAGGTCAAAGGTCACTTGGGGTCACCGGAGCTAAAAAGCCGAAAAGCTCGTTAATCATGATATCTCCGAAGGATAGGAATGACAGACACTTTTTCATATTTGGTATATAGACTTGTCATGTTGAGAGAAAGATCCTATCGTTTTTGGTGGAGGTCAAAGGTCAACAAGACAAATTTGAGCGTCACTAGAGGTCAAAGACCAAAAACCTTGAATCGCCATATGTCAAGATGGGAATGGCCTATATAGATTTGTCATGTTGAGATTAAGAATCCTATCGTTTTCGGTATAGAGTCAAAGGTCATCTGAGGTCACCGAGTTAAAAAACTGCGCAAACCTCGTAAACGTCTTGTAAACATGATATCTCAAGATAGCATTGACCGACACTTTTCTTATTGGAAAAACATAGATTTGTCATGTTGACAGGAAGAAGCCTTTTGTTTTTGGGGGTTGAAAAAAGGTCAAAGGTCATTTGAGGTCACTGGAAGGTAAAAAGCTGAAAAGCTCGTAATCACGATATCTCAAAGATAGGAATGACCCACTTTTCATATTTGGGTATACAGATTTGTCATGATGTAAGGAAGAACCCTATTGTTTTTGGTGGAGGTCAAAGGTCATCTTGGGTACCAAAGGTCAAAAAGCAAAATTTCCCAAGAATTCCCCAAGATTGTAATCTGGCATCACTGAGGTCAAAAAGCAACATTTCTTAAGAATTTCCAAGATTGTTATATGGGGTCAACAGAGGTCAAAAAGCAAAATTTCCCAAAAATTCCAAGATTGTTATATGGGGTCACCAGAGGTCATAAAGCAAAATATCTCAAGAATTCCCCAAGATTGTAATCTGGTGTCACTGGGGTCAAAATCACATTTCCCAAAGAATCCCAAGATCATCATCTGGAGTTATTCAGAGGCCAAAAAAGCAGAAGCAAAATTTCCCAAGGAATTCCCAAGATTGTTTATACATGTATGGGGTCACCAGAGGGCAAAAAGCAAAATAGCCCAAGAATTCCCAAGATCATGATTATGGGGTCACCAGAGGTCAAAAAGTGAAATTTCCCAAGAATTCCCAAGATAGTCATCAGGAGTCACCAGAGGTCAAACAGCAAAATATCCCAAGTATTCCAAAGATCGTCATCTAGGGTCACCAGAGGTCAAAAAGCAAAATTTTTCAAGAATTTTCAAGATCCAAGATCCATTGGAGTTGAATCCCTTTCAAGACACTTCAGATTTTCTTTTTTGTTATATTTGGTGGGGTTGAAAGGTCATGTGAGGTCAGCAGAGGTCAAATTGTTAAAACATAAAATGATGTAGTCAAGAAAGATAAATTTGAGGGATAAACCTCAGTGCAACAAAGCATCCCCATTCGGCAAGGAATCACTAAGCCTTTGGGCTTTCTGGTTCTCATTAGGCAGAAAAGGCGACAATTCATAGCCTTTAAAGAGTGACTGATTACTGTATTTAATGGTAATCAATCGTAAAATATCATTTAGATTCTGGATGGGAAGCAAGCCATAACTGCACACCTTCAGTGCATGCCGTAGTCTGCTTTAAATTTCTACATTTTTGGTTTCGATGATAAGAGAAACCTATGCAGTCATGATGGCGTGTGTATGTGCGTGTGTGTGTGTGTGTGTTTGTGACACTTTGCTCGTTAACACGATATCTCAAGAAGGGAAACTCCGACAGTTTTCAAACTTGGTACATAGATGCCCCATATTAAGAGGAAGAACCCTATTGTTTTTGGTAGGGGTCAAAGGTCACCTGGAGTCACCGGGGGTCAAACTCTGAAAACCTTGTTAACACAATATCTTGAGGTAGGAAGCTTGGATGAATTTCATACTTTGTATGTAGATGCGTTATGGTAAGAGGAAGAACCCTATCATTTTTGGTGGAGGTGAAAGGTCATCTGGGGTCACCGGGGGTCAGACACTGAAAACTTCGCTAACACGATATCTCAAGAAGGGAAGCTCCGACAGTTTTCAAACTTGGTACATAGATGCCCCATATTGAGAGGAAGAACCCTATTGTTTTTGGTAGGGGTCAAAGGTCACCTGGGGTCAAACTCTGAAAACCTTGTTAACACAATATCTCGAGTAAGGAAGCTTGGATGAATTTCATACTTTGTATGTAGATGCATTATGGTAAGAGAAAGAACCCTATCATTTTTGGTGGAGGTGAAAGGTCATCTAGGGTCACTGGGGGTCAGACCCTGAAAACTTTGTTAAAATGATATCTAAAGAAGGGAAGCTCTGACAGTTCTCAAACTTGGTACATAGATGCCCCATATTGAGAGGAAGAACCCTATTGTTTTTGGTAGGGGTCAAAGGTCATCTGGGGTCACCAGGGGTCAAATTCTGAAAACCGTGTTAACACAATATCTCGAGGTAGGAAGCTTGGATGAATTTCATACTTTGTATGTAGATGTATTATGGTAAGAGAAAGAACCCTATCATTTTTGGTGGAGGTGAAAGGTCATCTGGGGTCACCGGGGGTCAGACCCTGAAAACTTTGTTAACACGATATCTCAAGAAGGGAAGCTCTGACAGTTCTCAAACTTGGTAACATAGATGCACCATATTAAGAGGAAAGAGAACCCTATTGTTTTTTTGGTAGGGGTCAAAGGTCACCTGGGGTCACCGGAGGTCAAACTCTGAAAACCTTGTTAACACAATATCTTGAGGTAGGAAGCTTGGATGAATTTCATACTTGTATGTAGATGCGTTATGGTAAGAGAAAGAACCCTATCATTTTTGGTGGAGGTGAAAGGTCATCTGGGGTCACCGGGGGTCAGACCCTGAAAACTTTGTTAAAACGATATCTCAAGAAGGGAAGCTCTGACAGTTCTCAAACTTGGTACATAGATGCCCCATATTGAGAGGAAGAACCCTATTGTTTTTGGTAGGGGTCAAAGGTCATCTGGGGTCACCAGGGGTCAATTCTGAAAACCTTGTTAACACAATATCTCAAGGTAGGAAGCTTGGATGAATTTCATACTTTGTATGTAGATGTATTATGGTAAGAGAAAGAACCCTATCATTTTTGGTGGAGGTGAAAGGTCATCTGGGGTCACTGGGGGTCAGACCCTGAAAACTTTGTTAACACGATATCTCAAGAAGGGAAGCTCTGACAAGAACAAAATTTCCCAAGAATTCCCAAGAGTTTTATATGGGTTCAGCAGAGGTCAAAGAGCAAAATTTTCCAAGATTTCCTAAGATCGTCATCTGGGGTCACCAGAGGTCAAACTGCAAATTTCCCAAGAATTCCCAAAATTAAATAGGAACACAAAACTGTATTTTTCCAACATGTTAAGATAGCATTTGACCATTGACTGAAAGATATGGGACATCATGGCATTATTTGGAATAGAACATATATCATCGAAACCTCAATGCATTTTTGCATTCTGGTTATCTGCAACTATTTAAATTCAATTTGCTTTTCAGTGGAGCAATAAAGTTCTACTTTCTTAATGCCTAATCGATATGACTTCAGTCCAAATTTTGTATGTATATAGTTCCTAAAAGTGATGCATTAATTGTAAACTGCTCGTAACAAGAATGAATACAGTATAAGAGGTGTGTGTGTGTGGGGGGGGGGGGGGAGTTAACAGGTTCTCTTTCTGCACCTAAGCATCTGATCATATATGTGCCCCAGTAAAAGATGTTTGCAAGTTGTTTCCTTTTTTTTGAAAGGCAGTATTTGTTTCGTCTTCGAATTTTGATTTAACAGTCACACTTAATACATTGCGAAGTTATACTACTGAATGTTGTGCCTAAATTGTTTCTCCAATCTTGACAGGATTATGGAATCCAGATTCTTCAATACCAAAGGCTGTGGATGTCACAAATCAAAAGCCATTCTTGATTGTAAGTGCTGAAGACCCAGGGATGTTGGGTTTACACCACTATCCAAGTTACCAGGTAGGTGCATTACTCTGAATGCATGCTAATGAGTGAGAGATGGACTCCCAACATTTTTGTATTGAAAGTGGCCTGGGAGATGAAAGGTGGGGGAGATTTTGGTGTGAGGTTTGCATGTTCATTAGTCTTGTAACTTGACCAAATTCAATTCACAGCTTTCTTTCTCCCTCTCACCCCCTCCCACCCTCGCTTGTGACTCTGTCATCATGTAAATGTGTTTGTGTGGACGAGATACATCTGTACATGAGTTTCATTGTTATGCACATGACAAAACTAAAACTATGTAGGTTGTGTATGCCACGATTCAATTGTAGTACTACTAGTGGTGGGAGGGGGGGGGGAGCTCAGTGGGGGTTGCATTAAGTCGAACTTTTAATAGCAATTATCTTTAGATTCAGTTAAGAATAAATTGATGTGTATCACATGGAGGACATGTAAACATTTCAAGTGTCATTAGCTTCCTGTTATTGTGCAGACTAATCCTATTCTGAACTAGTAATTACTGATGCATTCAATCTTATTACACTTCAGACTGACTACAAGCAATCTGTACGAGTTGGTTCAGATGTTAGTAATGTTAGGTTCCTGCATGAAGGAGGTCATGTGATATCAGTCGGTGGCAAATCCTGCTGTACCCTTCAGTGGACTATTATACCTGAAGTAGCTGAAGAAGTGACACTCCAGAACCAGTAGACCATGTATTTCTGTGCCCATATGTAGAAGAATCAAACCTTCAGAGCCATTAGAAGGCAGTAGTTCTCACTCCATTCAAGCTTCAGGTTTCTCTGCATTGTTGTGAGCACCCATGGAGAACATAAATAACTTTATTTGCTAAAAGAAATTATGTGGTCATGATATTTATCATTAGTTTCTATGATTGGAATGTAGAAAGCAATCATAAATCAGAGGGAGGAATGATGGATGTGGAAACTAGGGTTAGTTAACTTTTTTTTAATATATTCAATCAAGGCTTCTTAGCTATGGCATGAAGGATTTCATGCCAGAAAGCTTTGAAGTGATTCTATATAAAGATACTCTTTGGCCTTTTGCATGTTTCATGACATCCTTGTCACAACCATCGACATTAGCTGACCTGTAAACAAAACCAAAACACCCATCTGTCTCAGTAATTTTATCATGAAATACTTTTAAATGGCATCGTTACCCATAGACTTTGACATTAAGTGCTAGTCACTGTTTCTGGTAAAACTGACAGTGTCTGGCACTGAGTGTGGTATTCCCTTGTCAATTAGTAAAAGTATGAATGAATGAACAGACTGGAAAGTAAGTCTTGTGCGGCAACTGATAAGGTTTTCTTGGGCCATTGATGCCAACAGAACATCAGAACAGCTAAATATGCAAGACAATGTTTGCAGTATGTTCTGTAATAATCATTGGGAGCTGCTAGGGCTGTGAACGTTTAGCAAAATTACTAAACGTTTCATCGCAAAATTTTGCGATCGTTTAACGATTAATCGCAAGTACCTATGATCAACATAGATCGAGACTTTAAACGTGCTCTTGAACATGATGAATATGTAAAATGCGTTAGTGACGTCCGGGGGACATAGTTTCCATGAACCTCAAAACGGATCCTCATAGAAGGTCAACTTTGATGTCGTATGTTTACGTGTGTGCCATTTGTACAATTATGTATTTCACTTTTTCAAAAAGAGTTAAAGTGAACATTTCGTACGGAAAAACGGGTTTTGCGATTAATCGCTGGTAGCTTTGTACTAAACGTTTATTACACATGCGATCGTTTAGCGATTAATCGCTAAACGGTCACAGCCCTAGGAGCTGCCTTCTAAATGCTTCCTGGACTTCTGGTATAGAGGACACAATTAATCCATTTCTTTCAAAAGAGTGCTAGTAATTTGTGTATAGTTTGTAAAAGTGCCTTGATCATGTAGATGCTACCAGTGTTTCAAGTATTCCATATAAAACACCTTGATCTTTATATTTTTATAAGAGTATTTTATGTCAAGTACTTTCATAAAGATCAGCATGTCTTTCATTGATGCAAGATATATATTTTCTCTGCTCATGCACCAGATTTTATTTATTATATACATAAAAAGAAGTTATCAGAGCATATAAAGAGAAATTTCATATTTTCCTTGCTGTTGGAAGTGGTTACCTGAAGTCTAAATTTAGCTGTCATGATTATATAAAGAGGTTACAAATTGTGCAAAAATCATAGGTGTAGGAAGCTTTTCTCAACGGGTGGTGGGGGGGGGGGGGAGCTGAACATTGTTTTGGACCGGTGTCCCCTTCACTTTTGGAATATTTTTGAATATTTGAGGGTCCTTAGATGAATTTGGTACAACATATTGGGCTCATTTTAAAGAAAATTACTGCAAAATTTTGACATTTTTCATTGAGAGAACAAATAAGGGGTTTTCGTTCTTGAATTGCGGGGAGTGGAAGCATACTTCCACCCCACCACAGTTTTGACTGGAGGATTGAGCGAAAGCCCCACCCCCTCGTTACTTCTGACCCCTATGATAGACATTAATGTCAGATGTGCAAAATTTGTTGTACCCTATAAATGGTGTTACAGAAGCAAAAGAAGGACCCATTACCAAGTAGAGTAAAAATATTTTTGTTATCTTCAGGGTGAACATTTGAAATAGTGTTAATAATTATAGCAATATTCAGTTTACATTATAGATAGTATGATCAGTTGAGTACTGTATTCATATGTGATCTTGATTACTTATAAGTGCGGTTTATTTGGATTAACTGGTTTGGTATAGTATGACAGATAATTATTATTGCAAGTAGCGGAAGTTTTTGCCAGTGAGGTCATTGCATCCAGTTGCTTAAATTATGTCAGTTTTTAGTCAAAAGTTGGAATGATATTTTGTTGTAGATGCTTTTCATAGCTTTCTGAAAGGATATTTTAGATGCCAAAAAGTTAAGACAATAATTAATGAACACTTCAAGGAGTTAAGACAAGTTCATACACCACAATATATTGCTTCTACAAAATATAATCAAACAGTATGGATATGGATTTATTATATGGTTTGTTTATAGTTTGGAGCTGTGGAGTATGAACCTATCTTTATATATTTGTGAGGATTAATGTCAGTGTTTATTGCATTTACTCATGTATTTGAGAATGATGCTCCATTTGGGTTTATTTAGAAAACAATGTTGCCACTGTGCAAGACTTCCCTTATTTTAAGTTGCCCTTGATATGCAGTTAAGTTGGTTTTGGTAAGAAAAAGATTTTACTTTTTCCTCTTTCCATCCTTACTAAATGCTTATATTTAGAAGGGGATTTATGACACAGTGGGAAATCACTGCCTTTTCGCTGAAATACTCTTTTTTTCATTTCATCTCCTGATTTTAATTTTTGAAAAGTTTGATAGAAATGGTGTACCTTGCTACATTTTGATTGTTATAAACTGTTAAACCAGGCTTCGATAAATCCCCCACCCGACAGTCCAAGACAAGTAAAAAGTTACTTGGGCAAGTACATTCCTAAATATCATAGCCCACCGGGCAAGTACCCTTGTGAAGTCTCCCCCAAAGGAGTTTAAAGGCATATTAAGAGTGAACAAGTAGATATTCACACTGACAAGTAGACTAAAAGAACAGCTTGCCTGATGGACAAGCAATGAAAAAAGAATTTTTCGAAGCCTGGTTAAACACATGATTGACTGAGTATCAAAACTAAAATTTCAGTGACATTTCACTCTTGGACCTTCCATGCAAGGGAACAAGTGACATTTCATAGAATCTTTGGGAAAACCACAGTGTTGTTACTGTAGCAGCCATTGATACCCTGTGAGAAACAGAAATATATGGTAGCCTTTAGTTGCCATGGTGTTGGACAAAGGTTGTATGAATAATATTTAAGTCAGTCTTTGAAATTTCCTTTCATTTTGTTGTATAATGATATTGTATTAATATTCTGCCTCATTTACTGACTGCAGTATTTGATCTTTCTCAGAAATTTTAATTCACCAAAGCCTTACTTGAGTGCAATGACCAAGACTACAGAAGTATGTCAAAATTTTAAAACTAAAGAGATATTTTCACAGTGTAGCAGTATTTTACACAATTTTTCTTCAATAAAATAAAAAACTTTCACCCTAGGCATTTTCTAATCTTTGTCAATCCTATTCATTATCTGTCATTTTTTCATGGATTATGATTATACAGAAATATGTCCTTGAAATAGGTACAATAGCTTTGCAGCAGCAGGGCTCAAAATATGCAACAGCATGGATAGCCATGGCTATCAGGCCCTTACTGATGCCGGTGGTGCCCCTCAGAAATGTCCTATGAAACATCATAGACCTATAGCCAATTGCTCGTTTTGGCTGTGCCCTTTTTTTAAGCTTATTCAAGCTCTGTAGCAGCACAGTGTTATAACCTGTGAATACCGAATTTCCATTAAATAACGTGAAAAATAAGTTGGATGCAGATTCCCAAATCAGGTCCTATTTTCTTTCCACTATTTTTAACTTTTTGCTCCAGTGCCAGCATCATAGAAGGTAATGAACGAGGTACAAATTCTTAACTTTTTTAAAGGGGCACTTTTAGTTGTTTGGGATTGGGAAAACCAGTGGCTGATGCCCCTAATTCCTTACTCCCCTCCTCATTAAATTGGCTAATCTGCCACTGGGGAGAAAGGAAGCCCAGAATACATTCCCTCATGTAATTGTATTATCACTTTACAGAGTGTTTTTAGTGGAAATCCAACATTGTTCAGAATGACCATAACAGAAGTTAATGAATATAGCAGATACAAACAGATGCTATAGTCTTCAGGATTTTGCAACACTGCCATCTTGCATCAGAATTCACAAAGACTTGCCCTATACATCAGGACTAAACACTGCCCTCTTCCTTTTACTCCTGCAATTCTTTCTCTGATAGTGGGTACTTTCTTCGGTCCATCACACTTGCCATTGTTAAGATTCTTCTGTGTCACATTTAAAGTGGAAACAGTTATCAGAACAAATCTGAATCTGACTTGGCCTCAGAGCAGATCTTTCTGAAACCAACTAGGCCTCTTTCTATTCATTTCCACAATATTTTTGTTCTTATCTTGTTCCCTGGCTTCTTCTCCTTCATATAAAATGACATTCTCTTTCCCTTGTATAACTTCTCCAGAATTATTCTCTTTCCAAGAGGCAAACAGAGCATCCTTAATTTTGTGAGTTTCTTCTCTGATGTGTTTCAAACAATGTCTGTGTGAAAAAAGAAAACGAGGGCATGAGTAATATATAAAAAAAATTAAAATAAATAAAATTACCATGCCAGGTATATTCAAATGAAGTTGTCTTCAAATGTGTAACGTTCCTGCTGTACAATTATCACTTGCCCTTGCACCATCTTTCAGTAAATGCTTTGTTGATGTGGCTGGTCCTCCACTATGAAACTCACATCCACTGATTTCAAATTGTGTTCCTCCATTAGTATTTAAAAGCATCTTTTGAAACCAGAGCTGCCGACAGCCAACCCAGGCCCCGGTACAAAATTTTAATGCGGGCCCCCTCTCACCAAAGTAAGTGTGGTGTTCACAAGGAAATAATTCGATATGATATATTTTATGACCAATTTTCCCAGGCCCCCCAAATTACCCCGTGTCCCAGGACATTGTCCCCCCTGTCAGCGGCCCTGTTTGAAACGAACTTTTAAATGTCAAATATTCTTGACTTAATATGAAAATGATTCTTTTGCTCATTTTGTACATTTTTTATTGTACACAGCAATGGATTATAGTTTTTGAGTTGTGGGGCTTTATAGACAACCATGTTGTTGTTTTTGTAATTATTTTTATAACTGATAAACTAGCATTCAATAATGATTGTATAAAAAGACATCTTGTGCCCTGATAGTAAAACCCCACAAATCTCATGATAAATTTGGACCTCTTTGCTTCAGTTTCAAATAAGCTGATCAAGGCTCCATTTTTGTAACAAGTATAGAACATTCACCAAATTTTGTGCATTGCCAAATATGCGCACCCCTATCTTCCAGTAAAAATGATACATTAAAGCCTGTTGTACAAGAAGGCATCTACAAAGCAAACTTTTATAAAGCCCTTCAAAGGACACACCGCCACTTCATTTGAAGACTACTGAATTTATCTAGGATTTCTATCACATGCCATTACAGGATCCCTTAAAACTTCCCCCTTCCTGCTTCACACTCAAAAGTGATTTACAGTACGGTACCACATTCTGTTGGTTTCACAGTATATTAATTATACCACAGTTACATAACTGCAGTGGCGTAACTTTGGTTCAGGGTGCCCGGGGGTAAGAATGGGTTGGGTCCCCAAAGTCCATTGCAAAACAAAGTACCATGGTGGGTGCCAGGCCTGCTGGGTGCCCCCCTAGCCTGGGTACCCAGGGGTTCTCCCCCTCAGAATGCATAGGAGTTATGCCACTGCATAACTAGGGACAAAGGTTAGCACAAGCCACAAAGCATGTGCAAAAATGCATGCATAATGTATGGTTCCATGTATGTTAAAGGTCGTGTGACATGCCACCAAAAAGAGCTGTTTTACTTGTCTGTTAAAGAATAAAGTCGTCCAATCAAAGATCCGTTGGAATTATTTCAATATCTTTTACCGTTCTCAAAATATACGTCTTCAAAGTTTGATGGTTTCTGAAGAAACTAATTGCCTATGCAAATATAATGATGTAGAGTGTTGCACAGTGTTATGATTTCTTTTGTTAGTCCTATATAAATTATCTCTTAATTACTGATCATATAGATTACAGTTTGGTAAGTGATATCAACATTTTTCAAGGAAAAAATTTTAACTTTTATAATAAACCCCTCAGGGAATAACAATGCTACCCAGTGTCCTTGAAATTAAGGTTGAAAAAACAAAGGCTAACATGGGCCATTTATGGTATGTCCCTCTTTTGATGTCACATATTTGCATCTTTAACTCATGTTTATTCATGATACAGTGGTGTAAAATACAAATCTCCCTGTACAGTGGTTAATAATTGATGGATTTTAATGGAAATTGCAGCTATTTTCTGGATTTTTAATGCTTTTTTACATCAAATATCCAACTGTGTTATTTTCATGTCACACAACCTTTAATGCTGCCACTGTATGCAGCAAGACCAATGAGAGTTTAACTGTCATTGCTATGACACCATAAGCACTCCTGAATAATCTTTGACCCTACATCTGCCATGAAGTCATTTGCTGACATGAATGACCCTACTGCATTGCGTGATACTATTTATATTTTGTTCCACAGTAGCCAGTAGCCAGTCCCCCCCCCTTTCCCCCACCCTCCAAAAAAAAAAAAAAAAATACCGTCTATGTCAAAACATTGTTACTACAACTTAACATGAAGTCAGGTTTAAGCAAAGCAGGTTACAACAAATACATGATTGAAGATGAAATTAATGCAGTACTTTAATTTTCCTACACACTGGCGTACAGTACACATGCTTCTTTAATTAGTGATTACTGATCAATGATGGATACAAAGCTCAATATTTTAAGTTTAACATAGTTCAAGAAATCAAGCTCTAGCATTAATGGTCAACTAAAATGTGCAAAGATTTATTCAAATACATTACTAGAAAGACAGAAAGAAGGAAAGAAAATAAGGTTAATATTGTTGATAGGAACTTTTTTATCCCTGCTTGGCAAAAACTTTTTTGAGTTGGGTTACACAAACTTACTGCTTAGTCAGATCCAACTAGGTTACACATTCTGACCAATAAATTTTGCATCTATCCGAAAATACTATATACCCCAATTAAGAAGTTGATTCAGCTAATCAGGCCATTTTACTTATGTCACTTACGAGCACAAGAATCCTATCCTTCTGGGATTTCCACATTTTTCACAAGCAACCAAGTCTGTTGTCCTTTTGTATAACTTTTCCTTTGCTCTGCGTCTGGTCATGTTAACCTGATTGGTCCGTCTGTGCTTTGGTACTGCCCACAAAAGCCCATCCCACTGCCATGAGCCACTGGGTTTTGGATCTGATAATGTCCACTTCGATGGCTGAACATTGTGGGCAGCTCCAAGACACACTGGCACTTCTGAAAATATACAAATAGATACTGAATTCTCTCAAGAAGTCAAAATTCTGTAAAACTGTAAAATAGTATCACTGTTCATGTCTCCCCTTTGAGTATGAACAGTACTCACAGACTTTCAAGGAGGTTAAAGGGGCTATGGCATCCCCTAAACATATTTAGAAAAGGCCCATATTTTAAATACAATTGGTCACTGCACTTTGATTGACATTCATTCAAACAATAGTTCCACTCTGATTGGTCAACAATGACTTGGACAGTCAGTTACGTTCCCAGTTAAGCTCACACACAATTATGTGTCGATCCTCCTTATGCATATATATACGTCATCACAGAACAGAAATTTAGCTCCCGGATGGGAAAAGCGCATATCATTGCAACTTATACCAACAAATGCAGACTGACAACTGATATGTGCACTGGTCGGATATGCACCTATGTCTACTACGCACGTGTGCAAAGTCTACATTTTGCATACAGTGTGCTTCATTGTTTACCCTTCAAAATGAGGTCAATGCTTAAGGTCTATATATGGCCTTGAGGAATTGAAACTCAGTGCAGGATACTCTGGCTCTTTCTTGGAAGTGTACTAGACGGGTGTTTTTGTTTAAATTGGAGGAGGGGCTAGAAGTAAACTTAGTAGGGAGAATTTTTATGTTTGGGGTGAGATTATAGAGCCTGTAAGTTCCATGATGCCTGATTTTTATACTTCAGCACTGTGTGAGAAAGACACCAGGTTGTTGTCCCAATTTACTCATTCAAAAGCAATGAAATTCTCTAAACTAAGTTTATTTCTAGCTATCGTCCTCGCAGTTTCAAACAAAACTGTCATCAGAATCCCACAGACTAAAGGTCTGCAGTTACATTGTTCAATACTTTATTCTGCTGAGTACACTTAAGTGTTTGATTTTTTAACTGCACACTTCTTGCAATCCCAGCACTCTGCTCTCTGTTGTGCAATGACATATACTGTAGGCTACCTACTGTATGCATCATGCAATTCACTGAACAAATTATTGACCAAACAGGGTGGCTTATATTCAGGCATAATTTGATTCTGCACATTTTTTATACCTATCAAAGAGCAGTCTGCCTTCAAGTATTATTGGATATTTAATTCAGTGAGATATATGGAAGTGTGGCAAGGCAGAAGAAAGAGATTTCAGTTTCCACTTTTAAAACACATCTTGAATGTTCAAGTGTTTGGACAATGATGTCCCTACCTTAGCAAAATTGCAAGTATTGACAACATGATTGACTGACTGATATTTTCATCAACAAATCAATGCAAGTTAAGTTTAACATTTAAGGGGGCAAACTTAATCACTCTGGTTTAGGTCTTGATGAGCCAATTGGCTCATAAAAACCTATACCTTAGCGAGCATGGATGAGCAGTGGTGATATTCGCCTTCTCTTTTGACTAGTGCTCAGAGGTTAACGAGGCAGGCCTGTACTAATCACTTCCAATCCTGCTCCTGGGATGGCCATTTAACATCTCCATCTGACAGATGTGAATGTATTCCCAGTCTTAAGCCACTTTCCCAAAGGTTGGGAGGGATGGAGGTTCCTTGTAAAGTTGGAAAGACAGACCTGTACACAACCAAGTTCAACGATACATCATTTTCAGGGGGTTGCTGAAATCCTTATTTTCCAGGAAAGCAAGTCAAGATCAACACAAATTATTACTTTTTTTTTTTTTTTGTAGTTTTTGTCTTTCTTGTACTAGAAATCCAAATTGTTCTTCAAAATAGCAACATTTTTTTTCCTCCAAGAAACAACATTCCCTGAAGAAGAAACAAACCCTGCACATGAATTCTGTAGCTAAATATGCTTTGCCAGTATTACACAGTACATGGTCTTAGTTTTGATTCAAATCACATTTTGTTGAAGATATTGACCATGTAACAGTATTAGGCTATCAGCAGATAAAACAAGGGCAGGAGAGCTGAAGAAAGTTTGGTGGGAAAATATTGTAATATGAGGGTTTCTGAGGTCACCAGATATGGCATCCCCCCATACCTTGGAGTTTCTAGCAACTTTCTGACCAGACATAATTAGGAATAGTACTAGAGTTCTAAATGCAGTTGATAACTACACTTTGATTGACATTCATTCAAAAATACAGTTTCACTCTGGTTGGTCAACAATGACTTGTTCAGTCGGTTGTGTTCCCAATAGTTTACACACACTGTTTGACAATTGCCTCAAGCAGTGTAGGCTACTGTGGCTTTTTTAGAGGTGTACTTGACTGGAGGTTTGGTTTAAAGACAGACAGTCATCACCCTAAAGTATGTTTTTAGTGTGGGTATATCAAAATTCTCAGTTGGTGACTGCTCTTTGATTGACATCAAAGTTTGAAAATTTGAAAGATGCATAGTAGCTCACATTCCACACTAGGCAGAGAGAGTGCTTTTATTAATCGAAGCCACAGCTTCGATTGTAGGAATTGCTTCACTCTGCCACGTGATTTTCAGACTTCATATGCGGTCGGGCGGATGAATATTACATCCATGTTCCATTTGGATTCAACGAGCAATCGCGTGCTGTTTTCATACCGTGGGACAGCCGCGCAGTAATGTTAAGTATTTCACTAGGGGGATTTTCAACACAGCCTAACTATTTCAATAAAAGGGGATTTTTTCAAACAACTCCCCTGTAGTAAAATATTCTTGTGCGAGCAAAAAAGTAAATCCACATTCAAAGGTATCATTCTGCATTAGAAGCTTCTTTTCTGTTTACAAAAAGATGTTAAGCAGTTTGAAATTAATTCATACTTTCATTGATTTGAAGATAAGTTTGATAGGCTGAACTTAGTAAGTTTTTGACAAGATTTGGCCAACGAATAGAGCACTCTCAACTTGCACGGTTGTCGGAACTGTTTCATTAACTGTCATGTAACTACGTTCACAGCAACTGCGACATCAATTGCGTTTACAAGAAATTAACACCAATTTCAAGTTGATTTCATTACATAGTGTAGACTTTGGCTACTACTGTACATTTTTTCTTTGTTTTATTTTTGAACGATTTTTACCTGCTGTGAGGTATAACCCGCTTGACTTTACATAAAAATAGGCCTAAGTCCTCAGTGAAGGCCCGTGCATGGCCGGTCGCAGAATTGCTCCCTATACACGTGTGTAGGGTGCGATTCTGCGACCGGCCATACACAGGCCTTTACTGAGGCCAAAGTAACTTTGCTAGGCATGTGTCATCCGTAACGACAGATGCCTAACTGTTACTGTTAGGCCTAGCCTAAGTTTAGGCCAAAGCCTAGCCTAAATTTAGGCCAAGGCATAAGGGATTTAACAGCCTAATACTTAGCCTGTAGATGGCAGTGGGGCCTTCTTAACAGTTTCCTTTGTAAACAAATGACAGGTCGAGGTTCAGGATGAATGTAGTCTAGGCCTAATATACATTAGCCCCTAGGCCAGGGAAGGATCGAAGTTTACCCAGGGGCTTGGATAGTTTTAATCAAGGCCTAACGTTAGGCATAGGCTACAGTTATACTGGCTGCAGATATGTTGTGGGCTCCCAACAGAGGAGCAGAAAGACAGTAGGCTGGGCTGTATAGACAATTAGCCTACACTTGTAGTTTTTTCTTTGGCATACCTATTTGATGGAGGAGAACAATGGTCAACTTTTTCTCATTATTAAGATGGACCCCCTGCAGGGGAGGGATGGCTGAGGACATTACACTGTTCCAATTCCCATCCCACCAAGTACAGGCTTGAGTCTGGATCTGTCTTTCAAGGATGTAAGCAACAGTTTGTGGGGGAATGGTCTTGCAGGACTCGGAGACTACGGGCCAAAGCCATGGACTCAGTACAGCATTTGAATGTGATGCCCTACACTATATGCCACCACAAAGAGACCAGTGATGGAGGATACATCTTTGACAGCATGTATGGTTGCTCACTCACAAATGAACTATGACATAAATGATGTCTCCAAAATTATGATATCACATTTCTGTCATAAAAGTCTGTGTGTTGAAGCAACCCATCTTTCCTGGGAAACCTGCAGTGACTACACAACACTTTCTAGACAGATCAGTGTCATTAAAGTGGCCATGCATAACTCAGTACTGGTACTGTCAGCAAAGAGTGTTTCCACATTCACAAACTCTTTTGATTGGTTTACAACCTACTGACATGGGGATATGAATGTTAATTTATTTTCAAAATATAATTCTTATTGCCGGTATGGGAGTAAATCAATGTTTTGAGTGAAGTCTGTACACCTGAACAACTTTTTCTTTGCCTTTGTTATCATTATGTGTTGACACTTGGAGCAATAAAAGAAATTGATCAAGCAGTAACATGTCCATTCGTTGTGCTTGTTCCCATCCTCCTGAAGTCACTGACGTGATCTTTGAATGTTTATTTTTCAGTACTTACTTGCTGCACT
Source organism: Holothuria leucospilota (assembly GCA_029531755.1). Lineage (NCBI taxonomy): Eukaryota > Metazoa > Echinodermata > Holothuroidea > Aspidochirotida > Holothuriidae > Holothuria > Holothuria leucospilota. The sequence continues at coordinate 12,916,185 of CM055969.1, read as the reverse complement.
GTGCACACAGGTTTAGGAAGTTACTGTGATACTGAGACAAAGCAACAGTGTTAATTTAAACCAAATGTTCACCAGAGTTCAGACCCCCACTGCATAAATGCACTGTGTACAAATTCTTGTTCAGTGACTGTATATAGGACATGCAATTTGGGGTCTATTTTGAAGAGTACCCTGTGCCCATGTTAATACTTAAAATGGAAATCTTATTATAACTTTGTCAGGAAGATCAGTGGGTCTTGTTCCTCATTTTAGGGGTGGTACACAAATTTTGCCTCTCCTTAATTAAGGTGGTGCACCACCATTACAGAAAATTACAGTTTGGCCAAAGGATGATCCCTCTGCATAAAGTGCCTGAAATTGTTGTTTTGGTTGATTTTCACCCTATTGTAAAAGAGCAGTGGATCCTTTGTGTAATACATGATGTAGTGCTCAGATTGAAGATTACATTGTTCAAAAATCATGGTCAAAAATGTGCTTTTGTTGTTTATGATTTTGAGACTTTGGAAGAGAGTGGAGCCATCTTGTATCTTAGTGTGTTGTGCAGTAAAACAGATCATAATTTTATATTCTGGCACCTCTTCCTCAAAATTGCATGGTCATACTATGGAAATTTTCATGAGCCAGCATGATGGTTGTTGGGGTTGAAAACTCTGACAAGGAATAAGAGGCTAAAAACAAACCCAGTTTAGTGTGTCAGTCAACGGCAGGAATTAATGGTGGTATGCCACCTCTAGGGTTACTTCTGCACAGGCCTCTGTCATTCTCCCCTAATCAAGCCAAAGTGCCACATTTTCTGGGCTTCAATTAGTGCTTGCCCTGCAAGTACGATTTTCTAGTTACATTTTATAGCCTTGTATGCTCACCAGGACCTTGTCTTAAGCAATAAAACAGGTTTATTCCTGCACAAGGAAGAGCTTCATTCAGTTGTGGGAGGAGCTAGAAGTTGCATAGTTGGGAGAATTGGAACTGGTTGGGATCATGAAAATTCCCCTTTAAATTGGAGGAGGGAGTAGAAGTAAACTTAGTTGGGAGAACTGTTACTGCCTGGGGTGAGATTAGAGGGACTTTACAGCTGGGAAGGAGTGAAAAATTCCAAACTCTGCACAAGGGCTGTCTGCAATGGTGGAGTGCAACAAAAACACTGTCATGTTCAAGGGCTATTAAGTATGAAGATTGGCTAACAAACAAAATTTGGTCCTAAGGCTAAAAAACACTTCCTTTCAGTAGATGTGCAAATACAGTAAACAGTCACAAACATACAATACACAAAACTGCAATACAAATAAATAAGAAGTCCCTGATGCATTTTCACACGATTGCCATGCAAATGGCCAAACTCTCTTACAGCATACCCTCCTGCAAGTGTGTTTTGTTTTCCAGGACGAATGGAGGCAACTTCATAATTTTACCTTAACCCTAACCTGGCCATCATGATTTAAATGGAAATTTCCGTAAATCGCCCTCATTAATTCTGGGAAAAAAATCTCGCCTCCCGCAAACAGAGCAACTTTTTCGCACAACCGGTGTGTACACTGCGGCTATGTATGAAAATCATTTGAGGCCTGAGGCTGAGCCTAATATAATAAGTATTCACAACTTATTACCATTTAGATGCGATCCAAACACCCTGTCATGAGCTCTGTTAAGACACTGCAGCCAAATGGCTCGCAGGAAGGCCCCAATTCCCTTTGATGATGCCATCGCAATTTATTTTCAAGTTTGTAGATGTTGCACAAGTTTTGTCCTCGTCTTGCTCTAACATGCAGTGTACAGCATGCAGTGTATGCGCATTGTAGGTAGTAGGCTACCATAGACATCCAGTACAAAACTAGACGGGAGCTCATGCTGATTTTGAAGCACACGTGGAAACGGGGTGACTCACTGACCTGATCCACTCTAACAAAACGCTCACTGGACAAATTTCGGTGAAGCTAAGAAAGGTCGACAGTTTTCCTCTCTGAGTTTATCTCTAAACCAGAAAGCCCAAAGGCTTAGTGATTCCTTGCTGAAAGGGCGTGATTTGTTGTACTCAGGCTGAGCCCGAGGTTCATCCCTCAAATTTAGGCTACTACTTCTTGAATGTATTGTTTACAGAAATAATTTGGCCCCAATTTTTTTCTCATTTTTTACGATGTTTAAACCACTTGACCTCTGATGACCTCATATGACTTTTGAACCCCACCCAAAAGAGGGATTTGTACCCGGACAAAAACGTTTTATTTAGGGTTACAGAAATGTCGGGAATTTTTATGATCATCACTATGTTATGCAGGGCCGTAGCCTGCGGGGACAGGGGGCTGATTGATTATGATTTCCAAACCGCAGTGTTGTAACGAGTCGCTAATTATCAGAAGGGAAATGACTCGAGCCATTGTATCAGAATGTTCCTCATAGAAATAATACAGTGACTCGAGTCCATAGAAATAAAAGTAACTACTTTTATTTCTATGCTCGAGTCGCATTGAAAGTAGTAAATGACTTGACTCGACTGCAAAACTGAGTGACTCGTTATAACACTGCGAAACCGTAAATGAAAGTTGGCCTACTTGAGAAAATATACAGAAATGCAGAAAATGTCACTTTCCAAATTATGATTCCAAGGCCCAAAAATCATGGAAAATCGCATTTAAGGTTCCTTTTCCCCAAAATTTTCCCGGGGAGATCCCGGATCTCCGCCAGGGACGCGTTTTTATGACTGGGTTTCCTTATACCTAACGAATAAACCATCATCTTCCTCCTTCAAGAAACACTACTTGAATACACCACCATATACGGGCTAAAGGTAAAATAGCCAATGATTACCTTTAAGTAGCTAAAGTCAATGAACTTTTAAAGTAACTTTTAATTTAAAGGACATAAGCAGTCGCCGCAAACTTATTTTGAACAACAGCTAAATCTCACAAATATCCCCTATTTCACTTCAAGTATCTTTCATGATATGTTAGCACATAAATATTGCATATTCAAGAAAACTAAGGAGTTACTCTATACGTAAATTTCCTCTAATGATGCGGTGAGAAACATACTGTAACATGATTTTCCAGAGCCAGTCATGAAATAGGATGCTTGGGTACACTAACTGAGATTGGGGTGACTGCATTTCCCCTTTAATAAAATCTAACTTTTCTTCTTGAAATCTAAATTTGATTCTAAAGCATGAAATTTTAAAGTGAAAAATGCTAGGATGCAACTTTTAAGGTCTAAAATGTGTCATTCACCCCCCCCCCCCAGTTTCTTGCAAGGCCCACGCCATGGCTACGCACCAACTGAGGGTGGCTTCCCCAGTGTCGCACTAAGAGCGTTAGGGGGGAAGCCTGCACAGGGTACCAGCCTTATAGGGGTGCCATGCATACCACAGCTGAAGAATTCAGTAAATAAAAGTTTAGGTCATTTTATGAGTCCAAAGTGTCCACAAAGATAACACCATTTTGGATCTAGGAAAACTTAAAACGAGAAAAATTTCTCAAATTTAGAGTAGACGTGTAATCCCTCCCCTTAGGCAATATAACCTTCAATTACACCCTAACGGGATAGAAAAAAATCACTCAATAATAAGGATTCCTAAACCTGTAATTAATTCAACGGTTTACGAAGCTTTAGAAAGATAGCACCATTTTGCAGCCAAGACACCTCACATTGACAAAAAAATTGTCAAAAGAGTATAGGACGTCGTCCCCTCCTCTTAAAAAGCACCCCCTGTCTTCCGCTCCACAAAATATGAAGAATACCACTAAATAACGACAATTTGTAAAACATAATCAATTCAAAGCTTTGCCAACAATAGCCTGAACCTAAGCCAGGCATTACATGTGCCCCTCCCTTCATCGCCCCTTCGCGATGGTACCCAGAACATGTGAAAAAGGAAGGGTCGCCAGGGTGTTAACTATCTGTAGGCATACCATTTGTGCTCCGCTTAGATAGTGTCATAAACTATCCCTCTAGAGATTTTGCCAGGCTACGGTCCTTTTATGTCGAGTGAAAATATTGCTTATGGGTACATTAACCAGAGACCTAACTCCTCCCAGATTTTCCTCCCAGATTTAACTGTACTGGCAAACTACTCTGTTTGGCGGCAAAAAATTATATATTGTTGGGAAAGTATTAAAAAAATTAAGAATAATGTGTCAGTAAGTGATCTCTACTACACTATTCGGAAAGCGGTTGTTTTTGAAAAAATCCAGCTGTCGGGAAAGTAGAAGTATTGTATTGCATAACTGTTTGTCATGAATAGACACTATGTCCGACTCTGTGAAACAAAAGCCTTATTGGAAGTGATGCAACTCACCCTGGCTCGCTCGTAGAGGATGGGTTGGCGGCATTAGTAGTTAGGTACGTCGGGTCGCAGTCGGATTGTAGGTTAACTGTACCCACAACACATTGCCGAGGCAGTGGCGTAATTACAAAGGGGGAAGGGAGGGACAGCCGCCCCTCTCTACACTGGCAAGGGGACGCAAAATAAACTGGAAGACGGAAAACAGAAAAATAGAGAACAAGAGAGGAAGAATCACAAAGAATGAAAACCTGGAAAGAAAGGAAAAGGAAAGTGAAAACATATGTCTTAGCTCCCTCTGTCTCCGGTGAATTGTTAAATCGTGACGGCAAGAGCACTTAAATTGAGAGGTTTGATGCGATCGTGCATTCACCAGCTTTTTGAAACACTGCCACCAAATTAACATCTTCCGTATAGTCAGTTGTATAGCCATATTGGGCATATTGCTTGAATGAATTCCATGGGAGTGGATCAAGAGGGGGCGGGGGAACGCGTCCCCTCATTTTTTTGGAAGGGGGGACATCTCCCAAAAGTCCCCCTCACTTTTTCAAAATGATGAAAACTAAAGCTGTGAAGAAGATAATATAACAGTAGATTACAAATTGACACAACATTTTAAAAGCAAAATTGTGCCCTAATATTGCACCATTTGCCATCTAGACACCTTCCAATTTCCATTTTTTTTCACAGGGGAGGTGGCTCCACCTCATTTCCATGTTTGTGGTCTTTACTCATTGCTCGAAATAAGAGACTAAGTAGTAAAGTTACTTAAAAATTGCTAACGCCGACGGACGTCAAAAATGGCCGTGGTACCCCTGTAGTTTGCCGTCGGTTCTGTGCCACAAAATTCCATGGCACTATTTACTAAAGCTCCTAAAACTAATTTATGCTAGTTGAAGAAAATATTGGAAAGTCGACTACTATGCAAGGACAAGGTGTGGCACAGTGAAATAATGAAAAGATTGCTACCAGTATCACCTCTATCAGACTTTCGAAAAAGGTTTGAAATGCACAGTCCTGATCACTTCCATATCCAGATTTTATTAGATATGAGTAACCATGCTAATGACAGGGGCGTAAATACGGAGGGGGTGGCCCCCAGTGAAAATCAAAGGTCGGTCTCTGCGCGCCAAAAAGTCGGTCTCAAATCCAGTTCAATATGCTTTTGTAATAATAGACCAGACATGAACAACATTTGAAGTGAAAATATTCCCCCAATTTTCTACTGAGTGTCCGCTTTTTTGATCGAATGACCCCAAAATGTGCAAAAATTTTCGCGCGCTTCGCGCGCATGTAGCGGTTTAGTGGAATCCAGTTAAATATGCCTTTGTAACAGTAAACCAGACATGAAAAACATTTTAATTGAAAAGATTGCCCGAATTTTCTACTGAGTTTCTGAATTTTTGATCGAAAGTGCCAAAAATGTGCAAAAATTTTCGCGCGCTTCGCGCGGATGTAATGGCTTAGTGGTCTATTTTATGCACCTGAACTGCAACGAATTTCGGGCAATTTTTTGAGATTCGGGCAAAAGATTTTCTATCCCCAAATTGGAAGAGTCCCGTACGCCTATGATTATTACTACCGTCCTGTAAATTGTAATTATCTAGGAAATTTGGATCATACAACTATGCCAATGGGAGTCAGTCTCCAAGCAATGTAGTTGGTCCCAAAATAGTTCACCCCCTGCAAATTCATGTATATACGTCCCTGGCTAATGGTTTACTGTTCACTTACTTCACACAGTGTGGTCTTGATTTACCCCAAGAACTAAGTAAAAAATTCACTAAAGCAAGGAAGATGAAAAACTTCATAAAAAATAAAAACTCTTGGTGATATATTCAATTTAAATTTGGCACCAAATGTAGCACCATTTTGCATCCAGCCCACCTTTCGTGAGCAACTTTTCCAAAGGGGAGGGAGACACCCCTCCCTTAGACCCCTCCCCAGGACGGCGATTCGCAAATGGTGAAAAGTCCCCCCCCCCATCTTTGGAGATGGATCCACGCCCATAATGAATTGCATGAATTGAAATAGACACTGCACAGCGGCTGTCTTCGTATCTTCGAGTCGATAGATTGTCGTAGGCCCATATGAATTCCTCTTGCTTCTTAAATACTGTATGTTGACAATGATGGTGTTGCACATGTTCAGCCTTCAGAATTCAAGCAAGCATATCAGTCGTTATAATCCAAGCATGTTGTCGTGGATTCGAGTTAAGCTCGGGAGATGGAAACTGGAACTAGTTTTCAATAGTGAGCAGGGTAGCGCCGGATGGGGCTTTAGCCCCCATCGGGACAGACTGTCCCCTGTCGGGGCATTTTTACAGTTTCGTCGGGGAGTCTTAGTCGATACGATAATGTATACAGTCCCCGACGGCGAATAGTCGCCCAACGGTTTTCCTGTTTTTTTGCTCTCAAGAGGACAATTTCTCTATAAAAAGGCCAAAACTTTCAGCGCGCTACGCGCGCTGTAGAAACTCTTCAGTTTCTTCAATAGTTCCATTCCACATAGCTAGATAGCGCAGGTCCTGTTCACCTTACCAAGTAACATGTAGGCAGAGTACACAGTTTATGTTGAAGTCGTGAATTTCCTCCCATATCGCAATTAGGCCTGGTTGCTGTTCTCTTGTGCGTGTCATGCGGTACGGTCAGTTGATGAGCGACTCACGGAGCAAAGTGTTGCTATTTCATCGGGGTAGTCCAGGTGGTTTCGATACAATGTATACGTATCTTCAATTCTGTCTACAACTCCTAGTTTTTCTTCTTTTTTTTCTTTTTTTTTTCTTTTTTTTTTTGTTCTTAATGATTACATATGTTTAATGTTTTTGTGTTAGCCTATCAAAAATTTTCGCGCGCTTTGCAATTTCACGATTCAGATTCAAAAGAACACTTTCGGTGCGCAACTCGGCTCTTGAAGTTATTAAGTGATATCATGCAAAATATGCCCTGCAGTGACATGGGATAGTTAGGCTCCTTCATATCCCTTTCTCACCACCTTTCGACATAGGGAATGTCGGTAGTTGGGATGGCCCGGCCATCTGTCGGGAAAATTCTGTCGCCACTCATGGTCGGTTTACTTATTTTGGCTTTCAAGAGGCTCCGGCATTTCTTCGATTAAACCCAAAAGTTTCGGTATACGCTTTGCCCACTCTTTCTCAGTTCTATTACCAGTGGTGCTGCCAGGGTTTGGTGATGGGGGGGGTAGAACTGATGACGTAGTAATGCCACCTCAGTTCCCCCTCCCCCAGTTCTCGCCCTCCCCAAGTCTGCGTAAATTGTACCTTTTTGTGCGTCCGTGCGATTTGCATACAGCAGTGTGGAATCCTTTTAGTCACTACATAAAGGTGCCCTACTGGGGGAGGGGTGTAGTGAGGGGAGGGGTGTCTCGTGTCCCCCTCCCCCCTTGAGAAATTTTTGTTAATTTGAGGTTGCTTAGATACAAAATAGTGGTATCTTTGGGATTATTTTGGAACTGATCATATATGGCTGGAAAATATCCTTAGGCCTATTTGGTGAATTGTAATTTGTGGTGAAAGAGTAGAGTGTGCGCCCCTGCTATTGCATACAGCAGTGTGGGATCCTTCCTTTGTCACTTCATAAAGGTGCCGTCCTGGGGGAAGGGCCTGAGGGGAGGGTGTCCCCCTCCCCTTTGAGAAATTTTTGTTAATTTAAGATTTCTTAGATGCAAAATGGTGCTATCTTTGGGATATTTTAGGAACTAATCATATGTGGCTGGAAAATATCCATAATTTATTGAATTCTAAGTTGGCTTGGTGAAATAGGAGAGTATGTTGTCTTAGAGAAGGGTATGTTGTCAACAAACCTCCTGTTGGCTACTTTAATGCCTTCTATTCGGGGAAGTTTTACGTAAAAGTACGTGCGTGGAGTCCACAGAAACATCCTTGGAATATTACGAAAAATTTTCCTTTGCTTCATTGTGCATTATAAAAAGGTATCTAAGGCTGGCAGACACCGATGTAGTGCCTCCTGGAAGCTCTGGATTAATTATATAAAATGGGGCACTGATATGATGATTATTACCTGGCATCCAAATGATACTATGGAGCAGCGCTTCTCAACCTTTTTTAACTCGAGGACCACTTTGACCCTCAGAATTTTCTGAGACCCACCTTACAAAAAGTTTTATTCTTTTTTCTTTATTTTTTATTTTTTTATGGCGGATCTCGCGGCCCACCTGGGAGAGCTTCGCGGCCCACCGGTTGAGAAGGGCTGCTATAGAGTATGATGCCGAGTACTTTACAACTATCATATTTTTACTAAGTTTGAACAAAAATCCAGACGAACAGCTTCCAGCAATAGGGAACGGGAGGGAGAGTATAGATGCAGGGAGGTGATATTAGACCTCCCTGATAGTTAAAGGGGAAATGCAGTCACCCCAACTTGAAGTAGTGTAGTAGACTGTCCTGTTTCATGATTGGCTCTTTAGAGTCATGTGACAATACTTTTTCTCCTCAAATGTGAAATTTACTAGAAGTAACTGATTGGTTTACCTTGAATATGAAATATTGAAGTCCTAAAATATTATGAAAGATACTTTGAAGAGAAATAAGAAGAAAATTGTGAGATTTAGCTGTTGCTTCAAAATAAGTTTGGGGCGACTGCTCTTGCCCTTTAAAGCAAAAGGGGTTAAGGACTAAAAAGGGCTTTTCTGAATGTTTTTTCGTCGCAGGTGTATTAGGCCTAAAAAAAATTGTTTGTTTGTCCTCGACCGCCCGCACCTAATTTTTCGTCCGCTCGTATTATTTTTTTAGTTCCATTTTTTTTTGCCTTTTGTGCTATACACAAACCTATATATTTCCGACGAAACTTTTTTTGTTCCTGACTGAAATACCTTGCACTAAATGGTCCATATATGTCACAATCCAGTCGAAAGCAGAACAAATACAACACTCGAGGGAAACCATAGGCCTGCTTTTTCCGTTTTACTGACTTCCCCATTTTCAACACTGGCTATGGAGAATACCTACGTACGTAGCTGGTTCGAATATACACAATTGTTCCTTGTACATCTATTTCACAGGGACCGTGACCGCGGAGCCAATTTTGAAATGCGGGGGCTAACCATCAAAGCGGCATTACATTTTCAAGAAAATAAAAGCCCAAAATGCCCACGAAAGGAAAAGTACGGAGGATAAATCCCCCATTGCCCCATGCAGTCTCCGCGGTCCCTGTTTCAGTGGCCTGGCAGGTCTGCCTCGAAGCGTACCCGCGGAGATACAGTCCACTCGATCAGCCATAGACCTTATGCATATGATGTCACAATGGAGAAAGCGCTCCCTCTTTTGGAGGAAGATGGCGGAAAAGCGCGTATCATTGCAAGTTACACCATAAATGCAGACAGCTGATTCGTCAAGCAATCGTATACGCGCGTAAGTCCACTACACGTGGGGCGAAATCCACGCCGTTCGTGCACGTGTGCTTCATTGTTTGCACCCAAAATGACGTCAGTGTGATGTCAGTGCATAAGGTCTTTTGCACAGACTCAACGCGCGTGGCTACTGCTGTTCGTTGGGGGCACAGTGATCAGCGGCGTAGCACGACCCTCGGGGCCCATGGACAAGAGGCAGGGAGGGGCCCAAACCAATGGTATCATAAACCCATTTTCCTATGACCCCTTCAGTCTTCGTGGGGAGGAACGGGGTAACAGCCAGGACTTGCATGCACCAGATCCGGTTTCAGTTTCCAATCCCATTTTTGCCTGCCGTTCTTCAAAAGCAGTTGGTTCTGTAGTTGTTGATAGCTTTTCGGTTCATTTCGGGTTTGTGCTGGATGGTTAGACGGTAGGCAGGGTTATGATTTTTTGAGATTTTTTTTGTGCATTTGCAGGTTGGCCCCCTGAACCCTCGGAGGCCCCGGATATTGTCCACCCGCTTGCAACGCCGGTGACAGTGATGGCTTCATACTACGAAAATAGCAAGAAAGGTTTCCTTCAATCGACATTGCCACTCCCAGACGTGTTTGGTTGGAACTGATCTGCTCACTGCCAACGTGAGGGGCTAAAATGTGGAAACCTTTCATTCACATAGGTGTGCGATCGGAGGGGCTTGCAGCATGTGGGGGGGGGGGTTTCAGACAAAATGGCTATGTTCTTTCTTCATTTCATAATGTTTGATGGAAACTCTCTGTATGTTTTATACGCAAGTTTTATTTTTCGGACAAGAGTGAACATTGCAGTCAAGTTCTTACCTGCGAACTATGACAGTAACATGCTCTGGTATGAATATAATGCGAATATACATATGTACGCAGAAGTCAGCATGGCGTGATACACGCTAGACGTGCACTGCAAACATGGAGTAAAAGCTGTGTTTGATTGGTTTTGCAGCCCTGGTCAGGGAAAGTGAGGAGCGATACGAGCGCTGTCTTCTCGACCTTATGTGGAGTATGGACTTTGAAGGGGTATAAATCACTTGCACATCCCTTTGTCATGTTATTATGTTAACAATAAGCCACTAACAGTTCATCCTGTGAACACATGTCCATATGTTTCATTGTCTTGTGCTCTGCTGGGAAGGTTAAAAAAATTATAAAAAAAACGCCCGCCTGACGGCCCTTTTTGGCAGGTCTCGAGGACAAACAAACAATATTTTTTTTTTTGCCTTAACAATCACCATCTATACCGGTAATGGCTGCGCGCGAATCGCTCCGTAAAAATTTGAAAAGTGTATAATGGCAAATGCGTACTTACAACCTTCCACATCATGCTACAAATTAGATTGAAAGATCTTATATAGACCCCTACAGACAGGGCCGTAGGTAGGGTCATATGTTTGGGGGGGGGTGTGAAGGTCCCAAATTCCGACTGGATGGATATTTTTTCCAACTGAATGGTGGCGCGTAAATTGCACCATTTTTATGCGCCCTGCTTTTACATACGGCAGTGGGGATCCTTCCTTTGTCACTAAATAAAGGTGCCGTCTTGGGGGGAGGGGCCTAAGGGGAAGGGGTGTCCCCTTCCCCTTTGAGAAATTTTTGCTAAGGTAAGGTTGCTTAGATGCAAAATGGTGCTATCTTCGGATACTTTTGGAACTGATCATATATGGCTGGAAAATGTCCATAATTTAGTGAATACTAAAATTTGGTTAGGTGAAAGTAGAAAGTATGTTGTCTAAGAGAAGAATACGTTGCCAACAAACATCCTGCAGCCCCCCCCTTTGACTACTTTAATGCCTTCTATTCTGGCATCTAATGCTAGCATATACCTGTATAGGCCTCCTGGAAGCTCTGGATCGATTATAAAAAATGGGGCAATGACATAATGCTTATTACCTGGCATCTAAATCATAATATAGAGTATGACGCCAAGCACTTTACATCTATCGTATTTTTACAAATTTTGAACGAAAATCCAGACGAACAGCTTCCAGCAATGGGGAATGGGCGGGAGGGAGAGTATAGGAGCAGACCTCCCAGATAGGTATAGCAAAAGGGATTTAGGACTAACAAGCACGTTTTCAGAATGTACACCTAGTTTATGCTATAAAAGTTCACTGGTACGTTGTGCTTATAAAGTTCATAAGTGATACAACGTGGATTGTGAGGACTGCTCGCGAAGCGCACCGAAATTTGGGGTATATTTCAATGGCAAAATGAAAAACCTGCACGAAAGCTGAGCCAGGGGTGGTGCTTTGATTTGCCGACATGGGGGGAGCGCCCTGACTGGGGGCCAGCTACTCTAAGTCCCGACAGATGCAATGGCCGGGTTGCCGAACTCAAAATATAAGGCGCGCGAAGCGCGCCGAAAAATTTGGGGTTATATTGAATTTTCATTAAGGAAAGTTGAAAAAGTTTGGGCTTTTACTGAAGAATCTGGACAAAAACCAAGAAATTTGTTCGGGTGACTGCATGGTCGTTGTCGGGGATTACATTCTTTATCTTACCAATTAAGGATCTGCTACGAAACTGAAAGATCTTTCTCTTACAAAATATGTTTGCCACGATGGAGAGGCTGAAGAAAGAATCTTCCAAAAGTTAGGAAAAAGAGGAAAGAACTTCGTAACGATGTGCTTCTCTAGAATCACGCCTACACGGAAGAACAACATTTGTGGAAACTTTGAAATCCAATACACTTGAAACGGGGCGTTACCACTAGATAGAACTATAGATGAAAGCGCGCGTAGCGCGCGAAAATTTTTTGAAGTTATAGAAAGAATCGTTACAGAACTTAGTGGCTACGGACTTGATAAAAATACGTTTGGAATATTCTCTGAGTATATCTAAGTCTTCACCAATATTAGTCTATATGAAATTTGCGCAATTTTGTGGGGCTCGGAAAAATTTGGGGAGGGGGGCTAAAGCGCCCTAGCTCCCACAGAACTATGTCTGGTATAATTACCTTAACAATGTTCATGAGATTGATTGTAAACCGTGACGCATGCGCCCGAAGCGCGCCCAAATTTCCATTAAGTAAGATTTCCATAATAAAACCTGCATTCAGAATCTGCATCAAGATACTTTCAGTTGCCCAACAAACCAACATGCCACTCAAAAAGCCAGTCTTTTACCTGGTAATTTGTAAACAGCTTTCAACTTCTGCTGTTGTGCTTCTCCGAAAGTTGCTATCGGAAGATATTGATAATAAGAACAGCACTGAGGTAAGGTTTGAAGCGCGCGGAGCGCGCGAAAATTTTGAGAGTTTGAGAAGAATTTGCCAAAAAAGGACAGCTTTGGTTTGATTTTACGTGAGGAAAATAACGTTTGGTATTATTCTCACTTGGTCTAGTTGGAAAATATATACAAAGTTGACATAAGCTCAGTCGGAAAAATGTGCTAGACTGAGATATCAGAAATTCCAACTGGCATTTCAGATTTTCCGACTATCGTCGCTCTGACGAAATTTTTTTGGGGGGTTGTGAGACACCCCCACACCCCCGGTCGCGACGGCCCGAGATAACACTACGTTTGCATATTTGTGACTCTAATATTTTGACCCTGAATTAGAGGCGGGAGTTCCTAAATTTACGGAAAGTTTATAACTCTTTGGCTTTCTTGCATTCCTAGTACTGCAAAAAAAAAAATACAATTCAATGGAACATTAATTGATCATATCATTCAAAGCAAAACATATTATAAATCAATGTCAGGATATGTCAATGTTCTCTGCTTTATACAGTAGTGCGATTATATCAATGAAAGTATACCCTGGACTCTGAGACAGGATGTAAACTTCTGTTCACCATCATTCTTTAATTATTCATTATTTTGAACATAATGTATGACTAGACTGATTCACAATTAACAAAGCAACATTCAAGAAGAGAACAGTAACTTTTATCTCATCTCTGAGTTACAAAGAATACGCAACCCAGGCCTGGCAGGGCAACTAAATACTCTTTTATTGTGAGACTTTGCTATGAATGTTTTACTTCTCAGTAAACAAGGCATAAAAGTATTAAATGTACCACTTACAACATTATTCAGGTAAGAAAGTTTTGCAACCTTTTCATGATTACGGCCACTGTTTTTTACTACCACTATTTTGCTCATTTCTTTATCACAGTCTGACAGTCTCATTTGCATGCTGACTTATCCATTTGATATTTTAAAGGTCTGTGGACATGTAAATGTTACAGCTGCCTTTTTGGTGTAAAAAGCATTAAAATGTTAAAAATAGCCGCAATTCCCATTAAAGTACGTCTATCAGAAATTGACCAATTTACAAGAGAAATATTGTTTTTCACTTACATCATGAATAAACATGAGCTGCACCAAATCCGGACGTTTTGTTTTGTAAGGTGACACATTTGTGTCTCAAGACATGCATATATGCATGATATCATGTCTCCAGGTTAGGTTAGGGTTAAAGCAATCAGGAAAGGTATAGGGTTAGAAGGATCGAGACTTCGTATTTGCCTGATATCATGTTACGGATTGGGTGTGCAAATCGGACTGGGTGTGCAAGTTTATGATGTGCAGAGAGGGACCCATCAAACAACGGGCGTTGTGTTATCATAAGCACCGGCGTATTTAGGGGGGGGCATTGGGCCATGCCCCCCCCCCTCACCGATGCCAAAAAAAATAAAAAAAAATATAAATATTTTATAGTTCTTGGGCAGTCTCATTTTGGCCCCCCAACATCCAACATTTACAGTGTCGTTTTACCCATTTTTGCTCTCAAGAGGACAATTTCTCTTCTAAAAACACAAAATTTTCGGCGCGCTACGCGCGCAGAAGAGCTAATCCAGTTTCTTCTATGGTTCCACTCTACATTGCTAGATAGCGCAAGTCCTTCCCACCTCACAAAGTAACATGTAGGAAAAGTACACAGTTTATGTAGAGGTCGGAAATTTCCTCCCATCGCAAAGGCTAGTAACCGCTCTTTTGTGTGTGTCATGCGGCACGGTCAGTTGGTGAAGGACTCACGGAGCAATGCTTGGCTATTTGATCGGATGGTCAAGGTAGTTTCGATACAATGCATATTTTATCTCTTATACGGTCTAAAACCCCTAAAGATTTTCCTTCTTTTTGTTCTCCATGATTACATGTGTTGCTTTTTTTGTGAAACCTACCAAAAAATTTTTGCGCGCTTCGCGCGCTTTGCAAGTTTACATTTTAGATTCCGGGAAAAACATTTAATCAACGCCGAATTATGCTTCTCTAGCATATACAAATTTTATGCAATATGTGGCCCGAATGAAATGGTCTATAGTACACAGGGTGTTTTTTTTTCAAATCCCACCTCACCTATACCCAACAGCACTGGGGCTCTAGGGGCCTCGGGTCGCAGGCCTCCCGTCGGGCAAATCTTGGCGTTACCTGTACTCAATAATAATAATAGACTCTGGCTGTGGAAAATCTCCGTTCCAATCAATTCACTGAAATCCATAGGGATAACTCCACTCTGGATAATTTTGAATAAAGTCGGATAAATTGTGACAAACTTAATGTGTTTTAGAACAAATTCAAATCAACCTTTAAAAATTTTTCGCAACAATTGCGCATCTTGATGGCTGCTATCAAGCCTGACAAGTGCCATTTCCGACGATCTGGGATGTATTCAAAGCTCAAATTTTCTTGGTACGCTACGCGCCAACCTTTGGTGGCGCTCCGCTCAGATATTACCGCTGACTATATATCCGGAAGTCAGAACACTTTACCTATTTCTAGACTTTTTCCAATAGGCCTATTTTTTAGGAAAGACATCAGACAGTTGTCTTAGTATCACGTTGAAAAGCCTGGGAAGGGCAATTTCCAGTGATCTGGGGGTATTTTTTGCCAAAATTTTCTACGCTCCGCGCCAACTGATGGTGGCGCTCCGCTTAGATATTGCCGCTGACTATATATCCCACTGTCAAAGACGGATCGCCGCCCATGGTGGTCATAAAGAACATCCATATCTACCGAGGAGTTATGTGATTTTTTTTCTTTCTTTCTTTCTTTTTTTTTTTTTTTTTTTTTTGTTAAATATGTGTCATTATACAAAATGTCAGTACACGAAATGCCAATTTAGAGATATTTTAAGCGCAGGTCAAACGGCCCGGAGATGCAATCTCCAGCCATCTAGAGCCTTGGGGAGCCAAAAATTTTCTTGTACGCTCCGCGCCAACCTGTGGTGGCGCTCCGCTTAGATAGTAAATCGTACTCCATGGCCCCCCCGTCACCGAATTCCTAGCTACGCCACTGATCATAAGGATAGCTTAACACCTGTTTGATGGGATAATATCTTTTTTTATTTGGCCTTCATTCCAAGGATTTTGGGGTGGCCCAAGGGGTTTATTTGGAAGTAGCTATTTAGTTCATTGAAAATATCCACATTAAACATCAAACTACTGAGAAACTAGCTAGTAGGTAATTAACAGATAATTCATAAAGGACCACCCCCCTGTCAAATACAGACACTGTGCAACACCCCACATCATATATTTTGCATAGCTAAGGAGCAATCTAAGAAAAGGGCAAACTTAGAAGAGGAATAATTTTGAGAAAGGTAAACGATATATAAATATTTCCAACGGATTTTTGACAGGGGATCTTAATCCAACTTTGCTGAGAAGAACTTATTTGGTTTATACATGACCACAGACAGGGCCGTCGCAACCGGGGGGTGTGGGGGTGTCTCACCCCCCAAAGTTCGTCAGAGCGACGATAGTCGGAAAATCTGAAATGCCAGTTGGAATTTCTGATAACTCAGTCTAGCACATTTTTCCGACTGAGCTTATGTCAACTTTGTATATATTTTCCAACTAGACCAAGTGAGAATAACACCAAACGTTATTTTCCTCACGTAAAATCAAATCAAAGCTGTCCTTTTTTCCCCAAATTCTTCTCAAACTCTCAAAATTTTCGCGCGCTCCGCGCGCTTCAAACCTTACCTCAGTGCTGTTCTTATTATCAATATCTTCCGATAGCAACTTTCGGAGAAGCACAACAGCAGAAGTTGAAAGCTGTTTACAAATCACCAGGTAAAAGACTGGCTTTTTGAGTGGCATGTTGGTTCGTTGGGCAATTGAAAGTATCTCGATGCAGATTCTGAATGCAGGCTTTATTATGGAAATCTTATTTAAGAAAATTTGGGCGCGCTTCGCGCGCATGCGTCACGATTTACAATCGATCTCATGAACATTATTAAGTTAATTACATCATAATACACAGTTCTGTGGGAGCTAGGGCGCTTTAGTCCCCCTCCCCAAATTTTTCCGAGCCCCACAAAATTGCGCAAATTTAATATAGACTAATACTGGTGAAGACATAGATTTACTCAGAAAATATTCCAAACGTTTATTTATCAGGCACGTAGCCAGTAAGTTCTGTAACGAATCTTTCTATAACTTCAAAAAATTTTTGGGCGCTACGCGCGCTTTCATCTGTAGTTCTATCTAGTGGTAACGCCCCTTTTCAAACATATTGGATTTCAGCGTCTCCCACAAATGTTGTTCTTCCGTGTAGACGTGATTCTAGAGAAACACGACAATGCATCGTTGCGAAGTTCTTTCCTCTTTTTCCTAACTTTTGGAAGATTCTTTCTTCAGCCTCGCCATCGTGGCAAACATATTTTGTAAGAAAAAGATCTTTCAGTTTCGTAAGGGATCCTTAATGGGTAAGATGAAGAATGTAATCCCCGACGACGATCCTGCAGTCACCTGAAAAAAATTTCTTGGTTTTGTCCAGATTCTTCAGTAAAAGTCCAAACTTTTACAACTTTCCTTAATGAAAATTCAATATAACCCCAAATTTTTCGGCGCGCTTCGCGCCTTATATTTTGAGTTCGGCAATCCGGCCATTGCATCTGTCGGGTCTTAGAGAAGATGGCCCCAGTCAGGGTGCTTCCCCCATGTCGGCAAATCAAAGCACCACCCCTGAGCCTGCGTGCAGGTTTTTCATTTGGCATTGAAGTATACCCCCAAATTTCGGTGCGCTTCGCGCTCAATTCTCACAATCCACGTTGTATCACTTATGAACATTATAAGCACAACGTACCAGTGAACTTTTATAGCATAAACTAGATGTACATTCTGAAAACGCGCTTGTTAGTCCTAAACCCATTTTGCTATACCTATCTGGGAGGTCTAGTATCATTTTTCTGCACCTATGCTCTCCCTCCCGCCCATTCCCCATTGCTGGAAGCTGTTCGTCTGGATTTTCGTTCAAAATTTGTAAAAATACGATAGATGTAAAGTGCTTGGCGTCATACTCTATATTATGATTTAGATGCCAGGTAATAAGCATTACTCATTGCCCCATTTTATATAAGTGATCCAGAGCTTCCAGGAGGCCTGTACAGGTATATGCTAGCATTAGATGCCAGAATAGAAGGCATTAAAGTAGTCAAAGGGGGGGGGCTGCAGGATGTTTGTTGACAACGTATTCTTCTCTTAGACAACATACTTTCTACTTTCACCCAACCAAATCTTAGTATTCACTAAATTATGGACATTTTCCAGACATATGTAATCAGTTCCAAAAGTATCCGAAGATAGCACCATTTTGCATCTAAGCAACCTTACCTTAACAAAAATTTCTCAAAGGGGAAGGGGACACCCCCTAGGCCCCTCTTCAGGATGGCAACTTTATGAAGTGACAAAGGAAGGATCCACACTGCTGTATCATACAAAAGTAACGCCCATAAAAACGAAAATGCAATTTACGGGCCGCCACTCATTTGGAAAAGAATCAAACCAGTCGAAAAAATTAGAATTCATTTAATTATGGACATTTTCTAGCCATATATGATCAGCTCCAAAATATCCCAAAGATAGTTCCATTTTGCATCTAAGCAACCTTGAATTAACAAAAATTTCTCAAAGGGGAGAGGGTCAACCCCTCCCCTTAGACCCCTCCCCACGACGGTACCTTTATGCAGTGACAAACTAGGATCCCCACTGCTGTATGTAAACGCAGGGCGCATAAAAAATGGTGCAATTTACGCGCCACCATTCAGTTGGAAAAAATATCCATCCAGTCGGAATTTGGGACCTTCACACCTCCCAAAAATATGACCCTAGCTACGGCCCTGACCACAGACCTATAACGTGTTAGTTCACGAATGAATAAGGTTGGAAAGAAAAAATCTTGAATGTTTTTCAATTGCTGTTTTAAATTAAATGAAACTCTGAAAGTAACTGACTTGGAACAAGTACAAAAATCAGGCCTCTTACTTTTAAAAAGTTCCGGCCGGCGGAACCGGAACTTAGAAAAGTTGGGTTCCGGCCGGAACCAAGTTCCGGTGCACCCCTATACATAAGTAAAGCTTGCCTATGTGTACCAAAAAATTTTTGAGCTCTTCACACACTATGAAATTCCACAGTTCAGGTCCCTTCCCTCCCCACCCATCCCCACCCTCAAACATAAAAATAAAAACAAAAACAAAAAACACTACATGAGCACGCAACCCGGGCACTTCAAGTAAATGCATATACTGAAAAATATGGAATTCTATGGAAAGGTATAATCACAAGTTCCCCTCCCCTCCCCTGGTAATTTGTAGTGTATGCTATCCAGGGAGTTGTTACTGTACACCTCACTTCTTCACGTATTCTTATTTGTTTGGAGCATGCTGGAGCACCAGCTCCCTGTTTGGCGAAAACATTGAAATGTGAAGGCCTGTGATCCCTGATTCTACCATGCATATGCATGCACCAACAGCAGCGAAGTTGTTGATCGGCTGTGTGTGGCCCCAGGTCAGTGTAGATAACCCTCGATAACCCTTATACGGATAACCATACGGTACGTATAGTAAGAATTACACTCGATCAGCAGCTCAGCAAGCTAGCAGACAACACAATTAGGCCTAGGCCTATGTGTAGTTACTTTGTAAACGAATGTACTGTTATAATAATGGGATAACGTTAGTGTTTAATTGGCCTACGCTAGTAACTTAGTGTGCGAAACCGGGTTGAGTCCTCAGACTCCTCACCGTTCTCAGATCTCTCACTGAAAATGGCTCCGAAAGCGAAAAAGACAGCAGTATCAGATTTCATCAAGTACATGAGTTTTACAGACGGGAGAGATAAAGTTAACAGGTGAGATGGGTTTTATCAGAAAATTGGCGATTTGCATAGCCTAAGTAGGCTAGTAACTTAGTACACTGTAAGTAGCCTAGCCTACTGTAGCCTAGGCTAGACCTAATCTCTCTTTACTAAAGACTTTAGTACTAACGTTAGGCTGAGCTAATACCCCCGGGCAGGAGGCCAGTCGTTAGGCTAACGTAAATCAATTGCTCAAACGATGTAGGCCTAGTACCAAGGCATTACAAGGGAGTTGTTACAATAAGTTGTATAACAACTTCCTTACTAAGACAAGAGCCTAAGGTAGGCCTAGGCTACATCATGACTTCAGTGGGGCCTACCCATTCAAGTCTGGAAAGTTCGTACTTGCATTTTGCTACACCGAATTTTTACGCCAGTCACCTTGTTTCTCAATATTTTCGCCACGCCGAATTGTTGCACTGTGTTTTAACTTACAGTGTATATGTAAAAGACAAGAAAATCTCGCCATCAAAATGACACTGGGCCAAAGTAAGTTTCTCAGTAAATATTCTTTGGGCACATCTTGAAATAAAGCAAATGTTTTTCTGTCTAAACTACATCCATATACACCGGAATATGACCTTGTGAATTCTCAAAACAGTCCACACTCAGTTCACCTGAAATCTGAAAGCGAAAAAAAATGAAGCGAGTCTCAAGATGTGACATCATTGGCGGCACGGTCAGTAGCACTTAGAACTGTGCATCCAGTATGGAAAGTATGGCAATTGTACAGCATGGTTTTTTACCGAGTAGATCTTGTGTTACTAATTTACTAAGCTTTCTTGAGGATGTTTCCTTATCTCTTGACTGTGGTCACAGTGTTGATGTCATTTACCTTGATTTTTCAAAACCCTTTGATAAAGTTCCATTAGGTAGACTTATGGTTAAACTGCATAGGTTAGGCATCAAGGGCAGTTGTGCTGACTGGATAAATTCATGGCTCAATGGTAGATCTCAGAGAGTTGTTGTTAATGGTAATTTCTCTTCTTGGAAAGAAGTTACAAGTGGAGTTCCACAGGGTTCTGTTCTTGGCCCGCTTCTTTTCTTAATTTTCATCAATGATATTGATAGTTCTCTCACATCTAGTATTAGTAAGTTCGCTGATGATACTAAGCTCTATAGGAAGGTTAGTGATAAGGATGATGCCTCATTACTGCAAAAAGACTTGGATAGGTTATTTTCATGGTCTCAGACTTGGCAAATGTCTTTTAATGCAGATAAGTGCAAAGTCCTTCACTTTGGTCCTAAAAATTTCAGCTATGATTATAACATGAATGGTAGTATTCTGAGTGATGTGACTTTTGAGAAGGATCTGGGTGTAGTTATTACAGGTGATTTAAAGCCATCTAGACAGTGTGCAGCTGCTGCTGCTAGGGCTAATAGGGTGCTTGGATTGATCAAGAGGAATTTCAGTAGTTTTAGTAAAGAAATTGTACTAAATCTGTATAAGCAGTTGGTAAGACCCCACCTCGACTATGCAGCCCAGGCTTGGAGTCCCTTCTATGAAAAGGACAAGCTTCTTTTAGAGCAAGTTCAGAGGAGAGCCACTCGCCTTATACCCGAGGTGAGACGCCTACCTTATCATGTTAGACTTAAGCATCTTGGGCTTACCACCCTGGAGTTGAGAAGGATTAGGGGGGACATGCTTCAGGTGTACAAATTTCTCTCTGAAAGGAATCCTTTGTCCTCTTGCAATTATTTAAAGGTTAAATGTAATTCTCGGGTTCGAGGCCATTGTAAGAAGCTAGTTAAGAATTTTGCAAGGCTCGACATTAGGAAGTTCAGCTTTTCTCATAGAGTTGTTAACGAGTGGAATAGTCTGCCTGAGTGGGTAGTTAACTCCACATCTGTGCACTGCTTTAAGGTTAACATTGACAAGTTCTTCCATAAGTGTGGTAGAATCTAATTGTGCTGGGCTCGTTTGGTGTTGGTTGCTTCTTTGTTTTCAGTTAAGGTTGTATGGACTTCAGGGCATCTTATGGGGCCTTAGCCCTCCTTTGCCCTTTAACCTGTTATGTTATGTTATGTTATGTACACCCGAGATTTTTTTTCTTGATTTTAGTGCACACTTGAAAATTCACATTGCACACCTGATTTTTTAAGCCTACGGCGATTGCCTTGTATAACCATAGGTATATGTTATATTGACTTTGCCTATTGGCTGCCTACGTACTATGACTCAATAGAGTGACCATTAGGCCTAACTTTCAATTTTCAGTCAGTTAATTGTGACAGGCGCATGTGGTTTGTAAAGGGGACCTTCAAGGATTGTGTTTAAATTTCTCCCAAGTATTTATTTCACACTTGACTTTTCGTGTGCACACTTGAAATGTGCATTTGACACCTTGTTGCACACTGCACACTTCAATTTTTTTCGTGCACACCCGAGATCTCGGTGAAAAGTGCCATACTTTCCAATCTGGCCGTGCATGTACGAGGCAGCTCATCTATCGTTTCCACACACCGAATCATAGGCATGAACGTGCATTAGTAGGTACGTCATCTCAACTAACACATGTGCTATCATGTTACTTGAGTAGCGCGTGCTTAGCATTTGCAATAACACTGCCACTGAACAGCCTATAACTGTAAGCGCTTGTTATGGACTGTTCATATCATACATGTGCATAGCTGTTCTGTACAGGGCATGCTACCATACCGCATACATTTTTTTCACAGAAACTGAGCTGGGGTTTATGTATGTAGGAAAACTATTAAAACACGTGCGCTCATATGCACACGTTTATACTGGCCAGTGATGTGCTTCCACGCTCCCGACATGGGGTCCACGCCAATGACATGTATGCACTCGCGCAAACTCGTCATAGCCGCGTCCCCACATGCCGTAGCATGCACAAAATTGGTTCGCGCTTTGTGTTCTGTATTGTGATGTAAGCATTTTCATGCAGTTGCTAAGATATGAAACTTTCCCAAAGTGTTGTATTAGTTCCACATCTAGATATGTGTCCTTACATAGCACAGTGCGGGGTGCCGCCAGTTGCGTCATAAAAGTCAGGTGACCTGTTGCGACATTTTTTGAAATTAAATTTCTGGGCGTTTGTCTTCAAATTGTATTTATGCCGAACTGCGCTGGTTTTAATTGTGTGTGAGATGATACTTTTACAATACTGTACCCAATCTTACAATACAAAAAAGTTATTTTGGCCTTGTCATACCCACTTTTAGATAAGGTCTTTTCTGCACACTGAAGATATTCAGTGCAGCATACATATTTTCCAGCCTGGTTCCAATACCCATTCTGTAGACTGACTTGTAGCAGAAATTGGCTGATAATACTATTTCCACACACGGGGTTGAAAAACTGTTAAAAGCCCTCAACAAACATATGGCTGTTGGACTGGACAACATCCACCCTTGGGTCCTCAGAGAAATCGCTACGGATATTGCCCCTATGTCGAGTCACCTTTTCAACAATCCCTCTCTAGCGGGAGACAGTGTTCGCGCTAAGGCGCAGGATTGCGTGAATCCCGCTTTTGTCTTTTGAATCCTGCACAAAAATAAATCTTATGCGGGAAAATCCCGCACACATTTCTGCAGCTGAGATCATAACTACAATTATAATACACACATTAAATTGCAATAATATCTTTACCAAGTGATAACCCGCTCCTTGATTTTGAAAATCCCTCCCAAACAGGGCTGGTCATATGACCCGGGCGATCGCCCGGGCCCGCCTTATCGCCCGGCTTGGAAGCAAAAATACTTCCCAAGGCGGGCATCAAAATGCCCGCCTTAAATTGTGTGGTGGGCAACAAATAGCCGACCTTGAGAAATAGATCGCCCGTGTGAAAGAGCATTGCTAAAAACATCCGAATATATTTACATTAGTACATTTAAAAGACCTCCAAAAATTAAGAATTTTTTCCCCGATAATATTCGGCAACTTAGCGCGTGCTGCAGTGACAGCCTCATGAACACGAATCGTCGAGTTAAGTTCGAAGCAACGTTGTTTCTTACGATCCTTGTACTGTACACAGTAAATTACGTAGTAGCAGGCTACAGTAGCTTGCATACTTGACACGCCACCCCGACCCATTGCAAGTTGCAATAATGTTCGGCGTGCTACAGCGCCCTGCATGTACAGTACATATTATACTACGCAATGCTGTTCCTTCAGTTCAATACGGCATGCCTCCTTGAGTATGCCAAAAAGAAAATAAAAAACCTCGCCCAACGTTCAAAGGTGTCACTATTGTGCAAATCAACATCTTCCCGCCATGTGTAAACTACCTAGATACGACTATAATAACGCTGTAAATATTAAAGAAAAGTTTCAAAATTAACTGTGCTATTGCATCTAACGTTAGTTTGCACCAAAATGACGATCGTAAAAATTGCAAAACTCGATGTGCAAGCTAATGTGAGTAGCCCGGATGTCAACACAAGAATAGCTACGTAAGAACGCACGAAGCTGTCAGTGATAATGTGTACACCCTGTAGTAGCAAATTTCACTAGCGTGACGTCATTTGTTTACATTCTGTAATTTCGGACATGCAAGAGAATACTTACTTCTGAAGGCTCTGATTGGTTGACATGTTTAAATTGGTATAACCTAGACAGCTTCGAGTTAAGCTTGTTTTTTGAGTCGGAAAACGCCCCAAAATTCAATGTAGTAGATAGATAGAGGCCTTACGAAGTACTGCATTTATTAATTGGCTGTTTTTATCAGGTTTCTCATATTGTTAATTTTCTATTTGAAACGACACGATTTCGTTGTGAGAATTTTAGTCTTCTTGAACATGTGGTAACTACCACTACGAGACAGGTGAAAAATCAGGCAAGTGTCATTACGTACTTTATTAGCTTACAATAGTTTGTAAGCTTATGCAGCCGTATTCACCTTTTGGACACCTGTGACGTCATCAAAAAGTAAAATACATAAGAAATCGCGGATTTTCACTTTACACCCTTAGGATATAGTAACATTACGACAGTACGTAAAATAGTACCAAGTTTGTACTTATTTGTACATAATTATGCAACTCTTCATACAACTATTCATAGCATTAGTAACAAATCAGTACAATATGTGAATACAAATACAAAAAAAGAACTTATAGCGGAGATCGAGACCAAAATCAAAACAAAATGTACCGTTCGGTAAACTGGCACGTCGTAGTCACCATAGAAATAAAAGTGAGGGAGAATGCTGGAGGAATGCATCCATGCATGTTTAACCCATGAAGCCACGAAATATGAGGGCGCTTTCGTTGTACGGCAAAAGACGGGTTGATTGGTGTGTCTCCGTACGTACAGTGTGCATTCTGCTGCAGAAGTTATAGCTTATTTTATCCATTTTTCGAAAGATCAGGAGTAATTTTCACAACAGAAATCAGACATGGTGCCTTACGTATTTTGTTTTATACTCCTAACTTGAAAACTTGTAGTTTCTTTGCCAATAGACGAATCCGGAGAGCAAGTGATGGTCTGATTTCAGTCGGCCATACCTGGGGTCTATCACCTTTAATCTTTCAATTTCCTTGCTTACCTGTATGATGGATGGTTGGACATTAAATTGTATCTTGATTCGTTCAATTTCACTGAATATGTGGGTTTGAAATTCATGTAGAAAATAAATGAAGACGATTTAAGGCTGGTGGACCCCATTAATGGCTGCCTACAGTCACTAAACACAAGCGCTGATCGGATTCGTCTATACTTGGGGCAAAAGAGATGACGTGATATTTGTATTACGCGCATGTGCTCTGTTGCCTTACAGTGTAGCCAATTCAATGGCTTCAGTCCAGATCGGCAGACGTCATTCTCCCTTACTTTTATTTCTATGGTAGTCACCTAATTTCGGTCGAAGGTTTTGCGTCGAACACCACACACTTGACTCGATTTTGTTACACATTTCTTCTCATAATCAGACATTGGTTCCATAATCTGAAAATTCCTTTTGACCCCTTCGACATCGACAAAAGAGGAAAACTCGTACATTATGTATGACCGTAAAATCGAGCTCTATTTCCATAAAATTGTTAAAATAGTACTACGAATTATCACACATTTGTATCAAATTTGGCAATTCGTACTGATCGCCAAACGATTATCCAATGAGAGCTCAGAATCTGGAGTATTCTCTGTCACGTCCGAATAGTACTATATATATTAGAATATAAAACGTGACCATGACATGTGACTATTGTAAGCCTAGAAGCCTATGGCTTTTGATTATATCGGTTATCGGTATCTAATGGATATGGTGATCGGGTACCCGGGTTACTACGTTTTTGTACCCTTGCAAACACAAGTTTTATATTAGGCAAACAAACTGCAATTCACCAATTCAAAATTATCCTGGGTCCTTCAAAATAAGGCTCACCAGCAAAATCCTGTGGGCCTGGAGTGGCATTTTTTTTTATTTTACCCCTGATGCCCAGTACTTAAATTCAGACCCTGAGGCATAACTCAACAGAAGGAAAAAAAAAGCTTTGAGATTTAACTTGTCACTGCCATTTTCCCGACAGTAGGCTTCGGCCCAACTATGTGCCATGGAAGAAGGAATATTGGTACATGGATGTCAGTTAATGGTTCCTTGGACCCCTATTGGCATGCATCCATGGAGTGGCTCCGCCATATGTTACCCTGGACTTGGCCTGCTTTGTGTCCACAGTGGTGCATATGGTAGAAGGGAATAGAGCGCCAGCTCTACCCTGAAGGGCGCCATGATGTTGCTGATGGGGGTTTTGTGGCAAGTTGAGATGCAGTCATTTTCATTTTTTTCACTGATTTATATGATGTCAGAAAACATATGTCCCCACTGTTTGTTGGCAGTGTGTAGCATATATGCCCTGTTGGGAACTGGGTAGAACACAGGGAGGGACACCGGGGGGGGGGGGGGCCCAAGGCGTAAACCTAAAAGAACTATAAATTTAAATGAAACTTGTATATTTACACAACTGCCCGCCTGAAATCTTAGGTGGGCAACTAATTGCCCGCCTAGAAGCACAACATCTCAAGTAAGGTGGGCAGTTGCTTGCCCTCCTGAAAAATTTTCATGACCAGCCCTGCTCCCCAAAAAATTTCTAGAGAGGGAATTCCCTCCCAGGTTCAATTCCTTAGCGCGAACAGTGGCGGGAGAATACCCGTTTTTTAATCAAAAAATATCCTTTCTTCAAAGCAGCATGCCTTTAGAAAATCACACAGCTGTGATACTCAGTTGGTGTCAGTCATTGAAGACTGGGCTTCATCCCTGGATACTAACAAGGAAATTGATGTTTTCATTTTGGATTTCGAAAAAGCTTTTGACACGGTGCCTCATGAGCTACTAAAAACTAAGCTTTTTAGTCTATGTGTATCGAAACATCCTCTGGTGGGTTGACGATTTCCTCTCTGATTGTAAACAGGCTGTCGTAGTTAATGATACTCGGTCTTCTTTTGATGATGTTGTGTCTGGAGTCCCTCAGGGGTCCATTTTAGGACCCATTCTCTTTTTAGCACAGATTAATGACATCGTTAGTAGTGCCAGTTCTAATGTCAGGGTTTTTGCTGATGATTGTGTTTGCTATCGAGTTATTGATGATACCAGTGACTGTCGTAAGCTTCAGGATGACATTGATAATCTAGGTCTCTGGGCTAAGACGTGGGGTCTGAGATTCCAGCCTTCAAAGAGTAATATCATCGCTTTTGCCAGAAAAAAGAATCCTGTTTGTTTCGATTATGTCTTTAACAGTGAAAAGTTACTTAAGGTTGACTGGATTAAGTCCTTAGGGGTTTTTATCACTAGTGACCTTAGTTGAGATACAGTAAACATGTCCAGCTTACAGTATTTGTAAGAAAGGTAACAGAATTTTAGGGGTACAGTACTTGAAAGAAAACAGTCTTTTTGCCCCAGCAATGTGAAGCTAACTGCTTAAAAAGGTCTTCGTGGGCCTGTTTTGGAATATGCCAGTAGTGTGTGGGATCCACATTAGTTTTACCTACAGGATAAGCTGGAGGGTATTCAAAGGAGATTGGCTCATTTTATCAGTCCAAACTTCTCGCGAGAACCTGGGTCAACAGATATGACTTCTGTGTTGAATGACCTCGATCTCCCTACGTTATCGGAATGTTGTAGGCAAAATAGAGTAATTCTTTTCTGTACTTAGGGTGTTTTCAGTAAGGCTCAGATTCCTGTTGATATACTTCAGCATCCCACCCGCACTCTTACTTTAACATACACTTTTGCCGTCTTTATACTGTACTAGGACAAACTGCTACAAATTTAATTTTCGGCCTAATACAGTCAAGGATTGGAATAGTCTCCCTGCTGCTTAAGTTGAAAATTCTTTGCATCATAAAGACTCGCTCAGTTTATTGCAAATAGCATTAGGGCTTAGGCACCTCTTGACGCATGCATAGTGAAGTAATGTCCCAGTGGATGTGCCACCGTTTTTCGAAAGGAGAAGAAGCACCACATGTCGGGATAGTCTAAAACTGGTGACAACTCCATGCCGAGACAAATGTGATGAATGTTGAAATCCGTGATGATTCTGTGACATTAACATTAAGCCTCATTCACATGATACGACAAGATCGCGTACGATTTTGGTTGCGTGCGACTTGCTGTATGCAGCATTGTTGTTGTGTGTGAATGAATGTTTCTAGTGGAATGAAAATTATCACATGCAACTTTGTTGCATGTGAATGGATTTTTGCTCAACTTTTGTCGTGCGCGACCTTCTCGTCGAAAGTTAAACACTGTTGAATTATTGTGTGATGTCTGGGCAGCGCAATGTTAAGTAGCTAAACAAAATGACAGACGTTGGTCAAAGTGAGAGTGGAAAGAAGAAGAAATGGATGGAAAAAGATGTGAGATCAGTATGCGTTAAGTAGAAACTAAAGGCTCATTCACACGATAGGATTTTTTGCACGCCATCTGTTGTATGCAATCATTGCGTGCAACAGATCGTTTCCTGTGAATGGGTTTTCACACAACTTTTGTTCGTGCATGACTTAGCACACTGAGTTAAGCAAAATTTGTGGCCCGCAAAAGTTGTTGCATGTGAATGACTTGTCTTTGGTTGCGCACGACTGTGTAAGTATTTCAAGATGGTTCCAAGTTCATCAATTTTGCATTCAAACGATATGACAAAGGGGTGCAGTTTTATTTAATGTGATGCAATGGATGATGAAAAAGTTGTCGTATCAGCAATAGCTGTATTTATAGGTCTATCTTTAAGAAAGAAGAAGAAAAAAGCAAAAGAAAAGACGAAAAGGACATGGGCAAAGCAGTGGCTCATGTGGAAAAAATTGTTTCTTTGCGTACTTATCTTTATTACTAGATATGCCATAAAATCGCCTTTAAAAATAGTTTAGAAGAAGGGTCTAAGCTTAAATCAAGTTTTGATATGGGTGCTTGTTCTAGATATGCAATCTGGTGAAATTTCCATTGAAATCCGGTGTGTGGATATCAAGGTATTAGCAGTTAAAGTTGTCACATTCTCAACACAGAGTGAACTTGAAGCAAGCATATACATCAGAGCCTCACATTAATGAGCAGTTTTTTGATTCCTTGCCGTAGGCAGGCAAGGAATCTATGCGATGGTGATGTCGTGTGTGTGTGTGTGTGGGTGAGCCTGTGTGTGTGTATGTGTATGTGACGCCAAGCTTGTAAACACGATATCTCAAGATAGTAATGACCGACACTTTTCATATTTGGTATATAGATTTGTCATGTTGAGAGGAAGAACCCTATTGTTTTTGGTGAAGGTCAAAGGTGATTTGAGGTCACCAGAGGTCAAATACTGAAAACTTCGTTAACACGATATCTCAAGTTAGCAATGACCGAAACTTTTCATATTTATATACAGATTTGTCATGTCAAGAGGAAGAACCCTATTGTTTTTGGTAGAGGTCAAAGGTCATCTGAGGTCACCAGAGGTTAATTTGCGGAAACCTCATAAACGGTTTGTAAACACCATATCTCAAGATAGCAATGACCGACACTTTTCATATTTGGTATATAGATTTGTCATGTTGAGAGGAAGAACCCTATTGTTTTTGGTGAAGGTCAAAGGTCATTTGAGGTCACCGGAGGTAAAAAGCCAAAAAGCTCGTAATCGCGATATCTCAAGTTAGGAATGACCGACACTTTTCATATTTGATATATAGGTTGTCATCTTGAGAGAAAGAATGCTATAGTTTTTGGTGGAGGTCAAAGGCATTTGAGGTCACCAGAGGTCAAAGACCGAAAACCTTGAAATCACTATATGTCAAGATAGGAGTGGCCTGTATAGATTTGTCATGTTGAGAGGAAGAACCCTATTGTTTTTGGTAGAGGTCAAAGGTCATCTGAGGTCACCAGAGGTCAAAAACCGAAAACCTTGTAATTGTGTTATCTCGAGATAGGGATGACCGACACTTTTCATATTTGGTATATAGATTTGTCATGTTGAGAGGAAGAACCCTATTGTTTTTGGTGAAGGTCAAAGGTCACTTGAGGTCACTGGAGGTAAAAAGCCGAAAAGCTCGTTAATCACGATATCTCAAGATAGGAATGACTGACACTTTTCATATTTGGTATATAGACTTGTGATGTTGAGAGAAAGAATCCTATTGTTTTTGGTGGAGGTCAAAGGTCATTTGAGGTCACCAGAGGTCAAAGACCAAAAACATTGAAATCGCGATATGTAAAGATGGAAATGGCCTATTTAGATTTGTCATGTTGAGAGGAAGAACCCTTTTGTTCCTAGTAGAGGTCAAAGGTCATCTGAGGTCACCAGAGGTTAAACTGGGAAAACATCGTAAACGGCTTCTAAACACGATATTTCCAGATAGCAATGACCGGCACTTTTCTTATTTGGTACATAGATTTGTCATGTTAAGAGGAAGAAGCCTTTTGTTTTTGGTGAAGGTCAAAGGTCATTTGAGGTCACTGGAGGTAAAAAGCTGAAAAGCTCGTAAACAGGATATCTCAAGATAGTAATGACCGACACTTTTCATATTTGGCATATAGATTTGTCATGTTGAGAGGAAGAATAATATAGTGTTTGGTGGAGGTAAAAGGTCATTTGAGGTGACCAGAGGTCAAACACCGAAAACCTTGAAATCGCAATATGTCAAGATAATAATGGCCTATAAAGATTTTTCATGTTGAGAGGAAGAACCCTATTGTTTTTGGTAGAGGTCAAAGGTCATCTGAGGTCACCAGAGGTTAAACTGTGAAAACCTCTTTAACAGCTTGTAGACACGATATTTCCAGATAGCAATGACCGACACTTTTCTTATTTGGTACATAGATTTGTCATGTTGAGAGGAAGAAGCCTTTCGTTTTTGGTGAAGGTCAAAGGTCATTTGAGGTCACTGGAGGTTAAATGCCAAAAAGCTCGTAATCACGATATCTCAAGATAGTAATGACTGACACTTTTCATATTTGGTATATATATTTGACATGATGTAAGGAAGAATCCTATAGTTTTTGGTGGAGGTCAAAGGTCATCTTGGGTTACCAAAGGTCAAAAAGCAAAATTTCCCAAGAATTCCCAAGATTGTCATCTGGGGTCACTGGGGTCAAAAAGCAACATTTCCCAAGAATTCCCAAGATCGACATCTGGGGTTATCAGAGGTCAAAAAGCAAAATTTCCCAAGAATTCCCAAGATTGTTATATGGGGTCACCAGAGGTCAAAAAGCAAAATTTCCCAAGAATTCCCAAGATCATGATATGGGGTCACCAGAGGTCAAAAAGTGAAATTTCCCAAAAATTCCCAAGATAGTCATCAGGAGTCACCAGAGGTCAAACAGCAAAATATCCCAAGTATTCCCAAGATCGTCATCTGGGGTCACCAGAGATCAAAAAGCAAAATTTTCGAAGAATTTTCAAGATCCAAGATCCATTGGAGTTGAATCCCTTTTAAGACACTTCAGATTTTCTTTTTTGTTATATTTGGTGGGGTTCAAAGGTCTGTGAGGTCAGCAGAGGTCAAATTGTTAAAACATAAAATGATGTAGTCAAGAAAGATAAATTTGAGGGATAAACCTCAGTGCAACAAAGCACCCCCAATCGGCAAGGAACCACTAAGCCTTTGAGCTTTCTGGTTGTTTTTCCTTAAACTTCACAACCAATTTTCTCCTCAGCAATCCACTGTTATTGGAATGTGTTTACATGAGAGGCATGGGAAAATTACAAACTTCACATTCACATGGGGAGGTCCTATCCCACTTTTAGCTTCATGGTTAGCTTTATGGTTAGCTTCACGGTTAATGCAAAAGACCGAGAAAACAAAGGAAACAAAGCATTCCTTATCAATGTGAGGAAATTATATAACCTATGCTTGCTTCAGTCTCACTTTGGATCACAAATGTAGTAACGTCATTTGCTGATATCTGGAGTATTGTCCGATTTGAATGAAACTTTTACTAAATTGCATGTATTTAGTTCCTTTTTCACATATGACAGTTAATTTTTTTTTTTTTTTGGCGTAAACCCTTGCTTTAATATTTCCTTAAAAGGGCCCAAGTGCACCTCCTGTTGTATTTTCGAACCTTCTGTGCTGGCAAGAAAGACTCCGCCCTTACACGTTGAGCCCTCCCCCTTTTTAAAACCCTGGACTTGCACTACAGTCAAACTTAATTTTAGCGATCCTTTTTGTTATATTTTGAAAAAGGGAAATAAGTAAAGTCTGGCTCAGATTGAAAAGGGGGAGCTGGTTCAAAAGCCATTGCTTTATAGTGAATAACCAATTCAACCAATTCAAATGGTACTAATTTAGAATTAATGCCCGGAAGTGACGTAAGTCTTCATAAAATTGTAAGTTTGGCCTAATCTTACCCAAAATTTAACTCTACAACTCTCAATTTTAACCATGATTTTGGGTCACTTATTTTAGGTTTAAGCCTAAAGTAGGCCTAAATGGCTTTTCAAAACCCAGTGTAAATTGACATGGCACTGAAATTG
The DNA here is from genome assembly GCA_029531755.1 of Holothuria leucospilota. Lineage (NCBI taxonomy): Eukaryota > Metazoa > Echinodermata > Holothuroidea > Aspidochirotida > Holothuriidae > Holothuria > Holothuria leucospilota. The sequence continues at coordinate 12,883,531 of CM055969.1, read as the reverse complement.
ACACACTTACACAAGTCACTCACTTCCAAACCAGTAATGTGATGCAAGTTAACCTAAATAAGTAATATGTACAATCAGAATTACATCCTAAAATTTGAAATCAATTTCAAGTATTTTGAAATCAAGTTAATTTCATTTTGTAAGGTTTTAAAACTGTTTGATGTTTAGAACCGTTTGTTACCTCTGTGTTTGTTGTGTGAAGTCTTTGCTGTGGTGTATGATGCATACTGTACATACCTTAGGCTGCAATTAATTTTAAACTGTTTTAAACTTTCATCTTTCATACGGATCACTTTCTGGAGGTACCACTATAAGTAAGCATTTTCCTTCAGGCATGTTTTCACCACTTTTGACTGAAAAAGTGATGTTTTTTGCCATTTTGTTGAAGAAAAAACTAGCATAGATCTGTCTATGCTGATATTTTGAAGTTTCATGTCAATTCGTCACCCCTGTGGCTTCATCAGGCAAACTGTGATTTGCCTAAATTTGGTATTATGTGCAAGGTTGAAATTTTTTCGGATGCTCAAAATTGTTTTAGCAAAAAAAAAAAAAGACAGCCTTTCTTCATATAAACAAGTTCACTTGAAGAGGATCATATGAAAACACATGCAGAGTTGATTCACACCTGAAGAGGCCAAAACACAGGGTGCATCAATTCAGGGTTCTTAACTTGTTAAAACAAAAATCCATGGGATGAATTTTGGCAAATTTTGTGTTGTCTTTCACATGGCATTATAAATTCCACAGCAAAAGATTGTTTGGGTGATAAAGCAGTAAAAGCATAACCTGAAAAAGCATCCAGGTGGGTTTTTAATTATTTTAAAAAAACAATCGGCAATCAGATCCTTAAGTGCGTCGATTTTGGGACCTTGCTACTGTCTGCTGATAATATCAACGTATGTTGTGTATTTGCTGATTTAACCTTTTTCTCCTTCATTTTGGCAGAACTGTCCAGTATGCAACAAGATTTATTTTGTGGTACTTCGAACAGTATGAAGGATTTTACAGCACCATACAGAAAGTCCAAAACTTAGAAAGTGCCCTCACTACTTCAAGAAAGTGTAAGTGCTTTGTAGTCTTGCAAGGATGACTGTAGGAAGGCTTTTAAAATAGGAGGTGCTGGCCACTGAGGCCCTATCTCTCCTAGATTTTGGCATTCTGTGGGTGATTTTTGGCTGTTCTCAGGCACAGCTAATGATATGTTTGAAGAAAAACTTTAAACTGAACATTATTTGGGGGAGGGGGGAGGTTGTAGCCATCACAGAAACCCCACCCTCCTTCCCTGCCCCATCTCAAATGGTGCTGTGCTAATAAATACTGTAACAATATGCAATGAATTTGTCATAGAATTTATGAATTGCCTCTCAAAAAGTATATTGTATGCATGCACATACTGTAAGTGACATTGTCTCAACTTTGTGTTGCTGTAGGTGAGACTGTAAGTGAGGGGCAATAAGTGAGTTCGATAGTTTGTTGCATGGAATTGTGGGAAATGCAGGATAAACAAACAGCTCAGAACATATTGTACTGTGTTCCCCTCTTTTTCGTGCGTGCCCAATTTTTGTTCTGTACATATATATTAAGCCTAAAAAAACGTACTATTAGGCCTAAATTTAAGTGTGTCCAGCCTAAATGTGTGAAAATCAATAGGGGTCTCTATACTACTTTACAGCAGAATAAATACAAATTCTTACACCAAAGAGGCAGTTTATACAGTATGCACTTTACACCACAAAACCACATGTAAGAATCTCCCTTGTACATGCAATGGGCTAAAGGATGATTCAACAAATTTCTCAAGTAAACTCAAATTTTGGAAGATGTGTTGTAGGTACAGATATGGTTTGTTTATCCGCAAACGAATTGTTGAACTTGCTTATTGGGTATACTCTTCAGCAATACATAGAAATTATTGGCAACTTACATTGTGATCCCCCACAATTGATGCCACCCATTAAATGCATTTTTTTCATGAGCACCCCATGGAGTATATTTGTCTGATTTGACAATTAATGGGAAATTAGATGGTCACAGAATTGTACATCTCTTGTCTAAGCTTGAACCTTTAGTAAAAAAAAAATATTCTCTCTTAATACACATACAAACAATAAACTATCCTATTTTGGGGAGGATTAAAAACATTTTTTTTTCTCAAATGAAGCCCAGGACCTACATGTGAAGATTGACTACCCATTTTGGGGTCATGAGCTCATGACTCATAATGTGGGAAGTGTGTCCTATAGGACCACATAGCACCACCATACTTTACCTAAAACAGTTGACATTGATTATGGTATAGTGATGTGAAAACTTTATTTTGAATGGGGGGGGGAGATAGAAGTGACTCTAGTAATTAACCGAATAGATCCCATGTCTGAAATCTTCTGCCTTATCACCTTTTGCCATACATTTTATTGCTGTTGTATTTTTTCAAGTGAGTGATTGTATCAATTCAAATTGTTAGTTCTGTGTCCCATTCAAGGGTTTAAATTGGGTGCTAAAGTAAATAAAATTCTTTTCTTGTTTCCTTCAAATGTTGAGTGGAGTGAATTTGATTCCACTGGGAGCTACTTATATAAGCTTGTGCACCAGTAATTTACTGGTTTCATCTCATATCTTGTCTGATTTTTTCAAGCATTCATGAAAAGTTCCATGTCAGTGCTCAGTTTTGTTGATATTCCTTTTTTTTGTCAAATTTGATAATTACTTAAAAGGTTTGTGGCATTCCCTCAAACATATTTAGGAATAGCCCTATAGTGCTAAACCATGAATGACTTTATATACAGATCACTCAGCAGTGTACTGGCCCAGACAACTTACATACAGCCTGTTTGGATATGGCCTTGAGCAATTTAAACCCAGTGTAAGCTATTGTTGCTTTGTCTGGGAGGTGCACTAAACAGGTGTTGCTTTTAAAATTGGAGGAAGGGCCAGAAGTAAACTTCTTTTGAGGATTTTTACTGTTTGAGGTGAGATTTCTTGCCTTGTAAAAACAACTACGTATGTGTGTACAGTACCCAGGGTTTTCACGTAGCATTTTTTTTCAGAAGTCACAGACCCTTCAAAAGAAATTTACAAGAGTCAAATTTAAAAGAGAGGGGGTCAAAATAAATTTGAGTTTAGTACAAGAAACTTTATTCCTATATATTATATATATATATATATATATATATATATATATATACATATATATATATATATATATATATATATATATATATATATATATATATATATATATATATATATATATATATATATATATATATATATATATATATATATATATATATATATATATATATATATATATATATAACGCTAATTCCTACTGTACGGGGAAATCGATATATCGCGGTTTCGTTAAGGCGAAGAAAGAAACAATAAAATACATTAAAAAATATTTCCCCTTTTGGAAACCAGATATACAACAACGCTTTTTCAATGGCCCACCATCCGTACGTGTAAAAAGATACGGGTACGTAACTTGGTCAACATTGAAGTAATAGCATGTTATTCATGTGGTGAAACGGACGTTACCATCCGTTTACGTATTCCTATATAAAAAGCGTGTGATTTCGCAAAGTCGACCAGATTTTTTCCCCTTTTAGACGATTTCCCCTTTTAGGCACGTTTTTTCATACAATATTTCCCCTTAATCCCAAATTAGCAATATATATATATATATATATATATATATATTGCTAATTTGGGATTCAGGCGAAAAACCGTATGAAAAAACGCGACTGTTGGGAGAACTCGACCCTTAGGCGAAAAAATCGTTTCGCCTTAACGTTTTACACACTGTTTTATATAGGAATGCGTAACTCTATACGCAAGTCCGATTTACCACATAATGTTAATGCAATTACTTATTTCCACACCAACTTACGTGCATGTATCCGTTAACACTAAGGACTTACGGGCCATTGAAATAACGTGCATATATATCTCAGAACCAAAAGGGGAAATATAATCTTATGTATTTTATTGTTTTTTTCTTCGCCGGTTGTGTTGGCGGTATACCGATTTCGCCTAACAGGTCGATCTAGCGTTATATATATATATATATATATATATATTTTGCTAATTTGGGATTTAGGTGAAAAACCGTATGAAAAAAACGCGACTGTTGAGAGAACTCGACTCTTAGGTGAAAAAATCGTTTTGCCTTAACGTTTTACACACTGTTTTATATAGGAATGCGCAACTCTATACGCAAGTCTGATTTACTGCATAAAGTTTATGCAATTACTTAGCTGCACACCAACTTACGTGCATGTATCCGTTAACACTAAGGACTTACGGGCCATTGAAATAACGTGCATATATATCTCAGAACCAAAAGGGGAAATATAATCTTATGTATTTTATTGTTTTTTTCTTCGCCAGTTGTATTGGCGATAAACCGATTTCGCCTAACAGGTCGAATTAGCGTTATATATATATATATATATATATTTTTGTACCTATGGTCTAATTTTTGTGCCTCTTATTTTTATCTGCAGTGTTTAGGATGGCCAGAACCTTGGATTTTTTACAAAAAGTTCTTGATGCTCTCAACAAGAAAGACGAGACAGAGATGTTGTTGGAAGTTCTTGGCTATTTAATGAAATCTGCTTGGCTCTTCACTGATCATATCATCTGGTTTGGGAAAATTAAAGTCATAACGGTTTGTACTTATTAAAAAATATTTCTGTTAAATATTTTCTCACCAAAGTGATATATTTATACATTTCACCAAAGTTTTGATTGCAGTCCATCAAACTGTTCTGATTTAATTGATTGTGGCTTTGAAGACTCCAGAAACTATGTAGTCCATCTAATCTGAATACTTACAGTATGTAATTTATTAGGGGTGGGACTAGGTAAATTCTACTGTATATTGCTGAGTTTATAAGCAACATTCTGCAAGTTATTCTTAGGTTCATTAATTGTTGAGGAGCGTTCTTTCCAAGAGTATTTATGAAACATCTATTTTGCTTAATTTATTTTTGTCATGGGAAATTCAAGACATTTATTTATTTTGGATTTTTAATTTTTTTTAGATTGACACAAAGCAGTGGGGTAAAAATTCTGCCTGGTGTTGGCTGGCTGCAAACTCTACGCTTGCAGTACGTGACATGTACAAACTGCAGCAACTGTTACATCATTATCAAGAACTCAAAAGAGCAGGTGATCCCATCCCAGGAACCCATTTGCAAGAAGAGATCAGGAAAACAAAACTCCAACTTGTTATAGACCTATGTGACATAACTATTCCATTATCTTCCCTTGGTTATACCAGCAAAGGTCTAGGAGCAGCTGGGGGTGTCGTTTCATCTGTTGTTGGAGGTTACCTGGTTTGGCAGAAGAACGTTGGTCAAAAGTGATCTGGTTTATCTGAGATTATGTCACTTTTTTAGCCAAAATTGTGTTTTACAGTGTTTTCTGTGTCTTGCCATAGTGCCCAGTTCCTCTTATAATCATTGCTTCAGATGAAAATTCAAAAGTCCATCCAAGAAAATGTAATCGGTCTCCCTAAAAATTGCTCTTCAACTGCTTGCAGTCAAAAGTAAGATACAGAGAATAGGGTTGTCCTCTTACATTTTGTTTTTATAAATATTTCTAATTTGAAAAGAGGTGGATATGGACATTTGAAATTTATGTAAATTGAATGAAAGGTCAGTGTGTCTTCCATTACAAGAGTTGAACAAATCAAAAAATGTTTGCAAAATGTGGGTTTAGAAATTTGTGAGACTTCCAGAGGTCACACATTTTGAGGTGTATTTGTGATGCCTAGAAGCTTCATTTTTCTCTTTCCTTTTGAATAAATGCCTGTAATGACATGGCACAAGAAGTCGATTAGTTCTTTCTTAAACTGAAGCAAGTGCTGATCATCTTCTAAAGTGTATATTTATATTTCAAGAGGAAACAATTGGTCAATTGGAACATCCATCTTCACGTCATTGGAGGTAATTCCCTTATAGTGTACCCTGTATTCTGAAATGCACAAGACTGACCTACCTGTGGGTATGCGCACACAGCTAGTCATGGCAATAGTAGCACTATTAGTTTGTTATAGGCTCAAAACAATTTTAGTTTGATGATTTTGAAGAAATACCTTTTTGTGAGTAAGGAGCTTTAGGCCTACATGTAAGTTTACAAATGCACAGAAATGTATGAGGTGTGGCTGCTCTCTGATCCTGAGTGATGGTTGCCTCATACTCAACAAAAAAACACGTCTGTGAGCCATAAAGTAATTCCTTAGTGATTATGGTACCTCAGAAAAGATGAAGTTTGTAATTTTTGCACTGCAGAATATATATCAAATTAAGTGGCATCTTGGAAGGCTAACAGGTTCCCCTGCACCTCATTTATTACACCATGCTGAATGTGTATGAAGAAATACAGCTTTAAATGTCCACTCTAAGAAGCATCCAATATATTTAAAAAGAGTTAGATGTGCTAGGTGAAATTGACCAAATACCTCAATTTGATCATGTCTTTTATTTTAATAGTATGTACAAAGTAATTATGGACAAGCTTATATGAAAAGTGCACCTGAAGTGTGCCACAAAGAAATAACGAAGGAATTTTCATTTTCTCCCACACATAAGGTTGAAAAGTTACCCACCTTTTCAATTTTCAACCCATTTATCCCAGAGCAATGGATTTCTGACCACACTGGAATAGAACTGAAGCAGGGAGATCTCTTACTGCTTCCTGCTTGAACTGATGAAGGTCCCACAAAAGCGTTTTTCTCCAAGTTTCCTTCTGGAGACGTGTGACAGTACACATTTGTTCAATGACTTGTAGCATACCTTTCATGCAAAGCTGCAGTGTTACCAACAGTAGTACAAGCAGGGAGTTGCAACTTGAAACATAACTCTATGGTACAAGGGATTTACATCGTTTATTCATAGAGATTATCCTTGGTCAGTAGCTCCATGGGCTATTCATACAGATGGGGTATGCAATGCATGCTGCAAGGTAAATATTGCTGGGTGTGGTACAAAGTTAGAAGTACAGTCTAGAGTATTTACTCAAAATGTCTGCAAAATGATAGGCAGGATATTTAAAAATTGTTATTATGTAAATTTCACATGTTTTTGAAATTGCAGTTATGAATTTTTTGTGCTGGATCAAATGGTCTCATGGGCTGGAATGATTTCAGCCTGTAATAGGACATCCATCATTATCCCTGTCCAAGAGATGAGTCATTACAAATGATGTTTTTGAAGATAGAGCTACTAATTATTTTAAGGATTGTTGTTACAATTTTGAATGCTGCAATATACTTCATTGTTAGAGCATTTAGAGAGTGTCTAAACTAGGTTGGTATCCTACTAGTTATCATATTGTTTTGAAATAATGTTTAAGTGTATTGCTTTGCTTCTGTTTTGATAGAGCATCAAAAACCTTGGTATTTACAGGTATGCAAACTGTTAAAAACATTTTTGGAGTTATAAGTTGCATGGTTGTTTAAGTGCTCTTGCAAAATATACAAGTGTTTTCTTTTGCAGACCAATGATTTCTTTTGAATTGCATGAAGATTGTTTCCTGTCAGTACATGATGTGTGTGTGTGTGTGTGTGTGTGTGTGTGTGTGTGGGGGGTTATTGAGGAGCAGGGCACAAATCTCTATTTGAGTTGGAGAGGGGAAAATACAGAAATGACAAAAAGTGTTAAATATGCTGCCAGAATGCAAAACAAACCCTGTCAGAATGGGTTGCAGGGGCCACCCTACCCTCTGTTGAGATCAAGGGCAATGCTCGATGGGTACAGGGCATGAAGACCCCAGAAGCTTTAAGGGTATCTACAAAATTGATGGGCATTAGAATAACTAGTATCTACAGATAGCAATGAAAATGCACCAAGCCATTTATTATAAAAACCACGTATAACAATTTGTTATACAGCAATAGATTAATTTGGACTAAGGGGAAGCAAGCTCTTCTCATGATGCAGAATGGGGGTAAGGAAGGGGTGGATGGAGGTTTGAAAAAGTTGCTAGGGGTTTTTGCAATAATTCCAGTCATTGTAATGTTTAACTTCATGTACATTGCAAAAGTAATCCATAATATTAAACTCCCTGTTATTTCTATTATTCAGATAATAACAGTTATAAATTTTTTGAGAGGTTTTTTTTATGGGCGGCCATTGTGCCATTTACCACTCCCCTCCCTGATGGGAGGAGTAGGAGATTTGTAAAGAATAATGCATTTATCAGGGTTGGCCCCAGGATTTGCCAGATGGGGATCTAAGGGCCCTGATGAGGGGGTGGGTGGGGCAGCAACCCGAAGCTCCCACAACTGTGGCAGGTAAACAGAATGTTGGAGCAGTCAAACTTTTCAATTAAATTGGGAAAATTGGAAATTTGTTTTGTTGAAGTGAATATGAAAAGTTAAGATGATATTGTAGAAACTTGTAAATTTGAGGATTTTAGTGGAAGAAGTTTGAAAAAGTTTGGGTTCTTTTCAAAGAATCTTTCCTCCTTGAGAGCAAAAACAAACAACCTGCTGGGACAGCTGGTCATGATGGGAGATTGCACACTTTGTCATAACCACTAAGGCTCCCCTAAAAAAGGAGGGAGGAAATGGGGCCTTGGTACCTCCCCTGGCATATATTTTCACATCTTTAATAAGGATTTTTTTGTATGGAGGATCACTAAGATTTTTGATCAGTGTCTTATGTTTGTTTTACCTTCCCATCCAACTACCTTCTGTTGTCTGTGACCACGTATAATTTTCAGTTCATGTCTGAGATACGGACGAAAACTTAACTGAAACTAACCCATCTCAATCCTGTCATGAATCATTAACTGCTGGTTCCAGGTATTCATATTAAAATGTAATATGAGTTGTAATTAAAAATTACTTTCGTTTTTGAAAGTTACCAAAAGGGATAATTATTCCATTGTAAATAAATTGAACAGTACTTTTCATCAAAGTTAAAAGATGATGTAGTTTGTAACAAGTCCATGTTTTGTTCCTGTCTTGTACTTGGAAGAACCATATAATGAAATATATAAATTAAACTGAAAAGCTATTCTTCTTTGTAAAAATATCTGCTGTGTTTGTGTACCTTGCAAACTTGACTCAGTTTGTACAATTCTGACATGGTGACAGTTGAAGAGCAAGGAGGAGTGTTGGGCACAGGCGTACAAAGCAGGGGGTGGAAGGTTTGCCTAGCCCCCCTTATTTGTGCAAAAATTTGCTATTTGGGGGGAAAATGTATGCTGTTTTCAGGCAGTTATACATTATATTTTCTGGCAAAAGTGCTGCAGGCACCCTTTTTGGGAAGCAATCCTGTTTGCTTATGGGGGTGGGGATGAGGCATCAACCTAATCATCAAAGCATTGTTCTGAGTGATCACTAGACCTGAATGATGTTGCTAACATACTGATATAAAATTGTAGTAACGAATAAAAGAAAGAAATCTCCATCAGCCAAATAAGAAGCTTATCATTGATAATCTCCTCGGTCTTAGAGTATTAGCATAAATTAAACATGCCATTGAACCTCCTTCCAAATAACAACTCCCTAGTCTAAGAAATGGCCGCTCAACTTATAGGAATGTTTGCATTTTACGAAGCCCTTAGATGTACAATTTTTTATGTGTTCAATATTTCCAAGTACTAGTATAGATAAAAAAAAAAATGTCAACTCAAACTCTGGACGAACTTCCCCTCCTTCACCTGTAATCCTGCCTCAGTAATAGAGATTTTCTAATTTCTTACATCAAGGCATGTCAAAGTTTTTATACTCTTTATTTGATGGGACTGGGCACATAATCAGAGACCTGCTTCCATACATCGATCCGTCTTTGATGTTACACAAAAACATTGCATAAAACACGTAACCATCCATTTGACGGTCTAATATAATTTTGGCAATTTCTTTTAAAAGGTTTAATCCTACATGCTGGAACCTAAGCAAACTCGGATTCAAAGTGTTTCATCAGTGCCACATATTCTAGAGCAGTGGTTCCCAACCTTTTCCAGCTAATCGCTCCCTTTCACCAATTGGGGATGGGCAAACGCCCCCCGCCCCCGTCTATAGCTTACTATTGCTATGAATGACACGACGAAAATAAAACAAAACATGAAGAAACAAAAGGGTAGGCTACCGTGACATACATCGTTTTTACGTGTGGGTTTGACCCAGGGTAGCAAAACAGCAATGCCAAAGTTATCTATTTTGTTACGGTTGCCTACAATTGTCACTTCTTTCAGCATGTCATGTTTATGGACTGCAAGGAAGAAAACTACATTCAATGTTAAATTTGCAGGACGACTTTTAGCTATGACCCCTTTGGTCACCGCTTTCACCGTCACTGATGGGGAAAAATTGACATTAAACACTGTTACAGTAGCAGGGGCGTACACTTTTTTCAACTTTGGGGGGTGGATGGGGTGAACTATCGCAATTGTGGAAAATGTGCACGCGAATCGCGAGCCCACGACGGGTGGGGTCCAGGGGCAAAGCCCCGGTGGGGGCCAGGGGGCCCGGAAGCTCCTGGGTTGTAATGTCTCAGAAGTGCCAGGAAGACTGTTTTAAGGGGTTAATTTTAGTGGTAGTGCTCTTTGGTAGGATATTGGTATATTCATACATTTAGGAAATGCTATTTGAGCACAAACTCGTTGATAAGCTGCACTGGATTGAAATTGTACAAGAGCAACAATGTCCTGTTAAGGTTAAAAAGGCAGGGATCAACATATAGGGTCATCCCAGACAACTGGATTTTGAATTCGGAGACCTGCAAGTTGGCTTGAGATCAGTGGCGTCGCCAGGTTTTTTGTGATTGGGGGAACCATAGATGATGTCGTAGTAATACCTCAGTTCCCCCAAGTCTGCATAAATTACACCTTTATTTTTCATGCGTTCCTGCATTTGCATTTAGCAGTTTTGATCTTTCGTTTTTCACTACATAAAGGTGTCGTCCTGGGGAAGGGGTTCCCCCTCCCCTTTAAGATTTTTTTTTATTAATTTAAGATCTTTTAGATGCAAAATGGTGCTATCTTTGGGATGTTTTTGGAACTGATCATATATGGCCGGAAAATGTCCATAATTTAGTGAATGCTAATTTTGGAAAGGCAAAAGAGGAGAAAGAGGAGAATATGTTGCCTATTAAGAGACATATACGTTGTCAACAAATCTCCTGAATCCCCCTCCCTTCTGTTTATTTTACTGCCTTCTATTTCGGGAAAGTTTTTACGCAAAAATATGTGCGTGGAGTCCACAGAAACATTCTTGAGTTATTACGAAATATGTCCTTTCCTTCATTGTGCATTATGAAAGGGCATCTAAGGCTAGCAGATACCTAAATAGGACCTCCTGGAAGCTCTGCATTAATAATATTAATTGGGGCGGGCGGAGGGGTGGGGGCAATGACATAGTGCGTATACTACCTGACATCCAAATGATAATATAGAGTACGACGTCGAACACTTTACAACTATCGTATTTTTACTACTTTTGAACTAAAATTCGGACGAACAGCTGCCAGCAATGAAAAATGAGAGGGAGGGAGACTATAGGTGCACGGAGGTGATATTAGACCTCCCTGATAGGTGTAGCAAAAGGGGTGAAGGACTAATAAGAGCGTTACAGAGTGCTGTTTTCGTCATAAGTGTATTAACATTCACCATCCATACCGAATATGGTTCAGCGACAACTGGCGAAGCTCTGGTAAAAATTTTTGAATAATGTATAACGGCAGATACGTACTATCAACCTTCTACATCATGCTACATATTAGATTGAAAGATCCCATATTGATGCGAGGTCCTCACAGATGTTTGGAGATGTATCTCTGTTCTTCAGAAAGTGTCGTGATCAGAACAGTTTCGTATATTATTACCTTAATAATGGTCATGACATAGAGTGTAAACAGTGACGAATAATATTTCCATTACAAAACCTGCATTCAGACTCTACATCCAGACACTTTCAATTGCCCAACAAAGCCTACACGCCACTGCCATAAGCCAGTCTTTTACCTATTAATTCGTAAACTTTCAACTTTTTGCTGCTGTGCTTCTCCGAAAGTTGCTATCGGAAGATATTGATAATATGAGTGACACTGACGAAAGGTTGGAAGCGCGCGGAGCGCGCGAAAATTTTGATAGATTGCCAACGATTTGCTAAAATTCTGATAGTTTGAGAAACAGTTGTGATAGAAAGTGAAGCGAGATTGAAAAAATTTCTTACGAAAGTGAAGAATAAAATATACTTTCTATCATACACGTATCTGTAGACTGAAACATTGCGGGGGGATGATTACATGGGCCATCCCCCCTAGTCAAATGTTGGGGGGATATATCCCCCCACCCCCCCGGAATTTACGCCCATGTACAGTAGATGAGATTTTGTGGCATCTGGGAAGGGAATATAAGACCTGCTAAACTTGTTGACTCCATTCATCTCCTTTTTTGCGAACCAATTTAAGAGCTCAGCTAGAGAAAAGCTTTTGGAATCTTGTAAAGCCTTGGTTTAAATTGAGTATCTCATTTTTTCAAAACGCCCCCTGCCGCCCCTTAACGCTCATAGCCCCCTGATTCGTGCAAACGCCCCCGGGAGCGATAACGCTCCCGGTTGGGAACCGCTGTTCTAGAGTCTTTTCACGCTTCTTTATCTTGCATCAGCAAAAAAAAACTTTAATTGCTCAAGTTGATGTTCACAAACTATTACATTTGTTGCTATGGCAGAAGAACATCTCTTTAAACTTTCCTTTGGACCATATAGTTTCCACTGGAATGCCCAAAAGTTACACAAACATTTAATGTTTATTGGAATGGATTTTGTTGCCATATAACTGTTTGTGTGGCAGTGTTGTATTCAGTTAATTATATTCCACTACCGAGTACTTACGGTTCCAGGTACCAAGCAGGGGCGGATGCAGGTTTTGACTAAAGGGAGGGGGGGGGGTTGCGATATATTTACTAACTAAGCGGAGCCCCACCATGAGTTGGCGCGAAGCGTACAGAGAAAATTTTTGGTCCAGAAGACCCCCAGATTGCAGGAAATGGCATTTCCCACGCGTTTCTTAGGCTCTTTGATCCGTATGAAAACAAGCTTTTATTGAAATTCCCTGTGTCAGAAATTTTATGATAAATGTCCTGTCAGAAAGTTGTCTTCCTTCTTGTGAGAGATGCATGCTATACAGCCCGATAACGATCTTGGGCGTCAGGAGTTCGGAGCATTCAGTCATTTGTTGTGCTCTCTCTAGGCACTCACAGTGACTCACTCAAAGTTGCTCGCTTGTGCTCAATAAAGAAAATTTGGTTTCTCTTTTTGAAATCTTCTGAAAGTATTGTGGTATTGGGGCCTTAAAATTCAACTGGTAGGCTTAATTGCATGCATGGGATTTTTGGTTGTCTCGTTATCTAAGCGGAGCGCGACCATCGGTTGGCGCGGGGTCAGGATTTGCCCGACGGGGGGCCAGCGACCCGAAGCCCCGACGGCCATGATGTCGTAGAGGAATTGGTGAGGAGGGATTTGAAGAAAACTTGTGTACTAGATTATGACATTGGGGGGCATATATTTCATAATATTTGTATATACTAGAGGAATATATTTCCACCCTGATTTATCGTTTTTCCTAGAATATAAACTGTGAAATTTCAATGCGCGAAGCGCGCGAAATTTTTTTGGGATAGGCCTACACTATAAAGAATCTGTACTTATTTGAAGCATTTTGAAGCATATATATATAAGTCATATTTGAAGCATTTTGAAGCATATACATATAAGTCAATTGTCAAGGCAGTTGCCGGGGCCATATCGGGCATAACCTACGCTGAACTTCCCTCCTCGAGTCACTAGCAGTACCGCACGACAGACACAAGAGAACATTAACGAGGTTTAGCAAAATAAGATGAAATGACCAACATTTACATAAATCCATGTATTCTACTTATATTAAGTTACTTGAAAAGGTGGAAAGGGTTTGTACTATATTTAGCTATTAGTAACGGAACTGAGGAAGAGTGGGAGTGGGTAAAGTGGACCGAAAATTTTGGGTTTTGTCGCAGAAATGACCCTTTTGAAAGCCAAAATAAGTAAACCGACCAGGTCGGTAGCGACAGCATATTCCCGACAGGGGGCCGGATCATGCAGTGACCCCAAGTTCCGACAGCTCCTATGTCGAGCGGGTGGTAAGGAGGGGATATGAAGGAGCCTAAATATCCCAAATCATTGCAGGGCATATTTTGCATAATATCACAGAATACTCGGCCGAGTTCCGCACTTATAGTGTCCTTTTTAATCTGAAACGTAAAAATACAAAGCGCGCGTTTTTTTTTTTTTTTTTTTTTTTTGTTTTACACAAAAAATATATGTAATCATTAAGAACAAAAAGAAAAAAGAAAAACTGGAGGGGTTGTAGACCATATCAGGGATAACATACATTTTATCGAAACCACCTGGACTACCCTATGAAATACCCAAACTTTCCTCCTTGAGTCGCTCACCAACTGACCGTACCGTATGGCACACACAAGACAACAGCAAGTAGACTTTGCGATATGGGATGAAACTGTGTACTCTACCTACATGTTACTTGTTAAGTTTGACAGGTCTTGTGCTATCTAGCAATGTAGAATGGAAGTACTGGAGAAACTGGAGTGACTCTACCGCGCGCCTAGCGCGCCGAAAATTTTGGGTTTTTTTAAGGGAAATTGTCCTCTTGAGAGCAAAAAACAAGTAAACCGTCGGGGCGACTTGTCGCCGTTGGGGACCACACACTTTATCGTATCGACTAAGACTCCCCGACTGTAAAAATTCCCCAACGGGGGGCCATGCCCCCCCCGTCCCCCACCTGGTGCCATCACTGCGGGGCGTGAACCAAGAAAAATTGACCCTTCTCAGACCTTACAATCTATACTTAGGTCATCTTCATGTTTCATGTTTTGTACGTTTGTCATTTCCATGAAAACATTACGTTTCTTTGATACCCTCCCTTGCTGTACATACAACCATGTCGTCTAGGGGCACGAAGGAAAATATGCTAAAATACCGCCTACAGGTCACTGGCACTTCCCATGTGCAAGAAACTCCAGGCAAACACCCACTCTTTTGCATGGAATAATGTTTAAACGTGATCTTGGTCATACGGTACTCTGGGATAAAACAGGAATGTATTTTGTGTAACAAATGAAAGGGATCCAGCGTATAAGCGAATTTTGGATTATAATACCTTCCAGAACAATGGTAACTTCTTTAGATGTATGTTCCAACTGAACAGTCTAATTTTCTCTGAACGTCTTTACATCCAACGGATGTTCAAAGTATAATTGGTCTTCTCGATTTCTGATTATATTAAGTGATTTCAATTCAACGACAACCACTACCAGTCAACACAATATTTGAATTTTTCTGCGATACGGTACAAGCGAAAAGGTGGAGTCGCGTTCCCATTTTTAAAACAGAGCTAGGCACTACTGGATGCGATTTCATTGCATATGGGAACCAAGATAGAGCTGGACCTCCTCTTGAAGGACGCATTGACTCTATAAGGATTTTGAATGAGAGAGAATCGGGACGATAGAAGGAAAAATACGCTGTCAGCAATCTTATAATTATGGCATGTTAATTGCATTGTTGTAACTGAAAATAACCTTCAAAACATAACGGGGAAAATAAACAATATATTATACAAAATGAAAAAAAATCCTCGAAAATCAAAGGGGGGTTTAAACCCCTAAAACCCCCTTGGATCCCCCCTGCCAGGTACCAGGGTCCGAGTACAGCGTTGAGACCCGAGTATCAAGTGCCTGCAGGGTCCGAGTACAGCGTTTGGAAACCCGAGTTTCAAGTACCAGGGTCCGAGTACAGCGTTTTGGAAGCCCGAGTATCAAGTACCAGGGTCCGAGTAAAGCGTTTTAATCCGAGTACGGGTACTGTTTTACCTGAGTAGGCCTACTTCTCAAGTACTTATTTATTTATTCAATAAACACAACACAATATTCAATATGGCCCGTCGGATCCCTTGTTAAACATTGTGCAGTTTAGGCCAATGGCATATAGCTACCTCTATAGACTTCAGTCAATTTGAGAGAATTTCTATCCTAATTAATCTCTCCTTGTCTCTTAATGAAAAAAGAAAGGAGGGGAAACACTTGACAAAAGCGCTATGTGATTTTCATCGTGTAATACCTCCGTCGTAAAACAGTTTGTTATGGGTGAAGAAATTCTAACCATAGAATTTTCATCGTGAGAAAGCACTCGTGAACTTCTGCGGCTTTGCTTCTCGTCACTAAGATCACAATCGCATTCATATTAAACAACTATGAAGTGATCAAGGTAACATTTGTATCGTCATACATGTGCGCGAACTTCCAATTTACAAAAAGTAAGCAAAGTTTGGAAATGAACTTGTTTCCCAATTGCTGAAGACAGACATTGGAAAACCCACACGTTATGATGATGACTCAACCACTCAAATGCAGTTGCCCTATTTGGGGTAATTTGATAACTATCGCGTAACCGTGACGATGTACTGGCTGCAGGGGCGCAAATCTCAGTTTGCCATGGGGAGGGGGGGCGAAAATACATAGGCCTAGGATGTACACGTGAACATGAAACTGTGAACGCGTAGCGTGTACCGCGAGCGTGAAGCGCGAAGTCTAAAATGGGTGGGGTCCAGGGGCTCGCCTTAGGGCGTCTGGTGGGTCCAGGAGCAAAGCCCTGGTAGGCCCAGGGGGTGAAGCCCTTGGAAGCTCCTGGGTTTTTGTATTTCAGAAGCCTTAAGAAAACTGTTTCGAATGGAAAGTTTCCAGTGTAATTCTCCTTGGTTTTAGTACGGTACATTTAGACTTGTAAGAAGGGCTATAGTTTGAGCACAAAGTTAATATTACTGATGTGCTTCACTGGATTAAAGTTCTGCAGGTGCTGAGATGTGTTTTAAATGTAAAGAAAAAGGCAGGAAAAAAGTTAATAGTTATCCGATCACGAGAAATCAGTGGCTTACTTAATTGATATAATCAACTCTAAATGTTTTTTGTTCAGAACATACATAGAGTATGGATATTCCACTTACAAGCAGCCGTGACTAGTTTTTCTAAGCTTGTGTGCACGTCTGGAAATTGTCGGCCCTTCATAATGGCTCAGCCTTAATGTAACTTGATTTTATACTGCTTCGATCCAAAGAGATCTGAAAACGATGTCCGTTGTATAATGGTAATTGTTGTCATCAAAGGAATGTCAAAAGTGAAATTAGTTTTATCAATAAAAATTAACACCCGTGTTCCAGAGCTATAGGCAAAGAGCTATTGGCCATATATCCTGCAATTTTGTTAAGAAAAATGACCAAGTAACGAAAATATTTGAGCATTGTTGTTAAATTTTTTTTTTTTTTGGGGGGGGGGGAGTTACGGTTTTTCAATTGGGGGCCAAGGCCCCCTTGCTCCCCCGGGATTTACGCCACTGACTAGCTGGTTTGTGATGCATATAGCACATTTTTGATGACGACTACATTTACAAGGAAAACAGTATCACGATCTGACGGATATAAAAAAAAAAGGTCGTTATATTTTGACGCGCATGTATAACCACGCAGGGCAGTTTGTCTGGAAACAAGCATAGCTTTGTAAATATTCTTATTATTAATTGTTTGCATGATAGGATGAAAATCAAGTAGCTTGAAACAAGCACGTCTTGAACGTCCCCCAATGACTATCTCACCTTGGATTTGTCATTACTTGACATTAGAATGATTAAAAGGAAGAAAGACCATAACGACCAACAGTATCTGGCATTCTTAGTTGTGCATAGATCAGTGTCCCAGGCAGAGAGCACCCTACATGGCAGATTTGTGGGTGGAGATGGCTTTGAGTGTATTTCCTTGCATACTAGAGGTCCCCGGATCACATGCCGGTGGAACCATTGGGAAATTTTCTGGGGACTGAAGTTTGCTTGTTCGACTTAGCTGTTCGCAGTGATGCTGAGGGGATTACAATTTGTGAAGTAAAATTGGGTATCTGGTTGTGCGATTCAAGAAGTTGTCAGACTCATGATGTTGCCCGGTTCAGAAAGTCGTCCGATTTGCTCGGTTCAGCTGTGGAGTGTCGAGCAGTATAGTGCAGAGCAAGGTTGAGGCAGCCCTCCACCCCTCCCAGCCTTTGGAAAAGTAGCTAAACACTGGGGATACACTCACGTCCGTCGGATGGAGACGTTAAATGGCGGTCCTGCGGGATTAGGAGCGATAGCAGTGTTGTGTAATCTCTAAAAGCACTCGGTACTCAAGTACTTCTCGAGTAGTTTTTTTCAAGTACTCGGCATCGTACTCGGGTGCTGAAATATCCGTACTCTTAGAAGGTACTCGTACTGAAATGTTTAAATACTCTTACTTGTACTCGATTTTTAAGTACTTTCAATCGGCACAAGAAGAGTAACTTTACGAGTAACGATACTAACTTCTCGTAAAATGGATTTTCAAATTGATAGGAGACGTGCAGCGCTAGGTACAACCTCTCGGTCACTATGGTTGAGAAGTCATTCAGTATTAACAGGTGTGTATCCGTGGCGTTAGACCCCCACCCCCCAAAACAGGAAAGAAAACAAGAAAGAAAAGAGGGTAAGGAAATAAATAAAAAGGGAAACGTAAAAATGTGTAAACACGAACGGTTTATCGTAAGCATTTACGTGTCCTCATATTTTAAAGGAATGATCATGTAAAAATAGTGCACCGTATATATCAAAAATCTTTCAATATGAATTTAGTGTTCATGAAGGCATGAAAAGGCAGTGAGGCTTTTGCTCCCATAGATTTTCGATCAAACATTTCAAGTGCAAAGCAACGGTCGGCTTGTTAACAGGTCAGTCCGAGGGCGCTGCAGTCTGGCGCGGAATCAACTTCGTGGGCTGCCAAAGGCGTTACATTTATCGATTTCTGTATGGAGTGGGTGCATTTCTGGGTGAGGTCTTTCAAATGCCCCACCCCCTCCTCGTCCCACCTTGTAAAAATATTTTGCTTACGCGCCTGTGTTTGGTGAGAAATTGTACCGTCCTTTTTCCTGCACAGTAGGAGCTCTGTTTCGGAACAGGTTCGGTACTAGTCACCCTTAAGAGTGGAAGCAGTTGCAGAAGTGAGGCACCTTCGAAAGAAATTAAGACGCTCAGGCTCACTTAAAGAGTGCCAACTCTCTAAATGTAAAACAGTGAATTTCACTTTTCCACGATTGCCTACAGTGACCACTCTTTCTTCGAGTTAAAATTTCACTCTGCTGAGAGTGTGGTAATTCACTCCAAATGAGTGAATTACCACTCCGGGCAGAGTGGAATTCCACTCGAAACAGAGAGTGGTCACTGTAGGCAATCGTCGAAGAGTGAAATTCACTCTTTTACATTTAGAGAGAAAGGTACGGGTACAGGGCCAGTTGGGTCCGCGCATCATTTGCAAAAGAAGGCGTCGGTGTACGTATTACGATTCAAATTTAATGAGCAGATCAATGAACGCAAGAAAATTTTGACAGTTTGCAACAATATTTAATAAAAAATATTAAGAGATGGGTCTTTTAAAAATGACAACCACCCTACCTCCAGCCACAGCATTCCCGCCTACATCGATTTCCCCAACAGACCTATTCGTCAATTTCTACCTTTCTGCCAATACGAAGTAAGAAAAGGAAACAAAAGCACCATGTTCGACCTAAACATACAATAACACCACATGATCACTGAAACAGGAACAATCGAGCACTGCCATTCAGAATAAGGGCCTATACCATAATACACAAAACTTAAAGGACAGTGTAAAAATTGTTTTTTTTTTTTTTTTTAAATTCCTGTTCATAGTGTACACTTTCCCATGGGGTGCCGGGAGGGGGGCTGAGAGCTTGTGACTAGGACTCGGTCTTGGACTCGAATGTCAGTGACTCGGTGTCTGACTCGGCAAATGAGAGCTCAGAAGTGGACTCGGAAGGTGGGGACTCGCCTCAAAGTCTGGATATAAATGACTGTCGACCAGATTATTTCTTCCTTTGAATTACTATGATCCATATAACGAATAATCCAAGGCAAAAAAGTCACTGACAACTCGTTTTATGCAACAAAAATCCAGAGGGACGTTCGAGATGTGTTTGCTTCAAACGATTTAATTGTAACGGTATTTGCAAGAATTTGGAATGGAAACAGCACAATTTCACAAAGGGCAGGCATAGTTTGTTACCAGACAGCTTTCCCTGCGTTCACATTGATAACTTGTGCGTCATAAGATATAACGCCCTCCTTTTAAGATCGTGATCAAATGTGCTGCCTGGATCGCAAGAAAACGAGCCGGTAAATCGTTACGATCAGTTATCACTGATTACCCTAATTCGACGGTGTGAGTAGTCGAGTCATTTTGATAAAGGGTTGGTTTCGAATGTCAGTCTACAGCAGCAGCGTACGAAGATGTATGACATGGAGGGGGGGGGGCAGACCAGACGCGATTTCTCGACCTTGACCCCCTTCCCACACCAAAACATATTTGATCAATTTGATTTTTCCAATTTTAATTTGAGCAACAAAAAATAAAAATATTCAAAGAAGAAGGAAACAACAACAATACATATTAAACAGGCATACATCGGTTATCACACCGCACGCCACTTACATGCAACCATTTGCTGTGTTACTACCCTTCCAAATTGATTATAATTTTTTTTTTTGGGGGGGGGGGAAGTCGTTACAACAATGATGATAGTAATCACTAGTGTAGCTAGGATTTCTCTCAAGGAGGTGGGGGCATGTATTATGTTTTGTGATCGCTGACCAGGAGAGAGGTCTAAGGGAGGGGTTGTTTTTCTCCCCTCTCTCCCCTTTGAAAATTTTTAAAAATTTAGGTGTTCTTACATTTATGATCTGGTGCCACATATGCTACCTTTGAAGTAAAATTTGTGTTAAAAAATTTGCATATTTTTGGTACTTGAAAAAAGGGGCATCAGTGAGGGGGGTGCATGGCCCAATGGTAGGCAGGTATGTAGGTAACACTTTATTGCTCCATATATAAGGAAATTGAAATACTCGCACATTAAAGGCAATAGGCAGTCGCCCCAAAATTTGCTTTGAAAAATCAACAAACTCTTGCAAATCTCCTCTTAGGCCTATACATTACAAGCACCTCTGAAGACGTTTTGAACATAACTATTACAAACAATAGGTAAAGCAAGGAGAAATTCTTGAATTTCACACTTCACTAACAAAAACATTGTCACATGATCAAAATGGGCCATTCATGAGCTAGAGTGACGGGGCATACTAAGGCTCTGATTGGGGTGACTGCATTTTAAAAGTAGAAATATAAAGACAATAGCTGTATGTTAAATGAAAAAGAAATGAAAATTCAAACATTAAGACCAAGACTAAAAGGACTAAAAATTAAAACACTAGCAAAAACAATGAAAGTGACGGCCCCACCTAACGATTCAAGGAAACATGATGTTTTATTGCACGAGGTATAAATAAGGTCCGATGGCGGTTAGCCTTCAGTTTAGTAAATCTCGGTCTGCCAATGCCTTTCGAGATGATGTGTTTATGTAATTAAGGATATGAAGGGTGACTACAGTCATTCCACACAAGCAAAGTCCAACTTGGCTTGGAGCAGTCACTGAATCACTGAGTCAACAGCAGACAGAGAAATCCCAATAACCCTTTCAGCTTTCTTAATTATATTGTCAATACGATCCCGTTCTATAATATGTTGGTTACCATTTCCACCCCAGCACACCAGGCAATACCTCCAGACTCCACAGATGGTAGCCTTATAAACATATCCAAATTTAAAGAGCGAACATTAAAATGTGCCATTTTCCTGAGACAATTAAGTCTGCTGTAAACCCTAATGCCCCCAAATACACCACTGATAATCATAATGTAAGTTTAACTACTAAAAAACACACTGGTGAATTAATATTGAATACATAGGTGCTGGTGAAATTCAAATCAGAATTAAGGGAGTTTTCAAACTTTTGGTTACCTTTAGCTACATATCATTGCATCATTTTCCTTTCAGTAGATGGCCGAAAAATTGTTAGCATATTGCCCGAATTTACACAAAAATATTTTTGCTCATCTTGATGGCTGCTATCAAGCCTGGAAATTGCCATTTACGGCGATCTCGGATGTATGAAAATCTCAAATTTTCTTGGTACGCGGCGCGCCAACTTGTGGTGGCCCTCCTCTTAGATAGTAAACGGGATTCACACTTGCAATTCTCGGACCCCAAGTTGGACCAGCTGGGCTAATCCGTCCCCACAGAAATGTGTTTGAGAAAAAAATGAGATCAAACTTTACATTTTTTCACAAAAATTGCACTTCTTGATGGGCTGCTATCAAGCCTGGTAAGTGCCATTTCCGGCGATCTGGGATGAATTAAAATCTCAAATTTTCCTGGTACGCTCCCCGCCAACCTATGGTGGCGCTCCGCTTAGATAGTAAACAGGAGCCCCCACAAAAATCTCCAGCACCCTCAGAGCCCCAAAAACAAAAAAAATCCTAGCAAAGCCACTGGTTGGGTTGCAGCCCCCACCCCCTCCTCCGCCTATACTTCAGAGTCTTGTTAAACGGACCGATTCGAGCAAGAACTCGGGCGTTAAAACCCTGATTGTAAAATCACACCGTGCATGCCTTAGTTAGAGAGCGTCTATTCACGTATCCTGGATGACATCTTTAATTGATGAATCCAAAGCATGAATTTACGCTTCGTCATTTTTTTTGAAATGTCAATAAAACACTACACTAAAACCAAAAAGAATAGCTAAAGGAAAACAGTATAATATTGAGATGTTCAAATGGCTTGAAATCATGGGCGTCCGCAGAAAAAATTCAGGGGGGCAAAATTTTTTAGGGGGTTCAACTTTTTTCATGGGAAATATTTTACTCCCAGAAAAGAGTTTAGATGATACTTCACACAGTTTTGACAAAGGCGTAGCCAGGAATTTGTCATGGGAGGGGGGGGGGGAAGCCCATAGACAGACTCTCAGCGCTCCGCGCCACCATAGGTTAATTGGCGCGGAGCGTGCAAGAATTTTGGCCCAAAATGCTTCCCAGATCGCAGAAAATGGCACTTCCAAGGCCTATTTACCGCATATGAAAAGGGGGAAACACGAGCAATATCGTAAATATAAACTTTGAAAAATACCCGCTGAAAAATATGCTGGGGGGGGGGGGGCTGCTGGGGCCTGAGTGTTGATATATTTATTCAAGTCCTGTTTTGAGACTTGAAATTCACACTGAGTGAACCGTTAAGAAATGCCTATGTTATATTTTCTTCGTTTTTTTCTTTATTTTTTCTTCCTTTTTTTTTCAAGTTTTTGATTTTCCAGGGAGAGGGGCAAGTGCCCCCCTTGCCCCCCTCCGGACGCACATGCTTGAAATGAATTGAAACGAATGAATTCAACAAAATGAACTGAAAGGCCGTTATACATGACACGGGGAGAAAAAGTCCTTAAGTTTCAATTTTTTTGACAAGAGAGTCAACTGTGGTGCTTGACCTTCATGTGTATATTACCCCATTTGTATTGTTGTAGATTACGATAGAGTGGAATCTGAGTTTAGTTTGTATACTTCGCGAAACACCCAACTTTAGATCTTGAAGATTTAAAATTTTATTTGTCAAATATTGTAGCTTATCGTGCTACCATACTCTTGTCTCCTAGGAGAACTGACTTTTTAATACTGCAATAACACAGATCTTCTTTAAAATCCGTCAGCCCTTCTAAGTTACCGTATGGGATAGAATGGTAAAGATCCCTCATTCAAATTAGTACAGCAATGCATGCTTTTGATCACTCCCAAGCTTCGTCTAACACGTAATCTTAATTAGTTCCGACACAATATTCGTTGCTGTATATAATTTGGGGAGCTGAAAGCGTGTGCCAGTGATAGTATACCTAAGATCAGGAGGGATCACTGAGACCCTTTGCGTATCACCATGCACTCAAAAAACTAAGGTGCTAAAATGGTAGCACCTGACGGGTGCTGATGTTGAATCAGCACCTGAAGTGCTGTTTTTGGCACTTGAATGGTGCTAATGCACAGCACCTTATGGGTGCTGATAGCGTTTTGGAATTAATGGAATATTCTGATTTGGTGGGCGGGGCTAATTTATCGAGACAATTTTCTCTTCAACGATTCCAACTTCGACAACAAATGTATTTGCGTCTTTCATTTTGTTAGGAATTAATTAACTACTAAGGTCTCCTGCTTGGCAATTTAAGGCCGGTTAAATGGTATAGTTTATAGCTTTTATTTTGTAAACAATTATTAACTAATATATAAGAATTGTAAACATGACTTTAAATAGTTTCTAATGACCTACATGTTATGAATATGATTGCAATGCCCCCAGTTTGGGAATTTTTTCGTTTAAATCATTTCCAAACGATCATGGGGTCATTCCATGGTATGGATTATGCATGTTATGCATCAGATTACCAAACATTAACAATGTTTACAAACCAAATTCATCAAAATATGATCAAACTTGTGACAGCACCTTCGAGGTGCTGAAAAAACAGCACCTAAATTAGTGCTAATTTAGCACCTGAGGTGCTGTCCCTCTCCGAGCACTTGCAAGTGCTACCAAATTAGCACTTCAAGTGCTGATATTAGCACTTGATTTTTTTGAGTGCAGCCAAGTTACTATTGGGTGCTAGGAAGAATGTGACTGTACTCCCATATCCCGTCCCTACAGTATTTGTATCGCCCCCTCCCTCCATCAATGGACGAAATAACCGTATCTAGTTGCTTTTGAAAGGTAACTAGTTATTTTTCAGGCAAAAGTAACTGTAACTAGTTACTATTTCAATATTGTAACTAGTAATTGTTAGCAGTGACGCCGCTAGGATTTGGTGATTGGCGGGGACACCGCAGATGACGTCGTAATGCCACCTCAGTTAACCCCCAAGTTTGCATAAATTCGGTACCATACATTTATGCCCCCTGCGATTGAATATATCAGCGTGGGATTCAATTCCTTCGTTACTACATAAAGGTGTCGTCCTGGGGTGTCCCCTCCCTTTGAGGAAATTTTTGTGAATTTATAGGTTTCTTAAATGCAGTATGATGCTATCTGTGAAATATTTTTAGAACTGATCATGTATGGCTGGAAATTTCCATAATGTAGTGAATTCTAACTTTTGGTTAGGGGAAACAAGGGAATATGTTGTCCAAGGAGAGGGTATGTTGTCAACAAACCTCCCGAACCCCCCCCCTTTGACTACTTTACTGGCTTCTTTTGGGGGAAAGTGTCTACGCAAAAATACCCGCGTGGAGTCTACAGAAACATTCTTGGACTATTACGAAAATTTTCCTTTGCTTCATTGTGTATTATAAAAGGGTATCTAAGGCTAGCAGACACTGGTATAGGGCCTCCTGGAAGTTTTGAATTAATTATGTAAGATGGGGCACTGATATGATGCTTATTACGTGACATCCAAATGATACTAGGCCTGTAGAGTATGACGGCGAACACTTTACAAGTACCATATTTTTACTAAGTTTGAACTAAAACCCAGACGAAGAGCTTCCAGCAATGGGGAGGGAGACTATAGGTGCAGGGAGGTATTCGACCTCCCTGATAGGAATAGCAACAAGGGTGAAGGACTAACAAACGAGTTTCAGAATGATTTTCGTCGTAAATGTATTAATATTCACCATCTAAACCGATAACGGCTACGCGCCAAGCGCTCGGCAATTTTTTGGAAAACTTATAAAGGCAAAATACGTACTTTTCACCTTCCACATTCACGCTATAAATTAGATTGAAAGATCCAATATTGATGAGAGGCCCTACAGAGGTTGGAGATGTACCTCGGTTTTTCAGAAAAGTGTTGTGATCAGTTCCATGTATTGTCACCTTAATAATGGCCATGAGACGAAGTGCAAACCGAGAAAAATATGCGCGAACTTGCGCGCCGAAATTTTTCCATTAAATAAGAATTTCATGACAAAACCTGCACTCAGGCTCTCCATCGAGTCACTTTCAATTCCCCAACAAACCTATATGCCAATCAAAAAGTCAGTCTTTTACCTGGGAATTCGTAAACAGCTTTCAACTTTTGCTGCTGTGCTTCTCCGGGAATTTGCTACCGGAAGATATTGATAATCAGGAACAATACTGCGGCAAGGTTTGAAGCGCGCGGAGCGAGGGAACATTTTCATAGTTTGCGAAGTATTTGCAAAAATTCTGATAGTTTGACAACCATTTGTGATAGAAAATGATTACAATAGATCCATCACTCGGCCGAAAGCACACCTCATCCTACCCCTACAGAAATCTATAGTTTAAAGGCCTTTGGGGATCATTTTAAAATTTTCACAAAAAATTTTCAAAAACCGATTGGGAGCACGCACCTAAATACACCCATGCGGCGCCACTGATTGTAACGAGTAACAATTTTATTGAAGTAACTCTACCACCAGGGGCGTAAATACGGGGTGTGTGACACCCTCAGTGAAAATCAAAGGTCGGTCTCTGAGCGTCAAAAAGTCGGTCTCAAATCCAGTTCAGTGTGCCTTTGTAACAGTTTAGTGTTCTACATAAAGCGTGGTCCGAAATAGGGTTGAGACCTTTCGATATCACTCTATTGAGACTACTAATTTTATTTTTTACAAAATTTGAAAATTATAAGATAATACAACATTATGTAGAAACAAGTAGGCTAAATGATCTATTTAGTGAAAGTAAAAAATAAGCTTTGGAAAATTTTAGGAGGGGCGCGCGCCGGGTGCGGCCCCGCCTAAATCCGCCACGGGATGCGTGGAATAAAATGTATAGCCACAATTTGCTCAAACCCGAAACATTTATGTAGGCCATCGTAACACTCGGTGTGTGAAATTTATAACTTTAATTAAACTGTCTTCTGCGAAATGTAAATTCAGTTTTGTACAATTAGCAGAGAACCAAGTGGCAGCTTCCTGGAAGTACCGCAGGTTATTAGCTCCATTATTCTCCTCCCGCACCCAGTTAGTCGTAGTACTTCCACTTCTTCGGAAATTCCGGAAAAAGAAGGATTTCATGGGCATTTGGAGGATCATGTCTATATTTTGTATCCAATCGTCGGAATAGAACCGACCATATGCGTACGGGGCAGGGGAGGGGGGGGCAGGGGAAGCATATGCCCTCCCAATTCGGGCAAAAATAGTGGATCCATTCGGGCAAGTGAGACAGCCAAGA
This sequence comes from Holothuria leucospilota, assembly GCA_029531755.1. NCBI lineage: Eukaryota > Metazoa > Echinodermata > Holothuroidea > Aspidochirotida > Holothuriidae > Holothuria > Holothuria leucospilota. Next base: position 12,856,391 of record CM055969.1, on the reverse strand, counting down.
AAATAAATTATGCCCTTTTGCGGGCCATGACAACCGACATAGCAGTATCTTAAATACTGGCAACTTGGGTCCAAATTCTAAATTCGGGCAAAATGTATCCCTGCCCCCCTCCCACCCAAAAATATTGGTACCCGTGAGAATATGGAACCGACTTCCCCAAAGCTCTTCCCTTTCACACGAAAAAAATTAAATCCTTGTTTTTATTTGCCCATAAAAAGAAAGCGACGTCAAACATCATGAAGAGTTTAGGTATGAGAATTCCCGATCAAATTTCAGTTGAAGGGGTTTGGGCCAATTCAGGATATCAACTTACAGTTGTGGAAACACTTGGAAAGTGCCTCGGCTTTGTGGCTTTGTGGGTTCAATGCATATATGACAATAGTACAATACTAACTTTAGCCGATCTTATGTCACGGCAGTCGACACTACCTGGTGCAAACTCAACAGTGCCGTGAAGCAAGGTTCTGTGCATGAACAAGCACAATACATTAGTCATTACTGAAAAAGACTAGAAATAAAGGGCGGCCATACGTTTACCATTACAATGTTCTCCATGGTTATCTAAGAGCGAGCCGTTGAAATGTTACACGAGGAATCGGCCTTATTGGTCGGAGTTTTCTTTATTCTTGTATGTTCAGTATGTTCGAAGGATTTTGTGGAGTCTGCCTGTCAACACAGCCCAACAACGAAGGTAGGCCCTGGGGCTCATAGATAGGTATAGGCATAACGTTAGGCCTAAGTTACTAGGCCTAATACTTAGCCTCTTAGTCTTAGTCCTAAGTTAGGCCTAGCCTAGTCCTATAACGTTACAAAATTATAACGTTAGTCTAGCTTAGGCATAACCACAGGCATTCGGAGCATATACATACATACAAACTATACTAGCCTATGTTAATATATGGCCCAGTAGGCCTAGTGTGTATGTATGTAGGCCTATGTATTTGTATGCTAAGAATTTTTAGTCGTTCTAGGCAATAGCCTAGTTACCCTTGGCCGAGGTAGGCCTAAGTGTAAACTGGAGTTTCTGGTCTTAGTATGGTAGACCAAAAGGACAGCACACAGAATAACATTAAAAAAGGGGCATCATCTGTAAAAATGAGGACTACGACTGCATTAAACTGCAATGAAAGCGAAGAGCACCCCATCGCGTTGATTTTCAGTAACCTTACAGTTGTTGACCAAAGTAATGTTTGGTCTAGAAATAAGATGGTTCTACAAGGGGTTGTCATGGCAATTTCCTTGTTCCATACATGTATAGGCCTAGCCTACAGTAGGCTACATGTTATTTTTCTAGCTCTCAAAATGGACTTGACGAAGAACACAATTGCACATACATGTGGAAAGTCACCCTTTTGTTAACTGTTAGTTTACAATGCTTTATTCGCAACTGTAAGTAGGCTGCTGTGTGTGCAAGTGTTTAAACACAGGTCAGACAAAAGCCTCTGCAGTGTGATAGGTTTTCTTTTGTATGGCCGACTAGAAAGAACAAAGGTGGGAAGGGGGGAGGGAGTCAGGAGGAATATTGTGGAATCTAATCAAAGCAAGAAGCCAGTATTTGATTTACCTTGACTGCAATCCCCTTTCCTTCTTGAGTAAACTCCTAGATGAGAGAATGGCAATGGGAAAGGAGGCTCAAAGGCCCATTAATATCCCAAGTCCTTCAGTCCACTTTTAAGTTGATTCAGTGTTGGTGCCTCTATCAGATTTTCTGGGAGGGAGTTCTATGTTTTCCAAATTCTACAAAAATATGAGTTCCTCCTTACTTCTAGTCTTGAAGACTTGGGTCTTATTTTCCAGCTATGTCCCCTTCCTGGGTGGAAAAAGTTGGGAAGCTGGGAGGCTCCTTCCCAGGAAATTTGGGTTTTTGGAGGAAAATTTTGGTCGTTGGAGGGAAATTTACACCTTTTATGTACATGGAAGTATGGGAGGAATTAGTGGAAAATTTGACCCACTTCCTGGGAAATAAACATTTTTTCCAGCCCTGGTCCCCTTGTTGAAGTTTTACCTACTACCTTCATCATTTTATTTAAATCTATTCTGAGATTTCCTTTGGTCATGTTAAAAGCTGTGATCAGGTCCTGCCTTTTATGTCTTTGTTCCAAAGATGTTAATTTCAACACTTCCAACCTTTCTTCATACGTTTTGTTTTCCATTCCTGATATAATTTTAGTCATCCTACGCTGTACTCCTTCAATTAAATTTATGTCCTTTCTCAAATATGGCATCCACACTGAAACTGCATATTCCAGGTGGGGTCTAACCAAAGATTTGTATAGGTTAATCATAATTTGTAATCAAAGTATTTAATGAGTAGGAGAGGTATGAAATGAAACAGTAAACAGGAAGATCAATGGAGCTAGGAATGAAAAGAGCCAGGGAAGAATTTAGGCTAGGGATGTTATGATATAAAGATGATATCATTCGGCAGAAAATATTGACATGTTGTTTTGCTTCCGGTATTGTTTATGAAAATGCAAAAATGATATCATGAAAATCCATGCACACAACATTCTCAGAAACTTCATGAGCGACATAAAAAGGTTTGTCACATACATGTAGCTTGTTTACTTTATCACTCAAATAAAAATGAGTGATATTAGCAAAGAAGATGTAGTTAGTAAACTTGCAAGATTGTATGGCAAATTGGCTGGCCCATGGAATAGTATGTGGCGTATTCATACATGAACAATATCGCTGCATTGCCTGTAATGAAACACTAACAACAGTGGGTACATACTGTACATCATGATGCACCTTACAAAAAGGGCTACTCGCGCACTTGTGAAAACATCTGCACAGTAGGCTTACCAGTGCTGTGGCCAAGTGGATAAAGGCAGTGGTGGCATTTGAAGTGATGAAGTTTAGCAACCGGGAGGTTCGGAGTTCAATCCCCAGACGGGTCAAAGTAATGTGGGTTTTTCATCCAGGAGCAATCTATGGTTTTCCCATCTGAACTGGCCTTTCAAAAGAAACCAAATTTGATCTACATCAGCAGGAAAGAATGTCATAAAAATCCCCTTTAGAAGTGGCATTGAGACAATGGTATTGACTACCATTCATCATTGTACCATGCCAATAAATATGGAAAAATGCAGAATTAAAAATAAACGTTTGTTTTCTGTGGCAGAAACAGGAAATAGAATTGTTCATCTCTTGTTCGTCACTTTCATTCGGACAACCAGAAATTATTTCGGACAACCTAAATTTAGCTTCAGGTTGTCCGATGGGCAACCTGAAAATGTCCTTAAAAATCAGGCCTGTACTGTAAACTGTTGAGTTGGTTAGCCATCCGACGTGAAGTCGTAATTTATAAGCCATATACAGTACAGGCTTCTCCCACTTTTGTGGTCGCTTAGTGTCGTAAAACAACTGCCCTTCAAGGCCTGAATTACAATACAGTATTAACAATTTCTTGCAACATGTTGAAAACTTTATGAGAGATAAAATCGGTAGCAGGCACAGCGGCTTTGGCTTCATGGTTTAGCATTAGAGGCAATGAACAGAATACAAAACTTCGTCCACTCTCAGCTACATGTGTGTACAGCCAGGATACATTGAATCTACCAGTGAGAGACAGTATTCTCAATCATGTCCAAATTTGCAAGGTGGGAATTTTCGTGGGACTGTGCCATTTTTGGGTTGATTGCAGGCAACCCTATAGTTTACTGTTAATTGAGCGAAAGTGAGCAAGGCCCGTGGAGAGCCTTCAGTTTTGCCACTTTGCATGGAAAGAAAGCCATTGTGATATTGCTAAGCATTATGGAAAAGAAAACATTGTAGAGCTACTTCACATAGAAGTTTGCTTTTGATGTTTACAAAGGCAACCATGTGATGGGTTGTGTGCACTGTGATTCTGTTTGCCATTCTGATTATACATATAAATTTGCAAGATCATATAGAACATGTACTAAATGTCCACAAGGCTTGCAAGCCATAGCATTAATCGAAAGCTCTGAAGTGTAAGGGCCCACAAAATAACCAGAAACTTAGTCTTTTCCAATTTTCAAAGTGGGAGAAATTAAGTGTACAAATGAACATACTCGGCTTGGCTCTATTTTTTTTTTTTTTTTTGTCTGTGGCAGGATTTTAACTGGTTGTCAGTTACACATAGGTCTTCATTTCATACGAAAATTACATTGTGCACCCATGTGCATTTCATGCACTATACACCGAAGACAAAGGGAATCGCATGGCATAGTGGCATGAGAATTTACTCAAGTTTGTGTACAACTTACCTACAGTACCATGTATGTACTGCAAACTACTGTAGCTCTGAACCGCAGAGCTTTACAAAACTCTGAGCTGCAGTGTGTTCCACATACTGTACTGTAATTCTTATTGAGTCCCACACAAAATATGATTTTCTTTCCTGCCGAATAGGAAAGAATGTGTGCAACTTTTTGCTTCAAGTATGTTGAATGATCACTATACAGCAAGCAATGTTATGTTACAGTATGTTGTGTAGTATGTGTACCAAATTGATACATAAATTATCTAGGTAGCTTTATTGTATGCCTTCTACTGTAACATGACATCAGTACATAGGGTCTTAGGTGCTGTAGCAAGTAAGGGCGCATGTTTTGATGTCATTCAACTGTGCACCCCATCATCTTCAGCCTAGGTTCTCAAGTGGCAGCCCATGGGCCATATATGGCCCTCAAAATCCATTGATGTGACCTGCCGAATACTTGAGGAGCTACATTGTTCTACATATGCAATTTCCTGAGTCTAATCTAGAGCCAAAGTTGGATGACACAATTTCTTCCATAGGCAGTGATAGACATTAACGGGCGGTATGGTTGTCACTGACGACCAGAATTTATGATGGACAGCTACAAAATCTGTCAAGGTGGTCCTGTGGACTATATACCAGATTTTTTTTTTGCCTCCAAAGTGAAGCAAAGCTAAAAGCCAACAAAGTCTGCTATAAAGGTGAAATACAAAGAGATTTATTAAGAGAATTTATTCTTCACGTAAGACCAGCTGGCAGACCAAAGAACTAACATAGCGCTCTATAACAACTTGACTTTTCAACCTGGAGAGGTTGTTTGAAAGGCCATAGTAGTCCCTAGGGTGAAAGTAGAGGTGAAGCAGGGAAACTGCCTTAGTGATATTTTGATATGATGTGGGTACACTTACAAAAAAATTAAGCCAGAGTAAGTAACTCTAATTCTGTATATGAGAAGGTTTTTTTTTTTTTTTTAAAAAAATTGCCTGAATTTGATGAAGTTGTTAAATCACACTGCTTTTAGACATAGAGGGGGTAGTCCTTCTCCTCTTTAATACATTGCCTATATATGAAGACATAAAATTCCAGCTGGATTGGAGACCAATTTAACAAAGCTGTATCACATCCATAAACATTATCCTTTTAAAATTACTGATTGGTCAACTAATCTGAGCAACAGGATTACAAATTAAATCTTTAAAAATATCATACTTCAGTACCATAGTGCATTAGACTACACCATGTTTTATTTTGCATTCTGTTACAATATATCACTATGAAGTACTGTTAAAACTTGTGGGGGGGGGGGGGGGACAACCACATTTTTGCTCCTGGTTTGCTCCTGGAAATGAACAATTTCATTTGCCTTAAGAAACATCACTGATTGGCCAGCTGGTTATTCACACATCATCTTGGTAGTCTAGTTACAAAATTATGCTTAATGTGCATGGGATTTCTTCCAGTCTAGAGCATTTGGGATGCAAATTTGAATTTTTCTCCCACACATGCAACCCATGCATGGAAGATGCAGAGATGTGACAAATTGTGTTTGAAAAGTCCACTTTCTTACAATCTGTACATAGGGTTTTTAGCATCCATCCTTTCTCCCCATACCGGGGATACACATATTGGAGACGAGGAACTAAGGTTGTAAATTTGCCTTGTTGAGAAGGTTTTCCTGCTATTTAGAACCTATGAAATCTCAAATCTTCTCATCTCAGCCCCATCCTTGGTAGGGGTGAGGTCGGCTTTGATCTTGTGCAGTGCCCCAGTTAAAGAGCAACTTGTAACTCCAAATTAAGAATTCCTAGACTTGGCTCTTTTGGAGATCTTATGTGTGGGAACCCCCTCCCCCTCAAAGAAAGAAGTGAGCCCATCTCCAAACCCTCAGTTTACCCCTGCTGGCTATTTTATCAATAATAATGCATAAATTCAAGGAAATGTGGCCCACGACTGAAAACACTTGAGAACCCCTGGTCTAGAGGATCGAAATGCCTTGTGAAGCCCCCGGAAGCTCTCGCAATATATTCAGACAATTTGAACAAAGAAAATTAGTTTAAAATGCCCCAAGAGTCGAGAAGAAATGAGCAGCAATCCCTTCAGTTTTACCTTTTAATGAACTGGGAGGCTCTTTGCAAGGCAGTGAGAGTGCTTTCCAGTCAATGGACAGAGTTTTACGATTATGAACAACCCAACTAAAGAGGAGGATGTTACTCGAATTCATACAAAAGTTGTTTACAAAATCATAGGGAAAATGCCAGTGTAGTGCAAAAATGAAAAGTACAACTAATTTAACAAAGGAGATCAATTTTGTCAAAATAAAGCCTTCAAAAGGTTATAAAATTTGTATTAACACCCCTAAAGCGAGCTTCGACTTACGACTTTTGAGATAATAATTCAAGGACTATCAGTAAATTCTTTGAACGTGCTCTGTAGAATCAATCTCTCATGGAGACAGGTTGGCATATTTTTGGATCTAACTTAAGTAATTTACCTTAAAGACCCCCTTTCGCCTCAAGTCAGCTAGTCCTATCTGCAGCTCTTGTCAGTCAGGCCCGCATCCCAGAATTCTGATAGGGGGCACCGGCATCGAATACGGGGAACTAAAGAAGATTATACGTTTGTAGTCAGTGGTGACGCCATATGATAATAGTTTGCGGAAACCACAGGGGGTCATACCTTGAGCCTACCAAAGATAGCTTAAAGTGAGCACATGCGCGCGAAGCGCGCGAAAATTTCCCTCCTCTGGTGGGAATTTTGCCTCCTTTTGCAATGCAGAGACGTGGAAGGTCGCCACCAGTGAAGGGAATACGGCTATGATTATGATTATGATGATAGTTCTTCAGCTCCACAAGAGCAACTGATGACTTGAGTACTTTGCGAACATAGAGGGGACCAAAGCAGGTACTGTCATAGCTGTCATATGGCAGGCTTGCTGTGGTCCAGCATAATTTTGGATAGGATCCGTAGTGAAATTCCCCGAATGTCCAAGAAATTAACAAAATGGGAACACTAGTATGGAGCTTCAGCAGGAATTTGAAAGGCAGAACACACCAAGCTCTTCACAGTTCACAACTGAGATGGTTGTTATTGTATTTCACTTTGAACGAAATTTTGCATGAAGAGAAAGAGTAAATTTTTGAGTGAATTTATGGTACTAGTCAATTTAGTTTCAAGCCATATACCCATCTCGATACGAATGTTATTCATGGTATTAGAATGCCACATGAAATGCCCTTGATGTCCGACATCTAACTACGAGCCTTCACCTAGCGTTGGCTAAAATAATTCACTGAAATTGTGGGGCTTATGATGTTCATTGGTGATACAACTTCGATTGTGATAAATGAACGCGAAGCACCAAATCTTGCAGGAAAATGATTTACGATGGTAATACCTGCATGCAGACTCAACAAGGGGTGGTAAAAGGATATGCCAAACGGGTTCTGCAACCCAAAACCCCGGCCAGAAGCAACGGAATGCCCAAAGGAATGATCGATGCGGAACTCAAAATTTGGGAAGCGTGAAGAGCGCCGAAAAATGTGGGTTTTGTTGAAGAAAAATTGAAATAATTGGTTCTTACTGAGAAATTTTAGAACATTTGGGTTTCTATAGAAGAATCCGCTCCCTTTCTTATCATCCCAAGACAGTTCCAATTTCCCCAACTTAGGTACTCCTAGCCCCTCCAAAAACTGTCATGAACCCTTCCTCTTGAGCAGACACAAAGCTAGTTTTATTGCTTAAGACTATGTCCTGATGGGCTTATAAGGCCAAATGTAATCAGAACACTCTCTGTGCATGCTGGGTAATATGAGCTGCTCTGCATCTTTTGCCTTTGATGTCAATCAAAGAGCGCATTCACCAACTGAGAATTATGCTTTCTCAGAACCAGAAATGTTAGGGTGATGGGTGTCTGTGTGTAAGAGCAAAATCAAGACCCTGGGCGACTGGTTACGGGGAATTTCCCTTTCCACGACCCCTGGACTCAGCTTCGAGGCTCTGTGAGTTTCTTACATGTATGATAGCATGTTTACCATGACTGTGAGTCTTATTTAAGAATCTTCAAAATTGTAAAAAACTTGGGCCTCACTATACCCTATATGCCGGAAATGTACCACAAAATGTGTGAGTTAGATCTGATTTTGTTTTTTTTTTTTTTTTTTTTTTTGCATCAGATTTTTTTAATTTTTTTTTTGGTCAGCCTAAGGGGGGGGGGCGGTCGCCCCCCCGCCCCCCGTCTGGATCCGCCCTTGGAAAAAGGTTAGGCTATGGAGTGTAGGCAAAAGCATCAAATGATGATGGTCTTTGGGTCTCTATAAGTATCACTGATTTTGGGGTATTTACTGTAAGGAGGCATCTTGGTATAGTAACTTAACATTTATAAGACCAAGAGGATATGAGTCAGTGGTCAATTTGATGCAGGCTTGTAGCAACTTGGTTAAGGAGAGAGGGGGGAGGAGGCAAAGGCAACTGCCATCCCCTTTCTCCCCTTGAGTAATGTTTTGTTCTATTTCTCAAGCTCCTTTGGTGTGTAGATATATAGACAAGTTTTATAGGTAAAATGAGGTGAAGCATTACATAAATGTCTTAAAAAGGTGATGTTTTCCACGCTCACCCATCCTAAATTTAAGTTTTCCATTATTACAATATGTAGGACAATTCCCCTCACTGGGATATATTTTTTAGAGACTGGGGAGATATGCAGCTAAAATTGTGTGGCGACCTTACAGTATATTATGTAGCAGGCTATGTATGGCTGGATAACTTGTCTTTGATAGGGCACAAGAATGCATAGAAATAAGTTTGTCTGTGAAGAGACTGTGGGGATATCCGCCAGGACTGTTTAGCTCCATTCAGTAGCTCAAGAAAAACCATATAGAGCTTCAAGAGCCTTCAGTCTTCAGGTAATCTTTAGTTGTGCTCAACTCCCTTGCACATGTTTTGCCTTCTGGTAATATATTTTCAAAATGTTCAGTGTTATTTGAAGGAGAAATTAGGCATGTAGTGTGGTTCACAGCAAAGAATTTTCACCTACAGAAATCAAGTGGGTCACTTTTTTCTTATGCACGCATACTGTATCACATCGTCTACAATCTTTTTGGTAAGTATATGTATCTCATTTGTTCAATAGAACGTGTGTACATACAGTAGTCAACTCAAATACTTTACATAGTGTAATGTCAGTCACCTCATAGATTTCCTTACTTAGCCTGCACATTGTATGAAGATCTTCAGTCCGGGCACGACAGTCTGTTTTAGCTGGGCAAGTGGCCATAGATTTTAATGACAAGAATAAGTGCTGTGTGAGAGGGAAGCACGGCACTCAGCAAAAAAAAAAAAAAAAAAACCCACATACCTTGGTCACAGGTGCAAAGTTTCAAAGATTTCTTTCCTCTTAAAGATTTGTGTTTAATCAAAAAGCTGACTTTCCTACACCTTTATTTAGATAAAACTGCCTTACATGAAAATACATCACATAAAATCAACATGCAGTATACCAACAGGGATGTGTTTATTTAGAGTTCTTAAACAAGTTGCCAAAACCAAAGCCTGTGGGTTGATTTTTTTTCCAATTTTATGTCATTTTTCCCCAAGGAATAATAAATTCTATGGTACTGACATAGCAGATTGTTTGTTTTTGATACTGCACATATGGTAAAAACATTTTGGTGGGTATCCCATTTCCATCCTAAAAAATATTGCAATCAAATCATTAGGTGTGTCAATTTTTGGCCCACCCTTTATCTAAATCTGTTGGGTATTAGTTAGGCAGTAGCCTCAGGTTCCCTATCAATGTTCTCTTCACCTGTCACCTCTTTATATTTTTCAACTCGTCCAAAGCTTCTGTATGTTATATACTGACAATTCATACTGCAGATGTTTAGCCAAGAGAAAATATTTAAGAGTGAAGTATGAATCAACTTTAAATCTTCACAGTCTGACCCAGCTATTTTTAGGACCTCACACTAGAGTACCAAGCAGTTGCTGCAGTTTGAGGAGAGCATCATTTGTCTCCTGTTCCATAACTTATGCAGACTGTTATGCTTCATTTTATTTTAGTTCAGAACTGGTGTGTTTGTGGAGTCAACTCATTCCGTTCACAGACGAAGCAACTCCCAGCCACTTAGAATCCATGTTGAGTTTAGCCGAGAAGTGGATGAACTTCCAGCAGAACACCTTGATCTGGTCAAGGTATGTACAATATTTCTAGTTCTAGATCACTTTTTGCACTTCATATTTTGATTTTTAGGTGGGGGGAACAAAAGTGTTGCAGTACTGTAAGCCTAAAATAGTGCTAAAGGTATGAGTAAACTGAGATAAGTGTTGTGCTGCAGTAACAAGAAATTCGCAATAAGATGTCAACCCCAAGCTTACAAGGTGCCAGGATAAAGCTGAAAGTGCAAAGTGTTAGTCTATGTTAATACAATTCAAATCATATGTTTGGAAATAGATCACAGAGAGAAAATGTCAACAAATGGGGAATGAATGATTGATAAAATATTTTACCAAAAGCTTTCATGGATATTAAATTACGCGTAGTGGTTGCCCTTACACTATAAACTTCAGTTGATTTAGATTGCCTCTCATTTCCCTAACAAGTGTCTTTCAAAGTATCTTTCAGAACATAAATAATACAATTAAGATTAATGAAAGAGTTATTCAGTATGAATGTAACAAGTTTGTAAGAAGTACAATACATTGTCAATTGAATTTACCTTGAACCTGAATTGACATACAAGGGCATGCTAATTGGGGTGACTACATTAGCAATAACTGTGTGAATGCATTGATGTTTTCCACTGAAGAGATATAGTGTACTTATTTTGGGTAAATATTTAGCATTGTTTGATAAAGGTTAGTATCTTCAAAGATAATGCCAGTAACACCATTGTGCTCTTTGTTAGCAACTGCAGGTACTGTAGAATACATACTGCATCAAAAGTGTATACTACAGTACCTGTGAACTGTGGTCTGTATTATCTTTTGTTATCATTCTGTAGTCTCCATCTACAGTAAACAACGGAAATGTCCAATGAGATTGAGTAAACATTGTAAGGTTTAGATATTTTTGGCCATAGAGTGTAAATATTTTGAAATTTATATTTCTGTTGCCTTTTCCTTTAAACATCATGATTTAGGTTTGTGTCACAGGTCTCAGACTTAAAAACATCTTGAGAATTCCCTGTAGATTTCTATTGCTGCACACTTAAAACATCTTGAATTATAAATTTCTGTTTCAACAGAGTCTAAACCATGGGGTTTCATTCATTTTCCCCCAGACTAGAAACATTCCAGATTTACAGTAGATTCTATTACCTTTGACCTGAAACGTTACGAGGTTAAGATTTCTACTCAATCAGACATAAACATTAGATTTCTGTTTCCTTACATTTTTCACATCTTGAGATTCAGACTTCGTTCAATTTTTTACCAGGGTAGCCCAGTCAACAATAGGCTGTTTTTCCTTGGGGCCCTGGGTTAAAACATCATGTAAAGTAAAATGAATTATAAAAAACAGAGACAGAAAACAAAGAAAAATAATAATAAGAGCAGTCAAGACAAAGATATTGATAAATTCACAATAAAAGATAAAAAAAATAAGACAAATCTTGAACAAACAGATACATATACAGCAAAAGGTGAAAGGGAGGTAAAACTTGTAAGATACTTTTACTAAACTCATGTAAAACATAATAGAAATGCAAGATAAAAATAAGAGAAAATACTTTAAATCAGAAATCAATTTAGATCCATTTTGTTGACAAGAATTTCATGACCTAATAACTTTTTGAACATTTGAATAGATGTGCTGCCCCTTATTTTGATGTCTTAACTATTCCGTGGCATAGTTTCTCTTGCAGTAAATTATTTAGAGTTAGTCTGCAGTGTGACAGAGAGGTGGTACAAGATTAGACCAGGGTGTGTTACATGAATGCTCTTTGTAAACTCTTTTGAAATTTTGACATACTGTATCATTTCAGATTTTGTACACATAATATCTTTGTCTATTGTCCACCTTATAAATTGTCTGGAGAGTTTGATTTCTATTGTCTCAGACTTAAAATCTTGAGAGCTTGTGATTTTCAGAATTTATAGACTTCCTTAGACACAGACTTTACAATGTGAGCTTTATTTTATCCAGTCATCCATGTTGATTTTGCTTTGCTTACAGTATCAAGTGATCAAGTGATCGATCTTCTTACATGAATAGTAGGATTGTGCATTTCTTTCCAAAGCCATTGTTGTAACTTTATTGTTGATTTTCAGCTGCTGTTATGGGTTGCTTCTATAAACTATCAATCAATTGTCCAGTTACTTCCACAGGATAATAAAACTTGAGATGTGAAAACAATGGATTAAGTTCATTGTTTTTCCTTGGATACAATGGACATGAGTCATTGAAAGGGAAGATGGTTTCCTGCCCAAAGTTTTCTTTGTGTTGACCACTTCATGTCCTTCCTGTGGTGTTGAAATTTGATATCATTCAAAGTTGAAATTAGTTGGTCAGTTAATGTTGCAAGAAGATCATCCTAAAATTATATACTATGTTGAGAAATGGATAGAACAGGGAGTTGCCACTCTCATCTCCCTGGATGGAATAAGAATAGATGAAGTAGACACTCCTCAAGTCAAGGGTAAGGGCTGGGGAGCTCAAGTCAAGGGTGAGGGCCGGAGGAGGGTGGAATTAGGTGTAATTTTTGCAAGTTTCAGCTTGGGTGTCCTGCTTGAGGAACTTCCTATCTTCAAAATACTTACAGTGTGTGGAACTTTTGTGACAAAAATAGCCGTCAGTATTATCAACAGTTACAGTAACAAACTGCATGTGTTAGTCACAAACTTGGGTTGTGATTTCGTATCTGTAGAGTAATGGCCCACTGTGTTGTGTGGTACTGTTAGCTGTATACCAATAACTATTAAAATCATTGATGCAGTGAAACTTAAGTGGGAAGGGTCACGCTTGACTACTTCAGTCAGATAGATAAAAGTAGATGTTGAGGGAGAGACTTTGCTTGCTAGATCTGTACAATACAATGATAACACTTTGGCCTTTGAGGGAATGTTATTTTTGTGGTGTCTCTGTCTGCGGATTTGAAGGAGCGTGTGTCATTAATATACAATACATTGTCAGCGATTTCCATTGATCTAGAAGCCGATGTGATATTGTAAAGACCCCACTTCTTAACCCTCAATGAATATATCGTACAGTAGTGATCGTTCATTATTGTGTGTTGTAAAGCAATGAATGGTACAACCTCTAAAATGATAAATTATGGACATTGGATTGCCTCTGTGAATTTTTTGAGCAGCCCTTCCAAATAAGATATTGGTTACGGCAAAAAAATTTGCTGAAGTAAAAACGATTTACTTCGGCAAAAATAAACTTTACCTCGGCAGTAAAAGTCATACAGCCATGTGCATGGCAAGTTAACGAAAGTTTGGCCCATCTACTTGTTTACAAACTTCTTCTACAGTAGGTTAACGTAATTTGTTTAAGCTCTGGAATCCCATTGATAAAACCAATACAGCCGCTTTGGGAATTTTTCCCACTTTATTACACATTAAAAGAGTTAAAACGGCTGGTTCTGAAATCTGCTGTGTCACATTCATGTGTGTACAGTGATCACTTTCTTCACAGCATGCAGACAGTGAGTTTCATATGTACAGTAAATACCAATCATAACGAACTTTTTAAATCACGATTTTCCCTTAAAACTTGAAAAATTGCAACTACATTTTGTATATATAAAGCAAATTAAGCAATAATACTGAATATATTTGCTCAAGTTTCCATCGTGGTGGAAATTTTATTAGAAAACGATTTCTTTTCAAGTCGCTACTTGAAGCTTCATTTCGAGGGGTGTAGGCCTAGTGTGCAGCTTTTGTAACCGGTAAGTCCCCGTACGCGTGTCCTGCAATCTATCGCCTCGGCAAAATTTTTGCCGAAGTCAGTTTGCCTCGGCATTTTACTTCGGCACTGCCCAAGGCCGAGGCTATTTTCGAGGGCTGTTTGAGGATGGTGGAGACATGTTTCAGGAGAACATCATTTGATTTATGAAATGTTTTATCTGCAGCACAAAAATTATTATCAACAGTTTCCCTTAAAAACAATCTTGAATTACATTTGAAGTTAAAATTCAATCTAGAGCTTTTGACAACGACATAGCCCACATTAGATTTTTCACTGTTTCCTGTGTAATACAAGTAATGCTACATGTCATATATATTAGCCATGTCCTGACTTGAGGGCATGGTTGTTCTTTTAATTTTCTCTACAAACCATACATTCACAGTAAACATAAATTTTCATGTGAAAAATTCAAATATAATTACTACTATATGTATTCTGGTAAAATGGTTTAGAAAATGCCCGTCAAATGCATGCAACACTTCTGACATGAGATGGGTCAAGAGGTGGTGGTTCATACAGTACACTAGTACAGTAGCAGCATCCTGGAACTGTTGGTTTTCTGAAAGTGTAAATTACAGGCTGGATGGTTGTGTTTAGCCTCAAGAATCTCTGTGACTTAAGTTTTGTTCAAAAGAAATTCAGAGACCATTCAGAGACTACCTGTATAACACATGAAGCAAAATTATGTAACACATGTACAGTAGCACATAATTATCCACTTTAATCTGCAGCATTGTACCAGTCCACAGTTTTACAAACAGTCATCCTCTTTACAACATTCTTTTTATTTGAAGTTTTTTAACTTCAGAAATGTTTGTGACAAGAAAATAAAAATTCAGATTTTTCATTTCATCTGCCTTATCACACATAACACAACATTGTACAGTAGCCCTGCACTGACTTCAGTGTACCACTTTCATGTCTTAAATATTCTCTAAAGAGTATACCTTCAGAGCAAACATTTCCACGTGAAATTTATAAATAATAATGCTGTCATATACACAAGTTTTCTGGTAAAAAGGGTAAGAAAATGCCTGTAAAATGCAACACAGTCTACAGGTAATGTGGAATGGGGCCAAAAATGCCCAAAGTTCTCACTCATACATTTACAGTATGTTTAATTTCTATGACCAATGTATTCCTGCCTTTACAATGTTGATGTAACTCTACTGAAGAAGTGCATGGTTTAAACATATAAGTATAGCACTTGAAGAGAATCAGACTTGAATAAAATCAAAATGAAACATTTCTTACAGAACCAGTTGCTACCAACTGCAACAGAATTCCTCTCAGAAAGGATTCAAGTAAGGAGACCATTGACATCTCCATTAGTATTGTACAGGTATGGTAATTGTTGGAGATTGCACATTGTGCTGCATTTTCACCATTTTGGTTTTTCATTGCATTTCAAGTCTTGCTTGTAATTTCAAGTACATCCATCCTTAAAGATCTTGCTTGTCAAAAGTATATCCATTAAGTCTCAGTGTCTCTTAGAAAAGACTTGAAACTTAATTGTGGTAAGGAATTAAGCATACATTAATAGATAATGTCTCAGTGTCTCTAATGTGTAGTTTTCAGCAGGCCCTGTCTTTAAAGAATTCCCATCAAAGTTTTAGTAGAGCGAAAGTGACTCACTTAACATGTGAGCAGGGTTCACACTGGGTCATGTCTCCTTGTCCATGAATCTTTTTACAGTGATGTGGATGCATATGTTTGATTGACATAAAAAAATTTAGCAACACAGTATGTCAAAATTTTCATCAAATATGTCTACAGATAATGTACAGTACAGTAGGCTACTGTACTTACTGTTACAGCCAAGAAATACCCTTGGAGGCATTATCACACTGTTAGCTTCAAGTCAGACCCAGAAATTTTTCAGCTCAGGCTCCCAAAATTTTGGGGTAAGGACATCCTACTTTTGAGCCTTATATTTAAGTGGTATTAAATATCTGCTCAGTTGCTGCTGGAGAGAGGGAAGACCGTGGCCATTGTGACTGTAAAGTTTGTGTGCTAATTTCATGGGTTATTTGATCTTGTGTGCTGAATACAGTAGCTAGAGTGACATTAGATACACAGACCTGTACACCAGAACTGTCTTGTGGTGTAAATCATGGAGGGTGAATTCATATAAAAGTGTACATTTTGGACAATATTTGTATTCCAGGGATTGCAATGATAATCGTACATATAACCCTGATGGGGAGATTCACCAGTTTTGTTGGAATGACTGTCATAGGATTACCCGCTGTGGTACTGTAACAGTTCCAGACAATCATCTCCAGGTAAGAAACAGTTTTAAAACAAAGTTTTGCTACCACTGGAGTATTGTTGGGTTTTGGTGGACTTAGTCATATATCGGAGGTCAGGTAATTTTTAGGAATGTATGTTTAAAACACAACCCATTTGTGACTTTAGTATATGTCTGAAAATGTTGTAGCCCTTTTGCTGAAGCGGGTTTGTTGTCGAGTGGACTCTGAACAGCAGAATTTTAAAACAAAAACTTCTGATGGATGTCTCTGCCAATTTTGATTAGCTGTTAAAACAAATTTTTAAATGGCTCTGCTGTTGTTGGTCCGAAGTAGATGCTGACTTTACACCAATGTAGATCTGACAGAAAAATGTGTAGTGGGAACTTATCAAAAGTTTTTTACATTTCCTTTATCCTCTCTTACCAATGAAAATTTCTGAGCTAGTGAAGCCATTCATATTTTTTCCAGGCAACTGACATCACTTTTGGTTGGTGAAAGATTGAAATTAAACCAGATTCAGACTAAATTTCCACATAGTTGGGTGCTACCAAAAAATTCAGTAAGATGAATTAACAATAGTCCCACCATTTAATTAGAGACAAAATACAGAGTCTACTTGTATAGGTACCAGTCAAGTAGCTGCATACCTGTTAAGAGTTTTTCAATTGTCACTTCTGCACAGAATTAAGAAGTATTCATTAAAAATGTCTGTAATGAATATATGGGTACCTCCACTATTTGAGATACGCATAGAACAATTGTAACCTTGCACAAAAAAACAATATCAACAAAGTAAAACAAAAGACTGGAATTAGGGTAATTTGCTAATGAATTATTAACAAAAGAAATTGTCTCAAGTTACCCAGGCATCTCAAGTATCTCCACTTTATGGAAACTATTTCAGTTGAGAAATTATCAGGAACTATTGGTGTGCTAGTGCAACATATGTGTGTAATATTGATTTGAGGAAGTGACTTATTTTCTGCTTTTCCATTCTTTACACACAGGCTTGCTATGCTTGCAAGGAGAACAAAGACACCTGTGTAAGAAATCCAGACATCCCTGCAGGTCAGGGTATCCCAGATACAGACTTCATTTTATATGTCCAGGTTGACAACACTATCCCTTGTTTAACTCCAGACACCACTGCCCATGCATCATATTGTCAGCTTGAATCTTCATTGGACAGGTTTGAGTTTTTAAGTTTGAATTAACAGATTTTGGGAGAAATTAATGTACCATATTAAGATGATATGTCAGGGGGGATGTTTACAACTTGTGAGACACTAGACAGTACCCAGCACATTGGCAGTTAAGCATCTCAGATGTTGAGAAACCACTTTTGTAGCTGCTGATATTATGTGTTCCTGTAGCAGCTCTATATACAGACAATTACTAGCCTTCAAATGAGTACTCCAGTAGGCATACAAAATTGGTTTCTCAACATCTGAGATGCTGAACTGCCAATGTCAGAGAACTGTAGTGGCTAATGACTCTTGATTGAATAAGGAAAAAGACCACAAGAGCCAGCTGTGTTTAAATGCTTTAATAAAACCTGCAAAGTAACACAAATGGAAACTCCAAAATATGATTTTGTGCATACTTTTGACGGTATTGAAAACTTTCCAAGGAGTCCTGATTCCAAGAAAAGTGGAGTCGTTTCTGGACTTCTGGTCAGGAATTGTGACTCTGAAGTATGACAAACCTTTAAGGTATTCCCATTCAGTAGACCCCTGCAACAGGAAGGTATAAATCAATGTGGTAGGCACTCAGAAAATCCTGGGCTCATCTCTGATATGTGACTGACCTTTTCTATTGTAATCATGTACTTTTGTTTTACAGTTGCTAGACCTGTTTATTGGATTTCTATTATGTTTGATAACCAATTAAAGCAGCACATTGAGTTGATATTGATAATTTTGTGAAGATTTTGAATGGTATTACCATATGACAATGCTTTTAATCAGCATAATTTTTCAAGCATGCCTGCAAAAAGCTGGACGCAAACACGCATTGCGTCCGCAAAAATCATGCTGCAGCTAGAATTTTTTATCTTAGTCCCAAATTAAGTGTTCAGGTGAGCTAGAAATTTTGGTTTTCAAAGTATGTGTGCCCGCGAAGTTTTGCAAGTTTTGCAGCCATATTTTCGCCCCCTGTGGGCTGGGGGTTGTAGAATATGCCCACAGTTTTTCCCGCCTGTGGTAAGAGGTGACTAAAGGGAAGGACTTGCACCATATTTAAACTTTGACACTATATAACACATTTGTGTTGGTGTGTCGTTAAATTTCATCTAACTGCAGCCATGTTTTCAAGTTTCACTTCCAACGCTTATGCAAAAACTAAAAATTTTGAGTTTTTGGACCCTTGCTTGTAATAGTCATGTGCACTTATGATTACTACTAATGCAAATTTTTTGAAAACCAAGTTGAATCATTAATTAATCACTCATGAAAAGTTAATTGCACATAGGGTACGTGGATTGTCTCAGTTTGACCATTTGTCATACAAGTGAAGAAAACTTGACAGGTTTGGAAAAATTTAGTAAATTTCATGAACCAACACAAAGTGCCTCTATAGGCAAGATCCATATTCACAAAAAGTAGTCAGAATTTCCAATTGTTTCCTGCTTTCTTGATATTCATATTTAGGCATGCATAAATATTGTGTATAAGTTAATGTTAGCTTTTGAGTTGTAAGTATAAATGACCATGTCATACACAATGGGCACATCTCATATACAGTAGGTATGTGCCTACACAGTTGATCGGGTGTAGGTACTGTAGAATACCAGTGTTTTTTTTTAGCAAAAGCAGTCAGCATGATTGGCTTAAAATATTTTTACTAGGTCAATCTAAGTTGGCTTTGTAAATACCACTGAAGATGTGCAGTTTGAAAATAGTTTGACTGTGTGCAAAAACAAATTTAACTTTTGATGGATTTGGCCACATGTGAACATTGGCTTTTTCAGCCAGACATGAGCACTGAGTCTATCACATTAAATAAAGATCACTCAGTGTCAGTATTGCCAACTGGCGTTTGTCACTGCCAAATTTTTGGTAATTTTGGCAGTAAAATTCTCATTTGGCACTGAAATTTTCATTTATAGGTGTAGGTTGCATAGCAAATGTTTAATTGGTTCATGATGTTTCTTCAAATTTATCAGCAGTTTTGTGACCCTTTCAGATTGGCAGTAAACTTCATGATTTGGCTTTTTTGGCAAGAGTTTGGCATTAATTTGCTAGGCAGAGTTGGCAGCCCTGCCTTGTGTTGGACCCAACAGTGGGTTCTGTTCTGATACTATTCTCTGTTACATACTTCCTGTATCCCACTCCTGTGTTTTCGTAAAATGTAGGCACATGTTCACACGTGACAACTTTATTTAGGGCTTTTAATTTGTCTTATGAAAATAAGGAAATAACAGCTAAAATAATAAATATATTGAAAATATGTCAGAAAGTTGCATCCTTGGGTTAGTTTTGTTTATCTTTGAAATATTAACAAAATACATGGTAACCTGCAAGGAAAGTGTTAAAATAATTGTAGTTGTTTGTTTGTGTTATTCTTAGCATGCATTGTTTCATCTTATTGTGTAACTTATCCTATTGTGTGGTTGATTTTTTTAATTTGTGGTTAATTTATTGGGTTTAGTGAGTTATACCTATTGCGATATCTATACAGTAAGCATGACAAAGTACAAGTGTTTTTTTGTAGTCCACGGGCTTCCTTTCGGTTTGTGGTTTGTGTCATGATTGCAGGAATTACCAAGTTTGGAATAAACAGTGCTGAAAGTAAAGTTGGACATTTGCTTTGATACAGGGAATTAAAACATTGTGTAGCTACTCTATTAAATTCTAAGGGGATTTGAAATTTTGCAAACAGGGTTATTTATTAGGGTTAAATTGACAAGTCAAATTCTTACCTTTGAAAAGATTTTTGAGAACTGTTTAAGTTGTTTTGGACTTGGAGAATTTAAATTTCCATGGCGCCTCTAGTCCGCATACAACCACTTTGACTCTTTGTCATGGTCATGTCAATTATTCTGTGCATTATGGGAAAAAAAAACAGGAGATCATGGTCCAGGACAGTAATAAGGTTGGAAATAGGTTGGTTTATGGAGGAGTAATAATGAAAAATTGGAAGTGTGTCTGTGTGTGTGGGGGGGGGGGGGGAATTATACGAGAGGGGTGTTTAAAAGAGAAAATGTGGTTTATCAGAGATGTCACATGTGAAGGGTACTTAAATTAAGTGATTCCATTAGTGCTGCGATTACAGAATTAATTTTCTTGAGACTCATTAGTGTAGAAACTGCTTAATGTAATTCAACATATTTTGTAATGCTGTTTTTTAAGTGGTGACTACCTCAGTATTACTAATTATATAATGAAGTTTTATACAGGGGAGCATCCTTATATAAAACAAGGTTTCCCCAGCAATTCATGCTTTTGCCAAGAGTTTCCCCTGGTTTGTAGATTAGGATAAAGCAGGCGCCCCTCGGGATAACAAAGGCAAGGGTCACTTTGGATAACAAAGGTTCATTAATTTATTACTAAGTTTTTTCTCATATATATAGGCATGTGTCCCACATTGGCATGGTGGTTGATGAGAAATTAATGCAAGGTGAATCAAGTGCTACTTCCTCGTAGAGAGTGTCCTCTGGGTTACAAATATTTCAATGAAACCAGGGGTCACTTGGGACTCACCAGCAGTCAAGTGAACCCTGGCCCCACTTATTTTCAGCCTTGCTTACAGTATGAAAAGACTCACAACAGTTTGTTTCCTTTGGATAGAATGTGCAGTTTAGTTGTTAAGATCTAGACAAGTAACCCTTTTCAAAACTGGTTTAAATAGATTCACAAAGGACAGCTTTACAACTATTGAGACTCCCTGCTACATATAGTGCTTACTCATTTTGCCATGTGAAAGAAAGTTTTGAGTTAAAAGTTGTTTACTCTTGGCCTGAATCTTTGAGCATACAATCAAAACCACCGTACAATGCATAACAAAATGACATTGTCATTTGTCATTAATTTATTCTTTAAGTTCTATTTAAGTTCTATTACACTAGTAGTCAGCATGTGTACTGTAGCCTTTCTGGGGTTTTTATTCTATTCAGAATGACTTTTCTTCCCTTTAAAAGTCATCCTTTTCTTTTTCAATTCTTTGCTTAGACCAATTGCTGGTCACATCAACATTTGTCCCAATGCTCTTTCTACAAGTGAAGCCCACCGAAGTATTCTACTTACCACCGTCAAGCATGAAATCATTCATGCATTGGTATGTGACCAATTAAGTGTACCTGTAGTGTTTGTCCTTTAAATGAGCAATGCTTTGACTTAATGCTGTGCACCATATTTGCACAGATTCCTTATATCACCTTTACACTTGTGTGGTGTTAATAGAGATATGTAAAGAAGGGGGAGGGGGTGGGGTGGGAAGGTTGGAGGGGGCAACTGCAGTTTCTGGTTGGACTCACCTAATGGCTCTGCAGAAGCACAAAGAGATTCCTCAGTTGCATGGGGTGAGGTGTCCTAAGGCAGGCCCCAAGATCCTATACCATTGCAGGATTTCTTACACTCCAGTGGCACTGCTGGGTCAGTTCAATGTGAAGCTCCCCCTTTCCTCCCCTCCATATTAAACCAAAATTCTGGAACACGCATGTTCGTACATGTTTTGGATTTCTAAAACAAAGGTTTTTCTCAAATTGTAACCCTTGTCATGAAAGGTTGGTTTTGTTAACTTCTCTGAAAGGCTCCTTGGACATTCAGTTTTAAGTTTGGTGGTAACAGAATAGATCAGTGTCATTGTCACAGAATATAAAATCCACTTCTTCACAGAAGTACCACTGAATTACCTGCTTATATTCTCATGGAACTTAATGATGTTTTATCACCTGTTATTATTCCTGCATTGTTAACACCTTGTGTACAACAATTCCCATGATAGTTGATGTATACCTTTTGTGTGTCCTCTCCAACAGGGTTTTTCATCCTCATTGTTTGCTTTTTATCGAGATGATAAGGGCAATCCTCTTACTGAACGAGATGCAAGTGGCCTACCACCTTTTAACTCAGAGTAAGTTCCTTACTAAATTCAGTTACATACACAATGGGTGGGGAACCCTTTTCTCATCAAGGACTTTTTGGATATTTATAAGGTCAATTCTGGGCTGTTTTTCTGCATAAACATGCAATGTCATGGTCACGTGCAATTTCCAAAAAATGACAGAAATAGCTTTATGACAGTTTGACAATAGTTATTCTTTTTTCAGATATATAGTCCAGGAAACAAAAGATAGTGTGGGAGGGTTTATGAGTAAATTTGACAAAAGTCCTAACAATATGGGTCAAGATCATTCAATGGCTAATGACATTACTGACTTTAAATTAAAGGGTACTAGGCTAGTGGTAATGCTTGGCACTCATAATCAAATGATTGTGAGTTCATGTCCTTTGTGGTTGCTATGGCCTATTGTTGAGCCTGGCAAGACACTTCACTCTGCCTGGTCCATTTCACCCAGCTTAAATTGGGTACTAGGTTTGGTTATGATGAAATCCAGTGATGGATGGACACCCCATTCTGGGGGAATGTCACACCTTCAGTCTGCTTCATGTTGTGAAAACTGAAGATGAGCACTTTCCTTATAAACCTGGAGGCTTTAGGAGGAGGATTCCTTGTCCCAGAAGGTTTAATCTTTTTTTTAACCTATTAATTACAGTTGAAACCTGAATGCATGAAATTGGCAAGTAAGTTGCATGACATGATTTGTCTAAAGACTAAGTCCTCAAGTGGCAGCCTGTGTATCATTCGCAGCCTGCCACATGTACTAACATGGTCAGCGAAAAAATTTTAGGTCTTGAGACCTAAAATTTTAATCGGAAAACAAATTGTTTAATGAAGTCCTGGCAACTAGAATACTTAATATATGTAAGTGAAGCTTCAAGTAAAAGTGGCCCTTGGCCTGAAATACTTGAGATCTAAATGAAAAGTAGCAAGCGTATAGTTTAATTCAAGCTTAGACACAGTGACTAGAACCTAGGAACATTAACCTTTAGTTTGTATATTCATGCACAAACAGGTGGTAAGCTATGTGTTTACTACAAAAACAATTGCATTATGACTGTTGACCTGAAGCTGGCAAGGTGCCAAGATTAAGAAAAGACACTGCAGCCCCAAGTTTGACCTTAAAGTGCAACGTTATAAACCTTATGTAACTCATACTATGGAAATAGATCGCAGAAAGAAAAAAGATACTTCAATAATATAGGGAATGAATGCAAATAATCTTACAACATATCCACCCACCAATAAAAGCAAAACCTTTATAAATGAAGTCATAACAAAAAACTGACAATTGAGGAAGGAGAGGATGGAGACGCATGGATATAACCAAGAAAAATAAATGTTGAGAGTAACATTTATACTTCGTGCACTTTTTTCAATCAGAGATTAGCTGCTGGGTTGAACCAGTTTCTGCATGGTCATCATTTACTGCATGGGTTCTTAAATGGTTGCACTTAGGCCAAATTTAGCTTGCGAGAGATTCAGGAGGATTCAGATAATGGTCTGCAAAAACATGATCGGTTGGAAGAAAGTGCAACCAGTTCTTTTCTGCATGGTCGTCATGTACTGCATGGGTTCTTAAATGGGTGCACTTAGACCAAATTTTGCTTGCAAGAGAGAGATTCAGGAGGATTTAGATAATGGTCTGCAAAAATATGATCAGTTGGGAAAAAGTGTAACACTTTGATAATGCTTAGATAAAGCAAATAGGATCCTGAAATTTAGACTAGAACACAATGGTCACATTTTTAAGAAGTAAAAGAAGCAACTGTGTTAACATGCAGGGTCTATGTTGTTTTAGTCTTGTTAAACAGGGCAGGGAGAGTCTGGCAACATGCCAGTGCAACACATTACCCTACTGGCCCTTGGTCATGAGGCTAACTCATCTTGTTGCCCTTAAAGAAAATTAATTGAAAACCTCTAATGTAATACATGTCTTCATGCTAAAGGTCATCATTATCGGGATCACTCATGATCATATTTTCAGGAATCAATATCTTACTGAAAACAAACAAAGTTGTTTGCAGTATAGAGATTGGTAAGCATAGATTGTATAACCTGCATCCTGTATCAGAGAAAACAAAAGCAATTAAGGAAATAGTTAAACAATTTGTTTATGCAAATATTAGACATGTCAGTATGTCTACACACGTGGTAATCAGAGCGAAGGCAAATCTTGTTTTCACAAACGGTTTTGTACAAAGAAACATTCTGAAATTATTCTCAAGTCTACTTTGTAATTTGACATTCCCATTCAAGCAGAGTAAGAGTTTATGTGTCTCTCATGTTAAAATCATTTCATTTCATTTCATTTCATTTATTTGTTTTTCACACCATACATGTATACAAACATAATATATGTATAATATTTACATCAATTTTGAATAAATTCTTTACGCTTTATGATGTGAAGGAAGTAGAACAAAAAGCCCTCACGAGCTTGACGAAGTGCTCTACTCCCTAGTATGATAGCAAAAAAGAAAAGAAAAGGAACAACAAAAGCTAAACAAGATACTTCACTTACATCCCCCCCCCCCCCACAGCACAATCATTGTTTCATACATGGCTACGAGTTACGGGCCTGCTTTCGCACAATAAAGTAAAGCAAGGCTCCTGAAAGTTGAAAGTCAATAAGTAATTAGATATAGTTTGCTCAGGTTATATCTGAATGATCTGAAGCTTGGACTATCAATTACAGTCTTGGGAAGGGTATTCCAAAGATTAACAGCACGATGCTGAAGGCTCAGTTGAGAATGAGATGTGGGATAAACAGTATGTAGAAGAAGCTGAGGATTGCGTGTATAATATCTGTGAACATTAGTACTGGTTGTGAAAAAGTTGGAGGAGGGTGGTAACATGTTGTGGGTGGAGCGATAGGTGAACGAAGCTGTTCCTAGATTGATAACATCGTCAAGTTTTAATAAGTTCAAAATTTTGAAAAGAGGATCAGTGTGATCAAGTGGACCAGAGTGACAAATATGTCGAACAGCCCTTTTCTGTAAAAGAACAAGACTATTTAAGTTTGACTTTTTGGTACTAGACCACACACTACTGCAATATGTGAAATGCGGATAAACTAAAGTACAAGGTACGAAGGACACTTCTGGGAAGGATGTATTTGAGCCTACCGATAATACCGACTCCTTTTGCAACATGGGAGGATAAATAATGAATGTGTTCATGCCAGGTTAGTTTGGAGTCAATAATTATTCCTAAGAATTTAATTTTATGAACTAAGTCAAGTTTGTCACCGTTTATATAAATGTTGAAATTGTGATGATTGTTACACTTATAGTTATTAAAAACCATAAACTTTGTTTTACTGATATTTACGGATAGCTTATTTAACAAAAACCAATTACAGTAATTTCTAAGTTCAGTACAAACAGTATTTTCCAAGCGATCAGGGTCGTCATCAGAAAAGTAAAATCATGAAATATTTACTGAATTTACAGATTCAACTCATTCTGAAATTGCAATCAAATTTTCCCTGACGTTACCAGTCCAAACACTACAGTTTAGGAATCTAAAACACTTTCCGTACAGTACGGCATGGAGGCAGACTCGAATTTATTGTTGTGATATTGTCATTGGAGGCACAAAAAAATTCTTTCAAATAGAATGGTTCCCTCTAATTTTTCAAAAACATGTAAGTCCATATGTACTCACTGAAAACGACCCAGCCATTCTAAAAATGCATTTTTTCTTAGCCTGATAGTTTTGATGGCTGATGTCCCTGGAAAGCCCTTAAAAATAATTTTATAAAAATATTCATATTTTAGTCATTCATATTTCAATTTCCTTGACTTGTTGTGTTCTTCCTCTGTTCTGACATGACATGCAGTGGTGAAAGGTACAATATGTTTGATTAAAAAAAAAATCATCCTCTGTGTTTGAAGTGGATATTCTAGACATGTGATAATCATTTATACTGTGAAGTGAATTGGTCATGTGCAGTGTTGGATGTCATGATGGTGGCCCTTTAACAAATATTTGCAGCCTCATTCTCATAACCTCCAGTCTCTGAAATTAGCTGAGACCTCTTTAAAACCAGTTTGCAGCTAGCTGTTGAATGTACCTGGAAATTTTTCCAAAGACAGCATGCAAAAATGCAGAATTGTTTTCTTCACAAAAAGCATCATAATTTTCCTGTTGGCAAATGTATAGGAGTGTTTACTGTCTGCTTCAAGTCTTGTTCCCTCTAGGTCAATTCTCAGTACAGCTGTCAAGCAGTCGGAACGGAGCAAGGGTCTTCTACCCCTCCCAGCCTTTGGGGAAGTTTCTGAAGACTGATGGTGCACTTTTGTTCTTTCAGGTGGGGAAGTTGGGTGATGGTGGGGAGGATGGGGCTGGATTTTTGTAAGCCCTTCTGGTTTTCCTTTAAATATTGTTCATAAAGTGAAGATGAATGTAACTGGTGTTCATTTACCATTGACTTGACAGCATCCTCTTGAACTGGATATTGATTTAAACTTAACTCAGTTATTTAGGTAATATGTCCTATTCATTTGCTTTGATTTCAGGTATTATGTATATCAGTGGAGTGAAAGAGTCATCCGAGAAGTGGTCAGATATGATTGGGATACAAGATCTGGCTTAGTGTTGCATCCTGTACAGATGATGGTGACACCTAAAGTCAAGGTGAGCAACTTCTTACGTTAGATAGCTGCACCTCATAGATTGTAATTTATTATCTCTTCCTGATAACATAATAATGCTTCCTGATGAGTAACTCAAGCCTTCAAAAAGAAAAAAAAAATGATGGAAAGGAAAAGGTTAAGCATACTGATAGTGAAAAGGAAATGATATAGCTTCAAACAGTGTTACTAACATTCGCACGAAAATATTTAGAGGATGGGATAAAAACTTTAGGATGAATGGGGGAGGGAGAGGGCAGGTGGGGGCTTTGTAGGAGTAAATTTTGGAGGCAGGGGAAATATTGAGGTTTACCAAAAATTTATGTTTTGTCTCCTTCATACTTCACCAAAAATACAAATTAGTTAGTCTTAGCAAAAATTTTGGAGCATTAATTTCCAGCAAGAATAATTGGTAGTCTTCAGAGATGCCTAAAGGTGGCCATGAGTATGGATAGATGTATCTGTTACAAGAAGAAAGTTGGGAGCATAAAAGATTTAATAGAAGGTGAACTAGGAATCTTTCAAGTAGGGAACTGATGTAAGAAGATAAACTTAACCAGTAAATTATAAGAACCAGGCCTTTTCATTTAAGGTGAGCTATAGCTCGGCAGCGCCTAAACTCGCCTAAAATGAATTTGAGGCGAGTCATTTACTGCTCACCTTGATTGTCACAAAGCTTGTCTACAAGAGCCTGACAAGCTTTGTGTTGCATGTAACATCAGTAAAAATTTAGGAAACAGCTCGCCATAGCAGCTCTTAGGAGAGCTGTTATGTACTCACCTTCGATTTTCAGATGTAAAGGCCTGAGAACATTGGAAATTTTCATCCATTGAGTTTTTTACTCTTTTATAGGAAGAGGCACGGCGCCACTTTAATTGTGCATCCCTGGAAGGAATTGAGCTTGAGAATGATGGTGGACTGGGGACCATGTTTTCTCATTTTGAGAAAAGACTCCTCGAGGTACAATAAAGTTGAAACTTCGCTTAATTTGAAATGAAATGTTAAAATAGTAGATGAATATAATTTGTATTTCCAGCCATAAGGTATGTACATGGTGCTAAAAGTGCTGAAAAGAAGATTATATCTTGCAGTTATGGTTTCAATTGTGGAGTGAAAAGAGTTGCCAATCAGTCAAATGAAAATTTGTGTCTTTTTATCTTTGTTTGCTTGTTTTCGTTTTTGTTTCATATTAAATCAAATGTTGAAGGACAGAGAGTTGGAATAAAGTCACCTTCAAGTTATGCAACTATCAGCTATTTCTGTACTTTAATTGTGCCAAGCATTTAGTTTAGCTTAAAAGTGACAACTGCTGATTGAGCCAGCCATTTAAAGATGTCATGAGTAGCATAACTATTGAAACCAAGGATGTTTTACTCAATCTGTTTTGTCTGTAATGTAAGTGAAATTATGAAGTGCTACTTAATAGAAACATCCAGATTTATGATAATCTGTTTTCTGGTTTACAGAATGAAGCAATGACAGGTACCCACACACATGATCGTCAGTTCTCTCGATTCACCCTCGCAGTGCTTGAAGACACAGGCTGGTATCATGTCAACTATTATCTAGCAGATAACTTGTCTTGGGGAAAGAACCTGGGCTGTGATTTTGTTAAGAAAAGTTGTAAAACATGGATGGATATGAGAAGAAACAGGTATGGATACTGAGTGAATCAGGTATGGATACTGAGTGAATCAGGTATGGATACTGAGTGAATCAGGTATGGATACTGAGTGAATCAGGTATGGATACTGAGTGAATCAGGTATGGATACTGAGTGAATCAGGTATGGATACTGAGTGAATCAGGTATGGATACTGAGTGAATCAGGTATGGATACTGAGTGAATCGGGTATGGATACTGAGTGAATCGGGTATGGACAGGAAACATGATACCAAGCAAAGTGGCTGTGGATACTAATAAAACAGGCATGGATACGTGAGAGAGAAGGTATCATTACTTAGTGAAACAGGTATGGATACAAAAGGAAATGGATGGGAATATTATGTAATCAAACAGGTATTTATGCCAAACAAAGCATGTATGGATACTGATGAGAAAATGGTTGATCCATTGGCAAATGGTTGATCCTTAAGAAATATTCCTGTAAAATATTCCTGTAAAAATGAAGTTTGGGAAGTTTGGATGACAGTCTGGTTTGATCCTTAAAATTATTGAATAGCCTTTTTGGTCTATGATTTACAATATTTTTAAATTAATGATGACTTTTCTTCTTGATACATTAATTCTATTCGGAATTGCATATAATGGGCATATGCAGTCACCTTTATACAAATGAGGATATGATGTGGTATTGTGATTCATTGTATGGCTTGTTTTGCTCATGTGATAATATTTTTATGACCTAATTGTTATATTTATTGGAATAATAAGAAGGTTTATATTCAAAACATAACACCTACATTCTGAAACACAAGGGGACTTGTAAGGAAAATGAGCAGAAATTTCCGTGATTTAGGCAATGACTTAAAAGTTTGGCTTGTGGGGACTGCGTATACCAGGCAAGTTGAATGATTTTGTGGGTTTTAAGTTAATGGGGGAATTTGTTGAAACAGCACGAATTCTGTCGAATTTAATCATTTTTACTATTGTATTTTCAACCCACAGTGGACGGAGTTTGTTACCCTTTTGTGACTCAGTCCAGTCTAATTTTTTCAACTTCTCCTGTGATTCAGAGAGAACATCTTTAGCAATGTGCAATTTAAAGAAATATGATAAATCAATACCTGTAGAATATCAGGTAAGAAGAAAAAGACTGTCACTGAAACATTATAAATAATGCTAAGAAACAAAATCTTTTAACTTAATGGTGTTAGCTTGAAAATTGAATGTAAAATAAATGCAGTCCTATGATTATTACCATGAGGAAAGAAAATATTGAAATCTTGTACTACATGGTGGTATGCTCATGAATGCATGTGTAATATTGATAATCCAGGAAATTCTATGGCAAGACTTGTTACAATCTTATCAGTGATTGAAGTTTCAAGCCACTCTGATCAACTTACATTTTTAGCTCACACATGTACACAATACATGTGTGAGGTTATCAAATGGGTCTGATGGCGTCAACTTTTTAACAATTAGTCTTCTTCTTTTTGATGTGAGGAGATTTTGGGCTGAAATTTTGGGATATGATTGCTTGTCAGCAGAGCATTAACACCTACCTATTTGCATTCCATTATAGGAAAGTTAAGTTGGGTTTTAAAGCTGTTTTTGTAGAGCTGAGTTCACTGTGCCTGCTGAACAGTTAGCTGTTTATCCATTGTACTGATAGCAGTGTGCTTGGTTGTGTGTTCAGTTGTTATCTTGCAAATGGAATGCAGGCTGTTTGAAATTCAACCCATCAACACACATGTGTTTTGTTCATCAAGTGGCCTCTACAATCTGAAGCAACTCTGTGGTCAGTGTGGTTTAACACATGAAAGGAAATAGGCTTAACTTATTAATTGTGGGGATATCTCCCATTCTGTTCTGTTCAATTGAGTTGGTCAAGTCAAGTAATTGCAATTTAACTGTTTTGAGTTCAAGTGCAGTAGGAGCCTTTTGAGTGTCTGTTTTATTTTGATCAGTGCAAACCCATGCAGTGTTTACTTGTGGAATTGAAGGTGCGATTAAATGTACTTTGCAATACAGTAAAACCCCGTTTATCCGAACTCCGTTTATCCGAAACCCCGTTTATCCGAACTAGCCGTCAGATTTAACAACAATAATATTCAACACAATTACGGTAGTATCCGGCAAGTTTTCAGTGCTTTACAAGGCAAAACTCAACTTAAATTTTTGCAGAAATGCTCTAATTTTTCTCGGGACTTTAAAATTCATGGAAAGATGTCACAAAGGCTAAAAATACCGACATATGGACATAGAAAACAATCTGTTATCTCTTTGTCAAATTTGGAAGAAATATCGTACGTATTTTCTTGGAAATTCTTGTTAGAAGCCATGAGTCGGTATAGGCTCCATATCCTCCTATACAAAAATACGTTAGGCTAGCGTAAGTCCTAGTTTCACTAAATCTGAAAAGTTAGTAACGTAGTGAGCTTCATACCTAAAAATAACGAAAGTAGACCTTACAAAAACATTGCGAATTGCTCTTTGAGAGTCTCCTGCACATGTGTCTCTAACATTTTTGGAAATTTATGCTGAATTTATACTCTAGATACCTCTCCAGATCGTTACAGCTTTTCTTTAGCCCACACACTCATTTAGTGTGTAGAAAGCATTGGTCATTCAGAAGAGCGAAGGCTTGAATTTTAGGAACAAAAATCTCCCTGTTTTAGAAGTCTTAAAATCTATTTGTCATATCATCGGTCACCAAAAATAGTAACGAAATATTTTGGGGGATTTTATTTGCAATCTTTAGCTTTTTCAGAATTATTCTGGAAATGTGTTGACACACTGTCTTATGGACCCAGTGTACCGTACTTGAGGCAAACACTCGGAACCTCGTTTATCCGAATTTTTTCGTTATCCGAACTACCCTCGGTCCCGATGTGTTCGGATAAACGGGGTTTTACTGTACTTGAACGGTTTATAGGTCATCATACAAAATTTTTCTCCAGTCTTGCTGCTAATAAAAGAATATACAGCCTTTGCAGACTTGCTTGATATGAGAAAATATGCAGTGATATTTGTAGCTATCTGTCATAAAACTATGTCAGTTGCAGGTTTACATTCCTTACCCCTTTACCTGCTGGCCTCTTGACCTTTGCAACAGACTATGCCACGGATTCTTACTTTAGTTGATATTTTGAAAAAATTTGTACAGAGACCTTTATATCATTGGAAAGGTCAGAGTTTGAGGATTCAATGTAGCATACTATTTTTTCACAACTTGTCTCGATAATGGTGCAAAATTATGCAAATTAGCTCAGTATACAAGTTGTTTTGTTTCCATAGAAACCATATGCAAATCATCCTTGTTTTGTTTCATGGTGTAGGGGCATGTTGGCCACACTTTTCTCATTCATTTCATACCAAATTTTAGAATATAGATGGTAAAATGACAAAGATAGAACAATTTTAGTCGAGGTAGGTGGCTAACGCTATGATACGTAGTAGCCTAGGCCTGCACTCGTACGTACATACTGTATGTAGCCTAACTGCACACAGTGTGTGCACACTACATGCACCACATACCTGCTTGGGATCGATAAAACAGAGCTAATTCCACCGATTTGGAGAGTCACTTGACTTGGAGACCTTGAAATTATGGTTATGGCCTCCCTTTGTCGTCCATTTTGACTGTCTTTTGTGTCTTGTGTGGTTGTTGTACGTTGTTATCGATCACAAAATCAGCATACGAAGTAACGTTACCAGTACAGTGTGTGTACATGTGAAAGACTCTTGTTTTGACCAGGAATGATGGCGCTATACTGCTGAGTATCGCCTGAAAAATCTAAGGAATTTTCTAAAGACCATTTTGGTGTTTGAATGAAAAAAATCGGACTTGCCGTTGCGGAGCTATGATTATTTTTGTCGGGCCGATTTTTGGGGTAATTTTCAACAATTTTGAACCAGTTTTTGACCTAAATTGTAGGATATACTCTAAATCCTGTACCCCTCATACTGGGGCTTTTCTCAGCGTGTTTTTGATGCCCTGGGATACTTCAGAAAAGGGATGGGGGTGTTGGCCCATGTTTTATTGCTGAAAATAATATTTTTGAAATTATAACAGAAAATTCCCGAATTTTGCGATTTTTTTTGAATAATAACAAATTCAGCTCAATTTTTAGACAAACTTGTCAATAGCAACCCACCCCAAAAATAGTAGAATTGGACATATCTTTTTGTTAGCTTCTTTTTGGTGGTTGAATGAAGGCTCAGGAGTGTAAAATGACAAAGTTATAATTTTTTAAAAAAGGTCTCTAATTTGAAGTCGAATTCGTCGTCGCGACTAAGAGGGGGTTACCACATTTGTCATTTTACAGATGGGTTTTGGTTTCTATTTATTATTATGCTCCTCTCTTCCCCCCCCCCCCCTCCATTTGCCTTTGTAATGTAAGGAGGTTTTTTGGTAACAGATGAATGGATGATAAAATTTGGTTTGTGAGTTTCTATTTTTAACAGATAAGAGAAATTGCGTGAGCTACACAACAGCATTGCTGTTCTAGTTTTGACTTGCCAAACCACCAGAATATATGAGTTTTATTCATTGTATGGTAGGTGTTATGACAGATGTATAGTTCCTGGACTGAATGAAGTATAACTTATCTTGCCTTTAGGATTCAGAGATGCCACTTTTCAGATTTTAGTCTGAAATCAGATTTTTTTGGAATGCCCATCAAAATTCAGATTTTTTTGGAATGCCCATCAAAAATTCAGATTTTTTGACATCAGAAAACACTTTTTTGATTCCCAAATTTTTGGTCAAATTTACGAAAAAAGTCTGCTCTGTTGCATGATCCAAGAGTTAGTCCAACATAAACCACTGATAGTAGCAAGAGTATTTGTTGTGCCAAGTACCTTATGCAGATGGCACTCATGGAGAATTGTTTACTGGACAGACTTTGTATACTACACATAGTTTACTGTGATTGTCTATCTGGCAGTTTGACACCTTTACAAAATTTTCAGATTTTTGGGGTAAATGCTGGTAGCATCTCTGAGGATTCCTTTTTAGGGTCTAGTTAATTGGGAAACATAAAGTAGTTAACGCCTCTTTCTACATTTTAAACAAGAATTTTCCTGTAGTATTGTGGTTTGAAAATAGAAATCACTATCATTTGTTTTAAATAAATCAGTTCTTCTTGACAGGTTTATATCCAAACTTTTCACTAGTGATTGTCGTTGATGTGTTGCTATGGTAACCTTTGTTATGCTGGTTGTGAATTTTGATTGAGTGTAACCTTTTCTTTGCCAGTACTTTAATGAGCTGAAAGATGTACCTGAAAATGAATTGTCACACTATGGAGGTACATCATTTCTTGCTGATTACTGCCCCTTTAATCAGGTATGTATAAACATGATTGATTACTGCCCCTTTAATCATGTATGGTATGAATATTGTTGATTACTGGCCTTTAAATGACATATTTTATGAGCAATCTTGATTACTGTCCCTTATAGTCACATATTATTACACACATTAAAAACATATAGTTCAGATCTATGGGTCATTGTGGGGCCCACCCGTGGTTTACAGCAGCAGCTACAGTAATTGTGAGTTAATGCAATGAAGTATGTAATTAATGGGTTACCTTCTTCCACATTGAGTCTTATTGTCACCTCTGTACCAGTGCTTGGTCTATTATACTGCTGAATGAGGGAGGATGGGTGGGGAGGCAGCCCACACCCCCTCTTTTGGTCCCCATGAGGTCTGTCTCAACATTCACTGATCTTCTTCACTGAAAGAGTTATGTTAGTACATGTGACATGATTCTGCAATTCCTCTATACCAGCGCTTCTCAACCGGTGGGCCGCGACCCACTGGTGGGCTGGGATGCTCTCCCAGGTGGGCCGCGAGATCCGCCATAAAAAATAAAAAAATAAAGAAATAAGAATAAACTTTTTGTAAGGTGGGCCTCAGAAAAATTCTGAGAGTCAAAGTAGTCCTCAAGTTTTAAAAGGTTGAGAAGCGCTGCTCTATACCCCCTCCCCCTCCCCATAATAATTGTCATCCTAGTTAGAGGTCTATTGGTGTCACTGATAATGAGGCCATTATACTCAGACAATGTAAATGTCATTTGCTTGGTTATACAGTGGAAGAAATTTATTGAATGTGTGTAATTATATTTCTCACTCTGTTGCTCAAATACAGTTTATGGAAGCTAAAACATCTGAATTTCAAGACTTGTTTCTAATGTTTCTTTAACATATGGAACCTGATTGGTTTATTTACAGCAATTTTCTTACACAACGGAAGATGGAGAGAGTAAAACTTCCACATGCTACTTATCTTCAAATACAGTGTGTAAGTTTTTCACTTTTCTCATATTATTACATATATTTTTATTTGTGGTTTCCAAAGTTTAGCATATTTTTTGGAAATGATACCATAGGCAGGATTTATGTATGTTTTGATTTTGATATTATGTATGCTTAGGTCAATACTAGCATCTTATCTCATGACCTCAAGGGTGAAACAGCAGAGATCATCTGATTAGCAGTATTTGCAGATCTTTATCTGTACATAGCAAGGATGCAAATATTGATGATGGGTAGTTTTTTATTTCCTGTTTTTCTTTGTAAGTACTCAGTTTTGCCATAAACAGCTACAACTAAGCACTGGAATTTTAAACATTTCAATACACAGTTTGTGAAAAACATTACATTTAAGGGAAGTTTGAAGGAATATTGAGAAAATCTGGCACTGAAGGAAAGTCTTCCTGAATGATTGAACAACAGAAATGCTGTGTGGTGAAAACAGTACAAATCACAATGGTTGACACAAAAGTAGCACAAAAGTAGTTGATGTATAGTAGCTCCTGGTTTCCTAAAGATATTCAGGACACCGAAGCTTCTTATTTGATTATGCTCCATTGGCAGTGATATATTGAAATAAATTCTGGCATATACTTAGGGCACATTTACCCCCAAGTATGTCACATTAAATGGAACAAGCTAACACAGTGACATACAGGATAATTTCATGTGTATATATTTCAGAAGGGGAGGCAACTTGTTGAAATTCGGGGATGGGGGGGGGGGGGGGTGGGGGTGCATTTGATCCCTCTCACAAGAATGAAGGTCCCAAATGATTTTTTGATTCCTTGCCGAAGGCCGAAGGAATCTATGCGATGGTGATGTCGTGTGTGTGTGTGTGTGTGTATGTGTGGGTGGGTGTGTGTGTGTGTGTGTGTGTGTGTATGTGACGCTTTGCTTGTAAACACGATATCTCAAGAAGGGTAACTCCGAGGGATCTCATACTCAGCACATAGATTGCCCATATTGAGTAGATGATCCCTATTGTTTTTGGTGGAGGTGAAAGGTCATTTGGGGTCACAAGAGGTCAAAAGGTCAAAACCTTGTAAACACGATATCTCAAGAAGGGTAACTCCGAGGGATCTCATACTTGGCAGGTAGGTTGCCCATAATAAGTAGATGATCCCTATTCTTTTTGGTGGAGGTGAAAGGTCATTTGGGGTCACAAGGGGTCAAATAGTAAATATGCAGGAAATTGCTTGTAAACACGATATCTCCAGAAGGATAAATGTGAGGGATCTCATACTTACCATGTGGATTGCCCATATTGAGTAGATGATCCCTATTGTTTTTGGTGCAGGTCAAAGGTCATTTGGGGTCACCAGAGGTAAAAAGGTCAAAACCTAATAAACACTATATCTCAATGAGGGTAACAGTGAGGGATCTCATACTTAACATGAAGATTGCCTGTAATGAGTAGATGATTCTTACAGTTTTT
This sequence comes from Holothuria leucospilota, assembly GCA_029531755.1. Taxonomy (NCBI): domain Eukaryota; kingdom Metazoa; phylum Echinodermata; class Holothuroidea; order Aspidochirotida; family Holothuriidae; genus Holothuria; species Holothuria leucospilota. The sequence continues at coordinate 12,819,918 of CM055969.1, read as the reverse complement.
GGTGGAGGTCAAAGGTCATTTGGGGTCACCAGAGGTCAAAAGGTTAAAACCTTGTAAACACGATATTTCAAGAAGGGTAACTGTGAGTGATCTCATACATAGCATGTGGATTGCCCATATGGAGTAGATGATCGTTATTTTTTTTGGTGGAGGTCAAAGGTCGTTTGGGGTCATCAGAGGTAAAAAGGTCAAAACCTTATAAACACTATATCTCAATGAGGGTAACAGTGAGGGATCTCATACTTAACATGAGGATTGCCTGTAATGAGTAGATGATCCTTACAGTTTTTGGTGGAGGTCAAAGGTCATTTGGGGTCACCAGAGGTCAAAACCTTGTAAACACGATATTTCAAGAAGGGTAACTGTGAGTGATCTCATACTTAGCATGTGGATTGCCCATATTGAGTAGATGATCCCTATTGTTTTTGGTGGAGGTCAAAGGTCATTTGGGGTCACCAGAGGTAAAAAGGTCAAAACCTTATAAACACTATATCTCAATGAAGGTAACAGTGAGGGATCTCATACTTAATATGAGGATTTCCCATAATGAGTAGATGATCCTTACAGTTTTTGGTGGAGATCAAAGGTCATTTGGGGTCATCAGAGGTCAAAAGGTTAAAACCTTGTAAACACAATATTTCAAGAAGGGTAACTGTGAGTGATCTCATACTTAGCATGTGGATTGCCCATATTGAGTAGATGATCCCTATTGTTTTTGGTGGAGGTCAAAGGTCATTTGGGGTCACCAGAGGTAAAAAGGTCAAAAAACTTGTAAACATGATATCTCAAGAAGGGTTAACTGTGAGGGATCTCATACTTACCTTGTGTATTGACCATATTGAGAAGATGATCAGTATTATTTTTCGTGCAGGTCAAAGGTCATTTGAGGTCACAAAAGGTCAAAACCTAGTAAACATCATATTTTAAAGGAGGGTAACTATAGGGGATCTCATTCTTAGCCAGTGGATTGTTTATATTTAGCATATAGGTCATTTTGGGTCACAAGATTTCGAAAGCTTTTGACCTTATTAACATGATATCTTAAGTAGGATAACTATGAGGGATCACATGCTTGTCATGTGGGTGATTCATGTTTGTTACAATATATCCATATGGCAAGGAATCACTAAGCCTTTTGGCTTTCTGGTTGGAAAGGAAATCCCTCCCCCTTTCAGATGTCTCTTTGAAAGGAACCTGGGAGAGTCCTAAAAAGAACCCAACCCTAGTGCTTACTTCATTAAATGTTGTGAAAAGTGGTAGAAAAGGGTTATATAGGTTTCACACATGAAGTTTGTCTTATTACAACGCTTCCAGTCATAGCTCCAGGGCTTGGGATAAGCTTGAAAAAGGGCACAGCCAAAATGAGCAAATTGGCTGTCGGGCTATGTTATTTCATAGGACATTGACTGAGGGGCACCACGGCCATCAGTAAGGGCCTGACAGCCATGGCTGTCAGTGCTCCCAGTTATTTCAAACCCTGTAGCTCATATGCAGAAGTTGGTGGGGTGGTATGATGTCAGTGAAAAAATTCTGTTATGACAAATGGTTTAAAAAGACCTTGCAGTTCAGAATACTGATATGAGAGATGATGAAGCCTGTAGCCAAGGAAGAGGGAGAGGGCAGGCAGCTACATGCCCCTAGAAAATATTTCATCTCCCCTAGGAAATTTTAAATTACCATTACCTTTTGCTCCTTCAAATTCCTCTCCCGTCTCTTGAAGATATCTTGCCCCCCCCCTCCCCCGTACCTTGCCTGGCTACAGGTTTGCTTATGATATTATGATCAGTTATTACTTGATTGCTATTCTAGTTGACCATCATATAAATTGATTGGTGATTCTCATTGACAGCTGTTGGTGATAATGTCGCTGCTGAGTATTATGGTCCCAGCTCAATCTGCATCAATCATGGTAAACCTTGGCTTCAAGAAAAGTGTATACATTATGACAGGCAAATAACATGGGGTGCTGGCTGTTACCAGGTAAGAACACAACCAGCTATTCATTGTATGGTTACCTAGAAAACTGATCTGGAGGGGCAGTATGTTCTGTGATCTCCGGCCTTGGGAAAGGGTCTAAGGCCCTACCTTTGAAGTATAATTTGTGTTCAAAAATGTAAATATTTAACATTATGATATAAAAAAAGGAAAAATACAAACTTTACATTACATTAATAAAGAACAATCGGCATCAGTGAAAGAGGGGGGGGGGGGGGGGAGGGGCATGGCTAAACATGCCACTGCTTACAAGAGTATGAATATGTACTCACTACAACTTTGCTCTGACACATATGTTTGATTTCATTGTGACTGGACCATATTTAGCAGCCAGGGATGAGAAAGCCTAACAAAGGAATAAATATTTGAGCTTGAAAATAAATGGGGGAATGACTCCTTCCTCATCACTTTAGTGCTGGTAGATCCCAAAATATATAGTATTCGGTACTGGGTACAGGGGTTAATAGTGAATACTCGTGTATTTTATTGATGCATCTGTCATATCCCTGTGATCCTTCCTGGAGAATGCTATACCTGGATCCTTTTTTGATGGAGAGTTATCCTCCAATCAAAAGTTTAATAATCTATTCTTCTCTTAAAATAATATTTATGATTTATGAAGGTATGGTACTAATGGGTAGTATGATACAGAAATGGGTAACTGCTGTAGTTATGTGATTGCTGTCAAACTCAGTACAGTCTTTAGTAACAAAAAAGTGACTGTTGTTTACTGTAATGACACCCCATTTTAATATTTCTTTTACAGTACTTTTGCAGTGATTTGGGTCTTAAAATTGTGATAGAGGGTGTGAATCATTTATGCACTGAAGAAGGACAAGTGATTGACGTGAGTGTTGTCTCAAGTGATTATCGACATCAGGGGACTATAATCTGTCCGCCCTGTTCTCAATTCTGTGACCATTGTCCTACAGCAGCTTCATTAAATGTTATGAAAGGTGAGTGATTCTGTTGCAATATTTTGTGTGTAAATATGGTGATGTGGATGTGAATCTAGTCATTAAAACAATTTGAGTGATCATACACTACAACTGCACGAATAGGTATATGTCTCTTGAACGTAAGTGATACTGCACTCACAAGTGTAGGGATACCTATAATAAAATCTGGAAGGTTAGTTGGTGTAGCTTCTGTCATAAGTATCTACTCCTTGGGGTCAGCAATCCCTCACATGAATAGAGTTACAAAGCTACCGTGGTTTGCCATTGTTACTCACAGGGTAGCCAAGAAGTGAAGAGACTAACTCTCAAACTGGCCAAGTTACATTGTAGGAAGTGGCCTTGTTGTGGCCTATGATCTTGACATGGGGGTGTGGTTCTGAGGTATGGGTGCATGAAAGGGGGATCAAGGGTGATAGGTCTCATGGAAGGTAGTTGTGTGGTCATCAAGCTGATCATTACAGTCTGAGCAGCTAAAGATCTGGGCAAGGTACACCAAAAGAATATCTTTTAAAGAATTTTTGAGCAGTTGCAGTGACTAGCCAATAATTTTCATTTCAAAGTTATGTGATTGATGTTCTACACCTTTAACCCTTAGGTGTGACTTTAAATTTGGTAATGCAAGAAAATCTGGTTTAAATTCACAATGATTCATTCTGCCCCTTTGTTGAAGAAAAGCTATTCAGGAGGACATTAACAATTACCAGGAGGGTTACATCCTACACCCTTTAGCAGAAGAGGTTAGTTTTCTCATACCTTGCCTGACTGCTCAAAAGAGAATGCTTGGCAGTCTACAGGTCGTGCTCGAGAGGAGAGGGACCACAGGGGGTGTCCATTGCTTGAAGTCTGCCCTTTCTGGTCCTGGGGAAGACTATTATGGTAGCAGTTTGGGAGATTTGAGATAGGAAAATGTGGGGTGTATTGAATTAACTAATTAAATAGCAAAAAGTATCGTCAGGAAGGCAGGCTAGATGAACTTTGCCAAACTTGAATGCTGGAAACATGTCATACTCTGGTTACTTTTCAGAAGAGGGTGATGAGGGCCAGTGTCCTAGGCTAGCAGAGGACACTTCTGGCATTTGTATTGCAGAGTGTAATGACAATCAAGACTGTCACAGAAGACAGGTTTGCTGTTACAATGGATGTGGTAGGGTCTGTGTGGATCCAGTTAAAGCATACAATACAGGTTAGTTGTTAAACAAAATTGAAATAAAATTAAAATTTCAGCACTTCATCTTCAGTACTTTATCAAGAAATTTACAAAGTACATTTTTTGCACCAGAAAAAAATTCGGTCATGTTCATATCAGTCATGTATTAAAAATTTTAAATCAAACTTCATTGGTTTTAGAAAATGTTTTCTACTCTTACCAGAATTTCAAAATTGAGGAAATTTATTTGGAATAAGCAAAAAAAGTTCTTAGCAGCATCATCTTCAGTTTTCAAGAATTAGCCATTTTTGCATTTGTTACTTTCTTTGGATTTCTTTTCAGATATTCCGTGCAGAGCAGGAATGCTTTTATCCATGAGGTGGTTCACTTATCTGTTAGTTGTTTTCTTATTGCTGTGGAGGTGACAAGACTCTTTGCCTGGGGTGGGGTGGGGGGATACTACCACTCAAAAATAGAGTGGATATCTTCCAGGAATCTTTCTCAGGAATATTAGTGTGTAAAGTTATGTATGATAGTAGTGTAAGATTGGGAAAGAGGTACAAGATGTATTCCAGAAGACATGTTGATGAATTAAATGAGTGACGTATCATTTTTTAAGTGGTGTGGGAATGTACAAAGATTTCTATTGAGTGAGATAAAGGTTATGTTGTTACATCCAGGTAGCTCTTAATAGGCTGGGGCTGGATTCACAAAGTTTGCATAAATTTATGCTCAACTTATTTACAGACATATCCATTTTCTTATAAAGAAATATTCACAAAGGCAACTTTCAACTGTTTTGATGATATGAGAAGGCTATGCATTAGACTTAGCTGGGTCATAACTCCTGGCCAAGAATTCAAGTAGAAACTCCCTTTTCCTGAGGTGTGATTCTTGAAGAATTCTCAGCATTGTCACAAACAATCATGTTGATGTTTCACAAGCTCATGCAGCAATTATGACATCATTGAAGGGATCAGAGTCACAACAATAAAAGTACGGGACTAAAAAGTTTGCAGTCATCAAGGCCTACTATGCAATCTTGGTGGTATGTGTGTTTGTGACACTAAAGCTCATTTACAAACATCCCGTAAACATCGGGATTTTTTCTTTGGAGGGCAGGAGGGTACAGTATAGCTTGAAAATCTTGTAAATGCAATATCCCAAGATGGTAAATGTGTACATACATTACGTTTTATTACATGGCATGTAGATACATTACAGCGAGTAAATGATCAACGTAAATTTGGGAGCACACAATTTTTGGGGAAGTAAGAATTCTTTGTTAATCTGCCCCTGAACCAAAGATATGTCGGGCATTTGTGGTTAAATATGTGACATATTTAAGTTTCATGTGAACTTTCACTGTTAGGTTTTGTTTATGTTTGGTGCAGGCCAATTTTTTTTTTTTTTTTTGGGGGGGGGGTTACTGTATAACTTGAAAATGTTGTAAACACTATACCAAGATGGTAAACAAAGGTTACTTTTTATAACATGTCACTTTTATTACATACAGCGAGTGAAGATCAACATAAATTTGGGAGCACGTAACTTTTGGCGAAGTAAGAATTCCTTGTTAAACCGGCCCCAGAACCAAAGATATATCGGGTATTTGTGGTTACATGTTTAAGTTCATTGTGATCTAGATACTATGCAAACTCCCACATGAGTAATTGATTTATATGAATGTTAAAACTTCTGAAGTACACAGTTCAGTGCCTGCAGTGTGAAGGGTCGGAAGTATTAACAGTTCAACAGTGGTTGCGTCAAGAGGCCTTTCTCTGACTAGATCAGTGGTGAGAAGTTCCAGTATACTGTGTACATACTCTCTGTTATTCTCACATATAACATCCAAAGTATATCATTTGTGCCACTGCTTCTTTGTACATGAAGAGGAAAAGCTTGTAAATGCTAAGTTAATTCATACATTAATGTTGTTTTGGAGCGTGATAAATTTTTAACATGGTAATGTTTTCTACTTGCGTGAATGTCTTCAAGGGGGTCACTAGTTTGAAAACTCCAACAAGCCTATGTAAGTTGGATGTAATGTTTTGAGGGTTTGTATTTGTAATAATTTACTCCAAGAATCAGGTCATGTAGTATGACAAAAGCCTCAGTCCTTCCTACCACCCCCAATATATTACAGATAATGGCTAGACCTTTTACTAACATTCCCTTCCTTGTATTCATTGTCTGCTTCATTCCAGGCTAGTTTATGACCATCAGTGGTCCAAGTATTTTTATCAATTGATAATTAAGGTGTTGCACACCTCCAGTTTGGCAAGAAAATGTAGGGAGTAAGTATTCTTAATTACTACAGGTGCAATGCAGGTGTGATGAGCATGGAGCACTTTCATCTTAATTGTGCAATACCTTAAGCATCAACATTTTTTAGCATTTTTCTTTTATAAGGAAATTAAGACATTTATGATAAGAGGATGGGTTAAGCCCATCATTGTTTTTGATATGTTTTAGAGGAGTATATTAACCTAACCTGAAGCCAAAATTTTTCCGTTTTCTAAATTTGGGATTCCGTTTTGTTAATTTTTCATTTTCTGTGATCTTCCCATTTACCCCGCCGTTTTCAATGTTTTGTCCATTTTTCAGTAAATAAAGAATTTTTACTATGAACTGTGTACGGTTTACTGTGGACAGGGTCTGGGGTCTCTGTGGATAGAGTCCTGCATATGTGTGTACGTTTTTCATGCTGCCAAGCTGTAGTAGAGTAGTAGTAGAGTCTAGTAGACCTTGATAAACAGTAACAATGTCCGTTGTTCTCCACTTTGAGTGTTCTAAAATGGAGAGTTTACAACTTCTGTCACATTTCTAATGTTTTTTTTTTCATTGCCAGTCAAAATTGCAAATTCCATGAATTCTGTCCATTTTCTGTAATGGGGAAAATGTTGGCTTTAACCTAAGCAGTCCAGTTAGTGAAATTTTCTTCAGTTTTTATATGTGAATCTTGAGATATTAGTAGATGAATCAACTTGAAACAAGGGAGTGATGTCATCTCCTCATACTAATGAGCGGTGCTTCTTTTTTTCTCAAACTGTTATTTAGACCTTGAAATATTTGGGTGCAAATTTTTACCACATATTTTATCTACTTGCTTCAAGTTCCCTTGATGTAATTATTTCATCAGCTAATATCTGATTGCATTTAGAAATTGAATGAAACTTTCACTGGAATGCTCATATGAAATTCCTCTTTAACAAATCAAAAAGTAACACTAAATGTTAATTTAAACCGTTCTCCGAGGGAGCAAATACCATAACAGGGTTCTCAGCATTTTATACAAAGAAATACTGTACAATGACTTTTCTTTAGGTCTTTATTTAAATTTCAGGGTCAATTAGACCTTCACTGTTTTTTCCCAGACTGGGGAAAAGAGGAACTCACCATCTGGGTGTCCATAACTTCCATGATGGCTGGAAACTGTGCAGCCCTTAGTTGAAAAGACGAACTTATGATCCATGAATAAATTAAAAACCTTTTTCTGATATCATCATCTCATTCACAGTTTAAATTATTTAGGACATCATGGATGCACTGTAGCATCTCCATAATATGCCCGTTTAGTTTTAAGGAACCATAAATTATTAGCTAATGTAATTCCACAAATAACAAGGTAAAATTATGCACAACAAATTATCAATGTATATGACTATTTAAATGTAATGAATATTCATAGGATTTGTTTGTTTGTTTACATAGGTTGATGTACTTATATTTCATTTCAACAGGAAGCACTATCACAAGCAATTCCTCCTTAACATTGTTACTTCACTTACTTTATAGAAAAATTTGAAATATTTTTAATAAAATTTTGTAACAGCACAACTGTTGTATGGTATCTCATCATTTTACCAAAACAAGTAGTATCTTTAAATTTCCACCACACTCTTTTCTCCTCATTTGGTTTGGGTGCAATGGTCATTTGATCATGTGTCAGAGCCTAACTATCGCCTAATCTACAGCATGAGACTGGTGGTTTTATCACAAACTGTGCAGATGGAATGAAACAAATTCATTTTCTTGGTTGAGAGCCTGGCACCAACATTTTCTCCTAACAAGTATTAAAAGTTTGACTTGGACATGCTCAGTTCCAAAATCTTATCATGAACCCCATACATAGTTTGAGTAGTCTGGAAACCATTTATTGCAAGCATTAGCCTCATAAGTGATGTCTTAGCCATGGTGTCTTACCACTTAGCTTCTGACTGGCTCAAGACAGAAAAGGCCTTCAGGCTGACTGTTGTGGCCACCACCTCAGGGGAAGGAGTGGCACTGGCCTAAGGGAAAGGGTAAGGCCTACGGAACAGTGGTTTCATCTATAACATAACATGCTATTGTAATAAGTGGCACAAGTGGCCTGAGAGCACATGCACTGAGCGATTTCTCTTTGTTCCAACGTCTCTTTGTTCTGACGTCTCCATATCTGACATGTCTACATTGATGTCAGTGTTAGGATAAGGATTCGGTTAGGTTATTACGGTCACATCTCTATGTTCCGATGTCTCTTGTTCTGACACACGTAACCCTATACTCTCATCCTTACATCCTATGTCGACTTGTCAGAATATGGAGACATCAGAACACAGGGGTATAACCCATGTACTGTACTTGGAGCCCTTTTACACAATATTCTAAATGCTCACTCTTACTTTTCACCAGTGACTTCACATCCAAGCTTTGTACAGCCATTTTTTTATTTCACCTTTGGAAGGTCACTTTGTTGCAGGTACATTTTTAGTCTATTCTAGCCCATCCAGAAGTGCCATGCACAACAGGACACCATTCAACAAAAGGTTGTAATTTTACAATCCCTTATGGGCTTCTTGTAAACTCTGACAGTTTAGTGACATAACACAACTTTCCTTAAAGGCCTGAGTTGTTATCCCCAATTTCTTGATATATGTGGAAGACCACAAGTACAGCAACACTAAAAATGCCCCCAGTCTTCATGACTGCCCACTCATCATCTTGAGCTTTTTCATTTAATGGTAGTTCATGCTCACAGTAAACGGTGAATTCAGTGAGAGGCTTCACAAATCCAGGACATCCTGTCTGAAGTTGACATGTGCTCACCTTCAGGCAGTAAATTCATTGACAGCCTTGACAAATCCAGTAAACTGGGTGCATTTCCATCACATATCACTCTGATAAAATACTGGCAATTTATAAAGGCCACAAGCTAAAAGCTATAAATAATACAGCTCTTCTAAGCTGTTTTGCTTTAACGGCGATCAGTTTTTCCCATTTTACGCTTTCCTGTGAACAAATGCTTTGGTTTCCTCGACAAAATGGTACGATCTCCTTCACCTTTTCTAGCATGTTGATTCATCTTTCGTTGCACTTTCTTTGACAAGTCTCTAGCTTGCTTTCTCTTCTGTAAAACAAATATGAAATCCATCAAATTTTTTTAACCAGACTAGATTCTCCCACTTCAATATCTATTAAAAACATTCAGGAATTCTATATTCTGAATGTAATATTTCAAAGTTTTTCACATGAAGAAAAAAAAATTCACTTATAGCTGTACATTACAGGTACAGCACTCTCATTGTTTATCCTGCTTTGCATCCCAAAAGTATCAAGAGGCGGTTGCAACAGGTGGTTCCTGGACAACTTCTCCTCCAGATAATTCCCATTCAGACAACTCTATCCCCTACCATCCCCCACCATCCCCTCTCCCCTACCTGGCACTACCAAATTTCCTGGTAAGGGAAAATGAGTGGCAACAGCTATGGATGGGAGTTGCCCGTGTAAGATTGTCTGGTGGTACGTCATTCCAGTCCCAAAGGAGTCATCTGCTCGTGGGAACAGGTAACTTTTCCTTGGCCCCTGTCTCTGCAACTAATACGGTGAATCAATTATGCTATCACAAGATATGCTTTGCAATTTTCAATCTCTGAAAAGTGCTACAAGTTTGAGTAAAAGTATGGTTTCGAACAAAGGCGTGACTTCACTCTCAAAAACAATTCCTATGGTATTTCCACATACAATGACTCCAACAAGAATGTTAAACAATCTACACAGCAAATTTGGAAGTCCCATTTCTAGAACTATGGATGCAGGGTTCAAATCTCTTAACCACATTGCCCATCATACCAACCACGTCTTTCATCAAAGTTGCATTTTTTACATCATAAGTCCTAAAGAAATCATGTTATTAGGAGGCAATAAATATTCTTATGAACTTACCTCTGGGTCCCTAATTCCAGACTCATCCCTTGGTGTCCTCATACTGCTTGTAGCTCGTCCTGTTGAGTCCACCCTCTGTCGCTTACGTGCTACAGGTGTTCTGCTCCTACCCCTCACTTGTGTGTAGTGACCCTACAGAACAACAGCAAAGGTGCAAATTAACAATCTGTTTGAATGTGAGATAGATTTGACACTCTTAAATGAGATGCCAATAAGAAACCATGGTCTCTACCAAGGTCCAGCCGTTCGTTGGTATTCAATAGCACAACTAACAGCTGCTCATTCCATCATCAATACGGGTAGAATTTACATAAAATGCTGATATACTGCAATCACTCAAGGCACTATGTCAAAGCTGCATCTGCCTCAGCCAAGCTGCAGGGGCTGCAGCCATGCTTGTTTTATGCATTTCAATAGAATGGTCATATTAATCCTGCTATTGTACTATGTTTTGTAATAAGGCAAGGCTGCAGCTCTTTCAGCTAGCTGAGGCAGCTGCAGCCTAAGGTTTTGACATGGTGCTTGGAGGAAACATTTTCTTTTGTCTCACTTTAACTTCCAACATTTTACCTCAAACAAAATGACAATTTTTCAATATACCATGAGAAGATATAAATAATTGTAAACTGTGGGGCAGCACATTGCCCTTTTTTATTAAATCCCATCTTGTTATTAATCATGCTACATCTCACCAGCTGAAGGTCCAGCTAAAAAAGTTGCAAAGATTAACTTCACCTGTGGTACTTCTTGCCAGCAGAACCTAGAAGGATTAATCTTGAAAGTAAACACACTGACATATGATTAACCTATTTCATATGATATCAATGAAATATCAAGCTTACATCTGCAGTTGGTTCAATCCCAAGGCTGTTCATTTCTGTTTCAAAGCTCTTTCTCTTCACCTATCAAGAAATTCAGAGAGAAGTTTTCATTCAACAGATGGTCTAAAATCTTACAAAATTAATTATCCTAAGCTATGGTAGTATGAATAATTAAAATTACAGAAAGTCTAAAATGGTCCAGATTAAAATCTCAAGCTGTGGTGGGTTACTTCACTCTAGGTCAGAGTAATAGAGCACCAAGAGGCACAGAACCATTCATACCATCTTCATCACGTTCTACACAAACATGAAATGATTTTAGCGGTGCAAAACTTTACCCCACCTACTGTACAGCATATCTACCCTCAGAAGGGCATCAGAGCTAATGGCATACCTGCACCAACTCAAATTATCACAGAATGTACAAATTCTCTTCCATCGATCATTTTAAAAGGAATGCAGTGGGAGAGTAATAAAAAAACTCACAAAAAAGGGTCCCAAGATAATCTTTGATCTGAAATCGGAGATAAGGTTGGCAATCCAGCCATGCCAATCATGCTTCTGAGAAACTTTGATGATAATTTGGTAATGTGCTTAGGAGAAGCAGACTTAAGATTTCAACTTGTGGTATGACATGACCGTAACATGACCTTTGACCCTATCTTTTTCAACACCATCTGAAGGTCCCTCAACCTAAGATCATTGTGACCATCTTTCACATACATTCATCCAACAACACACCACATATGCAGGATTTTATGAAACTGTGGACAGACAGTCGGACAGATGCCAAAGAAGATATAAGTCCACTGCTTAAAAAGAAAAATAATTCCCTTACAAACAAAAAACACTTTACTCCACCCAAATCAACCAGTTGTCTACAGGCCCAAACTGGAAGGACATATTTCAGAATGGACCAGATGTCAGTCACTGTTTACTTACAGCCTTTGCCTTCCTTGGAACCTGTGGAGCATTCATTGAACTCTTCTCTCTGCGGGCTTTGATGATCAGAGCCTTCTTATCACGAATTCTACGGGTACAAAGAAAAGTTCAGAGTAGCTTAGAATTTCTTAACTCTAAGCAATACTCATGATATAAAGTGTAAAAACTCAGGATAGTGTAACAATCATGACATTATAACATTCATGATACTAAGTGTAACACTCATGATATTAAGTGCAACACTCAGGATATTAAGTGTAACACTTAGGATAGTGTAACAGTTGTGACATTATAACATTCATGATACTAAGTGTAACACTCATGATACTAAGTGTAACACTCATGGTATTAAAGGTAACACTCAGGATAGTAAATATGACACCCGAGACATTAAGAGTAACACTCAGGATATTAAGTGTAACACTTAGGATAGTGTAACAGTTGTGACATTATAACATTCATGATACTAAGTGTTACACTCAGGATATTAAGTGCAACACTCAGGATACTGAAGGTAACACTCAGGATAGTAAATATGACACCCGAGACATTAAGAGTAACACTCAGGATATTAAGTGTAACACTTAGGATAGTGTAACAGTTGTGACATTATAACATTCATGATACTAAGTGTAGCACTCAGGATATCAAGTGTAACATTGATGATATTAAGTGTAACACTCAGGACATTAAGTGTAAATAATAAAATTCCATCTCTATAAAAATAATAGAGGAAGGTCCATCCAGGAGACTAAAACATGGCATTTGATATCAGTAGTTTCAAACTTAGTAGATCATATTTCTTGTTCAATATTGAATTGAATTCCTCTAATGACACCAACTCTCTATATTAAACTAAAGATGTATCAAATTCCAGCACTACTTTCTAACAGATAGGTAGTTAGTGTTGATTAGTCCATGCTCATAAAGACAATAATATGCAAACAAACCTAACCACATTATGCAATATCCATAGAAACCGTATCACAACAGGCACATATTACAATTTCCAGATAAACCCAACTACATATTTTAATACTTTTAATTCCCAAGTATTCACATAATCACACTTTACAAAATCCAAACAAACCTTACTTTATGTTTTAATATCCCAGTATACCTAACCACTCGTTATACTATCAAAATAAAACCTAACCACATATTCTGTCATTCAACTTCTCTTATTCTGTTTCATTTAAGAGGCTTTCTAACTCCTACCAGTGCTGTAGCAAGACCGGTCTCGAGACCGGAAATTGTCGGTCTCGAGTCCCTATGCAAACAGTGTGTAAAGCCTGTTGAAAGGCCGGTCTTGGTCTCGGACCCTCTGGTCTCAACTACAGCACTGATTCCTACAACTGGAAAATTGAATGCTTTTTCTGGAAATTCCAAATTTTTTCTTGTCATTTACTCACAAGCATCTAGCACACATGGACTAAGTATCATACACTAAACATCCTAAACAAAGTTATACCACTGTACATACAACTTAGGCATACCACAATAGCCAAAAACTATAGTCTTCTGTCTAAATTTCGTGTTTGCAAACAGTGACAACAGACAACTGAAATTTTGAGAAACAGAATTTGGCAAATTTTCCAAAAAATGCAAGTCTGTAACAACCACTGATCAGTATGAAGATTTTGTGTATTTTTGCCACTCATACTGAAGTTTGCCCACAGTGTTGCAGATTTGTGTTCAAAATATGACATAACTGAATGGTAGGCTAGAGTTGACTAGGCCAAAGCTAATCCCACAGCCACTTTGGTATGCTTATTACTTGTGTGGATGGTGGCACCACTTTTTGTCACATGATCCCTTAGTCTATATTTGTAGCTATCTTTCCTTTTAATACTCAAAAAGTTAACAGCTGCTGATGGTCTTGTACCAGCTTACATGACCAACTTTGCTATTACCAATTTACCAGATTCAAAAATTTTCCAAAATGATGCTATGCTATTAAAAGATGATTAATCAGTGTATCACCAAACTTGCAAATATCACACTGCAAATGAGGTTTTACCAAAATTACCATTAACCTAATTCTGCATACCTATCACACTGTTAAAGGAGGAAATAAAAATTGGGATTGCCTAAAATAATGTACTAATTACACAGAACCATAGTAACATTAATATTTATTTCAAGCAAAATGGACAAAAAATCATAGCAGTCTTACTGTCTGGCTAATGATCGGATTTCCGCCATTTCTTCGTCTTCAGACTGCAAAGGAATACAAAACAGGAATCAGTACACTGCATTTTTGAATGAGATGTGAAATAAATACCCACATATTTTGATAGAAATAGGTAAAGTATGCCAAAAGATATTCAATATCATGGATGCTAAAACCATTTAGTAATAAGATAAATAAAAAACAAGTACACACCCATATACAATGTAAAATGAACTGCAAATGAATTGTAAGTATTACATAAAATAGATGGAATGTAATATTGCACTGACATTCACAAAAGCTAATTACCCATAAAAAAGAGCCATGTTTTGATATTCTAGAAATACATTAACTTTGAAATTCAGCAGCCAGTTTGTCTATACATAAATATGCAATTTCTATACACACTGTATCAGCTATAAATATCACATATACTTTTGTCACTGACAGATTAGATCAGGGTTAGAAAAAATTGTTATTTCCCAGGAAGCAAGTCAAACTTTCTACAATTTTTGATATGTTTTCATCTACAAAATAGCAATATTTGGCTCCAATCATCAACATTAACCTCCAAACACCATAACAAAATATCCTTGTAACGAGCCTTCATGATTCCTGACTATTTTCCACCCTTGACTTGGTTACATCTCTTCCTAACATACATACAAGAAACTTGGCTACGAATTTGATACAACAACCTACGATGTTTGTCACATAGTAATTTAGCCCACCAATTATAAACCACATTTTATATACTTTTCCCAATTGATCTAATTGCATTTTATTTTGCCTAAAATAGACTCTAACTGGACTATAAAGTAACCAGATATTAATCAGAATAAACAAGGGGTACCACACAACTAGATCATGATCAACTAGTCAATGCAGACAGACTACTAGTCAATCTGCATGAATTGTCTCTTTGTTGTATGCATACTAAGTACACATATAGGCAATCAGTCACTGCACAGCTCCCTATTAAGACTTGGTGCAGTAAATCTCAACTGATGCGTAACTGTAAAACAGTATCTTGGTTCAAGAAAGTTAGAGACCTTTATCTATACCATGTTTTACAAGTATTCATACCATCCATCATGTACGAAGATGTAACAGAACACTGAATATTTTCACAGTTAGTTATATGCATACCTCTTAATAGCTATCTAAAAAGAATTCCAAATTACTATCCTGTCCCACAAGGGCTAAGTGTGACTAGAAACACCTGGGCCTTGTTTTATATAGAAATACAATCCATCTTAAGTTTGATTTATCACGCAATAGTCCTACTGATATCAAACTTAAGATCGATCATAACTCTTCATGGAAAAGGCCCTGGTTACAGTGTACAAGCATACACTTTGTGCACAAATCATTCAACTGCTGCTGGAGTACTTACACATACAATTCTTAGAAGTCATTTTCTAAGGGAGGACTGCACTACTTCCGAGGACTCAGTTTGAGGCAATATGTTTGCACACAATATGTTTAACCATTTTACTATGGCAGTGGATCCAACCCCTTTTACAATAAAGTGCTGATTATCTCAAACTGCCATTTATCAAAACAGAGATTATTCAAATTGCTTCCTTGATATCACTGAACCAGCATTCAACAAAATAAATTTAAGAACCTTCAAGATTTAATCCATGTTTTATAAAAACTTCAGATGAATATTTCAACAGAAATTTACTGAAAGTTTACGGTTTCCCATTCCTTATTAAGAAACACTGTTTGGGGCAGAAAGCAATAAGTGTATCACCCTGGATTGCAACCTGAGATGTAACTCACCGATACATCATCATCATAAAAGCCAGCTTCCTCTCTCAATTTCTCTTCTTCCTCTAGGGCCAGCAGCTTGCTCTCAATATCTGGGTCCACAAAGTCAGCAATATTACGCCCCATCCAGATCTCTGGAATGATATCTGTTTTATATTCTTCTGGAAGCATCCATTCTTTATGGAGCTCCAGGATGTAATCATCCCCTTCTTCCTCTGCTTTGTGACGAAGTAATTTCTTCTTCTCGCTCTCAACTTCCATGGCCTGTTTCCTCATCTTCACTGCCTCTGGTATGAAAGGAGGCCTTGCCTGTAATATGACCACCAATAAAACTAGAACAGTCACCACTGACTTTCAAAACAGGCAAGTATCTCACTACTTTTGTACTTTTTTCAAGTGCTGAACATTTTCCACTGTGTTGGTTTTAATCAGCTGATGCTATTCTATATCAACTGAATATTTAAAGGGTCCATGGCATCTCCCAGAACATATTAAGGAATGGCCTATAGTTCTCAATGCAAATGGTTAATGCACTCTGACTGATATAAATTCAAGCAAAAGCATCACTCCAATTGGTCTGTTCCTGATGACTTGTTCAGATCACCACCTGGACAGCTTACACACAGCCTGTGTGGATACGGCCTTGAGCAATTTAAACAAGCTATTGTTACTATGTCTGGGAGGTACACTAAACAGGTGTTCTTCTGGAAATTGGAGGAGGGCCTGGAAGTAAACTTTAGTTGGGAGAATATTTTCTGTCTGGGGTGAGATTATTGCACTTTACAACTGCTAAAACCAGTAGTGGTACCATGCTTTTGTGACTGTGTGGCTGAATGGATGGGGCAATATAGTTATGAGGAAGGGAGAAGTGCAAAGCATACTTTTTAATGAGCTGGGGATTAACTGGGAGTCAAAATATTTCAGTGTTGCTCCCAAAAACCCTTCCCAATGGTTCTCACAATGACTGTCACCTTCTGACTTCACACTCCCTTCTGACAGACCATTTATTGTCTCCTTCAAGTAAAATATGCCAAAATCCACTAAAACAGCCTAAAACATCCAGCAACATCCAACATTCTCCACTACTTCCACTGTGACTTACAATTCTGGTTTTAGTCCTTAGTCTAATGCTTTGAACAAATGTTCATTAACATAACCTAACTGATAAAATGTGAGATAATATTACTGCTCTCTCACAATCAGATTAACTATCATAGTTTCATAAATATGTAATGGTAGTCTTCAGATCACTCCTTTATCACTTTCAAAGACAACTCATAAATCAACTCACCACTGCAACTGCTACTACCATCATACCCACTCACACCCTCCTCACCCATATTGTCATATGCACATCTACCACTTATCCCCTCCCCTACAGACTTTCCTTCCCATTTAACCTGAACCACCCAAAAAGGGCATTCTTACACCCAATCCCACTAGGGGATTTACACCCACTTCTAACTCCCACCTTCACTACTGTGGTCATAAACACTAACCTCACTCCCCACTAGTAGAATTCCTACTCACCACACCTATAACTGTTATGAATACACTCACCAAACCTACCACTCCTGCCGTTCATACCACACACCACACCACTGTAACTCGGGCATACCCACTCACCACACCTCCTACAACTGGTATGAATACACTCACCAGACCTACCACTACCACCATTCATACCACACACCACACCACCACAACTCATGCATACCCACTCACCACACCTCCTACAACTGTTATACCCACTCACCAAACCTACCACAATCGTCATCCATACCCACACACCACACCACCACAACTTATGCATACCCACTCACCATATGTCCCACAAATGTTATTAATACGCACTCACCACACTTACCACTACCACCGTTCATACCCACTCACCACACCTCCACAACTGTTCATGCCCACTTAGCCAAACTAATTACTGTAAACAAAGCAAACCCTTGTATTCATCACTGTAAAACACAAAGGGGAATGTGTGTTACCTTGGTATCCCTTTGTGTTGGTTGAGCAATGTGTAGTCTGTTAATGACATCATTGACCTTTGGTCCTTTCATCTTCATGTCAACCCTCTGTGCCAGTAATCGATCACAAGCCTAAAAATGCCAAGGAAAATATCTTTCCAGTGTTGAATTTTGCAAACAAGGATATTAGGAACAATACACTGCTACACATAGGCTACCCCCCCCCCCAATGAACTTCATCCACTTACAGAATTACCTTCAATACCACTAACTTTGACTGCAAGTAGTTTATTTGTGGATTCAACAATTCTTAACCTTTTTCAGCCTGGAACTCAAGATACTTAGAAACAGATCAGTTGGAATTTCAAAATTAACCAAATCATATGCTGTTTGTGATAGGTGGGCATCCTCCAACCACAGACCAGTGATGTCACCATCCTTGTACTTCAATGAAATTGCACATCCACACAACTAGAGGCTAAAATTCTATGCCCATCTGCTAATGATAACAAATGGTTTCACACATGTTTCAGGTAAAGTAAGTTAATGATACCACTAAAGTCTCCTTTCCTGGAAAATACTGATTCAAATCTAACTTAATTGTAGTAAATATTATAAGACTCTCTCTTTTGTTTAACTTCTTTGAGGATACCAGACTCAACAAGTTTGAAAACTTACTTTGAAGCCTCTGACCGACATAACACTCCAGCTTTCAATTTTTTAATGTTATTATTCACACCTATCATGCTCTGTTGTCTTATGGTAATAATTTTAGTTATCCCTTTTTTTGTATAACAAAGATGAAATAGATCAAACTGTTAGAATGACTTACTTCCATTTTCAGTTTAACAATACCATCTTCAGTAACTGTACTAATTGGTATGATGGGTACGTCCTCTGCCTCTAACTTCTTCAGTTCTTCCTAAATGACAGAAGAGAAATACATCACCATCACTACACCTCCATACAACAATGTATCAATTGGCAATTTATCAAAACTTCCAGCAATCATGACCATTTTGTAAGGTTTCCAGCAAAACACCCAAACTCCTCCAGTTTAAGTAACTTTTACTTGGGTACAAACAACTTATGTGTGGACAATTCCCACCCAGACATTTCCCCCTGAACTACTCTCCAGGACAATTTGCCCCCCAGACAACTCCCAGCCTGGACAATGTCCCCCCCATACACAATCCCACCCATGACTATTACCCACTGGGAAATTTGGAATTTTCCTGAGTGGGAATAACTGTCTGCTCAGGGAAACTGCCCAATTTGAGAACTGTCTGGGAATGGGGGAGGAAGTTGTGTGGGTGGGTTGGAAGGGGGAATTATCCAGGAACCTCTGTTAATACCTGACTTGCTTGCCTCCCACACTACAATTACAATGGCGCATCCCAGGTGCCAGGACTAGCAGACTTGAGAACTAAGAGCTAATTCATGGACACTTTCTACCGACCAATCATCTGCTTTGGTCAGAAGTGTGGGAGACATGAAAGGAAGGCATCAGAGTGAATATCAAGTACTTGTAATCACTTCCTTAAGACACTTCTCACAAAAAGTAACCCACTACAAGGTGATGAAGCTTAACTGACACAAATTTTTTACCTAGTTGGTTTACGTAATCTGGAAGTCTGATTGCAATGCTTGTCCACCTCATGTGCATGTATCTACAAGTGCCTTACAGTTCCCCCTATTTGTACTGAGTACAACCCTGTCAATGGGTCAATACCTTATAATAGGCAAGGCCTGACCTGGTCTGACCTCTACAAAGCTCAAAGAATCATCACAGCGGTAACATAACATCTTACATAGAAAACTGATCATATGCCACACAGCTTGGTTAATATGTGACACACTTCAAATGCCAACCAACAAACATGGGGGTATTCTTTCTGGTATTATATCAAACATGTCACAAATGTCCTAAATATGTCTTCTTTCTAAAATGATTTGATGAGTAGGAACACCAGGTCAGAGTAACCAGGATGCAGTGAGCTGTGCCCCATCACTAACCCTTTGGTAGGAGTCCAAATAAAGCACCCATTGGGTCAGGGCTACTAGGGCTAGGAACTACAAACTATCTCCTCCACAATACAATCAGGTGCCACACACATGATGAAAAGCTTTCCTAACCTTCCATAGTATCTGTACCCCCTTCCATAGTATCTGTACCCCCTTCCATAGTATCTGCACCCCCTTCCACAGTATCTGCACCCCCTTCCATAGTATCTGCACCCCCTTCCATAGTATCTGTACCCCTTGCAAATATTCACTCACAAGAATAACCAAAATGCATTTGGTTTTGATGAATTCTTTTCAGTAGACTTTAATTTAGAGGCTCTAGAATGTTAAGGTTCTGTATCAATGTGATGACACACCGTGTATGAAAAATTACCATGATTCTTATCTTGCGATATAAAACCTTCAAGGTTTTCAGAATGTGACGGAGTTGAAATGACTTTGATCAAACACAAAAATAACATCAACAACAGCATTTTTATATTTAATAGGGAACTAAAATCATTTTTAAGTTTTTGGAGCTTCCAAGCATAAAATAGCAGGACCACTCAGATGGTCTTTGACCTCCACAAAAGTAACAGGGTTCTTCCTCTTCATGTAATGCATCTACATGCTAAGTATGAAAAGCATCCATGCTTCCCATCTGGAACATCCTTTTAACAAGTTTTTCAAAGTTTGACCTTACAGTAGATGACCTTTGACATCCATTGTCCTTGACATCCACAAAAAACAACAGCATTCTTCCTCTTCATATAATGCTTCTCTGCTTCTTATCTTGAGATATCCTGTTAACAAGTTTTTCAGACTTGACCTCTGATGACCCTAGATGACCTTTGACCTTCACCACAAACAACAGGGTTCTTCCTCTTGACATAATACATCTAAAAGCTAAGTACTGTATGGAGAGTATCCACAATTTCTACATTGAGATGTTGTGTTACCATGGTTTTCTGGCTTTGACCTTCAATGACCCTAGATGACCTTTGACCTTTACCAAAAACACTAAGGTTCTTTCTATTGCCACAATTTATCTACATGTTCAGTATGAAGTGTATCCTTCCTTCCTACCTTGCAATATCATGTTAACAAGATTTTCAGTTTGACCCCAATGGCCCTACATGACCTTTAACCTTCACTAAAAACACAGGCGTCTTCCTCTTGCCATAAAGCATCTACATGCTAAGTATAAAGAGTATCCATGCTTCCTACCTTGAGAGATTGTGTTAACAAGATTTTCAGAGTATGACCTCTGGTGACCTAACATGACCTTTGACCTTCAGCCAAAAACAAAACGGTTCTTCTCCTTGACATAATGCATCTACATGGTAAGTATGAAGAGTATCCATGTTTCCTGCCTATACTGTGTTAACAAGGTTTTCTGGTGATGTCTGGTGACCCCAAATGACCTTTGATCTTCACCCAAAAATAGGGTTCTTTCATTTGACATAATGCACCTTCATGGTAAGTATGAACAATATCCATGTTTCCTACCTTGAGATGTGTTAACACGGTTTTCAAAGTTTGACCTCTGGTGACCCTACATGACCTTTGACCTTCACCAAAAGCAACAGGGTGCTTTCTCTTGACATAATGCATATACATGGTAAGTATGAAGAGTATCCATGTTTCCTGCCTTGAGATATTGTGTTAACAAGGTTTTCAGAGTTTGATCTCTGGTGACCCCAAATGACCTTTGATCTTCACCCAAAAATAGGGTTCTTCCACTTGACATAATGCACCTTCATGGTAAGTATGAACAATACCCATGTTTCCTACCTTGAGATATTGTGTTAACAAGGTTTTCAAAGTTTGACCTCAGGTGACCCCAAATGACCTTTGACCTTCACCAAAAGCAACAGGGTTCTTTCTCTTGACATAATGCATATACATGCTAAGTATGAAGAGTACCTATGCTTCCTATCTTAAGATATTGTGTTCACAAAGTTTTCACAGTTTGACCCTGGTGACCCTAAATGGCCTTTGACCTTCACCAAAACAATAGGGTACTTTCTGTTACTACATGCCATCCACAAACTAAGTATGAGAATTGTTGGAGTTTCCCTTCTTGAGATATTGTGTTGACGAGCTAAGTGTCACAAACACACATATACACATACAGACACACCCCATCATGAATGCATCTATGCTTCTCTTTTCACCGAAACACAACATTAGTAAACATTAAAATCTTTCATTGTAGAATACAACAAATACAACAAATGGTGAATAATTACTTTACCTTACTTTCATCCCTCAGTTCATCCATGCTAATGATGTCAATTTTATTGGCAGCTATTATCAAAGGCTTGTTGGAGAATAGTGGCCGAATATTTTTAAACAATTGAATCTAGAAGAAAAGAAATGTTACATTCAATCCATTTTGGCTGAAACAAAGAACTAAACATAACATCTATTCATAAAATACACTTAGACAAGACACACAAAGCTGGTTTATTTTACTATGTAACAGAAACATACAGCTGTCTGAGCTTCATCCCTCAATAACCAGAAAGCCCAAAGGCTTAGTGATTCCTTGCCGAATGGGGATGCTTTGTTGCACTGAGGTTTATCCCTCAAATTTACAAGTATCACAAGTATTCAACATCCCTGTCTTGAAATATCATGTTTTTAAATGCACTTGGTCTTTGACCTCTGATGGCCTCTAATGACCTCTGACCTCCAATGGATCTTGGATCTTGAAAATTCTTGGGAAATTTTGCTTTTTGACCTCTGGTGACCCCAGATGATGATCTTGGGAATTCTTGAGAAATTTTGCTTTCTGACCTTTTGTGACCCCAGATGACACTCTTGGGAATTCTTGCTTTTTTACGTCTGGTGACCCCATGACAATCTTGGGAATTGTTGAGAAATTTTGCTTTTTGACCGCTGGTGACCCCAGATGACGATCTTGGGAATTCTTGGGAAATTCTGCTTTTGACCTCTGGTGACCCCAGTAACAATCTTTGGAATTCTTAGGAAATTTTGCATTTTGACCTCTATGGCCCCATATGATAATCTTGGCAATTCTTGGGAAATTTTGCTTTTTGACCTCTGGTGACCCCATACGACGATATTGGGAATTCTTGGGAAATTTTGTTTTTTGACCTCTGGTGACCTCAGATGGCCTTTGACCTCTACCACAAACAATAGGGTCCTTCCTCTCAACATGACAAATCTATATACCAAATATGAAAAGTGTCGGTCACTGGCAACTTGAGATATCGCGTTTACAAGCCATTTATGAGGTTTTCGCAGTTTAACCTCCGGTGACCTCAGGTGACCTTTGACCTCTACCAAAAACAATAGGCTTCTTTCTCTTGACATGGCAAATCTGTATACCAAATATGAAAAGTGTCCTTCACTACTGTCTTGAGAAATCGTGATTACAAGGTTTTCAGTCTTTTACTTCTGGTGACCTCAAATGAACCTTACCAAAAACAACAGGTTCTTCCTCTCAACATGACAAATCTATATACCAAATATGAAAAGTGTCAGTCATTGCTATCTTGAGATATCATGATTACAAGTGATCTACAAGGTTTTCGCAGTTCTACCTCCGGTGACCTCAGATGACCTTTGACCTCTACCAAAAACAATAGGATACTTCCTCTCAACATGATAAATCTATATACCAAATATGAAAAGTGTCGGTCACTGCCATCTTGAGATACTGTGTTTACAAAGCCGTTTATGAGGTTTTCGCAGTTTAACCTCCAGTGACCTCAGATGACCTTTGATCTCTACCAAAACAATAGGCTTCTTCCTCTTGACATGAGAAATCTGTATACCAAATATGAAAAGTGTCCTTCACTCCTATCTTGAGAAATTGTGATTACAAGGTTTTCAGTCTTTTACTTCCGGTGACCTCAAATGACCTTTGACCTTTACCAAAAACAATCGGGTTCTTCCTCTCAACATGACAAATCTATATACCAAATAAGAAAAAGGGTCGGTCATTGCTTACTCAAGATATCGTGTTTACAAGCCGTTTATGAGGTTTTCGCAGTTTAACCTCCGGTGACCTCAGATGACCTTTGACCTCTACCAAAAACAATAGCCTTCTTCCTCTTGACATGACAAATCTGTATACCAAATATGAAAAGTGTCGGTCATTGCTATCTTGAGATATCATGTTTACAAGGTTTTCGCTTTTTGACCTCTGGTGACCTCAGATGACCTTTGACCTCTACCAAAAACAATAAGGTTCTTCATCTCAACATGACAAATCTATATACTAAATATGAAAAGTGTCGGTCATTGCTAACTGGAGATATCGTGTTTACAAGCAAGGCGTCACATACACACACATACACACACACACGCACACGCCATCACAATCACATAAATCCCTTGCCTGCCTTCGGCAAGGAATCAAAAAGTATGCTAAATTTAGGCAACAGTTTACCTCTCTCTGATAATTTCAAGAGTTTAAAAGTATAGACAGAAAACAAACTTGACTGAACACTTCTGACATATTTACAGCCAAGTCCATAACAGTCTCACTGTAAATTGATTGATAACATACATTTGTAGCAAGAAAAATTGCCAGACACAACAACACAGATGTATAGTTAGAAACGTTATAGGGTGTTGTTACTTCATGAAAGTGTGTCGGGTAAACTGCTAGAAAATCTCCCTTAAATGTATGTTGCCTCACAATTAACAATAATTGTGGAAGATTTAGAGCTGGCAAATCTTTAGTTTCCAAGAAGGTACCACTTTGGAGATCATCAAAGTATAAAGCAGTGACATCTGAGAATTAATTCACGCAAAGGAATGTTTTAAATGACTCTTCCAACCAATTGCTAAACATGATGATACTTATTTGTTCAATATGACGGGTGAAAATGCTATTTTGCTGCAATTGTGACCTTTTAACAAACTCATAAAAGAGTTATGGAAAAATATCCAAGGGGGAAGTTGAATCCAGTTGTCATCTCACTCCTTCGGGCTAAATTCCACCTTTTCTTTTTTGTTTTCTTTAAGTGTTTTGGGAAGGACAGCATTGTGTGATGTGTAAGTAATCTCAATTTTCCCTAGTTGAGGTAGTGACAGAGCCTGGATCTGCTACTGGTACAATAATTGTCTGTTACAGTGGACAGAAAATGATTGTAACTGGGCAGTCTCTTCCATGTAATAGATGGGTTTAAGCATACAATGGGGAACTCAGTCTAAGCATTCTTGCGAAATTTGCGTTTCCTTCTATTGAATCATTTTCCAGATACTTAGAAGATATGAAAGTTACAGTGTTGTGCTGAGTAAACTTGAATTTGAAACAGGCAGGAACTTGGTTCTTTCCCATATTCCTGAGCAATGATATGCTTTTTCTTTTTTCAATCTTTTGGTTTGACCTAGAACTTGGACAGGAATAAGAGAAAACTCTTAAGGCGTTTGGTGATTTACAATTCCAATGCCTTTGATGCATTTACATTTACAAAATCATGAGATTGTGGAAGAGAAAATGAAAGTAGGTCAGAGAGGAGGGGGATCTGCCAAACAGCACTTTTCACCCTTTAACCCTCCTGCCCTGTACATCCCTTCATAAAGCACCATTTCATGAAGTGTACTGACAGAAACCGCAGTAATAAACTTTACTGACCTATATTCAAGCAAATGAGAACCCTACAACCTTAACAATGCAACTGACAATACATCTGAAAACAACCAAGTCTCTAAAGATTTTTTGAACTTAGACAAAGAGTCACAGTTTTTCACAGGTAAAGAAGGGCTTTTTCACATCTGAGGGGTAGCAAAGGTGAAAGTTTAGAATGTAGGCGGACTTTATTGTGCAAATGGATGAAAGCTATGCATGTCGTGTAACTTCAGAAGCAGATTGCAGCGATACTCTTGTCTCACACTTAAGATACAAATCATACTTTACAATTCCAGGAAAAAATTGAACTGGATATGAAGTTCTTTTAACAGATCATAACAAAGGCATACATATTGTATCCAGGGGTCAGTTACCCTTGATTTAATGTACAATATCATGGGACCTTCCTACAGAAAATCTTTATGCATCAGGGGGTCAGTCACCCTTACTTTGATGTACTATATTCCAGTGATACACATTGCACTGGGGGTCACTGACCCTTACTTTGACATGCTTTATCCTGGGATCCCTTTCCACAGTTGCTCACTGCATCCAGGGGTCAGTGGCCCTTACTCCAATGATACATGATGCATATAGGGTTCCACATAGGTTCTCTCACCTGCTCTTCGATAGAATGCCCACACTGTTCAGAGACATCCAGTACATAGAGTACAGCAGCCCTAAGGTGAGCCAGGGCAGTGATTGCCTGCATCTCAATTGTATTTCTTTCCTCTAGTGGATGGTCAAGTATACCAGGGGTATCTACTACTTGCCAACGCAGGTAACGGTAGTCCATGTGTCCTATAAAGAGAGACTTGGTGGTGAAAGCATAGGGTTCAACCTCCACATCAGCTCTCGTAACCTGGCAAGAAGAAAATGAAAAAAACTTATAGCTATGTTATCCTGGTGTGTGCAGACCTTCATATGAATTCACAGAGCAGCTGTATCTTTCAGATATGAACTTACAGATCATAATCTCCACACCAAATCTGAGACTGTTATGAAACTATGTAATTCCCTCACACCTTTATGTCACAGTGTAATGTAAACAAGCAATACACTGTACACGATATAAAAATGGGATACACAGTGTTTGGAGGACAGATCAGGCATCATACCTTTTTGATAGCTGAGTGACTGACAAACTCATGAATTGCAAACCTTGTCTTAGCTGTAACATTGGTAAATTTATACATAAGTGAATATCCCTAGAGAGACCCCCTACTAACCCTGAAGCTACCCAGGCAGCAAAATACATGTGAGGTGCCTCTTACAATACAGGCTACAGTCTTTTACATCTTCTTACGTCACTTATATTGGTTAATGTAATTTTATCAATAGCTTGCCAGAGGTCCAGTTATTCTATTCTTAAAGCAACAACATTGATGTGGAGACATTTTTACAAAGTTGTGTATTTCACGACATTCCACCAGAATGAATCTCAATCCTCTAGAGTCTGGATTAGGTCTAACGAGTACATATTATTGATTTTAGTGAAGATGGGGGGAAAAGCCAAAAGGGATTTTCTGAAATTGTAAAAAATATTTTCTAAGTACTTCTACATATTCAACCTAAATATAATTTCTAAAGGAATAAATAACAGCAATGACGACACCTTCAAATGCAGAAGATAAATATTGATATACCTAGGAGCCAACTTGACAACGAAGAAGTAGCTTCCAGTTCTCCTGGTCAGTTGGGAGCTACTCTTGTATCAAAGATTGCATTATTTATTGGCTCCACCTCACAACCTTTTTTCTTGTTTTTGTTCAAACTTTCAAGTAAACTACCCTTTAAATGCTAGATTTTGCTGATAATTCTTTAATGTTCCTCACATTTGATGTGCATAGAATTAGAAACAGTCAGACGTTACAAAACGGTAAAAACTTCATTGACCACTTGACTTAACTATAAGACAGAACTATGTGCTGCCATGCATCAACTAGTAAGGCTAGTAAGAAAAACACAGGGCCTACACTTGTACCTTTAGAGCCTGTGGGTTCTTACATTAACACCCACACATACTCAGTGAGGATTTTTTGATAAATAACTGTCTCCAAGAGAACATAGAAGATCCAATGGACAAACTTGTATGAGAGAACTAATTAGCAAGAAACTCTAATCACTGGTCAAACTGATCACTCCATCTGATCTTGATCAGCAGTTATAAAAGTTGGCAATAAAAGTGTACAGAAAGTTTAAAACAACAAGAATATACAATTAAAGACACTGAATAGTTTATCTCACTGGTCCAACTCTCATCTACATGGTATACTCAGTTGTTGAGAAATAAAATGTTGAAGAATATTCACCTAAATTGAAACAGTCATTCGGGCAACAGTTTGCGATCTCCATGTTAAACAACTAATGTTCAATGCTTTTGTTTCTTTTTGAAACCAAAAGAAAAAAGGTGAATAAATTAAATTGAACTGAACTGAACAGATCTGCAAATTTGGTCATCTTCTAACATTCACTTGCAAGACTGGCAAGTTGGCATGTCATAACATCAAATTTTAAGGAATTGTAAGGTTTCTTGCCATTTTTCTCACTATTTTCATTTTTCTAAAAATAATGCTTTATGGGCTTTCCCTTCTAAGCATACCCATAATTCTGTACCCTAAATGAATATGTTAAATTGAAGACTTTTTTACATGCACATGAAACAGAGTAAAATAGAAATCTGGTTTAATGCAATTAATAAAATGTCAAGTTTACCTCATAACAGAGTTGGAACTAGGTCTCAGAAGTTATATTTTGTGCAGGATTTTGGTTCATGGAAGGGGGGGGGGTTGATAAGTTGCAACATAAAACATCAACTTTTCCCAACAGGTTCAGGGAATTCTAAAAACCGATTTTAAACCTGTGGGATTGTTGAGAAAAGTGTGGGTATAGCACAATCCTGCTGCCTAAGGTGGATACTGCCTCACGATCTTATCCTAACTTATCATAATTATTTTACCACTTTGATGCTACATATTAAGTCAGTTTTGATGGTAATTTTATTGTGCTTCAATTTGTACTGTATCATTGTGAAAAACAAGAAGTAAATCATTAAATTTTTGCCTAGCATTTCTGAGGTTTACTGAGTTCTGTGAGGGGGACGTGGTGAAATCCTGGGGTGACAGATTTAAAACATTGTTACACTTTTTTGCATTTGTTTGGAAATATGACATGGTTGTGTAACAAAATGCCACATACTACCAGGGAAATTGTTCCAATGAGCCCTGCTGTGATCAATTCTGATGTAGAAAAAAGAGACATAATATGCTGTAAGTACGCCAAATGAATCCACATAAGAAAATGCAGAAATTCCAGAGCAACATTTTGTAAACACTTTCAGCTTCAGAATAAATTCTGCTTTCCAAACAAAACAGTCCTTTCAAAGCCAGCAGCATGTAACATATCAACTACTGAATGTTCCAACTGTCTTGACCTTCTTTTGAATCAATGTCATCACTGAAGATTGCATGTAAGAGCCACACACACTGTCTATACGAAAAATAGAGCTAAGCTAATGTGGTTTCACTTTGGTATTTGAGAACCCCCCCCTAAGGCTTCATGCACAATCACTGACAACTGATTAATTATTTTACTGAGAAGTGTCTCAGATTCTTAGTCTGGAAACTGAACATGATCTGTTTACCAAACTTTGAACAATGAGACTTACAACTGTTTTAAATTAGGTCAATCTTAGTAACACGATTATGGACAATTCGAGTTAGCATGAGGAAAGTCATGCAGAGTGCGGCAGCCTTCACCTACCTTATTAAGAAAGCTTGATTTTCCTACATTTGGGAAGCCACAGAGTAGTAGTGTTCTAGTGTTGGGATCAATAGATGGAAGCCTAGCTAGATGCTGTCGAACTTGCTCCAAGTATTCCAGGCTCTGACCTTGCCTCTTCATTATGGTACACATACGTCCAAGAGCGGCTCTTTTCAGCTGTTTACACCGATATAATGAGTCCCCATACTTCAATAGGCGAACATAGTCTCGTGCAACACTGTAAATAGAATAGATATGTGTGAAAGAGAAGAGTACAGATACATCGAAGTGCAAAGCAGAAACGCAGCTTAGGTTTGAGTATTTCCACAATTTCAGAGTCTAATACAAGAATTATGATTTCAAAATTTACGGTTACTTGTTGTTTTGTTCATGGTAACCTACAGTATCAAAATCCATTCAAACATACCTTGAAAAATGCCTTGGGGAATCATTTCTTCTTGTGGGATAGCATTTCAAGAAATATAACAAAATGGAAAGCAATATGTTTCTGTAATGCTTTTGAAACTATGCTAAGTCAGTCCCTTCTTAAGATGATGTTTTTCCTATTTTAATGATGCCAAAAACCTGGTCACAATAATGTTAGGAACATTATCAAATCTGGCAAGGCAATTTCGCTGTACTGTACACGTTGGCTCCACTTTGCCTACGTATGCTACAGTGTATCAGGGTAAGAGTCATTTTTAGAACTTGTTTTGGATCCTCACAAGTATGGATATCAAATAGCCTTCTAGGCTAGGCCTACATTCCAATATGTTTGTTCGTTAATATTACTTCTTCTAAATCTATTATTTCTATTATTGCTTCTTCTTATCTTTGACAGCTGGCAGAGCAATTTTTAAACCGAATTTAAAACTTAATGTAATTGTGACTCCCATCTACAGGAACAGATACTGCCTGAGGCCCACACCCCCCACACCCCCCCCCCCCCACCATCTAGCAACACTTCTGAGTAACACATCCATGCACACCAAACACTGTACCAATGCTTATAAATGAACAGTTTACATGATTTTATAACAAGCGATGTTTAAGATATATAAAGTTGAAACTGTTGGCGAAATTTAAAAACATCAATACATTCAACTGAATTAACAACTGGATTCAAAATTCGACGCCATGGAAATTTTTTTTTAAGGTACTTGATGAGTTGATGGTGGTATGACCTACTTATCAATCAGATGCCTTGCTGTGTTGAGTTGCCCCAATGCAAGCTTGTAGTGATCTTTATCGTACAATACATTAATCAAATCAGCATAAAAAGGATGTATGTCCTGAAAAACAGATTAAAAGAAAGACAAACAGTAAGTTAAGAATGGGTAATATGCATATCTCCATGAATAACAGCTGGGATAGTGTTTTCAGGGAGCACTGTGGATCTACCATAGGATACAATTGAAATTCCTGATGTAAATGAAAGAAAGAGACAAAATAGTGGTGCCTGCATTGCATAAGTTGTGAATAATTTTTTTTTTTCGTTTGTTCTAGTATGAACTTATATTCCAATAATATTCACAGACAATATGTATAACTGCTAATAAAGACTACTGTAAGCATTTGTCATTCTTATGCCCAAAATGAGAGCAATAACACGGTCCAGTATTATTCTGGCTAAAACAAACTTCCGAAAATTTGAGGTCCATCTCCAAAATCTATATGAACTGCGCATCAAGAGGGGACCATAGAGCAATCAAAAATCATGAGTAACCTATGGTAACACTTGTCAGGTTTGTAGTATGAAGTCGAAAACTGGAAGTATGTATTTGTCGTTAGACATTTTTCAAAACATTTACATGGCACACTTCACAGACACCCATTACTGATCCGAAAAATGTTATATTATAACATGTACATACTTCTTTATCTATGACCCTTTGGCTATTGCTCGCCTCTTCTCACTCACTCCCCATTGCAAACTGATTGTGTGAATTCTCATTGCTCATGTTACAGTAGTATCAGCATTTTTTAATTACCCCAGAGCTTCCCCCCCTGCCAGTCTCATGTTATGTACAAGCACTGGAGGGGTGCCATGCCACAACCAAAATACAGGTATCACTAAATAATGAGAGGTTCTAAGCTTGTTATCGATTCAAAGTTTTGTTCCTAAGACACCTACATAAACAAAAAATTCTCAAGGTGGGGAGGGGGAGGAAGAGTTGTCACTCTCTCCATCTCTAATACCCAATTGATTATTAGAACACTCTACTAAAGTATGAGATTTTTTCAACATATGATCAGTTCAAAACCTTGTCAAAGATAGCACAATTTTTCATCTAAGCCACCGAAAATTAAAAATTCTCAAAGGGGAGGCCCCCTCCCCTTAGACCCCTTCCCTAGGAAAGCACATTTGCACATGCAAGGTGACAAAGGAAGGACCCAAGCTGGTTGCAAACTACCATACGCATCATATGCATGCTTTACACGGACTCTCTGGATTTATGAGAGGTGAGATTACAATGTCTGTGGTGTATCTCCAATCACCAAACCCTGGCAGCACCACTGATCATGTGGACAACTGTGCCCATCCTCCAGTAGCAAATCTCTTGCCAAAAGTATACTAGCAACAAACAGTGATGCTAACACATTTTGCATGGGAGTGAGTGCCACCAAACAAGTGCACGCTTTTTTGTAAGGGCAAATTTGAGCACACTTTGCGTGCAATTCTCGCCGTTCATAACCCCAAACCTGACTAACCTTTTAACAAACTAAAACACTAAAAATGGCAAAAGTCATTTCTAAATTAATTAAATGTACATGTCCCACTTAAAGCTACAGGCCAAATCACCTCAGATTCTCCCTGGACCTTCCCAGGTGCCCTTATAGTAACCTGTACTGAGCCATTAACAACCACTTTCATAAAATATGAAAGAATATAAAATCTCGTTTTTGCACTCTTGATATTCAATATTGCGAGAGCTTCCTGGGGCTTTTCCCCCTAGCCCCCACTGGGACTCTATCCCTGGACTCTACTAGGGGCCCTAACCAGACCCCCAGACCCCACACATGCAAACTTGGGCACTGCGCTCATGGTGCTACTTCAGTGCACTGCAGGTTTCCCATCATCAGCCCCTCCACCCTCAAAATTTCTGGACCTGTACCTGATTGCATCACAATCATTCATCCCTTGAAAGGCAATATCTAACCATAAATCCATTATTTACCACTGAAAGGTAATTTACAATAATCCACAATCACAAACCAAAAAATACAACATATAGTGTAGACTCACAAGAATATGTCACAGTCCAGTTTTCTTAGTCTTTCTACTTGATGGAAAGATCATTGAAAACATGAAAAAAAAAACCACAAATCCCATCAAAAATTGAATGATTTTCTTAAACAAGAACATTTCCATAGCACACAGTCTACAAACTGAAGTAAAAATTAGCTAAATAACTAGCGCAGCAATGATGTAGAAGCTCAAGCTTGTTAATTTCAATCCAAGCTAACATTTGCTCAAGGAAGGTAATATGTTAAGAAGCATTTTGCTATGTATTATTCCATGAACGGCCCCCAAGCAAACCTGGAACCCAGTTACAGAAGGGCTTACTGTAATTTTGAGACCTTACACAATAAAAGTCAGCTTGCTTACAGTAATACAGTACTGTACAAGTAATCATGAACAAGGGCACTAAGGTTTGTTTTGCTTATGGACCCTGACTGACCTCTGAAAATGTGAAAATTCAAATGGCCATTATCAGTAAAATGTCTGGCACCAAATATTACATGTGTAAAAGGGGTCAGCCGCGCATTTTTCAAATCGGCAACTTGTTTCTCCTGGAGCGATATGAAGATCTTTCTCCAGGACTGAATTCTAGGTCATGTGGCTGAGAGACTCAATGAAAGTGACAAAATAATCCAAGTGATACAGTATAATGTTTAAATTGTGCTTTAATTAAATCTTATTTGTTTACCACTACCTAATCTGGCCAGTTAATTATAACACAACACTTACTTTCTGCAGTTGCAACCGCACCAACCCTCACTATACCTTCCACCCTCTCTATCTTGCCCCCTGTGGGCTGGGGTTGTACTGTAGAATATGCCCACAGTATTCCCCGCCTGTCGTAAGAGGCGACTAAAGGGGAGGACTTGAAACAAATTTATCTAGTTGACACTATACAGGTATAACACATTCGTGTTGGTGTGTTGTTAAATATTATCTAACTAACTCCACCCTCTCTTGATCTCCCTCAATTAATCAATGAATCTTACTTTGACACCGCGCAGAAAACAACGTAATTCTACGCGCTCCTTGTTTGAACTACTGTAAGACATAAGGGGATTCCTGGAATGATTGTGACATCAAGGACGTAGACAGCTGGCTAGCGTACAAACTACGAGCATCTAGGCTAGGCGCGCATGCACCGTCGCGCAGTACACACTAATAGATCGTTTCGTTAGGAACTGTAAATTTACTAGAGTACCGCGCCGTTATCCGCGCGCTCATAATCATGATAGCTAACTGTCTGGGTCATAATAATATAAATTAACGTTATTGCATCGTTAAAGTAATAACAGTACGAATTACTAGTTAGTAAGTACATACAACTGAAAAATAAAGTTAAGTCTTCCATCTTCCAACTGCATCACACTGCAAATATCAATGTTACTTACATTAAGTTAGCCTAGGCCTACGTGATTTGCTGCACGTGTATACAAACAAGTCCAACGTTAGGCCTAACACACTAGTGTCGCCCTAGGCTAAGCCAATGCTACATTATAATACATAACAATTGAATTAAAAGTGTGTGACTTTACGATAATTTATAAATAGGCCTGCCCTGTTACACATGTACATCTATAAATCTTTCAAATTTATGCAACTCTGAATGATCGGAAAGACTCCCACAGTCCTTTCACAAGTTTTGGCACAAACAGTAGAATACATCTACCAAGTTTCATGTACTTTATATCCAACAGTCTTTGCAAATATGACCTCAAATGATCGATGACCTCAAACTGACATCCAAACTTCTTGCACTTAATGTTGACAAAATCTTCCAAGTTTCACCTACAGTAAATCAACAATAATTGCAAATTTGACCTCCAATGACCCTGATGACATCAAAATGGACTTCAGATTTTTCAGAGCCAAATGGTACTGTAATTACATCTAAAAAGTTTGGGGGAATACTTATTTAGTTTACAAATACAAAGTCATTAGAAATCAATGATTTTGACCTCAAGTGACCCCTGATGACCTTTACATTATTTGGCACCTAATGGTGATCACATACATGTCACACACCAAATCTGGATACCATCCACTAACAGTTACAGTGCAAAGATATTCAATCAAAGCTTTCCACCTTTTGACCTCTAATGACCTCAGTAAAAACCTTGTATCCAAAATCTGTGTACACTCTGAAAGAAGTACTATTTAAAGAACGCTATGACTAACTTTCGAGAACATAACGTGCTCGGTGAGGAGCTATATTTTAAGATTTTCACTGACCTCTAAATGACCTTTGACCTCCACTTCCTGTTGGTCAAAAGTCACCCAACAACCATTGATCATTGTGACTGAGGTTCACCAAAATTCCTCAAAATGATAAAAAGTAAAGGTTTGAGAGCTCCTCAAACAATCATTGACAGACATAATAGATGGTTAGAGTGACTGTGGCTGATTGCAATAGCTCAAACATCTACCATATGGTTGGTTTAACAGTGATTTCACTGACTCAGGCACCCGGGTCAATGAAGCACAACTTTTCATTTTGACGCACAGACACAAAACTTCTGGGGTCAAACTGACGCACAGCTTTTTCGCCCCAACAATCAGTAATGATAACGCAGTATTGCCAATACATTCATTGTGCAAATTAATTCACAAAATGTATCACTTTCCAATTCCCATACTGATTATCGACAGATTGAATATCAGGCCTGATGTCTTCCAAGAAAAAGATAGTGGAAAAGCATCACAAATATAGAAAATAAACAAAAAACAGGAATAAAGTTTGTTGTATTAAACTCAAATCTATTCTGACCCCTTCTCTTTTAAATTTGACTCTTGTAAATTTATTTTGAAGGGACTGTGACTCCTGAAAAAAAATGATGAGTGAAAACCCTGGTTTAAGCTAAAAATCTGATAAGGCTTATGTAGCCCAAAAGACTCACAAGGTGATTTTAGGGTTATGTACCTTAAGGCACAGGTGGATATTGGGGAGGACAGGGGGGATATACCCCCCCCCCCCATAGGAAATGTTCCCAATATCTTCTATGGTTTCACACAGTAACTTTTGCCTCAAGGGTCCATTAACCCCCCCCCCCCCCTTTCTCAAACAAATCTCTGCTACTGCCTTTAGGATAATAACTTTTACCATCATCTACATCATTTTTACGAATTCCATCTTTTCAGGAGGCAGGAACATAGTTGTTGATGAGTTCACTACTACAGCTGCCAGGAAAACATGATTCTACTTGTTACTGTAAAACAGGGCAACTCACATGTTTTGATCAAATATACCTGATGTCACCCTTTACATAATAGGTCACTGCAAGAAAGGTTAGCAATGATCTCCTTTGGCAGTGCAGATAAAGTCATGACTGGAAACAGAGAACATCTCAGAACATGCCTGAGAGGTAGACTACATTATCTCAAAGATGCTCACTTGGGATGCAAAATGTCACTCCTACAACCAGCAGGATATGGTAACTGAACAATGCAAACAAACTCATGCCTCATGGTTAAAATCAATTGTAATAAGCGAAAAACAAGACCTAAAGATGAAACCAAAACTGTTTGTTATTAAACAGAGGGAATGAAAAATTTACATTAAGAAGCATATATACTGTAGCCAATAACCTTGTTTATACCTAACTTGTACTCAAGAAATGGAATCATACAGTGTACCGTACACAAGTGGCTATTCACAACCAGCAGGCTGACCCTTGTACTAATCCTGTGTACGTATATACACTGTACAGTACCTGTGGAACAACACAATGCCACCATAACAAACACACACCAACTCAAGCTTACTCCTTTAGAGGTCGTGTGACATGAAAATAACATAGTTGGATATTTGATGTGAAAAAGCATTAAAAGTCCAGAAAATTGCCACAATTCCCCTTAAAATCCATCAAATATTGACCATTTTACAGGTACATTTCTATTTCACACTTGTATCATGAATAAACATGAGCTAAATATGCAAATATGTGACGTCCAAAGAGGGACATACCATATATGGCACATGTTAGCCTTTGTTTTTTCAACCTTAATTTCAAGGACACTGGTAGCATTGTTATTCCCCGAGGGGTTTATTATAAAAGTTAAAACTTTTTCCATGAAAAATATTGATATCACTCACCAAATTGTAATCTGTATGATTAGTAATTAAGAGATAACTTATATAGGGTTAACAAAAGAAATCTTAA
Source organism: Holothuria leucospilota (assembly GCA_029531755.1). Classification (NCBI taxonomy): domain Eukaryota; kingdom Metazoa; phylum Echinodermata; class Holothuroidea; order Aspidochirotida; family Holothuriidae; genus Holothuria; species Holothuria leucospilota. Next base: position 12,783,144 of record CM055969.1, on the reverse strand, counting down.
CACTGTGCAACACTCCACATCATTATTTTTGCATAGGCAGTAAGTTACTTCAGAAACCATCAAACTTTGAAGATGTGTATTTTGAGAATGGAAAAGGATATTTAAATAATTCCAACGGATCTTTGATTGGAGGACTTAATTCTGTAACTGACAAGTGAAATAGCTCTTTTTGGTGGCATGTCACACAACCTTTAATAGGCTACAGTAGCAGTACATACTGTACTTCAACCAACCCCCCACAAGCGACCCAATAGGGCATCAGAGTCATAGACCTCTGGTAATTTTACATGTATACATGTGTAGTCAATAGGGGCCCCTAGGGGGGAGTGGAAACCCCCAGCCTTTAATCCCAGGCTTCAAGTTAACAAGAGAGGACAATTCAGTCATAAGCAAGAGATAAACTGCTTCAATTTCACCTTTGCTGTAACATTCAATTCCCAAAATCTTTAAAACAGAAATTTTCTGCCAACTGCCAAGCACAAATCATGTTCCATCTTACAGACTAGGGATGACGATTAAAGTTTGTCCAATAGATCTGTGTCAAAAGGATACTTTCACCATTGAACTTTCCCATTACAGTAATTGTATCACAGGTACACAAGGGTTGCATACTTATAAAGACACTGTAAGGAGGGGTAACACAGCTACAACCATAGTCAGTGAAAAAACATACAAAAAAGTCTCCTGTAAAATAAATATTTACAGTATATTTCAACTCCTGTGACCTCAGATGATCTTTGAAATCAATCAAAAACAGTCTGACTTTTAATTCTCATTGGACATCAATGAGGAAAGTAGAAGATTGACTCAAGGTCCCCAATGTTGCGATACCTTGTCTTAAAACATTTCAACTCTGCTGACCCTTGACCTTTTACCTCCATAACAACTTTATTGTCTATTTAATCAACTGACAATATCATTCTTGCCCTTAACTGTGATGCAAGTTTTGGAAAAATTTCAGACTTCAACCTCAAACGGCCTTTGAAATGCACTAAAAAGCAATGAGATTCACTGAGTCAATCTGATACATCAAAAATCTCCTTACATCAGTCGTTAACACTTGCAAGATACAGAAACACATTTAAAAACAAAGTATCACAAACACACATACACATGCACACACACATACTATACAAAGGCCATCATGAGTGGGGATCATGGTTATACACTTGACCACTCCACCACTCCAACAATTTAGGAGTTTCTGGCATTCAAAGAGGGAAGTTGTGACTGTGATGATGTCATACGTACTACAAACTGTATATCTTTGTTCAATGAAACAATATTGTTCTACTGTATGACCACAAAACCGCTGCTAGTCACTTCCTTCAGAAAGCTTTGGTAGCTAAATACTAAAAAGCAAATTCATTGATTATTTGTCCACACTCCCTGAATTTACGAGAACAACCATTTCAATATTGTCTTCCACAAAATTGTCCATTCAGGAAACATACCCTCAGATTTTTAGTCGTCCCTGTGCCACTTTAATTCATGACAACTATAACAAGCGGTGCAAGCCACAGTATTTTTGAAACTTAATGTGTAAGTTATCATCATTAGACTCCAAGGGCCCAACCCACAAGGGCCCTACTGTAAAACATTCTATCCTGCCAAGATTAATTTACAGGTACAACAAAGGTGGCACTGTGCCTTGGGATTATGAAGGAAATGAGACCTACAAAGAAATTTGGGGTCTGTGCTTTAGTCAAGGAATTTTTAATGCAGGCCTTTGTACAGTAGTTCTAGTGCATCTTCGGCAATGGAGGTACTTCTCGGCTTGCTCATAAAGTAATATATCCACTGGCCAATGGATGTTCATACTCCAGTATTGGCAAGCCCAGATTACCACCTTTCAAAGGAAATCCATAGGTGGAAAAAGTTGGGAAGCTGGGAGGCTCCTTCCCAGGAAATGCATATTTGGAAGGAAATTTTGAAAATCATAGAGAAATTTTTTGTTCATGAAAGAACAGGAATAGTGAAAAACTTGTCTTTCTTGGAAATGAACCTTTTCTCCAGCCCTGAAGCATACTGTACAGTATACATACGATATAGCCCACCAACAAGGTTAACAGACCAGCAGAAATAATTTACAGAAAAGACATGAAGGCTGAAATTAAGCTGGGCTGGATGCCATTTTGATTTCTGGTAAACCCTAATGACCCTTGGTACCACTGACAATTTTAAGTAAGGAACACTTCTTTAAAGAAACTGACCCCTGATTCTTGTACCCTTTATTTTTCATGCTTATCAACATAAGCAATCTGCTACACATCCCTACAAAAAAAATTCACACAAACACAATCTCTACCAATAAAAGACAAGCATAACCAATCTTCAAACAGGAATATCTTGAGTTGAGAACAATATATATTGTTGTGGGGTTGGAAGGGCATGTAATAAATTACTTTGTTACTTACATGAAGGATCTTCAAAAATATTTACAATAATAGGAATATTACTTAATAAGATCTGGCATGACAATTTATAAAATTGGTGTACTGTAACTAAAGTAGTTAATGTACCTGTGGTAAACTTCAGTGGCCCCTGATTCCACTGAAAAACCAGGGCACCACTGCACCAGAGGTAAGCTTAACTTCACCCTTGTAAGTAAATTACCAAACAAATAAGACACTTTTGTATTCAGGAATACTTACATCCAGTTTAGGAAAGTCATTAAGAATCTGCGTAAGCTTGTCATGGTAGTTCTGTTGGGTATACTTGACTTTTCTCATGTAAAACTGTCTTATCCTGGTGATCTTGTAATGTTTGTGGATTACTGTTGGAGTTTTCCGCTGAGTCTTTGATAGGATAACATCCACAAAGTCCTATCAATACAAAAATTAACAAAGAAACAAACATTCACATTTTGTCTCTGCATATACAGTATAAAACTTCATAATGAAGATGCTAAAACAATAGATAGTTCTCACGTGAGGTCATAGGAGCTTTTCACGTGGCGTATTTCAGCCATGTTTGAGGCAATCCCCATTTGTACGCAAAGGCCTGCCCTCAGACATGGCGGTTGCTGATGCCTAGTTATGACATCACTGAGAACTACTGTATCTATATGCTAGCATCTATTAAACCAAAGCATCTACTGCAACAAAACACAGTTCACTGAAATTGTAAATTTAAGCCAGCAGAAGATTGTGAACAGTTTCATGACTGGCTCGTAATCTCGACTACTTGTTGACCCTTCACATTTATGAACTGCAATCTTGATGACAATATGAAACTGCAGATGGTGATTATGGTTTTTCGTTATCCAGATGCTAGTTCATCATCTCATGTGGACACTGGGTCAGTATTACAGCACAGTGAGGAACACAACACTCATGCCCTTGCCACCCGTTGTATCATTTATTCTGTAAACATGCTAAGTGACTTGTGAAGGTAGATTTTACCCTTCATTGCAGCAATCCTCTCTTTTACTATTTATGCTAGGCCTACTACAACTAACAGCAGCAACACTATAATCTAGACTGCTGGACAATGTTCATTCATCCTTATTTAGGAGATCTATTCAGAATATCTAACAGCAGTTCATGTCACTGCAAAGGCCGGGGCACACTGCACTGACCCAACTGTGATGCAACTGAAATCCGGTCAGGTTGTAGTTGGGTCAGTGCGGGTGTGGGACGAGTTTTGTTGTCAACCCATCTATAATCTGGCATGACCTTAGACCAGGCTCAGCTCCAAAATGACCTACACACCCTCTTTAAATCGCAGAATAATTGGCAAATGTATTTCAACACCAAGAAATGCTTTGCTATGAGGATCACTCACTGGAGGAACCCTGAGTTTTTTTATTACTCACTAGGTGACGAAATCTTGGAGTCTACTGACTGCCATACCTTCCTTGGAGTTGATATCTCTAACACCCTTTCCTGGAACAAGCACATAAATTCTATCACTTCGTCTGCTAACTAGTAAAGTCGAGCAAATTCAACGTAGGGCGGCTAGGTTTGTCTGTAATGACTACTCCTCCCACAGAAGTGTAACTGAAATGTTGAGGGATCTAGGGTGGGATAGTCCTAAAGACAGAAGAACAGCTAATAGGCTTGCTGCTCTTTTCAAAGCTAGACTGGGCCTCCTTGCTTTGCCAGTTGCGAATCTCTCACAATCTGGTCCGGCGGCCTTCTAGGCACCAACACTCAAACAATATACACGCCAATAAGGACTGCTTCAAATATAGCTTTTTTCCTTGAAACCGTCAGAGACTAGAACCTTCTTCCCCAGAACATAACAAATCTCAAGGACCCCAAGCAATTCAAGATCTCCGCCTTGAGGTTCCTCAGACGGGAGGACTAAGTCATCCTGCACACCTCACCCTGCATGTTTGACCCCACCTAGGAGTGTTGTGCAGTACCTATCCAGATCCAGACCTAATTAGGCATGTATCAAACATGTTGATATTCGTCGTGGAGTAGGAGGCAGTTGCACAGCAGGTGAGTTGGGTCATAGGGGTATGCCGTGGTCTTTGTCTGACTGTGACCCCATTCTTTAGGAATGGCAATGAAGAAGCCCTGTGGAATCAGGTGATGGTTATGAAAAGTCAGAGATTGCACTCAGGTTTGCAAGTGTGAAGAAAATGTACATCCTTCAGCAACTTCCCCAGTCCACCAGGGCTGTGCCTCCACTGAAACAAAGGGCTCAGTGCAAGAGAGGGGAAGATCACTGAGACTGTGCTTCCACACTGTGACTGGGACTCCAATCAAAATGGCGACTCGGTGGACTTCAACATTTTGCAAAAAACACTAATTAACACAAAACATATGTTGACTCATTCTCAAAATAACAATCTTGGGGGGCAGCAGCCAATACCATTTAGCCTCTCTGTTTTCAAAAAGGTTTTTACAACCATGGCAGGGTAGTCTACTTGGTTATTCCTGTAGTTTTGTATTTATTTTATTTATGTAGGCCTAGCCTAATTCCCACCATTAAAGGAACTTCCTTACAGGCCTGGTTAGAAATCAGTAATGCTGTACAATACACTAAGTCACACTGCTGATATCCATACGAAATAACACCTACGTAAGCAGGTAAATCCCCAAATATTTGTTGCTTACCTTACATACACCAGAAACAGGACACTAATGTTATCTAGGGGATTAAACTAAAACCTCCCCTCGCCTCCATAGGCACAGTTACAGTGAAGCAAAAGACAAAGTAAGAAAAAAAAACTTGCATTCATGAAGGGTCATTGCAACTGCGACTTCTCCTCCACTCAAAACTGGAGGCTCGGTGGACCTAGGCCTAGACGTTTTTCAAAAATATTACCACAAAACAAACAATTTTTTGTTGCAAAATAACACAAATTCACAACAAATGGCCACTGAGACCGTGACAGGTCTACACTCAAAACTGGAGGCTTGCAGTACTGGAGGCTTGGTGGACTTGGAAAATTTACAAAAAGCATTTTACACACAAAACACACATAATTATGTTGCAAAATAACAAAGATTCATAAACCACCACTGTGGCTGCACTTCAACTCAAAACTGGAGGCTCAGTACAACTATAGAATACCCTGCCAATGACAAACCTCACCTTGCCTCTGGAGGCACAGTCACAGTGAAGCCAACAAAGACGTAACAAAATAACTTGCATTCATGAATGGCGACTGTGTGACTACAGGAGTACCACTCACAACTGTAGGTTCAGTGGACTTGAACATTTTTCAACAAACATTTTAACACAAAATACACATAATTATTGTGTTACAAAATAACACAAATTAATTAAACAGCAACTGGGAATATCACTCCGCTTCCACTCAAAACTGGAGCTTGGTGGACTTGGACATTTTTCAAAAACTAGTGTTCGACCGATCATCTGTTAGATAATCGGCATCGGGCCGATTATCGCACAATCGGTAAATAATCGGCATCGGTAAAATTTTGTCCTTCAACCGATTACCACCACCGATTATCTTAAAACTGGAAACAGGGCTAAAATACACTTCAAAGTTTCTGCAAAAATCTTTATAATTCTCCAAAACACTCATTTCTTTAAGTTCCCGCACAAAATATCAGCACTGATACTCACAAAACTTGCAACATTTTAAGCTCTCCAAATCATAGCAATCATCGTAATTGTTGCTGTAACTCTCAGTGCAGCACAGTTTAGGTAAGTGAAAGGGCACACAGTATTACCTGGAAGGTGTGTATGCCATGGAACATGCCGCATATCTGCATACAAATTGTACTACAGGAAGAAATGACTTCGCGCTACGTTTTTCAAGTTTCAGTGCAAACCACATCATCTGTACACATTTGGTGCACGTACTGTACTGTAGCAACTTTGGAAACCCGAGACTTATTATCCTGCATAAATTATGCCACTTCCCACATTCTTTTCGTTAACTTATTAATTACCTATGACCTGCACATGCGCACATGTAACTGCCGTACACTTCTTGCAAAGTTGAAGTTCACCTACGAAAGCACACCAGTACAGTGTGTAATACGTAATGCAAGGCTAAGTGCATTGCCTGCGCATTTACGTAGCATGTAGGTCATGAACTCCGTCCGTGCTCCTAACTGATGATCGAAGGGAAACGGGCCCCGTGTTGAATTCACGCTGGAACGGCAACAGTTTTTCGATTACGGGACTTTATCGGGAATTAGTTTTACGTTTCATTTGGAGAATCTTTTACATAAGACGTAAGTGTTGGGCAAGACGCTTTACAAAAAATATATCCATATCGTTAAGGGAGCATGGGAGGAGTAAATCAGGCAAATTGAGTGGAATGTTTAGTGGCCCCGAAGTGCCAAGGTAGTTAAGATATTTTTGCATAAATCTGGGTGGATAGGCTACCATATAGCACTACTACAGTCCAGTACAGACCTTTGCACGGAATCTTCCGACATGATCGGTGGATAGAACTACTGTAGGTAGAGCCGTATGTAAGCCGACAGACTCTTTGGCTAACGTTAAGCCTGTGGCATCGTAGGAAAGCATGTATTTATAGTTGATTTTTTCCATAGTATTTGGAGAGGAAATCCTTCAAAAACATTTAATATTCTATTCGTGGAACGTTGGGAACTGATCTTAATCGTTCATCTCCAGTGTGAAGGTTATGTTATGGTGTGTGTACAAAGTTAGATATGTGCGACAGACGGCGAGAAAACATGACCTTCCTATACATGTAAATAATCGGTGATCGGTAATCGGCATCGGCCCGATTGTGTAATTGAATAATCGGTAATCGGTGATTACCGATTATGGCATAATCGGTCGAACACTATCAAAAACCATTCAGCCTACACCAAACATGTTGACTCGTTCTCAAAATAACGACCTTGTGTCCCGACTGGAAAACATGTATGTTATGCCGAAGATCTTCAGCGTGCAGTAAAGACCTTATACGCCAATTTTTATGGCGTGATTTTCTTGTCTTTTACATACACACTGTACTTAAAACACAGTACAACAATTTGGCGTGGCGTAAAAGTTGAGAAAACAGGTGACTGGCGTAAAAATTCGGTGTAGGAAATACGAACTTTCCAGACTGGCCTTGTGTGCAGTGTGCCTCCACTCAAAACTGGAGGCTCAGTGGACGTAGACATTTTCAAAACAAAATTGAACACAAAACATGTTGACTGTTCTCAAAATAACAATCTTGGGGGACCATGGCCACTGTGATGACTTCGCCTCCCCATTTGCAATTGAATTGGGTATTCTTTAATTACTCCAGTATGAATTATGGTACAGGCTATGGCTAGCGTAAGTTACTGTTGTCGATGATACTGTGAAGTATGATGTAGGCCTAGCCTACAGCCGACAGCCTAGTGTTGATACAGCATAAGCCTTGGGAGTAAGGCTATAGCTCCGACCCTAGCCTTCTTCTTCTTCTTCTTCTTCTTGGATATGGTGAAACATCCGAAGACATTCTCTCACCACGCACGCGCAGAGGGGTCAAACCTTACTAAGAAACCTAGTAATAATACTAACAGGATCCTTATTAGTAGAGGCAGCATTAATAACACTCTCAGGGAGACTATTCCAATCTTTAACAGTCTGAGGTAGGAAGCTAAATTTGTAACAATTGGACCTAGCATACAGATTACAAAAATGAAGGTCATGCATCTGACGGGTTTTCCGTATAGGGTGATGCAGACGGTCAATAGGAATATGGGCCTGGCCAAAGACACCTTTAGAAAACAGGATGAGCCTACTTTGCTTACGTCGGTCAACTAAAGGTGCTAAATTTAACTCGTTTAAGAGGTTAGTCATAAAACCAGGCTCACTAGAGAAGTCAGAAGCTATGAATCTTGCAGCTCTTCTCTGTATACCCTCTAGTTTATTACGCAGGCAAACCTGGTGTGGGTCCCAGACAGTGCTGGCATACTCTAAAACTGGCCGTAAAAGGCCTTTATAGGCTGCAATCTTAACTTCTCTAGGGCAAAATGACAAATTCCTATACAGAATGCCTAAAACTCTATTTCCCTTGTTACAAATACTTTGGATGTGCTTATCCCAGTTTAAGTCTTTGGTGATGGTTATCCCTAAATACTTAATACAATCAACATTTGGGAGCTCCACTCTATTGAGAAGGTACTTAAAGGGGATAGGGTGTTTTTTACGAGCAAAGGTGATAATACTACATTTAGTAGGTTGAAAACGCATACCCCATGTAGTAGCCCACTGACCTAAGTGCTGAATATCATCCTGAAGTTTACAACAATCATCATCAGTCTCAATAATACGATAACAGACACAATCATCAGCAAACAACTGGACCTCAGAAGTAACAACACTGCCAATATCATTGATATGTGCCAGAAAGTGATGCGGCCCTAAGACAGACCCTTGGGGGACACCGGACATAACATCCTCCGACGAAGAAAGAGTCCCATTTACTACGACAACCTGTCTACGGTCGCCAAGAAAGTCATCAATCCACCGGAGAATCTGCTTAGACACACCAAGTGTGTGTAACTTGGTCTTAAGTAATTCATGAGGGACGGTATCGAAGGCTTTTTCAAAGTCTAAAATGAATGCATCGATTTGTTTATGATTATCTAGAGAAGAAGCCCAATCCTCGATAATAGACACCAGTTGGGTTTCGCAACTATGAAGTTTTCTAAAGGCATGCTGATTAGTAGCTAATAAGTTAATGGCTTAAGCCTAACGTTAGGCCTAGTTTGGCAAGGCCTAGGCCTAGGCCTATTTAATTCAACTTCTTACACTCACAAATTACCTTGGCAGAAGGGACCACAATAATCTTTTTGAAGTTGTATGAAGCCATTTTCTGTGTTTATGTCTTACTACCAGTGCTGTACAACTTGGACACCAAGGGGAAATCCTTCCGGAACTACCACGGCCAGTACCACAATATTTTAGTCGAATGATTCTTACGACCTCCTCGTACTGTAATGTTGTACATTATACACATGTATTGTACAATCGCTACTTGTACAATCGCAGTGCGCAGTGTGATATGATGATAGGACCATGTGGCTTTCCACTACTTCTATGTGTACATCATGTTGTGTTATACACTGTACCATGTATATAGGAAGTCCGTGCACTGTACGTACTACGTTACCCCATGATTGCGTAATCGTTTGCCAATTACAGTCTTTTATACATGGAACGCCAAGTGTTACTTAATGGGATGGGATTACCATTGGAACTCAACTACTGAACTTATCATGATAGGTTGTTACGTTTCCATTTATAATAAAGTAGCAGATGATTGATTGCATGCTTGTGCTATACCATAAAGGGTTGTCAATGACATGTACACCAGGGAGCACGGATCCCCTGGATGTTTTTGACTTTACCCGGGCCCCGAAAAGTTCCCATAAACGAGCATCCCTTTCTCAGTGCTTAGCTTTCATATCTGCTTCTGATTGATTTAAAGGGGGTTTGCCAGAATGACTAAACTCTGTGACGTCAAAAAATGCAGATCTTTTTCTTCTGTTTTAAGACTGGTGAAAACCGCATCTCAACGTTTGGAAGATACTAATTTTTAAAGATCTATACTTTTTCTAGAGACACAGTGCATTATGGGAAATCTGCGATGTCATCGCCGCACACTGATTAGACATAGCATTTTACATTTCTTCATGATATTAACACCGCTGTGGGGAATATTTAACAACTTTATGTGACATACCCGCCATGTGGTGTAGATCTGCATGGAAAGATATTCAAAATTCCAACAGTATCAAATTTCAAGGACAAGCAGGACATTCAGTTATAAACAAAGCAAAAGAAGTCTGAGCCAATGTGCCCACTTACATTCTGTGACCTTGATGAGAACTGGAGTCATTTTTTTGGAAAAAAAAATAACCAATCTTTAAAATGAGATATCTTGAGCTAAAGTCTAGAATTAGAAGAATATATATTTTGGGAGTTGGAAAATTAATTTCATTCATCCAACTCCCATTTTAATAGCTTACTCCATTGCTGAGATATAAAATGTTGAAATTTGAAACAGTCGATTGCGCAATAATTTATGATGTCCTTCTTGTACAACTCACATTACCTGCCAGGGGCGTAGCGAAGGTGTTTTATTTTTTTTCATGGGTGGGGGGTGGGGTGTAGAGACTATGTTTTGCCGACAGAGCTGGTAATGCGTAGCGCGGAAACGAGCTTTAGCCGGTGGGGTCCAGGGGCCCGTCTTAGGACCCATGGTGGGGTCTAGGGGCAAAGCCCGGGGGAGGGGCGAAGCCCCCGGAAACTCTGAGGTTTAAGCATATCTTTGGGTCAAAAATTAAGTCTCAGGATGGACATATTTTTGTTCATAATGCATCATCAAATGCAAAGATTCCCCATATTTTTTATGTAGTAGGCTATTCCTCTTGTGAAGCCGCTATAGTTTTAAGCGGTTGGGATCCAGAAGCCCCCCCCCCCCCAGTGTTTCAGCTAGGACGTTTTCTCAATGCGACATTTACTGATCTGTGACCTGGGGGAGGAGTCTAAGGGGAGAATTTTTGAAATTTGAAAGGTGCCTAGATTGCAAATGGTGCAATATTTGAGTGGATTTCTGCCCTAATGAGGAACCTCAAAATTTACACCCGGGTAGAATTTGCTTGTCAGATTTTTATTGTGCGACATTTGTTGCCGTTTATGCAACATTGTTGCACAAATATGGGCTTGCTAAAACACTGGGCCCACCTTAAGGCAACTGGTGAGGGTCCAGGGGGCGAAGCCCCCGGAAGCTCTGAGGTTTTAGCGTAATCTCTGAGTAAAAAATTAAGTCTCATGCAGGATAGGTGTGTTTTGGTTCATAATACATTATCCAATGCAAAGATTCCAGATAATTTCAATGTGTTAGGCAATTCATCGCGTCATGCCACTATACTTGAGGAGCTGGACCTGTCGTTCAGAACTGGAACACTATGCGTTCAGCATTTTAACACTAGAAGCGTCAGGTGTTCAAATACAGTAAGTGTTCAAATAGGCTTCCGGCGTTCAAAAAGGAGAAAAAATGTTCAGAATCGTAACACAAGCGTTCAAAATATGCTTCTGAATCTGTTTCATTTTGGTGTTCAAAAGTTAAAAGCCTGAGACTGCAGTGAAGGGAAGACACGCCGGCACTCATTATTTTTTCCTTGGATGCATTATTTTTTCCCAGGATGTTTGTGGGTAAACCAGATCCTCGGGAGTTTGCAAAATGTGTTTGAAGTCAGGGTAAGGGTTTAGAAAATGGGCTAAAGATGCCTACTTCATGAGTAATAGGGTGCCGCCGCTCCCCATGGTAATGATAAAAGTGAAGAATAATGTGCAGAAAGTGTTTTTTCAAGAACGTCATATGCCCCCAAATAGTGCTCCAATACGGAAGCCTTTAATTTCCTCCAGGATTTGCCCGACAGGGATGGGGGCAAGCTCCCCGACGGGGTCCAACAACCCAAAGCCTCAACGAGGCTGAGAGAGTGCCGAAACGATGTATGAAGGAGAAATTTGGCGCGCGAAGCGCGCCGAAAATTTTGGGCTCTATTTCGAGAAAATTTCAAAAAAACTGGGCTTTTACCATGGAAAATTTGAAAAAAATTGGGTTTTTAGAGAAGAAAATTGGAAAATTTGGAGGTTTAATTGAAGAATTTGCCCTAATTTAGACCAAAATTAAGTAAATCGTCCAGGCAACTGGCCGTTGTCGGAGACTACATATTTTATCGTATACATAACAGCTCCCCGACGAAATCGGAAAATTTCCAGCACGGGGGGGGCAGCCTTCCCCGACGGAGGGCATGGCCCCCTGCCCTCCACCTGGCGTCACCACTTATTCCCTTTCTTTCTCCGAGTTGCCGACGGACTCAGTCACTCGTCCAATTACACTGACGGCCGTTGATACGGCCGTATACGGCCGTCACATGCATAATCAATTTGCCGACGGGCCTTCAACTTGAATGGGCCAATTAGATGAAGAGCTGAAAATCGAAATAGCCGATAATAGACTAGTCACGCGCTCCCGTTCTTCCCCTTTTTTCCTTTCATTCTCCGTCTTCCTTTTCACTCCCTTCCTTTCCTTTCCCTTCCGCCCCCTCTGAACGAATTCCCTTGCTCCGCCACTGTTAAATACCGTAGTTAATAGGGTAGCCTGTAGGCAAAGGGTACAGTAGGCTAGATGAAAAATCAGTATAAGGGTAGTCCTACACTGTCATGCAGCATTAGCATGCAGCATAAAGACCCCGTGCAATATAGTTATATAATATGACAAAACTTCTGTGGCCACTTATCCCATCCCTCCCATATAAATCAAGTGGACAACTGGGTACAGTAGCTAACATAACAAATTATATGAGAGTGGAAAATTCACTACTGGTTTGGATTTCCATTTCCAATTTGGCCAGGAGTAAATATATAGCCTACTTCACAGTGCTAGTGATAAAGGGGATTGAATTATACATGTACACGGAAGTACCATAAACACTGAAGCTTATGATACCCTTTACAGGTCTAACCCAGGCAACACAATGTAAACTGTAGCCTGCTCAAGAGGAGCTTACTGTAGTAGGCCCTGCTATTGGATTCAACCATGCATTTGCCAGTCTATCTAATCTAACTTGTTGCCCCCCCCCCAACAAAAAACAAGCAAACAAGCACGAAAAATGTTCCTAGTTACCAGCAACCTCACCTCTCCCACCTCATTTTCACACACAGGCAGACACACATGTACACAAAAGAGTCAGCATTAATTCATTTTGTTGAGCCTACCAAAGCATTATCATAGTGTTGTATGCACATGCATGCAATTGCTGAGCATAGGCGTAGGAGGCCGGGGGGGGGGGGGCTGGGGGACTGCAGCCTCAAACCGAAAATTTTTGTGAAAATTCGGGCAAAATGATGAGAATTTGTCTGGCACCTACTGAAAGAAAAATAATGCAATGGTGTAGCTAAAGGGTATTAATAGTTTAAAAAACTTCCTTGGTAATTAATATAAAGTTCTGATTTGAATTGCACCAGCACCTATATATTCCGTATTAATTCATCAGTGTGTTTTTTAATGGTTAAATTTATATTATGATTATCAGTGGTGTATTTGAGGGGCCATTGAGCCATGCCCCACCCTCACTAAAGCTGATTTTTTCTACCTAAAATACGTTAATTTTTTAACACAAATTAACTTCAAAGGTAACATATGTGGCACCAGATTGCATGTAAGGGCACCTTATTTTTCAAAAATTTTCAAAGAGGAGGGGGTAAACGATGCCGTGTCTTTTTAGTACCTATCATACGTAAATGTTTTAACACAAATTTTATTTCAAAGGTAGCATATGTGGCACCAGACTGCATGTAAGGACACAATTTTTCAAAAATTTTCAAAGGGGAGGGGAACCCCCTCCCCTTAGAACCCTTCCCCAGACGGGAGATCAACGACTTCCGCCAGAATTAAAATCAAGAAAGAAGGTAGTAACACGGTAAATCATTGTATGTAATTGGCATGCGGTGTGATAACAGATGCATGCCTATATGATATGTACATTAACATGTCGAACGTGCGTGGAGCGCGCGCCGGAAATTTTTGGTTATATTTTCTCGGGCAAGTCGTTCCAGCCCCCCCCCCCCCCAAATCAACTTTGGCTCCTACGCCCATGCTGATGAGCTTCCATACTGTACCATATACCAAATTAAATTGGATGTGAAGATGATGGTAAAGAACTGAGAAAACTTTCTAAAACTAAGATCTTTTCATGGTACAGGTATCAGGCTCCGTATTCTCATACCTACAGTACAGTAGGTCTATATACTGTAGGCTATATCAAGGAAAATTAGGCCTTAGTGCATGACGAGTGCTGTTGCTTTTGGAAGAATTGTGAAATAAAAATATAATATGATGAAAAAAGGCTGGACTTGGATGGACTCGACTTCGAGCCCAAGCCAAAGTCCGAGTCCAGAGAGCCCGAGTCCAAGTCAAAGTCAAAGTCCAGACAGCTCGAGTCCAAGTCAAAGTCCGAGTCCAAAAAAAGGGACTTAAGTCCTTACTCGACCTCGAGTCCGGACTCGAGTCCTCCAGCCCTGTTACTTGAGTCATGTCATATGGGTTATAATCTTGGTAAACTTGTCGTAGACAATACTAGCCCTTATGATCATGGTAAATGGTTACATGAAAGCCCTTAAGGCCTATTGCTTTTACATATTCGCAATAATAATGACATAGTTAACAAAATACTCAAGAGGCTGTCATTGTCTACACTTTATGCTAGGTTTAGTGGGAAGGTTTATTTCCAACGATGCTCCAACAGCTCCATTTTAGCCCAAAATATTACAAGTGTTACACGCTAATCTATAATGGTGATTTGCTTAAGATCAGTGCTTGTCGGTCGGTTCCCAAAAATCTTGAGTAAATTGAGAAGGAGAAATGGGATGGATGTGGTTGCGTAAGGAGTACTGAATTCCGATTGATGAATAGCCGTGTCCTTTGTCTTGTTCATTTTCGCACGCACATGATCTTACGGTCAATGGCTACATACTTGACAATAAAATAAAAAATAATAAAAAATGCCATGAAATGCTTTTTGAGTACTTAACTTAATTTCATAAGCAAGAAATTTACAACTAACAGTAGTTTAATTTCAAAAATTTCTGAGGGGAGGACCCCACACCTTCTGTCTTTGCCAATATGAACAATATGTGATCATAGATATATTGGCAAGCATATTCCAAAATCTATGCCCGTAGACATAGGAGGGGCGGAATAGCTTCCATGGGACAATTTTTTTCAGGACGTTATGTGTTAAAACATGTAAAGCAATAGTAGTTTTTTCTGTTCTAATAATTTTTCTAGGGAAAAAATTGCCTTGGGGTCAAGCCCCTGCCCCATTGAATGATGGCCCCCGACTATGAACCAAAATTCGGGGTGGTCACACCATACAGTGATATACGATTTCTTGAAATGTTCCCTTGTGTAATTATTCTCATTGCCAAATCTCAGAAATTCGCATCTCACAGTGTTTTATTTCAAAATTTTCCTAAGACCCCCAGCCCTCCTTCGGGTCTTTTAATCTTTAATCTTGACTCCCACAAAATGCGCCACCAAGTTACCAACCCCAACGACCTTTTTCCAGTTCGTGGATCCACACCCAAAAAATAATGCAGACATTTAGTAAATTGAATTTCGCGTTCATTCTGGCATGGAAAAAATATTATATATATATATATATATATACATATATATATATATATATATTATATATATATATATATATATATATATATATATATATATTATATATTATATATATATATATATATATATTTTTATATATATATATACAGAAATATATATATATATATATATATATATATATATATATTTTCTCTTATTATATATATATATATATATATATATATATATATATATATATATATATATATATATATATATATATATTAGATACAGGCATGGTAAGTTTTCGTAAAAGATATGTGGGGAAGAATGGGAAAAGTTCATCCAGGTAAGAAATGCAAAGAAAATGTTGAGAAGCACTGGGGTAGTACCGTCGACGCCAGGTATCTACCTGCTACAAAACTCCCCTAACATTCTTGCCCCCTCTGACCGAACCCCCTAGCTTTTCGACTAAATTTAAGTATTCTGTTCATTCTTAATTGTTACACATTTTCATTTGAAACCTTTTGTTTCAAATACCTTCACTAAACAGCTAAAGTAGTAGTCTTTCGCCGGAAGGTGAAAATTCCGATACAGATTTCTTTGAGCATAACAAGCACATCATATTATTATGCCAGGAGCGTAGCCAGGAATTTGCCAAGGAGGCGAAGCCTGTAGGCAAACTATCTAAGCGTAGGGCAACCATAGGTTGTCGCGAAGCGTACAAGAAATATTTGGCCGAAAATGCCTCCCAGATCGCTAGAAATGGCACCTTCCAGGCCTTGTAAGTTGCATCTAAACATTTTTTATTTTGAGTTACTATCAATGTCATAAAAAATCATTAAAACTACAAAAATATGCTTAAGGAGGGGGAGGCTTCCCCCTTCGCTTCCCCCTTCGCTACGCGCCTGTATTAAGCTACCATCAGAATTCACAAGCGTGCTTTTGCATCTGGTTAATAACGTAACCACTACTGTACTACCTGCAGCCACACCAGTTTAAGGTGCAAGTAACACGGATTTGGACTTGCTAAAACCTTTTGTCATGGATGTCTATACCGATGTCATGTGCACATATTATTTTCGATTTCACAATTACAACGAATAAAGCAGAGGTAACAGGTTAATGTTAAGTTCTATTTCTCCCCTACACAATAACTTTGGGGAATAAAATGTGTCCCAGTTGACACTTGTTTGGGGGGGGGGGAGGGCAAATAAAAATTTCTAAGTCATGAAAGATAAAAAAAGTCTTACTGGAAACTGAGGGCCTGACCGGAGGTGCTATTTCCGTCAGCATTTTTGACAGAAAATCTCTACCCGCCATTATGGTAGCGCTCGGATTAGATAGTGTCACGTATTACTATTAGTCCCACCCTAGAAATATTGTTTCTACAATTGACATTGAAAGCACCCCTCACACAATAGGTTACGGGGGCCCTGCAGGTAAATCTGGTCCTTCCAAGGTAACAACTGTTGGTAAACAGAGAGACAGCACATTCATTTTCTAAAATTAAATGAAGGTATAAAATAATCTGTTTGAAGATGCCATGGCGAAAATCAAATTTTAGAGGAGAATGTGAACAATTTAAAAAAATCAATTTGGCTTTTTAAGATACAATGGAGAAAGTCTTTGGTTTATCAATAAACTTTGATTCGTGTAACTTACCAATTTTGACGGTGAGTATTAAATGTGGATTTTTTCACACTTGGATAATTAGGTAATGAAATGGGATATTTCTTTTCTGTTAAGTTCCCCCTCCCTTTATCCTGACGGCGTCAGATCGAGGTCAGCCTCGAATCCTGGACTTTTATTTGCAATCCCTCATTACTTCACTGTGAGTGGCTTACATGTCCGACCTACATGTAAGAGGCCCCCCGTATCAAATTTTTGGGAACTACCATTTTTAACATTAAATTGTTCCTTTTTTTGTATCAGGGCTTGTGGCCATACGCTCATGCGATATTTTTCTGCCGTTTTCCCTTTTTTTTCTTTGTTTTTTCTTATCAGTTTACATTTAACTCAATTATTTTGTTGATGTATATTGTTGCATTTTGCAAATGTTGATTTCTTTATAAAACTCTTGTACCCTGTAAGGGGAGTTGAAGAGAAATAAAGTGAAACGGAAACCTAAAATATTCTAGTGACTTAATATAGCTGTTCACAGCACTGCTTAGGGGTAATGGGGATTTAAAATTGTTTTTGTGATTCATGAAGTTCTCTGTTTCAGGTCTTAAACTTAATATGGTAACCTTCATCCAGGCATGTATTCACCTAAAGCACCTGTCGTGTTTTCAACATTTATTTCGATTTTTCGAGTATGTTATCCACTTAGGAAAAATCCATCAGTGTTAAACTTAAAAACCACTTGCGATATGGACCTAATCCATTTTTGAGAGGGCTTTACCGTAGTGCAATTATTCAGCTGCGTGTGATTTATAACGTATGCTGCATCAATATGTTCAAGCATGGGTAGATTGTGTAATGAGTGTTCGAGGGTAACATTTAGGACTAGGCTCTTTTTATGTGACCTTGA
This sequence comes from Holothuria leucospilota, assembly GCA_029531755.1. Lineage (NCBI taxonomy): Eukaryota > Metazoa > Echinodermata > Holothuroidea > Aspidochirotida > Holothuriidae > Holothuria > Holothuria leucospilota. The sequence goes on along the minus strand of CM055969.1, from coordinate 12,765,049 downwards.
TGAGGTTTTTGTCAGGCGCGTAGCCAAGAGGGGGGCGAAGGGGGCAGCCGTTCCCTCCTTGAGCATATTCTTTGTATGTTTTTATGATTTTGCTAGTAACTCAAAACAAAAATGTTTAGATGCAACTTACAAGGCATGCGAAGCGTCATTTCCTGGGAGGCATTTTCGGCTAAAATTTTCTTGTACACTTCGCGCCAGCCTATGGTGGCGTTACGCTTAGATAGTTTACCTACAGGCTCCCCCCCCCCCCCCTTGACAAATTCCTGGCTACGCGGATGGTTTTTGTAATTCTTGATACGTTTTTTCAACTACTGCATGAAATTCCTTTAAACTGATTTTCTTCGACGACTCTAGTTTTGTGTGCACACTGTTTCATACCTGAAGATGGTCAACGAGACACCGAATTACGACATCGAAATTTTTCTTAGATTAGTTCTGATAGTTGGGCTTTCATAAGTCACCCAAGTCCACTGAGTGAACCAAGTTTTGAGTATCGCTGCGAAAAACCAACGGCAGGTCTGTATGGCAGAGACCAAAAATAGCTTCTCTGCAGTCTTAAGGATGATCTGTACTCAGTCCCGTATGACGTATGCAGCTTTTTCAATGGGGAGGGTGTTCGATTTTATGAACTTAGTGCACCATTAATATGTAAAGGTATCTAAGCGGAGCGCCACCAGTAGTTGGCGGGTAGCGTTCCAAGAAATTTTGTCAAAATGCATCCTAGGTTGCCAGAAACAGCACTTGTAAGTCGCTTCAAAACATTCTTTACATTGGTATCTCATGTGTTAGAAATTCTCACGTCCTCCCAAAAGTAAATGAGAAAACGTTTATCCTTTAAAATCGCTGAAGCCAGTGGTGATCGTGAAAGTCGCTTGCTGTTATCCATGCTTAATTTTGAAAGGCCATAAGGGCCTAACAAATACGCACATTTACCTGGATTTAACTCTATGGCCGCTCTCTCGTGTTCATCTCAGGAAAGTCATCTTGAGAGAATGGTCTTCAGGGATAAGAGATCTATTGACCCTTCCCCACCCCATCAGCCTGTTCTTAAAACTGTTTATTGTTGGTACTGTGTAACATTTTCTGGCAGACTGCTCCGAAATTTCGAAACTCTGTTGAAATATGTGAATTCCTCCTAATTTCTAATCGAACTGTTGATGGCCTAATCCTTTTTAGGTTTTCTTCTGTTGTACTTCTGCCTATAACCTCCACAAAGTCATCAAGGTTGATTTCTATCCTCGCCAGTGTTTAATTATAAGAAGTAATCAAGTCTTGACGTATAATGGCGTTGCTCAATCCTCGTAGGATTTACCATCCATTCCTGATATTAGTCTAGTCATTCTACGTTGAACTCTTCCTAATAAATTAATATCTTTTTTAAATACGTTTGCCAAACCTGTATACAGTAGTCTAAATGTAGCCTTACCTTACGAGGGAAAAATTGATAAATTTCCCTTTGATAATTCCTGGAAATCGGCTTTTTTTAAACTTCATTGACTGATTGACGTATTTACAGATATACCCAAATTTTTCTTTTCCGTCCTCTCTCTCAAAACATTTCTATTCATGGGCGTTCATTAATGTGAAATGCGATCATAATTGCATTCAAAAGCTAAATGCATGTCTTATCAGCCAGTGCTGAACTAGATTAAAATACAGCAGAAAGAGTGCATAGGTGAAAGGAACATATTTCTGGGGAGAGGAGAGGACAAAGTCAATTTTACCCGGAGGTTTGATTTTTGAATCAGGTTGCCGTATCGGTTGTTTTAAAATTGTCTTGTTGATCAAAACTGTCACAAAACTGTCATTTCTGACGAATCTATTTGTATAGTGACGAATCGCCGTTCTGATGTAGAGGTGCACCTCTAATTCAAGCAAAATTTATTTCGGAAGGTGCTGAGATAACAAGCATGTTTATGTTCGAAATTTTCATAATTAAGAAAGCAATTCAGGAACCAAGATGATGCATGGTTTATGACTTCTTACCAAAAGTGAAATGTATTTGAAACAATATAACAACGTTATCTGAAGGCCTGAGGTGGCTTGTAGGCAAGGGCGGATCCAGGGGGGCAACTGAGGGCAGTTACCCCATGACCAATCTGGCGCCCCCAAATGCAAGAAAAATGCGCCCTTCCTGCGTCCTAAGAAATTAAGTAAAACTACCACTTGCTAGCGCTCCCCTTTTCACTCTGCCCACCATGAGCTAGAGCAGAGGTCCCAAAACTTTTTTGCTTGGTGGCCTCAACTTTCTACTCCGGAATCTTGGTGGCCCTCAAATTGACGGGTTGGTAAGAGGGTAAGAGGGGTTTGATCTGACTTAGTTAATAAAGCAGAGCACTGGTTCTTAGATTAGAATCACTCCCATTGCTTATTTTTTATGAGAAATTTGGCAATTATTTTTCGCTCCGGAATCCTTTTCGCGACCCTCCGAAATATTTTCGCGACCCTTAAGAGGGTCGCGACCCCAGTTTGCCGACCCCTGAGCTAGAGGATGGATCCGCCCTTGCTTGTAGGTTGAGTGTACTGCTTTGTATTCGAGAAGTCTCCGTATCAGATCCGGATGAAACCAACTGGAAATTTTCGTGTGGTTGAAACCGCTTGTTGGCAGTTCGCAGTGGTATGTTTTCTGGTTGTCCGAATTAGAAAGTTGTACGATTCATAGGCCTACCTGCTTCAGCTGTCCTGGCAATAATGTAGGTCTTTGGAAGAGGGGCTTAAGACTGGGGATGAACTCAGTCCGCCCCTTGGGACATTAAATGGCGGAGCCGGGAGCAGATTTGGTAGCGATTAGTACATCCCTGGTTCGTTGCTCAGTTGAGCCTTAGTCGAAAGAGCAGGCTAATACAACTAGTGTGTATCCACTATCAAAATGGAATACAGCCATTTTACCCGAATGGATCAAGCCTTTAAGCTTGAGGCATATTCCCCACTCTCCCCGCCTCTTACGCCCATGTCGGAATGATAAAGTATGGTAGTTTATGACAGCAATCATTCCCCCGACGCTTTACCTGTTTTTGCTCCCAGAAGGACAATTCCTTCAGCAGAAACTCAAGGTTTTCGAACCGCTTTTCGCGCATAAGACTTTTTCAGTTTGCTCCATAAGTTCTTCCCACATAACTAAATAGTACAAGCCCTTTCCACCTTACCAAGTAACATACAGGAAGGAGAACACAGTTTTATGTAAAGTCGAGAATTTCACCCCATATCGCATAGCTTAGTCGATGTGCTCTTGTGTGCGTCGTGCTTTAGGGAAAGGGACTCGCGGAGGGAAGTTTGGCTATTTAAGGAAATGACACTTCCCAGAAGGCATCTGAACATTCCTCATTTCGCTATTTCATTGTGTAGAAGTTTCCCTTCCAATTGTCCAAAGGGAAGGTAAATTAACATGTATTTACAAGCATGATCTGGGGATGAGGGATTTTTCTATGGAGGATTATTTCTCTCCTGAAGGGAGCGTAGAAGCAAAATGATGCTGCTTTTTATTTTCTCAAATGTGCATCATGCACTAGAAATCAAGCGTAGTCCCAAGATTTTCCGACAGGGGTCAAATTCCCTGAGAAGAAGGCCAGCAACCTGCAGCTCTGACGGAATGACAAACTTTTAGGCGCGTGAAGCGCATCGAAAAACTTTGGGTTTTTTATTGAAGACAATTTAAAAATTTGGAATGTTTAACTAAGGATAACTAAAAAAATTGGGTGGTTTCATTTGCAAAATCAAGTTTAAGACTGCTAGTCGTTGAGGATTACATACTTAAACATTCAAGGCTCCACAACTGGACAGCCATCCCCGACGGGGGTATTGGCATTCCCCGATCCCCACTTGGTGTCATCCCTCCTTAAAAGTACCATTTATTGTCCAGAAAACCAACCTTTTTGTGAAACAAGGCAAAATATGTTTTGGAATAATGTAAACATTAAGCGTATATTTCACCATAAGCCGAATCTGTATCGATAATGAACAAACTGCAAAAACAGAGCCCGCCCTAATAGGGGGTAAGTTGATTTGCAATGCACCCTACCTTATACAAAAGAAAAACTAGGCTATGCTATTGAGGATGAAATTGCATCCTCTATATAAAATTGCGAACGTTTAAGTGTGATTGGGTTACTAGTATGGTGGAAGGACATAATACTGTTTACCACAAGAGAAAAAAATATGAAACAAAGGCAAAGAAAGCCGACAACGAGCAAAGCGCGCCAAAAAAAAAAATTGTGTTCGGCATATTAAAGGATTTGCTCTCCTTTAGAGCAACAAAAGTAAACCATCTGGGCAACTGTTCCTATAGCGGGGATTAGAATTCCACGCTTTTTTTCATCCTATGGCTCCAGAAGAAACCGGAAAATTCGCAAATGGGATCACATCGGCCCCATATATCCCTCAAAATGGTTACAATGTCATTATTCAATGAAAATGCATGCCAGATCAAATGGTCTTGCAGAACATAGGCTACATATGGCCTGCGGTCAGGATGTTCTTCACCCTTATGGAACTTTGTGAGTGTATATTTCAGTGGCATACGATAAGGAGGTGAAATATTAAGAAATTATATAGCAAACTTCAGTACGGCATGAGCAAATGCCTGCAAAGGAATGTAGCTAAAAAAAATGAACCACAAAAAACATGAATCCAGACCTATATTTCATCAAAAGCGCAGGAAAAATTTTGAAGTCTTCAATAATTAATGTTCCATATATTTTATGTCAATGGAAAATTGTGAATATGAAGTAAAACAGCATTTTGGTTATTTGTAGGTAAGAAAAGTTACGGGATCAGTACTTGAGAGTGCCAGGGTGGAAGAGGGTGTTCGCCCCACCTTTGAGAGCGTGGGGAAGATGGCCCCTTCCCCTTTTTCCTTCGCCCGTTGATTCGATACAATGTATGTTATCCCCAACAGGACCCAACCGCCCCGATAGTTGATCTATTTTTGCCCTTAATAAGTACAGATTCTATTTTGTGTATAGATCTGAGCACAAGTTTTTTTATCTAGCTCGTTTTGCAATTTCACAATTCAAATTTTCCGGAAAAAAACTGCAGGGTGCACTTCGCCTTTTCAAGTACATACGGATATTACGCAATCTGTGGCCTGCAATGGCATGGTATAGTACAAAGGTTTACCTCAAATCCCCTCCTCACCCCTCCCTTCAAATCGGAACTATCGGGGCTTTGGTCTCAGTGTGGGGAGTCTGGCCCCCTGTCAGGCAAATCCTCTCTCCACCCTTTCCAGCTAAGTCAAAGTTGTTCAATTGTTCAAGCAATTACTAAAATTTGAATTGTAGTGGTGTGATAAGAACTCAATGTCGTGTAATACCCAAGAGTACACGGAGGAACGATGCTCTGAAATCTCCCAAGGCCTAATGACAGACCCCTAATGGCAAGGGCGCAATTCGCGGGAAAGAGGGGCAGCCTTACCAAACAATGCTCCGACAAAGGCAACGGTTTGCCGAAATGATGCAGGAAGCAAAATTTCTGGCGCGCGAAAGTGTACCAAAAGTTTTGGGTTTTATTGGAGAAATTTTGACAAATGTGGGGTTTTATTGAGGAAAATTTTGAATTTTCATTGAGGAATATGCCCGACTTGAAAGCAAACTCAAGTAAATCGGCGGGACGACTGGACATCGTCGGGGATTACATACTGTACGATACATATTATGCTCCCCACCCCCCGAGAGTGGTAAATTGCCCGACAGGAGACCAGCCTTCTCCGACGGGGTGCACTCCCCCTGCCAACACCTGGTGCCTGAACCGTAATAATCCCGTTTAAAGTAAACTAGCTAGAAATAAACGACGCCATTCTGCTTTTAAAGGGATATATGACTAAGTAATACTCCATACACATAGGTAAGGAACAATCCAGATCTGCCCAAATAGACAAGGACAGTTTTCCTTATAGACCTTATGCGTTGACGCCACACTGACGTCATTTTGGAGGAAAACAATGAAGCACACGTGCACTCACGGCGTAGATTTCGTACGCGCGTGTAGTAGACTTACGCGCGTATCCCCCGCTGCACAAATCCAGCTATCTGAATTTGTTGGTGTAAGGGCGTGGATCCAGCTCCAAAAGTGGGAGGGACTTTTCACAATTTGCGAATCGCCGTCCTGGGGGAGGAGTCTAAGGGGAGGGGGTTGAAAAATGGACATTGGAAGGTGTTTAAATGGCAAATGGTGCCATATTTGGGCTCAATTTAGCTTTTAAAATGTAGTTTCAATTCATTATCAATGTTATATTATTGAAAAGTGGGGGAGGGACTTATTGGAGATGTTCCCCCTTCCAAAAAAGTAAGGGAGACGAGTCCCAAGTCCCCCCATGATTCACGTCCATGGGTGATACACGCTTTTCTTCGAAAGAGGGAAAACTTTCTGCCCTGTGACGTCATATGCATAAGGTCTATTCAGCCGGCTTGCTCCAAGCTCGATGGCACTGCTATTCCTTCGATGAAAAGTGACATGTGTCTGTCGTGTGAAATGAAGGGAACACCAAGAGACCCAAATAGTGAGACAAATACAGAAACATGTATCGGCGTATATGAAAGGTAGTGTTATTGGGTGCATGTACTGCACTGTAATGATATTGCCTACGAAACAAGGAAACCAGAGTGTGCTTACCGTACGGCTATGTGGCGATAGCAACTCGTACCACTATACTTAGAGCCGCCTTGCTAAAAGGAAGAGGTACTGGTGAGGTACTGGTGAGGTGCTGCTCACCAAAGTCACAAGACGATACCCACCAATTACAAGTCGTGCAAAGACATTTCATTACTCCCCCACCCCTAGGGCATTACCCCTAAACTCACATGAAGGGCCAAAGACGAGCCAATGATCCTTACGCTCTCGCGGAAACTCCGTCTGAGCTGCCATCGGGCCTTCATCGCCGTTGAGTTGTTCAGCCTTACACATCACGCCACTATCTAAGATCGCCCTCCTCCCCGAAGTAAGTTCGTTGAGAAAGGAGTAGGTCAGCAGTTGTGACCACCCATGAAATAATACAGTGTCGAATCAGTAAAAGTGTAATTAAACCAAAAATGGAAGAAAGAATTTTATGCGAATTTTAACATGATTGTGAAAATGATGTAAAACTATAAACAGCCCACCGGTCGAGAAGAAACATATGAATGCCGCTTGTATTGTCTTATCTCAGGTCAGAAATGTATGAGACATTTCTTATTAATTGTTCTTATTTTCTAGCTCCAGGTTAATTAATGAAGGTCAAAATTAAAAACAGGAGAAAGTTCATAAAGTTAAATTTACTACATTGATATAGTGTGTGTGTGCGTGTGTGTGTGTGTGTGTGTGATAATTTTACTCCTATAAGCGAGCTTTTACCGCTCATATCTTATCCACTTTGTTTCCATTCTATATAGACGAATCTTAAAATCATCAAGGAAAAGTTACCATCACGTGTTCCATTCCCAGACGTTTTGTTTCAAGAATGGAGTCAATGATCTTCTGGGATCGAAGTAAATTAGCGATAAGCCTCCCGGCTGTCCGGTATTTTCCATTAAAATCAAAGTGAACCATAACCATTTTGTAAACATTATTTGTAAGATATTTTGACAAACTTGATTAAGGGACGCCTACCAAATGATGATATCTTGGGCGGGATTAGTAGAACTCATTAGCTGACAAGTAGTACTAGCATTCAGTAATATACAAAAGAATCTAGTTCTACCTTTGATTACCCTTGGGAACTTCCAACTCATATAAACATCACACGAAAGAATTGACTGCAATATTAAGGTATGCTAGAATCATGATATTATGATATATCACTTTAGGCTTTAAATTTCCATTGTAAAATCCATCTAATGTCATTTTTCAGAGCATTTTACCACAACAGAAAGACAAATTTGAAAGTATTCTTTATTCCTTGAAGAATTACTTCTTATTGGAATACATTACTCTGTTATCATTTCCTCTAGCTGCGCTAAAGCTTTTTTCTAAAACTGTTTTCCTCTTCTGATACTTATCTTCGCATAAATGAAAATGTAGATAAAGTGAGTAGTTAAGCATTAACCATACATAAGATTTGGTTACATGCAGTATAAGAATTACCATATACAGTTTGCCCCTAAATAACCTTAAGTTTAACTGTGGGGAAAACAGAGGGGGATTAATTGATCCAACTGTGAGGTTGATCACTTATGCATGAAGTCATAGTCGTATGCGCTTAATGCTTGTATCACACATTGAACAAGCTTAAAGTTGGTAATAATACCGGAGAATAATACCGGGGACCATAGAAATTGAGGAAAGATACCGTCATCTTGCTGTGCCATACTTACATTACCAGCAGTGGTAGATCCATGGATTTTTCCTAGGGAAAGTTCCTAGTACCGTGTGGGACAAATCTCAGCCCGACCTTGATTGGGACTGACATAAGAAAATCAGTTATTCCAAACTCTTAGGCTAGTGGTCCGCATTCCCGTTCAAGGGGACAACCACGAAATGAGGGGTGGGGCAGGAGAGGAAACAACCATGGACGTGGGCAGTTACAATTAAAACGTTGCTCTAAATTTTTGGGGAGCATAATATATTTTCGGAAAGGGGGCGTCATCCCCCATTCTTCTTAGCTACTACCCTGCAAACGCTTCAAACTGTATTAAGTCGCTGGCCTTCTCAAAACAAATTGTCCCTTGTCCTCGTCACCATGAGTGAACCGTCAGTGGGAAAGGGGACAAAATTTGGCACCCAAACTCCCTCTGAAAAATCGCACTACGGTTCTACACGTGCTAAGGGTGGGTTGCCATTATGGTGGGGGCAGAGGCGCATAATTAGGGTCCACAGGGGGAAAAGAACTTGACTTGTACACAGAAAATGAGGCCCGTGTGGCTGTTTGTCACGAGAAAGTAATGAAGGTGACCAAAATGAAACGCCGTTACGGTAAGTTTTACGCATTGCTGTAACTATGTACCTTTACACCGTATTGTTCCAATTTAGTAGGATTGTGAAGGTCTCTCGCTACAAGACAAAACTCCGTTACGCAAAATGTTACTCATTACCTGTCAACATCGGTGGATCCTCTTCTTTTCCATATGTTCACATTTTGACGTGTTTTGTTTTTCAATTAACATAATTTAAACGCGTTAGTTTCAGGCCTAATAAACAAATGACCTCAAAAGGAGGTCATTATCTGCACGTTATGTTAGTGGTAAGGTTCGGTTCCGAAGATGTGTTGCAAATATATTTTACGGATAATATTACTTATTATTATGCTATATTGTAAACATACCATTGGCGGCCATTTTACTTTTTCCGCCATCTTGGTTGGCGTGAATTCCAACAAAAATGTTCTAAAAAGTAATTTTTAGTTATTTGGCATAAAATGAGGACATATATTAAGAGCAAGTGTGTCAAACATATTTCCCATAAATACTTTTCTCATTATTTCAATATATTATAACAGTTACCTAATAATATGGGCCGCCATTTCGCTATTTTCGCCATCTTGGTTGACCTGGAACATGTAAAATATGTCCAGAAAAATACTTCCTGAATGTTTATTACAGATTATGGCAGACTTTGCGTTTAAATGTGTTAAAAATATTTTTTGAGGATTTTTTTCCTTATTAATACAAAATATTTTAATTTCATCACTAGCGGCCATTTTGCTTCTTCCACCATCTTGGTTAACCTGAATTTCAACAAAAATGTTTTGAAAATACATTTAGATTATTGGGCTCAAAATACAGCCACATTTTAATAGCAATGGTCACAAATATAGTTTTTAAGTATTATTTTCCCTATTATTATCCCTATTATTATAATATATTGAAATTTAAACATTAGCGGCCATTTTGATATTTCCGCCATCTTGATTGAACCGGATCCTGTAAAAGTGTCCAGAAATTACTCTGGTAATATTTACAACAGAATATGGGCACAGGATAGGTATACTTGTGTGAAAAGTATTTTTAATGATTGTTTTTCTCATTATTATAATATAATGACATAATCATTGCATTGGCGGCCATTTTGCTTTTTCCGCCATCTTGGTTGACCTGAATTCCAAAAGAAATATTTTGAAAAATAATTTTGGATTATTTCTCACAAAATATGGCCATATATTAAGGGCAATTGTGTCAAAAGTATTTTTAATTATTATTTTTAGTGATTATTTTAATACACTATGATCGTTACACTGGTGGCCATTTTGTTTTTTCCGCCATCTTGGTTGCCCTGAATCTCACTAATGCAGTCCCCAAAATAAATTTTGCAATTAATGTCATAAAAGATGACTAAATTTTAAGAGTTAATGCCTCAAAAATATTTTTTTACGAATATTTTCTTGATTTTTCTTTAATTCAAAATATTCATAATTTTTACCACCATTTTGTTTTTGGCAGCCATTTTGAATGAGTGAGACCCAAAATATTTACTCCTTTACTTTATTTTATAGTAAAATTATTGAAAGTTTTTAATTTTTTCATCTTCATATTACCAGCATAAGTTGTAAGGTTGGAGCCAAAAGTATTTTCTGAGTTATTTCTTCGTATATACTTTTTTTGAACTATTATTCGCTTCATTGAATCTGAAGGTATTTCCAAGTTTGTTTTGTGATGCATCAATTTATTTATTTATTTTTTCCTTCATTTTTCTTTTTGCATTTCGTTATTTTTCTTTTCGCATTCCTTTATGTACCGTAAATATTGTAATTATAGTCTCTTACACCTCAAGACGAGGATACAAAGAGAATAAAACTGAAACTGAAACTGAAACTGAAACTACTTGATTACGTGTACAGGGAACCATAAGGTTTTAAAAACAAAAGATGGGTCGGAGACTGGCAGGGTGGGAGTGCACATGAAGTGCCCTCTGGCTCGTGGTCTGTACACCATTTTGAGTCCTTATGACCTAATATCACGTAATTTTACCCATGTGACGTCATAGATACGTCATAAAGTATTTTTAACATGATAATTTGCTAATTTGGTATCATATTTCTATCCCATCGGTAATACATTTATGGGCGATGACATCAACCCCTAAGGAGATACAGGCTCTCAAAGTTAAGATGGCGGCCATTTTGAATTTATGCAAATTATTCAAAACCACCAATATGTATGACTGGAGGCATTATATCATGATATTGTACACATGATGCCAATTCCACTGATACCAAATTTCCTTTGATTAGAATTATTTCCGGCAAAGACCTGTTTTTTGCTATTTTTAGGCAGCCCATAGACCCTTTTCTAAATAGCAATGACAAAGCATTGCGGGATAGCCTGAGAGGTTTGCGACAGTAAAATACCAGGGATAGGGGCAGGGATAGAGTCGGGGGGCCAAGCCCTCTGAAAAAAATTCGCCCCAAGAAGATAAAAATTACCATTGCCTTAATGCATTGTAGTATGTCTCGAGTCCGAGTCATAAAAAATATTTCGAGTCATAAAAATATTTCGCCCCCTTCAGTACCTTGTATGGCTACGGGCCTTCTTAACGGGTATAGACTTTGACAGTTGGAATTCTCTGGATGCAAACCCATCTTGAATTTTAGCTCCTACATTCACCAAGCCCTCTGCTGCACCCCTCCGTGCAAACCTACTACCATCAACAAAGCCCCACCTACCCACCCACTCACATGCTCACTATGTAGTCAAATCAATGGGCCATTTGTCTGATATAAGCAGAGAGTTGCAACTCCCTGATATAAGCAATCCAGTGGTGGTGAAGGGGTAGCTAGACAGGCCAGTTGAAATGAACTTAAAAAATTTGAGGAGACGATGTGCCCTTTGATAGAAACATACGTAGGCGGAATATTTCTTCTCTTATTTGCCTTTTATTATTTGAAAAGTGGATTGCTAATAATGATGACATTTCAGAGTAAAGAATACGGTATCAAGCTACAACTTACACAGTCTGGTATCTTGTCACTGAAGGCAATATTGGAGGCATTTGGCCAAAACAATAATCTTGTAAAGCTATGAGCCAACGGATAGTGACGCTCCGCTCAGATAAAGTCACCACAAACCACCTTCTCCCCAGCTAAACACTTTTCAAGATAGAATTTTGCCAATTAATCTGACATGATCTTATTTGTTACCAGCTCTGTCAGTCTGGATTGGGGATATTACAAAATAATGGTCAAATTGCGACATTTGTGATCATCTATTGAGTGCGCATTCAGTGTCATTTACAGATAGATAAGTGTTCAGGTTTATGTCCACTATTTTGTAAATACTCAGAGCTTCAGAGGTTACGCCCTTTTATTCCATTTTGCTCTGTTCTGAACCCGGGGCCTTCCGACGGCCCCTAGACATCACACATTCAGATAAAACCTTACCATTTCAAAATGAGGCTCAAAGGCATAATCATGGGTAGGCGTATGCGTCTGGCTATTCACAGCCTGTGAGGTCTTCCCGATTATAAAATGTGGACCACTAGAGAAAATAATTAAGGACCCCCATATACGATTTTATGGTAGAACTTGTACGAATATCATCTACACAATACAGCACATATTGCAGACACGTAGGTATCGTGCTGAGTAGGCCTAGTACAGAAACTGCAGAGGACAAGGTAAATGCTAGTATGACGATCAGACGATAGCTTAATTGCATAAAAAGTGAATCCCAAATTCTGCCGGTCTGGAGCCCTGTCTCGGGAAGTTTAGAGCCGAGTCACGAGTTCGGACTGTACGAGACCAAGTCCGAGTCCGAGTCCTTGCCTTCCGAGTCCGAGTCCTTAAAATCGTGACTCGAGACCGGTCTCGAGTACTATAGCTTTGGTAATAAGATCCCTACTTGTTGCTGTTCCATGTAATTGTTCACTCCAAGGCAGGGCTGTACAGACTCAAGGTTAGGCGCAAATTAGAGGCCGCCAACTAAGTAAGGAATGAAAAACGAAGACTAAATTCGCAGAGGAGACTATCATGCACAGAACGTCCGTATAGAAGATATTTGGTAACCTAAACACGCCGTAATCCATAAAACAATTTTTGATTTCTTGCCGTGAGGACAAGGAATCTATGTATTCATGCAGGCGTGTTCGTGTATGTAGGTGTGTGCGCTTGTGTGTGTTTGTGACACTTACCTTGTTTTCACGATATCTCAAGGAAACTCAGATACAACACACTAAGAAACAGAGCCCTATTGTTTTTGGTGGAGGTCAAAGGTCATATGAGGTCACCAGTGGTCAAATACTGAAAACTTTGTTATTACACTATCTTAATAAATCAAACTCAGACAGGTCTCATACTTTGAATGTGGATACACCATATTTGATTAAAGTACCTGACTGGTTTTGGTAGAGGTCAAAGGTCATATAAGGTCATCAGGGGTCGAATACTGAACACCATGTTAATACCATTTCTTAAGAGGGGAAGCTCACATTACTGTCATACGTAGCATGTGGGTGTGTCATACTGAGAAAAAGAACCCTATTGTTTAAAGGGGACGTCGAAGGTCATTTGGGGTCACTAGAGATCGAAAGGTCAAAACCTTGTACAACATCATATCTCAAGAAGGGTAACCACGATGAAGTTTATCCTTAGGATGTAGACGCCCCACATTGACTACTAGGCCCTACTGTTTGTGGAAGTCAAAGGTCATTTGGGGTCACAGAGGTCTAAGGGTGAAAGGGTGAAAATGTTATAAACACGATGTCTCAAAAAGGGTAACCTTGATGGATACCATACTTTGTATGCGGATGTACCATATTCAGTACGACATCCCTACCATTTTTGTGGAGGTCTTTTGTAGTAAAAATAGGTAAACAGTGTATAAACCTGAAAATTACTCATAAACACGATGTCATTAGAAGGGTAAACGTGAGGGTTCTCTTACTTTTTATGTGTATGGCCCATGTAGAGTAGATAGTCCCTAAAGTTTTGGGTGGAGGGCAAAGATGATTTGGGGGTCATCAGTGGTGAAAAGTTCAAAACTATGAAAACACGTAAGAGTCTCTTTGATAGATCTCATTCTCAGCATGGGGCTTACCTGTATGAATAATAGGTTGCTTTTGTTTTTTATGGCTGTCAGGGGTCATTTGAGGACAACGGAAGTCAAAATGTGAAAATCTTGAAAAGGGCTAATCACGATATCTCAAGAAGATTAAAAACAATGAAGGATCTCATACTTAGCGTGTGAATGAACAATGTTGAGAGGATGATCCCTTTTGTTTTTGTTGGAGGTCAAAGTCCATTTGAGTCACCAAGGGTCAAAAGGTCAATACCTTGTAAACATGATTTCCTGCTTGAGAACTTGGTAACCTTGTGAATCAGAGAGGTGCTTTCATGATATCAATTTGTTTGATCTATGCTCATGGATCTTTCATCCTGCACGTAAATGTCAAAACAGTAATTTTATAGCTTCATAATGAAACTATATATGCCAACTTAAAACCACTGTACTATTTTTATACTGTATCCCAGAGGCAAGGAATCACTAAGCCATTTGGCTTTCTGGTTTACACTGCACTTTGTTTCATCCTGTATCGTAACTACCGTGACAAAACAGGCTGCTATTACAGGCTACCAAAACCAGCGCGAAGCGCGAAAGAAAACTTTATAGTACTTGAGTGACGGGCCGGAGATCGATACTGAATGATGCCTTACTGGCGGGGACAACGAACTTTTCTTTCTCAGTGCTGTACGGAAAATTTAAGAGTTAATTAGAAAATATTATGACTGAATTGGATAATTCTAAGTCTGGGTACCGGTACTTCTTTTGTCGCTCCAATAATCCCTCTCGGTCGCTTCAATTTCTCTTTCTCTCTCTTCCCCTCACCTTAAATCCCCCGACTGAGTGATTTTCCCACGACTGGCCACGGAGGTGGGGGAGAGGGGGATCATGTCCCCAGCTCCCCCTTCAAGCACGCTACTGACTTTACTATTGTACCTGCAGTTACACCCGCTAGTTGCAATAAATACAAATTGGGACTTGCCAAAAACTTATGTCACGGATTTCTATGCCGATGTCATGTGCGTGTATTATCTTTAGTTTCCTGTTTAACATATCACAACGAATAAGACAGCGGTTATAGGTTATAATTAAGTTCTGTTTCTCCCCTACACAATAGTTTTGGAGAATGAAATGTGTCTGAGTTGCCCCTTGTTGGGGTGGGGGGTTTGTTTTAACTCGTGAATGATAAAAGGTCTAAATGCAAATTGAATGACTGGGAAAACCGTTTCTTGAAGTTTACTGGCAGCGGCACACTTTCTCAGATGCAGAGGGTATACGTCCTCAATGAAGGACAATGTACTATGTTTTGCGGATTGTAAAATCGTCAAGTCGTGCAGATTGATTTAAGATCTAATCCAGTGGTTCCAAAACTATTTCAACTCACCGTCCCCTTTCGCCGAATGGGGTTGGGCAAACGCCCCCTCCCCCCATATAGCATACTGTTGCCATGAATGAAACGACAATTACAATTGGTGAAATAAAGAGGAGGCATACACATACATTGTTTTTACGTACGACACAAGGGAAGCAAAACAACAGTGCGGGATTCAAAAAGCTGATTCTCTTTTGTGATGGTGAATCACAAAGTTGGGGTTAGAGACGGAGAAACTTTTTTGAATTTTACAGATACCAAAGGCCCACCGAAGTGTGGACAATTCCCACAAGGGGTCCTAATGGGGCTCAGGGGCAATGTCTCAATGGGAGAAGCTCCGGGGTATTACCAAAATTGTCGACACAAAAATGAGGCACTGTAAGTCAATTTTGACTGTTTTCCGATTACCTAATATTTAATAACCTTAAAATTGTCACTAGAGATTACAGAAATCACCCACAGAACTACTAACGAAGGTTCCCTTTGAAGCTGCAAGGAACTTTTCCTGTGGGTCGTCGCAAGAGGGATGGTAGAGATCGCATGGGGCTTTAAAAGACTTATGCCACTCAAGCTGTCCTACTGGCAAAAATAATTAGAAAGCTGAAACTGGCAAACCGTAAGATTGCATTTTTAAAAACACTTTAACGTTTTACTTGTGTTTTACTTCATTATACATTGCAAAAGTTATCTTTTATGTTACAGTTATCTGCAATTTTCACTTCTGTCAGTATGTCATGTTGATGGACAGCACGGAAAACCTGCATTCGAGTAAAAGTGGCGGGACAATTTTTAGCCATGGCCCTTCGCTCACCGCTTTCACTAGGATGCTTCTAATGGGAATATGAGGGTTCTCGCTGAGAAAATTTTGAAATTAATCACTGTTTGATGCAATGTCGTGAAACCTAGGGCTACAGGTAATTCACAAACTTTTTAGTGCACCTGAGGAATGAATGTTAGACCTATTCGACTTGTTGACGTCATCTATCTCCTTTTCAAGGGAACGAGTTTGAGAGCTCAGCTGAAGGAAACCTTTTGGAATCTTGTAAGGCCCCGTTTAAACTTAGTATGTCATTTTTTCAAAACGCCCCCTGCAGCCCCCTTAGAGCTCATCGCCCCAAGAGTTACGAAAATGCCCCCAGGGGGTGATAACGCCCCCGATGGGAACCACTGATCTAATCAATTCGCCAGATATCCACCCCTGTTTCTTTCATCAACTCGATATCAGTTCGTGAACACCAGTATGTTTACTGCATGCAATAAAGAGAGTGGCGCCACTAAGAGGGTGGGAGCCTCCCCCGGTCAAGATCTTTTCCCACTTGCCCACAGACTGCTACTGTGCAAAGGCATAGCATTGTACAAGAGCAATGGGAATACATAACTTTTACTCCCTCAATTTCTGCTTCCTCCCAACTTGTCTCCACTTTTGAAACCCTGGCGGCGGCGCTCATAAAGAGCCATATTATGTTAACGACGCTACCAAGTGAAAAAAAAAAACAATGCAATAATATGGGCTTCCACCTACTTCTGTTAATCCTTCTGACAATCAATTTCCACGCTGTACATTTTGTCCGTTGGTTTTAAGTCCACATTTTCTTAACATTTCACCATCTGAGAGCATGTAGTTCACTGTAAAACTCAAAAGTAAGGACAACCTAAGAAATTTGGGGTAACTTGGGGACTATTTTCTATTAAAGTTCAGCGGCTGAAGTTCTGATAATATAGAAATGCATACTCGGAGAACTCAGTTGACTGAACTTACGATCTCCATACTGTTACTTCTCTAAGTCTTTCCATCACATTGTCTTTTATAGTGTTGAAACAGGCGCGGATCGGGGGGGGGGGGGATTGGGCTTTCCCCCAGATCTCTAGCAAAGCTGCGCGGACCCCGATCAAGGCTTCTTGCCTGCAGTGCTCACAGGTTCGTGCGTAGCTCCCACTCAGTTAGCCAGTCCTTTTCTTAAATCTTGGACCCGATCCGGCCAGGCCCGTAGCCAGACAAGGTACTGTAGGGGGGCAAAAATTTTTCCAGGGGGACGAAAATTTTTCCAGGGGGGCCAAATGTGTACAAATGTAATAAGTTAATGGTAAGATTCAAACTCTCTGGGGGGGGGGGGCAAAAAAATTTCAGGCCCCCCTTGACTACGGGCCTGGCTCCGGCGAAATGTATGATTTTTTAGGTTATAAAGTAATCCAAAGTTCTTTTCGTCCCCACTCATAATATTAAATGCACTTTTTGTGAACTGAACGTTTCCAAAAACATGAGACCTCAAAAGACTCGGAATTTTTAGCAAACATTTTTTCGGTGCGCTCCGCGCCAAACGATGTTGGCCCTCCGCTTACTGTCACGTTAAAAGAACCACTAAGGTTCGGACAACGGTGAATGGTACATCGAAAGGATTTGAGTGCTGTGCCACGGCTTACTTTTAGAACCCTGGGGCAGGCCTGAAAAACGCCATTGTTGACTGTTTGGTCATCACATTCTCGTGAGAGGCGTACCGAAATTCAGCAACCTTATATGAGGATATCATTTAAAAAAATGTACATAGTAAATTTTTATATATATAGTCTGACATAAATTTTAATGTGCAAAATGTGGTCAAATCATAAATCGAATCACTATCACCGACATGGCTACCTGCCAAAATGATCACCCGACCCCATGAAAACTATTTGCCACTATCAGTATTACTCCGCGGTCTCGTTAGAGATATTATCATCCAGAGACTGAAACATTTCTTACAGATTTTGGGTGCGATTATTTCCTTGAGATGGGAAAATTTCATCCGTTTAAATTCAAGTCTACTTGAGGTCTTCTTACTTTTTGATAAGGTTATATACTCAAAACAAAAACCTGCATACAGCATTTAACTTTTACACAGTAAAAGTCTTGTCCCAGGCAGGGTCAGTACTTCAATTTATCAAGGCAAATATGGACAGCTTCATGTGTTCACACTTACCTTACATTAGTATATTCCCTATAAAATTGAGCAGAGAACAAGTTCACTATTAGTGAAATCACTTCAGCATGTACTAAACCTCCATGATAACAACACAACGTAAGCTGTAAGTAGTTCAGAGAACTGCGGTCTCTTTTCTCCTAAGTGGCCAGGATCTTCAACTGGCCATTATTTTCTTATTTCCAAGTGATTGGGTCTGTCAGACTTATTTTGTCCTTGACGTATCGGCAGCAGAGCTTTCAGAAATTACCCATCGATGTGTTCTAGGACTAATGGATTTAAGTTATGTAATTGCACTATCGCATATCACAAAAGCTACAAACAGGCAAACAGGTGGTTTTCACCTTTTACCACTAGTTTCTAAGTACACAAAATTTTAACGTATTATTTACATCCGATACAAATCTTGTAAAATACATCTCCCCTTCCACACGCGCCCTTGCGTACAACGTGCAATCACACAAACAAGAAAATAACAATATAATATGTGAACAGTTTAATTATTTATTTATATACATACATGCATACATACATACACACACACACACACACATATATATATATATATATATTGTAACGGCGGGCTAAAAGCCCTTGTTATTTTGTTATTCTAGACATGCTTGTATAATGTTACTTTTTCGTTGCCACAGTCTGTCTGTAAGATCTTGTTTGTCAGTCTGTGCAGGTTCGCTTTAACCTGGGAGTGGGCTGTTTTCGTATTAAAGTTGTTTGTCACGGGGATTAAGTTATTTTTGTACAGGCCATATTCACTGCCGGGGAGTGGGTCTATTCATGGGTCACGTTTTTCTCCCCGTGTTCACTGTAATGCCCTGGCTCGCCTCTACCCAGGGTAGGGATTTAAGATAACTGACAAAGGCTACTAATTAAAGTGTATTGTGTTGAGGCCTGGGTGTGTTAATTAGAACCCAGGCAGTAATTTTTTATTGTTTAGGCCTAGTTTAAATTGTTAAGGTAGTAAACAACTCGAGGAGAAACCAGTTAGCCGGCGTCAGAAACAGACGTGATTTTTTTTTTTACTGACGACGAGAGATTAGCTTTAGGTTGGACTTCACGCCAGCCTAGTACTCAGCCGGCAGGTTACAGATATTGAGTTGGACTTAGTTTATTTTACTCCGATGAGATTCATTCTCTATTTCAAGTCTGAGTTTCATATTGTGTGCTTTCAACCGACTTTATTGGAAATTATACAAGTTCACCGTTTATCCGGTTGTCCGAGTGATTTTTCTGGTGTTCCGTCGCTGTTCCACGACCTGGCCGATTAAAATAAACATCTCGGGCCAGGATCTCCACTCTGCTGGCTTTAACGCTACCCTCGTCAAACTAACACTCCCATATTCGTTACAATATATATATATATATATATATATATATATATATATAATATATATATATATATATATATATATATATATATATATATATATATATATATATATATATATATATATATAACGGTCTAAAAGAATACACTAAAAGCGAAGAACTAAAATTGGCTAAAACCGTGTATTTAAAACTCACGGTTTTTACCAAGGAATCATCTGTTTTGGGGACTTGTAGGGATTCTGATAATTCTTCTTTAATTAGTGATGTTGTCTTCTCTGAAGAGTTGGTTTGTAATAAGTTGAAGAGTTTAAAAGCTAGTAAGGCCCCTGGGCCTGATGGGATCCATCCTGCCATTCTCCATGAATGCTCCGAGATTTTGTCAGTTCCTCTTTGCATTATTTTTCAGAAGTTTCTGGATTCAAACTTTGTACCTGCTGACTGGCGGATTGCTAATGTTACTCCAGTTTTCAAAAAGGGGGATCGGAGCTTGCCTTGCAATTATAGGCCGGTCAGTTTAACCAGTGTTGTGTGCAAAGTTATGGAATCTGTAATCAAGGATTGTTTCCTTAAATATCTTTTAGATAATGGGTTACTTAATCTGTCACAGCATGGTTTTTTACCGAGTAGATCTTGTGTTACTAATTTACTAAGCTTTCTTGAGGATGTTTCCTTATCTCTAGACTGTGGTCACAGTGTTGATGTCATTTACCTTGATTTTTCAAAAGCCTTTGATAAAGTTCCATTAGGTAGACTTATGGTTAAACTGCATAGGTTAGGCATCAAGGGCATTTGTGCTGACTGGATAAATTCTTGGCCCGCTTCTTTTCTTAATTTTCATCAATGATATTGATAGCTCTCTCACATCTAGTATTAGTAAGTTCGCTGATGATGCTAAGCTCTATAGGAAGGTTAGTGATAAGGATGATGCCTCATTACTGCAAAAAGACTTGGATAGGTTATTTTCATGGTCTCAGACTTGGCAAATGTCTTTTAATGCAGATAAGTGCAAAGTCCTTCACTTTGGTCCTAAAAATTTCAGCTATGATTATAACATGAATGGTAGTATTCTGAGTGATGTGACTTTTGAGAAGGATCTGGGTGTAGTTACTACAGGTGATTTAAAGCCATCTAGACAGTGTGCAGCTGCTGCTGCTAGGGCTAATAGGGTGCTTGGAATTTCAGTAGTTTTAGTTAAGAAATTGTTCTAAATCTGTATAAGCAGTTGGTAAGACCCCACCTCGACTATGCAGCCCAGGCTTGGAGTCCCTTCTATGAAAAGGACAAGCTTCTTTTAGAGCAAGTTCAGAGGAGAGCCACTCGCCTTATACCCGAGGTGAGACACCTACCTTATCATGTTAGACTTAAGCATCTTGGGCTTACCACCCTGGAGTTGAGAAGGATTAGGGGGGGACATGCTTCAGGTGTACAAATTTCTCTCTGAAAGGAATCCTTTGTCCTCTTGCAATTATTTAAAGGTTCAATGTAATTCTCGGGTTCGAGGCCATTGTAAGAAGCTAGTTAAGAATTTTGCAAGGCTCGGCATTAGGAAGTTCAGCTTTTCTCATAGAGTTGTTAACGAGTGGA
This sequence comes from Holothuria leucospilota, assembly GCA_029531755.1. NCBI lineage: Eukaryota > Metazoa > Echinodermata > Holothuroidea > Aspidochirotida > Holothuriidae > Holothuria > Holothuria leucospilota. The sequence goes on along the minus strand of CM055969.1, from coordinate 12,743,894 downwards.
ATAGTCTGCCTGAGTGGGTAGTTAACTCCACATCTGTGCACTGCTTTAAGGTTAACATTGACAAGTTCTTCCATAAGTGTGGTAGAATCTAATTGTGCTGGGCTCGTTTGGTGTTGGTTGGTTCTTTGTTTTCAGTTAAGGTTGTATGGACTTCAGGGCATCTTATGGGGCCTTAGCCCTCCTTTGCCCTTTAACCTGTTATGTTATGTTATATATATATATATATATGTATATATATATATATATATATATATATAAATATATATATATATATAAATATATATATATATATATATATATATATATATAAAAGAACTGCAAATGGACAAACGGGAAAATTTCTTTCATTATGTATATATAAATATCATTTTATCAATATTCCATCTCTGTCAACCATGATTTGTGTGTTATATGTTTTTCTGTTTTATATATACATATATATATATATATATATATATACATAAATACATGCATATATATATATATATATATATATATATATATATAAATATATATATATATATATATACATACGTACAACATTAAATTAACACCAGCTACAGCAGAGAGTCTCTATGCAAAAATAGCAGGGAAATACAAATATTAATACAAATTTAACAGCCTATTCTGTTACCCCTGGTTTCACGCTCATGTATTCTACGTACGTGGCGAATAGCTCTTGGTAACGTCTAATCAAGGAGATGATAGGAGCCGTGGTCACTTTCTCGTGCTACAGTCCGGTGATTTTTTTGCGACGGCACATAGATAATAGCTCATCTTTTCCTTGATACAAATTGCACTGGCCGTGGGTCGTCATGCGTGTTGGAATTCGCTTAAGGGTGTTCCACTGAATACTGAAGCTTGTTCATGGACTTCTGAGCTCCACATATACTTGGACAGCTCTGCCTCTTTCCTGTAAGATTCATGATGAGAAGATTTCAAGAGAAAAGTTTGGTATAGCGCCTTGGCTCTTCTCCAGAGAGTCGAGCGCAGTGCAGTTGTAATTCTTTGAAAAAAGTAAAGATTCCTTGTGTTTGTTAAAGCCGGCTTTTAAATTGCATCCTGTCGTTCCTATCTACGTGACTTTGGCTGAGAGACAATGCACGATCTCAGACAGGCTTTCTATATATTATAGGGCGTTTTGATTTGTCTCGGCAGTTTGCAGGAGTTTGGCGTATGGTCATTTAGTTTGTGGTTGAGTAACCCTAGCTGTTGTGAATGCTTACAAGGCTTTTCATATTCGGCATGCCACTGTAGCTTAGTTTGTTTGTTGTTCTTATTGAATAGCTAAGACTTGTGTAGTGCGTGGCCGTGGGGGGGGGGGGGGTGTATGGCCATGGGTCGTAGGAAGATAGGCTACCCAAGACGTTTGTGGCCTCTGGTTTGCTGAAAGGCGGGTTGAGTTACACTCAGTTCCTTCGTCTTCGTTTACCTGGAACTTTGGTTTCGTTCGCTGTGATTGGGTCATGGATGGTTGGGGTCTTCTGTTAACCCACTTGCAGCATACCGTATATATATATATATATATATATATATATATATATATATATATATATATTATATATATATATATATATATATATATATATATATATATATATATATAAAGCTTCTCGACTCAAGGTGTATGTTATATGTGTGTGTGTGCAGTTGTAATTCTAGTCTTTTCATCCAAGTTTACATAGCCTATATACGTTTTCAACTAGAATTCTGTGAATCCTTCTTGATCCTGATCACACCTCTGAAACACTATTGTGTTCCAAGCTTTGCATTCTCTTGTGTGTGTGTATATATATATATATATATATATATATATATATGTATTTAGCATTGTACCTTGACTATGTGATTTTATCACATTATATTGTACATTTAAGGTCACGTGTCATTAAAGAGTAAATTGCAAAAGTAAGTTGCAACATCCCCACATGGTCCACGTCTCAATAGGCCAGTAGTGAAAGTGGGCCATGAGCGCGGCACCCTCTTTCCCCTTCTGGAAATTAAAAAAAATTACTATTTAGCATATCTCATCCCCTACAAATATCTTCGCTCCTTGGAACTTATCTCGCCCCTTCCGTGCCTACGGTCCGGTAACCGACCTGCCCGCTACCTGGATCTAAGGTTTGCATTGGAACATTGTCTGATGCAGGCGCGGATTCAAGGGGAGGGATTTCCCGGCCTCAGCCCCCCCTTTTCGCCACATCAACAATAACAAATATGCGAAAATTAGCATAATGTTGTGATCAAATTTAACTGTGTTGTAAACGTGTATTTTATCACCTACTTTTGTAATGGAATATGGGTATTCGTTTTAAATGTTAGAACCTTTGCCATTGTTTTTCTTAAGTTATGACTTGTGTGTGAGTACGTGCAGATAGATTGCCCCCAAGAATCCAGCGCAGCCGTCAACAAATTAACTCGAAAAGTCTAATTGATACGTTATTGGTTATTATCATTATGAAACGTGTAACGAACGAAAAGTCCATTGACCTGCTGTTGTACTCTGTTAGAATGTAGAGCATACAATAACGCTTTGGGACGTTTTCATTAGCACCAATAATATTTTACCTATTATCAAGATTCAATACAAAATTAACCATAAAATCCATAACTTTCATGATTTTCTTGTCCACTTGTCAAACACCTTGAAGCTATAACACATAAAGAATAAGCTTCACTTTACCTCCATTCTGATAGCGAACCTAATTAGAGCTAGTTTTGATATGGAGTTGAAATTACCAATTTCTCCTTTTTCAGTTCAGAGTTCTGTATAAGGATAATTGCCCCTTTTCTAACTTTTGAGGAAATTAAGGCACGTCAGATTCAGTTAAGATAGCGGTAGCCTTGCAGTCTCCGATTAAAATGGAGGAATTTTGCAATATAGCACCACTTTGACATCCCACATTTCCATAGGCCTTGGCTCTAGAACTTAATAATGTCATAATCCCTCAAACCTTAAAAAGCCACCATTAACTCATCATGTACGCATCATTTTACACCTTCGTTTGAAAGAGATTGCCGATTTTTTTTTTTTTTTTTTGGGTTTTGCAAACACTTTGGATATTTTATGTTTCATGAGGCATATTGGAGAATATTGAAAACTGCACAGCGTTTCAAGTTGAAAGCACGTCTCACTTCAAAAGAGGAAGGGAAAGGATTTATACCTAAATGCTAGATAAGATTGTGTCCATAAGTTAATGGTTTTACACTGAACTAAAATAGGTTTAAACGATCACCCTCTAACAATGAAAAAAAATAAATGAGGGGTTTTCTCCAGGGCAGTTTGTGGACGACGTGCAGATGGTTAACAAAATGAGATGCTTCCATTTCAGTCAGTAACGATGCAGTTTTACACACACACGTGACTGGTCTTAAATAAATTGTTGTAAATAGCATGACGTGTACCGCACATGTAGGCAGTATGCATCAAACTTAGCAATAATATGTAGCTGATATGTAACATAAAGACTTAAGCCTAAAGAACCAAATTGTGCGACAACAATTTTTTAAGAAAACATCTGGAAAAAATCCCTGTTGCTTTCATTTACATATTTAGGGTCAGCAACCACACCTTACTAAAATAAATCCCATGTATATAGCCCTGGGGTGGTGTCAAGTGTGGAGAATGAAGGACCCTGTATGCCCCCTCTCCTGTGGGATTTTCCTCCAATTCGTCCTTAGTGGATACAGTGGCTCCGACTGTTTACTTGTTTTTAATCTCAAGGAGGGCTGATGCTTTTACGACAAGCCAAAAATTTTGCTTTGCTAAGGACAGGGGTGGAACTCTAGTTCAACTGGTTATTTTTCAAGTTTTTATTACTGTATGAAGTAGAAATCTAACGAAATCGTGGATGCAATATAGTGATGCTTTCAAGTTTTATTGTATTGGAGACCTTTCTTTCTTTTCAAAACACCATAGCAATTGTTATTTCATCATAAGCCAGATACATTTTTTTGCTAGACACGTTGTACTATAAACCTGCATATAATTTATTTATATCAAATATTCAGGCTCGTCCAAATTATAAAAACAAGCAAATCGAAACAATAAAATACTTGTATTTTAACAGAAGACTTATACCGCCCTAGAAAGTTTCCAGTATACCGGAAAATCAAAGTTGTACACATTTGACAATACAAATTCTCATTTAAAAGAATACTCCGGACACAAACTTTTTTGATATGTCAAGGAGGATATAAATCGCGTCATGGTGGACCTTTCGTGCAACTTTCACGTTTGGCTCTTGAGATATTAGTAGCTGAAATAATCACAGTTTTTACCAGGTGAACTTGAAACAAGCATAATGCCATTGCGTTACATTCTTTATTTTATCGTATTACTTAGACAGTGGATTGATTATTGGTATCTATTTTGCCAAAAGGTTTTGCCAAGTTTAAAATATTCCAAATATTCCAAATTAGATGAATATGATAAAGAAGGAAAAAAAAAATAAAATGATAATAACTGTGATTACATGACACGCCTGCTTGCTTCAAGTTCACTATCATTTAAAACAAATGTGATAACTTCAGCTGCTTATTTCCTGAGAAGTTGAATGACATTTTCACCAGAATGCTTAGATAAAGTTCCTCTTCAATACAACTAAAATAAATCTGGGTACGGAGTATTTATTTAAGGTTTAATAGTCCATGTTTCAATCGTACAGCCATTAGATGTATTATCAATGAACTGCAATTTACATATTATGGCTATGCACAATTGGCAGAAGGCATGTTTATACCATAATTATTAAATATAAGAGTTCTCGGGAAAAAAGAATCAAAATTGAAAATATTTCGCCGCCATTTTAACGGTGTTTTCATAAAATGTTTGAAAGATATGTACTGTAATAGAATTTCATACATTACAAATTTGTGATAAAACATTTTTCAGGAATTCATACCACAAAGTGCAAACCTGATACGTCACTAGTCCTATACCGTACAAACAGGTTAATAGGTTAAGAGACCGTCGTAAATTTAATACGTAGACTATACTTATTCATTTCCTCTCAGAAAGCTTATGACAGAAACAAACGTGTAACATGAGTAAATTTTGTTTAAATTTCATTATCTTCAGAAAGGAAAGAATCATCATGTACTCCTGAGAACTAATGGATAAACTGATGACAATCTTCATTTTCCCTCGGAGAAAAAGAAAATACATTTGGATTAAGTACATACCCTATTATCCCTGATGTCTAATTTCTATAGCTCGGGTGGCAACGTTTAACTTACACTGTACCGTACTGCAACCTCACTAATCGTTCTTTGCAAAACTTGATTATTCAGATGAAAAAGTATGATATTACCATGGAAACCACTTAAGAATATCATTCAGGTAAGTAAGGTGATCTCTGGCTAATGGTCCCGCTCAACAATCCCGCCATATCCTAAGCGGTAACTCGTATCTATGCCATCTAAAAGTTGGCTTTGTGAGCCTATTGTAACGCCAGAAGTAAATTAAGAGGCCTGACTACAATACGCAAGCCGTAAGTGGTGAATCTTGAGCGATGTTGCATTTACTGAAAAGATTAAATGTATTAGAAGTCAATTTTATTTCCATAAGGCTGCTGATGGTTGTATGCAATTATGTTAGACTTTAATAATATACTAAATACACCACGTGACCTATTTGTGTCTTAAATAGAAGAGTCTGATTTCTGTTGCCTCTTTCAAGGGTGTACTCAACTATATGAAATATTGCAGTTGTCTATTTTGCCAGAGAGTGTTCGACTTATTTTCGTTTACTCGGAACGGTTTTGGGTCATAAATTGGACTCAAATATATCGCAGAATGTTTGCATAAAGACATGCACAAATGCATTGGTTAATTCTGAATTTGAGGATGCCATTTGCAAATTTTGGAAGTCTCTTTCTAGACTTAGAAGTTAAAAAGCAATCAAGGTTTAAAGGCAATTGTATGCCAATTGAAAATTGACAAAACTGGATGAGACACGAGTATGGTGAAGTACTCAAGTTTAATATTGAGTAGTGTGGTCGGAAATCGAGTTAAAACTTGGAGATATGAATAGACCGTTGCATAATGTAATGGTCACTCTAAAACTTATATCTTAAATTTTAGTGGCACAAAATTGCTAAAAATTCCCTCAACGTTTTCCTTAATTTATTACTTCATTCCCTCAAGAGTAAGCAAAGTAGTTCACTTTCATTACGCGGAGTAGTGAATGCATTTTGCATATTTTTTGTTCCTCTTTTCTCTAGACATCGATAACAGATCGCTTACTTCTAATGTTCCATACATCCCGAAGCTGAGGAATTAAAATACACGGGTGCTCCCAGGTACTTACACTATTTTTCAATTCGTCCCATTGGGTGAATAGAATATATCAGACAACGACACTTTTAAGAGTCCCCTTTTTTCTTGCTGTAAAACAGGAACACACCGGGGACTACAAACTTCACTAGGCCTCAGGAAAGGGCAATACTCGGAGGATTTGATTTCCTTTATCCATTAGTTCTTGAAGCATCCATTTCAAGTCAAGTTACTCTCTTGGACTGTACACAGCTCGTTCCGCTAATTTCATCTAAGACTGCTCGCGACACCATTGCATGTTCTTCGGCAACTCTAACATGCTTTCAGTTACAAGTTGTATTCTAATTTACAGTATTGTCTGCGAGAATTAAATGTAATGCGTGCAAATGTTTCTTACAACCAAGTACGTAGTTGACATCGAGTTATCCGATACCTCATAAATATCTAACTCTTCCCTCTTCACCGTGCAATGTTTAGGGTATACACTGTTCATGATTCTTAAATGATCCGTCGTTGTTGAAGGCAATGAGGCGCCTCCTCTGGATAACCCTGAACTTAATATATCAGTCATAAATGACTGGAAATTGGTGACGTGACACATAGAGGAACTTGGGGCAAAATACAGATATGCCTGTCAATATTTACACAAACGTTATTCAAAAAGGGCACTTCAGTAAGCATTCCGGAAAGCAGCAGGATCATAATATACTGTGGACATGAGTAGTAAATAGTACGCAAAACATGCTGCAGATCGCATGTTCCATCTCATTGAGTCAGTGTCCAAGCAGTAAAGATGAAGGATAAGTGATGGCGGAAACGGGGAAGAGGGAGGGGTCTTTCTTCCATTTTTCAAATAGAGGATTCACAGTAGGGTGACGTATAAGGTTCTTCTAATATTTCTGCAGTGTAAAATAAAAGTTCAGTCACAAATAACGTTTGATTCATTGAAGGTACAGGTAACGTTTAAAACTCACCAAGCCTTTCTCTCAATTGCAGTCTGCTCCGCCCTCCACAAATTGCCAAAAAAATGGTAATTGTGTAAAATTTATGAACATATCGTTTTAAAATTAAATTGTTAAAAATTTATAAAAAAAACTTTTGTTCTTCCTTCACAGAGGTTGAATCCCTACTACGAATACGGAAGGTTTACCTGGCTTGGGTTGTTGACCGACTCTGTATAGCTTTCACTGCACGGATCAGCGGTGGCTCCAGGTTGGGGCAGGGGACATGCCACTGGGGATCCCCGTCTTCGAGGAGATTTGATAGGTACGATAAAGTGTGGCGAATTATGACCCCTACGGTTTAATTGTTTTACTCTCTAGGAAAGCAGATCCTTCAAGTATTGAAAATAAAATCAAATTTTCTTCAATAAAAAGTAAAACCCAAACTTTTCAAGTGCTCTGCAATAACCCCCCCCCCCTCCCAAATATTCAAATTCTCTTGAATAAAAGCCCCAAATCTTAGCCCGTGAAGAGCGAAAAGTTTAGCATACGCCCTACTTTCACCCAACCCGTTTCCTCAGTTGGGCCTAAGTGGCTGGCCCACGTCTGGAAGCTTGTCCCACCATCCCCCCCATAACTCGTTGGCAAATCCTCACGCCATCCCTGGCACTGATTTTCCTAGCGATGAGCTGAACCGAACACTTCGCTAGATAATAAAGGTTACCGTACTAACATGACGTGATATTGAATTCTGCAAGTGTCAGTGAGCATGACAAGTGATTTAAGTAACTGAGAAGCACAATCCCTAATCCATTGATCATAGTCGAGCTCGTGCAAGTTTTGGAGGGAAAATCAGTCTGGGATTTAGCAATTGTAATTGATTTCTATTGACATTTGTTTTACGATAATAAGTCTTTTCGCAATTACGATTGCCGTAAGGAATTGTGGAATGCAAGGAAGACAAACAAACCACGCTTGCCATACATAGTATGCGAATTCACGTAATTTTGGACAGATTATCAGACAATTTTTTTAACGCAAGGCTCATATTGTTCAAGGCACAAACCCACTGGTAAGAATACTTCTTACACTCCGAGCTGATCGATGATTTAGATGTCTTCTAAACTAACCGCAGTTTCGTGGTTCGTGTTGTAGGTACGGCGGTGTGTATCCCCAGTTTTGCAAGATGTGCGCGTGCACAGTCGAAATTGAGAAAAACAAGGGCGTAGAGAAAGCGGAAAGCGGGGGAGGGGGGGGGGCTAGGGGGGCTTAGCCGCCAGTCAAAAATGTGGGGGGGGGGCTGAAGTATGCTTATGCCCCCAAGATCCAAGTGCAAAAACCCCTTGTTTGTCTCTTCTGTAACTTAGAAATGTCAAAAATTTGCAGTAATTTTCCTTAAAGTTTGTCCAAAATGTTGCACCAAATTGCATCTGAGGACCCGCAAATACCCAAACATTTTCCAAAGGGGAGGTGGACCCCTCCCCAGGACGGCGATCCGAAACAAGGTTCAAGCCCCCCCGCTCCGCCCCCAGTCCCCCCAGTCTCGAAAAGCTTCCTACGCCTATGGCGAAAAAGCTTATTTTCTTGACATTAAAACCACAATAAGTACCTATGGAGATGAGTTCGCGACATGTTTGTTTTCATAGTGAAATTATTGGTGCTCGTAAAATCCATAAATACATGTTCGACGTTAGTGGTACATCACTATCATAGTCAGTCATTGAAAAACATTAAAGTGTACCTTAAGTCATAACCATAAGAATAAATTTATTACACAGGTTGAAAAATAAATTTTATTTGTCCAACTCCCATCTTTATAGATTATACAGTCGCTGAGATATAAAGTGGTGAAATTGATTCATTTAACATAAAATAGAAAAGTTATAATGTCCTTCTTTTACAACTCACATTTCCTGCTTTTGTTTCGTTTTGAAATGAAATGTTTACATGACCTTGATTAAATAAACCTTTTCTTGCATGTCATGTGACGAGAGGGCTCAGATGGTTAAGTCATCCTAACAGGGAGTTGCTATTTGACACAGTTTGGGATAAGGTGCAGAGGATTTACGAAAAAAACAAGCAAAAACAAAGAGTGTAATCTTAGCAGAATAGAAAGTGATGTCACAAATTAATTGCGCAATGTACTTTTTCTCTTGAGTGAATAAACGTCAGCATTTTATATACTCAGTATACGAATTTCCTTTGATAATGGGAGTTGGACAATAAGATTCATCTTTTAACCCTTGTATGATACATTTTTTGGCCGTTTTTGATTTCAGGTACAATTTATCTGTTTTAGTCTGTGCCTCATTGCAGGATACCTTCAGCAGTGTAAAACCATTACAGACAATAGATATGATCCATTTTCTACATACGTACCAAATTACTGGTGAAATTAGCAAGTTTTTAATGTTTAAGATTTAAGATAATCGCAACCACTAGAGAAATTGCAATGCTACATTTTCTGACGAGCTCTTCAGAATCTCAGGTAATTTGGAATAAATGTCGATAGTACGGATATTAAGAACCATTGATGATGACAAATCCAAACTGAAGGGTGCTCAAACTTCTTTAATGGTTGTGTGCAAAGGAAATGTATTTTGCCTGAAATGTTTCCTTATTAGTAATAAAATCCATTTTGATGCATGAGATCTTACTGTATTTTAGAGATCATTATTACCTAATAGATCTGATGGATGAATATTAAACGATTGCGTGTACGAGTGAGCTCTCTTTTTATCACCGGGAATAATGGGTACTGAATTTTGGTAAACAAACTAGAAATTTTAATTTTTGTGTACTTTCAGTAGGGGTGCTTGTAAGTAGACGTGATGAGTTTGTTATTCATTCCTGCACCCTCCTTTCTTCTGTGTTAACCCAAGGTTGAGAAATACTGATCATATCGAATTGCCACCATGAGATGGCGCCTAGCGCTAGTTTATGATGCCTTCTTGAACATCCAAAGTGACCCTTCCCTCTAGCATAAAGCGCCGATAATGACCGCCGTTAGATTATTTTGTTAGCACTTAGCAAGTTAAAAGATTTCAACCTGGTGGGGTCGGCGTTCGTCCCCTGACTATATGAAAGCTCCACCATGGGAGGTTAGAAGAGGGAGGAAACAAGTTGCCCTTCACCAGGTAGGTATGTCTGTTACCATGCTGTAATCACGATATAGATACGATTGGAAGTCGAATCCAAGTCAAAGTCATCTTCATGGGAAACTGCGAAGCAGACTTGAATATCTCTCAAATCGATTTTAAAGAAAACTTATCATTTCCTTCTTGCAAATGCTATAAGCCCATGGCTTTTGAACAGTAGTGGAATAGCCTATTGAAAAGCTTTTTGGGTAGTACTCCTGTAACTTTAGTCGCAATGGACAATGACAGAACTAGGCTAGTGTATAGGTCTAGTGGTATAGGAATCGGGGCAAACCTTTCTTCTGTACAGCAGATGGTCCGTTATGACTGATCAAATTCGAGTGTTTCAATTTTTTTCGAAAACGAATCATTTTTCCAAGGTTTGTTGGCCTCGGATTGTAAAAAAAGAAAAAAGGAGGGAAAAATCTGTTACTGTCTTTGGTCACATAGTAATCTAACCTTCTCCTTTCTCCCTAACCCTAATTTTGAAACAAAATTTTAAATTTTTGGTTTAGCAGTTTTGCCTGTCTGTTCTAAAATGGCCTTCGGTCATTGGGGCGGTCCTGTTTTTCTCACCGGGGCTCGGACATTCCCATTTACGCCCCCTGTGCAGGAGATAGAAGTAGTAAAAAATAGTCTACATTATGTAATTTGTAGTTTACATGTATATTCTGTTTATTCCATTGACGTCCAACAGCCTATTATGATTAACTATATAAGATTAATTTGTCTGTACAATTAATTTATAGCTCTTTACATACTTACGTAGGCCTTTGTACACAATATCTCCATATAACCTCAGTGAACACTTGTCGGACAAATCATAGCAAGTAACAAATATACATCGTCTAACTTTACAGGAAAATAAAAGAAACATAGGTTTAAATCTTAACCGTCTCCAACACAAACACGCATGCGCTCATGTATCTTTCTCAAGTGGCAACAGTGAACAAAGCAAACCTCAGATTGACAGAGTAGGGGAAGATTTGAAAAACATCAACTTTATAAGAGAAGATCGCGAAATCACTCACTATCTAGACGTCATCGGTAATAGCGATAGCGATGATTTATTGCTAATAGGGAGAGCAATGGGTTTACCTGTTTGGGTCTGCTATAACAGTCATCGCTAAAACCCATCTCAAGAGACGCAACTTTGAGATACAAAATCATTTGGCCTCTGGTCTCTGAACTAATGTTGGAACGACTATAGGTATCGGCCGATATTCCCCATTTGTATCCTGTATCGGTAAAATTTACCTTAAATGCCGATATTACCAAACTGATATTATCGTCTCATATGTCATGAAAATGGTACATTATTTGAGTATTTTTGAATGAAAGTTCCAATATTTTACCCTCATCAAGATGAAACGATACTTCATTGTGGTGTTTCATAGCCTATGGTAAGCTGCCGAATACTTTTTTCCAAACATCGGTATCCGATCTGTATCATCCGATGCTGAGAACAGACATATCGGTATCGGGAAAATCGGTTGCTTGCAATATCGGTACTCTACACCTCAGTGGAAGCTATTGCAAAAATCGATCCCTCAATTGCGATGGATTCGAGGGTTAGAGATGTATATCGGAGTTAGCGATGATCGCTAAACATTAGTGAAATCGGCCCAGGTAGTTTGCTAAGATGACACATTAGTATGGTTTCTTAGTGCTCTTTGTCCCAAATTCAACCTTAGATGGCTTGTAGCAAATTATCAATTTATTTTGAACCTTGACATTGATTTTATGATGGAACTTTTCAAAAGGTACAGTCTGTTACTCAAATAGAGAATCACTTTTGGAATTTTTAGCGAGGTCACTTCAAATGGAACACGCTAATAAAGCATAGGCCTACAATTGTCAACGAAGTGGCAGAGATTCGTGTGAAAAGTGAGTTTGTAAGAGAAGGGTGGGGCCTGAAGCAAAATAAACTGTGTGAAACTTTGAAAGTCACTGGTATCATCTCCAAAAACATACCGGGCACACCTTCTCAAACTCGGGATTTCAGCCTAGCTTGTGAACCCTTTACAAACAATCTGCTGCATACCTTATGAATTCGAGAAATCTGTTTTGCATTAGTCAAGATGTTGTGTAATGTACAGTGAACAGTATATCCAAATCAGAATTTCTCAAGCTTTTGCAACTCGAGATCCACTTTTGAATGTTAAAATTACCAGAGAACCATCTTTCACTGAAAAATGAAGTTCCACTTATTTTTACAACTAAATCATACGAGACAATTATCAACATTAAGCAACGTATAGCCAAATTCCAGTCACGTTGGATGAGATAAAGTATATCAAAAAATAAAAATAGAAATAAAGACCGGTCGATTTCGCGGACCATAAGACGGCGCTCCAAGACCACCTGTTTGAGAAATGCTGATCTATATGATCTGTCCATCTCATCGACCAGTCAGATTGGTTAATGTACATTTGAACTTACAGCTCCAGTTTGACACCCTCTTTGTTAATTAATCGCACAATTATTTTGACGGATATCTGAGAATGTCTTTAGGATGGTGAAAGCCTGTACTCAACATAGAAATAGACAGTTACTTATTGTAAATTACAACTCCTTAACAGTGACGGATCCAGGACTCATTTCTAAAGGGCTAAGTGAAGAAGCGACGTGAAGAACTGCTCCGCCTGCACGAGGCAAAGGGTGTGGGAGATGTAATGGCGTTGGGTTAAAGGTAGGCGATCCTCCGGTGGGATCCACGGGTAACGCCCGGTGGGGAACCAGGGCAAAGCCCCTAGAAGGCCTGTGGTGTTTAGGCTACATAGCTGTTGGCATTAGAATAAAGCATTTAACGAACTTCAAATGGTATGTGATGCGTACTAAATTGACCACAAATCGCATGTGACATTATTTTTGTAACAACAGACTAAAGCAGGGTGTTTTAATCTTTTGTTACTCGAGGTCCAATTTGATTGTTGCAATCACCCTAGAGCGTAGGGCCACGTTTCACCATGAACTGAATAAAGAAGGTCTACTTACAGCATGTATAACTTAAAGGGGAATTTTCATGATCCCAGACAGTTCCAATTCTCCCAACTATGCATCTTCTAGCTCCTCCCATAACTGTAAGAGGCTCTTCCTTGTGCAAGAATAAACCTGTTTTATTGCTTAAGGCCATGTTCTGGTGAGCACACAAGGCTATAAAATGTGATAAAAGTACTCTCTCTGCCTTGTGTGGAATGTGGGCTACTCTGCATCTTTCAAATTTTCAAACTTTGATGTCAGTCAAACAGCAGTCACCAACTGAGAATTTTGATATACATACACTAAAAATATACTTTGGGGTGATGACAGTCTGTCTTTAACTTACATGACAAGCTTCAACACTAACCAACGTATTCTACTAAAATTCCATCTGTGTGGAATGAGATACATTATTGTTAAAGCTAAAGAGCAGTCGCCCCAAAAATATTTGGAAGCATCAACTAAATCTTACAAATTTCCTGTTAATTGCCCTGTACAAATATCTGTCACGATTTATCCAAACAAAAATATTGCATTTTAGAGTTAACCTAAGAACTTATCCTGCATGAACTGAATAATTCAGTAACAAAAATGTCATCACATGACTTAAACAGAGTCATTCATGAAGTAGGATGCCGGTCTACACTAATTCCAAGTGGAGTGACTGCATTTTCCCTTTCAAACAAATGAAGGAAAAATTGAATCCAATTTCCCGGCTGACTTCACGGCCCACCGGACGGCGTTCCGTGGCCCACCGGCTGAGAAACAATACATGGGCATTGTGAATTGGAGGAAGGGTGGTGGTAGGAATCGCATAGACCTTTAGGCCCATAACAATATCAGTCATGTTTACCTTTAGCAAGTAATTATGGGACAAGCGCGCTCTTGGGTTCGAGCAAAGAGCAATGATTATTTTCTTGCCTAAAATATTTAGAAAAAAAAACATCACGTTCATTTCATTGGAGTATGAGCCAACGTACACATTTTGTCTAAGATATTTTGTTCAGGGAGTGGTGTGGGCCAAGGGAAACTTCTGGGTCAAATTACCCTATCCTGATCCCGTAGATCCGCCAGTATGGTATTTTTGTTTAAATTCTCTTCACAAAAGTGCATTTTTGAAGCAGTTTGTGCATAAAATAAGAGGATATATCCTTGCCTCAGAGACCAACAACCAGTGAAACGGACATTACTTTTGTGCACAGTAGCTTATTCAAAACTTATCATTAGGGAAGAAGACATATCGATGGCATTTAGTGACTGAAGGTTGGATTTCAGAGAGGGTGACCAATTTCTAAGAGTGAAAAGGGTATTTTTTAATTCCCAGTGCAAACTAAGTAGTTCTGAAGCAAATTAAACTTAAAGGAGCTGAGTAGCCGCCAAAGTAGAATAAATTCTCGGACCCGCCGACTTCGTTACGTCACATCCGGTTATGCTTCTTGGTTTATCGATTTGACCCGATACCGATACTTATCAGAGCCAAGCACGCAGTGTGTCTGGTGTAACAGTACACTTGTTACTCTCGTTAACAGTACTAACGTTAGCCTAACTTAGTCTAGCGTTAGGGCCTAGGTCTACCACGAAAAACAAACTCATTGATAAAAAAAAAAAAAAAAAACAGTTTCAGTACCTGTAAAATGCACAATGTTGTTCATGAACCTCCTGCAGATGATGCGCGAAATAGGCGTGTGCCTTGCCACTAGTAACGCCAATATACTACATACGTACGTACGTTGTAAGTTGTGTGTGCTACATGCCTGGGTAGATGCATCGATCAGAACCGATACAAGTGGAAACGATTCAAAATTGCCGGTGCCGGAAGAAAAAGTAACGAACTAGAAATTCAATAAAACAAATTGTAAAATATCTTGCAAGTGTAAAATCAAATAACCCAAGAAATAGTATAGGAACGTTATCGCAAAATTACTTTGCAAGATTATTTTAAATTAGAATATAAAACGCATTAGGATTAATATTTTTAAAATTAGCCCCGCACAGAAGGTAATCATCTTGTTTCGTATGATGTATTTATTTTGGAAGTACGCCACTGTTTAGCTCCTTTAAAATAACAGAGGATAGTTTTTCACTTTAGAGACATCAAACTAATTTTTGCACAATTGTACCTTTGCTGTCCAAATGCTAAGGGGCGAACATTCCCTGTGCCAGCCCCGGATCCGCCACTGCTTAACATATCTCGTCCTTTGGGAATAGTTTTGCTAAACTCTGAATACAGGGGGGGGGGGGTAAACACCGGGAGAACATACTCATTCGCATTGTAGGGAGTGGAAGTCCTTGCTCATTGGGATAAAGCTTTTCCTTCCTTGCTGAAATCCGACATATCAATTATCGGACCACTCGTAGATATCCGACTTCTTGGGTTTGCTGTCACCTCCGAAGCAAATGTCTTCGTTATGGTTGTTGTCGGGCCGTTCGTGAGTTGATCTTTACCTACACGTCGACGGAACGTGTTTCTGAGTGCACGTCGGTGGGTGGAGCTCATTACGTAAACAATGACCGGATTAGCGCACGAATTAATCAGAGCCATGATGAAATGTGTATGTCTGAACAAGTCACTGACGATCATGTTGCCATACTGTTTTGGTCGGAACTGAAACCATAACTTATAAGAGAAGTAGGGTAACCAACAAACAGCAAAGAAAACGGTTATCGTCATCAACATTTTGGCGACACGTCGGCGAGCGCGAATTTGTGGCACCATCCCAGGTTGTCGCTCGTTGCGAAATGTCCCCGTGCTCTTCATTAGTCGTCCGAAGATATGACTGTAGCACCACGTGATCACAGTCAATGGAATGACGTAGAGCAAAACAAATCGCGAGATCTCGTGAATCCTCGATACTCGTTGGAATTCTTCTAAATTTATACATACCAATCCTCCAAACGTAAGTTTAGACAGAAACATGACGGGAGTTCCCATTAGGATAGAGATGATCCAGATCAGTGCAATCACCATTACCGTGGACTGAATATTTCCAACATGGCCGCTATGTCCAACACGAGTAATAGCCATATACCTTTCAATGGCACCGAACATTAAAGAGTAGACGCAAACGGACTGCGCAACCACCTGTGACATATTCATTAGCTTGCAAACCAGTAGTCCAAATTGGAAGCAAGGGTGTATTTCGTGTTCCACGTAGAAAGGTGCAGACAAGAACATGTAAAGTAAATCTCCAGCCGCCAGATTGGTTACCAATAAGTTTGGAGGTGTCCTAAGAGTGTGGTTGTTTAAAACAGTCACAAGGTAAGAAATATTCACCAAAATGCCGAAGATGAACAGTGCTACGAGGAATCCTATACCAACTTTAACAAAACCTGACATGGGTTGGTAACATAAATGGTCTAAACTTTGATTACCGTAACTGTAGTAAGAGGACGAAGACATCTTGGTTGAAACTGAGAGTAGTGACGAGGTGAAAAGTCTGGCGATAGAATGAGAAAAAGAATCGAATTGATGAATTCATGTCGACAAACACCTCCTCCCCCTAAACGAATATGGGCGTCAATCCATGGGGAAGGGGGACACGTTTACCCCTTTGTGGAGGTTAGGGACAAAGTTTACATACATCCCATAGTTTGAGCTAGCCCAATTGGGGTCCAGGTGGGGCCCAACTCTATCCCAGCTGGGAAAACACTGTTTGCCAGCAATTAATCCAGGTGGAGCCCAGTCGGTGCCCACCTGCTACTTTCAGCTGGGTTATACCCCCTCCCCCATTTTGCACCTAGGACTGATTTTCATGAATATAATAACAAAGAGATTTATGCCAATTGTGCACGTGGTAGTTCCAACGTTTTTTTATTATCCATGACTCGAGTCACGTGAGTTTTCAAGGTGCTTGCATTGTTTCTTTGGCATCTTCGTCAAACTTATGTTTCCCGAAATGAAAATATACTTCATTAAAGTTGTCACTCTAAGTACTACAAAGTTTTAGATTTGACCAATTAGGGAGAAAATGAATAACATTTACAAGGAAATTTCAGTTATAACCTTATTTCATACTGTTTATAACAATGACGGGCATATCGTATTTTTCAGAAGATAGCTAAGAATATTAAATATTCTATCATTAATCCATTAATGGACCGAAGACGCAAGAACAAGGGATACACATCAAACGCTGAGCTGGTCGGTCTAAACTGTAAATTCAGCAGTCAACATAGAAATGAAAAAATTCAAAAAAAAAAAGAGAGAGAGACCCATTCTGCGTGTACATGAGATATTGAACATGTAATCTTGACCATAGGCGTAGGAAGCTTTTCTCAGCTGGGGAACTGAACCTCGTTTCGGACTTCCGTACTAGGGGAGAGATCTAAGGAAGGGGTCCTTTCCCCCTCTGGAAAATTTTAAAATATTTGACTAGGGTCCTTAGATGCAATTTGGTGCAATATACTGGACAAATTTTAAGGAAAACTACTGCAAATTTTGGAAATGTTTACAGAGGAAACAAATAAAGGGTTTTCGTTCTTTAATTAAGGGGCGGAGGCATACTTCCGCTCCACCACATTTTTGACAGGGGGCATTGGCCTCCTCCAGCCCCCGCTTCCTACGCCTATGATCTTGATGACGAGAAACTTCAAAGATTTCTCATCATCAAGATCATAATTGCGTTCACATTGATTGACAAACAAGTGGTCAAGACAACGAACTCATCATCAACACTTTCCGTAAACTTCTACTGGCATTCGTTTAATAAAGTAAACCGTTATGTGACTGTACTTGTTTCTTGCACAGTAAATTGTGAAGCATTAGAAAATATATACATCAGCTAGGTCACGTGACATTCACATGCAGTTTTAGGTGGATGCGAAAACGAGTTTGTGGTGATGATGCGGTCTTAACAAGAGAGCTCATCTTGATGATGAGTTGCATTCACACGTGAATTTTGATCACGGTTTGATAGCTAGCTCGTCATCGGTGGACTAGCAATGTATTGCAGTACGTTTTTACGCACATCTGTGAAATTAAGCGTGCATATGCCAGTGCTATATACATACAGTATACAATGCGCATGAAATAGCTTATATGTAGCGTTTGACTTCCAACATGTGGAAAAACCGGTGACATCATATGAGCGGCACCTCCCTTATATGAGTTTCTTTTGAATGCATAATATACTGAGAAGTTGGAGAACGTTGCCTGTCACAGTGTTTCCACTCTTCCCGAAATTACCCGAAATTCGGGAAATCTGGGTGCACCCCGAGAAATTTTCGGGAAGTGGGATTATTTCGGGAAATCTGGAAATGGCATGTGGCGTATAGAAATGACGTATGGCTTGACAGGGTGAAATCCTGGATCAGATACTAAAGTTAGCATTAAACAAGCGTTATTGAATTTCAGGAAATACCAAACCGATTTCAGGAAATTTTAGATTTCATTTCAGGAAAAATAAATGTAGAGTGTGGAAACACTGGCCTGTCATGAAAATTGTCATGAGCGTACACTATTCTTGACAAGCAAAGCCGGATATGTTCAAATAAGCTGTTCAATAGATCTAAACACATGGAATGATCTTGACATGTTAAATTGCAGTACTGTTGGAGTTTGTCAAGAAACTTGAAACCTTTAATGCCACCCTGCAACACTAAGAATTACACCATGTAAGCAACTATACGCACGGCCTAGTCTTTAATGCTCACAACTGTAATCGGAAACATGAACTCCCGTAGGCAAGTACAAATCGAAGCAGATTAAGATGTACACTTCGTGAATTGCCATTGGAAACGATAAAAGTCGACTGACAGACCTGAAGATAAAAACATACTGGGCTGTGCCTTGACAAATCCTATATAGACAGGCATTTGTAGGTTTCTATCACAAATAGGCCTATACGTAAGCTGTAACACTGATAGTATGCCTACTAACACTAACAGTAACTTCAACCTGCGACAGTGTAAGGACCTGCTACACTGTGGCAAACTTGATTGTGAATCGAAGCTATGAACTGACTTGATCGATAAGAACTCAGGGCTGGGGACTCGAGTTGGATGGACCGGGGGACAACTCAGGCTAGTGACCAAGTTGTCTTATATGGAGGGTCACTTTTTCCATTCGAAAGCAAGTCGAGGTGCATTTGTGACATTCGAATAAAGTTATCAATTTGAAGGCCGTCCAGGTAATGAGGTCTTGTTTAACGAGAGGTTACAGTTGAGAATTAATTAATAATCTAGAATATTCAGATGCTAACTGGCCCCGCATGCGCATTTTTTCCCCACGACTTTATAGGCAAATCATGCCAATGGACCAATCAGCTTCTTGGAAATAGGCCACACCCCTAGTTCCAAAATGACAGCTTCTGTAATTCTGACACCGCATTATGAAAGAACTGGCCAAATAACCCGAATTCCCTTGGCCCTAACCCTATACATAACCCTAACCATGATTTTGAAACAAATTTGAAAAATTTTGAAAATCAAATTTGCCCATAACCGCATGGAAAAAATGAGGCGCCCCGCATTTATAAAGTTTGAAATAAATGTATATCTAAGAGCCGACCGGGTGACACTCTTCATTTGATGTTGTCCTATCCCCCGACCCTCTGACAACACTACCAACCCTGGCAGGTTACTTCTTGGAACAAATAAGACGCCACTGGCTTTTGTTTTAATATTGTGTAAAGCTGAAGGAACAAATTAAACCTATAATTACTACAACTTGGTCATTACTTTGGGTTTATGTCACCTGATCTCATAAAATAGTTTAAAATTGTCCTTTATTTTGCAAACTGTTGCTGTCAAAGATCAGTAACCCACCAAATCACATGCTTTGTGGCCTTTATCTCTAGTAAAAACAATCCACCCCACAGGCAAGTAGCCTGTGATCCCTGCATGCCTTAAAATTCTTGGTTCCCGAGAGGATGTTGTGTGCTGTGGCGGATCCAGAGGGAGTGCCCTGGGTGCACGTGCACCCCAAAATTTGTTTTTATATTGAAAATTGATCAATTGGCTGTTAATATTCTATAGCAGACATCTCACTGTTGCTCTCCTCATCATGGTTTTGAAATAGAAACACATGCACCAATTGAGGGCACCATTTTTTATCCAAGTCCTTCGGATGGATGACACTCTCCCACAATGGGTGAAACTAGTGCACCCCCAAACAAAAATCCTGGATCCGCCCCCGTTGTCAGCACGTGCATTCAAATAAGGCAAGCCTCCTTAAAGCAATATAGACTATCTTTTGCTTTTTACGTGAAATTTGAGATATTCTTCCTTATCTGTTTCCAATATCTTAATGTTTATTAATAATCTCAATATGAACAAAAATTTGTAACCTTACTCGGATTTATTACGAAGTTGTTTGGACATAAAGATAATAATCTACTTATCTCCGGAAAGGAACCCACGTCAGCGGGTGCACTTAGAAAATAACATAAAAATGCTGTATACGTGCAACATGAGATAAGTCTTTAGATTAATTTGGTTCATGTGTCTTTACTTTTACCTTTTATCTCATCAAGAATGGAGTAATATAGTTCTAAAAGTCGGAAAATATAGTTTTGTGGCAATCTTTTCGTTAAAAACGTTGTAGGTAATATAAATTCATCAGCTTAAGATTTAACCAGCTAACCTGCTTTGCCTTTATCCTCTTTATCAGAAGCTGCTAATGAGACTGCGCGCAAGTTACAACGTACGTTGTTGTTGTATGAAGGGATACAAATTACTGGTACTCTCATCTATTCTAACAGAATGCTTTATCCACATTACATACGGGTAAGCAGGATTTTCAAAAAAGGGGATTCGGAACTTAATTATAATGACTATGACCCAGGGTCCCCGTAAGAGGATCCCTGGTCTAAGGGGGTCCTAGCATTTGTAAAGAAGAACATCGAATCATACAGTCATGGTGCATTTAATGCCTCAAAATGACAAGCTCATGTGCACCTTTTAGGTATTAACTACCTGGCTTATGTCACTGCATTTGCACAGAAGTTTCCCAACAATTTTTTTATCATTTTCCTTATACTGACAGTCACTGAAACAAAGAAACAACTGTGACTGGACTGGAAAAGTGGAAAGACTGGGAACTTGCTACAGTCCACTCTCGGCCTCTTTGCCTTATCGGAGAACAAGTTGCGCCGTAGGGTATACACTGCTTAAGTTTGCTCATTATACTCAGTAGTGATGCAAGATTATCAAAATAGTGGCAATGAGGCCAACAAGTTGTGGTAGAATGGAGGATTTAGCTGCAGGCGCCTTGGGAACATGTAACGTGTAGTGTGTACCTCCAGAAAGCCCCTGGGTACCGTCAAAACTCTGGACATCAGAGTGGCATTTTAATCGTCTTTAAATGAGAGTAGGGACTGCACACAACGAAGAAAAGAAAAATTACACTTGCATTTAAACAATGTCATAAAACAGAATCACAATGGTCGATCTGGATACAAAGGGTCAATGAATAAGGGATGAATGGAAGGGAAAATCCCAGAATCTTATTTGAAAGTTGTAGCTTTCAGAAAAGTAATCCAAATGCTATTCCCTGGCAATTACTCTTGGCAACAAAAATCGATGAGCACTAAGCTCGCCGAAAAACCTAGTTTTGGCAAGAAATATGCAATTTTCACGCCATTATAGAGAGGTGCTTAGGTCAGTAGGTCGTAGAACCAGGGAGGCCCTAACACCTCCCTGGTAGAACCTCTTAAGAGCAGCGCTATATCACGTCCCTTGTAAGTTTACAAGAGGCCAGTTAAGAAGTGTGACATACGACTAACTTTTCTTTGCAAGCAAATAGACCATACGTGCTTGCAAAACATGCAACAAAACTACCCATCTTACAAGGAAATTCTGATAGTGAATCGGACTATGAGCTGTTCGAATTGGCTATTGAGAATAAATATTTGAACTTACTTAGTCTATGGTTTCCGGTTGAAATCTTACATAGGAACACGGGGTATTTTACCTCTCAGAACAGTTAAGTAAAATACTTAAGAACTACAGAACTTTTAGGTAAAATTTTATACTGTTACAACTTAGCTTTTACTACCAATTAACTTCATCGAAGTGACAGATGGTGAAATCATAGTATGGAAGGTAGGTTCGATGGACATGGATCCAGAGTTGTAACACCATAGTCCGGACTCGATTCCGAATTCGAGTTGTTTACTGGACTCTGACTTAGCTCGGAACTGGCCGGGGGGGGGGTGCAGCTGGACTCGGATTCAGAGTCGATTCCAGCTGAGTCCACAAAATGGAGTTACATAAATTTTACTTAAGGCTACGTTCTTATTAGTGCGCAGTTCGGTACAGGAATGGTCTCATAAAGACAACTAAATCACAGGGTAGGCCAGACTATTAAACTTGACTTCTAAAAATGACGTTTTCAATCAAATGCACTCGAAAATAGTATAAAAGCATCTATATGATGTGCAATACATTGGCAAATTAGCAGGACTAGGAATTGGAGCGGAATTGTGCTGGAATCGGAATTGGCTTGGAACCGGGTAAGCTGCACTCGGATACAGCCCTGCATGGATCAATCCGAAAAAAAAAAGAAAAATCAATTTTTAGGTTACATGTAGATGCTAGTTATTACAAAATAGTGGGCCTTGTCACAAACACGAAAGCTGCTGCCGGGATCAAGATTTGTGTAGCTTTTTTGTACTTTCATTTCAAATTTTGACGTTGAAGATAAGGGAAAAGCAACCTTTTCAAAATATTCGTCGAAATTCGTCTCCCAAGCCTCGGCTCCTTTCCTTCTCCCTCGGTTAGTAGCCTTGAACCAGCATGTACTCTAAATGACTTGGTTACTCGGACACGAAAGAGGAATCTTTTCAAACGTTCACAGATTTTGGTTGAAAATGAACCAGTTCTGGTCAAAAGCTTAAACCAAAGCTAGTCAAATGTATGACCAGATTTCGGGTTGTTTTTAGAGCCCCCACACAAACGTAGTTAGTGTTTACAAAGTCATCACGTTCTCCAAATGAATCATTATTTGGCCACTCTCTTCCTTTTATTCTTGTGTTTTCGTATTTTTTAGTTTTTCTGATTTTACACAGAAATACTCCATGTATCTTTATTCTTATCAGTGGTGTAAGTAGACATGCAACACACACACACACACACACACACACACACACACACATGTTTTCGAACATGTCGTATCCAATTATACTGACGTGAGCAATGATCACATTTTTACCCTGGCTCACAAGTTGTTAACCTTTTCGGTGAACTAAGTTATTGGTATCAATCGACAATTGCCTTAATCCTAATATTTATTTCCGTATTTCCTAAAATCTGTTATTAATTTGTCTAGAAATAAAGACACCTGAAAGCTTCAGAGAGACATCTTCTTATGACTTTTCCTGGGCGAAAAACGCTCTTTATGATGAAGTATTACTGTGATCAGTTCAGAAACACGATAACATCGAAGGGAAACGATCCATCGCATAAAGGAGCATTTCAAAGGTGGTTATTATGATAATAATACTTGAAAAATGCCATTTGACAGCTTAATTGTTACTAGCGGCTGTAAGACTTGTTAGAGATGTTTCGCTTTAATTGCTAAAGAAAGACGAAATCTGACCAAGCTTTCCCCTTAAAATTTCAGCCTGACTAGAGACTCGGTTGACGATGAGAGTAACAGGATAAATGCTTGCTTAGAAGGCAAACTTTCCGTTTTCAAAATTTACCGAGAAATTTGAATGCAACTAGATGCTATCAAGAAGAATGCTGTGGGGTTACATATCATCTTTTATGAAGTGGCGAGTTGAATCATCTGTTACTAAAACACTTTTGTCTTGCATTTGGTCACGTGATCTTTCAGGCTACCATTGGTATCGTCAAACGAGAGATTGCAATGGATATTTGTTTCATTAATAGAGACAAATATATATATATATTTATATATATATAAATATAATTTCCTGTAGCCACTCTTTCTCTCATGAAACTTGACCTGAAAAAACAACAATTTGTCACTTACTACGGCGTATAAGGGAACAAAAATTGAGCCCCTCCTAGTTCAAACAATCGGTCTGAAGGAAATTGTTTTCTTACTTGCAAAACTGCGCCCACACAATTGAGGCAATATGCCCTAATTATACAAAATGACTTCTGCAAGGCCATCATGACATCATGAATCTGAAGTTAAGTAACGTTGTGGGACAGGAACTCTAATACTGAGTTTGGAGAGCCCCGGAAGCTTTTAAAGTTTCCTAATTTATGATATAAACGTTACATTCACTTTACTTAAAATTGCAGTAAAGCCCTCTGTATAGTCTCTAGCTTACATGAAACGTGTTATCCCCACTGGCGGCGATTTACAATGGATATTTTAAAGGACGAGCGACAGGGTATAGATTGGTCGTTTACCAGGTAGAGAGGAGAAAAACAAAACATCTCCAGGAACACATACCTGGATGTAACCATTATGTCAGGTTTTCCAAGGATCTTTGGTACAAATAATAAAATAGAAATAAATTGTACGTAGACGTCTGAGTGGTCACGTGGGTCAAAGGAGTTATCTCCTGCCGGTAGGGAGTGTACTAAGCCCCGAACCTCTGCAACGTGAGGAAGTTTGAGAGGCACATAGAAAGTTATATGTCGAAAATAAAATGTAGGTATGTCCGAAATCAGGACTAATATAAAGTAAGAGGGACTCGCAATTATGAACTTTTAATCACAAGAGATTGGTGCTTTGACCGCGTAAATAGGTATTTGAAATATTGGGGCCTTGCAACCGGGGTTTCCATTCTCACCTGGGGTTCGAACCCCCAGTCAGTCCATGTAACGGGAGTGGTTTATTCAAAACCAAGCTTCGGTTTCCCCATCTTAAGGGACCTTCCAACTTAAATCCGACTTTTGTTTGAATTGTTCCAGTTGGATAGATACCAAATGATACTTATAAGCTCTAAGATTTAACCTCATTTGTTTTTTTAAAATGTTTGCCATTTAAAGGAATCAATTATAACGGACGGTAATGCATATAGAATACCGGATGAATCATCTTTGATTATCCATGGTCACTTATCGGTCCGTGTAGTATGTATACATACAGCAACAATGGCTTGCTTAAAGTATGGTCTATTGTTATAAAAACTGTGTGGAAATCTAACCGAAAACATGTTAGACGCACTTGGATATGCGACGTAATTAAAACATTAAGACAACCAAGAATATTGGTAACTTTTATGTGAAAAAGACTCCAAAGGTGACAAAACCAAACGTTCCAAGAATCTATAAACATTCTTTGCAGGCGCGGATCCAAGGGGGAGGGGCTTTCCCGGCCTCAGCCCTTCTTTTTCGCCACATCGACAATAACAAATACGCGAAAATTAGCATAATTTTAGTCTAAGAGAATACTCATGGGGGTTTCACCCCCTTTTCAAAATGTCTGAATCCGCGCCTGCGTTGCGAAGGGCTAAGTTTATGCAAAAGGGGAGGGGAGGGGTTTTTATTATTTCCTAAACGAACTGTTTTGTTGACTTGTTAGAACTTGTTGAAAGTAAATTTCCTGCTTCCAAAATTTACGGAGATGAAAGTTAAAAAGCTTTGCTCAACTTCGGGAACAAACAAGGTGCACAAATAGCCTAGAGGTTACGTAATATGTAGAGCAAAGAGGCTGCATTCTGTCCACCGCAGCTTTTTGTCCACCTATGACTTGCAACATTGATCAAGGTGTGCATATATAGGCAGCGTTGTATCATTTTCTTAGGCCATCATTGTTGATGTGGTATAAATTGTTTCCAAAGACCCTGAGGTATTTAGAAATCAATTGGAAGAAAAATTTTAAACCATGTGCGAAAAATGAATTCAAGTTGCTTCTTCAAGCCCTAAGCATCATATGCGTACGAGACGAGGAGAGGGGGTGAGGGGGCACTGGGATGCAGCCCTTAAAGCAGAAAATTTAATGAAACATTTGGCACCATTTTGTGTCTGGGCCTCTCCTCGTAGACTCCTCACCAGCATAGGAGAGAAGCTTTAGGCCAGATGCCCCCCCCCCCCACTTCCAAAATCAAATCGACGCCCCTGCCAGTCCTTGCAGCAGTACATGCTCCCAAGTACGGTGGGCCTTCACATTGAAATTAGAAGACAACATTTTCGGACAAAACAGCATTAAGTTCTGGCACTGACGCGTTCATTATCCTTTAAGTCTTCCTAGTTCCGTGATACGTGTCATATAGGAGGTGTTCATCTGTAACTGCATACATCAATATATAAATGATAAATCAGTGGTAAAGAGAGCAAAGTTCGTCATCCCAGACAGTTTCAATTCTCCCAATTAAGTTACTTCTAGTCCCCTTTGTGTAAACATGAACCTATTTCCCATGTCCTGGTGTCCTACTGAGCATACAATGCCCTAATGGTAATCAGAACACTCTCTCTCTCTCTGCATTGTGTGAAATGAATGCCAGCAGGCTCTGCATCTTTTGAATTATCAGACTTTATGTCAATCAAAGAGCAGTCTCGACTAGAGAATTTTGATAGCTCTAACCACTAACCAGACTAAATGTACTTGTGGTGATGAGTGTCTGTCTTTAAGGCATGCAAACAGTGGCATAGCCAAACACTGGATATGGGGGGGGGGGGGATGAGGCAGGGTTACTGGTATTACTGGAGTGAGATTGATATTATTAAGTTTTAATCATGGTTACACTGTAATCTGTCTTTTCATTTGGGAGAGGC
Source organism: Holothuria leucospilota (assembly GCA_029531755.1). NCBI lineage: Eukaryota > Metazoa > Echinodermata > Holothuroidea > Aspidochirotida > Holothuriidae > Holothuria > Holothuria leucospilota. The sequence continues at coordinate 12,716,920 of CM055969.1, read as the reverse complement.
CACGAGGCCAATGCCAAACTAATATATCATCCTTCACGTCTTTAAACTGCTGTAATCATGGTAGTGGTCTAACCTCACGAGTAGTATAGTAACAGCTACTACATGTACCAAGCATGAGGGAGTGAAATACGCCTATCTGATTTTGCGATTCAAGATTACATCATACTTTGAAATCAAAACAATAATCTGCCTACTGACGTACGAAGCTGGGTGGGGCTGGGGGTGAACCTGCAGATCATTTCGGGCAGACAATTTGTTATTTTCGAGCAAAATATATGTTATTTTTCGCTGAAAATTTATTCGGGCAAAAGTGTTCATCCCCTATTTAAAGTGGTGAGGTACGCTTATGAATCTGTCATACAGGTTTTTTTTTCGGGTGATGTCAGGGTGTTCTCGATTGCCATGCTGCAGGTCACAGCCCATGCGCAGAAGATATCTTCAAGGTATGTCCTCACGGCGGGATGATAGATACTATGTACTACAATAAAATTTGACTTCCAAAACGCCCAGAAAAACGAGAGAGACGCCGGACGCAGGGACACCAGTGAAAGAAAGCTTTTAATGCAGATTATAGATTGCGGCTGGCTTGTAGTCAAGGGACCAGGGGGCAGCACCGAGAAGAAAATGTTCGCCCCTCAGGAAATCTTGGAGACTAAAGCTTACTATTGCCTTACAAAATCTCATCATGTACTCGCTCCTTGAAAATCTAAATCTATCTTGCCCCTTCAACAGCTTGCCTTGCTATGGGCAAGTTTGGAGAAATTCAACTTTTTTTGTTGTATCTTGAGAGTAAGTTCATTTCTGCCATAATTCTTAGTGACAATTGCAGTTTACTTTTTCAAAAATGGTTTATGAAAATTGAAATTTTCACCCATCAACCCAGGGGACCAAAACTCTGTTAACATCTTTATTTTTTAAACTTCATAAATATTTGTATTTCACATGTGAGTTTTTATAATATTTACGCCAAGGTTCTCGTTTGACCTGTCATTTCATTCCTTTTTAATTTCATGCCTCGAAACATTTTGCCACCCAAGACTGACAGAGACACCGGACAGTAGTTCTTTGGTTTTCATTGTTGTTACTCTATGTTTTATTTAATACTTACACAAGGTCAACAACCAATGATTTCTTTCAAAGGTTGTAATAATATTTCGTGAGGTCACTACAAGTCAAGGATTATAGAACTACTCTGGGGGGAGGGGGGTGGGGGGTGAGCAAGATATGGGCAACGCCCTGTTCCCTACTATTACCACATGCCGAGTAAACGTTGTTCATCACTTGAGAATATATCTTGTTTTAAATTCATAGGCGTAGGTAGTGGGGGCTGAGGAATAAATGTGATGGGGCGAAAGTATGCTTCCGCCCCTTCCGCCTCTCCAATTCAAGAACGAGAACCCCTTTTTGTTTCCTTTGTGAAATATGTAAAAATTTTGCACTAATTTTCTTTAAAATTGGCGCAATATGTTAAACAAATTGGATCTAAGGACCCACAGAAATGAAAAAAATCCTTTTTGATGAAGTTTTGAAGCCTGTCTAGAGATTACATTCCGTACACGCCTTTTCTCTTTAAGTTCCCTGGGGTAGATGCCGGAGGGCGAATCCCAAACGTTGTCCCGGAGGGGTCTTACTCCCCAAAGGAGTTACTTCCCATGGCAGATAGGTGAGAAATTATCTTTTATAATGTCAGTTACGCTGCCCCAGTCCATAGGTTCATAAGCAGAATAATAACCTGCTCCGATTTCATTGGGAAGGCCCTATCGATGAAGACACATATTATCAACTAAATTACTTGAGATAAACTAAGACCAATTATATGTTAACATTGAATTGCTAGTTTTAGATTCAAACTATATACCCGAAAAGGTTATTTTTGGGATCCGGATACAGATGGGGCAAAACTGAAATTTGTATCCGAGTAGTATGCCAGGAGGATATGACGTCATAAGTAAGGTATTTCTTTGCTTCACTGCACTTTACTGTCGACTTGCCTCAATGCAATTACAATGCAGTTGACTCTGCCGCTTTTATTATTGAAAACAAAACGATCTTTTACCTGATAGATTTGGGCACTTTTAGGTGGAAACAGCACCCCAGACACTTTTATCGATGCATCTAGGAATCTTGTAACTAATCAATTCTACAATTTTGGGAGCACCGTGGCCCTGGTATAGGTGGGTTATCTGTTTATCTTATTTTGCTCCAAGCCTGAAAGAATAAACGACCTTTTCAAAAGTCCCTTCAGGTGAATCCTGAAGGGCTAAAAGCAAACATCACCCCGGGAGGGGTTCTGCTCCCCGAAAGAGATTCATCTCAAGAAGGGATACAACCTATTGACCTTCAGACCTCTAGACTACATTATGAGTCTGTTATGCGTAGCTTCATTCTAGACTGGCTGAATAGAACAGGTATACTACATATGATATACTTTTTCAAAAGTCCCCTCGACTCTCTGGCGAAGAGCCAAGGGGCGAAACCAAACATTCCCGAAGGAACTACGTCCCCAAGAGACAACAACCTAACTGACCAACCTCTCGATCCTCAGGCCTCTACATCATGGGTCTGTCATACGTGGTCCCGTTCTTGGCTGGCTGTAAAGAACAGATACTACACATGTGATCTTAGCCAAAAGGCTGAGAAGTGATTGCCTCAGTTTTTTTTCCAAAAGTCCCCTGACTCTCTGGCGAAAAGCCAGGGGCGAAAACCAAAAAATACTCCCGAAGGAGTTCTGCTCCCTGAAGGAGTAACAACGTCCCCAAGGGACAAACTTTGACTTAACTGACACCACCAGACGGTGGTCCCGTTCTAGACTGGCTGAATAGAACAGGTCCCACCTGGGAGCTCCGCCGTCGTGATCACGGATACTCCTGCGCCAGGTAAGTATCACTGAGAAGTGATTGCCTCAGTGCAATCATAAACTACTTTATGTAACACTTCATGATCTACTTTCCGAGAGGTGTTCTGCTATTATGAATATACCTTAACTTTTATGCACTTGAGAAAATACGTCCTGTCGTCATGGGTGGAATAAACGTTCATATTAAGAAGTTTTAGAACAGTGACATGGCCAGGAGCTTTAACATTTGAGCGGGAGGGGGAATGTATTTGAATAAAAACAATTTCATAGCATCTGGCAATTAACATAAATAACACAGAAACATTCTATGACATATTTTCTTTATAGGCCTAGAATCGTGCACTATTATGCGGGGGTGTGACAACCCTGCAATAACCATGTAGCCGTCAAAACGACCAAAACACGGGGGTCGGGAGGACCTTCCCCAGAAAAATTTTGATAAAAGTAGAGCATAAAAGGGTAGTGGCTGAGACCGGGAAAGCTTCGTGGATTGGATACGCAACTGGGAATTGACCATTTGAATGGATGGGGGGCATGTAGTATTGGGCGTTGTCTTTTTAATTTAATGGGAAAAGGGTATTTTTTCACTGTTGAAGAATAATAACTGAGCCCCAGAGGTGGCACCAAGTGGGGAAAGAGGAACATATAATCTTTCAGGGCAAACTGGCTCTCTCGTGTGCTGGAAATTTTCCAGTTGCTCCTACGGTTTACTTAGGTTTGCTCTCAAAAAGTGCAGTCGTCAATGAAAAACCCAAATTTTGATATTTTGTCAACAGGTCAATAAAAACCCCAAATTTTGAAATTTTCTTCAATAAAAACCCCAAAATTTTGCATTGTTTTTCAAAGACTCCTAAAACTTTGAAATTATCTTCAAGAAACCCCCACATTTTGCGTTCGCCATCGTTCTAGTAAACCTTCACCTTTGTCGTCGCTTCGGATAGCTGTCCTCCCCCTGGCACGGGAGCTTGGTCCCTTCTTCGAGCAAATCCGTCCTAGCGCCACCCCTGCTGAGCCCGTAATTGTATTAAAAGTAAAATTCTGCAATAAGTTTGCACCTGGTGCAGGCCACAAGTCCCGGGGACGGGGCAGGGGTGGCTCCCATACATTTTATTCTCCTCCTAAAAACTTTTGGACAACAGAATTTACCATTACTTCAGTACTTCTTAACATACAGCCCTCTGAAAAAATTCCTCTCTCAATGGAAAATGTCTCAACTCTTCAAAACCTTGTTTAGCTATATGGACTTGGCATTATGCCTGAAATTCAGAAAAAAAGTGAAATAAAATGTAGGTGTTGCTTACAATTTAGAATACATTTCAGATATGAATTTCAATAAAGCTACAAAGCTGGGTAAGGTAGGATTCTTTCTTTGACATTCATGAAAATCAAATCAATTCAATCTATTCCAAAGTCTTCCATTACTCCTCTACTGCTAATTACCTCCTACGGATATGTTTATCTGGGAGTAATTCGGTCGCCATGGATACGACATGAATTACCCCGCTGAGTAATAATCTGAACTAGTAAACTAAATTGTAACTTGCTGATTTGTTATCGTATAATAATTACCAAAACATGGTTTTATTGAATTTTTAAATTTTTTTGAGTATAGGATCCATCTTTCAAATTGCATCTGCAAGACTTTATAGCCAACGATGTAGTATCAACTTGCAAAGGGCTGTTTTAATAAAAAAAACTTAACACCTTTTAATTTTCATATTAATTTTTCATGTGAATGCATTGTATGGCTTCTCGTTGTAAATTCTAGTAAATTCTATATCTATACTGAAAAGAGTAAATAACCTCAAATGAAATGTGTTCTTTTATTATCAGTTGAAGTAAACGTCAGTGGGCATGTTATTATCCTGATATAAATAGTTGCTTGGGAATACTCTATGTAGGTGATGGGCAGTTAACTTATAGCCGTAAGCTTTGGGATATTTTTGCGGGGGAGGGATGGGGGTGGCTAAGCCGTTTTGCCCATGGCAAGTCTTACTCCCCGAGATAATTGCTCAATGTTTTTGAAAGATCTGCCTAATAAATGAGTTTTGTCCGAACTCGGGGTGGGGTCGGAGGAAGACTGCATCCCCTAGACCCCCGGATAATACGCCTTTAAGTTACTTAGATCAAGAAATCTGGAAATATGACTCATTAAGAACTAGAGTGAAGGAGTAAATATTGTCGTCTCCACTAGAGGCAGGTTTGACTCATGGCGACCAGAACTGAAAACGGTACCAGTTCATTCATCTCATCAAAATCCCCCCATATCTTCTGGCCCGGGGCTAATACCCAATGCCCCTTTACTTCTCTACCTGAAACGTTAGAACATACTATTTGGAGAATAACTAGTATCATTGTTATGCCGGGAATTTACCTATAAACTTACTTTAAATCCACCAGACCAGTTCATAAGTACATCGTAAAATTATTTCCAAACATACATGTGTCTCTTTCCGTGGCGCATCAAGCATATTTTGTAATGGGCAACTCGTAAAGACGGACGCAGTTATGGACTTAAGCCGATCTCATACCAAACGCGGTTTGGGCTGAAATCAGAAATGTTGACGCCCTAAATGCCCCCCATAGTGCAGGAATTTACACTCTAAAGTACCGAATTGTCCCTGCAGTCTTGCGTCTTGCTCAAAGCGAAAATATGAATAAATTTGAAACGCACTTTAAAACCGAAACTTGTCTATTTTTATATCTGTTTACGTTTCACCTCATATTTTGCATGCTGTCCCTGTATGAAACCTCTTATTTGCCAAAACTCAGTAAAGAGCTTAGACACTGGGCTTTTTAAAACACTGCTGCAAAATTTTTAGCTTTGATCTAAATATGTTCACATCACCAAAACGGCATTTGTAATCGCCTTGGACGCCATGATCGGTGGCCATATCCGTAACCCCTTATCTATATACCTGGATATATTACATTTGGGTTTTTGTGACGGTCACAAAACCTTTTGGAGGCAACAGTGATAGCGCCGGCATTTGTATGCACGCTTCGAGGTCTTTAATAAACTTTCGGACAAAACCGGGAAAAATGAACCCACACGGGATCTGACTTCAAATCACTCCTTCCACAAACTCTCTATGTATATATAATTTGAGAAATAAAAAAACATTCCGAAATTAAGATCTACATATTATAAAAATTCTATTTACACAAGGGGAGCTGGAAGATGTTACCCTCATGATAATATCCTCCGGGGGTTGCCTTTACAGAACTTTACTACGCACTAACTTCGGGTATTTGATATATTAACTCTTACATTTTTTATCTCTTGTGTATTTATTTTTCATTTCTCATCTTGAAATATTCTATTTATTTTTTTAACATAAGCAAAGTCGGCAAGTAAACTAGTCCACCCGAGGGTGCTTCCGTTCAGCAAGCAACCGACGGACAATTGATTTTGATGGCAAGCCTTGCCAAGTGGGAGGAAAGCCGGAGCGCCCGGAGAAAATCCCACGTACATCGAGGGGGATATGAAACTACGCACATGTGAAACACATTGATACACACCAGCTGGGACAGACCACTCTGCCACTCGACCAGGGCCGTAGCAAGCGGGTGGACTGGGTGGACAATATCCGGGTACCCCCAACCAAGATCAACCAAACAAACTTCGGGGGTTTTGGACCCGGCTATGATGTATTATCATATTATGCAGGGTTTACTTTTAAGTTTTAACACACGTTTTATGACTTTATTGTATCTAGTTATAACAGCGTCAATGGACAACAGGAAAATGTATCGCATATTGTACCATACGCTATGTATATGTTAATTTGTACATATGTGCGTGGATGCCGGAGAGGGCTTATGCATCTGGGACTGTGATACCATTGGTTTTGGGACCCTCACTGTTCCTTGTCCATGGGCCCCAGAGGGTCTTGCTACCCTCCTGCACTCGACGACACAAGGACAAACTGGTCATCCCAATTACTCTCTAAATGTGAAAGAGTGAAATTCACTCTTCGACGATTGCCTACAATGACCACTCTCTGTTTCAAGTGGAATTCCACTCAGCCCGGAGTAGTAATTCACTCATTTGGAGTGAATTAACACTCTCAGCAGAGTGAAATTTTCACTCGAAGAAACAGTGGTCACTGTAGGCAATCGTCGAAGAGTGAAATTCACTCTTTTACATTTAGAGAGTAAGGTCCTCCTTTACTTGGGATTAGGAGGAGAATCGGACGCACCAGTTATCGGCTAAAAAGCAAATCATGCGACGGATCATTCGACTATCTGTTGCACTCAGATTTCTGGCAAAAGATACGGCTCTAATTTCGTTCTATAACAACTTCCGGTAACGTGGGCTCGGAGCCAGAAGGGGGTACAACCATCGTGCTCTATTAAACAATTGATTGCCAAGGGCTATAGTAAACAATCATACTCAATTCCCTCCCCATATCAGAATTCCTGACTGCGAGCCGGAGAAGGGGGTGGTTAAAAATAACTACACGACACTTCTTAACATCAAGCAACAGAATGATACTGTGGTAAGCAGTAACTTTATAACGTACTCTGAAGAGAACTAAAGTCAGTGGAAAATGCACGTTTTTAAGAGTATTCGCAATTTCTTTCACTACCTTCTCCCTCTTCCCCTTGTCCAAATACAGGGCGGCGATCTTTTAAAATTGTTAGGGGACACCTGCTTGAGTGTACAATTTGCGCCTACGGCCAGGGGTACAGGGGAACTCCACAGGTCCCCTGTTGGGGTCCAGGGGCGAAACCCTTGGGGGCCAAGCGCTTTGGTGCATTCTAGAGGACACAGATCACATATAAAGTTCTTCCCAGCTGCCATGAATAGGCTAATATCACAATTATTTATACCGAAAATGTGTGTAACAACATTTATTTTTCTGCATACCTCTAGATATTGGGGGATATTTGAAAGTATGTCCCCACTAAAAATATTAAGAGGATGTCCTCCCTGTCCCTCGTCGATCGCCGCCCATGCCAAATACTCTAGCAAAGAAATAACAGACATGGCCATTTTGCCCACATAATAGTTATCAACTAACAAACCTTGTACACTAGGAGCTAAGACGATTTTATGCAGGTCTCCATTTTGTTATCATGTGAACAAACCTGCGTATGATGATTGGCTGCGACTATTGCAACTTGTTTCTCGAAACACGAAACAGGCAATGCACACGGTAGACCGAAACTTGTTTGGCGAAACAAACACTGTTGTTTTGCGAAACTATATTTTCTGTTTATTTTTTTTTCAACGCAAGCGGACGTCAGAAAACACGAAACACCGCTTCGGGGTTGGAAAGAGGCTTTCGTTCGAACTCCCTCTCATCGCCACCCCTTTGAGAAACTGCACTCGAAGCGCTCGATAGCAGGAGCGTGCTTACTGAAAATAGAGAATACGCAAGAAGCACTGACATTGCTCCCCATGGTATGCCTGTCAGAACAATTGGCATACATGTTTTTTAACGTTACAAAAACGTTACAAAAAATGTCAAAGAAAAATGCAGGTCACACTTGTTCATCTTTCAATGAAAAAATTATTAAACTACCAGGACCGTCGGAACCGTGTACTGGGGGTGTAGTCTCTTCCCCAGTAATTTCGCAGCGGACATCCCCACAGCTGTTGAGATAACCTAACTTATAACAACACCCTCTCTTTATTTTATTATTGGACGAAGTTGTATTGCTGTAATTTTTATCTTGGATGAAACAAAAAGATCCTCACTTTATAATTTCATATTTCTCCACATATTTATTTTCTTTGTTTAGATTTATTGTTTTAGCGATGCAATCATATGGGTCTGTTTCATAGCAGCATCCCCAAATAATTTTCAACTAGCATTTTTTTTTCTAAAATTGTTATTAAATGTGTCTAAGGGAAGGCCCAAAAAATTACTTGAAAAAATGTAAACAATTCAGGAGATTCAAAGTTCAGCTCTCCAATATGGAAACCTTTGAACTGTCCAGATTACATTAAGACATCAACGGCTGTGCCCTTACGTGCTTTAATTTTCTCACTCATACCTACTTAAAGAATATTTTGTCTCACTTAAACCGTTCGGTGGCGCCCAACCCCTTCAAGAAAGTGGCGACTAGACCACCCGACATACCTGTGGTAGGTGCGCCAATACTCGAAAGGTGTAGGACGCTATTATTTATATTTCGACGAAAACAATGAGGTGGGGCTGACCTTGAAAAGTACAATAGGTCTGTAGCTGCAGGTCAAGTAAACTCGAATGGGTGATTATGTAGGTAGAGTCAGTCACAAAAAAAGTACCTTACAAGAGAGGTAAAGGTTACAGGCGCAGGAAGCTGTTCTAAGCTGTGGCTGAACGTTTTAGGCAGTCGTCCTGCTGGGGAAAGAGTCCAAGGAGGGGGATGGCCCTCAGATGCAAGTTGAGGCTATATTTTATACAGTTTCTTTAGAACGTTTATTGAAAAACTTTTATATATTTCAAAGAGTGGACATATAGGGGATTTTCGCCCCGTGAAGTGGGGGAGGGGGGCATACTGTGCCCCATATTTTTGACGGGTGAGGGCGTTAGTCTCTAGCTTAACTTGGTTCCTACGCTGATGATGGCAAAGATTACCAGCGAAGTACGATATTCGCTCCTTTGTGATAATTTGAAATAGGCTGTGTAAAGTTACCATAAATTAGACTCTCTATTAACGAAACGCTTATCGCCTTTATTATTTCACACTGTAAAAAATGATTAACACTTTTTGGTAACAGATAATAAACGCGTCTTGGCGTTTATGTAACCGAAAAAACAATAAAGTACATAAGCAAATTAAACTTCTAAAACACCAACTTTAACACATTGACGCCACATTATCGCCATCTCGTAAACACGTTTATGCGTTTATTTTATGATTACTGTAAACATCTAGTTGTTTTTAATAAAGAAAAATTAACATATATATTAAACATATAAACGTGTTTGCGGAGTGCACTTTAATTGACGTCATTATCTTTATCATGTGCTAATATTCGTTCAGCCATTTACTGTGCTTATCCATTTTGTTGTCCGTTTTCTAATTCTTAAACTCCATATTGTGTTAAAAAAAAAGACGTCTATTTGTACAGTGCAGTATTTTAGCCAACAGGTCACTGTGTTGAGTAAAATAAAAAGTAAGTCCATTTATGGTAAGTGAACGGCCTACATTTTACCTTTCTGCCCAGTCTCTTTGTCACTCGTTGCTTATTGGCTGGCTCATCACTTCGTATAACCCCACTGACATATAGCCGAATCGGCGACATTTCATTCTACAGTTCCTCCCCCAAAATGTTTCAATGTGAAGACAGGATCTGTTTGATATTAAGTATAAAGGAGTACTACTGATTCCCTGTTTGTTAGCAATCTGTTGATAAGATCCTTTTAACAAGATCGTTTCCATTAATCAAAGACGAGGAGTGTGTCTTTTAATTCTTCCTATGGACTTAAAATTCACATTAACACGCCGTTACCGTAAACTTAATAATCTTACTACGAGTTCAAGCTTTTATGGAGTTTTCTGTGAACATTTTGTCTTTTGTAAGAGGAATTATACCCACAAGCATGAGTGATGTTACGAGAAGGTAAAAAAGTCATTAAAAGTCAACTAAGCTAAACACAGAAGGCAGTACAATACCCGTCGACATGATTAAGGACAAGATTGATCGTATTGCCACTATTTTTTTAGTTATCAATTGAAAGATTCACGTCTACAATTAATATAAAGTTACAGCCTTTAAAATGGCATTGATACAGTGATAGAGCAATCTCCCCATGGGATAATTTCCGTCGCAAATTACTGAGCACTGAGAGGGGCGAATGAGGGTAGGAAGTGTTAACACAGAATGTTCACAGAAAAGTTCTTATATATTACATTCACCTTTAAGGGGAACAGGGAATAAAAGAAGTTCAACGGAAGAGAAAGATTAACTAAGGTGTTGCGGAATGAGTTCATTGTTCGACTAACGTAAATTGATTACATAAGTTTCTTAATGGGCAGTATGATGGCTTATGTCTGTTTCTTGACTTTAATGATGTCTGCACTTATATGTATAACATTTACAAAAAGGCACCATACCTGTCCTCAAACACTAAAATAACCCCTGCTTAGTTTACTTCAAACCCCACCTCCACTTTAAAATAAATAATAATAATAAAAAAAACACCTGTCTATAAGTCATCATTAGCGAATAAGAGTGACGCTAGTGTGTTAACTTATATGTCAATAACTGTATAGTCACCAACTGTTAATCAAGATATTGGGATATTCCTAAATATGTTTGGAGCAATGCAACGGCCCCTTGATATTATACTTCGTGGCCACATACTTATAATTCTTGCCTGAACCTTGAGTGGTAAATCGCCCAATCCTCCAGGTTACTTCGTAGCAGGGGTGTGGCCTGACACTGTGGGTAAGAGTGACGTCAAGGTTAAGTTTTCCAGGTCGGGATTTGTAATGGATTATTTACATTATTTTGAATTTTCAAGATTGGGGACGAGACTGAAGGACTTACATGTGACATTATTTAGGCGAACCATCAGTTGGCGCGTAACGTGCCAAGAAAATATATTTTTGTTAAAAGGAGATTTTGCGACAAGAAAGGATACGAAGTATTACCATAGGCGTAGGAAGTAGACAGCGTGGGTGTGTATGTGTGTGTTTAAGCCCTCTGTAGGGGGATATAGTATGCTTCCGTTTGCACTTTCCAGGGACGAAAGCATGTCATTTTTCCACTCGATAAGCTTTATCAAACTTTCTGAATGAAATATGAAACGGTTTTGATGAAAGTATTTCAAAACATGCATTACAGTAGCATCAAATTGCATCTAAGGTCCCTCAAACATTCAGATTTTTTTCAAAGAGAAGAGGCACCACTCCCCTTAGATTCCTCCCCAGGACGGTGGTCTAATACTTTCACCCCACCGCAAGCTGAGAACATCTCCCTACGCCTATGACCATCACAGGAAGACAAAGATAGAGTTGTAAATTCTTCCGACCCTCAAATATTCAGAATTTTTTTCAAAGAGAAGAGGCACCCCCTCTCCTTAGACCCCTCCTCGGGACGGTGGTCTAATACGCTCACCCCATCTCCAAACTGAGAACAGCTTCCTACGCCTATGATCATCACAGGAAGACTAAGATGGAGTTATAAAACTTGAATACAAGTTTGTCCTACAAAAAATTCAAGCTTCAAAGTAGCAAATTGCTTTTCTTTAAGTCCAACCAAGGGTACTTGTTGCAATACTGGATGAAATAAAAAAAGTGGACAACTATGTAAAATTAGATATCGTTCAAGTCTTGTAGTAGAACATAGCTGATAAATTGAAATATCTTTACATATAATAGTAAAATAAACTTTAATCAAAAGGAGGAAGGAACTAGTTGGATTTGACTTTTTGAATATTATAATAATTAAGGAAATTAAATTCAAAGTATACTTATGACGATAAAGGGGCCGCCGAGCCAATTTTGAAGTGTGTGTGTGTGTGTGTGTGTGTGTGTGTGGGGGGGGGGGGTAATAATCGAAGCGGCCCAATATGTTCAACAAAATAAAAGCCTATCGCCCTAGCTTAAGGTGGCCAAAAATGCCCACGGCAGAAAAATACGGGGGCTAAAGTCCCCCTAGTTCCCCGTCTCTGAGGTACCTGCAACACGAATAGTCACAAATAGTAAGTACATGTCTACCAGATTTTAAGGTTACCGAGCAACTCTCTTGGGGAAAATTCCTACGAGGAAAATTTCCCCAGACAATCCCCCGGGAAATTTTCCAACCATGTCAATTACCCCTCAGAAAACTTGCCCACCAGAAATTTTGGATTTGTTCAAGGTCGGAATTGTCCGGAGAAGTAATTTTCAGGCTGGGGTTATCCAGATGGGAATTGTTCGAGAGGTGTGTGTGTGGGTGGGTGGGTAGGTGGGGGTTGGGAGATGTTCGCCCATTGTGACTGCAGGGAAATAAGCATTAAGGATTTTTCTATGAGTACATTTTTCTCCAGTGAGTTCATCTAATCTGACTGTCTGAGGTAATCTTGTTTTTATGAGTGTGGTCTCAAATTGCGTCAAATACCATAATTAAATACACCAAAAACCATGACAACGCACTATATAGACATATAACAGACATATTTCCATAGCAGAATTAAGATGCTAAACAAATAATAAGCAGTAGGTTATATTAACAATGGAGGTATAAATTAAAAAGTCTGATCTGTTTCTTTCATTTTTTGTTTCTTAGTCAGATGGATTTTATTTTGTTTGAATAAAAAATATTAATACGCCTAAAGAAAGAGAGAAATCTCGTTATCTACTATACCCTTCATTTTTATTAATGTCTATATTTCTCTGTAATTCAGTTAAAAATGAGTGGTCGTCACTTTGGCAGACAGCAACTTCAGTGATAACAATCCAAGCTGTCTCAGTGCTTATCAAAACATGGAAGCACTACCTCCGATCACAATATCGGACGCACAATGTTTCAGACAGTACAAGTTCTATTTGTATATTTTATGATATCCTTGTACAAAGCTGTTGAATTTTCTGTGCGTCTCCTACGAAACATGTGACTACTATTAATCTTTAAAGTGCGTCCAAAGTGAATTTCTGCTCGTTCAGGAACGTATGAGGTGGACAAAACTTACTGCAAACACTGGATTGTATCCTCTTTAGTATAATTAAGTGGCAAGAGTCTTTAACGTTTCATTTTGACAAATGCTGAAGCGATATGCCTCTTTCATATAATGCCTCTTCCATATATTGATTGTCTGTAATGCACGTGGGTTTAGCAAGTCTAGCCTTACAATAAGTAATGTCATTATTTGATGCATAATATAAATGGAAAAGGCCAGAAAAAGAAACCATCTTGGGCGAAAAATCAACAGAGAGGAACAAAGGGGGATTAAACTTAGAGGAAAGACATAAATCCCAAAAATGGAATGAAAGTGTTTAAAATAAATCACAACATTGTTTTGGTATTGTGTTAAGAAATACGTCACAAAGCAGTCTTTAGATCATCAGCCGGAGGTTAAAACCAACGACTGGCCTGTACAGGAATCATTCCGAACGCTACAAATGTACAAAAATTATTTCAGAATGAAAAATTTGGAATTTGTTACTGTAAATGAGGGCTGGCCTATTTACATAAAACTTATTTCAGTTTCAGTTTTTCTTTCAGTTTTCAGTTTCAGTATATTCTCTTTTCATCCTCCGAAGAGGTATGACAGACAACAAAAATAACATAAGCAAAATTATTTTCATTATACAAAGAACGTAAGAAAGGGAGAAAAATGAAAAAGGAATAAATTAAAACAATAAAAAAAATAAATAAAAAGTGCAAATTAATTCCGGCCCAACCTAAGACTTAAAAGCTACTCTTAACTTTTCACAAAATAGACTCAACTTCATTAGTTTTTTTTTCTTACTTTTGGTTTAAAATAATTGTTCCATTTTTAATGTGTTTGGATTCCTCCTAAAACATGGTTTTATGTACAAATTTCTGACATTTGTGAATGCATCACATTCAAATAAATGAAATTCATCCCCTATACGTTCCCTAGTGCACAACGAACAAATTCTTTCATGGACCACAATGTTTTCAAACCTCCCAGTTACGTTTGGAATCTTAATGTTTGCACAACGAAGTTTACACAAATTAATTCGTGCACGCATGTCAAGTATTTTCAAGTATTTTTCAAATTCTTATTTCTTCTTAAAGACTTTGCAAATCAAACATTGACTATCAGCATTTACTTCGGACAACTACTCTTGCTCATTAATGTCATTAACCCTCTACTTTATTACCCTTTTAAAATATGAAACATGAAACTGGAAATACCGGTCTACTAGAGTCAAAGCTTTGAGAATTCATGATTGCGGTGTCCCCCATGATTGGGGGTGTCATCCTTTCCCCCAGACAACACCCCTTCTCTTACTTCTAGCCAAGCAACAAGAATATTCACTACACAATGGGAATTTCTAAACTTACAAATAATTAGAAACTTTTCCAAAGACAGCACCATTTTACAACTTAGTTGACTTATCCTACGTAAATGTCAGCCCTCCGTTTAGACCCCTCCCTTAGTGAGGTTCCCATGGCGGGGTGTCAAAGCAAGGATCCCCCCTGTCCCAATCACCTATCTACGTCAATGGGGATTCCACTTAGTGCTATTAACTGCCCCTAGGGATTTTGCTCAGGCTACGGCCCGGTGACCTTAGTGAACTCCCATTGTTTGTATTACTTTTTAAGAACAGTGGCAGGTATGGGGGAGGGGTGCAACAGGTGCGTACCCCTATTGGTACTTTCAACAAACTTGACCGACAATGTTTCTAAACATTTACTTTATTCGTTATAAATCGTTGTGTATAAAAAGACATTTCTCTATCCATACAAATTGTTCCTAGCATGTTTTGCTTTTCTTCGTGTGTTCCGTACATAAGCACGCCTTGAGTTGCCATAGCTGGCCAGTCAGTTGTGCCCCCTCTTGAAAAATCTTGGATACGCGACTATAGGAACTGAAGTACAGATCGCGTTCGTTCCTTCAACTGGATAGACTTATTGTATATGAAGGCGGTTTTCAGGGAGTGGGGAGAGCCGAGGTTTCATTTAGCTAGAAAAATTTGACCAGTTTTAGAAAAATTAAGTCATACCATACTTTGAGAGGGTATGTAACAGGCCTGTGTAGTTGCATCAATAAAATAATAAAGCTTAATAGCGGTAATACAAAATACTTTAACATGAAGAAATGTGAAATTACAAAGGAAGAACCGTGTTGTTTTACTCTACATAAAAATTACAACAATAAAACTTGTCGAAAAAGAAAAATTGAGGGAGGGTGTCGTCATAAGTTAGGTTTTTTCACTAGCCGTAAGGGAGTCCACCTTTAGCCTGACTTTTGAAGTTTGTAAATTTGTTTTGGTAGTGTGCAACCAGTTATTCCTCTCACGCTAAATTTGGTCCGTTTCGAGCCCTCTGAACCCTTGTAGAATTAAAAACAACCTGGGTACAAGTCAAACCTCTGATGAAAGTTCGTAAGTAGGCCTGCCATATAATTTTCAGATTTCTGCAACATTGCATTGAATTTTTAATCTACGAGGAATTCTGTAATAGGGTGGTAGGATGGTGGTTGTTCCCCATTTGACTCTTTACTCAAAATGCGATTTTGCACACCGCAAGGTTATGAAGCAAAAGTGCATAAAATATCTGCAGTTCCGTCAGTCAGTCTTGAATAAAATGAACTTTTTATATTGTACCTATCACAAAAGGAGCAAAATTCTTCGGTGACTTAATCTTCTGTACGCCTTCAGAACTTGTGGGGATTGTACTTGAGAAGAAATATTTTTGGCGGTGGAAATCTCTAGAATTAGTGGTGTACTATCTAACGTGCTGATCCAAGTAACGAACTAGGTGGCACATGTTTCATATAATGTCTTTCAGTCGATATTTGTTACGCCTGGTCAGGGCTGTCGCAAGGCCTTTTGAAATAGGGCAGTCATTTCGCAGCGGTCTTGTGGAGGGCCTAGGACCATGGGACCAAGCCCCCCTGATCCTCTCCGGGATCATCTTGAGGAAGATATTGCTTAGTAACCTTAATAAAGTGCATTATTTTATGACAGGATTAAACGAAATTTATGGGCCTAAACGAAATCTGCAATGTTGCCAACGCATTGTCATATCCGTCAAGGGATTTTCTCTTTTTCTTTAAAAAACGTTAGATGACATGGATGTCTCGGCCCCCTTATTGCGCATTTTGTCATAAGACCCCCTTGAAATTTATACATATGAAAACCAGCATGTTCGAGATAATTTTTATGTATAATTGACAGCACCTTTCTCTTCAACAATTCTCATGCAAAAAAGGTGATTTTAGAGTGCACAACTATTTGGAAAGTAATGGAAATGGGATTTTTCACATGGCATTGTTATGAATGTAAAATGCCTAAAATAAATTCAGTTTCCTTCATTTTTTGCATAATGTGTACATCAATTTATTTTTGTCACAAGTGGAACACTCCCCTTCAGTAACATGGTCTTCTTAACCCCTTCACAATTTTTTGGAACTATATTTAAGAAATATATTTTAGGCGGAGAAATCTTTTGAATTAGTGGTGTACTACCTTACTGTGCCAATTGATCCTTTTCCAAATAGCGATTACAAAGGAGAGTGGGACAGATCGTTCCCCAGGACCTTGTAGAAGTTCACAGACATAACATGTTACCAGCTCAGTCACATGAAAAAATCAGAAGTTGAACCTTTATGTCATTAACAAATTTTCACAACATGGTAGTTTGGGGGAGGACAAACTTTTAGACTGTACACCTAACCTCCTACGAGCTGATCCGATTATGGAGTTAGAGTTAGATGAGGTTTTACGGCTCAGTTTGGAAATGAACCCTTTCATGCATGTCATCAATAATCTAAATCACTCTCGATCCTCCCAAATTTCACAATCTGAACTTTTTACTTTTTCTAGTGTTGTTCACATTTACCTAACATCAACACCCATTAATTATGGAATGGTCCTTTAAAAGTCATCAAGAAATATTTTAAATGGCTCTACAATTGACGGTGTACTTTTAGGCGGACAAACATTAAACTAATCATGGCCTGCCATCTCTATTACTGCGTGCTTTACACAACTAAAACCCCTCATATTATAATGCAAACTGATAACATCTTTCTACACTTCCCAAGCAATTTGCTTTTCTCCTAGATTTGTCACGTGATCGCTTTCAAGACATCATCTTCGTGTACAGTTTCAAACTAAAGGCATATTGGTGATTAATCTCTTCGATATTAAGTTTCGATATTAATGTAAAGGGATATAAAGATGTGATTTAGGGATGATATACAAATACAGATGAACGGAAATTCTGTATTAGTTTCTTGTTAGCTAATACGCTGTTGAATAGTCATGAGCTTAGGGGGCGGGCGTACGCAGGATTTCAATGACTGCACCGGACTGACTGCACCGACAGCAAGGGATCCCCAGGCTTGGGGAATGTCCCTCAGAGCCGTCGAGTTCTTTAATGGGGAAGAAACTAGAACCCACTTTGCTACTGGATTTAGTATTTATTTCATTAATAAGTTTGGCATTGGTGTAGGTAACGGGGAGGGGGGGGGGGGCTGGTTGCTGGTTATGCAATACGTTTACAAGGCAACTTAAAGTTGAGGGGGTAGGAAAGGGGTTCCTTTGAGCCAGGCGCGGATCCAGAAATTTTGAGGGGGGGGGGCCCAAGACGGAAAACCTCATGTGCACCGAAGGTGCACCACGAGCGCGAAGCGCGAGTCCCTACGCGTGGGGTCCAGGGGCCCGCGTTAGGGCCCCGGTGGGGGTCCAGGGGGCGAAACCCCCGGAAACTCTCGCAATATTGCATTTTAAGAGCACAGAAATCGGCTCCAGTTCTTATGTCAGTGAGATTTTATACCTTTTCATGTTGCATGGAATTTGATGTGTATGTCTCAGTATAAGTTACTATATGTACCTGCAAAAGTTACGGAGAATCTAAGTTATCTTAAAACTTACACGACGACATTATGAGCCCGTGTAGGTAACTTGAAATGATTTTTGCCATAATGAGAGTTTTATTTTCGTTATACGGTATTCGGGTATAGGACGTCAGATGAAACAATTGCGCGCGAAGCGCGCCGAAAATTTGAATTTACATTCAAAACCATTGCTATGACTAACGGTGTCAATTCCCTTTATGTGTGTCTATCAATTAGAAGGTGGGTTCGATACTAAGTTTTCAGTTCTCATAAGAAGAGGAGGGTGAAAAAATGAATATCAGTTGTTTTACATCCTTACAATGCTGACTCTGAAATCACGTTTATGCAAAAGAATAATTGGCTTATGGTAGAACCCCACCGATGAGTAATGCGAATACGTTTGGCTAACAGTGCGCAGATCAAACCAAAATCAAGAAATATTGAGAAGACTTTGCAAAAATCGTGAAAGATTTCAAATGATTTTTGGTAAAAAGTGATAAAAATAAATCCATCACTCAATAAAAACGTACCTCTCTCCGTGAGCGTAAACAATTGCGCGCGAAGCGCGCCGAAAATTTTCGGTATAGAGCCTCCCGGGAGCTCTGCATTAATTGTACACTGGAAAGGGGGACCAACAGGACTCTCACAACCTTACATCCATATGGGAGGAGAGATGATATATCACCTTCTTTATGGACTTCTGAAGGGTATACCCTTCAGAAATCTATGACCGATGGTGCCGGCGGGAGTTGGTGATTGGGGGAACCGCAGATAACTGCTATACAGTGCCTTTTTAGGCAGTGAGATTTTGTATACGCTATATACAAGAGTGGGAGAGCCTTTTCTTATTAGTACATGAGAGTGCAATCCCAGGAAGGGTTTTACCCTCCCCTTTGAGAAATTTTTGTTAATTTTAGGGGCCTATATGCAAAATGGTGGTATCTTTGGGTCATTCTAAAGTGATTGTATGTTTAGAAAATGTCCACAATTTAGTGAATTCTAACTTTTGTTCGGGTGAAAAAGGGGAGTAAGAGACGGTTAACTATTGTCTTCAAACCTCCTTAAGTCCCAGGAAAAATCATGGGCGTGGATCCATCTCCAAAAGTGTGTGTGTAGGGGGGGGGGGGCTTTTTCACATTTGTGAATCGCCGTCCTGGTGGCGTGGAAGAAGCAGTTGGTGGTAGCCAGAATTTGCGTCACGGGGAGGCAATACGTTTTGTGATCTTCGGCATGGGGGAGGGGTCTAAGGGGAATTTTTCTAGAACTGAATGCCCTCAGATGCGATTTGGTGCAACAAAAGTGTACGATTTTTACGTTACTTTTCTTCTAAAAATTTTGTTTTCCTAGGCATAATTGCAGTCTGTTCCATCATTTTTGAAAAAGTGAGGGGGAGTTTTTGACGATGTCCCCCCTTCCAAAAAAGTGAGGGGGACGCGTCCTCCGTCCCCCATGATCCACGCCCAAGGGAAAATTGTACACGCAATTATACCTGCGTGGAGTCCACAGAAACATTCTTGGACTATAATAAAAAATTTTCCTTTACATTTTAAAAGGATATCCAAGGTTGACAGAGAACAGTATAGAACCTCCCGGGAGCTCTGAATTAGTTACAGTATACAAAAGAGGGACCGACTGGATTCTCACTACCCGACATCCATATGGGAGGAGATATGATATATCACCTTCTTTTTCGGTATAGCAAGAGGGATGGTGGACAGGCAAAATTCGTTTCAGAAAAGATTTTCGTCATTATTGAACGTCGCGGTAAGATGTTTGGAAAATAAGCAACGGCAATTACGTACTTTCAATCTTTCAAATCATGTGCTAGACTAGATTAGTCAAAGATCCCATAATGATGAGGGCCCTACAGAGAAGGAGATGTACTTTTTAGAAAAATGTTGCCTTGGAATAATTTTTTGCGTCATAGCTTTGTCAATGGTATATAAAATCGGATGTAAACCCTGTCGTATGCGCGCGAAGCGCGCCGAAATTTTGAATAAAATATTAGTCCATGACAAAACCTGCATTTCAGAACCTGCATCGGACACTGTCACTTTCCCACCAACCTATGCTATTCAGAAACGAATCTTCTGACTGAGAATTCTTAAAAAGCACTTTTGCTCCTTTGTTCCCCCGTGAGTAGTTACCGAAAGCTATTGATAATAAGGACAACTCTGACACAAGGCTTGACGCTAGCGGAGCGTGCAAAAATTTGAAATTTGTCAAGAATTTCCAAAACTTATGATAGTTTGAGAACAGTTTGTGAAAGAAAATGGTTAGAACAAATAAACCAGTCATCAAAAATACATCTCACCCTACACCCTCCACAGAAATCTGTAGCTTAAACGACTTTTGGGACCATTTTAAAAATTTTCAAGAATCGATGGGGGAGGGGGACACACGTCACCCATTGCCCACTGTGCCGACGCCACTGTCTGTAGCTTAAAAGCCTTTTGAGTTCATTTTAAAACGTTTCAGACAGTTTCAAAATCGAATAGGGTATGCACGCCGCTACTTTGCCTGCAACAGATGGTGCCACTGTGCACAATAGCACGTCACCTGACAGCTTGTCTTCTGTATTCATTCTGCAAGGTCTGTATGGCGAAAACTTTGCCTCTCAATCCCTCTAGATTACAAAAAAATTTCACTCTTTAACACAAAATTGTTACTAAATTTCAGTGCAGCTAGCCGAGCCCATACTACATATGTCACGATGTTTACTTTATATTTAGATCTTAAGTCAAGGATCATTACCTCAGCTATTCACCTGTTTTCGAACATTGTAGCGCTCCTTTCGTCGCCAACCACTTTGAAAGATATATAAAGAGATAATCCAGCGATAGCTCCACCCAACCCGTACAGAAACATAGACACTTTTATTCATTTTTAGCTCTTAATTTTTCTTTCTCCTTTTTTTTTTCTTTTTCTTCTTTTTTTTCTCCTTTCGTTTTTTTTTTTCGTGGCGAAGGGGGGGGGGCCCGGGCCCCCCAGGCCCCCCCCCCTGGATCCGCGCCTGCTTTGAGCCCATCAAAGCCCCCTGGCTACGTCTTTGGAGTGCAGTCGTGCTGCTGTCATGTACCTGCGCGCATTTTATTCTTAGAATAGGTGGTATACATATTGAAACCAAAAGTTTGTGGATATTTCCTAAAGTAAAATTGATAGAGCTTTTCTCCAACGATTCTGAGTAAAAAAGGTGTTTTGAGACAGGAATGGAAATGCTGTACATGATAACACTGTTCAAATTAAGTTCGATTGGGATCATTTCCTCTTCACTTTTCATAGGTGCAAGGGGATAGGAGCTTTATCCTCCAACCCAAAATGTGTGCTTTCGCCCTCACACGTAAAATATATCGACCTTTTCAAAAATATATAAAAACATTCAATAAATATTTTCTAGAAATTATTCAAAATGAAGCATCAAATTGCATCTAAAGACCCACAGAAGTTCACATACACAAAAATCAAAAGCAGAGGGGGATACCGTCTCCTCTTTGACTCGTCTTTTAGGACGGCTATCTAAAGTATGCATCCCGAGCTTAGAAGATCTTCCTACGTCTGTGCTTTACATATATCGGTATCCTGTCGGCGAGTCCTAGGCCATGGACCCAAATGATAATGAACAAAGCTGTACGCTATAAAATCAGCTGTGCAGAGTGCTCTTTTACTCGGTATAATTGAGCACTTAGACTGTTGGATGTTACAACAAACTTGATAAATTTTGTACGGTTATTTTCAGTCATCAAAGTGACAAGTATACCCGTCTGTGTTAGTATGTTTGTTATGAAACACTTCAAAAAATATGTTAAACATCCTTTAATAGTTAAGATACAGAATAGCCTTTAACTTACCTAGGCCTTCCGCCGTAACTTTATATACTAATCTTAGCTACGATACCTCTCTCTCAGGACCAAACAAATTTGTAACACATAGAAATAGTGTAGCATAATCTTGTACAGTTTACAAGGCTTGACAGACACGCACAACTGTCCTGAAATGTAAATTACAAACGTCGCTCGTAGTGACAAGGATAAGTTTGATCAAGGAGGCGTTTATTAAAAACTCTTTCTACGATCGTTTGACAATTTGATTTCGTCGTCTGTCTTTTGTGAAATTTATATAGGCCTACTTGTAAGTGTCATAAGAGAATCGCTTTTGCAGTGACTTCGTATTCGTAACATGAGCGCGCCTATGACGAAACTTAAAACGAATATGTTTTTAGCCCCCGTTAAGGTTGATCGTAATTATTAAAATGGCGTCGAAATTTCCGTCCAAGTAAATGTTCTTTACCCTCCTCTTGATAAGTGCACATGCACATTTGTCTGTTTTCCTATAAACTTTGAGGATAAGTTGTGAAAGCTTGAATTCATCCGTCTGTTTCTCACGGCTACATTCTATGTATTTGTATATTTGCTATGTTGGATAACTTTTTCTTCTATTCCAGTGTGGAATCACTTTTCATTTCATGTTTTCCTTCAGTATCATTTATCATCCTTCCTAAAGGTTAGATGGTATATCTAGCTATATGAGTAATAGACTAATTTACATTCCAAACTGTAATAAACCAAACTTGAACCAAAACTGAAAACTTAGCAAATTCAATTACGGAGCGGGGACAGTATTAATAAAATTTAGTGTGATTCCCACACAGACCCTACACTATCTTACCCCAATGTTTTAAATGCTACGTGATGAAATTCAATAACTCTTTCCTCATAAAGAAGTATAATTTTTTTCATTTTTTACTCAAAGAGAAGAAGGGTCTGACACAACATAAGGATAGCTTACACCTTACACTGTATCTCTGTACCCCAACTGGGTTCTCTTTAAATATATAGAGCAAAATTTCCCCCTTTGAGTATTTTCTGATTTCTCCCTTTGATAAGTTTATCAAGTATTCCTAAAATCTCAATCTAAAAGGCTATTTGCAAGTGAGACAAACATAACTTGCCTTTATTATTGCCTTCTGTACAGTTTAATTTTTCAAGCCCAAGGGAAAAGAGTCTCAACAATGTAAATTATACTGAAGATCACAAAGATAGCAGGCCTTATCAAATTTTTATTAAATCAACTTTTTTGTCAATATGTGAAATTTTATTGTTTTTAAGTGAAAGAAATAGTGATTTAATTTCAGGCACAATGAATATTTCCTCCTCCTGTACATGCTAAAATCGTTTCCAACAAAATTTAAACCAAAATGTAGCTGATAGAAATTATAAGGATTTTTTTTCTGTTTGGAATGTAACGATCATCAATTGTATTTCCTTGTTAGTTTTACATACCAGCCGTTTAAACAAGACTTTTGATAAAGAATACTTCTACCGGGAAGGTGCAATTACAACTCCCCCAGCCCCTGCTTTAATAAGCTTTTAGAAAAATAAGCCAACACTGGACATTAGAAGTTTTCTAGTATGACACAAAAAATAATATAACAATAAGACAGACCTTCAGAAAGGTATTACTAAAGATATAAAAATAATGTAAGATACAAAAATATGTAAACAAATAAGCACGCCACTTACCCTTTAACTCTCCAGAGAAGATGCCAATCAACGTTTTAGGACCAACGAACGGTTTAAGAATACCGTCATACGAAGAATGTTATAACTTTATAAGAACATAAATTCCTAAACTATCTGTGACGTCACGTTGAATCAAGCAAAAGAGCTGTATCAGGCAATCTGATTAGAAGTATTCCTCGCTGGCTCTGATAGCTTTGACGAAGACGTGTGGCAAAACAACCAATGTCTCTTTTCCAGTTAGTTACGAGTCATCTCCTCACGATAGCGCCCAGCATTGTGTTTGAGAACAGTCACGAGAATTCAACCAATTTTATTAGCGATTTACCGTCACATTGGCATGAGCGCGAACATTTCAAGTATTACTTGTTTGCAGAAATTACTTTTGGTCTAGCTCGTCGGGGTTCCCAAGAACTTTCCTGATCGTGCTTTTTTCGGAAAGTCGAAAAGTTCGTATTAAATGTTGATATATTTAGACTCTAAGTCATTTTGTGTGTACACACACGTCGAAGCATTCCAAACAATTTCCCCGTAGTTCTAAGAAAAGTATAGGAAAATTGGAACATTTGATAAGGGGGCGCTGCAACGTGACCTGTGCAATTTTATGATTTGCAGATACAAAATAGTAATTACTCAACGAAAGTCGCTATGATTTCAAGAAGATCATGTCGTAGGTTTTTCAACTAAATGTAAATCACTCAGAAAATATTATAGATGTGCACATGTGGCATATTGTACCCTGCATTGTAGTGTACAGTATGCAGTTCCGATATACATCGAACATCTTTCAATGGATTAAATTATCAAGCATATGAGTAATTTAATATGAAACTGGGTTCGATACCAATTTCTGAAGTGTCTTCCTACCGGAAGGATACAATTTGTTTTTATTGTTTTATCCGCCAGTAAACCTATGTCACAGTACGCTTTACGATGAGCTGAGATGTTTTGACCACGGTCTTTGCTACATTTGGCGTGACACGTATAGTCTGACTATAGTTTCTATATGGGCGTTGGGGACTTAAATCGTTTGGCTCAGGGGAACAGGAGAGGGGATCGCACGGAAAGTGTCATCTGTCCTTTTTACAAACTTTGCAAGTTGTTTGCCATTGCTAGAACTGTCCTTTTAAAAATTCAAAAGCACGTGACTGGGTCAGGTTACAGATTGTAGTTCATAAGTGCGGCTTATGCTTCGACGTGCTGCAAAATGTCACCCGAACTCCCACCAACACAAGCCCTTTGGGTGTGAGAGGCAGTCTCTATAGCAGAAATCTTCTTGCTTGGCAGAGTATTTTGGAGGCAGCCTACCCCATCCCCCCGAAAAAAACAATAGTCAGTGGTCTGAATTGTTAGTGGTTTATTGAAACTGAAACTAGTTCTACTGTCCTACCTAGATGCACTACAAAGGGGCCATTGGTGAGGATTCAAAGGAAAACAAAACAGTGTTGATAAGTGTGAGATTATGATTGTGCTTGAAAATGTGATAACCTCATCTGCTGATATTTCGAGGACCATAAACATCTGATAAATGGAACTGAATGCAAAATTTATCAGGATGCTAAGGCTAATTAACTGTCTGATATATTTACTAAATTTATGCCTAAAATCCTCTTTTAATCAAGTTATCCACAACAAACGTTACATAAAGGTTACACTGATATAATGCATCACCCGAGGAAGCTGGCATATACCGGTAATCTTCCTTTACATACCGATAATAGCTGGTCCTGCATGGGCAATTGCGACCTGAATTGCATGGGCAATTGCGATCGGGTTGATGTTGTTTCCCTAGGCACTATACCTTGTGCCTTCCCATACAACCTTTAGGGATATGACTGACAAAAACCTGTTACGTCATACGACATGCGACCGAGAATTGGTGAGGCCAAACTCAAGTGCGTCATCCGATCTGAGAAGGGTAAGGCCACACATGACCTGGGCCCACTTATGTCGGGCCCGCTTGTGTCCCAACCTCAAGATTCGTTCAGAATAGTATATACTAGGGAACTCTACCTAATATTCTTTGTAAAATGTAGCCATTACGCCCGAAGCAAAGCAGAGGGAAAAAATACATACGTGATTTGTGCTAGGTTATGTTACAGCTAATCAAGCAACAACATAGCCTATTTGTGACTGAATCGAAAATTAAGATAAGTAACTCCTCGTTTTGACTTTACTATGTAGCACTTATCTTCTAAGACATCGAAAAGCTATTTTTAAGTGAAATATGACAAAATTTGTAAGATTTAGCAAATGTTCGAATATAAGGTTGGGGCGACTGCTTATTTCCTTACAAGATTAAGTTGATAAGATAACCGTGAGCGTATATAGGCAATCAAGAAAATGTCACCTAAATTGTGGGGTGAACGAATCATTAAATATAATTCTGACCATTGCTGTATTTCATGAAATTAACTCCATGGGCAGATGGGGGTGGGACTATTGTTTTTTCATTTGTTTGTGATTTTACCATTTTAGATAGCAGAGCACCATTCTTTCAATGTTACTATATCTTACAAGTTAATAACAACGCCATAACCTAATGTTAAATCCTCGAAAGGTTTTATTTAAATCGTATCTGACTACTCGACATGCATACATCCACTACAATAAAATCCATTTAACAAAAAGCTTTTACTTAAAAACAAAATGTAGGGTCTAAGCCATTTAAAATTGGTTTCTACTCAATTAGATGTCAACACAGTAACGGCTCCACTCTCAAAAAATAATAAATAGAAATAAATAAAAATCGGTAGATTGCAATTAACGAGAATTTCTTGAAGTAAAGTGCATGTAGATATAAGGGCCATTGCTGCATTAAATCCAGCAGAAGAACTATTTAAGCATTAAACAATTCAAAGTAATTACTGGATTTTTGTTCGTTCTTCTCATAAAATGACTTCCTCATCTCTTTCGGTTCCGTGAAATCTTGACAGGCCAACTTTAATTGCCAAAACTGAGAGACAATGCTCATCTTTAATAATTTTGCAATTATAAGACATCGTTTGAGAAGTATTGGAATTTCCCAAACTATTTGTAATTATACTTATTGGACTTGCATTTGCAGGGTGCAATTCTTCAAAAAAGATCGACTATTTGCGTTGGACATGAGGAAAAGGAACGGATTGTTCACAATGACATACACATAAACGCATAACTTACGTATACTTCATTAATGTACATGAATACCGATACTTACAGTTATACGTGTGCAATAGACTTTCATACACATAAATGTATACATTTGTCTTTGAATGTATGAATTAATATCTGTGGTGAATGTAATTATCATTGCAACGTCGTTTCGTACTATAAATTTTAGCAAAATAGGCTATCAAGATGTAGGAGGCCGCCTATACGATTAGATGAGGGAGAGGGGTGGGCTGAACCATTTAGCTCTAGAGTTTTTACAATTTTAACTTTAATTTTGGACGTTTTAATACAAAAACACTTCAAAGTATAAATTATATTTGTTGGGGGAGGAGACTCCATCTCCAGTCCCCGGTTCCCATGGCTCCGAAAATTGTCTCCAGAAAAATATTGGGGCGCATTTAGTCACGAAACCAAAATATCCGGAGGAGATTTACCACCGTGATACCCTTGTTTCTTCGCATGTAATACAAAAGAAATTTGTTACTAACTTGTTTTGAAAAATTACTTTTCATTCTTAAGAGATAAAATTTTGTTATTTTGCCATGCATAAGGGGTAATAGCCGGAGGTTCTGAATTGTGGGCACTGGCATAGTAACCGTAATATATAGACAAGGGTTACTCTTTGAAAGTAGTAAAAGAATTACCTTATTCTTTGTAGCTAGTAAACCGTTTTAGTGATGGATTTGCCCTATGTGCGGGAGAAAGTACGAAAGGGATAGGGTTTTCTAGCCTGGTTTCCGGCCTAAGGGGGAGGGTGTAACAGGGTTTGTTTCGATAATCCTTGTCATTAAGAGATGTAAGCTTTGGCTCCCTCCTCCAAAAGGAGCTCCCTCCTTCAAAAGTTCTCTGATCTAGGGCTCCTTTTTAAAAAGAATAAAAGAAGATTACTTAAACAACTGCAATGTATATTTTTGAAAAACGATAAAACATTGTATACGGTTTTACCTTCGAGAGGGTATGGGGGCATCTTGGGGGGCAAAAGACCGAAAACCTGATATATTTCATCTGGACCCTCATATTAAAAATAAAGTTCCATATACCGCATCACTGTGTAAAGTTTGGGACACAACCGCGAGTTTTGTTTTCAATATGAGTCGTCGGCCGGTATGGCTTAGACTTGGTTGAGGTAAACTGATCCACTTTACGATCATTCATATTTTTGGTAATCTTCACAAGAGTACAAAAGGTACTGTTTTTTCTGACCCTCCCCCATCCGGAGCATACTCTGAAAAGTGTGTAAAATGCCGATTTCGGCCAAAAATCATCGTCATTTATTATATTTTGAAAAATGTACTTATGAGTCTTTCACTTTTGCCCCGTTTGTACAAATTATGAAATAATTGGCAGTTTCAGCCATAAAAGTATCGTTCACAAAATATTGAAACTTTTTAGTCTCCATTCTGTAAACAGGTGTGTAAACTGGAAACATTTTAAAGAAGTCAAAGTCATGTGTTTAGCAATTCAACGTTTTTAACACAGAACGTTTAGGAATGGAACACGTGTGTTTAGCATTTAAATGCGTGAACAAGTGATAGCAGAAAGTGTTTAGGAAAGTATTAATTGCTTAATTTTGCTTTTAGAGAGGGGATGGTTCTAGGGAGAACTTTTATGTTCTTGTTTTAAAGATAAATAACACACACATTACGGAAAGTGGAGTGAACTTATGTATTCCTCATAATTTGAGATGTACTTCATTATTTCTGATAATCAAGGAAAAGAATCATTGGTGTTGTTTTATGATTCTGTCCAAACTGTACATTACATTACTGCATTAATAGTGTGCAAAAGATGACTATTCATAATAACACAGAAGTGCAGAAAATTTTCATGTAGCGCTCATGCATTTTACCAAGATTGCCTCCAAACAAATTTTCGCCACTGACTTATTCGTTACCATGGAAACAAAATGTTATTAATTTGCCAGAAATCGATACTTGGGACAGTTCTAACAAATATAAGATTAGCAATAAAGTGATTTTGAAATTTTAAGCTTAGGCTATTACACTTTTTCATCCAGTTTCATGGAGTTAATGAAAGACGAATATTGCTAACATATGCATATGCCTTTAGCGTTATTGCGAACTTTATGTACACAGAGGAACAGATAAACGCAATGCACGGATTTTCAAAATCTTATAAGCTCGTTTTCAATTCTTCTTGAATAATCCAACAAATCATTGAAGGCTGCATGCAACATTATCCACGTATTCTGTGTCAAATGTGGTCTCCGAAATTTCCTGTTATAATTTCCCGGAATGTTGCTACCCGATAACGATGCACATGAAGTTAGTGATTCAAGAATATATTTCACACGTTTGATTGAGATACTAACCACCGAATGTAACCGATCTCTTATTGAAACATACCCTTTCCTTAGACGCTTTATCTTGAGAGTATTAGTGCATGAAATGAACATCCGGGAAAAAATCAGGCAAAATTTTACTTTTGCATTGAGAGTTTTAAAAATTCTAATAATTTACCGCAAATGGAAAATTATTGATCAGACGCAGACTGGAGTCTAAAGGCCTTACATTCCACCTTCTTCATTTCTCTATGACGAACGTCAGCTCTAGAGTAAAATGTGTAGGCTATACCTGTGTCATGTTTTACTATGGTAATCCTATTTTGTCATTAAGTTACTACGGTATGAAGCAAACAGAGCATACATCAGGAATCAACCGATACGCACACACACACTACACAGAATAGTAGTTAAGATCAGGCCCGTAGCCAGAAAAATTATTGAATTAAGGGAGGCGGAATATGGCTTTCGAAGGGGGTGGGGGCAAAATATTTTTCTAGGGGCAAAACATAAATATGCTCAATGGTACTTTGAGTTTTCCAGGGGAAAGTTTTCTAAGAGCGCCGCCCCTACGATACCCCTCCCTCATGAGATACGCTCAGTGGATCAATACCACAATTCGGCTAACCATCAAGACAACAATTTAGTAATCAAATCATCGTAAAATCTGTATGTGAATAGTCACGTTGTCTTGCTAACGTGTTTATTTATCAAATGCTTTGCTATGTAATGTGCGGAAAAGTCATATAATTCCCCAACTGTTTTAATTTTGTAATCAAGTGCCAGCGGAAGTAAGCAAGCAGCTAGTTGATAACGAGCGCGTTGAGCGCGTTGATCAGGGAAGTGTTATTAGTATAGTCTAATAACACCTCCCTGTTTTGATCTCTTGTTTACCATCCATGTGAATGTTACTGTAATTTAGATAACTAGAAACCACAAATATCTTTCGTTATCAAGAGCACAGTGCCATTCCATTTAAATGTTGATCTTAAGTTAGTTTTTGTAATATTTGGATGAATTCCCACTTTTAACATTCACATTTGGTAAACTTCAAAACAGCTGGGTTAATATCATTGATTATCTAAAAATAAATCTAAAGATTTTAACCTATGACCAATCAAAATTGCGATGATAAAATTTAAATCGAATGAGACTTGTTCCTGTTAAGATCTATTAGACTTAAGATTCCGTGATAATTGGCTTCTGGTCTAAACCTTTCAAATGTAAAGAGTGCAATCTGAGAAAAATTGTCTCATTTTAAAAACGCTTATCACACTTGAACCAAATTCAGAAGTCTAAATCATTTTTGCTCTGCAACTTTGGCCCTTTTTCGACAGAATCACGTATGCCATGTAGATCACATACTTTTAAAAGGAGTCTTTGGGTAATTTTACAATAAAGCATGTCAAGGATCGTATGCACACCGACTTAAGTGCACAATCATGCAAAGAATAAAATAAGCTAGAAAACGCACGCTGTCCGCTAATTGACTTTTTCATTCCAACTCAAATTAGGAAAGATTTGCAGACAGGTTATGCTCAATGACTTTCCTTGGGGACTTGTAGAATTGAAAGTGCAAAGTCGTACTGATTTCATACAGATTTATGCACGTGTTCGCCATGATGAGAATTTTCGTTTCGTTCCTAGAAAGGGGAAAGTTTACCCCAATCTTCTTGTCTGTATCAAGCCTTATCGCTCCAAACCCCTTTTGTTCCTAGGAGGAAAATAAGATTTTTGCACTTAAACGCAGGGTTTGTCGTTATAATTTGTAACATATCCTAAAGTAAAAGTGACACAACCTTGGAAGCTCTGTATGTCTTTTAGTATAAGCTTGAAAGGTATCACAAAAATGACCACCGGTAAAATCGGACCCTTCATATTCGTAATTCCGTTATAATTGTGTTTTCACGTACATTGTAAACGTAAGAAATGCGCGCTTAAAGTAATCGGATTGCACAGGTTCATAAGGTTGTGCTTATGCCTGACTCAAATTGAGTCATAAGTGAATTCGCTAATTTTGATAACATTTTCAATTTGCATCACCGTATATCAATTTCACAGATCACAAAATTTTCTCTTCGGTTGCCTACGATTTTAACCATGTTTTCAATTTTTCGAATTTTTACGATTTTGTCCAATTTGTCCAGGGGGAGGGGTATCGGTATGGCATGCAAACCTATCTCTGAGTTAGTTCTTTCCTACATAGTACAGGATTTACTTTTTATAACTAACACCGACTTGGTAGAAGGATGCTTTTAGAACTTACAATTACTGTAGTCTATATACAGAGATACTTATATCACATTTTTGCTTAAGCTGACTGAATAATTAGGATGAGATTCTGTAAGCGGTGGTTCCAAACGGTGAAGACATCGCTCTTGCGTGGGACAATGTTACAACTCATTGGACTATAAAAGCTAGGGGAGGCGGGGTTTAGGGAGGGAAAAATTGGATACTTAATTTAAACCAGGGCTTAAAAAGACATTAAATAGTTTCCACTGAGCTCTCTAATTAGTACTCATTAAATTGAGATAAAAAGGCCATATAGACAGGTGGGGTCACGGAAGAGGGAGGGGGTCTTTTCCCACGTAGACTGCTGTGCCCCACTTTTGGAAAATCGACCAACTAAATAAATTTAACTATACCTATGAATAGTGAAGCAGGTACGGGGTTTTGGTGCGAATGGCCCTCAATTGATTATTGACAAATGGTTGCAAAAGACGTTTAAGTTACACAAATATTTTAGGGAGTGGGGTAAGGTGACTTTGCGAATAAAAGATTGACGTATTTTAATTGCTTTCTTTCACGTCTTCTGTTACTAATTTTTTTGCGCGCTTTGCGTCCTTTTAACTTCAGTTTTGTTTTATTCCAACAACTCTTCAAACGCATTGCACTTCAGTCAAATTGAAAGATTTTTCAAACATTGTTTTCTCGGTGCAGGCGTGATTGGAGAAAACAGACTTGCATAGATGGGAGTTCTTTCGATTTTCTCTGCCTTTAGAAAGATTCGTAATATTCAGACTCGCCATCGCCGCAGACACATTTTGTAAGAAAATTGTGTCTCAGTACTGAGCCTGCAAGCAAATTTTATGGTCTATGATTTAAAACGCCAACTTTCTGGTCAGTCCCTTAATTGAAAGTGGTCCCTTACGTTAATGTTCCTATCCCTCTGCATCGCAAGAGGAGGGAAAACTTCTGCGAGTGAGGGAAAAATTTTGCTGGCTTCGTTCGAATGTGTGCATTTAATAGCAATTTATTGCGGATATCTATGGTGGACTTTATATATCATCCTCGGTGGTTCCCCCAACTATTATCAACTTCTGGTGGCGCCTTTGGCTCTCTGTAGTGCAGGTTCCCCTTCCCAGAATTTCTGGAGAAAACTTAATGGAGCTGCAATGTTTCTAAGTAACCTAAATTTTCAGGTACCAGGAAATCCATTTGACAGTCTTTAATTTCAAGTTTTTCTTGGGAGAAGCTGCAGATTGCCATATCGTGGTCATTTGAAGGATGCATATACTCTGTAGTAATAATATAACAATAATTTTTGTATAGCGCTTTTCACTAACCATAAGCCTCAAAGCGCTTTACAAATATTACCCCTGCTCAACCGTAAATCATCCCAGAGACAATCCCTCCAGTGCGGCAGCAGCTCCAACGGAGCTCCCAATGACAATTCACATGTACTCATTTAACCCCTGGGTGGGGAGAAGCAATTTAGATAAAGCATCTTGCCCAAGGATGCAACATAATGACCCAGACGAGAGTCGAACCAGCAACTAATCATTGGATCACAAGTCCCACACTTTAAGCAATAGATACACTACACAATTCTATAAAATATGTTTCTTTTCGTTTCATTATCTTGATTGTCAGATGCCAGAAAATCTCATTTAAAACAGTGTTTCACTTCAAAATTGTTCTGGGTAGGACCCAGGACCCCCACCAAGACCTTGCGCCTTCGGCGTATGCGGGTTCGGGCTTCGTCAGCTTATTGTGAGCCCCTTTTTTGTTATACCCTGTCTACCCGTGTAAAAACGGTATTTGTTATTGGTAGGCCTAGTCTACATTTTTAATTATTTAACTAATAGGTCCCAACATGTTATTATCAAAACACCTGAAGGCCAGAACACGTCTGATGTAATTATGTCAAATACTGGTGCACCTCAAGGTACTGTTCTAGCACCATTTTTATTCACTCTGTACACTTCAGACGCTAGATCAAAATTTGATAATTGTTCTCTGGTCAAGTTTGCAGATGATACTGCTTTATTAGGTCTGATAACAAAAGATGATGATACGGCATATGTGGAGCAAATAAATGATTTTGTAAACTATTGTAGTAACAATTTCTTGAAATTAAATGTAACTAAGACAAAGGAAATGGTTACTGATTGTCGGAAGTCAAAGAAAGTACCAAGCGTAGTCACTATAAATGGAAGTATAGTTGAAAGGGTGGATAGATATAAGTATCTTGGAGTGGTTATAGACAATCGACTTTCCTGTCATGAACACGTTGAAGCTTTATTGAAAAGACTAAGCCTTAGAATGTATTGTATGCGTATTATGAACAAATTTAATGTAAATAAAAATATTCTTGCCATGTTTTATAATTCAGTTATCTGTGGGGTGTGGCAATATAATCTTTTATCGTGGGGTGGGAATACACGCACTGAAGACAAAAATGCAATAGATGCTATTATTAGACAAGCTAGTCGCTTAATAGGGGAAGTCCAACCATCACTAGCCACGTCCTATCAACGGCGTTTAGGGACGAAATTACTAAAGATTATCGAAGACAATTGCCATCCACTTAGTGTGATTTTACATAATGCGGTTATTCCTAGAAGTGGCAGAATGAGATTACCCTACTCCAGTACTAATCGACACCTCTCCTCTTTCATACCTTTATGTATTAAATTTCAAAATCTTACTTTCAAACGCTAGTTATTGCCTGGTTGCTTCCTATTGCTTATATTTTTACTTTCTCTTAGTTCCTTCTTTTATCTTCTTTTATTTTCGTACTGTTGTTTACGTGTATATGTATATTGTAATTTGTCTTTATTTCCTTATCTTACTTTCAACGCTATTACATGCCAGTGGTTCCTATTGTTTTATACTTTTTATACTTTTACTTTCTCGTATTTCCTTCTTTTATTATCTTAATGTTGTCTGCATGTATACATTTTGTAATTTTAGTGTTTTTGTACTGTTTTATGCGAGCATTCAGTTACCCTTGTGGGGTTTAATAAAGTTGATCTTATCTTATCTTATCTTTACATGTGCGTTAATTCTTTTTCATTCTCAAAATGTTTATGAACATGATGGGGTGGAGGGGTTTTTTGCCCAACGCCCTCCGGTGAAAGGAGGCGCTGAGTTAGAAAGTCATCCGGAAATATAAAACGTTATTGTCATGATTATACGAGATGGCATAGATGTTGGATGTATGCGACATGGAGGTGAAAAAATTGTAACATCTAATCAGACTAACATGATCACGCAAAAATATAAAAAATGATAAAAAAATCATTCTATCTTGTTTTCTTTTAAGATATGGATATTTGTTTACCCAAACGTGATGACTTGTAGTAAGTCTGTAATGACGTCATAGAACAACGATTAATTATTTCTTTGATGTAGTCAACACTTTTAAAAAAATTGCGAACCATACTTAAACTCTTGAAAAATGCTGAGCTGATCTATATTGTTGAGAATCTACAAAGATAAAAATTTATCCAAAATCAATAAAAGACAAAAAAATGCGTTGCAGCTTGGTCGTATTGTGCGTTTGTGAATGTTAATCAGTGGTTTCCAGAGTCCGTAAAATGTAGATGCAAATATATTGATAAAAAATAAAATGTAAATCTTCATCATTAGGAGAGAACTTTCATGCAAGGATTGTAAAGGATTAAAGTCACTTCGTCGGCTGGATTTCGGAATAGTTGCGGTAATAATTGCACTACCTCCATGCATATATGGCAGATATCTTTTTGAAGAAAAGATTTAAAAAGTTGATAAATTTAGCATGGAAAACTGATTTTTGCTAAAGCCACCTTTGTGGTGAAATCACTCCCCGAATCTACAAAGGTTTGAGCGGCAGGGGGAAAGGGGGTGGAGGCGATAAGTCCCAACGCTTCGTGCAGTATTCGTGGGGTTAAATATCAAACTTTATGATTAGTTTGTTAGTCTTTTCGTCAGTGGAAAACATCCGGTAACAGCAAAACTACAAATTCAATTTAAAAAACGGTAAAAAAGAAGATGTCGGAAATGGAATCTCTGACCTCTATACCCCTATACCTACGTGTTAAGAGTACGATATTCTGCATTTAAAGTGGCACATTGAGTTGGTTCATGAAATTCACCAAATTTTGCCAAAACTGTTAAGTTTTCTTCATATCCTAACGACAAATGGTCAAACTTAAACAATCCCCACATCTTGCACACAAATAAATATTTCATAAGTGAGTAATAAACAATTCAATTTGGTTTTCAAAAATTCGTGACCAGACACTTTTTCAAATTATGCACACAACCGTGACAAGCCAGGATACCCAAAAATTTAAAATTTCAACTTTATGCATAACTATTGGATGTGAAACTTGACTAATTATGCTAATAATTATCATTGTCATGTGGTAGTAGCCTTCAACACCCTCGTTAAGTTATCGATATCAACTCAATGTGCCCCTTTAAGAGTCTTGTTCGGTACGAGCCACTTTCATTATTTTGAAAAAGGCGAGGGAAACGTAGTGGAGGTAACCCCCTTCTGAAAAGTGAAGGGGACGAATATCTACCGACCCAATGACCTGCGCCAATTCAGTGAGGCGTTAATAATGAATGCGAAATGACGGTCAAACTTTAATAGATATTTTAATATCAGTCACTATAAAGTCTGACTGCTCATGTGAGACATGCTTGCAGATGAAGGTTTCGAAAAACCTTTTTCAATATTATCATAACTCCCTGACGATAAGTTAATTTGACTTTTAAATTACAGAAGTAGTATGCAAATACGGACTCAGTATCTCATCCTAAAATTAAAAGCTTCTGCTCGACCTACATTATCAATGAAAGCTATTTTGTTCTACGAAAGAAACGCCATCAGTCATATAAAAAAGGTTAAAGTCGTACGTCAAACTGTAAAATCCAAAAGTCGTTACAAATTTACCCCTAAAATAAAATAAAAAAAAATCAAAGACTCATGTGGGAGGCGATATCACTTGAGAGAATCATACCATGTCGATTTGATACTTGGAATGTTCTTGTTTATTAAGTAAACTAGCTTCCTTCTTAAGAATCTAAACTTGCAACAAAGCTTATAAATCCAGTATACCGACTAAACCAGGTGATGTCGTCAGAATCATTTTACTAGAAACAGTAGTCCGTGAAATGAGGCACAGTCATCTTACCATCACGATTTCGCAGAAACTAAAAAAATATTCAGAAAAAAAGTACCTCTGATACAACCTCAGTACTTTGTACTACCATACTGGCATCTTACTAAAAATAATGTTTCATTTTGAAGAAATAATAACATTTTAATTAGAAAATCCAAGGAAGAGGTAGAATTCACTTACAAAATGAAGTAAGGATTATCTATGAAAATCAAGCAAAAGCCTGCTAAAGCTAACAAAAAGAAGAAAAAAATAATAGTAAAAAAAACCTCTCCGTTTCCTTCCGCTGACATGATCATGGGGTATAGTTACTGGAATGGTAGTCGCAAAAAGATTATTCAAAGGTGCGAAACGTTACTCGAAATGAAAGCTACAAGTATCAGCCTGCGCAGTGACTCTTTTTGACATCTGCCACGCGGTGCTGCCGCCCTTCTGATTGATGGCCTGAACGAGAAAACGTCAAGCGCTCCGCGGTCTCTCCCGCCCTGCTATGTTTTGCTAGCCTACATAAGAAGCCTTGAGGTCTATCCTCAGGTAATTAACGGCGAGTTCCTCCCTGAAGACTTGAAGATGTGAGCAAAATAACCATTGGTGAAGAGAGAGATTCCAAGGAAAAAAGGGCGATGGGGAATAGTGGCACCATTTCTTAAAGGGGAATTTTAAATATGGAAACAATTGTCTATATTGTTTTCCAAAAGAGTGGAATAATGAGGTTATCTGTCGGTTTGTGGGTGTCATCAATAAATGTACTGGCAGAATTTTTTTCTGTGTTTGAGCAAGGTATTTGCTCCTTTCAGGGGAAACTCACTGGGGGGGGGGGGTAAAGTTTTCAACCCCAATTGAATGTAGTCTTATTCACTTGTCGGCATGATCGATAATCATGTTAGCAAACTGTCGACCGGTACATTCGCCATTTTGCTCCCTCTACCCCCAATTTCCCTTCCTATTATTTTCTCTCTATGCTAGTGATGTGCTGAAATGATTCTAAAATGAGGATTGTACTGGACATAGTCCCCGACAACACATCATTATACAAAGTAACCTACTTTTTGGCAAAGGTTATTGGGGAGTGATTTCATAGGTTATACTTCCTGAAGACCAAAAAACGAATCAGACTATTCCACTAACTCACAAAGATAAACAAAGCGTCCGTGCAGAGTGCAATTTTACACGAATACATGCAGTTACTGTAGAAGCGATAAAAATCAGTTTGGAAACCCCCTTTCCCTTACTATTAAACCCACAACCGCGTAACGTTGTTAAAAATTCCCTTGTCATCTATGCGCTTCAAGAGAATTTGTTTCTTTTCGTATAAATAAGCAATATTTTTTGGTCTTACTCCTATAAACTTTAGGGAGACTCATAAATCACGTGAATAATAGTCTGAAGGTTATTTTGTTCATGATGATGTATATAATACACATATAGAAATAAGAAGAGAAGGATTTGCTGTTTCCTGGATGTTGAAAATAATTGAAAATAATAATAATTCGTATCTATTGGCTGGAATCCTTCTATCGTGCAAGTAATTCAAACTCTTCACAATTTCAATTTTTAATGTTCATGGGAAATACAAAGCAACCTTCACGCGAGAGTAAGTTAAAGTATGGATACTTATATGCACCTTCTGAAACCTATAGGGCACATAGGATAGTCTCCCAAGGCATGTTTATCCAGGGGTAATTTTTAGGGTAACAATTTACAAATCCCCAGACACTCACAAGGTTTGATCTTTTGTATTTGGTAGATTTTGTTTGCTTTCCATGGTTTTACTAAAGTTCAAGATCGTATAGGCCTATGCATAACATAGCAGGGACTTACCGGTATGGTATGCGATCACGCGTCAGCATACACCGATTCATCAGTGTACATTAGGGATCGTTACAATTATGCAGTATCTCTAGACCGCGTGATGAATGGTACATTGCGTTAGTTTTGCATTAGTTCAATACTTTATATACAACATAGCCTACTTTGGGCACTGTAGTTGTATATTTGCAGATATCCAAACTTCTTAATTACGCGTCACCTCACCAACCGGCCATTCCTCTAGGCATTCAAGTAGTATCACGCTGTAACTAGGGCGAATTACTTTCAGTTCATTCAACGGACCTCTTACGGGGATAATAATCTGAACGTCTAGGTTGGCGATTGCTGTGATTTGAGGACCTCGGTCCTTTTCTGCATTTTTTAGTTTTAACATAACCGAAGCAGTACAATCGAGTTCTAGATCTAATGAAAGGCCTTTTATAATTAGGAGATATATTATCATTTCGAAAAAAGCTCTCAAGTGGTGAGGCATTTGAATGAATAATTACATGACACATCACAGTTTAGTGACATTTGGATTGTAGGGGAAAACAAACCCATTCAAGGAATTTTTATGTGGACAAAAACATCTTTGTACGAGCGTAAATGTAAGGTCGGATTAAATGTTTATTTTTGAAAAGACGATCTTTCCTTCGAAAAATATGTCAAGTTCTTGCAAAAGCTAATCAGTCACATTAAATTGGCCTGTTCTTGGGGAATTCCAATAGCACGGAACGGATGTATGTAACAAGTACAGTGATAGAAAGGGCAAAGAGATGAGATTGTAATCTGCTATATTGTTGAAAATTAAGGGAGATTGCTGGGTTGTGGGCGTATTTGAGTAGCCAGCTACGCAGGCCCGTAGCCAGAAAAGGTACTGAAGGGAGCAAGATGACTTCGGGTGGCAAAATTTTTTTCGGGCTGAGGGGTGGAGGTACAATGTGTAACAATAAGTTAATGCAATGGTAACTTGAATTTTTCAAGGACGAGAAAATGTTTTAATGGCTTCGCCGCTCCTGTCCCCCCACCTTTGGCTAAGGGCTTGAGCGTACTAATTGATAAGATTGATTTGAAGACTTAATTGGTATTTTCTGGACAATTCGAGCGAAGATAATGATCACTTTGGAAAGGTTCAGAATCATTTTAATCTTTTACCACACCCATTTCAACAGAAGTGTTAAGAAAACATATTTTTTCGTATTTTTATTAATCTGGGCTATTTTTGCAGTGTGAATTCCGTGGACTCGGAAGCTTTTGATAGACTATATAAAGAAGCTTGTTGTATCTTGCATCATGGACTGAAGTACTTCCATGTTTGCAGGTAGCACAGTCGTTACACGGAAGTCAAAGCCATATGCATTGTATGTCCTAATAAGGTCAATAAGGTCACTGACCGTAGGTAAGTTTCAATTATACGTCACATTTTCTACTACTTATAGTAAAATTTCCATTGGCTTGGTAGTTATCGTGTAGCGTATGCCTTGCATTCGAGAGTCCCTGGACCAACTACCACCAGGGAATATCCTGGTGATATGTTCGGCGAGACTTTCAGGACGAGGGGGTTTCAAAATGATGGTTTTAAAAAAGAAAGTGGTCCGTTTGGTACAGCGGTACAGCTGTTGAACAGTGGTGAAGAACAAGGGTTTACCACCCCTACCAGGCTCTGGGAAAGTGACGTACTAAAAAGGGTATATATACTCTCGTCGGATGGGTTGCCTCGTCATCATCTGAGTATCAGGAGGTCGATCCAGTGCCACGGAATGTACAAATCTCATCGGTGTTATTCACGGTCAAGTTGGTGTAGAGCTCTCGATGAGCGCAAGTGGCTTCCTGCTCTCAATACACGACATAAGGAACAAAAACTAACCTATCAATCTATCAATCAATTTATCGACATGTAAACGAAAAATAGCCTCAAAGCCATGTAGTAATCTGGTAATGTTACAAGCAGTATGTGGGTGGGTGGCCCCGTGGAGGGGGAAATGGACATCTTGCTGAGATTCCTTGCATGTCCTTCCCTCACGATGTTTGCATAACATGACGTGAAATATTGCTTTGATAAAAAATTTCGAAGGCACGGTGCAATAGGTTGTTTCCTTGTTTCATGCGTCAGACTAATATCTAAAATTACTCGAAATGTTGTAAAAATTCGGAATAAGAGGTTTCTGAGATGTGGTCTTTTTCAATTTGAATAATCAATTATCCCTCTTCCCTTCTCCGCACACAACTTGTTACAAATCTCGCAGGCTGCGCTGAGCGTCGACAAGTTCTCGCAAAAAGTTCAAAGAGATAGGACACAGTGACGCCGTCAGCAGTTAGTGATTTTGGGGAGGGGGAACACAGAAGATCATGTCCAAAACCCACCCTAGATAAACCCAGAAGTCGGTGTAAACTGTTTTTATGCATACATGTGATGGTTTGTCCCGAGGCTGATCCTTTCTTTGTCATCTAGTGTAGGTGCCGTACTGGGCGAAGGCGTCAAAAGGAAGGGGTCCCTTCCCCCTTAAGAAATTTTTTGTTTATTTAAAGTGGTTTAGATGCAAAATGGTGCTATACTTGGCACGTTTTTGAACAGATCATATGGTTGAAAACCCACAAATGCGTGAATTTTGTCTTATTTTTGATTGAGGGAAGGGTGTGCAGTCTAAGTGGAGGGGTGACGACTGTTTTAAGTAAAGATCAAAGGTTATATGAGGTCACCGGGGCATGAAATTCGTAAAAACTTGCTTGTAAACACGATATCTCAAGGTAGCAATGATGGACACTTTTCATAATTGGTATATAGGTTTATCATAATGAGACGAAGGATCCTATTTTTTCAGTGAAGGTCAGAGGACATTTGAGGTCACTATAGAGTTCAAAAACCGAAAATCTTGAAAACAAGATATTCCAAGACAGGAATGACAGATGCTTTTCATACTTGGTATACAGATGTGTAATTTTAAGAGAGAGAAACAATGAGTTTTGCTGTAGGTCAAAGGTCATCCGAGGTCACCAGAGGTGAAACTATGTAAACTCCGAAACCAAATGGGCAGTGAGAGGTATGTTAGAATTATGTCGTTTCGTGAACACTGAAAAGTTAGGGCTGAATTTTTGTACCATTCCAAAGATAAAACGAGACAAAATACAATGTTCTTCCGCTCTGAATTCATCCGCTTCATAGAGTTTCCGTAGGATAAGGTTTACTTTCATTTGTGCAATGTAAAAAAATGTCTACTTGGGTGTAATTCGCCTTCGCAAATGATGGAAATACGATTCCATACACGTAGCCTGAGAGGCTACGTAATTATAGAGATCAACAGGTATTTTTTAAAGGTACAACTTGTGTCCCCTTCCCTTTGAAAAGTTTTTGCCTTTTGCAAGGAGCCTAGATGCAAAATGGTGCGAGATTTTCGACTTTTGACAGAATTAGTCTTGAAGGTTTAGTTTTTTTTTTTTCTTCAAGATTTTTTTTAAGTTTTTGATTTTCCAGGGGGAGCAAGTCCCCCCTTGCGCGGACGCCCATGCCCACTATTCTAACTTAGTGCCGCCACTGTATGTGAATATTCGCACTCACTTGCGTTACTTTTAGTAATCATATTAACAGTAGATTATTCCATGTTATCAAAACGGGGTATATACTTGACTTCCATCGAATTATTTCATTTCTTTGGCAATTAGACATTCCTTCCTGCCTTGCCTATCAAGGAATCTTTATCTTTATGGCAGAAACGATATTAATGTGAAGGAAAAGGAGCCATGTCTAAAAATGCCTCATTATATCTTCGGGGTGGTATGACACTCTGCGTTTCGTCCATCTATTTTGCAGATTTCAAATACTTTTCTTTCAAACGTCCCAGCGACGAAGGTTGAAAACAACAGCAGCAATTTCAGATTAAGATTATGAACGCGTCTCTGCATTTCTGACATGTCGACTTTTAGTCATTATATCCCGTCATGTGTAGCTCTGCTAGGAACCGGAAAGACGCGATATCAAAGAAACATGCCGCGAAAAGCGGAAAAAGAAAAATCTCGTGGGCTAAGTTCCTACTACAGGCGAAAACCTGAAACTGTTCCCATATGCAGTTACTAACCGTCAAAGGAACGAGAGAAATGTTTTGGTAACTTACAGAACTATATAAATCCACAAAAAAATTTCCGATAAATCTCTCATAAGATGGTACGGCGAAGCTCAATTATTACTCGCAGTTACTACAACTTTTATTGTTTATGTAGGCTACTACCTTCCCTGATAGGGTTATAGTCATGTAAATGGTATTATGTCTATCTGATGTAAAAAGCTTTGAAAACGTGCATTGTCGTAACTCCCCATCAAAACCCATCAAATATGTACTGTTTCACATGACAATTTCTGTTTTACATCCACATGATATACAACATGAATAAACATTAGCTGTTTATGCAAATATGTGACACGGAGAAGGAAGTGACAGGATAATGTTATGTTTCAAGGATAGTCGTAATGTTGACATCTCGTATGGGTTAAGAACTACATTATGCATGCAAGGTGTTCAACCTGACAGCTGTGGCAATAGTTAGGTGACTAGTCCGGGTCGGGCGTGACGCTATCTAAGCTGGTTCACCTGTTCAAGGCGACCCTAAAACCACTCTGCCCGGGCCGCGATCGCCACATGGCAACAATGGTCAGTCCCCCTATGGCATTATGTAAAAACAGTTGTCTTCTTGAAAACTGTCAACATTGCGCACTAAACTGCAAATTAGCTGCCAAGTAACTTTATTTTGTACATGATTAACAAAATACTAACGCAGTACAGCACTTACAACATCAGTTTGCATAGCATATGAGTTATGTAAGAAATAATCAAATTTCGACAAGATATTTCAAGAGAACGGAGCCGCATGGTAGACCCATGATGTAAAGGTCTAAAGGTCAAGAGGTTGGTCGTGTTCATTCTTGTCTTCATCTCTGGGATGTAACTCCTTTGGCAGTGAAGAACTCCTTCGGGAGTAAAGTTTGGTGTCACCCTTCAGCTCTTCGTCGGAGAGTCGAGGGGACTTTTAAAAAGGTATTTCAAGAGAATTACGATACCGTGACAAACATTAAAACAAGTCCAACAGATTTCTTATTATGGGGCCAGATAGGTAGGCAGACAACAGTTGCGAGTGCGCATTGCTCCTGTAAACTGTGTGCCTTTGTACAGGAGCGGAATGAAGGGGCCAGTCGGAGGCCAAAGGCACCTCTTGGCCAGGGGCTTAGCTAGGATGAAATTTTTAGGGGGACCTAGGTATCAAATGGGGGGTCACGGCATCGATCGCCGTCCTTAACTCTTACACATTTTATTAGGACACACACGACTTTTTTTCTGGCAAACATCTGAGGAACCAGGCCCCCTTAGTACCCCCGTAACTACGCGCCTGCTCTTGGCCTCTTGGAGGCGCTCCTGTGAGGAATCTAAGTCAGTGGAGTGTGCTGGATTTCGGAGGGGGCACAA
Source organism: Holothuria leucospilota (assembly GCA_029531755.1). Taxonomy (NCBI): domain Eukaryota; kingdom Metazoa; phylum Echinodermata; class Holothuroidea; order Aspidochirotida; family Holothuriidae; genus Holothuria; species Holothuria leucospilota. The sequence continues at coordinate 12,672,978 of CM055969.1, read as the reverse complement.
CCTGGATTTCCCCATCTGATATGGAGGAGTGGTGCACCACGAGCACAAGGCGGGAGTGTGCACGCGTGGGGTCCAGAGACCCGTGTAAGGACCCCTGGCACCTGGCGGGGTTTAAGGGTAGGACCCCTGTGGGGGTCCAGGGGCACAGCCATGGGAGTTCCTTCAATATAAGATATAAAGATCGCCGAAATTTTGTTCCAGGGGCTCTATTTATCAGATTTTATTTCATTTAAAATTTTGTGAAATTCGATGTTAATTAGAAGACAGCAAACGAACTTCGAAAACATATCCATGAAATGAACAATTCTTAATATATTTTTATTTTGCCCGCTTTAAGAGCTGTTTTTTCGTCAAGATAAATGTAATGGGTGGGGTAATCATTTACAAATTTATTCAACACGCTACACTTCTTAGTAGAAGGGCTATTTCGAGTGCATTAACCAAATTAATTGCAAACGGAAAGCCCATAGTATGAGGGGTAAATGCGGTTATAAGTTCAAAGAATGCAAGAGGCACTGTCGCAGGGGCAGTAAATTGTTTCTGCAAGTGGAAAAGGTACTCTACGAATTAATCTCGTTGCACTTCATCGACCGGGTCATCTAGTACACAACTGAGACACATTTGCATGTATCCCTAACACCGAATGGATCGAAAATAATCCTTATATTGTGGCGGATTCAAGAAATTGTCATAGGAGTGATTTCTAGAGAGGGGGCTGTACGGGACCAAAGCCGACCTCAGCCCGACCGAGGTTAGGACCGAGTTCAGACAATTGGTATTCCAAATGCCCCATATTGCAGGAAACCTCACTCTATAACACAACTGACTGGAATGTACCTAGTACCACGCGTGGGTCGCCATTATAAGAGAACATTCGGCCGCATTCCAAACACCCCGAACTGCATTCTGACTCTAGGCCACTTAGATGAATGTGTCACTAAACTTTTGTTTATGACGTTCATTAATCTGTGTAGCCTACAAGGCTGGCATTACCAACCAGAGAGTTGCTATTTGACCGCAACTCCCTTCACCAACTGTCTGGAGAAAATAATCTGGAATCCCCAAATCCCAAAATTGCAGGAAATTTCTAAAACACAAACTTTACACTACAATAGTGCGTCTTCCTACATTTTACAGAGTGAGTTCAGAGAATTTATTTTACTCCATCTGTAATAAGATCTTAACTTGTTACTGTTCTATGAAATTGTTCACTTCGAGGGCGGACGTGGAATCAAGATGGTTTAGATTCAAGGTTAGACGCAATGAGAGGCCGCTAGCAATGTCAGTGACAAAGAAGGGGAAAATAATTCGCCGAGAAGACTATCATGCTCAGAACGTCCGTATGAAGAATATTTGGAATCCTAAACACGCCGTGATACATGAAATAGCGCTCTCCACAATCTTGACGGATTTCCACCCTGCAGTTGTGCTTTGTTTCAACCTGAATTTTACCTAACCTTACTGCATAGACTGCCATTACCGCAGTCGTAACCTGCTCCAAGCGCCAAAGAAAATTAATAGTACTTGGGTCACGAACCGGATATCGATACTGACTGATGATTTAGTAACGGTGACGAGGAAATTTACTTGCTCAGTTCTCTACGGAAAATTTAAGAGTTAAGACAAAATGATATGGCTCGGTTTGATAATTCTAAGTCTTGGGTGCTTCTTCTGTCTCTTCAATCCCTCTCTGTCTCCTTCAGTCTCTCCCTCTTCCCATTTCCCTTAAATCCCCTGACTGAACAGGGGGTTGTTAATTCTAATAACAATTCTCTGGACTGAGTGATTTCCCCCGACTGGCCACGGAGGTTGGGGCCTGTGCCCCCACCCCCTCTTTAAACACGTTACTGATCTAAATCTATCACTGCTGAGTAAAACGATTCTTTTGGTTGCAAGTCCACGTATGTCCGTCATCTTTTACTTTATGCGGTCTGTAGCGTATTTCGATTAATGCGTCTGTATTTTTTAGTTCCATTATTCCATTCTGAAGCAGTTCACAACGACAGCTCAGTCATTCTCCTCTGTTAATAAATGTCGATTCACTTCAATTATTTGAAGTTAAACAAATCTTTGAGGAAAGAATTTTCAAATCAATTTTCCAATCATTTATGGAGTGATACTGTTGCGCGCGATTGCAAATTTGTAAATCTTAACTTTGTGAAGTTTGGGTATTTTCACTCTAATTCAGTACAGGCCTTTATAATTATTCGTTTGTTTGGATATAATTGGGGCAGGAAAGAATGTGATAAGAACAAAGTTTAGTTAAAAATCTATTTATAGCCCCCTCACACATGTCAGTCCATAGCTAACGTCAATTGATTTGGTGAAGAGAAAAGGGAACCATTTTGCCAAGTACTCACTACTATAATGACTCTTTACTGTGTATCGCCTTGGAGATAAATTATGTAATCATCGACCAATTACTTTGGATTTTATCAGGGGAAAATCTGACGTCATAGACTAATTGTTACGGTATTGAGCTTGAGCATCCATGAGAGGATTCTGACGAAACTCATAATTGTCGTCTAAGGTATATGAACACAAATTCGTTACAAGTACTAAAAAGTTGCATCATTGCAAGTACTAAAACGTCACTAAGTAGCAATAGTGACTATAGTCTGAGTGTGGAGACCGCGAAATCTACGCAATCGTGCGGCTGTCGTAAACATGTGGGAGTATTCAGTATCAGTGAAAGGATACCAATATTGGCACATAACTAAATTCTACCCAAGCGTGACCAAGACTGGCTGGAGTTTGAAGCTTTTCTCCATATACTCGGCCAGTATAGAAAAAGGAACAGAAATTTCTTGAAAAAGTGCAGTTTTGGTCAAAAGCAGATGAAGGGTGCCTAAGGCCCAAGGCTTGTACCAATGCGGTGCCCTGAATATTTCCGACCAGTTCAATTGGAATGTTGTCCACATTTGATATACATTATATAGTTACTAATTCACAGAATAATTACATGTAATGTAACATTGTTTGAACATGGAATAAGGCCTGTCTTCAGATTACAAATGTGTCTGAAAACATGTGTTATTCAAGGGCTGTGCAGGTGATCGTTAAAAATAGTGTGTTTATTTTATACCTTTTAAGCGCGGGGCCTGTGCAAGGGCAGGGCTCTAGGCCATGGCCTAGTTGGCCCCTTCTAAATCAGCCACTGGCTGTAGTTTAAGAAGATAATACATCAACACGACAGACAGAAAATAAAGGCAAGTCATCAAACTTATAGGGGAATTTTCATGATCCCAGACAGTTCCAATTCTCCCAACTGTGCATCTTCTAGCTCATCCCATAACTGTATGAAGCTCTTCCTTGTGCAGGAATAAACCTGTTTTATTGCTTAAGGCCATGTCCTGGTGAGCATACAAGGCTATAAAATGAAATAAAAGTACTCTCTCTGCCTTGTGTGGAATGTGAGCTACTCTGCATCTTTCAAATTTTCAAACTTTGATGTCAATTAAAGAGCAGTCACCAACTGAGAATTTTGGTATACCCACACTAAAAATATACTTTGGGGTGATGACTGTCTGTCTTTAATTCTGATGAAGTTTTATGGACCTTGGCAATGTCTTTAATCTCAATATTTTCTTTGATTTTGATAATTTCAAGGATGGCGCTCTCATTTGCCTTGTTTATAAGTATGCTTCATACTTCCTGTTGTGTTAGTTTTTTATTCTTACTGTGTTTATGCTATGTCAAATTTTACTACAGAAAACAAAAAAGCGTTAAATTGTAAAATGAAGGAGTTTCGGACAATTTTCATGAAAAGCATCTTTGCTTTATTCAAGGATCAAAGAACTGCTGGTTCGATTCCCGCCTCGTTCATTACACACACTACTGGTTCGATTCCCGCCTGGTTCATTACAAGCACTGCCGAGTATTTTCGGAGAATTTACACCCTCTATAATAAGATCTCTACTTGATGTTTTTCAATTAAATTGATCACTCCTTCTCCTGCCTGTACTCTGACGAATGTGAAACTTAGGACAGACATAAAATGCAAATTATGAATACTGGTTTCAAAGGCAGAAATCTAAGAACGACTAATTTTGCCATGAAAAGTATATGATTAGTGTGGTGTGTTATTGCGCAAGATCGCCTCTTCCCCATAATGGCGCCAGGATTTGTCCTACCGAGGGCGAAGTTTCCCGACGGGGGCAGCAACCCGAACCTCCGACAAAGGCGACGGGTTGCCAGAAGGAAGGTTTTTTATTGAATAAAATTTGCCTTCCTTGAGAACAAAATCAAGTAAACCGTCGAGGCGACTGGTTACCGTCTGGGAATACATGCTTTATCGTCTCCATTAAGGTTCCTCAATTAAAACTGGAAAGTTTTCACTAGAGGGCATGTCCCCTGCCCCCACCTTGCGTCACCTCCGCTCTCTCCACCCAAGTGTTAAATAGTCATACCCTTGAGTTTAACTGAGATTGCCTGTTGGACAATTTTAACAGGGTTAATGCGTGAAGCGCCTTTGATTATTAGCCTATATTGTGTAGATATCGGCATGGCCGTACGGGCCGGGGTGCGGCTAAATGTCAGAAACCTGACTTAATCGGGCAGTTATTTTGTCTCAGTCGGGCGGAAAATTGTACAATTAAATTAGGTCTGGAGTCGGGCTAAAATTACCGCCCTCCCTGATAGAAACAGTCCCGTACGGCCATGGATATCGGTGCAATCAGGGAGGTGATATCACCTTCCTGGTGCAATAAACTCAACTATTGTTATGCATGAAACTGGTCTTACAAAATGACAAAGAAAACTGCAATGACAGAAAAAGGCCATGACCTTCATGTTATATAATCTCAGCAGATTTATGAGATCCTGGAATTAATATGTTGTAACGAAAGATTTGAAATAGTCACGCACCGTAGGCTTAAAATAGAAACTGTGAAACAGTTGCCAGGGGGTTTAAACAATATCTGTCTGCAACCTTTAGTTGACATACACAAAAATTTCGGTCAATTCCAGACAGAAAGAAAAAAACTTATCTGCAACATCATTGGAAAAACAAATAATACTTCGACACCCTCCTCTGTTTTTCATCCAAGTTGACTTCTCCGACGATATGTTTACCTCTTGTTCTTGAGATTAAGCAAACAGCGTTCATCGAAGAGTGACGGAGTACTCAAGCATTAAATTAAAAACAAATCTAAGTTTTAAAGTGAATCTTATAAAACGGGAACTGAGAAGAAAATTAAATATATACAGTAAGTTAGCCGAAGAGCTAAAATGTCAGACAGCCTTGCATTTCAGTGCTCTTTAGAAGAAAACCCAAGAGATTCAAAAGGGTTGTTTCTTTATTGTACCTGACGTAAGTCAGTCAACACTGATTGCAATGTACAGCCGCATTTCTTGATGCACCGACGCCCCGTAAGCACTCAACGGTAGCGCCACTCGGTTGATATATGCCAGGGTAATCTACAAAACAGTACCATCGTACCCGAAAGACAATTTGACCAGCAACAATGCAAACCTCTTAGCTCGATTAACATAATGTTTGTAATTACACCACTTAGAGAAGTAAAATCCTCAGAAAAACTTCACGCTGTACGATTTGCGATGTTAGGGGGCTTACGGATCAATTTGAAATTTGAAATAGGCTACGGTTCATTTATAGGGATTGAGGGCCCCAGTAAACTGCTTTTCCCGAGTCTCAAATATTCTCTAGATGGCCTTGCTCATTGATGTCATTTACCATCTCCTGGCCCGTGGTCGAGGGGGCCAGGAGAGATTACTCCTTTAACAAAATTTCTGCCCTGGACAAAATTACTGTTGCCTTAATACATGTTAACATATCTTTCCCCTAAAAACATCTCACCCCAAGAGCGTCAACACCTCAAAAATCGGGAGGTGACGGGCATGACCTTGACCAGTACTGACTCAAGCGCGAGTCGCGAAACCCCGTCAGAGTGGGATCCGCGCCCAAATAAAGGCCCTGCAAAACTTTGGACTACAAATGATCTGTGGTGTAATTTAGGGTATTTCCCAACCATTTTAATCCAAAATGGCTTTTTTCGTGGTTAATTTCATTGAATCAGCTACTGTAGTCTATGGAGTAAAACTGCCTACTGTTTCGTTAGGGCTTTGTAAAAAAGTGGGGGAGGGGGGAGGGGGAGATATGATCCCCCACCATCAAAAGTGGGGTTAGAACATGCCCAGTCCCCTGTTGACGCCTATGTACCCCTTAAAGATATTTCGCCCCTTGTGCACCTTGTGTAGGTACGGACCTGCGCTTCTCTAGGTAAGTCGTTACATGCTCCCGTGCGTGACTTTAAAAGAACTTAATTTTATTGAAACAGCTTTCAACCTACGACATGAAAACTCAGTGTTACTCTTTCAACCAATTCCTCAAGTGTGGGGGGTGCGCTATTTCCTTTAGCACTCAGCCTCAATGCTCTCTTGCAATGTTTAAATTACCGGGAATTTTTTTCAGACTTTTGTCCAGTATTCTCGCATAATTATTTGTTATTAGAATGTTCCACACCATGATTGGATGCGTCTCCACAGTCCTACAACTTTTTGCCTTCTTATGCCTAAAGTAGAAATATCTCTCCGTCTTCAAACTTATTCGGAGACATTTTATTTGTTACTTCTTGGCGGCCTCATTCCCTAAGGATTTCGCTGGCTGCGTTCTGGAATAATCACAGATTGTGAGGGCTGAATCAAATGGATCCAGTTTGCTTAACATATTGTTTTTATTGAGGGAGTGGGGCATCCTCCTCTAATTTCCCATTACCTGGGTCATTGAATAGAACTGCACAGAGAAAGTGCTACAGAACTTGAGTTGAAAAGTATTCACCCAGACAGCTCCAATGAATGGATTAGTACGGTATCATACATCGTTATGAAGGAGTTGCCATTGGACAGCAACTCCTTGTCGTTTCTGACATTCATCCTTTGCGGCAGTGTTAGGCAACCCGTGGTTAAGAGGCAAGTGTGACACCAGGATTTGCCCAACGGGGGTCCAAGTTCCAGGACGGAAAGGGAAAGGGGCCAGCAACTTTGAAGCCCCGAAAACGGTAACAGATTGTCGAAAGAAAAGCATCACGGTGGTTAAAAATTTCGACGCTCTCTGCGTTCCAAAAATTAGAATATTTTGCGTTTTTATGAAAAAATTTGGAAAGTTAGGGGTTTGTGTTGAAGAAAGTGTTATAATACGGGAGTTTTATCTATGAATCTATCTGCACTCTTTGTGAACAAACACTAGCGATCTGTTGGGGTGACAGATCTCCGTCGAGGATTACATACTTTATCATCAGACTCATACCTGTAAAGGCTCCTCAACGAAATTAGAAAATCTATCAAATGGGAGGGGGAAACCCCCGATTAGTGGCATATTTGGTCCCCTCTCCCCCTCCCACTTGAGGCCACCCTGTCGAGTGGTCCACCAAAAAGGTGGCCCGTACACAAACGACTTGGGCTTGTATACTAAAGGACTGATGTGGGGTGGTCGGGGATTTTTTTCTCACGGGGTACAAAATACTCTCCTAGGCAAAAGATCAAGTGATACTTCTCTAGAGCACGACTCGATTTAGTCTAGTGGTGTCATTGTTTTGCACTTTTGGAAAATTCTTAGTGTAACAGCAGATAGGTGCAATATTTGGGGAAATGAATATTTGGGGGCAATTGTGCCTTTTGTAATACAAGTATGAAATTTGGCACACATTTAGAGCATGCCCTTTGGCTATAGGGCCACGGCAAATTTTTCATGTGACAACAATGTCGGCTTTTTTTCAAAATGACTGCCATTGGTGTATATTTTACCTATGTTTTGTAACATTTCTTGGCAGAAAAGAGCTGTTGTGGTCACAAAAATTTGTCGTTTGGCAAATAATTAACGGCCATACCCATAGCGTCAATAGATATTTGTCCTATGACGTCAAGGGCGGCCATCTTTCAAAATGACCGCCATTGTTTGTTTTGTACCTACTTTTTGAAATATTTGTGTGCATATAGTGTTGCTGTCATCAAGGACTTGAAAGCCTGACATTTGACCCTCAATTAGGAGTCTCTGACTACTGGGTCATAACGGCGGCCATTTTTCAATATGGCCGCCATTAATAAGTTTACCTACATATTATAAAACATTGTTTGTGTACAAAGTGCTTCTGTCAACACGAACTTGAAGCTTGCCATTTGGCACATAATTAAGGATTTCCTACCTTAGTGCCATTATTTGTTTGTTGTGTGACAGCATTGGCGGTCATCTTTAAAATAACTGCAATTGGTTGTTATCTTAGGCCTACTTATATTTTGAATAAAATTCTTCGTGAAAAGTGGTGCTGTCGACAGAAACTTGAATGAATGGTTTTTGACATATAGTTGAAAGCCTTTTACTCAAGTGTCATTTCGTTTTTAAATCCTGCGAAAACAATGGTGGCCACATTTCAAAATGGCCGCCAAAAGTGGCCGCCATTTTCAAAGTGTATTAATGGTATTATATGTATTAATGATATTATATATTGGCGCAGACTGAGGAGTGTTCCCCACCAGTCCCAACGAATATGGAAAGCGGAAGCTTCTACTGGTATCTATTCGCCCCCCACAGTTGGAGTTTTAAGGTTAATGGATCGAGGGGCCGGGAACCAGTCAGTATTCCAAAGTTCCAAACTGTGGTTGCTTCTTTAAAAGCTGCTAGCTTTAATCAAATTTGTAGATGCCTTGACTTGTCAAGGAGTTACCACTCATGTGGGTCCTGTTCTTTCATAAGGGGCTAATGATGTAAAAGAATTCATGAAAAATGTTTAGCTTTGTATGAGTAGCCTACCAAGGTAAGAGCACTGGGATATTTTTCATGGTATCAAATTGCTTCCATAGTGATTAAATGAATGTTTTGATGTTATTAGAAACAACCATGATTAGCGAGGCCTAACGACGATTTGGTGTACACCTTACATACATTAGGGAACTCAAGATGTGTAAAACGGACATATGCAAGAAGGAAATTCTACTCAAACCCTGTTTTTTTACTTTTATACTCATTATTTTGAAGACAGACGTTTGACTTCAACTTTTACTATTTTGATTTGCGCAAGTAACACTTCATATTTGTTTTCTCAAGTGTAATGTCATTCTTTTTACTCTCATTTCGATCCTTTAGTGCTGATTTTCTTCCTCATAATTTTGACGTTTTATCTAAATAATTTTTCCCTCTAAAATCAAACTAATGAGATCAAAAATTAATATCACTAGATGAATAGTAAAACTATTGATATTTAAAATCTAAATAAGTGAAATTTAAAGTAAAAAAATTGTGGAAATACAAAAATTTTGGCTCTTAACTTACTACTAATGAGACCAAAATTGTACAATATGTGGTAAAAATTTCATTATTAGAGCTGTTTAAGGTTTAACTAATGACATCAAAGCAAAATTATGAGATTTAAATTCTCAGTGTTGAAATTAAAACTAAAAGTTGTGAGTTAAAGTTATGTAACATTTAACCTCAGTATTGACACTTTTAATCACATTGAACTCGACTTTTAGTGTCACAACCATGACTTTCACAGTCAAACTGATAAGGAGAAAGTTATATCAGAGGATTTCAAGTCGAAATGATAATTGTGATTTTCAGTCTAATTATTTGCTTATTAAAAGTATATAACACGACATTTGGTCTCTCAGTTTTTACTTTAAGTTAGTAATTTGGCATCGAATTAATAATTTTGCTTTATAACCACATTATTTTCACATTCAGAGCCACAAAAATTAGATTAAAAGGAAAGAAGAAAAATCATTAAATATTTTTTTTAAGTAAAAAGTGAGACTGACAGTCAGGTCTGACTTTTAAAGTCAACGTAATGACATTAAAAAATAGAGGAATGAGATTTAACATCAAAATATTGAAATTAAAATTTAAACAAAATGTGACTTTTGAAGTAAAAATGTTGGAATAAAAGGTAAAAATATTGATATTAACGATAGTAGCATGATTTTTAAATGAAAAATATTTATGTTTGTTTATATTAAAGTCAAAATAATGAGACAAAGGCCAATTATGTTGACTTTTATACTATTGATATGAACATAGGCGTAGGAAGCTTTTCGAGACGGGGGAGGGGGGGGGGGGCTCCCCTTTGGAAAATTTTTGGGTGTTTGAGGGTTCTCAGATGCAATTTGGTGCAACATTTTGGACACACTGTCAGGAAAATGACTGCAAATTTTTGACATTTTTTAGAGAAGAGAAAAATAAGGGGTTTTTGCCCCTGGATCTTGGGGGGCGGAAGCATACTTCAGCCCCCAAATTTCTGAATGGGGGCCTAAGCCCCCCCCCCGCTTCCTACGCCAGTGGCTATGAAAACTCAAAATTGTGACTTTTGCAAAGTGAAAATAATTACACCAAAGGGAATTTAATGACATTTAATGTCAATTTTGAGATTAATATCCAAAATATTGAGATGAAAGTTCAGAATTATGACTTATTAGGTCAAAATGATACCATAAAAAGTAAACGTTTTGAGATCTGAAGTCCAAACTCATGAAGTTAAAATCATGCCATTAAAGGTGAAAAAAATCAATACTGAAAGTCAGAACTGTGACTTTGAAAAAGTCACAATTAGGAGAGAAAAGACAAAACAATTCAAAATCAAAACATTGCGACTAAAAGTAAAATTTTGGAAACTTAAAGTCAAATAATAAGGGTTTCAGCCCAGTTTTGTTTTTCCCATGACCTTACCATAGTGTGAAGCCACTTTTAACAATCCATCCCAAACTCCGAGTTTAGAAACATTTCCCAAGGGTCCGATTTTCAACCCCAGCACGAGCACTCAATAATTAGTGAAACTCTGTGACTATGCTTACGGCTTTCTGAAATGTTGAGCTAAATTTAGAGCTAAATTCTAATATTTGAAAAATTATGACTTTCGGAAGTGAAATATTGCATTTTCAATGATCCATGTTTTCAAAAGTCATACTTTTCCTGTAGTTTTGACGCCAGTTTATGGCCTCTGTTTATGTGGCCATAAATCATTGCATTTTCAAATTTACAGCTTTCTATCTGATATCTGTGAAAAGTTACAATCCTCCAAAGTCGCTAGAAATGTCACCGATTGACAGATATTTTAGGTGAGAGTATAGTAGTGCACAAAACATTCAGAGGAAAGCAACTTCTGAACCGCTGAAGCTATGGGTTAGAAACTTTAAGCGTGTTCTGCATCACTTAATCGAGTGCAATACTTTTAACAATTGTATGTCCAAATGCTTAGGTTAAAGAGCTTTCCAAGGAGGCCATTTTGGCAAAGATGACCGACATACTTTGTCATAGTATAAATTTGTTTTAATAAGTCTAGGCAGAGGCCTTCAAAATGAGGCCTAATGGTATGCTTACATCATCAAAAGAACATTTTGCACATGCCTTAAAGGCCTAATGTAGGCCTACCAAACTTATGCACACTAGCAAGTAGTTGGTGGCCATTTGGGAATATCAGCGGATGCCATTAAGGTCACAGGACAAAAATATGATGATGTTAAAGTTAAAGGCCCTTAATTACAATATGTACTCAATGAAAAACTTTGAAGCTTGTGACGGCAACAAAACATTTTACACAGAAATGTTTTCAAAATATAGGTTAAAACAACTAACGACGGCCATTTTGAAATGTCGAAGCCATTGACGTCCCAGGACAGGTACATATGTGCACTATAGTTAGGGGCCTTTAATTATGTCGCAAATGTCAAGTTTTTGTGATCAAAAACTTCTTTCTACACAGAAATGTCACAAAATATAGGTAAAACATCAACCAGTGGCCGCCATTTTGAAAGATGGCAGCCAATGTCGACACGCAGCAAATATATGATGGCACTACCATTAGAAACCGTTTAGTATGTGCTAAATAATAGCAAGCTTCAAGTTCTTGTTGACAGCAGCACTTTGCACACAAAACTATTCAAAATATGGGTAAAATGTGGCAGCCATTTTAAAATTGCCGCCATTATCGTCACAGGACCAATGATGGGCTTATAGTGAGAGGCCTCTAATTGTGCCTCAAATGCAGGCTTTCAGGTCTGTGATGACAGCAACACTATATACACAGAAATGGTTCAAAGTATAGGTACAAAACAACCAATGGCGGCCATTTTGAAAGATGAACGCCATTGATGTCATAGGACAAATAAATATTGGCGCTATGGTTAGGGACCTTTAATCATTTGTCAAATGCCAAGTTTTTGCGACCACAACAACTCTTTCTGCAAAGAAATGTTACAAAACATAGTAAAATATACACCAATGGCGATCATTTTGAAAAATAGCCGGCATTGTTGTCACATGACAAATTTGCAATGGCCCTGTAGTCAACTTGAAAAATCTCTCTAAGGTCATTCCCTGTGTGCCATACCGTACTTCATTAGGGTGGCCATTCGTCAGGCTTTTCGCCGGACAGTCCGGCTTTCGAGCACCCTGTCCTCCATTTGGGTCCACAGGGCGCCGGACGTTGAATATTCGTCCATTCTGAAAGTTCTCCCATAAACTTCCCTCATGCACAAATTTTCAGAGATAATTTCATTTTCAAACACAACAAAACAATTTCACAGCTCTAATTATGCAGCTTAGAACACCTAAAGGGCAGTTTCAGGCCATCTGAGGAGTTCGTGAAGCCAAAAAGTTTCTGGTACGCTACGCGCCAACTCATGGTGGCGCTCCTCTTAGATAGTAGATAAGGTTGTCCTCCTTTTCTGTCATCGGGAAGTGGTCACCCTATACTTCATACTGGTATTATGAAAACACAATTCATGCACCTATCTGCCTTCCACGCAAGTATGTACAGCTTTGGCGTAGAAATAAGGTTCAAACAGGCGACTCTGAGCTATGTCCATGATTGGCTGGTGGGGCAAGGGTTGCGGACCATACATGATTTTTAATTTCTTATAGCTTTACAGGCCACGAAAATTTGGAAGTATAAAGGCCGGTTTGTACTTCCAAATTTTCAAGCGTTACAAAGCTATAAGAACCATTTATGATTATCCCTTAAACCCTTCCCACAGGACGGCGGTCCAAAACAGCGTTCAGCCCCCACCCCAGGAAAGAACACCTTCCCAGGTCTATGCTTACACTGACACTTCTCTGGTATGATTTTTCGTTTTCTGCAGTTAGCGATCCCTTGTAATTAAATCACGTGACATCAAACTGATCTTTTCTAACTCTTCCAATATGCATGGGACGCTACTTAAGTCTAAAACCTCGTTTCTTTAGCAACCGGCAATGTTATGACGATGAACACAGTTCTCATATTGACGACTCTTCAAGGAATAGAAGACAGTATTAAACTTTTGATATTCATATTCTGATAACTTTTAAGCTCATTGAGTCTCTGCGAACAAAAGACAGATTTCGGCATTAAGTTATGTTCAAAGAAAGTGTCCCCATATCTTTTCTGAAGTACCATTTGCTGATCACAGTAGCTGACCACATCATCTATGAAACAGCTATCATGCTGCTGCATGAAGCACAGGTACCTAACATTAGACAAACGTTCAAGAGCAATAGTAACAAGGAAACTGAATCTGCAAAGCTTTCAAATTCACTGACACAAGTCATAATGTTGTGGATATTCATTATTCATATAAGTGCAGCCTACAATTAGTGCTAACGTAACTTCTAGCATGAACAACCTTTTATCACAACCAAACCATTTTCAGATGGGAGGTAGGGGAGAGTAACAGGGGAGGGGAGGAGGCAGCACTTTTGCCCGAAATTTTAGTGCACAATTGCCAGAAAAAAAAAAAAAACATAGTTTGCCCAAAACATTTAAGATTCTTCCAGAATGAGGAGGCTGCAGACCCCTCATTCCATGCCAGCCTTGTATGCCTAGGACGATCACATCATGCACTTTTTATCCCACCGCTTTCTCCTTTATGTGCCCAAGGACAGGAGGGAGATTTTACTGGTGACAGGGAGAAGACTTGTGAAATTTGCTCCTTTTTTAACCTTAACATTGATAAATCTGCCATGTGACAACTTCCCTGAAAGATTTCCAAACAGGTAATGCCTAGTAGTGCCTCCCTGCCCCTCACTCCCCATCCCAGAAGACTGCCCCCATCCCCAGAATACTACTCACTGGACAAGTACAATTCTTATGGACGTCTATGCCAAAAAACTTCAGACACCCTCCCATCTGCAAACAAGTCCTAACTCTGTGCCTGATTGATTTAAAAGGGCAAATGCTGCCAACCCAATCTAAATTAGCATACCCTGGCATTCTAGTTTATGAATGGCTCTTTTCAATCACGAGGCAAGAATTTTGTTATTGTTATTGAATTTTTTAATCCTTGCAGCATAATTTTGTGTTTAACCTTTAATATGCAATATTTGTGCTCTAAAAATACCATGGAAGATACTTGAAAGGGAAATAGACAAAAATGTTTTAGATTTTGGTGATATTCCCAAGTTTGGTTCGGGTGACTGCTATGTCCCTCCATGTACTTCTCATCATTTAATTTTACATAAATGACTAGCAAACCCCCCCCCCCCCCCAAAAAAAAGACAAAACATTGTAATTTTTTGGTATTCAACAGCGACCAATGTAATAATTTGGGATTCATAATACAATGGCCAACAGTCAAAGACATTTAAGAAGTATTACACACTAAACCTCAGCATAATTACAAAATAAACTAGAAAATGTGGTTACGAAAATCGTAACCACTTACTGTCCATGATTGTTTCTGTGCTGGTATTTAGAAACGTCCTCAGTGGTTATGCTAGCTTTAGAATATCGCCCTTTCAATTTTCAGTGTTGGCACAGCCAGCTCCCTGGGCACAGTTAAGATGTGCGGAAAAAGCTCGACGAGGGACCTGGAAGACATGTCTTCCAGCTCCCTGGCTCGACAAAATCCGTCAGACAATAGGCCTATATGTACTTGAAGATAATTAAATCCTCTTCATGTACCGAAGTTTGAGTGACAAATCACTTTGCTTTTACCGTTTGACTTTGAGAAGCACAAATTTTTGGCTTTGCATGCAGGAAATGATACTCTCCAGGTCTTGTGGGAAGTATTGAAAAATATTTCATGTCTAAACAAATCGCCCCTTGTTGAGACATATTTACCCCGTCAACGTGCATACAGTAACGAGGGACCGCCTATGCACTGAGCACTGTAGGCCTAACAGCCCAGTGCATGGCTGCGACGCAGCTAGGAGTTAGCGTAAGTGTACTGTAGATAGCTGTCAATGAGCCTAGCTGTACTTCTCCGCAGATATCATCACAACTAGACTTATAGTAGGCTGCAAGCTTCATTTCTTGCTTCAAAATGTTTCAAGAAATCTCACTTTTCGTGATTGACCCAGGCTTGCCTACCTACTCTGAGCAATCGACCAATCAGCAAACGCGACAGCACTTATAGCCGTACAGTGTGTGTTTTACCGTTTAACGACATAAGAAGCGTACGTAGAGTACTGTGCGAAATACGACAGTACGACTATGTGCCACAATATATACTGTAGGCCTACTACTGTTTAGGTAGTTTGACTTACTCAAGCCATTCTTAACAAAACAATAAAATACGAAACTGCCAAAATAAAAACCAATCATGCTCAGCTTCATTCCAACCAAAAGTGACCAAGAAGTCTCGTTCCCATCTACATGATTCACTCTACATAATGAGCTCAATGGTAGAGCAAAGCACTCAATGAGAATCAAGAAACATTGAACGAAAGAACTGCTTCTCGAAAATGAGAAGCGTGCCTAAGGTACTGTCCATGACGTCATGGACAGTACAAATACTTGTTTATGGCATAAGGCAGAAAACAAAGATCACACGGCGTATGGCAAGTAACAAACAATGTGTACGTGGATGATTTTTCCACAGGGTTTCCAACAAATATCTGGATTTCAGAACCTCATTTATCTTCTAATGAACTTTTATTTCACATTTACAGTGAAAAAATAAGACAGATCAAGATCATTTTTAACATTACACGACTTAATTCGGGTGAGATGAGTACAACGGGCCCCAAGCCAGCTTGCCAATGGGCAGTTTTTTGCTGGGTGGGTAGGATGGGTGACAGTTGCATGAATCCACCATAGGGATTCATTGCTGAACTAAATATTTGAAAGGAATAAATACACAAGACAATCAAAATCGTGGGTTGCTTCAGAATTCCCTGACCCCAACCCACCGCTAAGGTTACAGCCCACGAGACCGAAGGTTCACGAGACCGAAAATGAAATAGGGTTCACGAGACCGAACGTCCGCCAGACCGAAAATGAAATAAGGTTCACGAGACCGAACGTCCGCCAGACCGAAAATAAAATAAGGTTCGCGAGACCGAAAATAAAATAAGGTCCGCGAGACCGAAAATAAAATAAGGTCCGCGAGACCGAAAATGAAATAGGGTCCGCGAGACCGAAAATGAAATAGGGTCCGCGAGACCGAAAATGAAATAGGGTTCACGAGGCCGGAACGTTCATGCCAGTAGGGTGGTGTTGCAAGGGCAACGCTTTAGTTTGCAAAATGTAAATACTACAGGGTGCCAGCATTAACTTAAAGCGGAGCGGAGCAGTACGGCGGACTGAAACTTCTGTCGGTCTCGCGGACCCTTTCTCATTTTCGTTCTCGCGGGCCTTTTCTTATTTTCGGTCTCGCGGACCTTTTCTGGTTTTCGGTCTCGCGGACCTTTTCTGGTTTTCGGTCTCGCGGACCTTTTCTCATTTTCGGTCTCGCGGACCCCTTCTCACTTTCGGTCTCGCGGACCTTTTCTCATTTTCGGTCTCGCGGACCTTTTCTTACTTTCGGTCTCGCGAACCTTTTCTCATTTTCGGTCTCGCGGACCCTTTCTCATTTTCGGTCTCGCGAACCTTTTTTCATTTTCGGTCTCGTGGACCCTTTTTGTTTTTGATTTTCGGTCTCGCGGACCTTCGGTCTCGTGGACCTTCGGTCTCGTGGGATGACCCCGCTACAGGCTCCAAATATAAAGCCTTAAGACCTTTGTTGAACAAAGCTTTATACTGTTTGTGTTGACAAATGTTGAATAAATTGAAGGTATGACACCCTTAGCCCACCAAGAAGAGACTCTAATGGCATACTTCTGGAAAAATGGAAGGTATACTCACAATAATAACAATGGTCATAGTGATATAGTGAACTGGATTTATAATACAAGTGGACAGGTCACTATCACACAAAATAGTGGAAAGCAATTACAGGCAAATTTAGTATCTTTTACCACAGGTACTACTCAGAAAAGGAGGCGCTAGTACATAACATTTGGGGTGTCTTTTAGCAAGAAGGACTTCGTTAAAAAGTAAATAAAGTATGTAGCTACTGTAAGATGCTCTTTACATAGAATTATATGGAACCCCTTCAAGAGCAGATGAAAGGTTTATGCATAAATCTATGATAGGTTCTCAGTGTAAAGATAACAAGCTTCAAGAGTTTAATGACCTAAATAGCTGTTTCACGACCTACACATTTAGAATTATGTTAGGATAAAATGTTGCACTTGGTATGGATATAAATTTTCCAACCTTACGTGCAAACCAGCAATATATTTTTATTTTTTAATTCACCACACATTAATACACACATTTAATTCACCACTGTAGCCAGGGCTGCCGACAGGGGGGTGGGGGGGGACAGGGGGGGACAAATTTCCCAGGGCCCAGGGCAATTTGGGGAGCCCAGGAAAATTGGTCATAAAATATATTATATCATATCGAATTATTTCCTCGTGAAATTTTGTACCGAGGCCCGGGTCGGCTGTCGGCAGCTCTGACTGTAGCCCTTTATGTAAGTACAGTAAATGTGTTTCAAACAGTTGAAAAGAAATGCTTTTAAAGCCATAATGCAACAACTTAAATGTTCCATGAAAGATTGGTGATTATGTTTGCAATCTTGCAACCAAGAATTAAAGGAAGTCCCCATACACATCTGTAATAGAGCCATTTTACTCTCTCCTTGAAGATAATGAGTAACACAAATTTTAAGATGACACTTCTTTTAGTTATATTATTTTCACTGTTTTTTTTTTTCATTTTCTCTGTTGTGTGGTTGTCTTTGTAACCATCATCAAACCTTTTCTTCATAAACTGGCTTCACAAGTTGATACCAGGTGTTTATGTGACTATCAGTGAAAAACTTGCCAAAATAAATTCATTTTTTACTGGCATGGTTTACTACAAACTATGATCAGTCTTTTGTTTATGTGCAAAAAAGTCATTTCGTAGACACACACTGAGGCTACTTTTTAAAAAGATTATGCCTATCTATGTGGTATTAGTGCTTCACTTTAAGAACAACCTTCCCAAATGTGCCCTTTCCTTTACTACGTATAAAATTAATTTGCTTAGGTTTTCCTGAGTCCTTTGGGAGAAACAATAGAGAAAGAAAACAGTGTCACAAGGTATGGTGAAGCCTACTGAGCCAAACACTAAATTTGTATGAAGTTTAACTTGTTTAATTACTGTCATTCCAGTTCTTGTTCGAAGCTCAAGTTCCCATAGATTTAAAGATCTCATTCAACATCAGAAACATTTTTAGTTAGTGAATCAAAATTATGGATTTTAAGCAACACTAAATCTTTCCATAGCTTTAAAGTCTGCCTATGGTAAAACAACAGCAGGTAAGCCTAGTAGTATGCCTTAAGCAGAATATGGAGAGAAAAAGGCTTCAAGTGAACCCCAGTAAAACAAATTAGAATTATAGAGTGGCTTAAAATGTATGGTTTCTGTAAACATGTCCCCTGTGGTGTAAACTAGGACATGAAAATCACTCAATGAATTTCATCACTACATAATGTGAGAATGCTAACTTTGGGAGACCTCCATTCATGCCCCAAACTTTTCAATAGTCTAAACATACTTATCTGATCTACTGCAGTGGCTATGGTAGCAGGGAGAGGTGCCATGACCTTCCACTTCATATTGATAATAAAAATTGCCTCCCTAATTTGAGAAAATATGACCGAGGACTGATTCTAGAGCAGTGTCCTCTTAACAAAGTATGAAAAGTATCCACATCTTGACCTTAAGACATCATGTTTAAAAGTTTACAGAACCTAATCTCTGATGACCAGACATCACCATTAACCCCCACTCACAAGTTTCCTTCTACTCAATATGTTGTGTCCACATACCAATAAAAAACGATCTACACTGCCTCTCCTGAGATACTGTGTTTAAAAGGTTTTCAGAGTTTGACCAATCTGAAACCCAAATAAGAATCAATGTGCTTGGGTATGCTTTCAGGGTCCCCATGAAAATGGGTTATGGTATGCTCTAATCTCTGTTCCCATCTTTGTTCAAGGTGATGTAGCTAGTCAAATTACAGTCAAAAGAAACTGTGACTACAGTTTGAAAAGAGATGCTAGTAACTGTAACAAGTTACAAATTTAGGGCAAAACCTGTAACAAGTAATTTTTAAGGAGTATAAAGAAGCCACCTCCTGTTTACTTATTTTCCTACGTACATATACAAGGAAATGTATTTTTCCTTACATTTATACAGTATGGACACATGAAGCAACATGATCTTCGATACAGTATGTGTAATGGCTCGAGTTTTTCAGACCATAAAACGAACTTTTCAGACAAATTAATCAAAATTCTTTAACTTCAAAAACCTTCTAAATATTCCATCCTTTCCCTGGAGAATTTTTGTAACTTTACCTTTACGATGGGTACCCTGCCTATAGCCGTTAACGTAACAGACTCTTAGCATCATGGATTCATACCAATGCTATTGTAAGTTACCAAGTCCTTGCAACAGTAAATGGACTCGTCACTATAAGGTAAATGCACAATTTTTACATTTTATATGACCTTTGATGAAAGAATCAAAAAGGAGGTAATTATGTTATTTGTTTTTGTTGCGGCAGTATGAAAAATACGCAGGACTTTGTCCTTAGATGTGTTTCTCTTGTACCACTAACGCATTCGAAGCCGTAATATCTTCAGCAAACTTACCACACACTAAATAAAACTGTGACCAGGTATTCACTCACATGGGTAATGGTTTTTGTATTGTCACTGACAGATGTAAAGCATTATGAGGAAGAACACATGTCAAGAGAACATCACAACAAACTAAATGAAGTCCAAGGACAACAATTAACTCGTAAACTGCATGTCTCGAGACATCCTGAAGAGTAATGTGTAACACTAACAACTCTAATGCTTACAGCATAGGATTTAACCTTGCTATCTGATACAAGAACGGGTGAAGTCTAGAGAGAAATTTGCTCATGAATACTTCTGAATCTCTACCTATCCCTAGCTAGAAGTAAGACGCAATTAATCCCAAAATAATAGCACATAAAATAAGCGTTTAGAAAAGAAGGTTCTTGTAATTAATCACAAAAGTTGCTTTTTCCCTTCCCCAATTTTAGTCCATATCAATTATCTGCAAATTTCCTGTTTTCTGCCTATTATACCTATTCACAAATCTTAAACTATGAACTTGACCAACAAAGAAGGCAATGGTACTGAGATATTACTGTGTCTTCCAGAGTTGCTTCCATCAATAACTGCCCATCTGTCACACATGGCAAAGGTGATAATCCTGATTAATTGCTACAGGATTGCAAAATTTTGACATTACCCATTTCATGGTTTTTGCTGCATGCTCACAGCCCAATCCCTATTTGCAGTCGACTACAAGTTCTTCTTTTGAGCTCTTCTGCTGACAAGTGACACCCCACACATAAATTAATGGGCAACAGCACTGACACAGCATTTAAAAGACTTGGTTATACAATCAAGCACCTTGTTCAAAATACTACTAACAAAAGCTAAAGAGTCCAATAAAAAGATTCCACATTACACAAATGTCACAAAATATAACGTATCCCCACCAGACTTTACACCCTGTAAAGTCACACATAGAAGTTTGTCCACATTCTCACTGTCAAAGCTTTGGGTCCCTGCAAATAAGAAAAAAAGAAGAAATAAATTGTAGATTTGCTTACCTATCACTTTTTTGAAAAGATATAAGTATAAAAGCTTTCAATTAGTGTAGGAGTAGCAAATCTACTTTTCCCTCCCCCCCATCTCCAACAACAACTACTAAAATAAGTCATTCATGTACAGATCACAATTATTGAACTTGCTACAAATACATTCAAACCGTAAATTTGGATTAAAGAGACAATACTGGCATTTCAGTCTACAAGTAGCTGTGAGGCTGGTCGATCATTTAATAACCACAGTTAAACATCCTGCCAAAGAATTAATGCATTTCTTTACAACTAAGGCCTTCTTCTCTACTTAACCATCTGAGAAGGAATAAAGGTCCTTTTGTAAACAAATTGAAAAGAAAGAAATGTTTGGCACATGTTAAATTTTCAGGTGTTTTGGAATTTATGCCATTTTATCATTATGTTGGAAAAACCAATGGCCTAATGAACTGGCACATACCTCAGTAAGCTTAGTGTTACAGTTGCTTTGGGGATCCCACAACACTAAGTCAATGATTAGACACACAACCTGGTGAAAATGTGTTTGTGATCACAGAGATAGCCTTTTGAGCCTGGCGCAGGAGTATCCGTGATCACAACGGCGGAGGTTCCAGGTCAGGGGTATCCGTAGGTATCTGTTCTATTCAGCTAGTCTAGAATGGGACTACACATGGTCATTTAAGTTGTCCATATAGAGGACGTATTGTGTTCTTCTGGGACGTAGCTCCTAAGGGGGAGCAGACCTCTTTTGGGAGTAATGTTTGGTTTCCCCCTTGGCTCTTCGCCAGAGAGTCGAGGGGACTTTTGAAAAAGTATCATTAGACACACAATATGCTGTGCATAAAAATCACATACACACATTTGTAACATAGACAGGTATTTGTTTCACTATGCCATAGCCATATATTTTGTCTCAGTTCACATAGGCCTACATTCATACACTTCATGATCTGTCAAAAATGACTGTACCAGAGATTTTTGCAGAGCTTTACTCCTATGGTAAGCCTCCAAAACAAATATATGGTAACCAAGAACTAGCTTTGTTCTGGAGACCACAACTGAATGGTATGGATGTGGCTGGAGCAAGTTTAGCTAACACATACCCTTGTAAATCTACTCTCCCCACAATTTCTCTGACCGTTGAAACAAGGTTTTCATGCTCCTGTGGGGAATCCAGGATGAGTTGATGTAGCTTAGTCATGTAAGAATCAATTGTATTCAATGTTGGCACCTCATTGGAAGCTGAGAGGGAATAAAAGAATAACACATGCAGACAACTTACCAAAATGTAAGAAACATGGACAATGCAGAAACCTTGAATCAGTGTGACCATTAAATGAAGAGAAAAAAAATTAGCTGGCCTAGACAGGTATGCTAATTTGATACACTACTCCTTCAATTCCAGTCTCAGGAAGACTGTATTGGAATAGCTTTTTTGTAATGAAAATATTAGCCAATCTGTATTCTGCCTGTGTTTTTTTGCAATTTTGTTTTCTTCCTTTCTCTTTCTCCAGGGCCCCAATGCCAGACAACCGTCAGAATATTAGTTTCCCTTAAATAAAAATTTGAGAACTTTTCATATTTCTTCAAATTTTCGACAGACCTATCATCATACACAAAGGACTTAATTTATGTGATGAGTCTTGGCCAATGCTATACTATTTACTTACTTGGTAGGGGTAGTCCAGCAAAGCTCATTGTTAGGGTTTGTCTGAGTTGTTGTAGGTGTTGTTGTAAAGACATATTGGTGGTTCTTTGCTGAACGGCTTCTGCTTCTAACTTATCAACAGCTGATTTCATGTTGTCTATGTGTTTCTGTAAAATAGCATTTTGCTCTTCATACTCTGTTGTTGACTTTCTCAACTGACGTAGTTCATTTTCTCTGGCTACAGGATAAAAGAAAGAATGAATGATGCACTAAATATCAGGGACTACACCCAAGTGTTACCACCATGTAACTTGCGTAAGTGGCATCCAGTAGGGGAACGGGGGGAGGGGGAAACTGCACCCCCCAAAAATCTTCGCAAATCATGGTCCCCAATCATCAAAAGAACATTAATAAGAGACTATTAGCACGTTCCTTCCTTCCCAAAATTGTCACATATTTTTTTATTTGGCCAGTCTACTATGGATTAAATATTGTGAGAGGCATGGTGACTTCAAGATTAACTGCCCACATAAAGTGAAACTTCTTACAGCTGCTTTTGTTAACCTGTACAAGTTACATGAAAGAAAGAGCCTTTTACATATAAACTAGGGCTGTTAATTCTGTTTATTCAACTAAACATTCAAACAGTCAGAATAAACGTCTGTAAACCGTTCAAAGGGTTCCCAGATTATTTGTTTACATTGGTATAGGTATCAGCAACCGTGTAATACAAAACTGATTAAAAACTAGGGCTGTCAATTTGCGATTAATGACTTAATCAAACTTGTATTCCTGTATGAGAATTCACCAGAATTGCGCAATCATTCCACGTAACTTTTAGCAGCCTAACATTAAAAACGCCATGACAAATAGGCCCACAGTTGTAATCGCAAACTGAAAATTGCAATGATTTTACAGTTAACTTGTTGTTCATTCTGACTATGACAAAGTTACAAATACAACCATCATTAAAATCAGAAGTAAAATATCAGACTAAGCTCACTTGAACCCAGTTCTGTGCCGCACACTGGGGTAACGTGACATTAGGCCTATACAAACTCTGACATACTAGGCTGTAGGTGCAGTTACTTGCAACGATTGTCTACATAACTCATTCTAGGCCCCGACATTTTTCCTGGCGATCATTACCACAGCATAGGGCAAAAGTACCGCAATGATGTGACTCAATCTCCCTCTATTTCTATCTTTATAACTCTTCTCAAAGTATCCATAATATACACAGAATGTTTCTCTGTGTTTGTGACAGTAAAAATTACCAATATCTAACCCCACACAACTTGATTTTTGCAACAGAGCTCAACTGTTCAATGTCTGTGTAGGATACGGCATACTATAGTACACACTGTATAGTACAGTGCATGTAGGAACCTGCTGTAAACAAGCGATTTTATGTATGCGAGTCAAAATCACTAAGTTGTAGTTTAATGACAATGTAAACGGACATTGTGCACAGTTGCACTATATATCCTAATGTATGTTGTGTATGTACTCTACAGCCTATGCTGCACATGTGTTTCTTTTTCTTAACTTCTATGCACATGAATGACACATGAATAACATGCTGTATGAATCCCTGAACATAAATATGTCTGTACGGAAACCTACACCATTTGAATGAAGGAGATGTTTAGTCAAGATATTCAACTTTTGCACCACTCATTTCGTTTCTAACCAGCCTTGACTTTTTAGGCATGGAAGTGTGATTGCACACCATCACTCGCCTTAAATCACTGTGAGAAGTGCAATTTTTGCACCCCCAAGATAAAGAATTGAAATTCAAGTAAATCTATTAAAGTTTAATAAAACAGCACCCCTATCACACTTCTTGCCTTCCTGAGGAGTGTGATTTGTAGCACACCTGGAAAATCTAAAACTCAAGGCCTGCTCTGAGGTTGTACTGTATCATGTTGTGAAAAGGTCCAGTAACTAAGTATTCCTCTTTACTTTGTTAGTTTATCTAGCCTGAATGCAGGTGCTTACTGTGTACATAACTATTGATAAATCATGAGGCTGCACGGCAATGAAGTTGGTGTTTGTGCCCATGTATTTCTGCTTAGAGTTAACTTGAATTGCAAATCTTTTGAAATGCTCATCTTACTTGCAGATTATCACCCTTACCAACTCTTGCTAGGCTATGTGTTAATTCCATTTGCACATTGTGGGCCTATATCCACAAGCAACTGTAAATTATCTTACTCTTTTTATTATTATTGTGTAGCAATAGGCAGATTTGGGCTACGGCGAGGAATAGAATGACAAAAGCACTGCATTTTGTTTAGGTATTAAATATTTTGAGTGTGAGTATTATAGAGTTACACTGTGAATAAAGAAACTTACAAGAGTCTACATTCAAAGTTTTATTCGCTCACTAAATTGGAAAATAAACATTGTGTGAGTGAAAAGATGTCAAAGCAAAACATGGGGGAGAAAAAAGCTAAACTTTTGTCATTTTCAGTAAGAGGAAATCCCTTGAAACCTTTGGATGAATTAGGCCATTTAAACAGCTGATTGCCAAAACAGAAACCAGCAACTCTATAATGCATGTTACAATTGAAAAGAAATGATTTAAAAACTTAAAGAAAAAATTGGACACATATGGAGTATGACATTTCTTCAAAACAAATGTCTATCAAAGAGACCAATAAACCCCTCCCTTTTCCGTCCCCTGACAAAGACAAAAACAATTACAATGTCTCTATCTTACACCTTGATTAAACCGAGCTTTAGCAATGAAGCATTATAAAGATATATTATACAAGAATTAACATACCTTAATGCAACCAGCCTCAGTAATTAAAATCACTTCATTATATAGAGTGGAAGGATTCTGTGAAACGAAATGATAGACCTCAGAGACAACTCTACGAATGACAATCGTACATACCTCTGTTAAAATTCAAGAACTCTTCTGTAAATATTGGAATGTCTATGCATGGGACCTCATCTTCTACCCGAGTTTCATCTGCCAGCTTTAGGAAACATACGATGAATGAAAAAAGGAAAGAAAAATAAACACAAAGTAGGAACAAGCACTGCAGTTGCCTGGGGTCTTTTTTCATTACTTGAATGGGAATGTGTTTGTGGTACAGGAAATTTCCATACCTTTAAAGCCATGATTTATATGAACAGAATGATAGAGAAGTCAAAATTATCTGAGTAACTTCACTTTCAAGAAATAAGACTTTCAAGGAAAGAAATTTACTGGCTGGTAGGTTATGAATAATTTGCTGGCTTTAAGTTTTCAACTTATGGAACACTCATCACTTTCCTAATGAAGGGAATCGATGAGTCACATTTTGGGAGAAATAAAGCTGCTGCCAGAGTATGCTTGTGACAATGAACGGTTTAATAGTGATGAAAGATATGTCGATTATTTCAGGAACACTTTGTGCGTCTAATACTGTAAGATGAGTCTCACCAACTAGAACCTTGATTTTAACTTTAATTTAGGTTTTATAAAAAAAGTCACAGCTATTTAATAACAATGCATAATTAAGTGTTATGCATAAGTGGTGGTGGTGGGGGGGGGCTTGAAAGCTTGCCATGGGTACTAACTGTGAACAGCTTCCAAAGCAAAGATAGCACAGAGGGAACTAATGTACATGTGCTCAAACTTACAACTGTTTGGACAGTATGCATGTTTACAATAACACATAATTTTTCAAGCTCTATCAACCAAAATCCAAGGACTTTGAAAACCATTACAATTTTCAAACATTTTCCCCATAAGTTTCCCATTTTCCAACTAAACAGGAACCCTGAAGCTCCTGTTAAATGTACTGCAACATACCCTGACATCAACTGCACCAGTCAGGTCCAACTGGCTGTCACCATCTTCCTCAGCTTTACGTTTCCTTTCTTCCTGTTTCTTGGCAAATGCTCTGTAAGCCTCTGTTTGCTGGTACTGTTCCAGCTCTTTGGCATACCTTGCTTTATCTTTCTCTGCTTCATCTAAATATTTCTGAGACAAAAAATAAAAAAGTAAATAAAACAAGAAAGCCAAAGGCTTAGTGATTCCTTGCCTCTTAAAATATTTAAGTGCCTTCACTTTGTTGGATTTTAGCAAAAAGAGCTGCACATGAAAACCTGAAACTACTCCCAAAAGGAGTTACAACCACACATGCAAAGTATAGCTCCATCAATGTTGCCCCTCTTGAGATAAAGTCATGCTTCTAAGCAGTTTACAAGCTTTTCACCTCAGGTAGCCATTGACCTCTACCAAAAACAATAGGGCTCATGTACTGACCTTAACTTTGGTTCCTATCTATGTCACATTTACAGATTTTTCTGTTTTGGACCTCTACTGACCTTCTCTTCAAAAACAATAGGATTCTCCCTAGTGTTTGCACCAGGTACCTGGGTATCTGGGTACCAGACCGATGATGTCAGGACCCGGTTCTGAAATTGCTACCCGGATCCAAAGTTTCACTAACATAGATTGTACATGTGACAGAACACCTAACGTTACTTTTTCCTGGCAAAATTTATTACGCACATGCCTAAGAACACTTGTCATGCCCATACGTAAGATACGTTGGTGTTATATTATACCAACGTGCAAAGCAAAATTTCTTATTATGACTTTACAACAAACTTGTAGTCTTACAGAAGTTATATTTTTGGGTACCCGGGTACCCGACCCACCATTGACTTCGGGTACCCGGTTCCAAATTTGGACCTGGTGCAAACACTAATTCTCCCTCTCAGTGACAAATCTTACATATCAAGTCAGACCTTGAGTATTGCATTAAATAGCAACTTCCCCCATTTTTGCTGTTTTACCTCTGGTGACCTCAAATCACCTTTGACCTTTACCAAAAACAATAGGGTTCTTTTCCTTAAGTCCCAAGTATGAAAGTATCCATCATTGGTATCTTGAGATATTGTGTTTACGAGCTAAGCATCATAAACACATGCACAGACACAAGCACACACACATGCCATTGCGACTGCATAGATTCCTTTCACCTTCAGTAAGGAATCAAAAGAAGAAAAGGAAAATTTCTCAGTATCAAAGTAAATGTAAACTAACTGGGCATGACAAAGAGTCTTCCTGACAGGTTTTTGAGTGTAAATGAGGACATTGGTTCCAAAACATGATAAATGCCTAATTCCACAACTTGCCGAATTAAATACATTAGGGGAAGCACGTACATAATAATGAGATTTTTGATAACATCGTGTTTAGGACAAAATGAATTGTGACATGCTGGAGCTGTAAAATGTTGTTGGGTTTCTAAATTTCTGAAAGTATCAATTATCGTGCTTTGGAACCAACCTGTTTACATATCCTTTCCAGTACAATTTCACCTTCTGGAATTGTACTAATTCTGTAAATCATAAAATCTGTAAACATCAGCAAAATCTGTAAACATTGGCATTGCTTCAAAAATGCACATGATCCTGAGAAAAGTTAAGTGCTGGACCTCAAACACCCAGTAAAGAATAATCCAGCCATAAGTGGTTGGACAGGCATCTGTTCCTTTCAGCCCATATCACATAAAGACAAAATACAACTACAAAAACCAATATTACTTGTTTCTCTGTCTGTGAGAGTTGTGTCCACTCCTTGCCCAACTTTCTTGTAATTTCTGCAAAAGTCATGTCAGGGTTATCGGCTCTGGCTGCATCTCTCCTCTCATTTAGAAATCTGACATAGCCAGTGATGGGGGCTCTAGGGGCATTAGCATCTCTCAGAGGCCTTGGCTTCCTTTTCCTTCCTCGAGCCCATCCTCCTGTCTTTTGCTTCAGGGAAGGCTTAACAGAAGCAAAAGAAAAATATTTTACCTGAGCACCTATTGGCAAGGCTATATTATTTTTAGAGACATACATTACAAGAAGGAAAAAATGAGGTTAGTAATAAAAGGAGCTAAAGTCAATTGCATTCATGAAAATATACAGAGAATATCTGTCAGTAATACAGGTTTTCCCCGTTTTTATTTGCGGACATAGACAACTACAGTATTATACAGTAAACAAAAAACAAACTGCTGTTTGTTAAAAACATCTAATTGTGAAGATTTGCATAATATCCCATGTATGTTTATGTGACTTTGCTCAACTTTTAAGGAGTGCACACATGTTTTATTTAACACCTCCAAAGTTAATATCTTTAATGTGTTTAGTTGCCATCTTTTTATTCCATGGATTTTCTCTTGATTTTGCAGATATTCTAAGAGGGAGATACGGCTGAAATCCACAAAGTTTGTTGTATAAACCATTGCTACACTGTGAACACTAGGATTGGTATGTGTTCTATAGCTGTGCAATTAGCTATATGTTATACTGTGTGCATATCTCAGAGAATAGCTATTAACTATATATGCACAGCAAAAACTGCTTCAAAGCATTAGTAGTGCATATCAGTTTGTGATGCGAACTTCAAAGTTTAACCCTTAACAGTACATCTGTGAAACACTTTCATAAAGTTAGTACAAAATGCAAGGTATTTTTGTGTATTACAGTACATACAACTTACACATTAGTAACAGCTACATAACAAGTAAAAGCTCAAAATATTTCTACCTTATGATACAACAGCATAACATATTTACTATATATTAAACACCCTGGAGGCATGCAATTTTCTGAAAGGGGGGCATTTAGTAGGGTTGGAATTGTCATTGTCAATTCCAAGTCTTATCTTTCAAGAGATTACTGAGGCACTGCATGAAGTGGCCTTGGACCCAAAAATGTAAATTAATGTGCGCGGGCAACTTTACTTATCTCGGGGGAAGGGAGGGGGATAACTGAGAAAAAAGTAATCACAGTAGTTGTAATTTTAGTGTGGAATAATGCCACTATGAATTAAAACAAATGGTACATCCATAGCAGTGTTGGAGCTTGAAGCTTTGAGGCCTGAATGGAGACAAAGATTGGCAGCTTTGGCCTTGCATGCTCTTGCCTCTGATATCTGGCCAAGGATTCTTTGAAGCTGATTATTCATGACAAATACTTTCCTCGACCCAAGCAAAAATGCGGAATTTATACCAAAATACATTTTTTAAAGAGTGTGTTTCAACAAGTCTGGTGTTTGATACTGAATCAAGTTATACAGGCTATAGAATCAGACAAACTGGAATGGTTTAGTTTAGTGTCTGTAACATTGTATTGCAATCAGTATATGGTTGGTAGCCTTGGCTTTGGAAGGTGTAGAGTTGGCCTCTGCCCTGAAGGGTGTGGCCTTGGCCTATGGAACTACTGTATGGCCTCAACTATTACACCGACTGACAGTGACAAGTTACACAAGAAGAACATCTATAGACAAACTTTTAAACTTGCTCACACTAAGAACATGATAAAAGCAAATCTGGCAATAATGTACTTTAATAAGGTGAAATATATGAATTATTTTGACTACTTTGGTACACTTTTCATCTCCAGAACAGTCGTAATATACATTGTTCCCTTGAAATTTGATTGTATATTGTCAAAATTAGAGCACAAAATCCATTCAATGCTTTCCCTTTACATTGTAACCTTCATATACACCAATCAAACCCACACAGATTAATCACTTGTTAGACTTAAGAATAATACTCATTTCACCATGACTTAAAGGATGCATGTCCACTAAAATTTCATGTCTTTCCATGACAAAATTATGAAAACTGCATGACTACATGTTTTTTTCAGGGGTACAGTCCAGGATGGAAACATACTGTAATTTGTACATGCATTTAAGAGGGGTCAATCTTTCTAAAACTGTATGACTTCTCCATGAATTTTCCAGGCCATAGAATCCTCAGCAACTATGCTAAGCTGATGCAAGGGGCCTGTAGTAAAAGAATGTCCACTGTAGTAGCACAATCCCCCCCCCCCAAAAAAAAGCTGTCCTGAAGATAAAATTCACTCACTTGCTCCTCTTTGGTACTCTCAGGTATTTGATCCTTGCTGTCACTTTGAAGGATTGGCACTGGGAAGCAAACAATATCATATGGTCACTTTGCAGAAATGAACAATGTGCGGTTTAACAGTAATGGTTTCACAGTAAAGATTACACACACACTGTATGGTGTGGCCAAGTGTATAAAGCCAGTGGCAAATGTGCTTGACAGTTAATTTATATATTTCTCTCCTTGGTTAAACAAGTTTCAGGTCTGCTTAAAAAATGTTTTTACTCTTCTGGCTCTAATTATACCAAATCAATTAAGGCTTAAAGTGACATGAACAAACAGGATTGGCTTCAGTATAGATACCAACTGGCATTGCAAACTTTATGGAATGTTTTACCTACATTCTGATTTTGAAAAGTACCTGAGATGACTTGATTTCAGGAGCAGTTATAATCTTTTATGCAAATATTACTGTAATTTTTTTAAAAGTCTTGACTATCTCAAGAAGATGTCAAGAAACAAACCTCTACCTAAAACATTATTTCAGATCCAGACCAAGCTCAATCATGAAGTGTAACTGTTGTCAATTGAAATCTTTCTTTACTTTCTAAGGAAAGTAAATTTTGTGTAAAGTTAATGGTTATTTTTCATGCTACTTGTCAACATCTACTATTGTGCTAGTGTGATTAAGTGCTCCCTGTAACCTTTAAGTATTCTCCACTACAAATGGACATGTGTGTACTTGCAGGCAAGCAAAAACTGAAGCCCATGAAGACTTACACTTTGTAAGATGCCAATAGAAACAATTAAAGTCGACTGAAGACTTGAAGATAAAGTATACTGGGCTGTGCACGAACTAATACTGCTTAAACAGGGATGAGTAGCTTTTCATCACAACTACAGTACTCTATACCTACAACTGTAACAGTATGCCTAGTAACACTAATACTAGCACAGTGTTCTCCACTGATTTAATTTTTGTGTGGGTGCTCCGAAGGTTAAAGGTTAATAGTACTAGCTGTCTATAAAGAGAGGGCTGCTCTCTTTGAAAAATGTTTGCTAAAATAGATGATACATTTAATTATGGCTTTCTTTGATGACTATAACATACATTTCTGATTATCATTACTCAATGTTCACACTGAAATTATTGCTGTTTGCTCTGTTTTAAGGTTTTGAATTGATAATTTCTGTCTGGGTGGCTCAACTTTTTGTCCGGGTGGTACATTTTTGTCTGGATGATAAGCACCCTCTGCAAATTTTGTCCTGGTGCAGCACCCTAACAAAGCAGCTAGTCGAGAACACTGTAACACTTGTAATGTCATGCTGCGACAGTAGTGTAAGGACATGATACACTGTGGCTAACTTGCATGTGAAACAAGGCTATGAACTGACTTGAAAAAAATGAATAAATGTCTTTGATGATTCTACTACATCTATGTTACATCCTAGATATGCTGTTTTTAAAAAATAAATCCAAAAAGTAGGGCTGTGAACGTGTAGCAAAATAATTAAACGCTTAACCGCAAAAATCTGCAATCGTTTAGCGATTAATCGCGATTACCTCATCACAACAGGTGCGTGTTGATTGACGTGATAAATAGGCCTATTCAAAATGAACTGGTAATACCCGTGAACCCCAAACACGATTCCTGTAAAGGCTTGTTCCTAGTTGAAACAGTAATCACAACATGATGACATACTACATATGGGCCAATATTATGCACTCCACATTTACAGAATATTCAGATGGATAGAAAATGGAGGAAAAACAGGTTTTCCGATTAATCGCTTAGTAGCTTGTCCTAAACGTTTATTCTACATGCCATCGTTTAGCGATTAATCGCTACACGGTCACAGCCCTACCAAAAAATCACCTTTACACTGCATATCTGTTCTACATTTGACCTCTGTTCAGTGTTTGAATTATGTTCGAACTGCAACAAAGCTTACTCAAGGAAATGTAAAAATGAAATTCCTGATAAACAGTTACAGTATAGTCACAAGTCTACTAAAATGTGATCGCTATTATAATGGTGGACATAAAGAAAAGTAAAAAAGTCCGAGATCCATTTTACATCATTATCCTTGTCACTTGACTCACCCTTAATCTCGGTAGAGTGGATATGCTGACTCTAACTGAATATTTTACTTTCTTATTATGACATAAATTACATGACTACCTATGTAATTGCTTGAAATTATCTTCTACATACAGAACAGGTATACAATACTGACTGCCAACCTTCATCGATAAATTTTGTATGCTTCAGAGGGACAGGCTGTTGAACTTCCCAGATGTTGACAACTGTACAAATGCATTTCACTGGACCAATGCTGAATTTATTTGTCCTGCCTATTACACATGGGGTGAAAACAACCCCTACAATTGAAACTGTGGGCCTGGATTAATTATGTTTGGTATGCATTTATCATGAGACTGCCATCTGCATTACTTTTTGGTTGTACTGCATCTAAATGTCTCTTACATCTCCTCTGAATAGGATACATTGAGAAATAAACCAATACTGAGTGATAAACAGTCTCTAGGTACTGTATGCTCCTGCATCATGCCCACTGTCAAGAAGGGGGGGGAGGGGGAGGCAGGGGGGACTGTACCCTTGAAAAGGTTTTGCCCCCTAGCAAATTTTTGAGAACAAATTTATATTACCTTTACCTTAATACATCTTGCCATGTCTCACTACCCCAGAAAATATCTCACCTCCTCCATTTACACATGTTATCTGGCTATGGGCTTGTCCAGCATTATAAAATACATGACTTTACTATTCATCAGAAACTACTGTACCCCAGAGTCACATTAGATAGATGAACCTTACCCTGTCCCATGTCAGTGGCTGGATGAATTGTTGCTTCAGAACTAAAATTACTATTTAAGTTGGAACCAGACTCAGTTGTAGAAGTAGAAAAGCTATTAAAGAAAGAGGAAATATTAAATAATTGTATAAGCGACAGAAATGTAGAATCGTGTACTTAACTGTACATGAGACTAATGCCATATGAGGAAATAAATTGTATTAGCCACAGAAATGTAGAATCATGTGTACTTACTATACATGAAACTACTGCCATATAACCAAACACAAACCACACTTCAGGGTTGGCAGTTTTTGCCACAGGCGGTTTTTACCGGTGGTTTTTACCGGTAAAAACCGTCCCGGTAAAAACAGGTTTTTGCCGAAAAATGGAAAAAACGGAAAAAACCTGTTCTGTGAAATTGAATAAAATGTTGTTAACAAGTACTTTTTATGCTTTTTTCAAAGTCTTAAGATGAAAGTAATTTTGTTACATCAAGATTAATCATTTCAGGCAACAATATACCATGTCAGAGCCTGAATGTGATTTGTTTAGTGATTTTGGCCACTTTTTGCAAGATTTACACTGTTTTTGTATTAAGTGTACATACACTAGGTTATATAATGCAGAAAAATAGGAAGGAAACTCAAGGAATAATTGAAGGATTTTTTTCAGTTTGATGGGAAGCTTTTCTGTGAAAACTGGCAAATTGCTAACC
Source organism: Holothuria leucospilota (assembly GCA_029531755.1). NCBI lineage: Eukaryota > Metazoa > Echinodermata > Holothuroidea > Aspidochirotida > Holothuriidae > Holothuria > Holothuria leucospilota. The sequence goes on along the minus strand of CM055969.1, from coordinate 12,639,053 downwards.
CCACTCTTGGGCATACCTTTCACATGAACCTGCAGGTTTGTAGGTCCTACAGTGCAATAACTCAATGTCTTACATTGGCCTACAGTACTGTCTTGTTTATAACTCAACCATCCACCTTCCTTCAACATTTCCACTTTCTTTTGGGAGTTAAGTCAATGGTGCCCATACCTCTATGGCACATTTGAACAGGCTATGATGTCACACATGTGGGCTTAGAGACCTGTGACATCATAGCCTGTTTGAATCTGATATTAAGACATGGGCACCATGACTTTATTCCCATTCATATATACTTTAATTTTGGAGAACCTAAAAGCGAAAAGCTACCTTTTTTAACAATTTTCCATTAATCATGAGTTGTTCCCCCAAGTTGCCTAAAGTTTCGAAGGTTTCTTCCAGCATTTTTACTTTCAATGTGAGCAGTGACAGGAAAAAAATTGCAGTTGCTGTATTACTGTACCTGGTTTAATTTGAATGTTCACCTTAAATAGACCAGCACTTTACTATATCATGGGTATCTTTACAGTCCGGACGTGATCACACAGTTGCTCTCCATACACCCTTTGTCTCTGTACCCGATAAGAACATGGGTAACTGACCAATCAGAGGCCAGCCTTCTCCAAAAGTGTTTACAAATGTAAAACAAAGTGCTTGCTATCCAATAAGTTTCCTTCATTCATACATTACTATTACTATTTGGGTTATCAAGTTTTTCAACAGGAACATAACTTTAGTCAACAAATAGTCCCTTTGTATTTGCATGGCTGGCCATCTATAACTTCTTAATTATTTCTGAGTATAGTGGACTTAAAACATTCAGAGAAGCTCCCTTGATGAAACTCCTTTACTTCCAGTTGCTGCTTAGTCAGCATTTATGCTTCTCTGCTGTGTCAAACTTAAGCTTCTGACATGATAAAGGAAGTTGCATGTCCATTCCGTTCTCCTGCCCATTCTTATGTATAACAGATATGCCCTATCAACTTGGTGATTGAAATTTCATATTTAGAACTTTCATAAAAAGACAATTTCATTAATCCTCATTTTGTAAAACTTTGCTCAATATTCTGGTCATTTTGTAAACCAAGTTTAGTTTTCAGGCTATTCCTGTTGGCATGTAGTTGCTTTGTTTGTGGTTACAATTAACATGTTAGGGCTTACTTACAGTACTGTACTATTGTAACAACAGTGTATTTCACTCTTTTTTCTGTTTTGGCAAATTTTAGTGATTACTTTTTAGGCAAAATAGAAAGTTTAATGAATGTAAACAATTTTATCTCGACTGGTTTATTCATCATGTGCAATGGGGTACAACAACTACACTCTCTTGATTGCCAGAAGAAGTTTTTTTCCATTTTCTCCTGGTTTTTACCGGTAATAACCAGTTATTACCAGTTTCTACTGCTGTCCCGGTAAAAACAGGTTTTTTCCGGCAAAAACCCAACCCTGCCACACTTAAGGATGCAACAGAGAATCAATATGCAGAAATCACACATTCAACATATTCCCTAGAAGCCTTTTTCATGCCACCATTGAATATTAATTTACAGATAAACCATGCTGTTCAAAATATCGGTGCAAATATCCAGGCTGTAGGTTATTTTTACCTATTAGACCCTTTGCACTGACGTCGCACTTTGAAGTATTTGGTATATATGATATTTTCACCTTTTTACATTTGTTTGACAGAAATCAAATAAAATCTATTTCTGAAAGAAAAGCCTACACGCATGTTAGAATGAAAGAATAAGACAGACACTGGGTTTGATGTAATCGATGGTCCAGAGGCATGATGCCAAGTAGTTTCCCAGATAGTGAGGATTCAATTAGAAGCTGGCCTAGTGTGCTAGCTGGTTTTTTAAGAAAAGCAACATACATTACAAAGTCAAGCCAGTAAGCTTCTTGCCAGGCCAAAGCTTAATAACCTCGCTAGCCCTTCTGGACAGCAGAAAATGCAATTCAAAGTCAATCCCTGCACAATTTTTGCTACAAAAGCAGCTCCTGGTTGGATCAAAGAAGTACTCAATCCACTCATGATTTCATGAACCAGGGACATCTTTTTCAGCTATTATGTAGGGCCACTGTTTTTCAGGGATCCCTAAAAAAATCAGAATTCACTTTTCTGCATGGAATATCCTGAAATTATCAACCTCAATTTACACAGAAATTTCTCATAAAAACCTCAGTAATTATTTCTCCAAAACCAAGCTTGCAAGAAGCTGGACGCAAACATGCATTGCGTCTGCCAAAATCATGCTGCAGCTAGAAATTTTCATCTTAGTCCCAAATTAAGTAGACCAGGTGAGCTAGAAATTTTGGTTTTCTTTCAAAATATGTGAGCCTGGGAAGTTTTGCAAGTTTTGCCCAAAACCATGTACAATTAATGCCTGTGTGTACCAAAAATATGCACAGACATTTTACCATCTGCAATGATGGCAAAGTCATCATAAAATCTTCTGAAGTTCCGATTTCATGAGGAAGCTATTAAATTTATTAAAATTTTGTCAGTATAGGCTCCAGTTTACCTATGCTACAGGATTGTAACTAGTTTGGCACTTGTTTTCAGCACAATTCTCAAGACTAAGATAAGTCAGACAAAGAAAGGTACTTTTCACTTCAAAATGTCATTTTCGGTTGCTAAAATCTGAAAATATGACACAATAAGAACTATGCTGAGGCCAAGGCCCAGGTGTTGATACATATCCTTGACATACTTTGGTACTCTCTGTTGAAACATGCATCTGTTGGATGGGCTAATTAAAAAGCAAGCCTAGGCATATTCATTTCATTGCCCATGTAACAATCCTGCTTAATAGCTATATAGTGTATATATGCACAGCTAATGGGCATCTTCTTTGAGCAACATACACAGTACTATTTAATCATATCCGGAAACCCAGAATGTGGTCACAATTGAAACGGAATTTCCCAGAATTTTGAAAATTGGAAACAAAATTTTGTGATTTGTAAAGCACAAAAATGGTGGCCCTAATTATGCTACCTCTTAGTTCATGCAAACTTTCATCCTTGGTTTTATACCATAGAGTAGGTACCGCATACGTAAATCTGTTGTGATCGCATGGGGACCACTGATCTACATGTAGATCAGTGATGGGGACCCGTCCGCCATTATAGGTGGAGGCAAGAAGGTATGCTGTGTGTGAGCATGTGTGTACAAACGGTATGGCAGCCGAGTCCCCATGCGATCACAGCTGTTTCGGGGAGTGAGCACTCTAGTTCCTATATCCTACTCTGTTTTAATTATGCGGTTCATGCCAACTTTCATCCTTAGTTTTATACCTGGTTTCAATTCCCAGCTGTTGGCTATCTTTATCAACATCTTCATCAAAGCTTGAAATGTTGAACAGTTCTGATGAAGGAGCAGAGGAATTTAACAGACCTTGATTGGAGCTGCTATCATTCAGATCCATGTCTTGAGTTTAGTCTGGAATGTAGAAGGGAAAAAAAGTTGATAGGAAAAGGATTACTTTTTGAATCATACAAATCATGAGTGGAATACCTCCTTAAAACTTATGACTGTAAAATGCTTCCTTCTTGGTGCACATATGAAGTGCAGAATCTTTATAGAGACAGTCAGCAGCATGAGTGGGCTGCCCAGGTCTTTTGCAGCATGCACACACCCCACACATTCTGTAGAATGGAAGTACTACTTTGGCATAAAGGTCTGAGGTGTGATGTCCAAACCATGCAATCATTGGTCAGGACATAACCAAACCCACCTGAAAGCTACAAAGTTTCATACTCAGACCACCTGAGACCATACCGGCATCAGTTTGCGGTTGGCCAAACCACCCAAAGCAATGAAGCTCTTAGATGTCTTGGGATCGACTCAAAAGAAAAAAGACATAAGAAATGTTCATGGACCAACAAGTAAAGGCCCTTATTAAAGTTGATGGGCTCTTCTTGGGGTGCACTGGCAAGTGTGAACTGGTAGTGGGGTGAAATGGCTGTAACCTGAAACAGGCCTAGTGTTGTGTATTTTTAGTGGGCCAATCACAGTGTGAAGGCTAGGGGGTGTAGTTCAAATAACCAAGAAAGATCCGGGAAAAAGATGACTCGACAAGGTTTCAGCGGTTGACTAATTTATTCAGAGTCAGAGAGAAAATCCTTTCTCTGACTGGCCAAAGAATAAATTTACTCCATGGTATGCTGGTTACTCTCAAACTTTAGAAGTCCAAGAATTATCAGAAGCCTAGCTGGTGAAAGCCAGTGCAGACAAACGCTGCGGAACTGTACGTATTAATTAATTTACTCCTCTCTCTCTCTCTGAGTGTTGGTTCTACTCTGTCCAGAAAGGGAGTTCCCTAAAAGTTACTTGCGTGGTTTCTAGACAGTGTTGTCTGGAAACTATGGGATGGGGAGTCCTGATTGGACTTAGTCCTGCACATGCTTAGCAAAATGGCCAATGGGAAAAGTCTGTAAGAAGTAGAACACAGTCAAGCAACTTATATTTCAGAATTTGGATATGACCTGTAAGGGGCACAAGATGGACTTCATCGAAACTATCCGTGTCAATAATCTGACAGCGGATAGAATTTATTGCATGGGAACGTCCGAGTAATCAGCCTTAACTGTCAACACCTGACTGCTCGAATTCCCAAAGTAAACTCCCTTAAGTAGAATGTCAAAGAGAGGTATTTTAAGTGACAATTAGCCCTATTATTTGACACTAGATCTCAGAGGAGGCTAGGCCCTAAGAATTAAGGACAAATTGTTGTGTTGAAGTTGATTCTCCATTGATCACAAGCCTTACTCTATTTTGAGATTTAAGCGCAAGTCACACTAGAGCGATTTTGGATAGGATTACATTCCAATTTTTGTGAGTTTCAGTTAAAATCTTCTCCATCCCTGTTTGGAAAGAGCCAAAAATTTGCCAACCTGTGTAAATAAATGATCTGCATCAGGGGACTATGAAATGAAATGTAAACTAATTATTTCGTGACGTCACATCAGCAGACAGCATTTATCAGACACGCCTGCAAGAATCGGACTGATTTTTTTCTCTTGAGCAGTATAAGTTACATAATGCAGGGTTCTCCACTGGTCTGTTTTCTGTCCGGGGGCTCTTGTGATCGCCATCCTGGGGGGTCTAAGGGGAGGGGGACCCCTTTGGGAAAATTTTGACAATTTAGGAGGGCTTAGATCGCAAATGGTGCAATCTACTTCCTTGTTCTTAGCCTTCCCTATGTGTTCAAATCTGGGCATTTCCTTTTTGCAGATTGCCTTTTCTAAATATCTTTGACTTTACTTGCAGATCTGAAGAGCCAGTTTCCACTTGGACGTATTCAAGAATGAAGTAGTTCACTTAAATTTAACTGAAATTTCGGGTGAAAATCGGGAAACCTAGGGAACACTTCAATTGAATGGTTTCGTTTAGTGGATGAGTTTGATGGTAACAGATTCCTACTGTGGAAACATATGAAAGAAATGCAGTAAGTGCATACTGAATGATATAAGAGCTCAGGTAAAAGTGAGCTGGGTTTGCAACTCCGATGTTTTATTATACATTGCTTGTCATGAGTATTTGAAATCAAATATAGGCAGTCAAATGACTAAGTTGTGGTGTTTGTGATTGAGTGTACAGCCAACTTCTTGACCGGGCGGGTCAATTTTCTGTGCGGGCGGCAAAGTTTTGTCCGGGCGCTAAAGTAGTATGGCAGATTTTGTACGGGCGGAGCCCCCGGACAAAACAGCTAGTGGAGAACACTGTAATGGTAGCAGAACAGTTTAATGTGAGACAAACTTGGATCAGTTATCAATATAGTGTGAACATCCTTAGGACAAAAGTCTGAATAAAAAACTATTGGTCCAATTTAGAAACTTTCGGATCTGATTTTGGATTGAAAATCACTGTAGTGTGACCCGCCCTTTAGATCTAATGTGGAATTTTATCTGTTGCAGTTTTGAATACATGTATCCATTTTGCATGCGAGCTTTGGTGAACTGAACGTGTGATTCTAAACAAAATTTCAAGTGAACAAATTTTGAGGTACTGCCAAACCAGACTGGAAAGTTTGCCTTGTGAGAGCAAGATCTTGCCCGCACAGCAAGGTGCACGGTTTGGCACCTTGCTGGTCATAGATCTGGCCGCACATATGATGCAATTTGGCCATGGCCGCGATGCTACGAGGCAAAAAGTAGGCCACCTGAAAGCTAACACAAAACTCACTGGCCAATAGTGCCCGTATGATGGCAAGACCTGACCAACATTTGACAGCGCTGAGGTCTGTGAATCTCCAGATTGGAAAGTATGGCACTTTTCTCCAAGATCTCGGGTGTGCACGAAAAAAATTGAAGTGTAGAGTGTGCAACATGGTGTCAAATGCACACTTCAATTTAATTCAATTCAATTCAAATTATTTCACAAATGATTTCATAAACAGTACATAAACAACATTGAAATAACAAAGTAGCAGTAAATCATTTGAAGGACACTAGAAAAACAAAAAATCTGTTACCTAGGCTAGTGACCTCAATAACAAAATAATAATAATAATAATATTCAAGTGTGCACATGGAGAGTCAAGTGTGAAATAAATACTTGGGAGAAGTTTAAACAAAACCCTTGAAGGCCTCCTTAATATGCAGAGTGGAAAGTATGGGATCGATACCGGAACATAAGTTCCAAATATGCTTCACTCCTGGGGTCTTAGCCAAGTGATGGCTGACACTGCATAAATCATTCAATCAAGTCATCAGCACGTCATGATCACGACTTGCGATCATCCAATGATAGGCTAGGCCACATGAATATAACATATACCTAGGGTTATACGAGGCAATCGCCGTCGGCTTAAAAAATCAGGTGTGCAATGTGAATTTTCAAGTGAGCAATAAAAATCTAGAAAAAAAATCTTGGGTGTGCAACTGCCATACTTTCCATACTGGGTGAATCTGGCTCACAGCTGCACCATCGGATGAGATATAACAAGTTACTTGCCCGTGCAAAATGCAAACTTTCCAGTCTGGATGCCGAATTCCAGTTCCTTACCATATGTAGCCTAATGAACTAGCCTAGCCTCTTAAGTCTTACAAGTTACAGTAGGCCTTGGCTAGGCTTGATGCAAACCGACCAGATCTGGGTCAAGATCCACCGTGACTAGCCTAACGTTAGTCCAGGTGTCTTACTTAGTCAAGCCAAGTTAGCCTACCTAGGCCTAACGTTAGGCCTAGTGGGAAAGCTTTTGTGGCAGGGTTTTTGCAGTTATAACCAGTAATTTACTGAGGACTATGTATACCTTCTTCTGCAGTCGGCGGAGCTTGCCTTATGAAACGAGCAGGAACTGCAATGTTCACAAAGGTGGCGTCGTCAAATCACACTTTTTCACAGCATGCGAACACGATACGCTGCATATCAGAGGCCTATAGTTAGGCTAACATAGGCTACACGGCCTAACGTTAGTAACGTAGCCTAAGACTCGGTCCAAATTCATAGACCGGGTACAAGCAGTGAAGAAATGTTGGAAAAAATTACCTATAGTAAAACTAGAATCGTGGGATGAAGCGGTTGTAAGAGCTCTTTCAGGTTACGGCCAGCAAGATCAAACTAAAAATAGCATTATTTGTTCTTGGGGGTAAACGGACTCTCTTCTTACTCGGCCTAGCTATCTCAGGTACTCATGTTGTTGTTCTCGATCTAAAATCTAAAAGCGCAGGCCGGCTGTACTGTACGGATGCATGTACTCGCCGTTCGCAATGCTACTTGTCGAACCAGAGGTTCAGACAGTATAAGTACTGTAATATCATATCCACATAGGAAAATACTGTAAAGATGGCATAACCGATTTCTGGGGTGTCCGTAGTAAAATTCTGGGCCACATTTATTTGCCTCAAAAAGTCAAAATTTCACTCTAAAATCGACCTGGAAAAAAGCAAGGCTCTTCCAAAACACGGATTGGATTGTATCTGATTGTATAAGGTAATGGAAATGAAATACAAGTAAAGAATTTAAAGATCATATTTTGCGTACGTAATACACGTTAGGTGAAATCGCAATTTCAATGTTAAACCATAACATTAGGTTCATTAAATCCCAATTTTGCGCATTTATCAGCGAGAAGAGTGAATGGTCAATCTGTCGCTTTCTCGAGCTTTGCAACTGCATGGAAGTGCTATGCTATGTTATTCTGTTGTCACTCATAAAAAATTGGAGCCACTGAATCCAGGTTATTGATCAGATTGCCTCGGAGTGACGGAGTAGCGGTCTGAATTCTGACCAAGAGCTATAGAAGAATAAAAGCTAATTAAGTTACGTATGGTATTTTTTACTAGTGGGTATTTGATCGACAAACTTAGTTACCGTATAGCTTCAGGATAGACAGAATGTACGCCGTCGACCCAGAATGCATGCCGTCGCGCTTTCGCGCTTACTCACTGAGCGTGGCCGGTTTCAAGTTGATTAGGCAGGAGTGTCAGTGCTAATTGCACCCGCGTTCAGACAGGTTTTATTTTCCATCAGGATCCGGAGCCACACCGTGTGGCCCCGGGGCATAGCCAGGTTTTTGGCGTAGGGGGCAAAGTTGACTCATCGAACCCACTCTTGACCGCCGTCCTGGAGGAAGGGTACTAGGGAGGGTCTTTCTCCTCTTTTGAGATGTTTTTGCTGTCTCGAAGGGATTATCACTGAGATGCAAAATGGACATTTTGCTTCTTTTTATAGGTCTTCTAGCCTGATTCCAATGTTCTCCACCGTCCAGGGGTTAGTTTTAGAGGGGCGGCACGCCCTCGAGTAAAATGGCCGCCCCTCAAAACCCAGGTAGCAAACCTAGGCCTACATGGGTCCCATATAGGTGAATCCATATAGGGCCCATATGAGTTTGTACCAAAGATTTATAAAGGGCCCATACGGTAAGGTGATCATATTTTGGGGGTTAAATCAGGGACGCTACGAGAGCAGGCACCGTGTAAGGAAAATATACTGTAAGGCCTACAGATCGTAGTGTCCAATTGGCTACAGTAAATGTGTCTGATCACAGCAGTAATAGAAAGTCAGTGATGCTCTTGACTTTCCATCTCTGTGATTGCAGCCTAGCCTACTTACATTGTGCTTGGGCTCTGTGATATATCTCATTGATGTTGAGGTTATACAAGGCCTGTAATTAACTATCTGGCCGGCCGTTCAGCAGGCTCCAGTCCGAAAGGTACACAGTAGGCTATACAATTAACAAATTATTTTTAACAACATTGTAATTAATATCCCGGGGAATTTCAAATTTCAAGGACATTTGATCAAATCGAGGACATTTTCGGGGACGGAACACTGGATTCGGGGACTGTCCCCGAAAATCGGGGACGTTTGGTTACCTTACCATATGGGCCAGTCCATATGCCCATATTACCCATATGGTATAGTTCTGGGACCCATATGTGGCATTTGACCACATGGGCCCCAGAACTATCCCATATGGGTCATATGGGCTGGCCCATATGGTACCCTCATAAATCTTGGCTGCAAACTCATATTGCCCCATATGTCAGTCCATATGGGACCCAATATTGGAATGTTACCTGGGAAATAGTTGCCGCCATCCAAAAAATTTATCCTCCCCTCTAAAAACACACCCGACAATAGTTGGTTTTCATAATATTTTTTAGCAATTAAATCCTTTAGTTAACAATGTCCACTGCTCAGTCATAGGCTTATTTAGGTTGTTTTTAGACATTATTTCGAGGCGTACGAGAAGGAAATTTGATATAATGCAATGATCTAGTGTTGTAGATAGGTCATATGCGCAAACGGCTAGCCCTAGACCTAGCGTCTGTTCGCATATATTTATTTATTGTAGCCGCTTTGGCAATATCCTTAGGTGGCATTGGCAACCAATACTTTTTCGGGATTTATTGAAGGGGATCACAGACGTTTGAAAATCTTGAAAACGTGAATGTAATTCACCAATACGAATATCGTAAACTTGGTAAAACACAGTTACCCAAGTCTTGCAACTGGGTCAGTAATCAGGTAATTGGCCGCTCATCACCTGCCTGCTCACCAGACATTGGTTTGCGTCTTTGTACTCTGCGACTCTGGAACTCTGTTGATACACCTTCTTCACGTGCTGTTTCACGTGCTTTACTAAGTATGTTTTTCCTCCTTTCTTTTCTTTTCCCTTCTTTTCTTTCCCCTTTCTCGTCTTCTTTTCCCTTTCTCCTTTTTTCTTTTCCTTTCTTTCCTTTCCCTTCTTTTTCTCTTCTTCCTTCTCTTTCTCTTCTTCCTTCTCTTTCTCTTCTTCCTTCTCTTTCTCTTCTTCCTTCTCTTTCTCTTCTTCCTTCTCCTTCTCTTCTTCCCTCTTTCCCTCTTTTTCCTCTCTTTTCTCTCTTTTCTTCTCTTTTCCCCTTCCCGTTTTTTGCTCCCCTTCCCCCTTTTTGTGTGTGTGGGGGGGAGGGGGGAAAATTGCCCCCGCCACCCCACTGGTTACGCCACTGGACGGATGTGAGTATAATTGATCCCCATTCTTTAGCCGCTTGTTTATCAATGCCTCATGAGTGGGGAAACTTCCCAAAGCGGACATATGACAAGCCATCTTGATTGCCATACGGACAACTAGTGAGACGACAACCCAATTTTAAACCCTACTTAGCATCACTGCGAAAAGCCATGCTTAACAGGCGACGTGATTCACCAGGTTAGTTCCACCGGGTTTTGATTCAGCCTCCTCTAGTTTGCAGGGCAGCCTGGTGCACTCAACCACCATGCTGACCCCACCCTAAGGGTGACCTTATCCTTCCTGAATGGAAGGTCTAGCCTTCCGTGGGACAAAAATCTGACTTTGTCGAGGGGACAAAAATATTACGTTTTCAATCTTCACTATTAATTATTATAATGTATAGATAAAAGTTAGCTGATCTATTAGATAATTGTGGGGATATTTTTTTACTGATTTCATCGTGGAGCCACAATGGGTACGGTAAAAAGTATCCCCGACAACGGTTAGGTGTAACTCAGTAAGGTTTAAGAGATCATTTGCCCTCAAATCAACCTGGATTTAAGCTGTTCAGAAACATCAGCCTTTCCCCGGAGCCTGTCTTCAAAGAAAATGCGAATACAAATAAACGTCTTACAAATTGAACTTGATTGATAAATTTCTGGTGAACACGAACAGTTGAACGATGTAGTCAAGACTATTGTTCTGACAAAACTTACCACATCCTTCCCCGTCGGGAAAGCTATCCCCGGCAGAGCAAATCCTGGAGCACGCGAGGGTAATACTTTAATTCGATTAGTACGGGAGAATCTTACCCAAATATCTAACACAAGTCATAGCAGAAGAGCAAACATTCTTAACATGGGCAGTCATAGTCATATGATTATCGAAAATAACACCAAAATTACGAACCTGATCCGAGGGAGTGATACACACATCACCAATATGAAGGTTTAAATCTTCAGGTACATTAGCATGTCTACTTCTAAATATAAGGGACGAGCATGGTCAGGTTTATATGATACTACTTCGAGGGCCGCCAGGTACCCCAGTGTCCTATACATGCCCCCTGACCATGCTCGTCCCCCAGGTCTTTTTTCGACGTGTACTAATACAACAGAAACTCAAACCGAGCATCAGTCCATGAAGTACTAACCTCGATGGCGATCAGTCGCCTCGATCTGCAGATGGTTTATCTTCTTTGTCGTCAAGAAGAGCAGATTGGTATGCAGGTCACCGACATTTTCGGCCCACTTCGTGCGCATTTTCGTCGTACCACTTTTTAACATAACTCTGTTCCAACGTCTAAATGGTGCAAGTTTGTCACCCTATACCAAGTCACTCCTTTGAAAAAGTACACAGTTTTCTTTTAAGATCGGGAATTTCATCTGTAGCTTTCGCAAGTTGCTGTCTTTTGTCGTACTGTACATAAGCGTAGGAAGCTTTTCGAGACGGAGAGGGGGGGGGGAGGGGCTGAACCTTGTTTCGGATTGCCGTCCTGGGGGGGGGGGAGGGGGTCTAAGGGGAGGGATGTCCCCCTCCCCCTTTGGAAAATTTTTTGGAATTTGAGGGTTCTCAAATGCAATTTGGTGCAACATTTTGGACAAACTTTAAGGAAAATTACTGCAAATTTTTGACATTTCTTACAGAAGAGACAAATAAGGGGTTTTGCCCTTGGATCTTGGGGGCGGAAGCATACTTCAGCCCCCCACATTTTTGACTGGGGGCTTCATTGCATAGGACTATAGCTTCTTTTTTTTCAAATATTTCCCAGAGAGGCAGGGTTGTGGTCGAGGGTCACTGAAGAGGATCAGGACTGGAGTTTGGAGACACCTAGGCTCATACGAAGGACGAATCCCATACTTGAGAGAACCTAACCTAAGCTTCCTTTACATGTTTACGGCAGACGGTTACAGGCTCGGGAACTTTTCACACGAGGCCTGGTTCATTTGGAGGGCGCTTTCAATTAAGTTACAGGACCAAACAAGACCAAGAGACCAAACGAGACCACGGGAAACCGAAGTCGGTTTTGCGTGGTCTTGGTGATCTCGAACCGACTACGGCTGGGTGGTTTCGTGTGATCTTATACCCAACCGTATTAAATGCCAAAACCATAGTTTCTAACATGGAGCTATTTCGGATAGTTCCATGTTTCTAGTCTCATAATGTCGGAGTAAGCGTTGTCGGTTTCACATGAACCTTTCAATTTTTCCTGGTTATTTGTCTCAGTTTGCATATATCATTGTATACTTTTGGCTTCATCCCTTACTCAAAATCCATATCTGGCTTTATATCTGGTAATATCTGGTTGATTATAGACTTTATATGGCCATATAAAGCCATATATAACTTGATTAAAACACAACCCAGATATGCATATAAAGTTTGATATGGCCATATAAAGCCAGATATAACTTGATAAAACTGTGATCCAGATATGTATATAAAGTTTGATATGGCCATATAAAGCCAGATATAACTTGATAAAATGGTGATCCAGATATGTATATAAAGTTTGATATGGCCATATAAAGCCAGATATAACTTGATTAAAACATAACCCAGATATGCATATTAAGTTTGATATGGCCATATAAAGCCAGATATAACTTGATATAATCGTGATCATGATATGTATATAAAGTTTGATATGGCCATATAAAGCCAGATATAACTTGATAAAACTGTGATCCAGATATGTATATTAAGTTTGATATGGCCATATAAAGCCAGATATAACTTGATATAATCATGATCCAGATATGTATATAAAGTTTGATATGGCCATATAAAGCCAGATATAACTTGATATAATCGTGATCCAGATATGTATATAAAGTTTGATATGGCCATATAAAGCCAGATATAACTTGATAAAATGGTGATCCAGATATGTATATAAAGTTTGATATGGCCATATAAAGCCAGATATAACTCGATTAAAACATAACCCAGATATGCATATTAAGTTTGATATGGCCATATAAAGCCAGATATAACTTGATATAACCGTGACCCAGATATGTATATAAAGTTTGATATGGCCATATAAAGCCAGATATAACTTGATATGCTAGATATGCAAATGAGCATTTTGTTAGTTTGTTTTATTATTCATTTGATTTGATTCTTGGATTATGCTTGTTACAAACTAAGACATGTTTTGGATACAGCATCACCTTCCCAGACATTGCAGTTATTTTGTGGCTACACTTCTGTTAATACCGCAGTGTACTAAGTGAACTTAGGCAAATAATTTGCATATTTGGGCGGAGCTTGTATCTAAACCTACATTTTTCATGATTTAGGAAGTTGAAAGTAAAATATGCACCACGCAGTAACTAAAATTTAGAGTCAAATACGTAATTAAGTTTAAAATAAGAAGCTCATATCACTGTGATTACATAAAATAGGAAATTTCAAGGCATTTTTCTGCTCACTGTTATGAAATAAGTTGAATTTATGTACTTAAGTCAATTCAACCTAATACTTACATTAAATTCTAATTCATGGAGCACTTAAACATTGTTTTCTGGTGACCTTAAATGATTTTTGACCTTGTTTTTGGCGAGTGGGACCTGTTCTATTCAGCCAGTCTAGAACGGGACCACTGTCGGGTAGTGTCAGTTAAGTCAAAGTTTTGTCCCTTGGGGACGTTGTTACTCCTTCGGGGAGCAGAACTCCTTCGGGAGTATTGTTTGGTTTTCGCCCCTGGCTCTTCGCCAGAGAGTCAGGGGACTTTTGGAAAAAAAGTCTCCATGAGGAGTGTGGACTATAAGTCCTAACTATAATTCATAACTAGAGCAGATCTGTGCCATATAAAGGCTTGATCCAGATAGAACTTTATCTGACCATATATGGTTTTTATCCGATCTGATATAAATTCCATATCTGGTGCAGATATGGGCCAGATATAAATTTCCATATATGGGCCAGATATGGGCCATATAAAGAGTGAGCCATATAAAGTTTTATATGGGTCATATATGGCACAGATATGGGCCAGATATAAATCTCTTTATATGTGGCATGTATGGATTTTCCATATATGGGCCAGAAATGGAGTAGCCATATATGGGGCATATCTGGGCCATATAAAAGTGAAACTTTACCTGGGCCATATATGGCCATATATGGCCTTTATATTATATCAAGTTATATCTGCCCAATTCTTGTACAAGCCAGATATGAATTCCATATCTGGCCCAGATATGGGCCAGATATGAAATCCCATATCTGGGCCATATATGGATTTTGAGTATGGGATGAAACCTTGATTTGGTTTTGTTAGGGTTGGTGTCAGGTGGCATGACGTAAGAGCTTGGTCAGTTTGCCAGGGTAGTTTGTCAGGTGGTTTGGCCCATCCCTCAAACGACGTAGGTCTGGGTGGTCTCGTTTATTTCAGGTTAACGATTGAGTGGTCTGGGTATCAATAGCCGGGACCGACGTACACCTCTATAGACTAAACGCTCCTTCAGCCCATTATAATAAGGGATAAAGTAAAAAATTGGCATTCCAGACGCCTTAGATTGCAGGAACTTTCACCCTTAAGCACAATTTTCATCGTTGCTACAATAATGCGTTTAACATGTGTACCGTACGTCAACCACTCCTGTATATGAAGGAGTGGTATTCGAAGTACCAACGATTGGGGAAAAACTTCGGCAAACACTCAAGCGCAGGTTCTTCAGTTCTGCGGCTATTATGCGTGCTTGGGTTGGAGAAACTTGGGGAGGGGGAAAAACGCAGACATCAGTACTTCAAAGGGTCATGAAATCACTTTTTCTTTATAGTCCTTAGCATGCCGATTATCCTATTTGGAGACACGATGGTCTGAACCGAGCATGGGCAGTGTGCCCGCTCTCTGGCTACTTTGATGCTACTTTTACCAACTCTGCATGTTCACACTTTGTTTCCTCGTCGAATACGACTTTTCTTAAAACACAAAATGAATTCGGAGGCCGCATCGATAGGGTTTGAGGGTAGCATACGGCCCTAAAAGCCGCGTTTGAGAATCACTGTTATGACTATGCAATCCATCAAAATGGCCAAGACACTGGGCATTAGGGTCCTCCACCGAGAACCTGAATTTTCAGATAATTCATCTTGATTGAAGTTTTGCGTGCAAGATCACATCACGTAAATGATAAATATACACGGTGTCATCATGCTGCGGATTCCTGGGAACGACTGACTAGCAATATTTACGGTGGTCTTCCCAATACTTTAACCCATTGATAAGTAATAATATAATACTGTCACATGTCCACACCAACCACATCTTTTCCTTTACTTCCTGTTTGAGAAAATCTAATAATTATATTAAGGCAAATTTTCAAGTAATCTTAACATTCATATGGTTCATGTCACACTCTCCATACCTGCCGTGTGAGCAAGACAAACCATTCCCATAAGGTTTATAGGCCCCAAACAACTAATATTTAGGCCAACTAATAGCAAAAAGTAGTTAACTGTTTTGGAAAAAGAATAGACTAAAAGCTGGTTATACTACTGTAGAAAACAAAGTGTGTTGAATAGGGATAATTCAATAAACAGATAGTCCTCTGGACCTTATACTTAATTTTCGGAACATTAGTTCCTTACGTTTTCCTAACAATGCTGTTAGACATCAGCAACTGGCGGGGAGTGAGGTGAGAAATACACTTTCAAAGTCACACAGAATCCAGCTGGGTTGGGCAATATAGAGATGGACAGCAAAATTTATGTCTCCCATGGCGACTCTTATTGTGGATTTACGGTCGTCCACTGGAGTTGTAGTTTTGTAACTGTTTTGGCAATAACTACATAATTTTCAAGTTTTTTTCCAGCATTGAAAAGAAGAGACCGTATGAAACGTACAATCTGAGGGGTCCATGCAAGGAGTTTTAATATTCCATTTTTCACACCATTCATGATTATCGTCAATTGGTCATCTAATCCATCATTTTTGGGGAACTGTGTCTCACACTCACAATATCAGCAAATTGGGTCGTTGACCAAAGTGGGGCAAAGGTGATCCGTCCCCAACCAGATTATAAGGGGTCAATGCCCCTCCCCATCCACCCGTGATTGCCGCCCTTGTTCACATGCAAAGAGAAATATTCGCGTCTCAGCAACATATTCTTGCCGTGGGATGCAAAAGCTCATGCTACCAGTCCACAAGTTATTACGTGACATAATGACGTCATTAAATAGCAGAACTGGTCGCAACACTTTGTTCTTTTACTCGTCTCCTCTCCCTAGGTGATTGTAACCCTAGATTAGTAGGTGAAGCCTAGCTACATCGCCGCTTTACTTGGTGGGCTGAGCCTATTCAATAAGGGCAGATAATGAGTATAATGGAAGCCCCTTTAGCAATTGGGATCACGGATTATAATTGGAGGATGCTCCCACATAACACCTGGGCTGGGCCCACGGGGAGGAGTCTTAACCAGAATGCAAAAATGCATTGAGGTTTCGATGATATATGTTCTGTTCCAAATAATGCCATGATGTCCCATATCTTTCAGTCAATGGTCAAATGCTATCTTAACCTGTTGGAAAAATACAGTTTTGTGTTCCTATTTAATTTTGGGAATTCTTGGGAAATTTGCAATTTGACCTCTGGTGACCCCAGATGACAATCTTTGGAAATCTTGGAAAATTTTGCTCTTTGACCTCTGCTGAACTCATATAAAACTCTTGGGAATTCTTGGGAAATTTTGCTTTTTTACCTCTGGTGACCCTAGATGATCTTTGACCTCCACCAAAAACAATAGGGTCCATCTTTTCACCATAACACATCCACATAGTACTGTAAGTATGAAATCTATCCAAGCTTCCTACCTGGAGATACGTGTTAACAAGCTTTTCAGTGTTTGGCCCACGCTGACCCAAGATGACCTTTGACCTCCTCCAAAAATGATTGCGTTCATATTCTCACCACAATGCATCCACGTACTACGTAAAAAATCTATCCAAGCTTTCTCCCTTGAGATATTGTGTTAACAAGGTTTTCAGTGTTTGACCCTCAGCCATCCCAGGAGAAAAAACAGTTGATTCCAGTTGGATATTGCAACTGGTTTTAACTGTGTCCAACTGGTCTCAACTGCTTCCAACTGGATTCCTTGGTAATCCCAACTGTATCCAACTGATCTCATGTGTTTCCAACTGGACCATGACAAAGTCCCATCTGGAAATTTCGAGACCAGTTGGACCCAGTTGCTTTGTGCTGAAACATAGTTGGGTTTTGGAAATCCAACTGAAACACTGCTGGAAAAAGAGTCCAGTTGGAAATAGGTGAAATAACTGATGAGTACAGTTGGATTCCAGCCATGTACCTGTATATAGTGTATAGTGTCAAGTTGTGAATGAGAACAGAACTAGTTGGGGGTATCAAGAGCTGAGTTGTCGAGTGGTTAAGGTGTTGTTGAAATATTGATCATTTACTCTTACTATATTTTCTATTTGATTGTCTTTGAATTTTAGGCTATTTTATTATTAGGCTACTTATATTCTTTACCTATTACTTATATTGCATATAATTAGCTACCCTGTTCTTCTACATCACACTCCCGTCCCTACATTACCGTTCATGCAGTTTGAACCTGGTTTTTTAACTGAGCTTTCTAAATATATATTTTATGTGACTTTTCCAGTATTTTGCATTCAGTGAAGAAAATAACTGGTGCAAGACAACAGAAGTTAAATAAAGCCTTGGACTGAACGTTCCTGACTATACATGTATTTCATATTACTGGATCGCCTATATTAAATTGACATGAAACAATACATGGAAATGGAAGTTTATTTGTTTTGCATTTTTGGTATGAAACAGTTGGAAAATTCAGAGAGCAGTTGAGGTCAGTCGAAGTTGAACATAGTTGGAATCATTTGAGAATCTAAGAAAAAAAAAATAGTTGGAAATTCTCAACTGGTTCCAGTAATTATTGTTACCAGTTGGAAAATTTTGAATGGCATGTCAAACCAGTTGGCATAATTTCCAACTGGTTTGAACCATTTCCAAATGGTCATATTCAACTGGCTTTACCTAATTTGCATAATCGAGCTAAAATGCATTTTATCAGCTCAGTCCTTTTGTAGGATGTTTTGTGATGGTTCCATTTTTAAATTTTATTTCCAAAATTTGCAATTAACACATTTTAACAGTTTATAACAGGGTAAGCCTATTACTGATTTGTTTTTATCATTTTTGTTATGTTAAGTATATCTCAATCTCTACATACTAAATACATAAGACTTGACACAGCACAGTAATGTCTTTACATGTAATATATATTGGATGTTTTAGACTTGCCTCAAAATGTCCTTCGGGAGTATTGTTTGGTTTTCGCCCTTGGCTCTTCGGCAGAGAGTCAGGGGACTTTTGGAAAAAAAGGTGTTCAAAGTCTCCATGAGGAGTGTGGACTATAAGTCCTAACTATAATTCATAACTAGAGCAGATCTGTGCCATATAAAGGCTTGATCCAGATAGAACTTTATCTGACCATATATGGTTTTTATCCGATCTGATATAAATTCCATATCTGGTGCAGATATGGGCCAGATATAAATTTCCATATATGGGCCAGATATGGGCCATATAAAGAGTGAGCCATATAAAGTTTTATATGGGTCATATATGGCACAGATATGGGCCAGATATAAATCTCTTTATATGTGGCATGTATGGATTTTTTTGGTTTTCGCCCTTGGCTCTTCGGCAGAGAGTCAGGGGACTTATGGAAAAAAAAAAAATGTCCTGGGTAGGACTTTAAACTGCATCCGGTTGTTTGAGCGTGGGGATAATGAGGTTACCCTTTGCCACAACTGCCTCCGGGGCACCCTTGGGCAAGGTGCGCCTGTATTTGCCCAGTTCAGTTTGGGTTCTCGAAGAGAGTGGACGTTTTCGATCCCCTGCCGGACTCGTTCGATCTCTTTGAGAAGTTTTGTTTTCGTTACGTGTAGATAGTTGTATATACTGTAAGTAAACTGTAAATAGTGATTTTAATGTAACAAGTGGACCTCCCCCCCCATGTCCCCCTGCGCTGTGGTTGCCTTGGGGCGTGTTGTTGCCTTCGGGTGTGTTTGTTGCCTTTGGGCGTGTGTTGTTTTGAGATTGTGTTGTTGGGTCGTTGGTTGTGGGTGTGGTGGTGGTTTCTGTTGGTGGTAACAGACTCCAAGAAGACGTACCGGAGCTGGAGTGTCCTCGCTGGTCGAGGGATTCGGTCTGGTGTTCTGGGCGATTTTGGTGGTTTGTGTTGTTGGTGTTCGGTTTTTTGGTTGTTGGCCATATGTAGTAATCCTTTCGCCGGCCTGGCCGTGTCCGTTTTTAGCACGTAAAAAGCAAAATGCTTACCTGGCAAAGGCGTATCCCTGATCACGACGGCGGAGCTCCCAAGTGGGACCTGTTCTATTCAGCCAGTCTAGAACGGGACCACTGTCGGGTGGTTTGTCCCTTGGGGACGTTGTTACTCCTTCGGGGAGCAGAACTCCTTCGGGAGTATTGTTTGGTTTTCGCCCCTGGCTATTCGCCACAGAGTCAGGGGACTTTTCGAAAAAAAGCAAAATGCTTAAATGCATTCTGAAGTTCACCAGTTACGTCTGAATTACCCTTCTTTGAGCCACACATTCGTGGCTTAAGGGTGCTCATTGATTGGGTGCCCGTTCTCCTGGATCAAGTTCAACTTAACTGGAAAAGGGTTCCCAATTGAAAACAGTTGATCCCCTTGGAAACATGATCACAACTGGAAACAGTTGTGAATTTTTCCAGCTGGTCCAAAAACACAGCTTGGAAACATGGTCACAACTGGAAACAGTTGTGAATTTTTCCAACTGGTCCAAAAACACAGCTTGGAAATTTTCCAACTGCTTCCAGTTGGAACCAGTTAAAAATTTCCAGCTGTTTTTTTCTTCTGGGATCCTAGATGATCTTTGAACTCCACCAGAAACAGTGGAGTACATCTTCTCACTATAACACATCAATTTTACCAAGTATGTAATCTATCCAAGCTTCGTACATGGAGATATCGTGTTAACAAGGTTTTCAGAGCTTAACCCCCAGTGACCCCAAATGACCTTTGACCTCCAACAAAAATGATGAGATTCTTCCTCTTATTGTAAGGCATCTACATACAAAGTATCAAATTTTTCCAAGCTTTCTACATCGAGGCATCGTGTTAACAAGGTTTTCAGGGTCTGACCCCCGTGACCCCAGATGACCTTTCACCTCCACCAAAAATGATAGGGTTCTTTCTCTTACCATAAGGCATCTACATACAAAGTATGAAATTCATCCAAGCTTCCTACATCGAGATATTGTGTTAAGGTTTTCAGAGTTTGACCTCCGGTGACCCCAGGTGACCTTTGACCCCTACCAAAAACAATAGGGTTCTTCCTCTCAATATGGAGCATCTATGTACCAAGTTTGAGAACTGTCAGAGCTTCCCTTCTTGAGATATCGTGTTAACGAGCAAAGTGTCACAAACACACACACACACGCACATACACACATACATACACACGCCATCATGACTGCATAGGTTTCTCTTATCATCGAAACCAAAAATGAAATGGTCCAATTTTTAACCACTACATACATAAGTGCATTGGACAGTTTTTTTTTCCTAGAACACCAAGACTTTTTTGCCCGAAAAAACCTGTATTGCCTGAGAAAAAACCCCGATTTTTCCAGAAATCTGCTCGAGAAATAGGTGTTGCTCAAACTCTGTGAAGGAGGGGTGGGGCAATTAGGTCGTAGGCCTATGGCTATCAGAATCTAGCTAGCCAGTTGCAAAATTCACTGAGGAAAATCTTTTTTGCATTTGATTCCACCGCTGTGCAAAATCGTCGCTGAGAAGTATAAAAGGGGTACGTGAGGCGCCCTATCAGTTCTAGAAGCTCTTACAGCTCAAAATTTCAATGGTCATCCAAAAAAAAAAAAAGGGTTGAAAACAGTAAAAAATGCGGCCTGAGGTTTCATTACTGGGATAGCCCGTGCCCATTGAATACTTCTACAGGGAATATTCAAAGACACAAACGGACCAAATTTAGTGTGTAGTTCATGTGAAGTATGAAATGTTTCAGTCCATGACATCAATTAAGTTTGTAAGGAAACTCAAATCGAAAGAACAATACAAATAAACTTAGGTAACCTTCGAAGCTACCACAAGGAAACTCCTTTGAAGAAGAGCACAACTTAGTTATGTTGTGACTATATTCTATAATCGCTGTCATTAATGCACTTTGCCCGGCGCATTTTTGAGTCTACCCCACCACTTTCAGTGGGAGTGGCATGAGCGATCACTATTTCACTAAAGGCAACCGTTACGTATCGAGAAAATCTGCTGCAAAATGCATATTCAAATTTTATAACGAAAACTTCTACAAAATTATTTTTGTGAAACTTATGTAGTTTCGGTCTTTCATTAGAGACACAAGGAAATGTTGTTTTGGTCAACCTTTGCCAAATTTGAGATGAGTAATATACATTGTTGTTGAGAAAATTCAATGTGTAAGTTTTGCCTTAAAACCTGCCGATCATTATTTTAATATATCCCACCCAAAGAGCAGTGCCGTGGCCAGATCTCACCATGGACATAGAGTTTTATGTATCAAATTTAAGATTTGTTAAATGTTTAGTTTTTCAGTTTTAAATATCTATACGTTGATATGAGAGGGTAAGGTGTGTCAATTCAGTTTCATAAGCCTCTGCACCAAAAACAAAAGCATCAGACTTTACTCTACACTATGTGTAGGGCTGACTGTTCTAACAAACTACAGGGCCCTAGGTAGAGCAAAATGATGGGGCCCACTCCAAAGTAAATAATAAAAGTTTGGAGTTTAAAGGCAACTGAACTTTCTCCAATATAGATTTCAAGTCATTACCTAGCAAAGTTACCCCCTGTCAAATTTTTGTCCCACTTTCTACTTGTCTGGCAGAATGTGGGGTCCACTAGGGCTGAGAACCCTGTACTGTTACCCCTTTCGCTCATTGACAAAACAGCCCTGATTATGCTCACTAATGTGACAAAAAGACACACAGGTCACAAGCAAGTTATGTAATCTCAAAAAGTGTATTCTGAGAGAAAACACAACATGTGAGGTTTGGACGGAAAACAAGCACTCCCTGTAAATATACATGCTAAGATGAAGCTCAACCACAAAAAACATATATAAGATGATGGTGTAGGAGCTTAAAGAAAGATTTCAGCCACAGCTAGTTACAAAAAGTCAATGGAAGATACCATAGCACAGCAAACTAGCACTGGAGATATGGTTTCCTTTCTTCAAAAATAAGTGTTATGAGCAGGCTTACTGAACAGCTGGTTTTAAAAATTAACACACAAAAACTTTCAGGGCATATAGGGTGACAAACCTCATTCCAAACAGTAAATATTCTCCCAACTAAGTTTACTTGTAGCCCCTCCTCTAACTTCAAGAAGAACACATGTTTAGTGCACCTTCCAGACAAAGCAACAATAGCCTGTACTGGGTTTAAATTGCTCAAGGCCATATCCACACAGGCTGTATGTCTGCTGTATGGGTACACTATCTGTACAAGAAGTCATCAGTAACAAATTAGGGTGATGCTATTGTTTGAATTTAGAACTACAGGGCTATTTCTTAATATGTCTGTGGGGGGTGGGGTGGAGGGTGGGGGAGGGGTGCCACAGACCCTTTAAGCCAGGGTGATAATCTCAAGAGTCCAAACCAGTTGATGGTGAAAGACTGCCATAAAAATGTGCAAAATATATAAGTCAATCTAGAATTCCAGGAAAGCAACAAGACCCCAGGACTATTCTCTGGCTAAAGCCTTGCTAGCTTTAGTAGTTGAGCAGGTAAATGGATACTGAAGGCTAAAAAAGGATATTACTTCCTCCTTTAAGTCCCATCAAAACCCCAACTTCCAAAAGGAAATACATATAAGTAATATTGGAAGATTTGAATATTCAAAGTATTTAAGACCCATTTTCTTTATGTTCTAAAATAAGTGATTGAAGAAAATTATATTTCAATTGCTTACAACTCTGGAAAGATCTAACTTCAAGATTATGATCAAAACCATCAGGGTATTCCCTACAATATATAATTCATATATTTCTTGTCTCAATTGGGAAAAGAGAGAAAAATCATTAAAAAGTCATTCCATCAAACTCAATCAAGAAAACTTGCACCAAGAATATTTAAATTTATGGCAAAAAAATGTTCAGATATGGAAGAAACTGAGAGGTTCAGTAAGATCATAACTAAACTTTACTCAACTTTAATGCAGTAAATTAGGAGATGATTCAGAGATAACCTTTAGTGTTCTGCAGTGTTGACCTTGGCTTTGCACTTTGAAGTTGTATTAAAGATGCATGAATTTAAGGCAAGCACAATACCAAACAATATCAGTAGAAGTAACCCCCACAAAACCAAAATATTGGATACTGTTGGCCCCATGAGAATGAAGCATACTTGTGTTGTGCTGAAACTGTTGCAGTGAAATGAACTTTCAACTTGGTACTTTCACATACTGGTTGTACCTCAGGGTGGAACTGTTAAGTTTCTGATTTGCTTATTACATTCTGAATAAACATCAAATGAGGAAGACAGAAGCACAGCCAAACTTAAACACTCCTGGTTGAAATGTCATATCGCTATCTTAAACCCATTCAAACCTTCTTACGTGTGTAATCCTTTGGTGAAATTCTTCAAGTGTCTCTACTGATTGCAAAAATCCAGTAACAGTTGACATCCTTTTGTCAGGTTGATTATAAAAAGTTCAAGCGTATAATGGACGGACGGATGCAAGATATTTTCTTCACTGGTCCTAGAGAGGCAGTGACAGCACAATGCAAGGTATATAGCACTCATTGTTATCAAGGTGATAAGCTATGGAAGAGTGACATCACTGTGTCCCTGTTAGGGTGTCAAAGCACCCAGAAGTAGGTTTCACCATCGTTCCTTGTTAGGGTGACAGGCCACCAGACAATTACTTTGAGCAGAGGTTGATTCTACCCAGCTGTAGATTGATTCTCTCCAGATGGACTCAAAGACACTGGTTTGTAGAATGGGTCTTTCATTACCATCATTTCTTGCAATTTTGTGAAGTGCTCATTATCCTTCTCAATTGGATTTCCCTGAAAATGCAAAGTATGATAAAGTACTTTGGGTGAAATCCTGCCACCAAATCAGACAAAACTAACAATACCCTTCTCCTTGATTGTCAAAACAGTAACAGACTTTAACAAGTACATTAATGGGATGATTATCACCTCTGATAAGTTTCCTCATAAATTTAAAAGAGAAATTCAAAGTGAAGGTGGGGGGGGGGGGGGAACAGTTCTTCTTCATGGCATGCTTAAATATCCCATAGTTTGTCATTTTGAAATAACATATTTCAATCATTCATGGGTTGCTCAAGGTCTCAACTACCAAAAGAAGTCTGTTGCAAAATGTGGAATGTGCAGTATTGCAGCAAATACTGATCAGCTCTGTGTCCACTATTCATACCAAATTGTGGTCAAAAAGGAAATTATGCACCACTAAGGCAGAGTTCCCCACATTTGATGAAAACAAAGTCTTTGAGATTTCTGTAATGAAGTTTCAAAATCCCAGGATAATTATTTCAACTCTTATCTAGCCTGCAATGCCAATACATAGCTTTGACATGAAACAAATGTTACAGACAGGCAACTTATAATCTTTTGGGTCAATAAAACTCCCTTACTTCAGATATTTTTTCTCAAATACCCTGACTTGTTCTCCAAGTTTTCTTTTATTTCCAGGATAGCCAGAAAACCTGTTTGAGTACAGTGTCAGTTTATATTCTCTTTCAATCCTCTGAAGAGGTATAAGAGCCCAAAAAGAGAAAATATAATAGCAAATTTATTTCCATTTTACAAAGTGATCATGACATCTTGAAGACATGTAAGCAGCTCTAAATACTTTCACTGGTTCTAAGAAATTAAACAAAACAACTGCGCATTTTTTGCGTCCAGGAAAATTCTTTGAAATAAGTGCAAAATGACCTACATTATTATGATGAAAAATCCCAATGTTGAAGTCAAATGAGGTGATTTATAAACTTTCTTTAACCAGGGTAACCCATTCAGTCCCAAGGGACTGTTCTTCCACTGGGCCCTGGGTACAAAGTAAAATAAAATATGAAAAGTACTAAACATATATAATTGATGTAAGAACAAACTACAGAAGAAAGACGGAATAAAACAATGCCACAAAAGGCTTCGGGAACATAAAAACAGTAAGACGAAATTAAACTGATAAAACATAAAAGATATCACAAAAGTACGAAGAGTAAAAGATTAGAAGAGGTAAGACCAGAAAGCCTAAGGGCTCAGTGATTCCTTGCCGAATGGGGATGCTTTGTTGTACTGAGGTTTATCCCTCAAATTTATCTTCCTTGACTACATCATTTTACGATATTTTAACAATTTCACCTCTGCTGACCTCACATGAACTTTGAACCCCACCAAATATAACAAAAAAGAAAAACAAAAGTGTCTTCAAAGGAATTCAACTCCAATGGATCTTGGATCTTGAAAATTCTAGGGAAATTTTGCTTTTTGACCTCTGGTGACCCCATATAACAATCTTGGAAATTCTTGGGAAATTTTGCTTTTTGACCCTTGGTGACCTCAGATTACGATCTTGGGAATTCTTGGGAAATTTTGCTTTTTGACCTCTGGTGACCCCATATAACAATCTTGGAAATTCTTGGGAAATTTTGCTTTTTGACCCTTGGTGACCTCAGATTACGATCTAGGGAATTCTTGGGAAATTTTGCTTTTTGACCTCTGATAACCCCAGATAACGATCTTGGGAATTCTTGGGAAATTTTGCTTTCTGACCTCTGGTGACCCCAGAGGACAATCTTGGGAATACTTGCAATATTTTGCTTTTTGACCTCTGATGACCCCATATGATGATCTTGGGAATTCTTGGGTAACTTTGCTTTTTAACCTATAGTGACCCCAGATGACAATCTTGAGAATTCTTGTGAAATGTTGCTTTTGATCCCAGTGACCCCAGATGACAATCTTGGGAATTCTTGGGAAATTTTGTTTTTTGACCTCTGGTAATGCCAGATGACCTTGACCTCCACCAAAATTGATAGGGTTTTTCCTCTCAACATGGCAAATTTATATACCAAATATGAAAAGTGGCTGTCATTGCTATCTTGAGATATCGTGATTACAAGCCATTTGGAAGGTTTCTGTAGTTCAACCTCTGGTGACCTCAGATGACCTTTGACCTCTACCAAAAGCAATAGCGTTCTTCCTCTCAACATGACAAATCTATATCCGCTATTCCTATCTTGACATATCCCAATTTCAAGGTTTTCGGTCTTTGACCTCTGGTGACCTCAAATGACCTTTGACCTCCACCAAAATCAATAGGGTTCTTTCTCTCAATATGACATATCTATATACCAAACATGGAAAGTGTTGGTCACTCCTATCTTGAGATATTGTGATTACGAGCTTTTCGGCCTTTTACCTAAGGTGACCTCAAATGACCTCTGACCTTCACCAAAAATAGTAGGGTTCTTCCTCTAAACATGATGAATCTATATACCAAATATGAAAAGTGTCGGTCATTCCCATCTTGAGATACCTTGATTACGAGCCTTTCGGCTTTTAACCTGCAGTGGCTTCAAATGACCTTTAACCTCCACCAGAAACAACAGGGTTCTTCCCCTTGACATGCAAAATCTGTATACCAAGTATGAAAAGTGTCGGCCTTTGCTATCTTGAGATATTGTGTTTACGAGGTTTTCGCCGTTTAACCTCTGGTGACCTAAGATGACTTTTGACCTCTACCAACGACAATAGGGTTCTTCCTCTCAACATTACAAATCTATATACCAAATATGAAAAGTGTCGGCCTTTGCTATCTTGAGATATTGTGTTTACGAGGTTTTCGCCGTTGAACCTCTGGTGACCTAAGATGACATTTGACCTCTACCAAAAACAATAGGCTTCTTCCTATTGACATGACAAATCTGTATACCAAATATGAAAAGTGTTGGCCTTTGCTATCTTGAAATATCGTGTTAACAAGGTTTTTCGCAGTTTAACCTCTGGTGACCTCAGATGACCTTTGACCTCTACCAAAAACAATAGGGTTCTTCCTCTCAACATGACAAATCTATATACCAAATATGAAAAGTGTCGGTCATTGCTATCTTGAGATATCGTGTTTACAAGCCATTTACGAGGTTTTCGCAGCTTAACCTCCAGTGACCTCAGATGACCTTTGACCTCTACCAAAAACAATAGGATTCTTCCTCTTGACATGGCAAATCTGTATACCAAATATGAAAAGTGTCGGTCATTGCTAACTTGAGATATCGTGTTTACAAGGTTTTCGGTTTTTGACCTCTGGTGACCTCAAATGACCTTTGACATCCACCAAAAACAATAGGGTTCTTCCTCTCAACATGACAAATCTATATACCAAATATGAAAAGTGTCGGTCATTGCTAACTGGAGATATTGTGTTTACAAGCTAAGCATCACATACACACACACACACACCCATACCCGTTCAGGGCGCCTACTGGGGATACTGGATTTTGAGACGTGAAGTGGGGATACACTTTCTGGGGGCGCTAGAGCCAAAACGTCATTGGAATTACAATGGCTACGTCATAGCTGTAGATATCCCGTGTTGAAATAACTCAATTTATGTTTCTATCTACTTGGACCGCCAGCTATGGAAATGGGGAGCATATTTCACACACTGCGAAAGTTAGGGAACCGGGGATAATTACTCTCCATTGAAATATCCCCAGTTCACCTGCTCAGCGCATGGTCGTGTGTGAAAAAGGGGCGTGTTTTCCACACACAGAAACCGGGGATAATTTCACAAGAGAGTGTATGGCATTTAATCAAAGCTAAAATTACACTGATTTTACACACGAACGTGCAGTGAGCAGGTGAACTGTGGAACTTGCTTGAAACTGTATGATAAGCAGAGGGCGTACTACTTTGACTCCCAAAGACACATTTGAAGTGATACTAAAATCGGGGATATCCCCAATTTTCATCATGTCCCCACTTCACGTCTCAAGGACCGGTGTGTGTCCCCAATAGGCGCCCATTACAGACGCACACACACACATACGCACACACGCCATCACCATCGCATAGATTCCTTGCCTGCCTTCGGCAAGGAATCAACAAAAGAAGTGATAAAGAGGAGCTGCATTACACTTAATGAATAACATACATACCTGTAGTGATAGCTTCAACAAGCCTTTCAAAGATGGATGAGGAGACAAACTGCACAAAGTTGTCTGATACTGGACAGCTAATAGCAATGACTTAATACCAGGCTCTTTGATCTTATTTCCTGGTGAACAATAAAAAAAAAGCCTCTGGTACCATGGTTGTAAATAGGTTTCAAATCCAAAGAAAGCAGATAGATAATGATGGAATGGGATTAGAGGCGGACTTTGAACATCCAAAAATTTACATAAGATCCCTTAAATTTGTGACTGTTCCATCATCCAGTGACTCATATCAACAGAAGGCAAAATTCAAACTTTGCCTCAAAATGGACATAAGGAAGTCATTCTAAGTGGTCAGTGACATATGCAGATCAGCAAGATGTACAATACATTGTGCAGCAGATTGGCTGCACAAAAAGGTAACCCATTAAGATTTCCATACTGCATGAAGGTGTACAGTAGAATGTTTGGAGAGGGTTAGCCACAGGCTGGGTATTCAACTCTACTTCAGAGTCATGACTCCTGGCTGGGAGTCCAGTAAAACTATGCACAAAAATTGCATGTTGGAGCTTACATTGGTGTTATTTCACAGGTATTAATGAAGCTTTCTAACATGACTGGCTCTTTGATCTCTTTCTCTATTGATTAGCAAGTTTTCACTTCAGTTGGCAGTATGATTCCCCATCATTATCACTTATACACTTCGGTCCTTGAGAAGCCTGTACTGTAAGGCTACAGTAGCATAATTTACACATTGGTAGGCTAGTGGTCAACTGTTTATAGCTGCTGTGGTATATACTCCTGTCTCAGTTAGGAAATCCTTGTAGGAGTCATGTCTCCTTCAGAGTCACGACTAACAGGGCTGTGGTTCCCCCAATCCAAAAATATTTGAGTAGCTCAAGCCTAATTTGCAAGCTACTGTAGTGTATTCAGCAGTGGAGAATTTGCCTTTGGCAATTGAAGTAATTTGTAGGATGTGCAAAAGACAGCTGTTGAGATGAAAAGTGGGGGTCGGGGGATGAAAATAAATTAAAAAAATTTGTATCACATAGGGACAAAGTTAGTTTACCAACGTCACCCCATGCATAACTTATGATACATATTGTGGTGGAAGCTACCTACTAAGTAACAATTCAGCAAATGCAATAGGGGTGGTCAATTCCAGATTTATACTTTGGTATGCTATAGTGACTGGAACATAATACTCAACGTAAAACATAAGTAGAGAACTATTAAAGCAGATGTATCTAAGTTTTCCATGTCATATCACACTATGACATCAAAAATCTGATATAAGAGAAAGGTCAAGACTCACTTGCTAGGTTGAGATTAATCAATGATCTGTTGCCAGGTATCCACAGCTGACCCTCTAGGGATTCAACAGGTTCACTTAAAGGATTCACTGCTTCAAGGATGTCTGGTGTCTGTTGGGCAGAAGAAAAGATCCAGCAAATAATATGTTTCATATGTTATCTAAAAATTATCAGATAAAACATAATACATGTTTTGTAATTTTCATTTTATTTTTCCTGCAAGCCTGTGGGTGGACATAATGTTGCTCTTAAGCTATCAGAATGATTGTGTAGCACTCCTAAAATTAAGTAATAGTCATTGCTATTCCTTAAGATCAATTTTTCAAGATTTACTCACCTCCACTTCATGGGCTTTCTTATCTTTAGAAGAAGCTGTCTTCTTGCCTTTGGTTGCCTTTGCTGCATCAGCTGAAAAGAAATACATGTTCGGTAAACAAAACATCATTCCTTTGAATCACTGGAAGTTAATAGAAATTAATATTCATAATGCTACTGATAGGATCACCACATAATGACTAGTGTTTCTCTAGCAAAGGCTTTAAAGGGTCAAGTTTCTAAATTGTACTGTTCATGCTGCAGTTAATTCATTACTGTAAGGTTGCAAGGTATGGAGGGTAAAACCTGCAAAATGGCAAAGTTGACAGGATTTTCAATTTTTCACTCAGAGATGAATCTGCATACATAAAAGAACATTTGCCACTTCTACAAGATGATTACATAAAAAGAATACTTCAGGCCCATTTTTTATTTTGAAATTTGCCTCTCTATATGACAGAGTGCATTCTGGTGAAACTTTCATTCAATTTCTTTGTTCTGTTCTCTAGCTATTTTTGCAGATTGGTGTATTTAAAATTGGATCTTTTTACTGTATGAACGAAAAACAAAACATTGGTCACCAATGAGAGGCCATGACGTCAAATGTACTTGCATTAAATTCACATGTGGAGAAAATGTGATACCAATACCTTGAGAACCAAAGATGGGAATTGAATGAAAGTTAAAAAAAGTCTAGACCAAGTTCCTATTTAACAAATCAAAAACATATTTGGGTCTGAACTATTCTTTTAATATCCTTTTCTTCAGTTTTTTTTCACTTTTCATTTGTTTTGTGATTTGTATGTTGAAGAGATTAGTGGAGATAAAGAAAGGCCTGACAATTGGATGACAGCAACAGACTTGATTGCAACCATACCTTAATGGGCAATCTAATGTTCTAAAGACATTCTTTGCACTTCATATTTGGCATACACTAAAGTATCAAGATGCATGCAAAACATGAAATCCAGCTTCATAATTTTTAATGGAGGAATCCTGTATCAAAGCTCAGCTTCAAAAAAAAAAAAATGTTTGCGCATCTACTTTGGTCTGATTTTAGAGCTTTTACAATTTACACTGTATCAAGTTAATAGGTAGAAACTACTGACCTATTAGATTTCATGAATGATATTAAATATTTACAGAATGCATGTTTTTTCTAGCTACTTTATTTTATGCATTATTTATAAAGAACATTCTAGCACACACTGTAAAACTACTCCAATAAATTAGTAATATATAAAATCATTTCTTCATTCTTGAGAGCAAGTGTAAATTAACTTCATCACGGCAGTGCATTGTTGTTAATGCTAAATAAACAGCAAACAGGATGAATATGCAGGAATAACAATATGTGCAATAAGTTAGTGCAAAATAGTAAAATTAAAGTTAGTGACAGCAGCATGCATAATAATGAAAGAAAAATAAATTTTAGAAGTACAACTACATGAAACATTTCTTGGTATCACTTCTCAAATAATGTCCTTATAATACTGATGCAATGTTTCAATGTTATCTGGGAAGAAAAAACCCTTTGAGTTGGTTTCTTCAGATTAGTGGCAAAAGTCCCCTCCCCTTCCCACTTAAAATGCAATAAACAAAAGCAGTACAGTGCAAATGAATGGAATGATAATTAACATCTGGCTTCACTTTCCCAGTGTGAAGTATGCATAGTCACTCTAAAGAGTACAAGCCAGTGTTTCACTGTGAAGTGTGCATATATATTTTCATATAGTGTGTATATATTTTCATTTCCCAAGCAAGGCCGGTACACAGACTTTAAAAAAAGATTGGTATGTTTGGCAAGCACCTTCCAGAATTCACTTGCCTGAAAATTTTTTACTTACCCTGACCAAAATGATGGCAAATAAAGCTAGTCTGACTGATAATTTCTGATACTTAAAATTACAAAAGGTTCTAGCTATGAGCTGATTACTATATTCCTAGTACCAATATAACAGACATATATGGGACAATTTTAGTGGCAATGGTTTTAGTTCTATCATGTGTGGTAATATCACTGTATTGGTTTAATTTACCTTTTTGGATCATGATCCAAAAAGTTAAATTAAACCAGAAATGTCACTTTTGACTTGAAATTTTAAAATCTGACCTCTGGTGTTCTTTGACCTTCACCAAAAACAATAGGGTTCTTCCTCTCAATATGGGGCATCCATATATCAAGTATGAGAACTGTCAGTTTCCCTTTGCAAGATATCATGTTAACAAGCTATATCTCACATACACATACATACACACACGCATACGCACACACATACACACACCATCCCGGCTGCATAGGTTTCTCTTTCATCGAAACCAAAAATCCATGCTAAAACACCCACTGTAGTCCTAAAATGGACAGTGTATAATGACATGTCTTCATTATAATTCCACATGTACACAGAGCTTTGCGTTATACCCTATATGCAGTTACCAACATTTCAACCTCAGCACATGTAACAACATAATCTGTCAAAATTGTGTTGTTTTCCAATTTCTAGACCATGCATTAAATTTTTCAGACCTGTCTCCCAAAATTTATGGACCTTCAAGACAGTAAAAAAAATTCCAGACATTTTCTTGCATGTGCCACTCACTCAGTACTGTGTGGGAACTCTGCTTGTATCATCTTCAAGTTCCCAGTTCTATCATGCACTTGAGAGGGTGAGTTGTGTCAGCAGGATACCGCTGAGTCTTAGTTACTTGGGATTAATTGTAACTCATACAAAGTGTCTATTTACAGCATGCAAAGAGGGACATATGAGCAGCTACTATGGCCAGAGTGTAAGCATTTTATGCTGGGCACACTAAGCTAACATTGATGTATCTACCCTGGATTCCTTTTAAAAGGTGATGAACATCCCACATGGTTAAAGGGTAAATCACTTCCCAGACAATTCCAATTCTGCCAACTATGTCATTCCTAGTCCCTCCAAAAACTGTCTTAAGCTGTTCCTTGTGCAGAGACTAACCTACATTATTGCTCAAGGTCCTATCCTGGTGAGCATACAATGTCTTAACGTGTAATCAGAACACTCTTTGTGTATTTTGTGTAATGTGAGCTACTCTGGATCTTTTAAGGTTGATGTCAATCAGAAAGCAGTAACCAATTGAGAATTTCTTTGGGTTGAAAAAATCCATTTACATAAATTATACACTATTGAAACCTTCAGTGAAGAAAGCATGATACTGTGATACAAAAGACATTAAAAAGATGGCAATAACTGCAGAAATGATATTTAAGTTGTAACTACAGTATCTACTAATGTGCTCTGATTTCACAGTTTGGTAAGCTGCACAAACATGAATGTTTCTGCATGGCTCTAAAGTTATGAAAACTCAACTAAAGTACTACCATGCAAAAAGTCTACAAGGGATGAGCTGTCATGCCACATTAATGCTTTGGTCACCACATACAATGGTACCCTGTTAAAATGTCAATAGTGTAAACTACAGCAAGATGTCAATTATAAAAAATGGGTTGTAACAGGTAACAGATCCAAGTAATGAAGTGCACTTAGGATTCAACTTTTTCATAAAAAATAGCTACTATTAAAAAAAAAAAAAAAAAAATGCCACTTTGAAACATCACAAAATTACACATCACTGACAAAATACTGAAGGCTGTGATTACTGCAGTTTATCTAGATGCAATTTTAAATAGATGTCTGGAATTTTCACATTTCTAATGTCAATGAGATAAAAAGGATTCACTATAGCCCCCTCTCTGGCAAAGTGTCTTACAAAAGGATTATTATAGAAAACCATGGATCTGATAACCTCAACAGCCATAAAGTATTAAATAGCAACTT
This sequence comes from Holothuria leucospilota, assembly GCA_029531755.1. Classification (NCBI taxonomy): domain Eukaryota; kingdom Metazoa; phylum Echinodermata; class Holothuroidea; order Aspidochirotida; family Holothuriidae; genus Holothuria; species Holothuria leucospilota. The sequence continues at coordinate 12,604,954 of CM055969.1, read as the reverse complement.
CACATCTAAACTACAGAAGCTAACACTATTAGGAACACCAGAATAAATGAAAACTTGACTACCATGCAAAGAATGTCTTGGCTCTATGAAATGAAATATACAAAAAATAAACAAAAAAGCTGTTATGAAAACATCTTTTAACCAGAATGCAAAAATGCATTGAGGTTTCGATGATATACTGTATGTTCTATTCCAAATAAAGCCATGATGTCCCATATCTTTCAGTCAATGGTCAAATGCTATCTTAACATGTTGGAAAAATACAGTTTTGTATTCCTATTTAGTGTTGGGAATTCTTGGGAAATTTGCATTTTGACCTCTGGTGACCCCAGATGACGATCTTGGGAATTCTTGGGAAATTTTGCTCTTTGACCTCTGGTGAACCCATGTGATATTTTTGGGATTTCTTGGAAAATTTTGCTTTTTTTACCTCTGTTGACCCCAAATGACCTTTGACCTCCACCAAAAACAATAGGGTCCATCTTTTCACCATAACACATCCACATACTAAGTATAAAATCTATCCAAGCTTTCTCCCTTGAGATACTGTGTAAACAAGGTTTTAAGTGTTTGACCCCTGGTGACCCTAGATGACCTTTCAACTCCACCAAAAACAATGGGGTACATCTTCTCACTACAACCCATCAATTTACCATGTATGAAACCAATTCAAGCTTCCTACCTGGAGATATCATCTTGAAAAGGTTTTCAGACATTGATCTCTGGTGACCCCAGATGACCTCTGACCTCCACCAAAAACAATAGGATCCATCTTCTCACTATAACGCATCTACATACTAAGTATGGAATCTATCCAAGCTTCCTACCTGGAGATATTGTGTTAACAAGATTTTCAGAGTTTAATCCCCAGTGACCCCTAATGAACTTTGACCTCCACTAAAAATGATAGGATTCTTCCTCTTACTATAATGCATCTACATACAAAGTATGAAACTTATTCAAGCTTCCTAGTTTGAGATATAGTGTTAACCAGGTTTTCAGGGTTTCACCCCTGGTGACCCCAGATGACCTTTAAACCCCACCAAAAATAATAGGGTTCTTTCTCTAACTATAAGGCATCTACATACAAAGTATGAAATTTATCCAAGCTTCCTAACTGGAGATATCAGGTTAACAAGGTTTTCAGGGTTTGACCCCTGGTGACCTCAAATGACCTTTGACCTCCACCAAAAATGATAGGCTTCTTCCTCTTACCATAATGCATCTACATACAAAGTATGAAATTCATCCAAGCTTTGTACCTCAAGTTATTGTGTTAACAAGATTTTCAGGGTTTGAACCCCGGTGACCCCAGATGACCTTTCACCTCCACCAAAAACAATAGGGTTCTTCCTCTTACCATAACGCATCTATATACAAAGTATGAAATTCATCCAGGCTTCCTACCTTGAGATATTGTGTTAACAAGGTTTTCAAAGTTTAACCCCAGGTGACCCCAGATGACCTTTCACCTCCACCAAAAATGATAGGGCTCTTCCTCATACCATAACGCATCTACATACAAAGTATGAAATTCATCTAAGCTTCCTACTTCAAGATATTGTGTTAACAAGGTTTTCAGAATTTGACCCCTGGTGACCCCAGGTGACCTTTGACCCCCACCAAAAACAATAGGGTTCTTCCTCTTAATATGGGGCATCTATGTACCAAGTTTGAGAACTGTCAGAGCTTCCCTTCTTGAGATATCGTGTTAACGAAGTTTTCAAGGTTTGACCCCCGGTGACCCCAGATGACCTTTCACCTCCACCAAAAATGATAGAGTTCTTCCTCATACCATAACGTATCTACATACAAAATATGAAATTCATCCAAGCTTCCTACCTCAAGATATTGTGTTAACAAGGTTTTCAGAGTTTGACCCCCAGTGACCCCAGGTGACCTTTGACCCCCACCAAAAACAATAGGGTTCTTCTTCTTAATATGGGGCATCTATGTACCAAGTTTGAGAACTGTCAGAGTTTCCCTTCTTGAGATATCGTGTTAACGAGCAAAGTGTCACAAACACACATACACACACACACACACGCACGCACACACATACATACACACACACGCCATCATGAATGCATAGGTTTCTCTTATCATCGAAACCAAAAAATCGGTATAAAACTTATTCTTGAGTTTATGAATGCTTGGACTTACCTGAGCATATTGAGATTACTATTACACAGTGGAATTTGTAGCTGGCATTTATAACATATCTAGCTGAAGCTTAATGAAGCCAGCTAATTATGTGTGTATATTCAGGAGTAATAGGGCCTATAGTGCCACCTCTTCTATTCCTGGGAGCTCAATTAAAAGCAAGCCTTACACAAAACAGCAATCAGAAAGGGCAATGTCAGGGACTCCATAGCCTCTGACATTTAGCCCCTGGTTTGCTTTAAAAATCTATGACCATACTTCTACTTTTTATACAGAGGGCCTGACCATACCCCCCCTCCCCACACTTAATAAGTATATAAGTAAGGACAGTGTTTAATTGGTGAGTGAACATTTTCCTTGTTTTGTGCACAAAAATTTCAGATATAAGTTGATCAACTAATTTCACATACACAGGTTGTAACTTGAAAAAACCATGGTATTCTGAAAGTCTTGATGTGTTTTAATAATGCTTAACATCAAGTATAATTTCCACTTTCAATGATTTAAATAAAAATGCCTGATCATGAGAAAATGCCACCTGGTTTTGTAAAATCTACAAGAGAAGAAACCAAAATATTGATGGGACTGGTGTCTGTTCAAAGCCTGCTCAGTGTAAGGCTTGCCTACAGGATATTACCATCAATAGTCTCCCAATTATTACCCCACAGAGAAATTCACCAGGAGTACACTAGTGCACAGGTATGTTATATTTAATACTGGTTGCTATGAAAAGCAGAATTCAAAAACAAAACAGAACAAAGGACACAAATTATAATGTGCATATAAAAATCATTCAAAACTGCAAATTGCCATTTGATGCCACATAAGGATATACACTATTAGTCCTAATCAAATTTCAATTACAAGTGTGCTCAAATACCCATTCATGCAATCAGCATTTGGCATAAATAACTGACTATGGGGTCATCCAATTTAAACTTCACTTTCACAAGAGTACAAAGTAATCTTTCTTTGAACCCCCTTCACCATCACAGAGCAAACTTTTAAAAGTGTAGATACTGATTTTTTTGGCCAAAGAGCATCATAATTATGACACTTTGAAAATGTTTTCTAAGGTATTTGACCCCATCTCCAACATGTTTTGCAGTCTTGTGAAAATGATGAAGAACAAAAAAGGATGAGTCGTAAGTTTAATAATTCAAAAAGTCACATTTACACGTTATTGTGATGATAGTGGACAATGCATGAGACATGAATCAATGATTTAAACTTCTATTGTAATTTAGCAGTGGGAAAGCTTTTTAACTCAAAAAAAAGAAAAAACATTGACTGCACATAAAAAAGAATGGCAGATGTTTGGTTTTCATCTCAACTGTTACAGTAATTAAGAATGTGACTTCGTGACTGTGTTGCAAAACTTAACTAAAAGCTCACAAATGAAACAGGTGCATTCTTGCAATGAAAGGTGCAAAATGAAATCAGAATGAACATTTCAAATAAGGAAAAAGGTGCAAGGTATGAAGAGAGAGATAGCATACCCATTGAAACTAGAGAGGCTTTGCTGCCAACTACAGAAAATGAAAGTTGAGAAGTTACTGAATGCTACATATGCTATCAATAAAATAAAATGTGATACTACATGATAATGAATGGTGATGAAAACTATTTTCAAGGTACAAGAAGTGACTGTTCTCCCTGTGCATCACATAAAATTGATTTTTTGCTTTCCTAAGAAGAGCAAAATGTTTTGACAAATCTGTTATGTGCCATAATTTTGTTCTACAACTATAGTGGTGATGACATGGTGAAAAAGGCACTATCTTTTGGCATAACAGAACAAGTAATTCCTCTGGTAATGTCATATGACCTTTGACCTCCACAATGATGAGTGTCAGTCATAGAACATATATGCCTACTACTGCAAGGTCCATCAATCTTATCCTGTTGAGAATGTTATGCTCTCATAGGATTATCACCTTGTGACCTCTGCTGACCTCAACTGAAAACAACAGGGTCCTTACATACAACCACATTATGATATCCACATACCAAGTATGAAAAAAGTCCTAGATTATAACCATGAGAAATGGAGCATAATGCCCTTGGTAACCTCAAATGACCTTGACAACCATCATTAACAGTAAAACTGTTGCACTCAGTATGGTGCTATGAAACAACCATCCACATACAAAGTATGAGAAGTATCAATGATTCTTAACTTTAGATGATGAGAACGGTTACAAGCTTGGTTTCACACACATTCCTACAGACTCACACCTTCAGGGTTTTCTCATCACGGAACCCCCCAACCCGTCACACAAGGAATCCTGCAATGGTAGTATGGGTATGCTGACTTTATATAAAGGAGAAATTGCAAATTAAATCAAACAAGGGTAACCTGCAAAAGTATCTCAGACATCATTCAGCATACACACAGCAGGCTTCCATTCTAGAAGACTAAATAAACTGGTCATCAAATTTCTTTAGTAACTAATTATAAGATTTTCATCATAATTTCCAAAGATTTATTGAGCCAAATAGAGTAAGACCAGAATAACCCAACTGGTAAAACTGAATGAAAATGAATGATAACTTGACAAAGATATGGTTGTAACTACAGACTATTACAATGTGTATAAATATGTTTCTTAGTATACATTATAAAGTCTACAAAGATAACCCACCTTTCTTCCATTTATCTTCTTTCTTTGTTCCCTTGGCAGTATCTTCTTTATCTTTTTTGTTGTCCTGAACAAAATATAAAAAACATAAGCAAAACAAAATAAGACAGCATGGTTTCACTTAAATTTATGGTGACATGCAACCAAAAAGAGCTGTTTTCTCTTGACAGTTAAAGAATAAAGTCCCCCAGTGAAAGATTCATTTTGGAATTATTTCAATATCTTTCACCTTCCTCAGGATTTACCTGTTTAAAGTTTGATGTTTTCTAAAGTAACTCATTGCCTTTGTAAGATAATGATGTAGAATGTAAAGTATCTCTTAATTACTGATCAGATAGTTTACAGTTTGGTGATTGGTATTAATATTTTTCAAGGAAACAATTTTAACTTCCATAATAAAACGCTATCTGTCTTAGATACCTGCCTCTACATATGTGTGTGATAATTCAAAACTACACATGCTGTGACATTAGATGCACTGTTAGGTACACCTTGAAATGTAAATGGAATCAAACCTTTTTATTGGAAGACTTATTCCTTCTCTTGTCACCTTTGTCCAAATGACTCCCACTCCGTACACTTCCTGGTCTGTCTTTAGATTCTGCCCTCCTTGAGGGGGGAGGCTACAAAAATGAGACAATATTAATGTTTTCATTGTGCCAACACAGACAGGTGGAAATATGACAAGTATGCTTCTACTGTAAGGTTTTCAGCACGTCATTGAAAAAGGTGTCATGCTTTTCCCTCAGATTTCCATCATAAACTTCCAAAATTATGGGATAATTGTTTCGACCTATTTCCAGTTTGACACTCCTGATAAAAGCCTCTGTAGTCACTCATCCAGTAAATATGTTGTTTCAATAGTTATCATGAGCAAATATGTGAGTTTTCCATTAGATTTCCATAACTGCATAGTTGAATTCAAAGGTTTCAACTTTTTGTTCATTACATTCACTGAAATGAGGCTTTCTATTGATATAAAGTCCAAAGGGATGAAAGGCATTCGCATAAATTTTTTGCTTGCTTCAACCCTGGCCATTGGGAATTTTGAAAAGAAAGTAAGTGAAATAAGATGTTACCAACCGATTTACCAGACCCTCTCTCTGGAGATCCTTTGTCACTTATAAGCTTTCTTCTTTCAACCACTTCAAAGTGAAAGAGAGGGAATCTTGAAAGCACTTCTCCAAATTTCACTGCACCTTCATCTCCTATTCTGTTGTTTGCAAGGGACAGTGAAAGAAGAACCCTGTTCATCCTCAGACCCTATAAATGAAACAACAAAACACCATATCACAGTTACTATAGTATATACATACGTATAAAAAGAATACGTTAAAAGAATCTCAAAACCTTTAATTACAGTAGGAGACAAAATTTTCACATCCTGAATGTTCAAATTCTGCCATGAACCAAGTTTACTTGTATGACCTTCCACCAATCTGAATATTTTACCTCTGCACCTCTTGAGAAGTTCTTTTATTTCAGTCTAAGTAGGGGGACCACCAATTAAAATTTAGGATGTTATAGTGAATGCATTTTGGGGTGATGCGAGTTTGTATCAACAAAACACTTCACTACAGAAATGTGAACCCAAAATAAAATGTAAGTTCATTGAAGTTTGGGCACTTTGAAGAGCTGATATTATATGGTATTAGAATGCTCCAAGTGTTTAACTGGGTGGTATGTCCTTTTTGGATAGAGAATCACAGGTACCCACACTTCCAAGTTCCCTTGACTGGTCTGACTGAGTGAACATAAAACAACATCACAGCGTAAAGCTTTCATTATTCACATGTATAGATGATATTCATTATCAATAATTGCAGTCTAGCCCATTAAAATGACCCTGTTCATATCAGCCTGTGATCTAATAATGCTGTTGTGATGAGATTTTAGTCCATCTGCAGATGCTTTCATGATCAAACGCCAAGACAGTAGAGGTATGTAGCAGGCATTGGGCATTAGAGTTGCCACAGTGTAATGTGTACATGTTTAATTAAAGAAGGGTCTAAGCTCAAATCAAGTTTTGGTATGTTGGAGAGGTACTTATTCTAAGCATTCTGGTGAAGTTTGCATTGAAATCAGATGTGTGGTTCTCAAGATATTAGCAGATAAAGTTGTCACATTTTCAACACAAGTGAACATCAAGCAAGCACATATGACATCACATCCTCACATTAATGAGCAGTCTTTTGTTTTTCTTTAAATTTTACAACCAATTTTCTACTCCACAATCACATGTTTTCAGAATGTGATTGCATGAGAGGCACAAGAATTTCACAAACTTCACATTTCCACATGCGGAGGTCCTTTCCCTATTAACTTCAAGGTCAGCACAACAGACTGAAAAAACAAGGGAAACAAAGCATTTCTCATCAATGTGAGGAAGTGATATAACCCCTGCTTGCCTCAAGCTCACTTTGGGTCACAAATGTAGTAACTTTGTTTGCTGATATCTCGAGTACTACATGTCCGATTTGAATGGAAGTTTCACAAAATTCCATAGATTTAGTTCCTCTTTCACATACGAAACTTTATGTTTTGCTTAGACCCTTCCTTTAACAAACACAAGCATCTTGTTCCGTATCCAAATTTCATTCAAATGAGACATGGATAACATAACAGAGTTTGGGAAACAATACTCTAGTTAACACCATATTAATAATGACGCAAAACATACTGGTTGTGTGCAAAAAGCACATTAAAGTGGCATTAAAGTGACATTAAAGTGGTCGTAATTGGTACCAGGGTGGGGGATTGTTAGAAGTTATGTGATGGTAGACGTGCATTAAGCTATTACCTGAAGGCCTGATGTGACAGACGACTTAAACCTGATTACTTTGATATTGTATCGTTTAATAGTTGTACATAAGTACAATCAGCAGTTCAAACCATGTACATATTACACTTCTACAAACAACTAATGTCATTAGGCACTCATCTGCTTAGACATCCAGACCCTAATCCAATTAAACTTGGTCCCTGCCTACATAGTTGATTGATTCCTGGTGACATCTCAGCCCTTCTTTAAGTGAACAGAGGCTTCAAGTTCCTGTGCATACCAAAAAGATTTACCTGTGTAATGTGAGGACATGTCAATAACTAATCTGCTGTATAATCAACTGGACAAACTTCCTCACTGGTCAAGGATTAGGTGTTATTCTAGAAGTGATAGTGGTTTCTTACTACACAGAAATGAACAGATAAGTAGGATTTTATTACACCTGACCTTCCCTTTGTGAGGTCTGGATCAGAGTGCCATGATTTCTAAGCAGGCCAAGTTCTAATGTAACATAGCCAAATACCCCCAAGAATGTACGTGTTGGTATGTATACTCACACTAACTAAAGCTGCAGCACCAACATCTGTTATCTTGTTATGACATAGACTGAGGGTGAGTAAGTTTTTGTTGCATGTTTTCTCTGTTGATAAAGCCTTTCCTATTGAAGATGCACCTTTATCTGTAATGCCATTATGTCTCAGAGATAGATGTACAATTCTGGAAATAAACAATTGATCCATGATTCTCATGTTTAATATCATATTCAAAAAGTTTTAGAATATTCAGTTCAGATGGCAGACATGTCAACAGCCACACACCCACTGATGTGTAGCAATGAGTATAGATACATAAAATTACAGTAAAAGGGATTCTCCAGGATTTTGAACTAATTTTTATTGATGTTTAACCATATGATCTAGCACAACAAAATTAAATTTGTATAGCTATTCAAGAAAGCAAGATGTCACCTAATCTTGAGGGATTAAAAGTACATGTATAAAAAAAAAAGAAAAAAATATCTGCCTATCAATACATTTTGGTTGTTCTGCAAAATTTTCAGGCTCAAACAGAATATTTTAACTTGTGAAGGACAAACAAATTATGTATACTTGTTAACAACCATGGGAGTATGATGGATTGTCTTCAAGAAAGTAAATGTGCACACTATGCAAATTATCAGTACTTTAAGTACAGTGTGCCCTTCACTTGTGAGACTTAATGGATACTACTTGTTTAAAGTAAACTGTGTTTCATGTGACAAACTGGTAAAGAACACTTCTTTCACAACACGGGTACCGTAGCTTAGTCTTAGCTTTGTAAGCCTTCTACAGCAAATAAACATTTTTACTAAAATATTGAATCTTACAAGCTGTCTTCACCAATGAGTAGTGCCCAAGGTTCATCAGTGCAGGTGTTTCCCTCAATAGTGACATTCCTGAGGAAAATTAAGAACAAGAGTTTGTATGTATGATTGGCCAAGTATAAGAAAATGTGCTTTATCATTACACTGAGTGTACATGGTATATCCTTCAACTGCTTACTTGGTAAGTGTTTTACGAAGGGTGGGTGCTGCACTATGGTTGGTGCTCAGTGCTGGGGCTGCCATCCAAATAGTACTGGACCACTGATCTACATCATGTATATCTTTAGGCTACTGGGAAATATTGCAATATGTAAGTTATTTCAAATGATATTTATAGTGCACTATTTTCATAATTCTGAAAAATATTATCCAGCAAAATTGATTCTGATAACACATTTACTGAAAGACATTACAATTTGAGAGAAATGTACAGTAGTTACATGAAAATCTCCCCACTCACAACCATACCTGATGACAATTTGTGACTGAAGATGCATCAATGTGACATGAAACCATTCAAGGGTGGAATACTGCAATACTTACATAAAGACTGACAGAATAAACTGCATAACAAAATTAGTGCTCACCTAAGGTTAGAACATTGAGGAAGGAATGATGCCAACTCTTTCACAGTACTTTCAGTAAGACTAGTGTTCCAGAAGCTGCATAGAAAGAAACATCCATTCTTCCTAAATGATTGTTATGCACAACGACTTGAAATTTGTTTGTTCAAAAAGTGATGTGAAAGAATAAGAATAAGCAAGAATCTTTAATTTATAAGCTATGAGGCATGGTCGCCTTATCCTCCTTTTCTACCTACATGTCAAATTACAATTAAGTATTTGCATCTTTTTTTACTAACACTGGACCGCCAATAAAATGGTCAAAATTTAGATCATCCAACAGTGGTTACAATCTTCAAACCAGTTTTGTGACTGTTATGTGGTGGCACTTATCAAATTATATGTCTTATTAAATTTCTTTCTGCTTCCATGAATACTGCTATGGAAAACCTTGTCATAAATTTTACCTGTAGAGAGAAAAAATTACAAACGACCTACCTACAGAAATTATCGTTAGTTTCCTGTCTATTCCTGAGTTGATGGAATACAAGTTAACAACTAGCTTAATAAAGACAGCTTCAGCTCTGCTTACAATGTCTACCAAAGGACAATAGCCAGCAGAGGCAGATTTGGAATGAGAACAAGGCCATGACAAAGGGACTTACCCTTGAAAGGGCCTAGCACCCTAAAAGGTATACAGTTAATATATCATGTACAACGATGATCAGTACAATGCATGACTAGCGCACCATGTTTTTAAATATATTTGTAATGTGAAGACAGGCCTTCTTTCATATTCAAAACAGTTATATAACAGGTAATGTATTCTGTAAATTAGAAACAATATGATGCAACTGAAAAGTGGAGGAGGTTTCAATTGGACTAACAAATTATACCAATTATGCAGGGTCCCACATTCCTACTGGCCTAGAGCCCCACACTACCCTAAATCTGCCCCAGCAGGTAACTCATCTAACTCAATACTTTTCTTTCAAAAGGTCCCATGGCCACTGCCAAAGGGCAAAAACATGGCCACTGCCAAAGTGCAAAAACAAAAACAATCTATTTTTTGAAGTCACAGCTAGCAGTAAATCTTTACATGGATTTCTCATACTACCTGTATTTGAAATATACATTATGCTATTCCTGCTTTGCATGCTATAGTTTTGATGTTAAGGAGATTTTCCCAACATTGTAAACTTGAATTAATGTCATGAGGGTTGAGTCTAGAAAGGGCCTGACTTGAGATGCATTTCCATTGCTTAGTCTTGATTCAATGACTTGGACACCAGCAATGATGCTTTAACACATTATTACTCACACTCTATACCTTTCAATGCAGCCTCAGAGAACAACACACTTACAGTATTAGCATGAATCTATTTCAACCAGAAGTTGATTACTTAGCCACTTGTTATTTGAGGTATATCTACTGTATGCCTTGTAAGCTATGTGGCTTGTTAAAAACAATTTCTGGGAGAGGACAAACCAATTCAAATGTTTGGAGCAGTTAATGAGGAGAATATAAAATTTTACCTAACTACTGTACTCTTAAAATGTGACATCTGTATAGGTGATATCCTAATAGTTGACACATTAAAATCTTTACCAGTGTACTTGGAGTTACCTTAGGACAGAAGAAAATTTCCACCCACAGTATTTCAACACATCATTTATACCTGAAGCAGGGTGCGTCGGTATATCATTATACCAGGTATACCTGGTATTTCACTTATACCCATACTGGCGGTATTGAAATTTGTTGAAAACGAATATACCGAAAATAACAGGTATCACTGAAAACATGCCCAAGTACCTGGTAAAAATCTTACACGACAGAAATACCGAACACAAACTTGTTACTATTACTGCTTCCCACTGTTTACCCTGTGCAGGTTACGGTAAAATCCCAGACACTAACTGCTATCCACATACACAATCTTAGCACGTGTACTGCAATAACCCATAACATGCTATGACTAATGGCTTAAAACTTTACCATAGTATGCCTAAGAGCATGTGAACTATCCCACAAAGTTTCCAATCTTGAATCCTTCACGCACGTAACTGTTTACAGTTTGTCAAATACTCCGAAAACTTGGCAGAAATTGATTCTGCGCAGTACGTACGTTCGTACCTGGTAACTGTTAGTAGACGGCACGAACAGGGAGTTGCAGATCCTGCTATTCATACCGATTACTCATACAAGGCCTCTAAAAGTGTATAAACTTTACCTAGTGTTCATTCCAATACCGATTCTGCCCATTGCGGCTGGAATTCTTACCTGGTAAATCCCACGCATAGTGCATACCAATTACAACACTACTACTAGCACACAGTGCAGCTGTGGTCAGACCGACCCAGCTAGTACTGTGAACTGTACATGTAGCGTTTATGAATACAGTACAGCTAGCTAGCACAGACGACAGGCAGGTTGCGGTACATTCCACGCCATACTTGCATTGCTTTTAAATGGGTTCTATGGTAGCTTGAAATGAAAGAAACGTAAGACACTCGGGTCTTTCATACTTTATTTTTTTTAATGAAACTTTACTCAAATCTTGGAAATATTCTGCTGCAAAGAAGAGATAAGAAATAGGGAAAAAATCGCCGTCACAAAAGAGTGAATATATTCGTTGGCCTTGGGGAGAGTGCACGCTAACGTTTGATCAATAGTGCAATTAATGTGTGAAGTACTGGTTCTGAGAAACTTCCCGGTATACCTGGTAATACCAGGTATTTGCCAACCGGTATAACGGTATCTGGTTTTGTTCATACCGACGCACCCTAACCTGAAGGCTAATTGAGATTACATTATTACATTGTAAGCCTGATGTACCTTGGATTTGGGTCCCTGATCAAAGGAAATTTTGAAGGGAATAGGGTGACACATTTTCTTCCAAAAAAAAAAAAATTAACAACATGTAAACTACTACTTACTTTATGGAATGCAGTTTCTCAATGGTTGGGAAACACTGCTTAAAGATACCCATCATAAGTTCATCAATTTTCCAGCCTGTACCAAAGGAAAAGTAATATTCCCAAATTGACGGAAACATCAAAATACAAAACAGCAGCACTGGCATTTTGATGACTTCACTATTAGAGGCTTCAGCCTGTTTACAAAATAGTGACCCAAATATTGTGACAAATTCATTCCATACCACTGTTTTAGTCTAAATCATTCCCAACAATCATTCACTCTTCATACTCAATTTATACTCACTTTACTGTATGCTAAAGTACTTGTTCCCCCTAACAAACTCAAACACTACAAAAAAAAATGTTAACTTTCATTTTTCCACAGCATAACCACTGGGACTTATAAGTAAATTTACTATAATGTAGCCAGAATGCAGTAAGTGAAGAACTAATATCAAAATACTGACATTGCCAATAAATTCTCATACTTGAGCCAAATATTTTTAAATTTAATTACTTACACAGTTTTCTCAAAGTTTTATTCTCAGACATTTCATCTTACAGACTAGTCAGGAACAAACTAGGACATTCTTTACACAGCTGCGGCATCTCTTGGGCTTCATATGTCCAAAGTATTTTATAGTGTAAAGCATATAGGTAACCATTCCTTATACAAAGAATGGGCCACAAGCTGAGTTGTAACTACAGTGAGGTTCAGGATGATTCTGCCTGGGACTGCCTTTTTAAGCAATGCATTCAAATGGTTCATGTATGCCAAATACTGCTTGGCACTGCCTCAAAACTTTTCGTACCGTCTGGTCCTAAGTTCACCAATTTTGTAGGAAATATGAAAATTTTCACTGGTTTTGAAGTAATTTGGAAATAAAAATATTTGTTGTGGTATTTTGTCAAGGTTTGCTCATATAATACACTCATATAGGGCCAATAAGTCATGACTTTACCAAACTCTTTTCAACTGTAAGACAATTTGATTGATATGCTCTGTTTAGAGTAGACTCTTCTCTGGGGGCCTGCCACTAAAATTAGTCAGCTAGCTACAATCTTGAGCACAGCTGAGCAAATGTACGTCTATCAGCTGCATGTGGCACAATGCCCTCTGTCATGCAGCTGCTAATGTATCATAAAACACCTGGTTGTACAGCCTGCATAAGTCTGACAGCAAAGAACTCTTTTTTTATAAACCTTTCTTCCTTAAACCAAACTCTGAGAAAACCCAGCAGCAAGTTTGACAGTGGTTCTTTCGTTAGCCCATTTTGTGCAGTGAATTCAAAATTACTGTATACCCCCATATTAACAAAATGACCACAAGCACACAGGACTACTTCCAACTGAGGGGCACACTGCAGCCCCCTCACCCCCACCCTGCCTTGTATGCCTATGATAATCATTCTAACAAATCAGTGCATTAACCAATGATTCAATTCAGATCTGTTGCCTTCAAGTTTAACCACAAAGCACTTGGGCCCTTTGGACCATTTTGCTTCCCACCTCTAGTATAGACTGATGCATAGGGCAGGAACAAAAAAGGAAACATGACAGTTTTCTCGAATTTTACTTGCCTCGGACAAATATCTCTGTGACTGTGTTTGGTTTGTCCTCATTCTCCATTTCTACCTGTATAGTTGGTTTAAAATACTGGTATTTTTCTTTTGTCACATAGGTCTTGGGTACTGGATCTGAGTCATCCTTGATGTCTGGTGTTGGCTCAGGGGGAGGTTGGTTCTTTCCTTTAGGATCATCTTTCTTTGGATCTGGTGGAGGAGGAGTACCAGGTCTTTTTGCACGTACCACAACTGGTGGTATCTCAGACTGAGGTATACCACTTCTCCTACACAGTTCTATAAAGTCTGCTTCAAAAGCACCTGTGCATGTGTATGGCTCTGTAAGAAGGAAAACCACTTTGACTTTCAACTTCAGTTAAAGCTTCTCCTTGGAAAACTTCAGGAGGCTGCTCCCAACAGGGGCCAAGGTCCATCCAACCCTCTGGGCAAATTTGTATTAAAATCAGCATATTGATTTTGCCCCAAAATTATTTTCCCTATGGCTACCACTGAATGTTTCACTAAAAGACGAATTATTGATCATGGTGTGAGGACAGCTGAGTGTTTGATGAATGACGTATATAGTACAAATAAATCTTGAAATGTCTTATAAGGATGGCTTCTAATAAACATAACTCTCTCTTGATGGAGTAACAGTCACAGAAACTTGTTTTACATGCCTGTAGCAATCTTATTAAATATCAAACAGGAAATTGTTGCAAAGGTGCATACACAAATCATCTTTGGCAGACTAGTGTCTCATGAACAGTTTGAAAACCTTAACAAAGTATTTTTTCAATTGAAATGGACAACCAGAAAGCCAAAAGGCTTAGTGATTCCTTGCCGAAAGGGGGGTGCTTTGTTACACCGAGGTTCATCCATCAAATTTATACTTCTCTTCTACATCATTTTTTATGATGTGGTCACAATTTGACCCCTGCTCACATCAGCTCATGTCACATGACCTTTAAACCGAAACTTGAATAACCACAAAAAAATGAAAAAAAAAAATAAATAAAACGCATGAGAAGGGATATCTGTGCTTTCTCCCTTGTAATGACATGTTTACAAAGTTTCAGTTTTTGACCTCTGGTGACCTGAAATGGCTTGTGACCTCCACAAAAAACAATAGGGTTTTTCCTCGCACCATAACACATCCACATACTTAGTATGAAATCTATCCAAGCTTCCTACCTTGAGATACTGTATAAACAAGGTTTTCAGACTTTGACCCCTGGTGACCCCAAATGACCTTTGACCGCCACCAAAAACTATACGCTTCTTCCTCGCACCATAACGCATCCACATACTTAATATGAAATCAATCCAAGCTTCCAACCTTGCGATATGGTATAAACAAGGTTTTCAGAGTTTGACCCCTGGTGGCCCCAGACGACCTTTGACCTCCACCAAAAATAACAGAAATCTTCGTCTCACCATACCACATCCACATACTTGGCATGAAGTCTATCCAAGCTTCCTACCTTGAAATATCATGTAAACAAGGTTTTCAGATTTTGACCCCCGGTGACCCCAGATGACCTTTGACCTCCACCAAAAACAACAGGGTTCTTCCTCTCACCACAACGCATCTATACACCAAGCATGAAATCTATCCAAGCTTTCTAACTTGAGATACTGTATCATGTAAACAAGGTTTTCAGATTTTGACCCCTGGTGACCCCAGATGACCTTTGACCTCCACCAAAAACGATAGGGTTCTTCCTCTCACCACAACGCATCTACATACCAAGCATGATATCTATCCAAGCTTTCTACCTTGAGATATCGTGTAAACAAAGTTTTCAGATTTTGGCCCCGGGTGACCCCAGATGACCTTTGACCTCCACCAAAAACAATAGGGTTCTTCCTCTCACCAGAATGCATCTTCATACCAAGCATGAAATCTATCCAAGCTTTCTAACTTGAGATATCGTGTAAACAAGGTTTTCAGATTTTGACACCAGGTGACCCCAGATGACCTTTGACCTCCACCAAAAACGATAGGGTTCTTCCTCTCACCACAATGCATCTACATACCACGCATGAAATCTATCCAAGCTTTCTAACTTGAGATATCATGTAAACAAAGTTTTCAGATTTTGACCCCTGGTGACCCCAGATGACCTTTGACCTCCACCAAAACAATAGGGTTCTTCCTCTCACCACAACGCATCTACATACCAAGCATGAAATCTATCCAAGCTTTCTAACTTGAGATATCGTGTAAACAAGGTTTTCAGATTTTGACCCCTGGTGACCCCAGATGACCTTTGACCTCCACCAAAAACAATAGGGTTCTTCCTCTCACCACAACGCATCTACATACCAAGCATGAAATCTATCCAAACTTTCTAACTTGAAATATCATGTAAACAAGGTTTTCAGATTTTGACCCCCAGTGACCCCAGATGACCTTTGACCTCCACCAAAAACAATAGGGTTCTTCCTCTCAATATGGGCCATCTATGTACCAAGTTTGAGAACTGTCAAACTTTCCCTTCTTGAGATATCGTGTAAACAAGCTAAGCCGTCACATACACACACACACACACCCACCCACACACACACGACATCACCATCGCATAGATTCCTTGCCTGCCTTCGGCAAAGAATCAAAAAAACAGAATGGACTAATGAATATGGAAGAAACAATAGATATACATCTCAATTAAATTTAAAAATCTGTAAGTCACGTCTTTAAATCTGGCATTAATACTGTACGTAAAATCCTGTCAAAACACAAAAACCTATTTCCAACTTTAAGGTTAAAGGAAATCCACTTCAAGCGACAACTTAGTGAAAATATGTAGAAACAAATTTCACTATTTTATATCACCCCACAGTGCTTCCCTTCACAAGTGTGTAATTATTTTACCAGACCCCTGCCACACATGTCCACCTAAGGGTCCAATTTCCTGCAGAACTCAAATTACCTGGAGTTTTATTGGCATCATCTTCATTAGTGTCTTGTGAGGATGACTGACCACTCTTATCTTTAGAAGATCTTTCAACTCTCTTCCCCATGCTCTACAGTATTGTGCAACTGCCAAAGAAACATGAAGAAAACATTGACTTAAGTCAATGCACATTTTGAATGACACTGAGAACTGTAACATGATGATACATCACTACAACTGTGCAACTGAGTGAGAACATATTCTTCCCATTTATACTTAAATGTCTGTGTTGGGGCCGGATAACACTACACCCAAGGTCCTCTAGACTTAAAATCTAAGTAGGACTGGACTAGTATTTGGTTTAAATCCAACAGAATAAAGGTTAGGATTAGACTTTAGGGTTTGGTTTATGGTTAGGATTAGGATTTGACTCTGGACAAGGGTTTGTGCTAGTGCCACCTCATGAACTTTCATTCTAGTGGGCACTGCTCTGCATGTTAACTTAAAAATTGCAGAGAATGACTATTGTACCTTGATGTGTTCACTTGGTTCATTTTCCACAGAGAAAAACAAAATCATTTCTTGTTCTTGGGGTCCAGGCTCTAATTTGCATTGGAGTAAAGTGGAGGGAGGGGGCAAAGAGGATGAACAGAAAAGGGAGGCTGGGGGACATGACTAAATGTCCCCTTTGTGTGCCACAGAAATGCAATGGAATAAAAAACCCTTTATATTGGGTACATCAACAGTTGACACTAAGTTTCAGAATTTAGGTGGAATTTGCTAGCTCCAAAATTTTTTTTTTTTTTGGGGGGGGGGGGGGATTTTGATTCAAAGCAGGGTTCTCAATGAGTTGCAACATAAAAAGTCAACATTTTCTGAACAGGTGCCAGAAACTTTAATATATGCAGCCTTGCAGGATTATTGAGAAGAGAATGGGGAATCATGTGATCCCACTTCCTACAGTAATTGCAAATACTGCTGGAGGTGCTACGTAAAACAGTATTAACTTCAACGAATACATGCATGAGCCAAGTTGCCAATCATGGAGGTTTTTAACATATTTTAATTGAGAGGATTTAGTTAGAGTTTGTGAAACACACACAGTACAAAGGACTACACAAAATCAAGAGTTCTGATAATGCAACAAAAAAAACAAACAAACAAACAAAAAAAAAAAAACAATCTGAGAAAAGTAAGCTTGCCAAAAGTTTAAATTGAATATGGATGCAAATCAAATGGATACATATATAGAAATTCTTACAATTATATTGATGTATGGGTCCATTATTAGCAAGTGAAACAAATGATCACCCAGTCACAAAAATTAAGATATCACTATTATCAACAGATCCATCATTCAGTATCCCATGTCAAAAGCAATGAGAAACTTTTTTTCCCCTTGACCTTGATCTTGATGGTTACCCACACATATTGCACAAAGGGTTGATGATTGTGTGTGGGCACTGCACATCAATGGCCTGCAACAGTCTGTATTTCTCGCTCTCCCTTTGCATTTATGTTCAGTTCTTGTGCATTGCATACTGTGTGTGGTTCATGTGTAGGGAGTCCGTAGAAACATGTCCATGGTGTATACAGTAGTAAATACAGGTTTCGTTCAGCCATGGAGTTGTTACTACTACTTCATACTAACTCCATGGGTAATAGAAAATTCAAGAATGTCCCAGCTGAATACTTTGTAGAAAAAAGCTTTGCACTTGTGAAAATGAGGATAAGTATGCCCTTTCTCCACATCTTTCATAAGCAATTTGCGGGCTCTTTTGAAAAAGGTTGACTATGGTTGTCCATACTAACATTTAGGCCATGGCATCTAAAGCCAACTCGTACATTTTTCAAACTTTCACCGGTCGATCTTGCTACTATATGTCTCTGGACTATGCCATGGAATGTGTGAGAAATTGTGCGATGTGCATTACTCCCACAATGATATCTTAAAGTTTGGGACTCCAAATTTAAGTGGTAGTTCAAACAAAGCAGGCATCATAACTACAACTAAAATTGATGATGAGAAAAAAAAAGGTACCACTGAAAACAAGTCAGTTATTGTGTGTTTCATGATTTTCTACTAGGCCATTTGGCTTGTTGTCTGGGGCTGGGTCTATCCCACATATGGGACTGTTGCTTATTACTGTACAAGAGTGTACCGTACAATAATTGAGCTACCATACCAAGGCACAATAGCACACTTTGTGGGTGACAGACACGTTATTTCATTGTACAAAACTTTTTAAGGAGGAATGAGGTGTGTGGTTTTGTAAGATGATCTTGTGGAAGAAGACACGCCCACAACAAAAACAGCATCTAGATCCCCTAGAAGATTGGACACTATGAGATAACTGATGGCTAAATTAGAGAAAGTCAGTAACAAACAAACATAAAAACCAACACTGACAGCTTCAAACACATTGCTGGCTTTGTATATATTCTGAAAGCCATACATGTACCAAAATATAGGCTGTCACTGTGGAAAACAGGCCGTGCAAAAGAAGGATGGCTAAGTTCTCTTAGTCTACTTGTCCACATGAATATCTACTTGTCCACTTTTAATATGCCTTTGAACTCCTTGTGGAGGAGACTTCGCAAGGGTACTTGCCCGGCGGGCTATGATATTGAACAATGTGCTTGCCCGAGTAAGTTTTTACTTGTCCCGGACTGTCGGGCGGGGGATTTGTCGAAGCCTGAGCCTAGGCCTAACTCAGGTTCATAACTTTTAACTTTAGGCTACGACATGTTCAGAAATCAGAGTTAAACTGTGTTAGGCTGTACGATGTACAGGGCTCAGAAATAAGCAGCTTTTCCTTTCTGGAGCTAAAAACAGCTTCTGACAACCTTAATTTTGAAGCTTTTCTGGAGCCGTTTTTCTATATTCTGAAGCTGTTTTCAATTTTTCAAAGAAACCACTGTTCTCCGCATGTAACATTCGTCAGTTCCTCTTTGCATTATTTTTCAGAAGTTTCTGGATTCAAACTTTGTACCTGCTGACTGGCAGATTGCTAATGTTACTCCAATTTTCAAAAAGGGGGATCGCAGCTTGCCTTACAATTATAGGCTGGTCAGTTTAACCAGTGTTGTGTGCAAAGTTATGGAATCTGTAATCAAGGATTGCTTGCTTAAGTATCTTTTAGATAATGGGTTACTCAATCTGTCACAGCATGGTTTCTTACCTAGTAGATCTTGTGTTACTAATTTACTAAGCTTTCTTGAGGATGTGTCTTTATCTCTTGATTCTGGTCACAGTGTTGATGTAATTTACCTTGATTTTTAAAAAGCTTCTGATAAAGTTCCATTAGGTAGACTTATGGTTAAACTGCATATGTTAGGCATCAAGGACAGTTGTGCTGACAGGATAAATTCATGGCTCAATGGTAGATCTCAGAGAGTTGTTGTTAATGGTAATTTCTCTTCTTGGAAAGAAGTTACAAGTAGAGTTCCACAGGGTTCTGTTCTTGGCCCGCTTCTTTTCTTGATTTTCATCAGTGACATTGATAGCTCTCTCACATCTAGTATTAGTAAGTTCGCTGATGATACGAAGCTCTACAGGAAGGTAAGTGATAAGGATGATGCCTCCTTACTGCAGAAAGACTTGGATAGGTTATGTTCTTGGTCTCAGACTTGGCAAATGTCTTTTAATGCAGATAAGTGCAAAGTCCTTCACTTTGGTCCTAAAAATTTCAGCTATGATTATAACATGAATGGCAGTGTTCGTACTAAGGAATTGAACCTGGGAGGGAATTCCCTCTCTAGAAATTTTTTTGGGAGGGATTTTCAAAATCAAGGAGGGGGTTATCACTTGGTTAAGATACTATTGCAATTTAATGTGTGTATTATAATTGTAGTTACGATCTCAGCTGCAGAAAAGTGTGCGGGATTTTCCCGCATAAGATTCATTTTTGTGCGGGATTCGAAAGACAAAAGCGGGATTCACGCAATCCCGCGCCTTAGCGCGAACACTGATGAATGGTAGTATTCTGAGTGATGTGACTTTTGAGAAGGATCTGGGTGTAGTTATTACAGGCGATTTAAAGCCATCTAGACAGTGTGCAGCTGCTGCTGCTAGGGCTAATAGGGTTGTTGGATTGATCAAGAGGAATTTCAGTAGTTTTAGTAAAGAAATTGTACTAAATCTGTATAAGCAGTTGGTAAGACCCCACCTCGCCTATGCAGCCCAGGCTTGGAGTCCCTTCTATGAAAAGGACAAGTTTCTTTTAGAGCAGGTTCAGAGGAGAGCCACTGGCCTTATACCCGAGGTGAAACACCTACCTTATCATGTTAGACTTAAGCATCTTGGGCTTACCACCCTGGAGTTGAGAAGGATTAGGGGGGACATGCTTCAGGTGTACAACTTTCTCTCTGAAAGGAATCCTTTGTCATCTTACACTTATTTAAGGGCTCAAAGTAATCCTCGGGTTCAAGGCCATTGTAAGAAGCTAGTTAAGTGTTTTGCAAGGCTCGACATTAGGAAGTTCAGCTTCTCTCATAGAGTTGTTAATGAGTGGAATAGTCTGCCTGAGTGGGTAGTTAACTCTACATCTGTGCACTGCTTTAAGGTTAACATTGACAAGTTCTTCCATAACTGTGGTAGGATCTAATTTGTGCTAGGCTTGTTTGGTGTTGGTTGGTTGTTTGTTTTCAGTTAAGGTTGTTTGGACTTCAGGGCATCTTATGGGGCCTTAGCCCTCCTTTGCCCTTTAACCTGTTAGGCCTATGTTATGTCTCTCAAATGTTACTTGTGCAATTAGGCTAGTAATAAAAGAAATTCAAACTAACAGACAGGTAATATGACAATAGAGCATTTTTGGGCTCTAATTTAGAATCCGTGCCCGGAAGTGACGTACGTGATACGCATAGGTATAGGGTGAGGGTTAGGTATAGGGTTAGGGTTATATACGTTAGTAGGCATACGGATAGGGTACGCATACGCATAGGGATAGGGTTCAGGGTTTGCGTTTTACGCCGAAACGGGCGTTTTTTACGCCGACGGAAATTTTACTTACGACCAAAAATACAGTTCAGTCGTAAATATAAATTTTGACTTGCCCAGCTTTACGACAGGAAATTGAACTCCGTTAACACTCACTGGTCTGCTGAATCATAATATTGTTCACACTTACGCATTCCACTAGTTTACCGTAACGATAAAAAACTCTAAAATTGGTAGCATACATTGCATCGAGGGCAGGATCTACTGCGCTGCTGTACATGGGTTATTCTAGTACTAGTACTATAGTAGACTAACGTTAGACTGCCGAGTGCTCACAACAAATTCTTCGTAAAACGTGTGCGCAGTCTGTAATACTTGGGCAGTTGGGCTGCCCTGGATACAAGTGATACAACATACAATGTATGCATATTGTATGTACACTTGGAAATACATTTGTCATTGTGTGTGATCTAATATTGCTAACGTTAGGTAAAGCTACACCTGTTGCTGGATCATACACAGAATATATTGGATATTTTCGGTTAAATTTCTCTTTGAGGGAAGTGAAAATAATTTTTATTATCCAAGGATCGTTTCTCATTATAAAAAAACAGAACGGTATTAAATTATTTCATTCACACTTGAATTTATCGATAAGTTGCACTAACGTTATTGTAGGCTATAGCCTACAGGCTAGGCTAGGCCTAACGTTGCCGTTTACGGCTTATCGCGGTAGGCATTGTATATTAAATCATTCACGCCAGAAATTTTAAAAATTACGACGCGAAATTTTGAATGGTCGTAAAAAAGAAAATACCATCATGAAAAATTACGACGACTTTTTCAGAGAAACGCAAACCCTGATAGGGTTACATACATAGTAGGCATACGGATAGGGTACGCATACGGATAGGGATAGGGTTATACATATGGTACGCATAGAGATAAGGTTAGGGTTATACCCGTAGGGATATACGTATAGAATACGTATACATGTATAATTATAGCCTACGTATACATTTGTAAGTACTTATAATATTTAAAACCGTTTGCTGGCAGCTCGGCTCGCAGCGCTATCGGTTAGGGCATAGGATCACTATACTGAGATTTATACCGCGTTCGTATTCTTGCAATGTTCCGCGTTCAAATCCCACTGTTGCTTTCTGTTGAACAGCTTGTCTTGTCACGTTACTGTTGGTTCTTTTAGAACTTAACTTGTCACTGATATTTTGTAAGTTTTAAGTTGTAATTTACGTCACTTCCGGGCATGGATTCTAAATTAGTACCCATTTTTGGTGTAACACCAGGCAGTACTAAGTATGGTGTGGTCACTCCACCTCTGAAAAACTTGGAGGGGTGCATGTACAGCCTACGGCAGGTTTCGATTGACCTGTGGCACCTTGAATGTGGAGGTGGGGTAGGGGGGTGGGCACAGGAGTTCATAAATTCTATTGCCTCATGAATCTGGCAGTCTGGCGATATTTTTAGTGCCAGACAAACACCCACTTTTCCGTTTTTCTGGCGCTTTTGCGGGAGAGCGCCAGTCAATTTTCGAGCCCTGGATGTATGATCTCCAACACAGTAGTGTAACGTTACGCCACTAGCTTATAACCAGCCTATCGTTAGGACTACCATTGTACCAAGAAATATATAACGTTAGGCCTAGGCCTATAGCCTATGCAGAATATGTAGGAGACTCTCTCTGATCACCATTGCTTAGATTTGTTTAATTAAATAAATTTACCATGGAAGACTGTGCCACGTTTTTGTACCAAAATGAGGGATTTGTTCTCTAGCACTGAAAATCCTTCACGTTCAACTTGAGTGGTTTAAAACAAGTATCAAACGAAACTGGGAAACCAACGTTACAGTTGCAGTTCGGCACGAGCATTTCCTTACGTACATGCACTTAGCACTAGCACTAACCTAGTACATATACAGTCGTTGTGCGTGATACGAAACCATTAGCAACAAACTACAGAGTGGATGTATATTCTCGGGTATTAATTATATCAATGTCAAGATGTAACGCAAAAAGAATATTACCTAGCCTGCTACGCAGATTGGTAGCCTAAAGTTTTCACTTGTAGTCTCGCGGAGCGCGGTTAGGGATCCGATTTGCAGGCGGAGTTAGGAATACTCGACGATTTAGGGATCGTCTTGTCGTTATGTATAAAGAAACGCATGGATTACTTCCAAGTAATGTAAGGAATCATCTTATTGACCCTTCAAATCTTAATCGACGGACTACCCGTCGTACTAGTGGAAGGTATCTATACCATTATCCCTCCACTAACAAGCTTTGCTATCAGAAATCTCTCTATCCAAGAACTATCCCTAGCTGGAACCTATTACCGGAACAGGCTCGCTGTGCCCCTTCAGTGGACAGCTTTAAAAACCAGCTCTTAGCCCTAGATCAAAATCGTTTTAGCTAGTCTACTCTATTCATCCGACTCCCTTAGCCCTAGTTTAACAGCACGGGATAGCCTTGTCTGGCGTTTGTGCTGCATTTGAAAGACGAATAGGGGCGCGCAGTTCGGGGTATGGACTCCGGAACGCCCTTGATCGCAGAAAATCAAAACTGTCACTTCACTCCTCTGTGTTTCATACGTAGTGGGCTGGGTCATGGTGCCATCCTAAGGTATCCAACTGAACAGGCGACGACATCACTGCGGGTTGGCACCAGCTGGTGACGGGGCCGCCATGACCTGCTGCAGCCGGAGAAGACGCCCCCCCCCCCCGTTGAAGAAATTTTCCGTTTTAAGTTCGTCTTAGAGTATTAATTGGTATGATAAGATATGTAATCCACACTTGTGAAGCCCCCCCCCCCCCATCAAATGGTGGAACTTTAGAAGGCGCCTCACACATATTTTCTGGCTACATGCCCTGCCACTGGCTACCGACTCGGAAGGTTACTTTACTCTCTAGGAGAGAAAACTCTAACACAAAAACCAAAATTTTCAAATTTGCTGAAATAAAACCCCCAAATTTTCAACTCAACTACAGTTTTGGTTTGGGGTAACTAAAATTCACAACTGGTGATTGCTCTTAATTCAACCAAAGTCAGAAAATTCAGAAGATGCACCAAAGTAGCCCACATTTCACAACGTGCAGAGTATTCTGATTGTACATGAGGGTCTTGTGCAATGATGCACACCAGTAAACTAGGTTTGTGCTCAGTTTTGGTAGGCGCTAGAACTGAGCAGGTTGGGACGGAGAATTGGAGTTGTCTGGGATGAGGAAATATTCAACTTTAGACCAGAGTGTTTGAAATTTTCTTCAATAAAAGCCCGAAATTTTTGGTGCAGCCCAAAGGGCACCCAGCAATTTTGATCACACTCCTTCTGGCACCTCTCATCTTTGTCAGGGTCAAGTGAGGGCGCTGGAGCTCCATCAAGCCTAGAGACCCTATAGTGGGAAGTTTTCACCCCCTTGAAAATTATACATTACCATTTCCTTGTTGCATTTAATGTCTCGCCTTCCTGCAAAATATTTCCTCCCCTGGAAGCTGCCTCGCCCTCTCCAGTACCCTGTCTAACTCAGAGCCAAGTTGCACCCCATAGGACAGCTTGTCCCCCGTGTAAATCCTGGCGCCCCTGGTATCCAAGATTGGAGGAAACAATCAGTGTCACCGGTGCAGGGGGATGGGGACGCATGTATGCAATCCGTCAATTTTCGATATTTTCTAAGTGAACCTAACTTGACGCATTTACGCTATAGATTTCTGTAGGGGGGAGGGTCAAGGTGTGTTTTCGAGTAAGTGATGTATCTATTTTAACCATTTTCTATCACAAATCGTTTCACAAACTATCGAAATTTTCGTAAATCCTTCCCAAATTAATGAAATTATCAAAACTTTAATTCTATTTTCTTTAATACTCCATGCCAAATCTATTTGTTCAAATGTATGGGTACGGCCTTTAGGCATATAACAATTCTAATGCAAATTTCGGAGCGCCTCTCGCTCAGTCGCCACCGTACGTTAACACTCCATGGCTGATGACCATTAGTAGGACGATAATGCATGAGGTTATTCTAGCGCGGGCTGTTTCCCGAAAACTCAGTAAAGATACACAAGTCCGACCTCGGGCTTGCCTAACTAAAGGCGATTATTTGACAGTCTTATGGGCAACATTGTAGCACAATACACATGGTTTTATATTAGTTACGCATTAAACAAGCTTATCCAAATTTCATGTAAGGCATTTACAGAGAATAACCATAACGAAATTTGTTCATTACCAATTTTGTGATACGGTACCTTTTACTCTTCTCTCCGTCACTCCCCCATTGGAAGCTGTTCATTGGATTCTTGTTCAAAATTAGTAAAACTAAGATTTTTGTAAAGGGCTTGGTGTGCTCTCCTGTGGTGGGATTTGGACGTCAGTTAAAAGCTTACACTAATGTCCCCATTTTGTAATTACCCCACAGCTGCCGTGAGGGGTCTCATCAGGGAGTTGCTACTGTTGCTAAGTAACAACTCCCTGGTCTTATATTGCACTATGATTGGCGGGGTGTCATATGCCACAGCCAAAATACTACTACAAAAATCAGCGGCGTAGGAAGATGTTTGACATTGGGGGAGACAGACCAGACGCGATTTCTCGACCTTGACCCCCTTCCCACACCAAAACATCATATCTCATCAACTTGATTTTTCCGATTTTAATTTGAGCAACAAAAATTAAAAATATTCAAAGAAAAAGGAAACAACAATTCATATTATATAGGCATGCATGGGTTGTCACACCGCATGCCAATTATAGACAATCATTTGCCGTGTTACTACCCTTCCATCTGTCCATATTGATTATAATTTTGGGAGAAGTTGTTACAATAATAATGATAATAATCAGTGACGTAGCCAGGATTTCTCTCAAGGAGGTGGGGGCATGCATTATGTTGTGTGATCGCAGGGGCCAGGGGGAGGGTCTAAGGGGTGGGATGTCCCCCTCCCCTCTGAAAATTTTTGAAAAAGTAGGTGTCCTTACATGCAATCTGATGCCACATATGCTGGCTTTGAAGTAAAATTTGTGTTAAAAAATTTACGCATATTAGGTACTAAAACAAATTGGCATCAGTGAGAGGGGGCATGGCCCAATGGCCCCCTAAATACACCACTCATAATCATAAGTTTAACCCCTCAAAACACACTGGTGAATTAATAAAGAATATATATAGGTGCTAGTGCAATTCAAATTAGAACTTTATTTTTATTATTTTAATTACCAAGTGAATTCCCGAAATTGACCGTTTTAGGGAAATTTCGTTGAAAATTGAAATACTGACTTTTTATAACTTCATTACTGACCTTGACAGCTGTGTTATTGATGGCTTTTTCTTGTAAACTAATCAGATTATTTTATTAGAGTATGATACGTGGTTAGAGTACGATTGTGTTTTCATGACATCAGATACCGTAAGCAGACGACAGGGCCTACTTCATTAAAGTCTGTACATATCTATTTTATATGTATTGAGCACTATCGCGATTTTTGGCGGGCCAAAATGACATTTGGCCCCCACAAAAATATTAAGGGGGCCATGGCCCTCCTGTCCCCAGGTCCCTACGCCACTGAAAATGGTATTTTCTATGTAATCAGTTCAAAGGTTTGCCAAAGGTAGCACCAATTTGCATCTAAGCCCCACCTTAAAGGAGCAAAAAATTCTGAAAGGGGAGGGGTTACCCCTTAGTGCCCTCTTCAGTGACGTCACTTTCACACTAGCCTAAAAAGGAAATCTCCGCCACGGTGTAAAGTATCATACATATGAAGTGTGCACACTCTAAACTGTCTTTCTCGTTTCATCTGAGATGAGATTACATCTTCATCAAACTAAAGAATGCCTAAGTAAAACTGTCTGTGCCTGGAACATAAGTGTTCCTCGAGAAACTTCGGGCAAGTCGAGGAAATTCCCTACAGTCTTTTCAACCCCTTTCCGAGAAATTGGTCTTTCCGCAACTCTAGGGGGCTGCATTCTCTAGCGCCTTCGGCTCGTACACTTACGGCCTGGAAAGTGTCATTGCGGCAATCTTGGAAGCAGTTTTCAAAAATTGCTGTCTTACTTCTGGCCTATTCAGACAGTAATTTGTGGGAGGGTAAAAACTATAACTAATATTTAAGGAATAAATCGCATTTGGTGGACTATTATTGGTGAATAAACCGTCGAGACTCCAAATTTGGCAAAATAACGGACGAGGCGATGTCGAGTCCGTTATTTTGCAAATTTGGAGTCGAGACGGTTTATGAGACAATAATAGTCCGACAAATGTGGTTTATTCCTATTCTACCACCAAAAATGTGTGAAAAACTTCATTTTTACCAGTGTTTACGTTTACTGACCGTATGTTGTGGAATAACAGGTCAGTGATTGACCAATCAGAATGCAGGATTCTCAATAACAGATGGCTAGAGGTGGTAGAATCCTAAATAACAGTTTGGCTAGAGTCTACTATTTCCCCCTTAACAGGGTGTCGATTTTGTCTTGAAAATGTAGGAGACTTTTGGTATGAAACTTACCACATCCTATCCAAGTCTAAGAAAACGTCCATCCGCTTCCTAGGCCAGGGGGTGAGGTTCAACCTCCCATGACCTAATTGCGAAAGCGTAATGCTCGAAAATCACTTCGTGAGAGAATTTACCGATATGATTACCTGCCCTCCTTACACTGAATTGAAGAAACTAGTTTCTGAAGCGGGCCCCAACCACACACCCAGGGGAAGCTTTGCGATCCGAAGTCTCTCTTGTATCATTAAGTTAGTGTAGTATGAGCCACCCCACCCCCTCCCGACCATATCCTGGCTATCATAGGTGTACTGGAAGACATTTCACAAGGGGCGAAAGATGCATGTCCTGAGTTTTCCCAATTTGACAAACTATCATGACAAGAATTGTGCCATGAAAACGACAATTGTTTTCCCCAAAATCGACGATTTCTTTTGTTCAATGAGACTACCATCCCAGAAGCCCTGCTTCCTACGCCTATGCTGGCTACGCGCTGCTCCTTCTCCATGAAAAATTTTGAAGAAAACCTTAGCCAGTTAGCACTTAGATGCAAAATGGTTCTGTATGTCAGCCAAGGGTGGCGCCAGGATTTGTCCGACGGGGGCCAAGCTCCCCAACTATGGGGGCCAGCAATCCAAAGCCCAGACAAAGGCGATGAGTTGGCAAAAGGATGAGGAACACAAAATTTTCGGCGCGCGAGGCCCTCCGAAAAATTTTTGCTTTTTTAACAAAAAATTAGAAAAATTTGAGAGTTTTATTGTAGAATATTTGAAAAATTTGGATTTTTATGGAAGAAAATTTGATAAACTTGGGTTTTTAAGGAAAACTGGAAAATTTGGGGTCTTAATTGAAGAATATATGCCCTTCCTATCAGAAATATCAAGCAAATCGTCGGGGCGACTGAAGTTCATAGGGATTACATATTTATCGTACGGATTAAGGCTCCCCGACGAAATTGGAAATTTTCCCCGACGAGGGGGGCAGCCTTCCCCGACGGGGGACCATCTTCCCCCTTGCCCCCCACTGGCGCCACCCCTGATGTCAGTATTTTCAAAAATTTTATGGAACCATGAACCTTTCAAAATTTTTCATTACTGAGAATTAAAATAATAATGTGGCTTCAAAAATGCAGGTTACGATGTCATATGGTGCTATCTTTGGGATATTTTTGGAACTGATCATATATGGCTGGAAAATGTCCATAATTTAGTAATTTCTAATTTTTGGTTAGGTGAAAGAGGAGCGTATGTTGTCTAAGACAAGGGTATATTGTCAACAAACCTCCTGAAGCCCCCTTTTTGGCTACTTTACTGCCTTCTATCTCACTCAAAAATAGTGCGTGGAGTCCATTGAAACATTCTTGGACTATTACGAAATAAAAATTTCTCTTTGCTTCTTTGTGCATTATAAAAGGGTATCTAAGGCTGGCAGACACGGGTATAGGGCCTGCTGGAAGGTCTGAATTAATTATATAAATTGGGGGCACTGACATGATGTTTATTACTTGACATGTGTTTTAAGTTGAAAAACCTTGTAGACACATGATGGGTCTGGACTAGTTCCATGAATGTATTATAGTAATACTGTACTCCACATGAAAATTGCGAATATTTATTCTAAGGAACATCTAGCAATTGAAAGAAATAGAGGATACCTATAACTTGCTTCATGTTTTTACATGTCAACATGCATACAACATAAGTTTCATATGGCATTCATATGGTGTAATTATTCCGTCAGCGTAATTCCGTTACCAAAAATATAGTTACATTACCATAAAAAATTAAGGAAAAAAAATGATTCGATTTGGTTTCCTTTTTAGAGTTCATGACCTATGTTGTTTAATTAGACAATCTGAAAATAGAACAAAATCCACAAAATGAAGAAAATAATAACTTTTTCGTGTTTTTGCGGTAACGGAATTACAGGGCCTAGCCTAATTTATCAATATTTTACCATTTCTATCTCTATGAGTTAAATATTAATCCAAGCAAATAGGCACCGAGATTGGTTATTTGAAGGTTTATAATTGATGTATGTGTGAACTGATAATAATTATTCAGTCCAGTTGCTCATGTTCACCTGGAAAGATAAGAACCAAAATATCAAAATATTCAAAAAACATGCATGTATTATCCCACAAAAATATTTATTTTACCCCTTTTAACGTGTATTTAGCAATTTTTCACCACTGCAGCTGGATTTTCCATAAAATTTTGATTCAGTTCAAGTTTGACATCTGAGTTTATTGTAAAAATTTTTCCTTTCTTAGTTTCCCATGAGGAATTGCCCATCACATGTGTGTCTAAGACTGTTTTACTGATCATCGAAAATGCACTCTGAGTAGTGTGCGCGAGAAGAGCGCCTGAAAAATAGTTTTGAATGACTTTTAAGACATCGGTAAGTCTAATATTTACACAAATATTTATGGCCTTTGCACTTCCCCCAACTTCCCCTCGTCCGCTCCTGTAAAAAGTCAGTGTCGGTATAGTGGTGAATTATATGGATCTACTTTTATCATTTTCTATTATGACTTACTGTTCTAAAACTATCAAAACTTTCTCAAATCCTTAAGTTCTGAAATTATCAACATTTTTGCGCTCTTTCAGCCTCACTTCATTCCTGTGCTAATTATTATCATGTATACCGTCTTAACGTATTCGAATTATTCATCTTTTAGTGTCGGTTACCGTAGGCTGGCTGCTCGTGTGCAAGTGGTAATTATGGAATAGCACTGCGCATTGCAGGAATGCGAGGCAGGGGAATGCACGGGAAGACGTATTTTATGAAAACTGAAAGCTTTTACGAATTAGCAACCTGAAGACTCACCTTCTGATTATCAGATACATGTGTTAGGGAATCTAAAGTGTCTCGGTGCAGAGTCTGTATGCAACTTTTGTCAGGGAAATGATTTAAAATGCAAAAATTTCGGTGCGTTTCGCGCGCATTCGTCACGGTTCCCGCTCCATATATTATAATTATATTAGAGCAAAATTGCACGGAATTATTCTAAAACACTTTTTCGAAAAAAAAAGAGAAGTACATCCCTAACCTCTCTTGGGACCCCGCATATAAAGGAAATCTTAACTAGAGCAATCTAATCTAAATAGCAGTGCCACTGTTGTAACGAACGAGTCATGACTCGAGTAACTAATTTTTGAAAGGGAAATGACTCGATCACTTTGTACCATAATTTTCCTCATAGAAGTAATACAATGATTTGAGTCACTGACTCGACTCGAGTCACACTGAAAGTAGTAAATGACTCGACTCGACTGCAAAATGGAGTGACTCGTTACAACTCTACTATAGAAGCCAATATGATCATTTAGCATGATGTGAAAGACTGGATCGAAGTATGATTTTGTCTTTTTACACTTTCTGAAACGTTTTACGGCTTGCATTGCCCCCCCCCCCCATTTCCGGGTAGATGCAGAATGCTAATACTTACTAAGAAAAAGCATTTTTAAGTATGCTTGTCAGTCTACCACCCTTTTGATTATTCCTACTCAGGGTTGGGAAGCATGGGCGTAAATCCCGGGGGGATGGGGGATATATCCCCCCAACATTTGACTAGGGGGGATGGCCCATGTAATCATCCCCCCCCCCAATGTTTCAGTCTACAGATACGTGTATAATGGAAAGTATATTTTATTCTTCATTTTCGTAAGAATTTTTTTCAATCTCGCTTCACTTTCTATCACAAATGTTTCTCAGACCATCAGAATTTTAGCAAATCGTTGGCAATCTATCAAAATTTCGCGCGCTCCGCGCGCTTCCAACCTTACGTCAGTGTCACTCATATTATCAATATCTGCCGATAGCAACTCTCGGAGAAGCACAGCAGTAAAAAGTTGAAAGTTTAAGAATTAATAGATAAAAGACTGGCTTATGGCAGTGGCATGTAGGTTTGTTGGGCAATTGAAAGTGTCTCGATGTAGATTCTGAATGTAGGTTTAGTAGGCCTAATGGAAATATTATTCGTCACTGTTCACACTCCATGTCATGACCATCATTAAGGTAATAATACACGAAACTGTTCTGATCACCACACTTTCCGAAGGACAGAGATACATCTCCAAACATCTGTGGGGACCTCCCATCAATATTTGATCTTTCAATCTAATATATGTAGCATGATGTAGAAGGTTGAAAGTACGTATCTGCCGTTATACATTTTTCAAAAATTTGTACCAGAGCTTAACCAGTTCACGCTGAGCCATTATCGGTATAGATAGTGATTGTTATTACACTTATGACGAAAACAGCATAACGCTCTTATTAGTCCTTCACCCCGTTTGCTTCACCTATCAGGGAGGTCTAATATCACCTCCCTGCACCTATACTCTCCCTTCCTCTCATTTTCCATTGCTGGCAGCTGTTCGTCCGGATTTTGGTTCAAAAGTTGTAAAAATACGATAGTTGTGAAGTGTTCAGCGTCGTACTCTGTATTATCATTTGGATGTCAGGTAGTATACGCATTGTCATCCCCCCAGCCCAATTAATATGATTAATGCAGAGCTTCCAGGAGGTCCTGTTCAGGTATCTGCTAGCCTTAGATGCCCTTTCATAATACAAAATGAAGGAAAGGACATATTTCGTAATAAGTCAAGAATGTTTCTGTGGACTCCACGCACATATTTTTGTGTAAAAACTTTCCCGAAATAGAAGGCAGTAAAATAGACAGAAGGGAGGGACTTCAGAGGATTTGTTGACAACGTATCTGTCTCTTAATAGACAACATATTCTCTTTTTTTTTGCCTTACCAAAAATTAGCATTCTCTAAATTATGGACATTTCCAGCCATATATGATCAGTTCCAAAAACATCTCAAAGATAGCACCATTTTGCATCTAAAAGACCTTAAATCAATAAAAAAAAAATCTTAAAGGGGAGGGGCACTCCTTCCCCCAGGACGACACCTTTATGTAGTGACAAACGAACGATTAAAACTGCTGCATGCAAATGCAGGAACGCATGAAAAATAAAGGTGTAATTTGCGCAGACTTGGGGGAACTGAGGTATTATTACGACATCATCTATGGTGCCCCCAATTACAAAAAAACTGACGACGCCACTGATCTCAAGCCAACTTGCGGGTCTTATAATGATCTCCGAATTCAAAATCCAGTTGTCTGGGATGACCCTATATGTTGATCCCTGCCTTTTTAAGCTTAACAGGACATTGTTGCTCTTGTACAATTTCAATCCAGTGCAGCTTATCAAAGAGTTTTGTGCTCAAAATAGCATTTCCTAAATGTATGAATATACCAATAGCCTACCAAAGAACATTACCACTGAAATTAACCCCATAAAACAGTCTTCCTGGCACTTCTGAGACATTAAAACCCAGGAGCTTCCGGGGGCTTAGCCCCCTGGACCCCCACCGGGGCTTTGCCCCTGGACCCCACCAGGGGCCCTAAGGCGGGCCCCTGGACCCCACCCGTCATGGGCTCGCGCTTCGCGCTCGCCGTGCACGCTTCGCGTGCACACTATCCACATTTGCGATAGTTCACCCCATCCCCCTCAAAGTTGAAAAGAAATCTACGCCCCTGTTGGGAAGAAACGAGTTTTAAGTAACGCCGTTACTGCAACGAGTTACATTTTGTGTAACGGAACCCTGTAACGAGTTACATTTGCATTTCAGTAACGGAGCAAGTAACTAGTTACTATTCTGTGTAAAAGTAACTGTAACGTCACATTTGGCCCCCCGTTACTTTCCCTTACAAATAGTCAAAAAGACCACAAATCACATTTTACTCGAAGTAGTAACAGAAAATTTTCAAACTGATGACACATTGGTATTAATATTGTTTTCGATATATTTATCATTCATCTCTTTATCGACGTCGCCCTCACGAACATCAAATTTTATTCACGATTAAAATCAGAAGTTGATATCAGATGGACATGCTGGGGCTAGGCTTCTAGGGTCACTTGTTATTAACTGTAACGAGTTACAATTTTATCAATTAACTATAGCTATACCGAGTTACTTTCAAAGTGTAACGGGAACAACCCTGTACCTACTTCTCGTTTATTAATTTCCAGTTGCACGGCGCGGATCGTCAGTGAATAATCATTGCTCATGTTAATATCACCATTTTGTAATTAGGCTACCATACAGCTTCCATGAGGCCCTAGTATGCCAGTCTGCCAGTATATAGCCGCAGGGGATGCCATCACAGCAAATATCATCACTAAATAATAATAAGTATTTAAGTAGTACAAAGATTTGCCAAAGATCATGACACTATTTTGCACCTTAGCCACCTTAGATGAACAAAACTTCGTAAGGAGGGGAGCTGTCTCCCTCCGACAACACACACTTCTCTAGGCATGGACTCAACCAAAATTGACTTGAAGAATTCAGTAATTAGTTATGAGAATTTTTCAACATATGTAATCAGTTCGAACTTAATTCAGCCAAAGATAGCACCATTTTGAGGCTAAGCCACCTTATGAACAAAACTTACTCAAAGTGGACTGAGGGGAACACTCTCCCCTAGACCGCGGCGCTCCCCGAGTCCCCGGGACTGCACCTGCACAAGGTCACGGTGACAAGGGTAACTGAGTTGTCCAACCAGGGAGCTGGTCAAACCATCAACAAATCCTGGCGACATCATTGACAAAGGTATACAGCTTCCTCAGATAGTGCATGGTGCATGATAGTGCATGTAGTTATTGTACTGGGCTCGTTTGGTGTTGGTTGTCTGTTTATGGGGCCTAAAGCCGCGGTCACACTACAGCGAATTCGGATCGGATTCCGATCCGATTTTTGTGAGTTTTTATTAAAATCTCCTCCATTTCGGGTCAGAGAGAACCCAAAATTTGCCAACCTGTGTAATTAAATGATTTCTATCCAAGGACTACGAAAATTAAATTTATACGAATTATTTCGTGACGTCACATCGACAGACAGCTTTTATCGGACTACGCGTGTCCGATAAAAGCTGTCCATCGATGTGACGTCACGAAGAAAATCAGTTAACATTTCATTTTCATAGACCTCTGATGCAAATCATATATTTACACTGGTTGGCCAATTTTGGGCTCTATCTGACCCGAAATGGAGAAGATTTTAATAAAAACTCACAAAAATCGGATCGGAATCCGATCCGAATTCGTTGTAGTGTGACCACGGCTTAAGCCCTCCTTTGCCCTTTAACCTGTTGTGTTCTGTGCAAGCCCAACGTTCCCCCAACTTTTTTGCCCCCCTCCCGCCCCCCTCCCACCCCCTCCTCACTTTTGAAATCTTGGTGGCCGACACTGCCCACTGAACGCATTCACTGGACTTTTGAGGGAGAGGACAGGGAGTTGCTATTTGACAAATAGCAACTCCCTGGAGAGGACGAGTTGTTGTTAGGAAAAGGCCTAATTTTATGCAACTCCCTGGTCCCCAAACATTTTTACATGACGTACATTTTTGTGCATTTCTGTACGTAACAGTAAAGTGCACGTACTAGTGATTACTGCATGCACTGTCGGTCGGCAGGTAAGTACCGTACGTATGTACGTGTGCATGTGCATGTGTATGTACAATGTGGTACGTGCGGTAAAATGCAATGCACTCGTACGACGATCGTACCTTCAGTCTCTCGATCCTTGTCGTCCAGACAAATTCGGCCATAATACGGACGAAAGAACGAACCATCAATAGTGCGTCCTCTCGTTCGATCTCATCAAAGACAATTATCAGAGACGTAGGTGTATTGTATGGGGAAAAATGGTTCCCCTTTTTATTGTGAAATTTGGTTCGATGGGGTAGTGTTTTGGGTGACATTCGCACGAAAAATACCATTACGGCATTAGCCTAACGTAGGCCCACTTAGGCTACATACAGTACAGTAACTTGCTCAGTAAGGACTAACAATTATGCCTTAATTAATATGTAGGCCTAGGCCTACTTACTAAGGCCTAGGTCTAGGTAATACTCTGATGGTGTACGACTCAGTTGCACGAAATAAAATTCATTGTGCAGTTGGGTGTTTGTAGTATGGTACACTGTGTACTGATAGCACCATAAGTGTACTCCAGATTGGAAAGTTTGCCCTGTGCGGGGGATTTATCCCCCGCGCAACGATATGAATTTCGAAGTTGCCAGCTGCGCAGATTTAACAACTGACAACTGCAACCGTGCAAACTTGTTGGCAACAACCACACACGTTGCCTGGGAAAGGCGATTTAATTTCCTGCAATGTAGGAGGTGATTTTGGCCAAATTTTCTCAGTACGCTCCGCGCCAACTGATGGTGGCGCTCTGCTGCGCAATTCTCCTGGCCGTTATTAAAATCCCCCGCGCACCATCATAAGCTTTCCAATCTGGAGTGTACTAGGCCTATAAACAGTCAAGTCCCTACCAAAAACTTGGTCCTCAACATAGTTGCCCTTGAGAGGATAGGCCTAGTCCCTAGGCTACAGTACAAATGCAATGGGTTGGTTCATAGCATGTTCATTCTCCAACAGCAGTTGTTAGTGTTACAGCGGAAGTCTGAATCACAGGTTTCATGCAAGATTCAGAGAGAAATAGCCCAAAGGGGTTCATGCCTGTTTCAAAGAAATTCAACCTGAGACTGGGCTGAGTGCTTCTCAGTATGGGCATCTTCAAGAAACTTGTGTGAATGGCATCAGGTTTCTCATAGTTGCCTTCATAGTGTGTTATGTAACATAATGGCCTAGACCTAAACTCCAATTATACTCGGCTAGCCTGAGGGTATTATACGTGTCTGCAGCAATTACTGAATTTTGAAAAGTTGTAACCGTGGAATCCCTATACATAACTTAGGTCTCCTGTTTGCTGTAAAGCAGTGATGGCCATGATCACACTAGACTATGTGAGTTTGGGCTGGTGTGCATAGTCTGCAGATGAATGCAGCCTCAGACTTCAGTTTCTTCTTGCAGGGGAATGGACAAATGATTGTTCAAAAGGCATAGATTATTGAGGGGAAAGGAATGGAAAACCATAGACGATGAAAAAGCCTAGCCAATGCATGGAAATTTGTGTTTGTACTGTACATGGTTGATGACCAATCTGAAGCTATCACAGGATTCATCCACATATTGATCCTCGGATTCATCCTGAGATTCATCCTCGGATTCATCCTCGTATTAATTGTCCTCAGATTCATCCTCGTATTCGTCCTCGGATTCATTATCCTATTTGTCCTCGGATTCATCCTTGGATTCGTCCTTGGATTTGTCCTCAGATTCATCCTCAGATTCGTCATTGTATTCGACCTTGGATTCATCCTCGGATTTATCTGACGAATCCGAGGATGAATCGGAGGATGAATCCGGGGATGAATACAAGGATTGATCCCAGGATGAATCTGAGGATGAATCTGAGGACGAATCCGAGGATGATCAATACGAGGACTAATCCGAGGATGATGAATACGAGGACTAATCCGAGGATGATGAATACGAGGATGATTCCACAGATGAATATGAGGATGAATCCGCTGATGAATACGAGGGTGAAGACGAATATGAGAATGGATCCGAGGATGAATCCGAGGACCAATTTGAGGATAAATCGGAGGATGATGAATACGAGGACGAATCGGCAAGGATGTTGAATATGAGGATAAATCGGAGGATGAATCCTGTGATAGCTTCAAATTGGTTGCATGCTGCACCAAGTCAAGGTGGTACTATTGCATAGTGCCTCTCTGTGGCTACTGGCACTGCCTCCCCATGGCATCTACTGTAGTTACAATGAGCTGAACAAAAAGACTGCCTGCTTCATGGGTATATGTGTACCTATACTCACACACGTTTGGTTTAACTGTTACCTACGCACTATC
Source organism: Holothuria leucospilota (assembly GCA_029531755.1). Lineage (NCBI taxonomy): Eukaryota > Metazoa > Echinodermata > Holothuroidea > Aspidochirotida > Holothuriidae > Holothuria > Holothuria leucospilota. The sequence continues at coordinate 12,566,810 of CM055969.1, read as the reverse complement.
AGAGAATGTCATGCATGTGGGTACTAAGGTGTAGCGGTATTGCCAATATAAAATATCCTTATACCGACCTGAAAATATCGATAATATCGATAATATCGATATTTTCGCAGAATGGGCACGCACACTATACATATGAAAAAACGAAGTATGGGAAGGTATTACCATGTACCCGGCCCCTGACGACTTAAATGCCGAATTTTACTACGTTGGTAGCGAAAAATAAATCAAGATTTGTGCAGAAAATTTAAAAAAAAAAACTTGTTTGCATTTAACATTTGAGTAGTTGCAGTCGCGAAGTAACTTTCAATTACTTCTTTGGGAATATGTCTTATATAGCTTTTAGTGTTACTTCAGCATTACACCTGACGATCAAATATCCCTCCATCTCGCTAAAGCAATGGCCAGATCTATTAAAAAAATCTGTAGGAGGTCTTCCCCTAAATAACTACAAAATAGTTTCAAAATCTGTGATTATTGCTTTCACTGACCATACAAACATTTTCAAAACGCGTGGCCCAAACATTAGCGTCCTTACTAGCATGTGCTATGCCGATTCCTTCCACTATCAACAGCTTGTGTTTTAAACGTTTTTCTTTCAAACAAAATATGGCATATTTTGATTCGCAAGTTTTGGGATACGTAAAAAGTGTTCCTTTTAGACTTACTTAAGCCAGGGGTCTTCTCCATTTGTCACAAAGAAGTACGTACCTCTTCACCTAACTCTCGTAAAATACCTCGCAAGTAGTTCACTATGCAATGCTGCATCAAAATGGCCTTGTTTAGCTAGTCACTATATATCTAAAATACCGGCCGATATTTTCAATATCAACTATTCGTCGGTATTACAATCAACTATAACCACTAAGTTAATAGCAGTCGATATTTATACCTAGCTGATCTCTTGTATTCAGACATTCCATAATCTATGAATGCAGTACTGCCCGTAGTGAAAATCCAGGCACCGTGCAGTCCGCTGTAGGTCTGCAGCTCACTAGCTGCTTCAGCTTCTCGGAACTCTCGCACGTGTATGGCAAGCCAAATGCCCAATAATTCGAAAAACTTGGTTTATCAATCGATAAACCAGGTTTATCGGTCGATAAACCAGGTTTATCGGTCGATAAACCAAGTTTATCGACCGATAAGCCAAGTTTTTTTTGATAAACCAAGTTTATCGGTTGAAAAACCAGGTTTAACGAAATTCTCACTTAAAAAGTCGATAAACCAAGTTTATCGATTTGATAAACCTGGTTTATCAATTCGATAAACTTGGATTTTCGAATTATTGAGCATTCGGCGTCGATAAACTTGGTTTTTCGACTGATAAACTTGGTTTATCGGTTGATAAACCTGGTTTTTCGATTCGATAAACCTGGTTTATCACTTTACTGATGATAAACTTGGTTTATCAAATCGATAAACTTGGTTTATCGAATCGATAAACCTGGTTTATCAATTTGATAAACCAAGTTTATCAAAAAACTTGGCTTATCGGTTGATAAACTTGGTTTATCGACGCCAAATGCCCAAAATTTCGATAAACTTGGTTTATCGACCGATAAACCAAGTTTATCGGTTGATAAGCCAAGTTTCTTGATTTATTGGGCATTTGGCTTGCCATAGGCAAGCCAAATGCTCAATAATTCGAAAAACTTGGTTTATCAATCGATAAACCAAGTTTATCGGTCGATAAACCAAGTTTCTCGATTTATTGGGCATTTGGCTTGCGCACGCCAAATGCTCAATAATTCCAAAAACTTGGCTTATCAATCGATAAACCAGGTTTATCGGTCGATAAGCCAAGTTTTTTTTGATAAACCAAGTTTATCGACCGATAAACCTGGTTTATCGAATCGATAAACCAAGTTTTTCGAATTATTGGGCATTCGGCTTGCCTGTGGCAAGCCAAATGCCCAATAAATCGAGAAATATGGCAAGCCGAATGCCCAATAAATGGAGAAACTCGGTTTATCGGTTCGATAAACTTGGATTTTCGAATTATTGAGCATTCAGCGTCGATAAACTTGGTTTTTCGACCGATAAACTTGGTTTTTCGACCGATAAACTTGGTTTATCGGTTGATAAACCTGGTTTTTCGATTCGATAAACCTGGTTTATCACTTTTCTGATGATAAACTTGGTTTATCAAATAGATAAACTTGGTTTATCGAATTGATAAACCTGGTTTATCGATTTGATAAACCAAGTTTATCAAAAAACTTGGCTTATCGGTCGATAAACTTGGTTTATCGACGCCAAATGCCCAATATTTCGATAAACTTGGTTTATCGACCGATAAACCAGGTTTATCGGTCGATAAACCAAGTTTTTTGGTGGATAAACCAGGTTTATCGGTCGATAAACCAGGTTTTTCGGTCGATAAACCAGGTTTATCGGTCGATAAACCAGGTTTATCGGTCGATAAACCAGGTTTATCGACCGATAAACCTGGTTTATCGATTGATAAACCAAGTTTTTCGAATTATTGGGCATTTGGCTTGCCATACACGTGTCTGGTACCTGGGATGTCAGAATTTTCCCGAAACTTTCAAGTGCAGTTATAAGAACTTTTACGCAGCTATTTTTGCAGGATCATTCCCATCGTAGTGTCAGCGATCTTTTTTTAATGTATGGAAAAATATTACAGTCGAAACTACTCGCAAAATTCCGCCCGAACAAACAAAATATACATCCCACAAAATAGTTAAAAAACCCCTCGTATCAAAGTACGCTGATCCAGTCAAAGGTCACAATATTCCTATGTATGCTGCATAGTTTGTTTGGAAGAGTCCAAACTGTAAATATTTTCTACAGTACTACACGTGTTGCATGTACGGACTGATTGCGGCGTGTTCGTACATGTTTGCATACACTCATGTTGTCAACAGAATTAACGTAAAGCTTCCCCAACGAAAAAATTACGAAGCTGTAATAAACCCTATGGCCTATGGAATCACATACGTAGTACAGTATGTGTACCAACACTGAACTTCTAACGAATGTATTTGCGAAAATGTTACGTTATTTTCTGTTTGTGGAACTTTACTCTGTGAGATAGTCTCAGATAGATCATCCTACAGTAAGTCTGAATATCATGAAAAATTAGTTTACTTGTAAGGTCTCGGAATAAACTTGCATGCAGTAACCAATTCTGTAGAAAAAACTTTCGTGTCACTGATACGGCTCATGAGCTAGCTCTGTACATATTCAGCCATTTACGCCCCATGTGTACTTTCGCAGTCGATCACCAGTCTGTGCCGAGTCCACTGTGTACGCAGTAGGCCTACATTGAAGTATCCCACTGCGTATGCAAAATGCAGAAATAATTCATACAGCATGCCTATATACTCGTAGCATTGTGATGAACAGCTCAGTATTGTGCTACGAAGGTCACAAGAGGTGAACCTAGACCTACGTAAGCTAGGCCAAAGATTCGTTGATAACTTGACTCTATAGGTATCGGTTTTTAAAAACACTCGTATCGGTTATGAGTCACTGCTGTTAAATATCGATATTTGTGTTCAGTGTCGCTATTTTAGAAGACTCGGTATCCAAGTGAATAGTAGAATATCGATATTATTACTATATATAGACTTTACTATATATCGATATTTTTGAAAACGCATATCAACGATATTACTAAGGAGCAAATATCGACTAATATCGATAATATCGATATACCGCTACACCTTACTCATTAGTTCCTGAACTCATTAGTTTCATATATGTGAATTTGGTAGCTAGATGATCAAACTGCACAGTGCGAGTGTACACAGTCTTAGGGATTGTCTCATAAATACTGTTCTGACAGGCTACGTAGGTTTGTATTAATGTTGTAGGTTTGTAAGGGCATTTCTACTTTGTGAGAGAATTACCTTGTAACTGTTGAAATTTTGGCACAGATTTTAAGACAGCCAAATAAATTTTGTGGAAACAAATTGCATGAGGAACATGTCCCACGCACAGGCTAAACTTAAACAGTCTGGTGCATCCCTTTCCCCCTTTGTAATTAGCTATATTAGGGTACAAGTATAGAATACTGAGTCATGAAAGTGCATTACTCACACAGCTGCAGTAAGAATGAGCACTATTCAGAGTATTCACCCCTATTTTGGGGTTTAACGGTTACACATTTACAGGCTGTGGTCAGCCTCACATGGGCATCAATCAAGGCTGATCAATGCTTAGGGCTGATATTTAAAATTTTCTAGATAGCTGCTCCAGTAAGTTTTTTTTTTCCGACACCCAAGATGAAACTGAAGAATAGTTAATCTCAACATTTAGCGTTGATTTCAGTTTGTCTTTTAAGTTGCATTTAGGCCTATATCCTGTCCATAAATATAGATGCACCTTGGCCTATAGCCTATTCGGTAATATATAAGTTCATGAGAAGCAGGTCAAACTTACAACAAAGATTGCATTATTGCAGGTGGAATGACATTGTAGAACTGCAGTATGTTTTGTACTACTGTATGTTTTGGACAAAGGCTTCATGCTAGGGCTGTCATGTTTAAACGTTTAAATGGTTAAACGATCGGTCGGCTGTTTAAACAGCGTCTAATTCTACTAAATGTTTAAACTGATTTCCCTTTCTAAAGAACAAAAGTTTAGCACTTTTCTTTCTCCCATGTTTCTTTTGATGTCTCTCATTTAACAACTATGTTTATTTGCCCATTCAGCGACGAAATAAAGCTTTGAAAATAAACTGTCGGTGACTCTCCATTCATAGCATATAATTCCGTGATTGAATTGATTTTTACCTACTAATTCCCCTTAACAAAATGCAGTGCCTTTATCTCGTTCGAAGCAGTAGCCCAGATCTGCTTATTAGTACTTGTACACAATATACGGCTTAACCACGATTCACACTTTCTCACTTTAGACCATAATCATATCCCAAGTCGCTCACAGAACGACAGAACGAATGGTAAAACAGAAATACTTAGAATCCCGCATGTATCTCTCACCCTCCTACCTTGCTTTACCTATGAATGAATAGAGTGTGTAGGCTTACACGTGTTTGTTTTGAGTGCTTCGTATAGCAGTACGTAATTTATGTACGCACTGTATATCCATACGTAAATATCCGTTCGATGCATGCCAGCTGTGTACAAATCATATAAATGGAGCTTGTGCTGGTAGCTTGTGCTGGTAGCTTGCGCGGGTATGGTCCGTCTGGGAACGAGTCAATTGAATTAGTGTGTAAAACTTTCCTGTACAGCTCATCGGACCAGGGTTATGATTCAGACATCGATACTGTGCAAATCATAAAAGTACAAGGCACACTTAAATTCACACAAATTAACATGCATGTTTTACATAAAAGTAACCACCGAAAAACTACTGCAACCTACAATGTAACAACTGGTAATTTAGCGGTACAAGCAGCGATTGAAAAATGCTGTAATTTTCCGTACCATGCCCAGTGTTGTTGCAATGTACGTCAGCTTCTGTACAGAGTAGGTGCGTAGCCTAAAGTCTTAGTGTTTGCATGGACCTATACAGATGCTCTGACTCTACTTAGTCAAGGTAACGCCTACCGCGAGGTAACATTTACATTTTGCCTTTCACTTATACCTCGACAGGGAAAAGGCAAAAATATAAACTTTACCTTGTGGCAGGCGTTACCCTGACTAAGACTCTACCGTGCTTTCATCGTGTTTCACTTGGACTTCTGTACGGTACTGTACATGCAGAGCACTGACATGGCCTTATGACTAAGAACTAAGAAGTACCGGTGTTTGCATACATTTCGGCCCTATATCAAATCTGTAGTAGCTCGATGATTAAATGTACGATTAATGACTGCAGATTTGACACTTAGTTTTGTTCATTGGTAAATTTGGGTGAATTAAAAAGTAAGTCGGTCAAATTATCGCCAGATCTCAATGTACAAGTGCTGAAAGCTTGTGCATATTGGGAATGTTGTTCATAGTCAATAAGGCCAGGAATGCATTACACTGATAATTCGGAATATGGACACCGTTTAAACGGTAAACGAAAGTTTATTCCGACTGTTTAAACGTTTATGACATTAAATGGAAATTGACAGCCCCACTTCATGCATATTCATAAATTTCTCTTAATTAATTACCTTAATCTGACAGGTGAGGGCAAGTTGTAGACCCTACAACTGGATCTGTTCTGTTCATCCATCAGGAACCATGATTTGGGGTAGGTTAAGTCACTTTGTTATGTGCATGTTATGAATTTGATTTTAAAATTCAGATGATTGCCATCATTTGAAAAAAAAAAACAGATTTTGTTTTTCATTCACTTTGTCATTTTCAGTCATAACCATGTTTGAAATAGTTAAGCTCCAAAATGGAAACTTTGCCAGCTTTGTTTTACCGTAAACTTCTGTTGAGAAGAATGGGAAATATCAAAAGGTAAATTAACTTATCTCAAACATTTAAAATTCTGCCCAACTAAGCCAACTAGTTTTACTTTTAGTCCCTTGTCCAATTTTGAAAAGAAAAAAATCAGAATCTTATGCCTTCCAGACAAAGTACTGGATTTAATTTCTAAAGGCCATATACTGCTGAATTCACTAGGTGTTTTTAAACCTGCTTTTTGACCGGTATGCATTTGCAGGGTTTGAAATTAGGGGTTGCCCTCCTACCAAATGGTATTAAAAACAGTGGCAGACTGGCTAAAACAACTTTCTTACTACTGTACAGTGTTCTCCCCTAGCTGTTTTGTCTGGGGGCTCCGCCCGTACAAAGTCTGCCACACTACTTTAGCGCCCGGACAAAACTTTGCCGCCCGCACAGAAAATTGACCCGCCTGGTCAAGAAGTTGGCTGTACACTCAATCACAAACACCACAACTTAGTCATTTGACTGCCTTTTATATTTGATTTCAAATACTCATGAGAAATGTATAATAAAACATCGGAGATGCAAACCCAGCTCATTTGCACCTGAGCTCTTATATCATTCACTGTCCACTTACTGCATTTCTTTCATATGTTTCCACATTAGGAATCTGTTACCATCAAACTCATACACTAAACGAAACCATCCAATTCAACTGTCCCCTAGGTTTCCCGATTTTCACCTGAAATTTCCAGTTAAGTGAACTACTTTATTATTGAAAATTTAGAAAGGTTATTGAAAATTTAGAAAATGCAATTTGCAAACAAAAAAATGACCACAAAATGCCCAGATCTGAACACATAGGGAAGGCTAAGAACAAGGCCATAGATTGTACCATTTGGGATCTAAGCCCTCGTAAATTGTCAAAAATTTTCCCAAAGGGGAGAAGGAAACCCCCTCCCCTTAGACCCCCTCCCCCAGGATGGCAATCACAAGAGCCCCCAGACAGAAAACAGACCAGCGGAGATTGAAAACTTTGGATTCTGTGTTTACAAGAATTAGGTATAGAAAAACAAGTGTCAATTACAGTGGAAGTTAATCTAAATTATAAAGTTTCTAGTTGAAAAACACAACTCCTCATATGGGAGCACAATTTTTTGTAAGGTTTCTCTTTGGCATAGATGTGAGGACTACCGGAAAGGGCTGCAGCCTACCCAAATGTTTGGTTTACTTAGTCTGAGTGGCAAGGGAAAATTATAAGTGAAATGCCTGCATTTGGACATCACATTCCACTGATCTGTACAAATCATCATTGACCAGTTAGAATGGAATTTTTGAAGCTGTTGTTTGAATTTACAGTACCAGTGTACATGTCAATCAGAGTGCAGCGAACCAATTGTGAATGTTTGTAAATGAATGAATTAAGTGAATGTTTGTACATTACAGTACTAGTGATGATCATGATATAAAAGCAGTGTTAGGGGTGGCTACAAAATTTTGAGTGATAGGTAGGAATTGATGCAAATTGCTTTGTAAAAAAAAGTTGTGGGTTGGTATTTTATGCAGTATCCAAAACTTTATTGTTCATCTACATGTTTATTTGACTGTAACATTCCAGTGATTTGTTCTAATCATAAATAAAAGTCAGTGTGAAATGGGGTATTATAAAGTCACATTCCCTATCATTTGACTTTCCCACTCACCAAGTTTTAATGCAGGGGTTCCCTACTGAGGCTACTGTACCTTTTCTTTTTGGTTTCGATGAAAGAGAAACCTATGCGGTCATGATGGCGTGTGTGTGTATGTATGTGTGTTTGTTTGTGACGCTTAGCTTGTGTGCACGATATCTCAAGAAGAGAAACTCCGACAGTTTTCAAACTTGGTACATAGATGCCCCATAATAAGAGGAAGAACCGTATCGTTTTTGGTGGGGGTCAAGGGTCATCTGGGGTCACCGGGGGTCAAAACCTGAAAACCTTGTGTGCACAATATCTCAAGGTAGGAAGCTTGGATGAATTTCATACTTAGTGTAAAGATGTGTTATGATAAGAGGAAGAACCCTATAATTTTTGGAGGTCAAAGGTCATCTGGGTTCAAAACCTGAAAACCTTGTGTGCACGATATCTCAAGGTAGGAAGCTTGGATGAATTTCATACTTAGTGTGTAGATGTGTTATGGTAAGAGGAAGAACCCTATCGTTTTTGGTGGAGGTCAAAGGTCATCTGGGGTCACCGAGGGTCAAAACCTGAAAACCTTGTGTGCACGATATCTCAAGGTAGGAAGCTTGGATGAATTTCATACTTAGTGTGTAGATGTGTTAACTATGGTAAGAGGAAGAACCCTATTGTTTTTGGTGGAGGTCAGAGGTCACTGGGGTCAAACACTGCAAACCTTGTTAACACAATATCGCCAGGTAGGAAGCTTGAATAGATTTCATACTCAGTATGTGGATGCGTTGTAGTGAAAATATGAATGCTTTCGTTTTTGGTGGAGGTCAAAGGTCATCTGGGGTCACAGGGGTCAAAAAGCAAAATTTTAAGAATTCCCAAGATCATCTCATGGGTTCACCAGAAGTCAAAATGCAAATTTTCCCAAGAATTCCCAAGATCAAATGTGAACCTAGAATTATTTTTCCAACATGTTAAGATAGCACTTGACCAGTGACTGAAAGATACATCATGGCGTTATTTGGAATAGAACATGTATCATCGAAACCTCAATGCATTTTTGCATTCTGGTTAATACCAAAATCTACCTGTACAGTTTCTGTTGCCAATCACCAGTCTGCAGAGTCCTGCCAGTCAAATTGGGAGCCCTGTCTTTACAGCCTTCTAGTTGTGAATATACACACAACCAAAACATATAAATCCTGATAGTCTTGTGATCGATCACAAGATCTTGTGAGTTATTGGTAGGAATAGGGTTCACCTAACAACCTGTATTTTTTCTTGCGTTCCTTCAAACATTAATAAGTTCTTTTTAATGCTAGATGTTGTCAATGTTTCTTCTGATATTCTTGAGAGTCTGCCAAAGTTTTTATGTACTTATAAGTTTCAGAGGATGTGAAACAATTTATGTTTGTTGTATGTTGGTTTTAGTGTTCAGTCCGATAAATGTTAATAATGTAAATTTCTTTACTTCTTTTAAGTGGGGAAAAGGATTTTAAAATGGTAAAATTCTAGGGCATGGTTTATCTATGTTCATGGCAAACCTGGGTGTTAATGCACAAAGACCAGTACAGGGGTACATACTGTACATCAGAAAGTGTGTATCACCCATATGGTTGCATCCTTGCTTTGCTGGGAGATTGGGAGGATAGATTGTTAACTTTGAGATGTTTCTTCTCATGTGCTTTTATTGGATTGTTCTTCCATTAGAAAAATATACTCTGCTGAAATGAATAACAGCTGGTGGTTATTTTCTACACAGGCATTCGGCTGGAACCAGGGAAGATCCATCATGAAAATGTCAGTAAAGACGTTCATATTACAATGGCTGCTATGGAATCATGGGACAGTGGTAGGTAACTGTGCAATGGACGGGCAAAACTCAGTTGATGGTGTGTCTCTGTATGTAAAGTGTGCATTCAACTTCAGACGTTAAATGTCATTTTATCTGTTTTCGAAAGATTAGGAGTAGTTTTCACAACAGGGATAAGTAATGGTGCCTTAAATGTTTTGGTTTATACTCCTAACTCGAAAACTTGTAGTTTCTCTGCCAATAACTGGGGCAAAAGTCATGATGTGATGTTTGCATAGGCCCTAATGTGCTGTTGCTATGTTGCCGTAAACAGAGCCAAATTAATGGCTTCAGACCAAACCACCAGACATCATTCTCCTTTAATTTAATTTCTATGGTCACAGACCACTTTAGAATGTACTGAGAGGGCTTGAAATCTGTGTATTGTAGTAGTAAGGATAAATTGGTGGGTTTTGGAAGAGGGAGCAGTAGTAAATGCTTGGTGGTTTTCAAAGCACTAATCGGTTGAGTTGGGAGATGGAGACAGGAATGTGGAAGGCCTCCAAAAGGAAGGGATTTTTTTAATTGTTATTGTAGATATTTATGCAAAATTGCATGGAAGTTATGGTTTCTGTTCAATGTAACTGGTTCCTTTCCCCTCCCACAGGGATCTGTGGTACCATAGTGCCATAGAAGTCATTTGAAAAGAAAAGGGGACCTGCTGTATATTTTGAAGTTGCTTACAGTATCTTAAATCATGAAAATATTATCATGCTTAATGGTTCTTCAGTAGAATGGTTAATGCTAACACATTTTTCTACTAAGTCATTAATTTCCGTACTATACTTTAAAATTATTGTTAACTACATAGTGGCAGTCAATCAGTTTAGTAACACCTTGCTATGAGCAATACCCACGAGCCTGTTGTCCTGACGCTCTGTCTCACATGCTGTGGCTTTTGTACAGTAGCTTGATAATAGTTCTCCATCCTTTAATGCCTCAGTGTTTCCTATGTTTTTTGGAATAGCAATTTGCCCTTACCTCCTCTGTTCTACAACCCCACAGGGCCATAAAGTATAGATAACCATCCTTGGGAAGGATTTAAAGGGACGTTCTTACTAGTTAAATGTTGCAAGTTTGTGGAAGAAGTTTCAGTTACAGTCTTTCATCCACCATCCTTTTGTGGAGCATTTTACAATGAACTTCTTATTTTTGAGGGTAGGGGAAGATGTTCTGGGAGTCATTACATGATTCTTTGTTAGATAATGGTTTACATCATACATTGCTCTGATGGTATCTCTTCAAACTTAATACCTGGTGCGTAAGAACATTCATGCTTTTCTGTTGGGAGAAACTTGTAGAATTGGTGTTAACATTTTACTTTCTTTGTTCTTTCGATACAGCAGACAACATCAGCACCAAGTCTCTGGTATTTCTCCAGGTCCAGCAGTCAGAATTTCTTTTGTGTACATTGAACGGTGTTCTCCTACAACAACATCTAGACATGAAGCTCTCACAAGGAGAGAAACTAATATTTTCTGTTCGAGGAAAAAGTAAGTGAATTAAGTTCACTTGGTTTCCTTTTATGATACAGTTTCTTATGGACAATGATATAAAAGTGAGGAACATCTGAAAAAATATAAATCTTGTACAATACAGATATGCTAAAAAGAAAAAAACAGAGAGAAATAGATTGCAAAAAATGAAGAATATTAATCACATGCAAATTTTTACTTGAACAAAAGTATCAATGCTAGAACTGAATCTAAAATGAAAATGCCTTCAATGCTGTACAAACCTTTCCAGGGAAATTATGTCTTTTATATTTAAGGTTAAGTAAATTTCATATTGATTAGTGAATTTTGATATCCAGATACTTACCACACACATAGTTCCCAGGCTTGGAGAAAATGATTTGTTCTAGTCCCTTGACACAAGGTTCGCAAATGCTTGAAACTGTCTGTTCCTTCATACTGGCCTAGCCTATTTTCTTTGCTCCCTGCTCCCACTCCTTTTTCTTCGAAGTCCTCCATTTTCTTTGCAGACCCCCATTTTCTTTGCAGACCCAACCATGGTACCCACTGTGCAGTCTAGGTAATCGTAAAATTGTGTTTGAAACAAAGGATTACCCTTTTGTATTCACATGTTATCATTCAGTTGATTCCTATTACATGTAATCAGAGTAACTTCACTGGGGAGGATCCATATGTGTTCTAAACTGACCCTTACCACTACCACCACCCCAATTTTTCATTTCAAAAATTTTACCATGTCTTCTTGAAATTTAGGCATTCAGTTCTGACATTTTTATTGGCATTTGTTACTAATGAGAATGCAGGAAATGTCCTTGCCCTGGTTATGATTGTATGGCCCTCAGGATTTGGGAAAAAGGATAAAAGGGCTTCTGTTTTCAAAATTATTGTGGGGAGGTTCCACACATCTTTGCTGTAAATGCAACTTTTGTGCTCCTTTGTTAAGGTTTTCCCTTTCAAAGTGGGCCCCTTATTCTCCAAACCCCGGATATGTCCCTGCTCAATGTTTTTTTTTGTTTACTTTAGATAGTGTATACCTGACAGGTTATTCTGAGGATAGTAAAATGGAGGAGGAAGGTTCATGGGAAGAAAACTGGATGCATGAAGATGGATCAGAGGCAGGTATGTACTGTACCCTCTAAGATCCTTTTGTTAGTTTGTAACTTTGTATAACATTAAAAATGTCTGTACTCTCTACATTGAGTGAGAAAGTTAAGGTTCTCAAGATTGAGCAAGGTGAACTCTTATTCCAGTTCTATTCAGTCAATCTTTTTTAAAATAACTTTCAATATGTATGGTGCATAAGCTGGGTCTAAAAATTCTTACTGAAAAAAAAACAGGATAGAAAGATGATTCATAACAGATTTTGTTCACTAAAAAGCTAAGTTGGCCAAAAAATACCATATTTGTTCAAAGGATGAAAACTGCTCTTTATATACATTTTATTTGAGCGTGCTTTGAATAGTTTTACCTGCCTCCCAATCAAACAAATTGTTACATGTGTAAAATCTATGGATTGTCCTGCAAGAATCTTCATCTTACCATCATCGTAAAGGAATGTGTACATTAATGATATTTCAGATGGAGGTGATGTAGTTTGGAGGGATAAAACTGAGAGTTCAAGAGAAGGTCAGAGTGAAGCTAACAGCTTTCATGATGAAGAAACACAGAGTGAAAAAATAGTACCTGGTGAGTGTACATCTAAGTGTATATTTTGACCCGCTGGCATGTGCAGTCACATTGGGGCAGTAAATGTCCCGTATTTCATACAGAAGGTCACATTTATGGTGTTCTCTCAGTATAGCGTACATTTTTCATGCATGAAAGTACCATGCAATGATTGTATTGTTTAAGAAAGTGTTGTGTGCTGGTGACATACAAGAAGTTGGTACAGTGTATCATAAGTAAGTAATGCATCATTTAACTGTGTACTTTTTGCATGTTTTGGGAAGTACGGAGAACTTGATAAACAGCAAATCTAAATTTAAGGATTTTATTTACATTGTTGTTTAATGATACATCATTTTCTTTGAACAATGAGGTATTATGGGTGAATATTTAGCAAACCCACTTCTTATGAAATATGCTTGGGTGCAACAAGATTTGAAATATCTTCCACCCAACAGCCTGGGGCAAGAAATAAACCACTTGGGCAAGTGTATTGCTCAATATCATAGTCTGCAGGGCAAGCACCTTCAAAGTCTTCCCTCAAAGGAGTTCAAATGCTATTAAACAGATTACAATTGTACTAGGAGATATTCATGTGGACAAGTAAATTTAGAGCACAGCTAGCCCAATGGACAAGGAATGAATAAGAATTTGTCGAAGCCTGGGGTACAAACAGTAATCTCCCACGTCTGGCTTATAATGAAGATCCTATAATATGGATGAAGGAGTCCCAAAGGTGAACACAAACTTTCTTGTTATCTGCTTGAGGAGGATTCATCCATTATTGTAACTTTGCTAAAATTTATCTACCTGTGCCCATGTATTACAGAAATCTGTTTGGTTTCATGCATGGATACATGTCTTACTACTCATACAGAATTTTGTGGTATAACTTAAACCTCTTCATATATTTCTGCAGTAGCTTCTCCCTGGTCGCTTGAAAAATTACAAAAATATTACTACCACTTTTAAAGCTTTTATACATGTTGCTGCTAGATTGAAAAAGGTGATTTAAGTTTGACTCACAATACAAATGGCTGTAAAGCATTACCTTTACCATTGCCCTATTGCAGCATTTACATGGATCTCAGTACATGGGGTTGTGTGTAATGTGCGTCGGTTGGGGTTTTGATACCCAAACCGTCCAATCAGTGTGGACACAACCACGACTACCTGAAACCAACAAAGTATTGTGCTCAACCCACCCCTAGACAAAACTGTCATCTTTTTGGTGATTAGCCATACTGGTGAAGCTGTCAGACTGCCTGGGACCAATGCATAAAAACCCCTGAAGAAAGCTTTCATGGAATGAGTATAGGGACTGTAGTTGATAAGAGCTCTTCATGCAAATTAAAAAAGTAAAAAGTATACTCAGTAACAATCGGGGGAATTTACAGGGGTGAGGGCATCAGATAGCATTCACTCAGGTACAAAGAGACAAGAACCTACACACTTTTGGCATTACTGTTAGTGGGGGATGGTAACTGCGCCTTAGAAAAATGGATTTACACCAATCGTCAGTTTTTCTTGCGTCGGGGCAAAAACAGACAGACCACCTGAGACCAAAATGATGTCGGCTTCATGACAGGTCAGACCACCCAACCGGCGGCCTGAGATCACCAAGACTACCCAAAACCCACTTCACTTTTGGGTGGATTTGCTTTGGTCTTTGTTTTGGGCAGAGTGTATCTCCAGTCTGAACCAGTATTACATACCATAATTGGAAATGTTGAAGTAGTCTGCCAACCCAAATTTGTCATGTCAAAGTACTTAATTGTGTGGATTGTATTGTTTTCTTGCAGTGAACATAAAAAAAGAGATTGAAGATGAGGAGAGCATTGACGTACAGCCTTCTGAGAAGATTAACAGTCTGACACAGATGTCACAACATCAGCAAAGAACACAAGGTATTTTGCTTAGATTGGCATACATCTAAGGACACCAACCTTTAGGTCACAACTTACTGTATGGGTTGTGAAGATTTTCCGTAGGGTTGTAAGACTAAATGCTCCTTACAAAAAAAAGTTGCACAAAACGAGAATAATGGTTTCTGCTGGTATGTTAAAATATCTTTATAAATAATTTGATGTTCACTATGGCACAGGGTACTCTATTCTGTAAGGATTCAGGTTCTCTGTGGAATTGGACCCAAACCCACAGGCAGCACTAACATTATATGGTGTGCAGAGCCTATATATCATAAAAAGACAAGGTATTGCACTTCAAAGCATTCTGGCACCAGCTCTGTCTAACTGAATCCTGATTTTTATGCCGTAACCTTAATTTTACCTCTTTCAAATAAAATCTTCCAATCATTTTTTGTGATCAGTTGAGTAGTATAGCGATTCATTTGGACCCCAAATGTCTTTAAAAAGAAATATCATCTTGGAGAGAAAGCCCGCTTAACAAGAGCCTGTTCAGTCATCCCTCAATGGTGATGTCACATTTTGTGTAGGGAATTTCCCTGTATGGAATCTGGTTGTCCCACTGAATGGTTTGGTCTCATGCAATGATCTAGTTATGTTGGAAAATTAAAAAAGTTCAACCATGTGTGTATCCCTATTGATGGTTGAACTTTTTGAACTTTCCAATGCAACTACATGATTGCAGTTATTCAGTGATGGTGGCATTGGTGAAAGGAGGAAAAGAAGGCACCAAAACAAGCAAAAGATATGGGTTAGGAATTTTCCGGGGGAAAACTGACCCAGGGAGTTGTCTGGGGGGAATTATCAGGGAGGGGGGAGAAGGGAGGAGGGACTTGTCCAGTCACAGATTTGACATGTGGTGAGGGTACTTTTTTAGGGAATAAACAGGAATAACTTTGGAGATGTTCAAGGTTGCTAGTCATCCTGAAAACAAGGTTGAACATGGAAAATGAGTTTTCATTTTTCCATGCAGTCAGGAGAATGATAAGGAAGTAGAGAAAATACAGCAAATCCTGGGAAAGTTATGGAATTAGATAAACTCAAAATAGAAAGTAGTCAGTCTTTTACATTTTGTCTCATATGCAAACAAAATATCCATTGGATGGTTGGCAATGCTGGCTCTGTAGTCAAAATATTTATCCTGAAATTTTTAACTTCATTGGGAAAAACTAGGGAAAAATCAGAGAATTTTGTTGCCACAAAATGGCAGGAAGCCTGATGTTTGTTCTTTGTTTGGATGCAGATATGTTTAGTCCGTATGCTGAGGTAGAAGACAATGATGCATTGAATATGGAAGATACAGAGATAAACAATCAAAGTATAGCTGGCAGTTCCACAATTGTTTCACCATCTAGAAGATTGGCACAGAACAGAAATTGCAGCTTCTCTCCCCTTCCAGGTAGGCTCTGCACCACAACTGAACATCATGTATTGTATTTTAAGCTAAGTTGCTCAGTTTTGATTTCGTTACTCAGAACCAGTAGAAATGAAATGGTTTCTACCACAGCTGTCATAATTTTGGTCAGAAATCTCAAGAACTGACAAGATTTCTAGTGTTGAGCCGATAACAGTGATATCGGAACTTGCCAATAACCCGATAAGTCAAACTTGATATCGGTCCGATACCAATACCGATAACAAAGTAAAACGTTAAGTCAAGCTACGTTTGCTACAGTAGTCCCATGAGGCCATGTGCTTACATCGCTAATGGAATGTACAAACGATAGCTCGCACTTAAAAATCAACATCAAGTGATAGGCATAACAGTATAAGCTGCCATCCTATCTACCAAATACCTGCTGAGTTTCTACTTCACTTCAACTACCCCATAGCTAAGCTTAACACATTGTTAAAATCCTGCCAAAACAGTTAAACACCAGTACAACTTACTTACTGTATCATTCCGTAATTCCCAAGGCAGCGCAAAATACGACAGCACACTGTACTGTTTAATCTGCATGCTTATGTACGTGATTTTTATTGTAAAAATACAACATAGGGCCTATGCTACAGTGCATTAAAAATGACACTGGCCTTGTGCTGTGTATGTTACGTGTGCCATGGCCCTGCACTATACAGTACCATATGCTGTATGTACAGTAGTTCAAGTCTGAGCATGCCTTTGCAGTAAACATTCTTGCATATATAATTAGTTACCACAAGCATCGCACATTGTGTGGCAGTTCGTGAAACCACGATGCTCACACATACATTGCACTGTAGAATGTGTGTACTGAGATAAGAACCCACACAGTAAGTGCTGTAGCTACCTGATTTCTTTGTTTTGCGTGAGGCAACATACCAAACACCCATGCGGACCGCGGGAAAGTTATACAGAAATGTACGTAGAAAGATTTCAATTTTGGAAGTCATTTGAGTAATGATGAATTCTTCGGGAATCTTTCAAACGTTAACTGAAGTTTTTGGTGGGAGAAGTTAGAAATCGGTGCGAATTATACATTACATGGTAGGCCTATTTAAATGTTAGAAAAGATACGGTATGCTGTACAGTGTAGACTACACACGTTCCACAAATAACTTACACCTACAAAAGATCATGCGAAGCCGGCGTTTGAAAAGTGATCATGGCTTTTCCTCTGGCATTGTTTGTTAATGTTTAGGTAAAGGCCTAGCCTCGGGTTTTACTTTAGAAAAGGAGGGAAAAAATGGTCGGTTACAGGGTAAAATTTTGTACACTGAGACTTTCATAAAATTGGCAACAATGCAAGGGGACTTTAGAATATCGGTTGCCGTTATCGTCGGCAACTGCTGATTTTGCCGATATCGATATCCAACCGATAACGTCATTATTGGCTGATACCGATAACACCAACTGATAATCAGCTCAACACTAAGGATTTCCATATACTAATTAACTAATATTTGCTTAACTTGTTTAAACTAAGCTCATTCTTTTGGCAGCTTGCTTAACTTGTTTAAACTAAGCTCATTCTTTTGGCAGCTTGCTTAACTTGTTTAAACTAAGCTCATTCTTTTGGCAGCTTTTCAGATGAAATAATGAAGCAGAAATGGCAACAGTCATTTTGAAGTATTTTGAGAGCACAAAGGTCACCTACAGTGTATATGTTGGATGTTGCTTTGTGTCAGATACACACCTGTCAGTCACCTCTCACATAATCCAGTATTCAATCAAGTTTTCTTTACTATTTCTTTAAGTACAAGGAGTGCAGCCATCTGTTTCATCAGAAGAAGCTTCTTACAGCGTAGAGGTAGCACCTCTGAGATACCATTTCCAGAAACAGTTTCCCCCTCATGCAGGAAACCCGTGTGCACCATCAGGTATTACTGCTGCATTATCTTTGATATAAACCAGGTTTTCTCAGACAGCGGGGTGTGGGTTGCAAAATCCCGTCTGTTTGCTTGTGAAGTTAGAGGCAAAAATTTATCTTATCTGACACAGATGGAAATGTAGGACTGTAGTATACATTGCTTAGTGCTGAAACCTGTATGGATAAGTGCTAAATATAAATGGAACTTTCAGTTATTTACCAGTCAACATTGAAAGATGCCCTTTGGGTAGTTTCAGCACACAGAAGGTTGAGAAACCTTGACATAAACTACAGTATTCCTTGTAGAATTCATTAAGCATAACTTTGACTGGTCTAGGTTTGAACTCCTTAAAGGTCGTGTGACATCCCACCAAAAAGAGCTGTTTCACTTGTCAGTTAAAGAATTAAGTCCTCCAATCAAAGATCCGTTGGAATTATTTCAATATCTTTTACCATTCTCAAAATATATGTCTTCAGAGTTTGATGGTTTCTGAAGAAACTAATTGCTTATGCAAAAATAATGATGTGGAGTGTTGCACAGTGTTATGAGTTCTTTTGTTAACCCTATATAAATTATCTCTTAATTACTGATCATATAGACTACAGTCTGGTAAGTGATATCAATATTTTTCAAAGAAAAAATTTTAACTTTTATAATAAACCCCTCAGGGAATAACAATGCTACCCAGTGTCCTTGAAATTAAGCTCAAAACTGGCGTAGCTGCCCGAAAATTTGGTCACTGCAAAGAGAAGTCACGCACGGCTGCACGTGTCTGCCTTGGAGCGCAGCCCGCCCTCAAGCACGTCCTTCTACTCGGCTGCTTCGCAGGCAGCTTCACGGGCAGCTTCGCGGGCAGCTTCGCTGTCTGGGAAATTCCCTGCGGGGTCCTGTGCCAGTACCCCGTAAGGTATCAAGTGTGCGTATGGGTGTGTGCATGTGTGTATATGTGTGTTTGTGACATGTTGCTCGTAAACACGATATCTCGAGAAAGGAAACTCTGAACTCTGAACTCAAACTTCATACATAAATGCCCCATGTTGAGAGGAAGAACCCCATTTGTTTTCGGTGGAGGTCAAAGGTCATATGGGGTGGTCAAACACTGAAAACATTGTTAACATGATATCTCAAGACAGGCAGCTTTGATAGATTTCATACTTAGTATGTGGATGCATTACAGTGAGAAGATGAACCCTATTGTTTTTGGTGGAGGTCAAAGGTCATCTGGGGTCACCAGAGGACAAAAAGCAAAATTTCCTAAGAATTCCCAAGAGTGCCATCAAGGGTCACCAGAGGTCAAAATGCAAAATTTCCCAAGAATTCCCAAGATTTAAATAGGAACACAAAAGTGTATTTTTCCAACACATTAAGATAGCATTTGACCAGTGACTGAAAGAAATGGGACATGATGGCATTATTTGGAATAGAACATATATCATAGGAACCTCAATGCATTTCTGCATTCTGGTTAGCTCAAGAAGTTGAGCTGTTGTTGTGGCAATGCATCTGTCTGTTTGTCTGTATATCAGCATTGGTTAAAAGGCTGCTGTCTGCAGGTTCTTTGACTGTTCCTTGTAAAGTTGGTAAGATTGTAACACACAGTAAGGGCTTGATAATTATGGTAACAGGAGGTAGGTCAAAGGTCATTTGGGGTCGTGAGAGGTCAAAGAGTGAAATCATGTAAAAGCCTTCAACTCCTAGTGGTTATGTCGGAATGGTTGTAAAGTTGACAGGAGTGTGCAGTGAATGACGGGTCATCAAAATTGTTCTTGTGAAGTAGGTCAAAGGTCATTTGGGTCATACAGAGGACAAAATACAGTGTTCGACTGATCATCTGTTAGATAATCCGCATTGGGCCGATTATAGCACAATCCGTAAATAATCGGCGTTGGTAAAATTTTGTCATTCAACCGATTGCCACCACCAATTATTTGAAAACTGGAAACAGGGTTAAAATACACTTCCAAGTTTCTACAAAAAACTTAATAATTACCAAAAGCACACGTTTCTTTAAGTTTCCGCCCAAAATATCAGCACTGATACTCACAGAACTTGCAAACTTTAATGCTCTCCAAATGATAGCGATCATCGTAATTGTTGCCGTAAGTTATAGTGCAGCACAGGTCAGGTGTGTCAAAGGGCACACAGTATTACCCACAAGGTATGCATTCAACGGACCATGCCGCTCAAGTTTCAGTGCTAACCGTATCAACTGTACACATTTGGTGCACAATACTGTAGCAACTAGAAATTCGGAAACTCAAGGCTCATTATCTTGCATAAATTTTGCCACTTCCCACATTCCTTTTGTGAAGTTTTTAATTATCTATGATACGCACGTAGGCACGCCTCACCTGGTTCAAACAATAGGATGACGCTCTTTCTCTAGCCATATGTTTGTGAGGCAACGAACGAATAAACGGCAAGAATAAATATCTTCGATGTTTCTGTAGATCTACGTTACATCCTAGGTATGCTGCTATTGATAAATCTAAAACATCACCTTTATATTGCATGTGTTCTGCATTTGACCTCTGTTCACTGTTTGAATTATGTTCATACTGTGACAGAGATTACTCAAGAAAATTTTTCCACAATTAAAAAATGGAATTCGTGATACACAGGTGTAGTCACAAATCTTCTGAAATGTGATGGCTATTTTTGTAAGTTTGTAAGAACACTTTTACCGTTAATTTTTTGTCCTTCTTTTATGGTGGACATAAAGAAAAGTGAAACAGTCTGGAATCCATTTTACATGTTAAAATGGGGCATTGTCCTTGTTGCTTGACTCTCCTTTAAGCTTGGTAGAGTGGATGTGCTGACTTTAACTGAATGTTTTACTTTCTTATCACGTAAATTACATGACTACCTACGTAATTGCTTGAAATTATCTTCTACATACATAATAGATATACATTATTACTGACAAGATCATAAATTTTGTATGCTACAAGTGGTCAGGTCATTTATTTAACTGTGTAGCTGTTGGCATTTGTACACATGCATAGCACTGGGCCAGTGTTGTTTATGCTGAATTTATTTATCCTGCCTGTTACACACGTCAGCAAAGCAATCCCTACAATTGAAGCTGTAGGCTTGGATTAATAAGGTGCACACATTAATCATAAAAGTGACAAAAATGATTTTTCAAAGTATTGCACAAGATACTATTTTAAATTTAGTGAATCACCTTCCACATTTTATATCTCAGCAGGAAAACGTCCCTTGAAGATGTAAAATGGGCTAATACTGAGTTTTGATTTTCTACCTCCATACCATATATTTTTTGAACTTTCATACTTTAAGGTACCATCTAAGAGAAGGCAGGAACAGAAATTCATTTGCAAGTGCTATTGACAAATAATGTTATGTTGGTTCACAACAAAAATCCCTCCTCCTCCTGACCAAAAAAATGTTAATGTGTTTGACTTTTTCCTTTTCTAGCTGAAGCATCCCTTACCAACCATACAGCAATGATGAATAAATTAAAGATTCTTCAACAAAGTTTAAATCCAAACATTTTTCCAGCTGCCAGCAACCACTCATTTCTTTTTGCACCTCCTCGTTTATCCAGCCCTGTATTCTCTCGAAAACTAGCATCAGCTGCTCATGTCAGAAGGCCCAACAATTTACCTGCAGAGCGCCCCCTTTTTAAGTGTTCATTTTGTAAGAAGTCATTCAATCATAAGGGAATGTTTGAGGTACACATGGAAAGCCATCAGACAAAGAGATCACAATCTTCAGAGGAGTTTCTGTGCCGATACTGTGACAAAGTTTTTGTATCTAGACATCGTTTAAAGACTCATGAACATGGCCACGAAGGCATCAGGCCATATAAGTGCCAGATATGTGGAAAAGGATTCACACAGAGTGGCACGTGCCGAAGACATGAACGTATTCATGTTGGTTTCAAACCATTCAAGTGTCGTTTTTGCACCAAGACATTCCTACAAACCAAAGATTTGAAAAAGCATGAAGTTTATCATCTGAGGGAACTCATGACGAAGGAGGCATCCTGCCTCTGATGTTTTACATTGCACCATAAGTGAAAGAATATTTAATTTTTACCTGCCATGTTGATAGAATCAACTTTGATTTGAGGCTGAACTTTCATAGTCAAGTTATATTTTATTGTTCAGCTTTGTTTAGTTATCAAAGAGGCATAAATTTTGTAAAGAAATTTTAGGTATGGTATTTAGCAATGCTGTTTTTATATTGAATGAAGATTTTGCCTGAGATTAATATTTAATGATGCTGCAGTTGTAATTGTGGTACATTCAGTTGAATGCTAATTACAGTGATCATCACTGTTACAGATTTGTGGGATGTTGGTTGCTGTTGGATGGGCTGTCCACATAGCACCTAAGGTATGACTGATGGTAAACATGAAGTCTTATTTTTTTTTTGGTGGGGGGTGGGAAGAGGGGGTAGTAACTCTTAACAAGAAAAAACTCAAATTTTGTGCTTATACTTTTATATGCCATTCCTGGGTTCCTATTTCCATGCAATTAAAATAAGGACAATGAAATTTTCAACATTTTCAATGGCAGTTAAATCAGACAGTACTTTTTTTCAGTCTGCCAAAATATGACACCAGGGCCAGTTTAGCTCTCCACATGGAACTGCCCCTGCATTGTAAGCTCCTTCAAATTATAATAGCAGGAGGCATATCTTTGCTTGTACTTGCAATAATGATTTATAGTCAGTTTCCTTATCTGGAAAACTTTGTTGTAGAAATCAGTTTAATGCTTTGATACTTACCTTGAATGGCTTTTGAATCCAACTAGCCTAAAGGCAAGAAATTCACAGCCTAAAGGCAAGAAATTCAGACATATAAGTTTGAAGTAAAGGAAGGATTTAATTAAAAATGTATTTTTGGTATGTGAAACAAACTCCAAGCATTTTGGTGACATTTTCAGTTGATTCCAGTGTGTGTGGTTCTTGAGATATTTGAAAGTTCAACATTTGTAAGCTAAAATGAACTTAAAAGCAAGCAGAAGTGATGTCATCTCTTTTCATTGATGAGCAATGTTTTGCTTTCTTTGTTGTTCAATTTATTATTTTGTCCCAGACAAAGATAAGGATTTGAGTTTCCCATGGAGAATGTATAGTGTGTGGAATCCCCATGCCTCACATGCATTCACATTATAAAAATAAGAGATTTTGGAGGAGAGAATAGGTTGTAAAATCAAAGAAAAAAAGAGAAAGTGTTCATTAGCATAAGGTTATTATGTCACCTGTGTTTAATTTAAGTCCAATTTGGGTTGGAAATGTGGTAGCCTCAACTGCTAATATCTCGATAACCACACACAGGATTTGAATGCAAAGTTGACAAGAATGCTTAGAGTACCCTCCTTATATATCAAAACGAAATTTAAGCCCTATCCCTTCTTTTAAATATCAAATTAAAGGGACACTGGCATCACTCCAAAGCCTATTTTTTTTCAAGGTGCCAATGTGCCTTAAGTTTTGCAAGTAGAGAAGCTCTTGGAATAAATTATCATGTATTAACAACAGTTTAAATTAGTTCATTGCAGCATTACTCTTCAGTATTATGTGAACATGCAACTTGCTTTTTGCTTTTATAAAGGGTTGTTGACCAAGCCAGTAGTAATTTTGTTGTTATCATAATATGCTTCCTTACTACATAAGATATCTGAACAGATCATAATAAAATTCTGCCAACACTATTTTTCATGACTGTGGTCATTACTATGACTTTTGCAATGTGTAAAACATTCACTCCTAAACAACCAAGTGTAGGGAGAGAAGATATAAATTTCGTACAGTGTGGTTATGGTCAGCTTTGTAGAGCAAACAGGAATGGAAATATTTTACTGGGCAGTCAGAGCTGTGCGTGAGCATCGACTTATACTATAAGTGCCACCAGGGGTGCCCAACCTTTTTTGACCCAAGATCTACTTTTCAAGTAGCCAACCTCCCGAGATCTACCAGTCCAGTGTCAGTCCAGTGTCAAACCCACACACACACACACACACACACACAGCTTTAATTTTTTCTTTCATTTTTCCTACACCCCTTGCGGTTGACTTGAGATCAGGTTGGGCACTTCTGTACTAGACAAACCACCCAGCACTATTATATTGAAGCAGCTATGGGATTGAATGGGTCACATGACATCCCATTGATTTAAGTTGTGGTGCAGTAAAGACTTGTTGGAATTTGATGGAAACATCTGAATGTATGTCTTCTCGACCCTACTGTGTGTTCACAATACAGTACGTTGGGACCTATGATTCTATAGTCATCACAGGTACTTATCTGCTAGACTGGACAATCTGCAGTAATGTTACATTTAGTCTCAGTCCAATCATTTATACTTGTTAGCTTTTGGTATAAAATATACAAGATGGTTAGAGCTATTCTCAAAGAAGAAACCTATTGACTTTTGATTATTTAAGAGAACGTTATGCTAGAGTCCAGAAGACTTGAGTAGGAGGACCAGTTTAATGAGGTGATTGCTTTCTTTATGTGTTTAAGAAGTGCATCTTTTGCATTGATGTGATTTATCTAGTGAAGTATCGGCCAAGAAGTCTATGTGTGTAAAAAGCCACAGCATCCAAAACTGTGCAAACTGTTTCAATCAATTTTATTTTTAGGCCCTCTCCCGATACTGATTGTGATAAGCACATCACACAGTACTTTTCGGTCAAAAAGTTGTCATGGCAATTCATCAGTCTCTGTCTGTCTGTCTGTCTGTCTGTCTGTCTGTCTGTCTGTCTGTCGTCTGTCTGTCAGTCAGTCAGCAATGGTTAAATGACTGCTGTCTGCAAGTTATCTGAATTTTTATGCTAAAAGTTGGTAAAATTATAACACATATCAAGGGCTTGATAATTGTGGTATCAGGAAGTAGGTCAAAGATTATATGGGGTCACAGAGAGATCAAACAGTGTAATTATGAAATAGGTTTCTTATCCAAGGGTTGTGTCTGAATCATTAATCTGCCCATAGTGTTAAGTAGATAATGGATCACTATAGTTGTACTTTGTGTTGGTATTAAATGTCATTTGGGGTCACCTTTGGTCAAATGTTGAAATCCATGCCAAAGCTTGTCGCCAGTATCATGCATAGTAATAAGTGGGTGGGGCTAAATTTAAAAATGTTAAAATGGCAATTTCTTCGAATCAGGATGGCCACTTAGTCTCATATGTCGCTTGTGTATGTCGATAGTCAGAGGAAGTAGCTTTTTGGGAACAGTTGACCCAACCCTCACATGATATCATGTAGGATAAATGTCTTCTCAAGACTTCTAACTCTAACCTTATATCATGCCTCCTCCTTCTCCTCACAAGCCTCGTGATATGAGATATCCTGAAGGATAATGTCTTCTCGAGACAAGAAGTGACAAAATACAAAAAAAAAAAAAAAAAAATGTGAAGATATGGTGGAACAGCTTTAAAGCATGCTACAATGTACAGTTTTTCAAAAGATCGTCCCAACTGGGTTAACAGTTCATCATCTTCATTAATATTCATGAGTGGGCGCGGTCATTTTTCAAAATGGCTGAAAAATACCTGTGTACAAGCAAACTCCTAGTAGGAAAGGTCTGCTGTACACTATACTTTGTAGGCATGATGTCCATGGTGTGAAGTTGTGCTCTACTGCTTGTATAGCCAATACTGTGTTGCGTGGGCGGGCTAAACTTAAAAATCTTAAAATGGCAATATCTCCCAATCCGGGTGGATTGTTAGCCTCATATCTGGCAAGGGGTATGCAAATAGGCAGAGGTAATAACTTTTTTGGTAACAGTTCATCATCTTCAGAAATATTCATGAGTAGGCGGGGCCGCATTTGAAAATGACAGATGTTAATGTGTAAAAGCAACTAATAGTAGGAACAGTCAATTGTGCACTGCACTACACTTGTAGGTTTGTAGACTCTGGGGAACAGTTGTGGCTCAATTGCTTTTGGCACCAATATCATTCATGAATGAGTGGGCAGGACAAAAGTATTCCGTTTTTACCAAAAAATATTAACTCGGAGTTATTGTTATATGAGGGATCTTTTGCTGTGTCTAGAACATTTGAGGTAAAAGGTCATGTAAGGATCCATTGCAATTATAGTTCAGTTGCAAATTAGCAGAAGTCTTCTCTGTGTACACATAGTAACGGACCATTGTAAAAATTGATCAGTGTAAACTTTGAATAGTGGTTCCAGTATGATGCACAAGAACTTTTATTTAGACATACCTATTTTGTCTTTGACTATGGTAAACATTTTTAAAAATCATAAAATCAACATCAAATCAAGGAGTCTGCCCTCTTTATGGCAAACACCTGTTTGCATTTGTCCGAAAAATTTCATCAGCTTTGCAAAGCATGTGAAATTGTGTAGAATTAGTAGTACGTTTGTTACCAAAGAAGCACCTGCCCGAAACAGTACTATGCAGTTTTGGTTTACTGCATGTTGACTCTGGTGGTCACTGTAATTGCTAACTTCTTGATGTACTTTATCACACGATAACAATTCACAATTGCTTGAATTTTTACAAAATAAGATGACAACAGTTTATGTCATCATTACCATTGCAGACTTGTCTCATGTTTGCCAAAGTACTCTGACCCACAAATATCAGGGATGCTACCATAGGCGTTTAGAAGAAGGGGGGGGGGGTAAATGTCCCCCTCCCCAAAACTCAAGGTCGAAAAACCCGTATTTGTTACTTCTGTGAAAGATGTCAGAAACTTGGAGTAATATTGATTAAAAATTAATTAATTTAATTAAATTTCAATTAAAGTTACACAAAGTATCGCACCGAATTGCATATAAGGACCCTGAAATATTAAAAAAATTCCCCCTTCCCTTAGACCCCTTCCCAGGATAGCAGTCCAAAAGACCGTTCTGCCCCAGCTGAGAAGAGCTTCCTGCGTCTATGGATGGCAACGTGAATGCATTTTTAAATGTTGCGGATAGTCTGCTTTGAAAGGCCCAGCAATCTGGCCCAGACAATAATCCTCGCTGTTCAAGGCCATATCCTTTCACTATCGTGTATGAATAATTGGGCGGGAACAAAACTGAAGGCTAGTGCACAAGTAATCATTGACCAACTAGAACGAAGCTATTGTTCGAATAAACGTCAATCAAAGTGCATTCACGAATTGTATTAAGAGATATGGTCATATTCCTAAGTATGATTCGGGCGAGATTGCAGGAGCCTTTAAGCAGCTTTTGAAAACTAAAAGATAACGTCTATTGCGCGTTCTTAGGCCCGCAAATGCTGATATAGCTTAATATAGACGGTACTGTTGTCGTACTTAATAGTATAAGGCGGGGGTGGGGAACCTCAGGCCTGCGGACCGTATGCGGCCCGCGAGACCATTTCATCCGGCCCGCGAGGTAGTTCATAAATGTAAATTCAGAATCACTTTGAAGGTAATTGATATTAATCTTTCAGCCCATGGTGCCTATCGTTTCTCCTGCTTTTACGACTTTTCGCCCATTTCACGTAAAACTGCTGCGAAACACTACCAGTTTATTGCTTAAAACCTTAGTATCCACAATTTGTAACATCCACACCGTTTCGTTAGACACGAACCAGCTGCAGAATCGTTGTACATTTGGTGGTGCCGGAAGTTTTGCGTGGAAAGTTACATAATAATGGACAGAATTGCTCTAATAGGTGTATAGACCTATCTATTACATTGATTACTAAACTCGGTGGATACTGTATTTATCCCGGTAGGTTGGGTGGGGGGGGGGGGATAACTTGTCCCTACAAAGAGTGAATTAAACGTTAAAAAGTGAAATAAGTTGGTTTCAAGATACGAGTTTTCTCGGTGCACTTCGCGCTCACTTTGCATGTGAGTTCATTCATTACTACTATACTAAGTCAAATGGTCATATTGTGATACTTCTGGTCTGCGTAGCCTTTGGGATTTAATGTCATTTAAATATAGTGAATAAACTTCTGTTGCCTAAAAATGTGTATAAACTCCAGAGCCCCGAGGGGCTTCTACCCACCAGGGCCTGTTAAGGGCCTCTTGGCCTGCGCTCCATAGGAAGACTTGTAGCGCCCTCACTTCTACGGTCCGCGAGCGGCTTATGACTATCAAAACGGCCCGCCAGAGGAAAAAGGTTCCCCACCCCTGGTATAAGGTTTAATAGGAAGCAAAGACAGTTCCAAAAGCATGCCATACACTCATTAGGGTAAAACCGCACAGTCAGTTGTGCAGTTAACATGTTAGACACTTCAATTCTGTCCAGTCCAGTGATCATTCAAGTTCATGACTCTTCGTTTTCGCACATTGAAGGGCTTTGAAGTTTGAAAGAAAAGTAGGATTTTGAAAAAGAAACTTGCATTTTCAAAACACAAATTTGGATATCAATCAACGAATTTGCACCTAAAAACAATTATTTGTAAATTACTATATTGGTACCACGTATTAGCATTCCCCTTACCCGGCCTTCAGAAACAATGCAGAATAAAGGAATTCTGACTTCAAGAACGAATTTGTACCTTTCATCATGGGCGTAGATCCGGGGGGGGGGGGATGGGGGAATATATCCCCCCAACATTTGACTAGGGGGGATGGCCCATGTAATCATCCCCCCCCCCCCAATGTTACAGTCTACAGATACGTGTATTCTTGAAAGTACATCTTGTTTCTTCAATCTCTGCTTCATTTTCTGTCACAATGTTTCTCAAACTATCAGAATTTTAGCAAATGCTTCGCAAACTATCAAAATTGCCTCAAACCTTACGTCAGTGCTATTCTTATTTTCAATATCTTTCGATAGCAACTTTCGGAAAAGCACATCATCAAAAAGTTGAAAGTTTACGAATTAAGAGGTAAAAGATTGGCATATGGCAGTGGCATGTGGGTTTGTTGGGCTTTTGAAAGTGTCTCGATGCAGAGTCTGAATGCAGGTTTTGTCATGGAATTCTTATTTAATGAAAAATTTCGGTGCGCTTCTGGCGCATTCGTCACGGTTTGCACTCCATGTCATGACCATTTTTAAGGTAATAATACATGAAACTATTCTGTTCACAATACTTTCCGATGAAAAGAGATATATCTCCAAACAGCTGTGGGGGCCTCATATCAACATGGGATCTTTCAATCTAATATGTAGCATGATGTGGAAGGTTGAAAGTACGTATCTGCCGTTATACATTTTTCAAATATTTTTATCAAGTGCTTTGCTCGCAGCCATTATCGGTATACATGTTGATTGTTAATACACTTAACGACGAAAACAGCATTCTGAAACGCGCTTATTAGTCCTTCATCCCCTTTCCTACACCTAACAGTGAGGTCTAATATCACCTCCCTGCACCTATACTCTCCTTCCCTCACATGTCCCATTGCTGGAAGCTGTTCGTATGGATTTTCGTTCAAAATTAGTCAAAATACGATAGTTGTGAAGTGTGCGGTGTCATATATTGCTCTATATTATCATTTGGATGTCAGGTAGTACGCATTATGTTTTTAGAACTGATCACATATGGAGTTACTAGTGAGTTTCGTGATCCGAATATGCTTCAACATGCCCTCATTCCTCATGTCTAAAAGCCTTTGTCCATCAACCGTCTTTTCCCTCAAAATAACTGTGGAGCTGAGGCAGTCGTTTTATTGGTTAGGCTAGAGACTAGTTGCGATGTCTGTCATTGCTCAACCTTCCAATTTTCTAGCAGACGAGGTTCTCTTCTTGATTTTTTTTCCATTATTCATTCACTTCTTCTCATTGATAGCAAAACTTTCTGAGATTTTACCGAAGAAACAAACATCGTTTTTTTGAGCCTTGTATTAACCTTGCTATACTCGAGAGTATTGTAATCTTGTACTGTCTTAGACAAGAAAATGAAAGAATGAGGGCAAAATTTTGAGGGCAATTTTTTAAGTCAAATAAAAAAGTCTTTGACAATAAAAGACATTCTCATAGACTACATTTTGACAGCTACTTTTCCACACACTCATTACCAAGAGGAATGCAAAATCATTTAAGTTTGTACTAATACACTGTAACGCAGTCTCACATCAGCTGTAGGATACTGTAATTCATGAAAACAGTAATTCATTGTCGATACTTATGCAATGTCCATGTTTTAATCTTCCTCTTCTGTTTAGGCATAGCCCGTGTGACATAGAAATCTGAAGAAGGCTGAATATTTATGAAGATTAACATGAGATACCCTTACGTGGTACTAATGGTATACCAGGAAGTTTCCAGCTCCCTGGGTATACATAGTAGTGAATAGATTCCCATGGTGCGCCTTGTCGGGTATCTTTCCTTTTAAAAGTAAATTCTAGGTTTGCAAAGTCTTTCTCGGTGGATTTAGTTCTTTATTGTTTTCCTTTGAAAACATTTCAGAATTTGCACTTTACATCTAGTCTGTGCCGGACTGAGATTATGATCGGCCATTCTACCGATTTTGGACTCAAAATATAAAGAATAAGTTAAAAGTTTTGTGCATTAATTAGATGATTGCTTAGTGTATGTAAGGAGGGTACCCCCTATGGGCTGGGGGTTGTAGAATATGCCTACGGTATTCCCCGCCTGTCGTAAGAGGCGACTAAAGGGGAGGACTTGCACTGCACTCGAACTGTATTTCAAACCAAACTTGAATCGTACTTATCTAGTTGACACTATATAACACATTCGTGTTGGTGTGTCGCTGAATCTCATCTAACTAACTTGTAAGGAGGGTAAGTGTGGGGAGTAAAAAACATCTATGGAAGAGCAGCAAGTGGGTATCGTAGAACAGGGGGAGTATAACTCTCCATATAGACCCTGCAGAGTATGTGGGCTATTTTTAAGCCCGTAGCCGAGCGGGTGGGGGCAGGGGTGGCGCCAGGATTTGCCCGACAAGGGGGCCAAGCTCCCCGACGGAGGGCTAGCAAACCAAAGCCCCGACAAACGCTTTGAGTTGGCAAAAGGATGAGGAACACAAAATATTTGACTTTTACTAAAAAAATTGAAAATCTGGGACTTTCATTATAAAATTGGGGTTTTTTAAGGAAATTTGAAAATTTTGGGTTTCTATTGAAGAATATGACCTTCCTAGGAGCAAAATCAAGCAGATCGTCGGGGCGACTGAAGGTCATTGGGATTACATTTTTATGGTACGGATTAAGGCTCCCCTACGAAATTGGAAAATTTCCCCGACGATGGGGGGACAGCCTTCCACGACGGGGGGCGGGGGCAATGGCCCCATTGGCGCCACCCTTGGAGTGGGAGCAGGGCGGCTCTCTGGAAAAATTTGCCCCATAGAATATTAAATAATTAGGCCTACTATTATCTTAAATGCATTTAACTCAAAAGCTATCTCGCTCCCTTCACCCTTCCTTGTCTGGATACGCGTCTTGCTATTTCTCACTGTATGTAAAAACCTGAAACTACTTCCAAAAGGAATTACGTGGTTTTTCGTTGGTGCAAGCATGTTCATATTACTCCCACAGTAATCGTATTCTCGTAATATTTGTGAGAAACATGGGTTGGCCAAAATATTAGTAGGCTGTGTAGCCCTTGAGTTGAACTCAACTTCTTAAGCACGGCATAATTTACGTCAGAGGCGGCAAACTCACAAAGGTCGTTTCTTCGCTTTTCGTCAAGGCTAAAGATTAGTGTAGCACAGAAATGAGCACGGCATAACGGCTGAGAGTTTAATAAGTCAGTCAAAGGGTAAAGGCTGAATTCAATTGCCCCAGTTTGAATTGAATTGCCCTAGTTTACATCACGAATGGTAGTTTTCACTCACATGATAATTACTGAACAAATAATTACTGAATGTTTTCCAGATAACTTCTTGGTTAAGTGTCTTTGATCGTCAAAATTTGTGTTGAAAACATTATTTGAGTTGGAATGATAAGGAGTATGAAAGGTTCAAGTGACTTTCAAAGTAACCTTGTAATCATAAGCCCTCGCATTCCTTTGGAATTGTAATTTCGCAGCACTAAGTTGTGGTTAGGAATACTATCATAAAGCGAGATTGCTTTTTCTAATCTTCAGTTTATAACCAATAACGAAGTAAGCACGTTGCAGTGACACATCCATGAATACTTAGTAAACGAGATCATTCCCACAGCGTTTTCCTACTCATCCAGGGTTGGGTGATTTTTTCTTAAGGACGAAAGTGGACAACTGCATTTTTGTTCCTGAAGCCTAACCTTGACCCGTAGTTGAGCATTATTTTTCATTTTCATTATTTCTATGGAAATTTCTTAAAACTACCCCTATTTATCCTGTTAAAAATTTCCGTTGGACGACTGGACCGTTGATAATGTTAACCAGTCAACGAATCCGTAAACGGATACAGGTATAGTAATGCGCCGTCTTGAGTAGACCTACATGGCCAACCTTTAAATAAGCTGGGAAATGGGGCAAGTAAATGAAGGATGTTGACCTGCGGACATACTTCATGTGTAGGAAGTAGAGCAGTATACCTACAGCCACCGATTGAACGCGTTAATCATGGCAGCAGTCTAACAAATTGTGATATGGCTTCAATAAAGTTGTCAACAATAAAGAGTAGGCCTATGCATGGGAAGATCGTAGCCAACGTTGGAGGGGCTAGGGGGTGGGCCCCCCTCTAGAAACAGTTTGGCTCTTAGAAAATTCGAAATTACTATTGCATTGTAGTATACCTAAGACGATATGTCGCCCTCTGAAAGCTATTTCGCCCCTTCAGTATCTTTTCTAATACGAGGGCGTGATTCAAGGGTCAATGCGTGGGAATCACGGGTGAATGCGTGCATGGGAATCAAAGACGAATGCGTGGGAATAAAGAAAAATGACGATTATAGCATAACTATGGTGGTGGCATTGAAGTTGCATTTATCGCATATCACTCGGTTATCACACAATTGGCGGTGCTGGTTTTACTCAAGGAATTTTTCTGTGATTAGTGGAAGAGTTGTAGCCCTCTGTCCTT
The DNA here is from genome assembly GCA_029531755.1 of Holothuria leucospilota. Classification (NCBI taxonomy): domain Eukaryota; kingdom Metazoa; phylum Echinodermata; class Holothuroidea; order Aspidochirotida; family Holothuriidae; genus Holothuria; species Holothuria leucospilota. The sequence continues at coordinate 12,533,731 of CM055969.1, read as the reverse complement.
ATACAAAAGCGAACGTGGCGTTTTCTGTTTAAGGTTTTCATCTCCAACAGTGGTAGCGCTAGCAAGGGGTATGGGGAACCCCCAACTTTCCTCTAGGTAGAATTTATGCTGTCTTGGACGATCCTACTTTACTCTAAAAAGTCACAATTGTTGTTGTGTAAATAGAAGTGATTTCGCATTTCTTTTAATTGGTGGCTTGCACCGTCAGTCACTTCCGATATAAAACAAAACAGGTTTGACCATATTATACATTACTGTGACAGATTTCAAGGGAGAAAATAATAAAGCGATCAACTTTTTCAACCAAATCCGTGTTGCTAACTTTCTCTTTAATAGGATCTGACCACGCTTCGCCTTCTTACCAGGGAGTTGTTATTTAGATAAATAACTCCCTGTTCTTACTACCTCCTGCGCCCGATGCCAAGGTCTCTGCAAAGACCCTTTTTAGAAACTTGAGTGCCCGGTAAACTGTGATAAATAGCGACCCCGATTATTTTTGGCGTCGGATACCCGCGGCCTTGCAGGAGTCACAACTACGAAGCAGTAACGTTTCTCTTATAACGCATGCCTACAAATGACGTCATGATTACCACAGGCACATTTAAGATCTACTACACCCCAAAACACCTTACCATACTTTTTATCACGTAATTGCCTACTTTACAGGCTTTTCTTCGACTGAGGTGCTGAAGTAGGTGCAACTTCAGCGGTCAAATGAAGTCAACTCTAATAATAAGAAGGAAAAACAAGAGGAATTTTTACAGTACACTTCCGAAGGAACGCAAATGCAAAACTCGAAGAGCATACTGAAAAAATATTTGTTGAAAAGTACCCCCAAAACCGCAACTCTAAGGCAAGTGTAGTCAATATTCACGACTCCTGGCCAGGAGGATCGCTTCTCGGACTTTTGGCGTAGCGCCATTGGAAAAGGAGAACTCCTTCGGCAGTAACGTTTGGTTTCGCCCTTTGGCTCTTCGCCAGAGAGCCAAGGGGACTTTGGAAAAAATATTAGCTTCTCGGTCTTTTGGCTAGATCATGTGTAGTATCTGTTCTTTTCAGCCAGTCTAGAACGGTACCACGCATGACAGACCCATGATGTAGAGGCCTGAGGGTCAAAAGTTTGGTCAGTTAAGTTTGGTGTCCCCCGAGGACGTAGCTCCTTTGTTGGTGAGCAAAACTCCTTCGGGAGTAACGTTTCCTCTTCGCCAGAGATTCGGGGGGACTTTGGAAAAAGAAGACTCTAGAATGGCTGAAATGGAACAGGATAGCCCTCCCGTTTCGACGCCGATACCCACATGTAGTGTTGCTTATTTAGTCCCATGGTATAATTGATCACTTTGTAACTTTATATGTGATCACTTTGTCTATTGCGACAAACTCAGTAAAAACAGTAGTGTGCGCAGTTAATACTTACCTAATCATGGTAGTAGGCTTACTAGGCTACACATATATCGTAGAATAAATAGTCTTGCATGCATTCCCTAAATCGTCTTCAGAAAAGTTTGGGAGCGTCCTGCATGATAAATGTAAGGCAAAGCCAGCGAAAAGTGTCTAAACTCAACTTTTAAACGTCTTGTCCTAGAAAAATTACGACACACCTCAATATTTTTTTTTGGGGGGGGGAGCATACCCCACTCCCACTCGGACCGGTTAGCACCCTTCACCTATACAGGGAACTTGAGATCAAATGATACAGTTTGTATCAACTTAAATATCGGATGGTAATCTATTTTGAGTACCGTATCATCACATTTAAAGTACTTAAGCACGTTCTCGCACTCGTCCTCGAATACATTTTCTGTACTCGTTCTCATGACTTTGCTCGTAATCAAACACTTTGTATACTGGTAGTCGTGCTCATGACTATGCACGGATACACATTATCGTACTCACGACTATGTACTCACTCTCGTAATCATGACTATGTACTCATTTTCGTACTCATGGTCGTGTACTCGTAAACGTACTCATGGCTGTGTACTCGTAAACGTGTTCATATCGGTGTACTCGTAATTGTACTCATGACTTCGTGCTCGTATTTGAACTCGAACTAAGGACTTCGTACTCTTACTTCCAATCGAGGCCTTGTACTCGGGAGTTTGTACTCGTCCTTCACGTATGGGACGTGTTTGTCCCCCCCCCCCCCCATAACTCGGCGCCACTGCAATGTCTCTAGAAGTGTTCCTTTCAAATGAACGTTTGCCTTAATTTTTTTAATTTTTTTTTAAATATTCTCACCTAACATTAACGAGAAAATGTAGCCTATGTTATATTAGATAACACTGGGTGTAATGTTGAGCGCACTACATCACAACCTTTAATATCAGAGGAAAGAAGATGTTCTTTTACTAAGTGTTCTATTTAATCATTCAAACAGTAGGGGAAGCCAAAAGCTTGGCCTTTAGATGGATTATGGATTATTGTTCAAGGTGCCTGTGTGCTCCACTGATTCACACGCAATATTCATCATGTAATAGGCTAAGTCAAAAGCTTTTAACAAAAGTGGTATCGGTAACAGTAACATATTCCTTTTTACAATCCTCAGACAGCCTTAGTAATTCAAATGCTTCGAAGCGAGTAATATTTGATAGTGATATAGGACCTGCATTACATATGGTGTTACAGAAAAGACAAAAGACGGCTGGCAAATACTCGGAAATGATTCTAACGCATGGTTGTCTTTACTCACATTATGGCCACAAGGCATACATTTAAGTAGTGATAAGAGGTAAGTTATTAACATAGATCTGTCCAACTTCATACAGCATCAATGCACAATTTCATCTTATAACTGGAATTCCGGAAGAGCAACACTATTGCTGTATTAAAACATGCTTGCCGTAATATTTTGAAAATCAAGCACGCACTTTTTGAACGAGCAGAGGAGAAAGTTGTTGATACTTCCATTAGAGCTAAGCCTCTTCAAACATTTATAAGTCTCCGATGAACCCATTTTACGTGGGCATTCTTAGGGGTAAAATGAAAGCATTCATAGGATAAGAGCTGGATATAGACTTTAAAAGCATTTCAAAGTATCTTACTTACATTAGGATCTCTTCGGTTGAGAAGAAATTCGAGACACTTGGTTTTTTTCTTTTTCTTTTTTAAATTTGCAACCGATTTATCATATTATATATTTTGACAAATGTTGAGTTTAAATGTCTTCTATACTCTACATGATACGTGTAAGCAGATGATGTTTAATAGTCAATGTTGGGTTTGAGGTACAGGGAAGTTTCATCCTTACGAGTTGTTTGATATTTTCCACTTTTACCAGGTAAAATGTTTTAAAAATTAAGAAAATAAACTCTGCAGATCGAAAACCTAGAGTTACCGATCTAAAGACACCCAAGTTTACCGGTCGAAACTCAAGCTTTCGATGTGATTTGCTGTAACGGTTGTAAAATTTACTTGTTTAATGTACTTGGTTTATCAACCCCAAAACATGAACTTTAAATCGAAAGATCTAACCTTTTGTAAAAAATCTGAAAATGCAAGTGTTTCATTTGAAAATGCTTTTTCAACTGATAAGTTTGGTAAACTTGGTTTTTCCAATTTAGTTGCCATAACTGTGTGTATTGCAGTGTTGTAACAATTGAAGTCACTGACTCGGACTCGAGTCGACTCGAGTCGCAAATTTGACTTGACTTGGTCATCAGCTAAAATCACTTGACTCGAGTCTGGAACCCCAAATGACTTGACTCGAGTCACCACCTTAAATGACTTGACTTTACTCGGATTCAAGCATGGCATGACTCGAGTCCGACTGAAGACTAGAGTCAGGGAGAATGACTCGAGTCTCCTGCTGCGACTCGAATCTGACGAGACTGGTGTTTGTAAACGTACGCTGGACTTTGCATATCGCGAGGGAAGATGTGGCCGCGCGCACCCCGTGCAGACCACTATGCCCTAGTGAAATAGATCGAAAATAAAATTTGTCTTCCTGTAAATGGTGGCCCCGTATGACTACTGACAATTTTGGACCAAAATGATCCCAGAAGACGTTTCGTAATGAAAGTATTTTGTTTCTGTAACATTTCATTCTAATATTACAAATAATCTGTGCGCAAAGCCCCTCCCCCTCATATCCAGTTACATTCTGCCTGCTTTAACACTCGTTTTAGATATGATGGCTTCATAATAGGGGATCCCATAGTTAGGCTGTTGTTCTGCCGGGTATAGGCGTGATCAAGTTATGGAGTAGCACAAAACTGAACGATGAGAAGTTCTATCCTCTTTTTTACTATTTGGAAGATTCTTAATTTAGACTCAACATCATGGTAAACATTTTGTAAGGCACGTAAACTGTCTCAATGCTGAGTTCAGAGGTTGTGAAAGGGGTCGTTCCCCCGCGACCAGTCGTTTGGCGTCTTAGTTTTGCTCTTCATCACCCCACCTACATTTTTTGGTTGGGAGAAAGCAAAACTCTCAGTTGGTGAATGCTTTTTGATTGACATTTAAGTCAATAGATGCAGAGTAGCTCACATTCCACAGCATACACAAAGCGGTTCTGATTACATATTATGGCCTTGTATGCCATCCAGAATATGACCTTAAGCAATGAACTAGGTTTGTGTCTGCACAAGGAGGGGTTCAAGACAGTTTTGGGACGGGCTAGGAGAAAGTTAGTCTGGAGAATTGAAAACTGTCTGGGATGAGGAGGGGGAAAACCCAGATTTTCTAACTTTCCTTAAGGAGAACCAAATATTTTAAATTTTTCTTCAACAAAAATTTTTTGCGCCCACAAAGTTTTGCGTCGGCATCTTTGCGGCAAACCGTGGCTTCTGGCGGTGTTTCGGGTTGCTGACTCTTAGGGGAGCTTGGTCCCCTCGTTGGGCATATTCTTTCACCATCCCTTGCTGAGTCTGCAAGCGGGTTTTACCATAATTTTCCTGCAAAACTTTGCGTGCAATTCTCGCAATCGAAGTTGCAGCACTTATGAACATTATCAGCACAAAATCCCAGTAACTATTCTAGCCAAAGCTAGTGTAGGTGAAGGCTCATAGATAGATGTCGGGCATCAAGAAGTTTTCATGTAGCACTCTAATACCTTGAGTAATACGAGTGATGTGATGACTACATGCATTTGAAGATAACTTTACTCGTACCGGAAATTTATTGAAAAATTTACTTTTTTTCTTCATGCAAAATTTCTTTCAAAGTAAAAATACGATAATTACCATCTGAATGGCAAACTGTTAAGAGCTTGGTGTGATCTCGCTGTCATCAGGGAGGTGTTAGGAAGGAGATACAACGACCAAATCTATCAGACAATATATATATATATATATATATATATATATATATATATATATATATATATATATATATATATATATATATATATATATATATATATATATATATATATTAAGAGTAAAGTAAATGGTGAAAGTCAACTATAAGCTAAGAAGATGGACGAAAAGCACCGGGCTTGGAAGCTTTCGGTTTTTAATCAACCTTCTTCAGCCGAACTGATAAAAAGCAAAAAAAAAAAAAAGAAAAAAAAGGGGTAAAAAGCAAAAAGCATGCTTTTTTATCAGTTTGGCTGAAGAAGGTTGATTAAAAACTGAAAGCTTCCAAGCCCGGTGCTTTTCGTCCATCTTTTTAGCTTGTAGTTGACTTTCACCATTTACTTTACTCTTATTATATTCATTCTCTGGTGATGTCTGTGAATCCTCTTTGGATCCTACTTGCTATTTTGAGAAATATTGTTGGTATACAACTTTTTCACTCCACTTATATATATATATAAATATATAATAGGGATTTAGGGATAATCAGTGATTACACCTTCCACAACCCCCAATTAATCTGACTGCCTAGCTTTTGCTTGTGAATCTTTGCTAGTGAATCTTTCTTATTGCTAGCCTTTTCTCAGTCATCTGTCGTTATACGCTGATGAAGAACACAGGTGTGTTCGAAAATTTCGTATCACTATATATTGTACATATTTGCTATATATTTGCAATAGATCGAATACGTGCTTCAAAATGTCAACCGGCCTGTTGGCCTTCTTAACGTCTACTGTATTTTTTGTATGGAGCACACGTGGATTCCATCACCCCAATATATAAATATATATATATATATATATATATATATATATATATATATATATATATATATATATATATATATATATATATATACTTAAAAGTGATTTAATTCTTTCAGGCACGGTATATGATTGACAGGTATTTTTGTTCTTATTGTCAAGTTCCTCTTTACAAAACCCTGTTAATGATAATCTTCCTTCTTTTCCACGTAATCCCAAGACAAAGGTCATTGTTTATACATGCTTTCAAGTGAGCTTTGTTTCCTTCAATCACCAAACTGTAATCAGGGCTTTTAGTAAAACGACTGGCAAAAAAGTTTGAATAGTGTGCTTTATTGTGTCCCCACTCTTTTGATAATTGATCTACTGAAAACATTTGTTCAATCCTTTACAATTCTCTCAGTTTTAGCAATTTTTTTTTTTTATCGTTAAGAAATATATTGAAAAAGTATGTTGTAACGGAATTCTTAGCACTTTAAATGACATGATATTAAATGTGACGAGTAACGACGAAAGGTTAAAATGTCACCGTTTTTTCACCGTTAAAGAAAAGTTAACGAGTTCAACGTAAGGAGCGTGTCTTCTCATTGTCATTTGGACAATGCAACATTGATACTAGTTGATCTGGGCATTGAGATAAGAATTTTGAGAAGAAAGGCAAGATTACTATCTGAAACAAACATTGCTTCAAAGAGTCTATAGACCGTCAGATCTCCTTTCTAAGATCTCGCTGCTGTCAATAAAGTCCCACTCAAAGCTCCAAACTAGTGTTCCCATTTTGTTAAGTTCGCGGACATTAGGGGAATTTCCCTCTGGGTCCTACCAAACTCACGGCCAAGCCTTTTCCCTATGGCAGTCGCTGGTCCCCTTGCAGTTCGTAAAGTAGTCAACTCTTCACCTGCACTTGCGGAGCTGTAAAAGATCATCGGCCTTGCTCCCTTCATTTTGGAGACTTTCTACGCCTCTGTTCTGCAAAAGGAGGGGAAGTTCCTATTAGAAGAGCGCATTTTTGCCCGCTTCCAGGGCGCATGTAACCAAATGATACGTTTGAGCTATCAGTGGTAGGCTTGAGATATCATCTCCTGTGGTTCCCACAAACTGTTATCACAAGGTGGCACTTACTGACTACCATCATAATCTTCGGCGCCCAGTATGCGGTACCAGTGCCCCCTATACCAGAATTTCTAGATACGGGCCTGAATATGCTTGTGCAAATCTGATGGGACTGGTTTAGTATTCAGTAAAGGCACGTAGATAGCAAGTCGCCGACAGCGCCCGAGCGGTCCGACACACGGTTCTTACAACGATCCATTGAAAATCTGGGGTGTTCAACCAGCACAGTGCCAGTCGATATTGATTTTCTTCTTACAGCAAAGCTTTAGGACCTAAAGTCCTCATTAACTGTCATAGTTTTTCTTTCCCAAATCTTACACTGACGTACGGTATGATGATGTGATATTGTAACTTGCGTTGACTATAGACACTAGTAACTGACTCGAGTTGACTCGACCAAAATGTCTGACTTGACTTGGCTGTTGTCTAGACTTGAAAATGTGCTCGACTGGACCGGACAATGTGCTCGACTTGACTTGAGCAATGTGGCGAATGACTTGACTTGTGATTCGACCACAGTTGACTTGACTTGTGACTCCACCTAAAGGTGACTCCTTACAACACTGGTGTATCGATCTCAGAAACTGAGTTTTGTCGATAATCTTTGTTTTTGATTGATTTACAGTCTTCGACTACATTGCTTTTTCGACACAAAAACTTGATTTTCGACCGACAAACATGGTTTTTGGACATATCATCATGTACTTCCGACCTCTAAATTGGTTCTTCTAACTGACTTGACATAACTGTGTATATCGGCAGAAGAAACTCATTTGACAAACTTGTTTATTTTTTTAGTTTTGGCTTTGGCTTTTTGACCGATAAATTTGGCTTCGACCATTCAACTTGGTGTTCCCATCATTAAACTTTTTGGACTTTTGACTGATAATGGGAACGAAACTTTCGACCGAAGAAGTTCAATTTGCTTGTTATTGAATATACACAATCTCTCTTTAAATAACAACCTTTCCATTTACACAATAAGTCTTAGTTTTGCTAACACCGTAGGTGTTACATACATCCATGCAGTTTTTTGCATACCCCCACCACTCTCCATCTTTTTTCAAAGTATTTTCATAATATTACGGTATCTTTTCTTTCGATTCAATCAAACGTTTTTGACGTGTTTGCAGCAACCAGCGACCTGGTTGTCCAATTGACATCAAGATTGCTTTTTCAGCGGAGATTGACATCCCTAGGACTATTTATATTAAGTAACTTCTCGTCTACCGTTCACTTAAGCGTCATAAATGCTCGAGAAGACAAATGAACAAACATAACACTATTTGTCAGTGGATTGAGTACATCGTCGAGACGTTGAGGGATTGGTTGGTTTAACTGAAGATACCAAAATTTTGAAAAGCCTAAAGGAATAATAAGAGAAACTTTAGGGTGGTGGTAGTTTTAAAGAAACGACATCAAACTCGTTCCTGCTTTTTGTCAAGCTTTCATTTGTCGATTTAGTATGAGAATTAAACATTAATCATTTATGTCAGAATGATGTTTTCTTTCTTCGGGTCCAACTTGATGGTGTTTTTGTACGTAGTGCTGCTATGTCAATTGTTAATTCCAAGATGTGTAAATGGGAATTCATGTGAGGATTATGGGAGAGGAAGTACATCAAAATCACCTTCAATCGGAGATGGCTTAAATTTTAATTCTGCTGGAATCATTTTGTTTTTCTTCGGATGTTTTGCACTTTTACTGGCATGGCTGTTTAATCTCATAAGATCATATGTGTACAAAGACAGGGTACGTACATTTTCCCTTTTTATGCTTTTAAAAACTTTGATTTTCTCACTTAACATGAAAATATAACAAAGATTTAATTTAGTGTCAGTTAAAGTGGACATGACACGGCCAAAGTAAAATTCTCAGTAAATAAAATTTGGGCACAGCTTGAAATAAACGAATGTTTTCCGGACTAAACTATGTCCATATATACCGGAATACGACTATGTGAATTCACAAGTACAGGCCAGGCACAACCCATCTGGAATCCGAAAATGAACAAGGTTGTGAGAACATCTCAAGACGTGACGTCATTGGCGGCACGGTAGAGGCAGCTCACCCATCGTGCCACACACCGAATCATGGGCATGCTAACGCGTGTTAGCAGGTACATCGTTGCAAACGCCTGTGCTACGATTCTAGAGCAGCGCGTGTGACCAGTGACCACATTGTGAATGATGCGTCGTTGCGCGGTGACTGCTTAGCATTCGCAATAACACCGTCACTGAACAGTACACAGAGTATAGGCGCGCTTGTTATGGACTGTCCATACATGTGCATAGCTCTTCTGTACAGCGCACCGGTCGCGTTCTATTTGTACAAATCAGAGCTGAGGTTTATGTAGGGAAGCTAAAACACGCGGGCATTATAGAGGGATTTCATGTGACGTCATGCTCAATGGATTCCCAGGCACTGAAAGGCAGAACACACACGCAGTAAGCGAATTTACAGCTCACGCGCACGGCATAACCATAGGTACTACTGTGACACAATGGAAGCGCGCCCGTCAAAACCAAAGAGACGTCCGATCTTGCCTTTCACAACCAAAGACACGCGCGATCACGTGACGTCGGTGAAACCCCTCTGTTGGCCAACGATGTGCCTCGAAGCTCTCAACACGGTCCTTGCTTTGTGCTCTGTATGTTGTGCGGGCAGAGAAATCCTAAGCTTAGGATTTCTCTGTGTGCAGGTATTGTGATGTAATCCTTTTCATGAAGTTGCTAAGATAACTTTACCTCAGGGCAATGATGTGCATGCTAACGTGCGTTAGCATGCACATCATTGCCTCAGGTTTACATTAGTTCCACATCTAGATACGTGTCCTGATATAGCGCAGTGCTTATGCCGCCAATTGCGTCATAAATGTCAGGTGACCTGTTGCGGCATGTTTCGAAATTGGATTGTTTGACGGTTTCTTCAAATTCTATTTGTGCCGCATTGCACCTGTTGTGACTGTGTGTGAATTGATATCTATACATTATTGTTTTCAATCTTGCATCACGCAAAACTTATTTTGGTCGTGTCATGTCCACTTTAAGTTCTACCTTGCATAAATCCGCAAAATAACAGAATGCGGAATACACAAGTTCAATGTACAGATACCAAATAACCCAAAGAACCCACTAACTTAGTGATTCCTTGGATTCCTTGCCGGGAAGAAATGCTTCGAAGCACTGAGGTTTATCCCTCAAAATTATCTTTCTTGAAACAGACATGTTTTACGATGTTTTCACGAATTGATCTCTGGTGACCTCACATGTCCTTTGACCTCCACCAAAAACAAAAAAATGTTTTTGTAATTCGTATTCTGAGATACCTCACTTTACAAGGTTTCCATAGTTTCTCACCGGTGACCTCAGATGACCTTTGAATGCTACCGAAAAGGACGGATGTATTTCTAAGTATAACGCAGCCACATTCCAAGTATGAAAAATTTTCTTCATGATTCTTAACTTGAGATATGGTGTTTCAGAGGTTTTCAGTTTTCGACCTCTGGTGACCTCAAATTATCTCTGACCTCCACCAAAACAATATCAAAAATCTGTATCCCAAGTATGATAAGTAACAGAAGACAGAGACTGAAAAATAAGGGCATGGATGTGATTCGCACCCCGACCGTCAGAATGGGAAACCATGCACTTTCCACTACACCATCGACATACAAGTTAATTCTGAATTATTTTTAATTATGAGTCACAACATCCTTCACACAAGTCCATCGCTAGGTAATTAAAGTTGGAATTACTTAAGAATTTACTGGAGTTATGCTTGTGAAAAGATGTAGGCTATATTGTTCTCTATAATCTTATCCTTGGAATGTTACAAGCACGAATCGACACACTTTGGAGGTACGGCGCACTGGCTTTTTCTTGAGATGTCTTGTTTACGAGCACAGTTTACAAGGTTTTTGTAGTTTCATGTGTAGTGACCTTAGATGACTTTGGACTACCAATAGGGATATTTCTCTTAATATGACAAATCTATGTATTAAATCTGACAAGTATCCATTATTCCTATCTTGAAATATAGTGTTTACAATGTTGTCGGTTTTTGACCTCTGTGACCCCAAATGACCTGTGACCTCCATCGAAAATAATAGGAACCTTCATTGCAATATCACAAATCTTTATACCCAGTATGAAAGTATTCATCACTTTTGTCTTGAGATAACGTGTGGTTCAAGCAGTTTACAGGTTTTTCGTAGTTTCTCCTCAGGTGACCTCATATGACTTTTGATCTCCACCGAAATCAATACGGTTCTTTCTCGTCATAAGACAAATCTATCTACCAATTATTTAAAGGGTTCATCATTCCCATCTTTTTGGTTTTTACCTCTGTGACCTCAAATGACCTTTGACCTCCACCAAAAACAATGGGTTTCTTGCTCTCAATGTGATAAATATATACACATTATTTAAGTGTCTTTCATTGTTATCTTGAGATACCGTGTTTACAAGCTAAGCGTCATAAAAACCCACACACACACGCACATGCACATGCACTGCCTAGCCTGATTGCAGAGATTCTGGTCAGGGGCGTAGCGAAGGTGTTATCTTTGGGGGGGGGGGTGTGGAGATTATGTTTTGCCGACGGATCTGGTAATACGTAGCGCGAAAACGAGCTTTGGCCGGTGGGGTCCTGGGCCCCGCCTAAGGACCCCTGGCTGGGTCCAGGGGGCGCAGCCCCGGAAGCTCTGAGGTTTAAGTATATCTCGGGGTGAAAAATTAAGTCTCAGGATGGACATATTTTTGTTCATAATGCATCATCAAATACAAACTAAATCCCACTAATTTTAATGTATTAGGCTATTCCTCTCGTCAGGCCGCTATAGTTTTATGCGGCTGGGATCCAGAAGTCCGCCCAGTGCTTTAGCCAGGACGTTTTCTCAATCGACATTTACTGATCTGTGGCCTGGGGGAGGGGTCTAAGGGGAGGGGGTGTCCCCCTCCCCTTTGGAAATTTTTGGAATTTGAAAGGTGCCTAGATCGCAAATGGTGCAATATTTGAGTGGATTTCTGCCCTAATGAGGAACCTCAAAATTTACACCCGGCGGGTATAAATTGCGTGTCAGATTTTTTTTGAGCGACATTTGTCGCCGTTTGTGGGACATTGTCTCACAAATAGGGGCTGGCTAAAACACTGGGCCGGTTCTAGGGCCCCTGGTGGGGGTCCGGGGGCTTCGCCCCCGTAAGCGCTGAGGTTTTAGCATAATCTCTCGGTAAAAAATTAAGTCTCATGCAGGACTGGTATATTTTGGTTCATAATGCATTATTCAATGCAAAGATTCCGGTTAATTCTTATGTGTTAGGCTATTCCTCCCGTCATGCCACTGTACTTTAGGTGCTGAACCTTTCGTTCAGACTTTAAACACTATGTGTTCAGCATTTGAACACTAGACGCGTCAGGCGTTCAAATAGGATAAGTGGATAGGCGTCCGGCGTTCAAAAAGGGAGAAAAGGTGTTCAGAATCTTAACACAAGCGTTCAAAATATGCTTTGAACGCCAGGTAGGATCTAAAGATGGGTTCTCTATCTGTTTCATTTCGGTTTTTAAAAGTTAAAAGCCTGAGATTGCAGTGAAGGCAAGACAAGCGCGGCACGCATTATTTTTTCCCCGGGATGTTTGTGGGTAAACCGGATCCTCAGAAGTTTGCAAAATGTGTTTGAAGTCACGGTTGGTGTTTAGAAAACGGGCTAAGGATACCCTCTCCATGGGTAATCGGGTGCTGCTCCCCATGGTGATGATTAAAGTGAGGAATAATGTGCAGAAAGTGGTTTTTCAAGAATGTCATATGACCCGAAGTAGTGCCCCTACACGGAAGCCGTTAATTTCCTTTCTTTTCCCGAGTTCCCGACGGACCCAGTCACTCGTCCAATTACACCGACGGCCGTTGATACGGCCGTATAAGGCCGTTACATACATAATCAATTTGCCGACGGGTTTTCAACTTGAATGGACCAATTAGATGAAGAGCCGAAAATCGAAATAGCCGATAACAGACTGGTTCTCTCTTTCTCTTTTTTCTTTTTATTCTCCGTCTTCTCTTTCCTTCCCTTCCTTTTCCTTTCTTTTTTCTTCTTCTCTCTTCTTTTCCTCCTCTCCTCTTTTCCTCTTCTTTTCCTTTCCCTCTCCTCTTTTTGCCGACAGACCGAAAATTTGCCGACGGGCGACCAAATATTGGGGGGGTGTGACACCCCCCACACCCCCGCTCGCTACGGCCCTGATTCTGGTTCCCTTCGGAAGGAATCAAAAAGCAATAGAATTCAAAAGGAGGGAGTTTTGATTCATATTAATGCTCTGGTGCTTTGTTAAAGTAGTAAAGAAAGTGACCATCAACTAAAAGGAAGATAAGTAGGAAAATAAGCATAATTTAAAGGAAGATAAATTTGAGAAAGAATTTACACCGAAAATGATGTTGGCCTATAGAAATGGTTAAGTTCGGTGGGCGTTCTCCATCTTTTAAACAAATCTCTGAACCTCCCAGGGTTCCCTATAGCCACACACTGCAATGCCCCGTCAACATGCTCAATCCGTGACTTGATGGTTTCGGCGGCCATCTCGTGTCGAGGTTCCGATCATGACCGCCTAGCTGCCGAAAACCGTCTAATCATGAAACTTGGAACCCTGTCCACACATGGTCTGAACGTTAGACTTGAACTGTTATAACTCAGCAATTCCTGCACAGTTTTTGCCTGTGGTAACCACTTAACACTGTCTGCTTTCCAAGCCGGTTTTACCGTGCCTAATTTTATTGTGTATTTTTTAAATTGTACGTTTGGCCGTGTCAACGGGGCCATTTTGGGGCAAAAATGTGATTTTCATGATTTTTGCTTATTTCATATTTTGGAAAAATTTACTATCAGAGAAATATAAATTGTAGCTGATTTCAACTTTTTTTGGCCAATATTAACAAAATACATTACAAAAAACAAAGAAAATAAAGACAATCTGGAGTGGAAAATGGCCGATATCTCGAAATAGTGTTCTAATGATGTACGATATTTCCAAAGTGGGAAATTCTCTCATAAAATTATAAAGAAAACATAATATTGGCTAAAAATTGTTGAGATGTAATGTTACACTTTAGCAATTAAGATATAGTGACCTTTATGGTACATACTACTTTGTTCTAAATTATACAAAACACACAATTTTGATGACTTTAGTCAAAAAATCAACTTGCGTAAATCTGATGTTTTTGTTCGCCCAACAAAGACTAGTACAGCGGCTAAGGAAAAATATAAGCTGATTTAAGATAACCATGGGCATCGATCATGGGGACAGGGGGACATGTTCCCCGATATTTTAGTGGGGGACATAATATCAAATGTCCCCAATATTTAGAGGGATGCAGAAAAAAATGTTGTTGCACACATTTTCGATATGAATAATTATGATATTAGCCTATTAATGGCAGCTGAGGAGAACTTTAGATCAGATATTTGTGATCTGTGTCCTCACCAAATCGCTTGGCTCCCGCAAGAGACCTATAAAGGTCCCCTGTACCCTGGTCGAAGGCGCATCGCGCTCACGCAAGCAAATGTCCCCCTTTCCAACTTAATTTTAACAGATCGCCCCCCTTAAAGGTAGCAATATCATACCCAAATAAAGTCCCACCTGACCGTGACACACTAAAGAGTTTACCAAAGTTAAGTGGCCTTTGCAACCTTGTAGAAGTTTTTGTCAGACACAAACAGTTCTTTGGCAAGACAGGCAACAAGATGGCCATTATCATAGTAGTTTCAATTTATCTTACAATGACCGAGACCATTTTTTATCCAGAAAGGCACAAACTTTTCTTATCCTCGAACGGACCAGGTCTTATTATCAATCAAAGATTGATATTCAGCTGCTGGCTTCTAAGCATGTAATTTCTTCAAATCGCTTCGACTGACTTTATTTTTGCAACATTAATGCGTCATTAACTCTTCTTGTATATTAAATTACAAAAGACCTCATCTCTATGGTAACATATCTAAAAAATTGCCCGAATTTGTAATCTTGTGGGAAATTTTGAAGGAGCACAAGTTAATGCCTTAGTAATCATACAAGATAGGGGTGTGCCATGTTGAGATTATAATAATTCCCATACTGCTTCTACACTGTCAATGCACTTATTCGGGTATTAATCACGTGTGATGAATGTATGATTTGTACTCCCAAATGATGAGAAAAATGTATAAACCACACAACTTTTACAGTTGCATGGAACCCACGGCCTGTCGATGTAATGATCGCCCACTTAGAGACATAGTTGGAGGTACCATTTCCATACGACATCCTATTCTGAAGTCTAAACGTGAAGTTTTTCCCACAATTGAGAATGGTACATTGGGCAATAATTTGTGATGTCAACTTGTAATGTTGAGATTAAAGTCTTTGTATTTTTTCACTTAATATCAGGGGTTTGGCTAGGATTTGCCCGACGGGGGGGGGGGGGGCAGCGACCCAAAACCCCGTCAAAAGCGATGAGTTGACAAAATAATGAGGAACACGAATATCGGCGCGCGAAGCGGGCCAAAAAAATTTTGTTTCACAAAAAATTGAAAATTCGGGAATTTAATTGAAGAAATTTTGAAAAATTTGGATTGACATGGAAGAAAATTTGAGAAATTTGGGCTTTTTAAGCACAATTGGAAAGTTGAGGTCTTTATTGAAGAATATGCCCTTCCTTGAAGCAAAATCAAGCAGATCGTCGAGCCGACTGAAGGTCATTGGGATTACATATTTAATCATAAGGACTCCCGACGAAATTGGGAATTTCCCCGACGGGAGCCAAACCTTCCCCGACGAGGGGTCATGGCCCCCTGCCCCCCTGGCTGGCGCCACCCTTGATTAATATTAAGGCCAGTGCACCCTGTGCCAAAGTGTCTTTTGTTACACAGTAGCTCGACTTTGATGAGATAAACTCTCCTTACATCAAAGTGTGCAAAAAAGTGATTTTGCTAAAGTCATTTCATATTTTAATTTCAAAAAGAAGCAAAATTAGTTGATATGAGTTGAACGAAGAAGGCATCACAAAGGTATTGTACAATTACTTTTTCCAAATTGGGGGAATAAATTTCAGAACTTTCTTTATCGGCAAGCGAATAAGATGTGAAGATTAGAGTTGGATGAGTGAGAACCATTTCTCACCCCTCCGAAAGATGCACCGATCCTTGTAATTCTGGATTTAAGGTACAGTTTTAAGTGATTAGTATAAATTGTAACTTGTCGTGTTATCGTTTTATTCAAAGTTTTGCATTTGTGTATGCACTAAGTTTGGTTTTTTCACTGACTTACTTCAAGCAAAAACATAACACTTAAATCATAGTCAGAACTTTTGAGATATTTGTTTGGCGCATTTTATTCAAAATATGCTTTTTGCTATTTTGATAACATTGTTTTCCTCCAAAATGACTTCGAGACAAGTCAATATCGATTCCAATCCAGTCAGTTTAAAGTGATTAGCATGTTTTATTACTTGACGTGTTTTTCAAAGTTCTGTATTTACATTTGCACTCAATTTGTTTCTTGTACTAGCTAACTTCCAGCAAAAGATAAAACGTACATCATTACATCATCTTGAGATGTTTGACATATTTTAAGCAAAAAAGCCTTTTATTTCGCTAGTTTTGGTATCATTGTTCTCCTCCAATGTAGGTATCGACATTTAAATCACACGTATATATGTTGTCTAGATGCTAAGATACTCTAGTTGATAGATTCCACGGCGGCCATTTTTAAATTCAAAACGGCGGCCAGTCACGTGATGATATAGCGATGGGTAACAAGTATAATATGAATCAACAAACTTGAAAGTACCTAACATTATTCATAATTTGGTTAAAAAGTTCCCAATTTTACCCTCAGCCGAATGAAATACATGTATGGAGGCCATTTTGATTTCAAAATGGTCGCTGTTTGATCCTCTTCCTACTGTCGGGTGATATTGGTAATCACAAAAATGGATTCTTTCATACTTCTAAGTTCTAATGTAGCCATTTGAATAACATTTGCGTGTTGTTTAGATGCTGAGATACCCTAGTAAATAGATTCCAATGGCGGCCATTTTTAATTCAAAATGGAGGCCGGTCACGTGATGGTAGCGATGGGTACCAAGCATAATATGAATCGGCGTATTTGAAAGTACCTATGAAGAAATTATCATGCTTTTGTCAAAAAGTGCACAATATTTTTTCCTTAGCCTCTGTACTAATCTTTGTTGGGCGAACAAAAACATCAGATTTACGCAAGTTGATTTTTTGACTAAAGTCATCAAAATTGTGTGTTTTGTATAATTTAGAACAAAGTAGTATGTACCATAAAGTTCACTATATCTTAATTGCTAAAGTGTAACATTACATCCCAATTTGTAGCCAATATTATGTTTTCTTTATAATTTTATGAGAGAATTTCCCACTTTGGAAATATCGTACATCATTAGAACACTATTTCGAGATATCGACCATTTTTTCACTCCAGATTGTCTTTATTTTCTTTGTTTTTTGTGATGTATTTTGTTAATATTGGCCAAAAAAGTTGAAATCAGCTACAATTTATATTTTTCTGATAGTAAATTTTTCCAAAATATGAAATAAGCAAAACTCATGAAAATCACATTTTTGCCCAAAAATGGCCAAAAATGACCCCAAAATGGTTTTCACACGAGTCAGCCCGCCTAACTTTATTCGTTACTATATGTAGATTGGATCTAGCATGGCTGACTGCTTGTACTAAAAAATGCCCATATAACTTTTTTAGGGATTTTTAGGACAATGGCTGGCCGTCTGAATGAAAGCTTAAACTCCTTTCAAATGGCGCTAGATGCGCCCTGAACAGACCACAAAAGTCACACTTTAACAAAGTTTTATAGCAGCCTAGCTTGGCATAAAGGCCGGAAGGATGGAACATGCCAAGTGACTTTTAACAGGATGCGAGGGAGGACGGATGATAATAAGGTAACAGGGGCTGGATGTGATATTTAAGAGTGGGAGGGGACAAACCAGGGCGGAATACCAAACTCCCCGAAGGCGAAGGGCAGTGCGTTCGGTTCAAAGGCCCTCCCTGTAGGGTCTCTGGTGGAGTCCAGGGGAAACTTCTCGGAAGGGGTCCGGGGAGAAACGCACCCAGAAGCCCTGAGGTATTTAAAGAAATAAAACCATTAGAATTAAACATCTGGCTTTTTGAAAAGTCAAGGATGTGCACTTAACAGATTACAAAATACACATTTTGACCAATTTAACTAAAGCCTTACTCAGAATATTAGGTCATTTTTTTAATGAAGGTGGTTAAGCTTATGGGTGGTTACAATGATTATGAAAAGTTTGTATGAAGCTATGAAACACACAAGATGTTCTCCAGTGAGTTATCACCAAACAATCTTTTAAGCGTGTGCGCGCAAAGCGCCGAAGAAAACAGCGTTGTCTAGGACATTGTATTGTACCTATATATTGTTTTTCTTTTTTGAAAGCAACATAATCCATTTCATAAAATATTCTCCTTCTAGCCGCCTATTCATTCTTTTATGTTTCATTTCTGTTGATGGTCTAACACAAGGACAATCAAAGTCTGAGGGTTACAGCCTGTATAACACTGTCAAAATCAAGGAGATCTCGTTATTGGTACCTAGCCTGGGTCGTCTGCAGTAAAAATGCCAGGGTAGCAATTTTCATTGGAGGCTTCATGTTCGTAAGCTGTGGCCGGCAAGAATTTTCTTTAATTTGATGGCTTTTGCAGCCATTCTGGACTGTCTCTAGAGAAAATCCTGCGTCCCCATGTGTAATTTGAAATGTCAATAAAATCTTATTCTTCTGATGATTGCAAATTAAGGACACGGTAGTAACCGTCGGCCAGTTTAATGACGATGGTGGTTTAGCTGATGGGGAAAGTGAACATGGGATAAAAGGAGTTTTGGAAGTAGTAAATTACTCAAGCTATCCTACAGGGGGTTGTAACCAAGACCATTTTACTAAAGGCAGCAGTTTTAATGAGTAATGAGACGCCTAATACGTTGAGATCACATAAAGTACCCCCGAAAATTGACTGAGAATTGCGATTTCCAAAATATGGGTACATTTCTGAATTGTGTAAGCAAAAACCATGGGCGTGTAATGACATATATTATAGTACTGTCAGTGTCCCTTAGTTTTTAATGCGCGTGCGCGCAAAGCGCACAAAGGAAAATCTTTTTGACATTTTTATTGCATTTGATGTTAATATTTCCCCTCATTTTACATTGCAAAATTCATCCATATTATTAAAATTCCCTTACAATTTCTCTGGTCTCGTTCATTTTTAAAATTATTTTTCTTACTTTTTTAAGGTCTGGAAAAAGTGGGGGGGGGGGTGGGGTGGGAGTGGAGGGCAAATATCCCCGTAATCCCGTCATGAGGGGTATAGCGTGGGGTTTTGAACACTATATCACTCAAACTGTCTTATGAAATAAATTAATAATGGGTGTAAGCGACATGTAGCATTTAAAGACATTTTAGCCATCTTTTTATACTTCATTTTACGTTGCAAAAGTTATCGATTACAACCTTTTAAGATACCCATCTTCTTTCTCTGGTCTCTCTCCCTTTCCTTCCCTTTTCTTTCCTTTCTTTTGCTTTCCTTTCATTTTTTCAGGCTTTATTCTTTGACTCCAGTCATATAGGGTTCTAATTCCCGAATCCTACCCCTGTTGCTTCGCCGAAACTGTCACACAGGAGTGTACCAAAGGTACATCTATGGTAGGGGTCCGGGGTCTGATCCTGCAAAAGGTTATCAAACGAGCCCTTACATACCCCTTGAAATGAATTTTCAGCCTCTTTATTTGCAGTAAATGTGTAGAATATTGTCTGCGGAAGAAGAGAGCTTGGGTCAATTATCAATCCGCTCTTGACCTAGTGCCTTTGAAAGAGAAAGTTGAAGATACAAAAATTTGCATTTTTTGCATTTCTCCAATTCTCTGGCGTTTTATTTTAATTGAAAATAACTTTGTCAACGTATAAATTTACTTCAAGTCCGCACCAAGAAGGCTTAACTACCGCATGCGGCCCTGAGGGTCGCTTTTAAGAATCACTGAATGTGATCTAATACTACCATCTGCTTATAATTTTTTCTTCATCTTAACACATTCTGTTTATATATATATATGTATACATCATCGAGCAACGAGCAAAGTACTTTTCTCTTGCCATTCTGAAAGGTTTTTCGACCTTTATCGATCTCTTAAAGTTTGCTGAATTGTTTATATCTAAGTTTGGCACGAACACTTAATGTAATGAGAAGGGTATTAAATCAAATATTCGACGATCGTGAGACTTTTGGCGATGGGCTATTGCAAGCCATATTAGCTTTTAAATTCGCATTAAAGATATCTGTAAATAGGGTTAGGTTTAGGGGTTAGGGTTACTGTTAGCCTGGCAGAAATCAAGCCATGGTTACCCCTTACCCTAACCCCTAACCCTATTTACAGATATCTTTAATTCTGTTTAGAGATATCTTGAATTGGAATTAAAAATATCTCTAAATAGAATTAAAGATATCTTTTATTCGAATTTAAGATATCTGTAATTCCATTTAGAGATATCTTAAATTCCAATTAAAGATATCTTTGATTCGATTTTAAGATATCTTCAACTAAAATTAAAGATATCTTATTATGAATTTCAGATGTCTTGAAGTAATTTGGGGATATCTGGTATATTTTTAAAGATATCTTAAATTCCAATTAAAAATATCTAGAATGCACATATATTTATGATATCTTTAAGAGAATTGGAGGTATCTGGATTGTTTTAAAGATATCTTTAAATTCATTTCAGATATCTGTAAATCTTTGCAGATATCTTTAAT
Organism: Holothuria leucospilota; assembly: GCA_029531755.1. NCBI lineage: Eukaryota > Metazoa > Echinodermata > Holothuroidea > Aspidochirotida > Holothuriidae > Holothuria > Holothuria leucospilota. The sequence goes on along the minus strand of CM055969.1, from coordinate 12,512,727 downwards.
TATTTAAAGATATCTGGAATTATTTGAAGATATCTCTAAACAATTGCAAATATCTTTAATTTAATTTTAGATATCTGTAATTAATTGCAGATATCTTTAATGATTGAAGATATCTAAAATTCGGGAATAAAAACTAATATGGCTTGCCATAATGGTCGTCATCTTAATTTGCATTAAATTATAGTAAAATTAAAATGTGAAAGGTTGATGATTAAACCTTTCAGAAATTATTGACGGATCAGAACCAAAAACAGGGGCCCACCAATTTAATTCTGAACACGAAGAACGGTCACGAATTATTCAGTCTCAAAGCTATTCCTTTAGACTTAAGCATATAGTACCACCCGCACCGGCGTCTCCAGAGCATTCTGAAGGGGAGGGTTGTGCCAAGTTTTGCCAACCAAAGGGATGAAAATGCCGACAGAACAAATGATGCTCGTAGCGCGAAGCAAGTAGCGTGCTCCAGGCGCCAGCCTTATGGTCCAAGTCGGGCCCAGAGGCAACGCCCAGATGGGGTCCAAGGGGTAAATCTCCCGAGAATTTTGGACATTTTCAAAATTATGAGCATAAGAATGAAGCATTTAACTATTTTCAAGGCGATGAATGGGCAATGAATAGACCATTGAAATCACGATTTGGACACTTTTTTATCATTTCTTGACTCGGACTAACAGCTGGTCGAGTTGTTGATGCAGGGAATTGTAATGAGGGGGGGGGGGTGGATGATTGTAGGGGTTGTATGTGGCTTTGGAACAGTATAATCTATCAAGCTGTTATACAGGAAGTGGGCCTTACTACGCCAAGTAGCAATGACGGATGCACGCAAAGGGCGCCTAAAAATATTGCATTTTCAAGACAGTTTAGAAGTACAGAGTCTAATACGTTGCATACCGGGCCTTTTCATGTACAAACGGTTAGCCTGTATTTTTAAGTACCAGGTTTAGTTGGGGAAAGTGGGGAGGGGGCATTTTACAGGGAAAAGGATACCGTACTCCACAACTATTTTTAAACTACTTTGAAAGCACTAGGCTGAAATGGTAATAGCAGTGGCGGATCCAGGAATTTTCATTGGAAAGTTATTCATGCTGTACATGCAGGACTAATGTCGATCTCTACCTCACTGCTGTTATGGACAAAAATCGTAATAATTGCTGATATTTGTGTGAATATTAGGCTTTCCGATGACTTAATACTCATGAAAAAACGATTCTTTCCTGTGCGTTTCTCGCTCACACTGTTAAGAGTGCATGTGAGGTGATCAATAAGACAGTGGTAGACACAAATGTACATTTCCTTCATAATTTGGTTGGGAACGTAATATCCTTGTTCAAATTTTCTGTAAAAATGGTCAACTGCAGAAATATTTGATAAAATTGGTGTACCCGAGACATAGTCCCCTCCAATAGTTTTGTTAGGGAGGGCAGAGTACCTTTGGTATTTTGGCAATACCCGCAATAGTTTGCTTATATTTGCATGTAGGTCCCATGTGGCATTATCCCTAGTATTTTTGTTGAAGGCGGAACGTCTTTCATCGCCTTCATTTTTTCAAACACCACAGTAGGCCTATGTAGCTCTTTTGACCCTGAAAGGCAAAGTTTTCGGCACGCTTCGCTTGCACTCATTACAGCATACATGTCTGGTGATTACTGAGAATCTTAGACATACAAGCAAATATTTTATTCAACTCCATAGTCAGGGTTTTCAAGTTAAAACACTTAACTGGGACGATATCCCCATACAATCACGGGAGTTTCCCCAGCGTTCTACAAACAATAGAACCCATAGGAGCACGAACCAGAATCTTGTCAAAGAAGTGACTAAATTTGATTTAACATGCACTAGGTTTGGTTAAAATTTCATTACCTCGGCTCTTTTTAGCTCAATCTAGTTCAATATTTGAACAGACTTCTGTTCGTGCTTATATTGATATGATTGTTTTCAACGTTTAATGGGGCGTTTCTTCATACTGATTTCAACCGTGACTATTGTGTTTTTAAACCCTTTGTTGGAGGGGGCGGGGGGGGGGGGTGAAGTCTACTAACACGAGAATTATGATGAAAATACGTGCTTTTGTTTCAAAAACTCAAGTGTGTCGTGTAGTATGCAACCTTCAAAATCACACTTTCTCATCAAATGCATGAATAACCGCGGCAATATAAGCCCACTAAACGTACAGTACTTCTGATGTATGCAGCTGCGTGACCCATATAGTGTTCTGATCGTTGTAATGAGAACGGTTTTTCAAAATAGTCTGCAGATTTTGACTGATTTTGCACCGTTTCTTTATATTTTGCCATTTATACACTACCATTTTCAGTTTCTACATAAACAACTTCATCCACGATTAGCATAGTTAGTGTATTGACAAATAAAGAAAAACATGAGGCCTTATGGGTTTCCCTTTTCTTGAACAGGTAATATATCACTTGGGTGGCTTTGTTGCAAATTGGTACTATCTTTGGAAAAGCTTTTAAACCAGGGAGTTGCTATTTGGATAGAAATACATCGCTTTGAAGTGAGGTTTGCAGCGCCAAGGCCACTCAGTAATCCGTCGCTTGTATCTGTCTTGACATTTCTGTAAGACTCTGGATTAGGAAGTTAATACAAAAGGGATTTGTCGTCTGCTTACATCTACAGTAAGACTGGGGCTTGCCTCCATTACCACAACTAACCAGTCGTCAGGGAAACAAAATATTATTACATCTTTCGACGCTCGGTGACGCACATAACAGTATATCACTTAGGTTTTATGTCGAAATATGGAAAAGAATCCTTATCTGGTCATTTCAGGAAACTTCGGGAAACTTTTCATATTGTTCTAACAAAAGTTAGACTTCTACCTTGTCAACTCATTTGCGTTAAGAAATCACAACTACTTAGTGCTATTTTGACTGTGGCATGGTCCACCTTCAATGGTGGCACCATGAGAACGGCACATGGCCTCCTGGAAGCTCTAGGGTAATTAAACTGGGGGCGTTAGTATATATGATGCTTTTAACTGACGTCTTAATAACACTTTAGGAGTCCACACCAAAAAGAGTAGTTTCACCAGGTTTCACTCATTTTGAACGAGAATCCAAATGTATAGCTACCAGTGGGGAATGATCGAAAGGGGAGTAAAAGTATAACAAAGTGGTATAAAGGATTAATAAGTTGTATGTTTCATAATGCCTGTTCTCTGAAATTGAACTCAATGACCCATAGGCGTAGGAAGCTTTTCGAGACGGGGGGGGGGGCTGAACCTTGTTTCGGATCGCCGTCCTAGGGGAGGGGGTCCTCCTCCCCCTCTGGAAAATTTTTGGGTATTTCATGAGGGTCCTCAGATGCAATTTGGTGCAACATTTTTGACAAACTTTAAGGAAAATTACTGCAAATTTTTAACATTTCTTACAGAAGAGCCAAATAAGGGGTTTTACCCTCAGATCTTGGGGGCGGAAGCATACTTCAGCCCCCACATTTTTGACTGATCGGCTAAACCCCCCCCTCAGTCCCCCGCTTCCTACGCCAGTGCAATGACCTTTGTATAAACTTGTGCTGAGTGATATACTTCAAATCATGAACATTGTGCTACAAATATTGCCCATAATACAAGATTACTATCGCGTCTTGATGCTAACCTGAGGTAAGGCTTTAAGTTTTCGGAAAATAGTTCTCGCCCGAATAATTCCGTGCACTATCGTCCAAATAATTGTCATCTGGCGTTGAGGTGTAAAGTGGGAAATTGCGCTCGAAGCGTGCCGAAATTTTGCATGAAAAGTGTTACAAAACCCGAAAAGTACCATGGAACAAATACGTTAGCAATGGTATCAAAATATAGAATCTGAAGGTTAGCCTCGCTCGGAGCGCCCTGAATTTTGAAGGTCGTGAAAGGATTTGTGATAGAAATGATTACAACAGATCCATCACTCAGTCGAAAACACACCTCATCTTACCCACTACAGGAATATATAATCTAAACGCCTTTGAGTTAATTAAAAAATATTAAAAAATCGCTTGGGCCACGCTCCCCCATTCCCCCCATGCCGACTCCTCTGCCCCTGTTCCTCACAAGGGGCCACCCCTAATCCCAAACGTTGTACATTGCATTAAATTGCACTCTAAAGCACAAATTTGTCACGCGATTCAGCAGCACGCACTGGAAACTAGCGGGATTGTAGCAAGTCATGACTCGAGTTGCTATCGCCCACTGACGATTTACTTGACTCATGTATGACTTTTCTAAGGATTCAATGACTAAACTCGAGCTCAAATGGGGTGTCCGAACATCTCTAGACACCATTATGATAGAAAGGGGTACTTCACTTTTCCCCTCAAACATGGGCGTCAATCCTGGGGGACAGGGGGACACATTCCCCCCACACATTTTGGAAATACACCCATTGACTTAAGATTTTTACACAGTAAATTTTGGACAGAAGAGGCCATGTCCCCCCACATCCGAGTAAAGATTGACGCTACTGCCTTCAAACCATGTTCAGATGCCACTCTATTCGTTTTGCCTTCCTTGTTTCTCTAATTTTCATCCCTCCTTCCCCATCTTTCCTGCATTTTGCCAACTGATGAAAAATTTTGTCGTCTCACCTTGGCACGATATCACAGCACCACTGTGAAAGACCATGCCAAACAAAAGGTTTTGAGGCACTAGAAAATTTCCCGGTGTTTATCACGAAGAGCGTTTTGCATGTCTGAGAAGTTTATTGTAGTGTAGTTCGGCCAAACGAATGTTTTTAAGTTTCATGTGTTTTTGACGGGTTTTCTCAAATATTGCGACATGAGTTGTCTACAGCCGACATACATTCCAATTTCTCCTCCCTGTGACTCATTGCCCAAACACAAACGTCTTTCCTTCTTGTTTTCTCTTTCTTCCTCCCTCCTCTTCTTTCCTTCTTTTTTCTCTCTTTCCTTTCCCTTCTTTCCTCTCTTCTTCCCTCTTTTTCTTCTCCCCCTTCGTTTAATTTTGCCGACTGGTGTAGAAATTTGCCGACTGTATCCGTGAATGGGGGCGTCACCCCCTCTAGCGACGGCCTTGAGTTGTTACTCAAGGCGCGATCGGCCCTGTAAATGAAATTGTGAAAAGTCGACCGTCACGTACGAAACGCGAGACATCTTCTGGGGGCTTATATGTCTCCGACTACAAACGCTGCAGAAAAATTTGATGTTGGATTAATTTAGTCTTTTCGAGTTGACAAGGAAAGCACAGCTTCGACGTGCTTATAGCGTGGGTTGTAAGTTAAACATATTGTGGTAAACGGTGTTACAACCGATAATGTAAAAACAACCGATAATGTAAAAAAAATTACCGATAATGTAAAAACTCTTTGAACCGATAATGTAAAAAAAAAAATTACCGATAATGTAAAAACGCTCGTCTACCGATAATGTAAAAAAATTACCGATAATGTAAAAACTGTTCTAACGACGCTTTTATATGGAATTGGAAACGTGGAATTTTATCAAAAAGTCACACGTTAGTTCAGAAAGGTCGTGGGTCATACCCCAGGGGAAGGGGCTCTCGCCCCTACTTTACAGCGCCCTCTTGCAGGTATATTTCCCTTCAAAAAGGTACATTGAAAGACAGCAGAAGAATTAAAGGTCACTTTTTCTCAATTGTCTAGGTCAAATACATAATGCTACCATATTTCTCCTTCATATAGTTAAAGCGCCCTCACTCCCCTGTTGTTCCGCAAGCTCACCACAAAGAACATATCTACGATAAAAAATATCATGAAAGGGAGTGCAACATATTTTATTAGATAAAGGTGGGTCATAGTGATGGCACAGTTTATTTGCATAGGTCTATGGCCCAATAGAGGGCGCCCTCTAATAAAACCAGATATTTCAAAAACTAAAGGACTGAAAATTATATTTTTGAAATGAGCATGTCCGAAAACCCAGGAGGGTTATTATCGTTATTTTGAAGATGAAGAAAGGTTATTCCCTCTCACCCGTTCCACACCCCAGGGGAAGAAGGGTATGAAATCGAAGCTACTCACGCTTGATAAGAATTGCGTCCTAGAGGGGTTATCGATCACGCTGATCACAGATCCGAAGTCAGTTATCCCGTCTCTCGGTCGAAGTGGGATGTGCGGGCCGTCAAAAGGCCCACTTTTAGGGTCAGTATCCCCAAGAGCAGATTTTAGGCATTTCAAAACACCCAGTTTTCATACTAGATGGTTGCCAATTAAAATTTAGGAATATGATTTCGATTGCACTTGTTAAATGTGGAGTGAAAGTTTTCCCTTCCATATATGGTTTCACTAATACGTGGGCGAATTGCGCCTTACCTCCGGAGAAGGCTTCTCTCTCCGAGATGATAGTGAGAATTAGGGGATTACCCCGTCAAAAGGTCATGCACTACATTGGCCTACCTTTCCTGTGAGTCGAAAGCCTGTTCTTTCTCCTACTAGCTACGCTGTATGCATTAAGTTGAAAAAACGCATTTTTCCATATATGCTAACACTGATTTCGTCGTCTGCATCAATAAAATTCGAGCAAGGGGAACACGTGTATCAACTTTCGTGCAAATTGAAGTAAATTTGACAAACTTATGGCAACTTATGGGCCTACAAAGGGTTACCCTAGGGTAGGGGTGTGCAACCTGCGGCCCGCGGGTCAAATGCGGCCCGCGACTTCCTCCTGTGCGGCTCGCCAACCAATTTAGATTTGCCTAATTTTTGACCCTTGTACGTCTTGTTATTTGACCACAGCTTAAACTTGACGTAAGTACAGCATGTCGTGAAAACAAAGAAAAGATCACTTCCTTTGATGTAAGGTGGATATTCTCGACCATTTCATTATTTGATAAACTAAAGAATTCACTTGTAAAACGCATTCTAAATCTGACTTAATATATTTGTCGACAAAATAGAGATGCAATACACGGGACAAGTTTCGCCAACAATTAGTAGGCCCATACTACATTATTATTCGTGTGTATGTGGGTCTGTTTAGATAGGCACATTGGTCACTAACGGGGGAGGGGGAGGGGTGGGGAAGGGGAGGGGTGGGGAAGGGGAGGGGTGGGGAAGGGGCGGGGAAGGGGTGGGGGAAGGTGAGGGTGAGACACCACCCTCGTTACACATCTCAGTTCCACTGCGACCCCCAGATGGTCACAGCAACATGATTTGGCCCGGTGTTCGAAAAGGTTGCACACCCCTGCCCTAGGGTTTATTAGGTTACGGAAAATTAGGGTTAGCCACTATTTTGCTTTATGGAAAGATATGGACCCGGAATTCAGGAGGTTAATGTTCCAATGTAGGCGCTTCGCTACTTCAAATTTGGCTTCTTTTACCATTTCAGCGCGTTTTGACCTCCAATTAACCTTTAACCTGACCCCGGACTTATGCGAACAACTAACCTACAAACGGAGGTGTAAATTTCTCTCCCCAAAATTTAGAATCGTGACATTATTCTTTTCATAATCAGCTTTATGCAAATCACTACTGGGGCAAAACGAGGGGTGCGTCAGGTGACGCTTTCGTTTGAAACCAAAAAACCAGTAAGTAGGTCTAATATGTATATATATATATATATATACATATGTACATATGTATATATATATATATATATATCTAGTATATATCTAATATATATATATACTCGATATATATATATATATACATATACATATACTCGATATACTCTATATACTCGATATACTCTATATACTCGATATACTCTATATACTCGATATACTCTATATACTCTATATACTCGATATACTCTATATACTCGATATATATATATATATTATATATATATATATATATATATATATATATATATATATATATATATATATATATCTATATATATATATATATGTCGAAAGTGTGTTTGGTGTTCGATCATAAAGTTGAAATCAATCCCACGTGCTGGCATAGCCTTTTCACATGAATTCTGGTTGTGACTTGATTTTTCTCTCTGAATTATTTCTTCTGTACTTTCCCTTGTGTGAAAAGGCTATGCCAGCACGTGGGATTGATTTCAACTTCATGATCGAACACCAAACACAACTTTCGACATATATATATATATATATATATATATATATATATATATATATATATATATATATAATATATGTCGAAAGTTGTGTTTGGTGTTCGATCATGAAGTTGAAATCAATCCCACGTGCTGGCATAGCCTTTTCACACAAGGGAAAGTACAGAAGAAATAAATTCAGAGAGAAAAATCAAGTCACAACCAGAATTCATGTGAAAAGGCTATGCCAGCACGTGGGATTGATTTCAACTTCATGATCGAACACCAAACACAACTTTCGACCTACTTATTCTACGTTCGATCTACCTAACTTCGCCTGGCGTTTCATCCATTCTCCTCAAGCAACAAGAAAGAATTCCGATACCCAATAATAAACCACGTAGGCTACTCGCTTACACACAACATATTAGCTATGTATGTTGAGTGTAGTGGGCTAGGGACCCCACGTCTTTATTTTATTGTTTTACAATCACAAATACACTGTTACCTTTGTGCCCCATTTAAATACACTCAAAATCTCACTTAGGCGGCATGCGCTCACACGCATACACGCACAAACCTAACTATCTACCCCCCCCCACCGCCCCCGCCTGTCCGCCTGTAGGACGGAAAGCCTGTCGGTCGACCTACCTACCTACACACAACACATACACCCTAGTACGTAGGACCGTAGGATAGTGACGTTATAAGAACTTTTGCTTTATCGATAAAGAGTTTGCTACTTACCTGCATACACGCCTACCTACTTAAGCTGTGCCATTACTATGACCCACCTTTATCTAATAAAATATGTTGCACTCCCTTTCATGATATTTTTTATCGTAGATATGTTCTTTGTGGTGAGCTTGCGGAACAACAGGGGAGTCAGGGCGCTTCAACTATATGAAGGAGAAATATGGTAGCATTATGTATTTGGCCTAGACAATTGAGAAAAAGTGACCTTTAATTCTTCTGCTGTCTTTCAATGTACCTTTTTGAAGGGAAATATACCTGCAAGAGGGCGCTGTAAAATAGGGGCGAGAGCCCCTTCCTCTGGGGTATGACCCACGACCTTTCTGAACTAACGTATGACTTTTTGATAAAATTCTACGTTTCCAATTCCATATAATAGCGTCGTTAGAACAGTTTTTACATTATCGGTAATTTTTTTTTACATTATCGGTAGACGAGCGTTTTTACATTATCGGTAAATTTTTTTTTACATTATCGGTTCAAAGAGTTTTTTACATTATCGGTAATTTTTTTTACATTATCGGTAAATTTTTTTTACATTATCGGTCGTTTTTACATTATCGGTTGATTTTTACATTATCGGTTGTAACAGACGGTGATCGTACCTACCAGGACACTATGTTGATATTCACGTTTCATTTTACCAAACTTTAAGATTTAAGATCCGCTCCAATGTCCAAGGGGAAGTCGCGGGCCGGGATACGAATACACAGGGCAACTCTTGCCGCACAAGTTGACTTGTGATTGCAAAATGCTACACCAGTTAAGCCCTAAGCACCGTTGCTTACTCGTACTTCTCAACGTAATGCATAGGCGTAGGAAGCTTTTCGAGACTGGGGGTGGGGGGGGGGTGGGGCTTAACCTTGTTTCGGATCGCCGTCCTGGGGGAGGGGTCTAAGGGAGAGGGGGTATCCCCCTCCCTAGCCCCCTTCCTTTGGAAAATTTTTGGTACTTGAGAGTTCTCAGATGCAATTTGGTGCAACATTTTAGACAAACTTTAAGGAAAATTACTGCAAATTTTTGACATTTCTTACAAAAGAGACAAATAAGGGGTTTTTGCTCTTGGAATTGGGGCGGCAGCATACTTCAGCCCTCTCAAATTTTTGACTGGGGGCTAAACCCCCAGCGCCCGCTTCCTACGCCTATGACGTAACGTCCCTTCAACATTCTATACCCACCCCACAGACCGAAGGTGTTCATGTTCATCAGTTTTCTTTTTCAAATGTTGTCAATTACATTTCAAGTTCAGCTTGCATGAAAAAGTGACCGTTAGACACGTTACGGACCTACCTTTGGAGCACGCATTATATAAACTGAAAATAACGTCAGAGGAAGGGCAGTGACATTAATTATATGGTTCCCCATCGGGTTTTCTAATGTTTTTATTTCTTTTCTGTTTCCTATTTTACTGTAAAATTGTTCAATAGTTTACACGAAAATTAATTCCTTAGTGATCGTAACCTCTAAATCTGACCACATCTGACATGATTCAATTTGACCTGATGGGGCTGAGCCATACTCTAGCTTTTAAAAATGATTGTGTATTGTACTATTGTTACTGTTTCGCTTTATGACTGTCAGGTGAGTCTTCACAATTATGCAGATAACCAAAGTAATTAAAACTGAACTAAAAAGACAGAAGAAACCAGAAGAGATGAAAATTTAGTTGTACATCCCTTCTTTTGTTCATGTATCATCCAGCTATCAGACCATATCACACTTTATAAAATGAAAGGCTTTCATTTTCCATTATGGACACTTCCTTGCATTAAAATCTTGTTACCTTGAAAATGACGCATCTCCATCACATAGCTAGAAACGATTTGTAATATACTAAGTACTTTAGTGAGGAAATTGTGTTCCAGCACTTAATCACTCATGTAAAAACTTCATTTTCGTTAAAGTGCATTAACCTATCTGTAGTTTGTACACTAGCAACGTGTCTTATAAAAATAATAAAAACATTAGTCTTTAGAGGACTACATATGACAAGTAAATAAAGGAAAGTGATCAAGCATTTTTATCGAATAAACCTATTTATGATAATATAACACGACTGAGGGTAGATGTGCTTTCAAGCTTGAAGAAGAAACCTTTCTTGTGTGGGAAATTTGCTTTTATTAAAGCAAGACTGCCTGACAAAAAACATAAAATTCCTACCGACAGGGGTTAGGGTTATATGAGATTTTAAGGCTCAGTTTCTAACCAATTGGTTAAAGTCGGGCCGGGCACGGCTTTTTCCAGTTGTGGCTCACTGGCTTAGTCTCCTGTTTGAAACCAAATCTTGAAGTACTTTTTTACTTTTTCTAAGTGCTTCTTCTTCGAGGATTTTTATCCAGGATGGATATTTTAACGTAGATTTCTTCTTCACTCAAATTTTTGTAATCAAGCGTTTTCTATTCGTATATTACATACTAATTAAAATCCAGTTAGTTTAAAAGTTGGTTTTACCTTGAGTATTAACAATATTACATTTACACATATATGCATCATAACTGTACTTCTTCACTCCTCCATTTTAAAAAGAACCGAAGACTAAAAGATCATTAACACTAACAACCGTTAACAATATCGGCGCCAAAAGTGCTTCGAAAACGATACACGTAGCTAAGTGCAGCGTCTGAAGCCTTGAAATAATCGTATCCATATTGTGTATTGTTAGCTGCCAGCTCCTATGTAACTTATACAATAGATTATGAAGTGGCAAACCATTGATGTTGTGTATAAACAATTGAAAAAAAAAGATGTGAATACAACTTATAGGCTTAGGAAAACAAATTAATGCATAAAAAAAGATAAAGGTCGAAGGAATCAAGAAGAAAATGATTCACATGGTAAAACTGTGTATAAGTATAAGAGGGGCTGTAATTGTGACAATACCTCTGTACTGTTTTCTTTTTTCTTTTTTCTTTGCTTCCTTAGTGGCTAGCTAAACGCTGTTTGTGCAGGGGGCAAAGGCAGAATACAAATGACAGTTTTTCTATCTAGACTAATACAGTTGTAACAGGTGGCGTCAGTTTTACTTTGCAAGCGTCTGGGGAGTTGGATTAAAAAATACGCGCTCTGTTGACGAGAGGTGTATAGGCTCTGTTGAAGAGAGGTGTAAGTGGAAGCAGAATAACAACATCCTTTGCTTTAGTACACCTAACCCGTTAATCCCCCTACCTGTTAAAGGGTCAGGTAAACCCCTCCCCTACCTGTCTTAGGGTCATATAGGCTAAAAAAACCACTACTGTTATTGAGGATAGTTCATACGTAGACATGACCATGGACATCTGTAGGAAAAGAATCAATTGAAAACGACTTTCAACGGAGGCTGTATTTTCGTAAAGAAGCTTTTAAACTCTTACTTCCTTCACGTTTAATTTCAAACACTAACAGGATTCTTTCACTGACGATGATTAAAAATTAGGTAGTGACCGAAAATCTTCACTTGCACTTTGTAAAGATGCCAGTGGGGGGATAGGCACTCCCCTTGTCACCGTGCGGCTCGGTGACCACTCTAATGATGGGTCCAGGGCCTGGAGGTGACGTCCAGTAACAAAGCTCCGGAACCTTTCGGGTATGTACAAAATTGTGGTGATAGAAATATCGCTTTTAGCTGTCTTCAAATGACAGTGACAACGAACAGACCAAAGACTATATTTGATCACCTCATTAATTAATTAAGGTGACTAAGACTAAATCGTCGGCTGAATTGATGTGTGAGGTTGGCCGGAGAATGGGTTGAGGGTTGCAATGGATTCCAAACAATAAATCATCTCAAGGTGTCGCACAGTGTTTAACTCAAGTCGTCTTACATAAATAGGTAATGATGATAAAACCTCATGCTTCCAAACTCACATGTGATGTCATAGCCTCACATTAATGAGCAGTCTCTTGCTTTTCTTGAAACTTTACAACCAGCATTCTCCTCCACAATCCCATGTTATTGGAATGTGATTGCATGAGAGGCAAGAATTTTACAAACTTTATATTCCCCCGGGGGGGGGGGGGATCCTATCCCAATTAACTTCAAGGTCAGCACAACAGACTGAAAAACAAAGGAAACAAAGCATTTCTCATCAATGTGAGGAAGTGATATAACCCCTGTTTGCCTCAAGCTCACTTTGGGTCACAAATGTAGTAACTTATTGCTGATATCTTGAGTACTACATGTCTGATTTGAATGAAAGTTTCACCAAATTGCGTAGATTTAGTTCCTCTTTCTCTTATTGAAATTAATTTTTATTTGCATAAACCCTTCCCTTAAGTATAAGAGGTCAGGAAGTGGAAGTAGTGAGTTGTGCTCTAGAACTTCCTGCTGAATGGTAAGCCATTTTAACACAAAGTTCCATACACGATGTTTTCCATGTCATTGATCATTCTCTTTATGGGGGTGAAAATGCATCATGTTCCAGATTTTAACCCCCTATCATTGAAACAAACCTTTGGTAGACAAGAACGACTTGACGTGGCCAATGCAGGCCAGTAGTCAAAGGAGGGGGGGGGGGGGTAGGGCGCTACCCATAGAAATATTGTCGCCTCCAATATAAAATTTTAAATTACTTATGCCTTAATACATCCTAACACATTTCGCCCCCTTCAGTACGTTGTCTGGCTACGGACCAGGGTCAAGGAACACAGCTACCAAAATTTCCATGTCAAGCCATGTATTGATACCCCATAGAATTTACATAGTCATTCTCAAAGATATGTGTATTCAGTTTTATCTAACATTGCGTGTGTGAGGCCCACGGTCAAACGAATATGTAACGCCCTGGTGAAGCTATTGGAGAGAAACTCTCTAAACTTTACATGACCTAAAGGAGTATGTCTTCCCAGACAGCTCTAATTCTCTCAAATAATTTACTCCTAGCCCCTCCCCAAACCTTCTTAAAGAGAGATTTGCATCACCCCAAGTATGGCTTTTACAAAGGGGTAGGCAAAAGTCTCAGTTGGTGACTTCTCTTTGATTTACATCAGAGTTGCAAAATTCAAAAAATGCAGAGCAGCTCACATTACACAGCATGTATAGGGGTGGTTTGATTACATATTAGGGCCTTGTATACTCACCAGGATGTGGTCCTGAGCAATAAACTATGTTTGTGTCTGCACAAGGAGAAGCTAAAGACAATTATGGGCGGGGCTAGAGCTAGCTTAGTTGGGAGAATTGGAACTGTCTGGGATGAGAAGATTCCCGCTTTCAGCATCTCTTTGTGCTGACACGAACCTTGTTTATTGACTAAGGCCATATCCTGTTTAACATAAATTAGGCCGTACTGTGTAATCAGGGAGTCTCTGACAACTCCCTTAGAAAACTATCTCTGCATACTGTGTAATATGAGCTACACTCTGCATCTTTTGAATTTTCTGAGTCTGCTGTCAATCAAAGAACAGTCACCAAATAAGAATTTTGGTTGCCTCAACCAAAACTGCACTTGGGTTGATGAGTGTCTGTCATTGGGGAGTATCCCAATCTAATAATACCCCTGAATATTTCATATTTAAGATCCGAGTTACGACCTCTAATGACGCGTGTAGGTTTAAACTCCAAACATAAAGTTTGTCCCTCCAAATCTAAGCTATTCAGGCACAATGTTTTGATAATACAATGAACACAAATGTAACCATTGATATGACTGCAACTGGCCTTGTCACTGTTCACCGAATGTGAAGGACTCAGTCACATATTAGTAGTAATGTAATTAGGTGATTTTACACATGAACGTAGAAAGAATTTTGTGCATATTCCTTAGATATTAAATTATGTGGATCTTGCCAACACTCATTAACAACCCACATGCTGCATTAGCACTTGGAATTACATTTTTTTTTTAAATTATGAAAGCTTCAGATTAGGAGCTCTGAGTGCAGTTATCCGATTCCCAATGCAACTTTTATATTAGGAAAAGAAGGGAAATTTCACTGCAAATAAAGCATATAAAACTTTTCGTGGTTGTGAAGGTTGACATGTTTTGGAATATAGACCTCATTTTAAGTAAAGGGACTGGTCATCAGTGTTTTTTATTCGAGTTACCTCTGATCGTATTATAATGTCGACCACCGTTGTCTCACCAAATCGTAGGCGTAGGAAGCGGGGGCGGAAGTACGCTTCCGCCCCCTCAATCCAAGGACGAAAACCTATTTGTTTTCTCTGTAAAATGTATGTCGACAATTGGCAGTAACTCTCCTTAAAATTTGTCCAATATGTTGCACCAGATTGCATCTCGAGACCCTCATGAAATACTCAAAAGATTCCCAAAGGGGGAGGGGCTCCCCTCCCCAGGACGGCGGTCTGAAATAACTTTCAGCCCACGAAAAAACTTTCAGCCCCCAGTCTCGAACAACTTCCTACGCCTATGCATCAAATATTATCTTTCAGAAGCTAGGGAGTTTTATTTATGCACTTCACTTTGCATGATATTCCGGATTTCTGGTATAAAGATGTGGAATTTTCGGTACGGCCTCCCAAGGAAAAAATGTGAAGACCATTCACCTTCAACGTACCCTAATATGTTATGAAAGAGTTGATAAGTGAAACAGTAAAACGTCCTGCTTTGAAAAATATGAAATCTCGCAAAGCATTGAAAAGACTGAAATAAGGGATTAATACATTCAACTGACTTTACAACGTTAATATTTGGGCGAATGCATCTACCGACATGTATATGTTCATTTTGTTCATTGTTTTTACTTCATTTGTCACAGATGATCGTGTTAACATTTAATAACAAGTTCTTTTACATACTTCATCGAAGAATGATCCTGACAATAGCAGTAGCTAGCTTTGACGAAATCGATTCCCTCATTACAGTGCATTTAGCATATCATGATTTATCTAGTAGAGAAAGGGTATTGTAACAAAGACCGTAGATCCTGGAACTCAGTGTCAGTAAGTGATAACAAATGAAATCGTCTGTGCGTTATGTAAACAAGAAATTGTTATCACAGCATACAAATACGGTAGAAGAGGTCTCAAGGGCAAAAAATAAAGAACATCATTGCTGTCTTAAGAGTATATTTACTGTATCAGGGGCGTAACATGTAGGATCAATAATGACACATGCGCAATGGCTTATACTGTAGCACCCCACCTCTTATTCTGATTTCACCTCCCTTATAACTATACATTTTTTTTTACAAAAACTATAAATTTCGGTCTAGCAAGAAACAACAACCATTTGACTCTGTAATATATATATATATATATATATATATATATATATATATATATATATATATATATATATATATATATTTAATAAGAATAAAGTTAATGGTGAAAGTAGTCAACTACAAGCTAAAAGGATGGACGAAAAGCACCGGGCTTGGAAGCTTTTGGCTGAAGAAGGTTGATTAAAAACCGAAAGCTTCCAAGCCCGGTGCTTTTCGTCCATCTTTTTAGCTTGTAGTTGACTTTCAACATTTACTTTACTTCTATTATATTCATTCTCTGGTGATGTCTGTGAATCCTCTTTGGATCCTACTTGCTGTTTTAAGAAATATTGTTGGTATACAGCTTTTTCACTCCACTTTTGTAATGCACTTAAATTCTTCCACACATGTGCCTGTATCTCTAATATCCAAGTCTACGACTTGAAATCAGGAGTGGGTATTGTGACGGATATCTTGTAACGGCAACTGGACACCTGGCAACTTATCTGAAAGTCAAGAGAATGCATACATAATGTACTAGAAGAAAATTGTCCAACTTAGTATTAACATCTTTCACCATTGTGATGACCATGAATCATAGTTATATGATTAACATCTGCATTCAGGATATGTAGACGAAGCGTTCCTTGAGGCAAATGAAAGACCCGAAATTGAACGATAGCAGTAGAAATTCATGATCTTTATTGATTACGAATATTGTTAGGTGGAACATCAATGCCAGTTAATCTTGTCATTTATTCCAAACGAGGTTTTGTTGATTTGCAAAATAAATAAACATAAACAGAAAACCAAAGCAATTGTATCACAGGATTGTTAATAAAAACGTGTTGGATTTTATGGAAAAGAAGATTGAAATATATACTTTGACATTCAGGAGTAAAGTGATTGAGCAGTCTTCCATAATGTATTTGTCGACTCTTGTAACTAAGTCTTCATCAATAATGCACTTTTTGACCACGGCCATCGGAACCAGGGGACTGAAGTGGCGCCAACCTTCAATGATTTGCAAATTTCCTTCAAAACGTTTGTATTAACCAAGTCTGAGAACGGCCAAATGGTGCTACGTTTTCCAAATAAAAAGCTCCAGGATTTTGAAGGTCTTCATATTCCCAGATGATAAAATATACAGGTTCAAGAATAGCACAAAAATATTGAAGCTACAGTGAAAAAGGACAGGACAGAAGCTTATTGAGGTTGAGCCACCGCAAACGGGATTACGGATACAATCTCCCAATATATAGAAGCCTCCCGGCAACCCTGTTCACATCTCATATATGTGACTTTTTTCTACATTTCTTTTATTAGTGCACCAACGTGCATATAGCGATGAAAGTTAATATTAGGAGAATATCTATGCCAAACAAGAAAAAAAAAATAATGGGCTTCTCATTTTTAGACCATTTCCTTGAGACAACCATAGGCCATTCACTTCCATGAATGTGTTTTTTTACTTTTAATATGAGTACAATGTCATGAGTACGCGTGATCAAGCACATTGCCTCTAGTTGTGAGTCTGAGTGCAGTTCTTTTCACGATATGAGTACAAAATCTTTTGTTTGCACCACTTGTTGAACTTTGAAATCTGTGAGTACGAACACGAGTACAATTCCATTCTCATGAAAACGAGTACAAACAAATTTATCAAATGTTGAGTTACAAGCAAATACTCACTATAAGAGTGGTTTTGGCAAAGACAGATCAAAATCAAACCAGAAGTACTCGTGTTTTGTTCACCTAAAGTGTATGAACACACTAAAAGCTATTCTCTGTTCCTCTGACGATATCTTCATGTTGGGTTTTCAGAACTGCTGTAACACCCGAGTCTGTACTCGGACTTGAGTCCATTCTTACTTTACTCGCAATTGGCTCAAAATTGAAGGTCGCAGAATCGGAATTTGACCGAAATGAGCTGTAACTGGTCGCGAACTCGGAGCCCGTAATTTCAGCTGAATCCACAAAAATGAAATCTACATGAATTATATGTAAATTTAATGATAAATGACTAGAAAAAATAAACTATTATTATTAATTATAGGGGTCATACTATGAAATTTACTGTGAAAATAACCCTGTTAGTAATTGTGTACGTTAAAGTTACACTAACCACGTAGACGGTATCCCGCATTGTCGTATAAACTAGACTGTCTGGCTGAACTCCGACGGTGCGGAAATGAGGTCACTGGATAGGGAATAGGCTCGGATACTGGTTACTTGGACTTGCTTTCAACTCTGTTTCATTTTCTGCTTATTCCTTCTTATGTACTAAGTCCTGATTTAAAATAACTATTGTAAGTTGTCACTAGTCTTCCTTTACATGACCAGAAAGCATAAACACCTCCTTCCTTTACCAGTACCCTTTCACGGACAATTTCATAGAAGTTTATGTATGGACAGTCTGTCCAACGGCTGGATTAGTGATCTCATCTGTATAGGGCGTTATAAACTGTAACACAACAATCTCATATGATGAGCGTGCAATTGGATGCCCATATTGTGCCTCTGAGAGCAGGAGGGTAATTGCAAGAAACTTATTTCTCAGCCACCTACATCAAACATAACATAAAACAGCTTCCAATAAACGCTTAACTTAGAATCTTACATTTACAGTCAATAAGATAGCCGATAACAATCATATGCAGAGGCCTAATGTTTGCCTGTGCCAATAAATCACCCGTTGATTTTAAACGTCGTGTAGCCTCCAGTGCCGAACTTTATCCGAGCGAACGGTTTTAGATATTCTTTTCATTTCAAACTGAAGTTCATACCGCTCGTTAATTCCTTGTAAGGCAGATGGTTCTTTATTGAATCGATGATAAAAAGCTTTGATTCTTTCGAAGTGTGCCTTTTTTTGGTTTCAGACATTTCATCATCCAGGAAACCTTTCAAAGTATTACATTGTTCTTAACCCCTTTAAGATGTAATATTCATTCACCGATCATTACGGTGTCTAGATTCAGCTCATTATCCTTGAGGTTTTTATGATGTAAACAAAGATTTTACGAATCTGGTGGAATCAAGTTCATCACGTATTCGTAAAGGCGGAGAGCTTTGTCATACGAAAATTGATGCTAAAAAACTGAGAGGCATCGGCAAGCTCTTGAAGTTATTGCCATAGCAACTATTCTTTTCTAAATATTTAAAACTAATCAGTTCCATAACAAACAATACTTCGCAAAGGAGATGAATGAATTTAACATTTAAAATAATATTTCAGAGTTGCATGTGAGTGAGAAGTACTCATATTTTCAGATTGCATTTAGTCGGTAGACAGTGAATTTGAATACATTTATAAAGAAAAAGGCACCCTGAAACATTTTGATTAATCTCATACCCTTTGGTAAGTCCGACTTCCATCTTACTCACTCCCTGATTCAAACTAATCGTCTGAACTCTCGTTGTGCATGCTATATCTTGCACCCATTTGTAATTAAACTTGAACTTCCAGGGCCGCTACCACCGGAACACCCCTGAACCTCAACAAGAGCCCGCAATAGGTCCTCTGGGCGCTACATCCGATCCGACGGACTCTCCTTGCGGAGCCGAAAAGGCATCATTACACTTCCGTTCATTTGTCGAAACCTTCTACCGGGGTCTTTTTTCTTTTTGAACCTAAATTATACATTATGGTCTTATGACATGTTCTTGGTACATGATGGTCTTATGACATACTTAAATGCAACTTTAAGTTGGAAAGTGCCTCTTCTGGTTGTGTGTGCGCCCTTTTTTTGAGAGAGAGGGGCGTTTTGTTATTTTTTCGGCGCTTTATGCTCCAACTGACGGTGGGGTTCTTCCTAGATGGTGTCATGATGGTCGGCCCTACCATCCTTTTCCCCCTAAACTAAACATTTTCCCTCGAGTTTCCCCTCGAGTCATTGCTCCCCTACACCTCTGTATATATGAAAGGGACTTTCCACCATGGAGAGCAATTTTCACGCTCTCTGCGTTCATGAGCACCCTGTGCGGCTATCTGAAGTGGGCTCATACGAAATCATTCCCTGCGGTGCCCCCAACCGCCTACTCTCAACCACAATTATATTAGAAATACTTGTTATCTGTTATTTCATTAAACGTACAGTTGTCACATGTTTTGAAGGTGCATTAAGCTCACACTATCAAAAGTGAGTTTTATGTCACACCGTTTCCCTCCCCTAGTAATTGAAGGAGGAGGTTCGTGCTGCAAAGTAAAAATAGAATGTTAAGTGTGCTGAAATAAAAGAAATATGTGTCACTTGGGAGAAGCAGTGTAATTATTATAACATTTCCCATAAAATTGTTATAAGATTTGTTTCATGTATGGCAGTTCTGTTCTAACTATGAACAACATGTAGGTCCTACTACAGCAGAAATTAACAACACCTCTATTACAAGCGAATGACACCATTGTATGGGCAAAGATAGAAATGATCTCTCATATGCTCTGAACGACATAAAATCTTCTGACATATGCCTGATAAAGATAAATACCAGTAGAAGTGAAGGAATGATGTTTTCAAAAGGTTAAACACAAAAATGTCAAAGTTAACATTTAGCAGAAGAAAGGATATCGAAATTGTTTATGACTATGATAAATACTTATCTTTGGTATCTTAAATGCAACAATAAATTCAACAACAAATGAGTACTCAATAATAAGCTGGTCATTCATGTCAGTGGACTTTCTGTATCGTTTTAATGAATCTTACATCCTTCTTAACTCCGGTAATGAGCACAGACAAGCTGTCACAAGTGATTTATGAGTTTCACAGAAAAAGCGCGATCTGGACATTTATACCATAATTCGCCCTGAATCCCTGACTTAAAGAAAAAATCAAAGTTCTTGAACAAATGTGGGTCGAACTTTGGATTACTTTTAATGACATTTCTATATATAGTCTCAGTAGAAGAAACATGTAAAAACAAAAAGGTTACTAAAAGGAAAAAACGAATTTACGATGAGAAAAAAAATCAGAACTTATAGAGTAAAATAAATATTTTAAAAGTTGTTGGTAAACCTGAGTAACTTACGTCTCAGCATTATCTGTAAATATAGGTAACTTTAATAATAATAAGCTACTGCTGGTTGTAGGAATATCTGTAAATTCGATTAAATTAAAATTTGTAAGATTCATTTTATTAGTGATCACGACTGACATTGTATTCCTTTTGTCTGGGCATCAGTTGCTATTGTCAATAGTAGTATGTTATGTCAGTCCTGCTCATGGTAACTTCTTTGTATCCTTTCCCTTATTTTTGTATTTCTCTATTGCTATTGTCCATCCAGTTATTGTTTTCATTAGCGTGTTTTCTTAACCTTTAAAGAGCATTAACTGAAACCAAAGCCTTGAAACCTCATTCGTAATCACGCCTCAGTAGATTGGTTTCTGCCTTAATTGAGTAATTATAACTTTTTTTGTATAACTAGATCAGAAGGAGCTCCCTAATGGAAACTGGCGTAGTGTTAATATTAGAATAGTTTAATGTGTCCTTTTTTTCTAGGTCATCTTCAGCCGCAAATTTGAAATTCAAAATGGCTGACGTTTCTCTATTATCAATAAGAAGTAAATGCTCCTATGAGATGGTTTTTACTTTTTCCTCAACTTACTTAATCACTGCTGATGAAGAGGAGCCTAAATAAAACAACTGTATGTTAAACTGGAGTCTGTCCTTCCAATTAAATTAAAAATGGCAACCAGACTGCGTGTATTTGCTAGTTAGTGCAATAAACGTAAGTTAAACCTTCGGAGAACCTAAAATGTATTAAAATGGAGATTTCATTGTTCCACTTTCTTATCATAACTCTACAGCATATTATGTCTAAAATGAGCAGACAACCAATCCACGAAAAGCTAACTGTCATTAAATCCAAAGTGGCGGCCAACGATAGCGTAAATTTGGGTAACTTTTATTCAAATATGGTTGGCCTAATACCCTGTTATAGGGTAATGCTTATGTCTGAAATGTAATCCCAAACAATCTCCTTGGCTAATAAAGGGTAACATTTAACAAACCCATGGCTTGCTGTGATTAATTGTGACGTCATCATACCATAATGTAGATAGTTTCTGCCGTAAGTTTGAATTAATAGATGAATGCTTTGATTCAAATCTCACTAACAGAAGGGTCTAGTCTCAAATCGAGTTTTGATATGTTAGAGAGGTACATGATCTAAGCACTGTGATGGAATTTGCATTGAAATCCGATGTGTGGTTCTCGAGATGCTAACAGATGAAGTTGCCACATTTTCAGTCCCAAGTGACCTTGAAGCAATTACTTGAAATAATGCCGTTAAAAGTTATAATTATGACATTATAAGTCAGAAGATCAAAGTTTAAGGTAGAAAATGTAAAAAATATTTAAAATGAAATTAATAATGAGACTAACAGTTGATGAATGGGACCCACATTCACAATAGACCTAATAGCATAGTCTAAGTGGCCAGAAGAGAAGTAAAAACAATTTATTTCGGATGAGCCTTCAGATGAGCCTTTCTCAGTTGATAGTAATATTAGTAAATGTGCTTATTATGATTACAATGCTACGAATGAAATGTTACAATGTTCTATAAATAATCGTATTTCATTTTATCATGTTAATGCTAGATCTTTGAATAGCAATTTCGACAAATTACAAATTTCTCTCAACTCAATTCATATTCCGTTTACAGCAATTGGAGTAACTGAAACGTGGTTTCGAGATGATGATACATTGTATTCTTTGTATGATCTGCAAGGCCACAAGATTGAACATTCCTCAAGGGTTGGAAGGGGTGGTGGTGTTGCTCTTTACATTAATGAAAGTTACGATTACTTTGTCAGACCTGACTTGACGATATTTTTAGAAGGCTTCCTGGAATCCCCTTTTATTGAGCTAGTGACATCTCACCATACTTCTGTTCTGGTTGGAGTGATTTATTGTCCCACTGGCATTAATTCTGATGTTATTGAAAAGTTGACTCCAGTTTTCGAATCTAGTGAAGCATCCCGCAAGGATTGTGTTCTAATGGGTGATTTTAATTGCAATTTAATGAGTACGAATGGTGGAGATGTTAACATGTTTATGAATTTGGTACATTCTAACGCTTTTGAAATTCTCCACACTCTTCCTACCAGAATCACTGGCAATTCAGCTACCCTTCTTGATATTATGTTAACTAATATTAATCAGCCATGTACCCCTGGGATCCTAGTAGACGATATCTCTGATCATTTCCCTGTTTTTACTGTTTTTGAGACCTCTTGCCAACGAAAAATAAGGAATACCGTAACATACTGTAGGCAGTATACTCGACGTAACATCTCATATTTTCAAGACCTTATATCAAACGAGAATTGGCAACATGTGTACCTAGAAAATCATACTGACGACGCGTTTGATAAGTTTCTTTCTAACTTTCTTCAGCACTTTGATAATTGTTTCCCAAAATCTGTCAACCGTAATAATAACAGCAATAACAGTAGTGGCCAGATCTGGATGTCAACTGGCATTGCAAATTTATGCAAAACTAAGCATAAACTGTATAAGAAGTATGTTCGTAAACGGACCAATGAGAATTTCATTGCTTACAAGGCCTTCCGCAATCGTTTAACCTCTGTTATTAGAATTGCTAAGAAACTTTATTACAATGAAATGTTTGAGAACTGTAAGAATGATATTAAGAAAACATGGTCTTCCATTAATTCAATTATTCATGGCAAGAGTAAGGATCGATAAACCGATTGAGGAAATAAGTCACAACGGTACTACTATCCGTGATTCCCTTGTTATTGGTAATGTTTTTAACGACTTTTTTACGTCTGTTGGTACAAGAATTCAAAGCAGTATTCCTCTGGTCTCTTCTACCTCCTTTGGTCATTATCTCAACTCTCCAAATCCTAACTCTATGTATTTTGTAACCACCAACCATGACGAAGTTCTCCGTATTATTTTAAATCTTAAAAACTCAGCATCAGGTCCTGATGAAATACCGCCAAAAGTGGTAAAAGCTGTTGCTCCTCTGATATGTGGTCCCTTAGTTCATGTCTTTAACCTTTCACTTCAACAGGGTATTGTTCCCAAAGCTCTCAAAATCGCTCGTGTTATTCCTGTATTTAAGAATGGAAATAGGAATGTTGTAACCAACTATAGGCCCATATCTGTATTACCATGTTTTTCCAAAGTTCTTGAGAAGTTAATGTTTGATCGTTTGTATAATTTTCTAGTTAAGTCTGACATGTTGTATGATTTTCAATTTGGCTTCCTACCAGGTCGCTCTACTGCACATGCTCTTTTACATTTTACTGATATGTTGACCGATGCATTTGAGAAGAAACTTTTTGTCTCTGGGACATTTCTTGATCTTTCCAAGGCATTTGATTGTCTACACCACAAAACACAAAAAATGAGCCTACTACGGTGTCAGGGGTGTTCTACTAAACTGGTTTAGGAGCTATTTATGTGATAGGAAACAGTTCGTAGTTATTCGTAATGTACATTCAACTTACCTACCTATTAATTGTGGTGTACCTCAGGGCTCAATTCTTGGACCTCTTCTGTTTATTATTTACATCAACGATCTATGTAAGGCTGATGACAAATTGCACTTTATTTTGTACGCTGATGATACTAATATTTTTTGCTCTCATGAAGATCCTACGACTTTAATGCATATTGTTAGCAATGAATTATTCAAGGTTCGCACATGGTTCTGTGCAAATAAGCTATCACTTAATGTAAACAAAACTGCATCGATTCTTTTTAGTACTCCTAACAGGTTGCCAGTCCCACCTATCCGTAGCATTGATTTCTGTGGTACTGAGGTTCCCCTTTGTAAATCGGTAAAGTTTCTCGGTGTTCTTATAGACAGGCACCTTACTTGGAATGATCACATCCAGGCCATTTCTAAAACCATCTCAAAGAGCGTTGGAATTATAGCCCGCTTGCGTCATTATCTTCCTCGTAAGATCCTTGTCACACTGTATAATAGTCTGATTCATCCCCACTTATCCTATTGTGCTCTTCTCTGGGGTGGTACTTATTGTTCCAGGATTTATCCCCTCTTAGTCCTTCAAAAGAGAGCTCTTCGCCTCATAGTTAATTATCACCCGTCTCAAACAACCCGTGACTTGTTTGCAAAACTCAACATTCTCCACGTTTTCGATATTCATCGTTATCAAATTGGTATTTTTATGTACTCCTGGTGTAACAACACTCTTCCTAATATCTTCAGATCCATGTTTCACTTTCGACATGAGACACACACTCACCTTACACGTAACATGAATTCTCTTTCTACTCCCTCATTTAGGCTTATATCTTCCCAACAAACAATTCGTTTCACTGGACCCATTGTTTGGAACTCCCTCCCACTTGACATTCAACGTTGTCACTCTCTGAACTTATTCAAAAAATCTCTCAAACTTTTTCTAATGAGTAAACGTAACTGACTTTTCTTTCTCATCTAGTTTGTTTGTTTTTGTATTATTCTTTTCTTTCCTTTTTGTAAACTTTGTCTCTTTGTTGTTGTAAAGTACTGTTACGGAGGGCTCTTTCCACAAGCTCCATGGAGCTTTTTTGAGTTTTCCTCCCGAGTCTTTTTCCAGTTTTATCTCAGCTGTATTATTTTCGATATTGTATAAAATCTAGTGAAAAAAGACTCAAATAAATGTCGTCGAAATCAAAAAATCAAAAAAACCTGAAAGAGTTTTTTTTTTCTGTGCGATTCTATCTTTATTTGTGATTATGGAAGGATGTCTTAAAAGTTAGAATCCTCTTTCTTCTTTACGGGAATCGTCATTGTTTCTTAGTTGTTTGTTATGTTCATTAGCTATTCAATTTATTCTGCCATTCGATCCTTATATTATCTACGATGTCTAATTCCGTGACCTGTATAATAGTACATCGGATTGATGTCTCGTTTGAAGTAATTTTTGCTTTCTCTCCCTTGTAATTAACTTTTGCCTCATTTCATGGACACTGTGAATGTATGTAATTACATATGAGAATTGAATATATGGAGGAAGAAAATAGAACAATTCTAAGTAAAATTTTGGACATTTCGAATCACTTTGATGAGATTTTAAGTCATTATAACAAAATTAAGTTAGACTAATTACTTGTAGGTCAAAACAATGAGTCTCAATGTCGCAATAATGAGAAAACTCAAAATCGTGACCTTCATTTTAAAATGATACCAAATTAGGTAAACTTAATGAAATTTCAAGTAAAAAATATGACTCTATACAGTTAAACTAAAGAAATGAAAAACTTAATTCCGACTTTAAAGGTAAGTGAAATTAGATTTGAAGGTCAAAATGATGAAATTATAAGTTCAAATAATGACATTAAAAGTGACATTTTAAAAAGATAAGTTTCAAAATAAAAAGGTTTGAGTCACTTTATTGAGACTGTAAGTCATAATCGTGAAATCAGGTCACATTTGTAACTCTAGTACTTGAGATAGCAGTTCCAAAAATGTAGAAAGAAGCACCTTAAAGCTCAAAATCTACATTTTCTGTCGAAATAGAAGGATGTTACGTTAAATGCATGAGTTCAATTAGTCTTTCATTAAATGAGTCCAGAGTTAATCAAAGAGTCAGGATTTTACTCTAAAGCAAACATAAAAAGATATTTAGTAAAAGTCTACTTTAAAAATCAAAAGAATTACATTAAAAGTTAAATTAAAGAATTTAAAGTTGCAATTAATGACATTACAAAAACAGTTCTAAACCTTAAGTCATGAAGTAAAGATCAGAAGTAAAATTGATGAGAAGTAAATCTAAAAAAGATATTAAAAGTCAAATCATAAGATGAACAGTCCCAAGATTTAACTTTGTAAGACACTGTAATGAGATTCCTTGTCAAAATCATGAAATGAAAGTCAAATTTGCAACTTTGAAGTCAGAGCAGTGAGTCAATAAGATAGAAAAGTGCAATAATGAGATCTGAATCAATGCATTGATCTTTGAATTAAAAATACCAGCAAAATGTTTCTCTTTTATAGTACGATAACGTCACATGAATGGTAAAACGACATGGCTTTGTTACAGTTTACTTTTGATGAGTTAATGAGACTGTTTCGGATCAAATTTCTGTATAATCATTAACCCATTTTTGGGTTTACAGCCAATCATTTTTGAACTACAGTGCCTTGTACTTACGCTATCGTTGGCGGCCATTTTGGATTTTACGCTAATTAGCTTTTTTTCCAGCGTTGGATGTCTCCCCATGTAGTAGATTTATGATAAAAATATGAAACAATAAAACCTCTCACTTCAATGCATTTAAGGTTCTCGGAATGTTTAGCTTACATTTTTTCACTAATAAGCAAATAAACGCTTTCTGGCCGCCATTGTGAATTTCAAAATGGTAGCCAGTTGGACACAAATCCTGTTATTTAGGCCCCTCTACTTCAGAAGGCATCGAATAATGTTTAGCAAATAGTCCACAACATCTCATAGAAGCACTTATTACTTAAAAATAATGGAAAAATGTACAACATTTTCAGTTTCAAAATGGCGGCTGAAAATGATCTTGAAAAAATGGCAACTGACTTTTTGAATTTAGTATACTAAAATTATTTTGGCACCACAATCCAGCTGGGGTCAAATCTTTGACATTCAGTACTGTACTATATCTCCAATGTATGTACGCAAGAAGCTAAAAAAATTGTTTTACTCGATACAGAGTAAATTCCACTTCCTAATGACAAATCCATTAGAACTATTTTAATTTCTTTAACCACGCTTAAATAAACCTCTTCAAATTTGACCATTTTTGAAATACCATTACTTATGCAAACGAAACTAATAGTGTGGGATGCTGCAGATTATTAGTGCTCTTTTAAGCCGTGCATTTTCTATTTTAGTACGTGTCAGATAATGTGTACTTTGATTTACGCTGTTTAAAATTTCAAGTAGAAAACTGCTTAAAAATAACCTCCTTTCAAGCATATCAAAACAACAATTCTTATT
Source organism: Holothuria leucospilota (assembly GCA_029531755.1). NCBI lineage: Eukaryota > Metazoa > Echinodermata > Holothuroidea > Aspidochirotida > Holothuriidae > Holothuria > Holothuria leucospilota. Next base: position 12,484,906 of record CM055969.1, on the reverse strand, counting down.
GAAATAAAGGTTGAAAAAGCCCAGCAATATACGAGAAATTACATAGTGTCCAATTCCTTCAATTTCATGATTTGTGTATTTAGTTAATGTTTATTAATGATGCATAGTCAAGTAGATCTTCCCTTAAGTTATCAATACTTTGCTGGTTTTGATCAGAATTGTGGCTTTGTTGCAAGTTTATGATGCTTTTCGACAGGTATGGTATTTAAATGTCAGAAGAACTCTGAAGTGCAGCAGCCAATATGAGAAATTTTTATTCTTTATAGTTCGTAGCCATATAGCAGACTTCTGGTACTTTTTTTACCAAATCATTTGAAAAGTTATGCCCTCCATAGTACAGCCTACCCTTCTTTACTACTTTAACGAGAATCATTACTCAAGACTAAACTACAGAGGAGTTTAAAAGTTTAATACATCCCTGTGCAAGGATGATAACTTAATCAAATTAATAGGAAATAACATTCAAAACATCGCACCAACGTTTGTTTGTGTACGGCCGATTCCCAGTCAATGGGTAGGGTCAGGGCCTCACACAAAGTTTACGGAGTACGAGCGGAAAAAGAATGTTTACAAGAATATCCGGAAAATTTAAGAGAAACGCTCCTTGAAGGTTCACAATATTTAAGTGTCCTCTTGTATTGGTTAACAAACTTGAACAGACTTAGCGGGTAATTAACAAGTCGGGGATGAATTGTAAAGGAGAGTCCTAAATACAGGTCTGGATGAGCTGATGTCTAAGATCAAACTGATCAAAAATTTTAACTTGGGCTCTGAAGAACAAAAATCGTAAGGGTCGGCGCAAACTGCGTACAATCTGATTGGACTAAATAATAACATCATATGCATAAATAATAACACTCTGTGAATGGCTAGATCAGACATGAGTTCACGCAGTACCAAGCACACCTAGCGTGTGCGTATTTCTATCCGTTCTATCTAACAATACTGATGTCAGTCTAAAGCTGGCATGAAGCCAAGATTAACTAGTGACATTGTCAGACGATCATAACCTTGACCATGACCTTCAACTCAGAGTGCAAATAGCATACAACACAATGTAATTGATAAGTCTGAGAATAGATTACAGCGGTTCTTCACTGACGTCACGAATACATGTGACAACAGCAGAGTCAGCCATAGTGGACGACATAACTTATCGGGCGCAGCATATACTTTGTGTACAAAATATTGTTCAAAGCTTTTTAAAGAATATTTCCTTGACGATGACGAAAGTTTGTTATATTATCGTCAAGGAAAATCGCAGACCCTACATTTTTTATAATCCATATCTAACAAATATACACTCTAGAGCAAGATCGGTTTCTGGAATGCTTTAGAAGAAATATTGAACTCGGGAGTCTACCTACTAGGTTGCGCTGTGCTCGCTTCATATCCGTTGAGCAACTTTTGATATTACGAGATTGTATTTTTTATGTGTTCGTTATACAGCATTTAAACTGAACACGTGACCTATACGCAGGCTTACATGTACACGAACGTAGAATCGATTCCTCAAAGTTTAATGAAAAAAATGCTCTTTGCAAAAGAAGGAACAAAACATTTGACCCTTTCACCAATACTGTCTGTATTCAGTGTAGGCCTAGTTCTTGCGGGTGCGCAAAGTTTGATGTCCAAAATGGTGGTACAGGTAATACCGGGCCCATTATGACGTCACGTGAAGAACCTTTATAGAGAGAAAATATTGAAGTCTGAAATATATCATGGAACGACTTAAAATACATCTCATATTTATTTTTGTCCTTATTGGTAGATTTGCCAAAATTATTATGCTAGAATGCTAGCTCCTAATTTGATAATTATAACAAAGACTATTCTGCATATCATTGAAGTTACATTTTCAGAGCGATTTAGTACATAGGCGAAAGTAGATAAGATGGTAAACATTTTCATGGCTCTTCAGTTACCAAAATTTGAATGTAATGCTAATGCAGTAGGCTGCTTTCAAACGGAAGATATAGGCCTATAATCAAATCATAAGGAACTAAAAAAGACAGACTGAAATGTTTTCTCCAGTATTTTTTGGAAACTTGTTCACACAAATTGTCTGCTAAGAGGTTCGTTAGTTTGATAACGCCTTAGCACATTGTTTTTAATGTCATTATAAGTATAAGCTGGTTTTGGAGGTTTGCAAAGAATATACGTTGATTGCAGTGTAGGCGCTTAAGCTTACCTCTATAAACGACTTCCTCCAGAAAGATTTCCCTTTGGGCCAGGAAGGTAGGATCCACGGTCCTTTCATTCCCAGTTCGATAGGAGACATGCAAAGCAAAGAGGCAATTTTGACAGAAGTAATTGCCTGGTTGCGATAGGACACCTTTCTTTTCAAAGTAGCACTTGGTTAGTTAAATCTTTGTTCATGCTCTAAATGTGTAAAACCTTGTTGGAAAATCTGTTTTTAGTATTTAATGTTGACTTCAGCAATGCATTTTAGTTATAAATGTTTATTCATTCAAAATGCAATATTATCAATGCTATAAGTATGGAAGAGATGAATTGTCCCTTTCGTTCATGGGTGTTAACAAATCCTTACGCTAATTTTTGGCTACCGCTTTAGTTGCAGTATAGCCTACACTTTTTACAGGGATGCATCGCTATAAGACTGTGTATGATTTTCAAACATGAACCGGCATTCAATAGATTTTCACTAATTTGCCCTTGAATATATTGCATGGTGTATTAGGACTTTGTACGTAATATTTGAACATAAAAATCAAGTATATGTTTCATTCTGAACTATAACACATATAATTGACGTATTCAATTTTACATCTTAATGATTCATTTATTAGTTTGTGACTACCTTCATACCAGCTCATTTTTTTTTTGTTAACAATGTTTTTCTGATATTTTATGTGTATGATCACTTTCTTTTGTATAAGAGAAATAAAAAGTAATACAAAGACTGTTTTAACTACGATGGTTCTTCTGTTGTCAATTGTTGTAACAATTTCTTATTTTTTTTTTTACAAAAATAGCCTCAGACAGAGATTCCTCAGAAAGCTTTTATCTCAATACCAAAGAATGGAGGAATCGATAATACACCTGACAGCCTTGAAAAGTAGTAAAGTTAGTGGGCCTATTGTCTCTTAGTTGCGTCAGACAATAGACGAGTTGGGAAACTGCGATATACAATGCATGCTGGGAAGGAAAATGTACCACAACAGAGACTGCATGTGCAAGATAGACATTTTGTATAATCACGCACAATTTTCGAGTTTAAAAGTATGGTTCTGCAGACATCAAGTACTGGTCACAGAGAATTTTCTGTAGATGTAAAGTTCTTTTAGAAGTTAATCTCCTTAACTTGGACTGAAAAGGTTAGACAGCATGACCGTAAATTGTGGAAGACACGGGGAAGACAAAAACACAATCGCTCGAAGCCTTTGTATCCGGGCGAAAATGTCCTTAGACTTGATCTGTGGTATTACATGGTACAGCAAAATCTTATTTCCCAATTCGTTTATTAAAGTTCCATTTTCATTAATTTCAGGTAATGCTTGATACAGACTTCGATGCTGGTGGAAGGGTCTCTCTGGGTCTCACAGCAACAACGATTGTGTCACAATGGACCTGGGCGGCAACTTTGCTTCAGTCATCCACTGTGGCGGCAAAGGTGAGAAAACAATCAAAAACACTTTTGTATGGTGTTAGGCAGACACCTAACAGGTAATCAAAACCCGGGTATGAAAGGTGACCTTAACTTAATGACTTTTTCTGTTGCATTTATACTATTTTCATAAACAAAGTTGTTATGTATGTACCATAACTTTTCTCTGGGGGAATTAGAGAAAGGGTGGGATGAGCCCTTTTCCAAGGAACAGCTTGAACTGCATCCTTCTTGGTATTGGGTTTTCAGAGTTTTCCCAATAGTCTGCAGGAGAGACTAGCTTTATCCCAATTCTAAGGGGTAAGAAGATAGTTAGAGGTTTCATAACCCGTTCGCCTACGTAACTAGTTATTGGATAAGGAACACAAGAAATCGATTATGTTCCAATAAAAGGTTAGTTAAATGTTATCAAAAACCAAAACGGCAAAAATATCTAGATGAGATACTGTCGTTACGTCTTCGGTTTCCTTTACAGCGAGTTAGTGCTTTAGCGCATTGAGGAGTATGCTATCATTGCCTCAGACGAAAATTGAAGCCTGTGACTCGACGACCGCCGGGGGACAATTTACACCTGGACAATTCCTACTATTGGAAGTCCCCCCTGGATAATTCCCAATCATTAAAATAACTTACCACACAAGAAAATGCAAGAATTATCAGGGTGGGAATTGACGGGGTGGCGGTGGGGGGGGGGGGGAGACTGAGGGAATGTCCCAGCAACACTGCTAATGTTACTCCAGAAACCATCAAACTTTGAAGAGGTATATCTTGAGAACGGTAAAAGATATTGAAAAAATTTCAATGGATCTTTCACTGGCAGGTTGGGGGTTTTATTCCTAACTCCCAAGTAAAACTGCTCTTTTTGGTGGCACGTCGCCAAAACTTTGAGGTGGAATGGACGGCCTTTGGGAGGGGTCTAAGAGGGAGGGTGTGACACCTTGAGAATTTTTGTGTTTCTTGAAATTCTCAGGTGCAAAGTGGTTGAGCTTTGGACGTGACCTGCCGAGCTAAGGCATGGTTTCCAAAGCTATAAATTTTTACAGACAGGCCTACCATCTGAATGTCAGTCAAGTAAAGATGATATAATTCAGCTTATCGTTCTGTGAAAAGATGGAGAGGCCAATTATGAATACATTTGCTATAAAGAAAGGTAGTCGATTCAATCAGCAGCCAAGGTTACTAGGCAGCTTGGCAACTTGATCTTCTAAGCAGAAATTGTAATTAAGTTTTTGCTATGTTGTTTCAGCTGAATGGTTACTCACACTAAAGCATTAGCACCACCTAAATTTACTTGAAGAATTTTTAAAACTAACATTCTCTTTCTACCTATCCTGGTTATCGACAATTATATCGTATGCCTTCTGTTCTTGAAGATTCAATAGCCCAACAAGGTGTTAGGAACTAATCACAAATTGTTGTAGTCATCAGCTAAATATTGAGGAGAAACTCGGCAAAGTTTGCTTTTTAGTTTCACATATTCAGTGGTTAAAGTTATTCGTAGGTTAAGTTGAGGAGAGTTTTGACGCTTAAAACAAAACGTTACTTGAATTCCATGAAACGTATTGAATATGGATGCATATTCTGTAATTTGCAGATGTATGCGAACATTGATGAAAATCCATCAGCCTTTATAATCGTCTCCCTTTTACTCAGTGCATATGGCATAAGCAGCATGGTGGTAGCATGAAACATACATCAACCAGGGAGGTGCAACACCCTGCATCAACACAGGAAAGATAAACTGTACCAGTTATCCTTACAAATATGTTTTAACTCCATTCCGCTGAGTAAGATAACATTCCATGGGCAAATTAGCAAAAACAAATGAGAGATTCCCAAATAGGTGTAGATGCCCTACTTTCAAGAGTAAAACCTTGAGTCGGACGCCTTAATAGTATGAAGTCCATAGGAGTGATTTCATATATATCACATATTCACTGAAATGATCTATTATGTACAAAAGTTAAATGATCATAAGATTGAATGATATGAATGTGGTTAACTGGGAAAATTTTTGCAATAATTCTTGAGGATATTTTAAAATATTTAAAGGGCACTATGGTTACAATGGATGTTTGTAAAGTTGGTTTAAAAATAAAAGAACATGACTGTTTGGTTTGCATTGTCAGCTGTTCCCATCTCGAGCTGGAATTTTCTTGACTAAGAGGTGTTTACTTTAAGCCTTATCACATCTAACGGACATCTTGTACGCAATGACCAAATTAATTACCGTTCATTCTCTATATTGCTTTAACGCTAACAACTATGGTTCCGTGGCGATTTACAGTCGTTTTGAATTTTACAGCATTAATTTTATTTTATCGGTCGGTTACCAGTTAGATGAGGCTTTACGGCTCAGTTTCTAACCAATTGGTTTAAGTCGGGCCGGCCACGGCCCTTTTCCCAATTGTGGCTCACTGGCCTGTTTCCCTACTCCATTTCTTATGCTGAGCACCAGGGTTGTTCCCGTTACACTTTGAGTGTAACTCGTTATAGTTACAGTTGATTCCATAAAATTGTAACTCGTTACAGTTACTAGTTACAATGTTGAAGAAGTAACTAGTTACAGTTACTTTTAACTGAAAAGTAACTAGCTACATTCAAAAGTAACTAGTTACTTGAAGGTGAATATACGGTACCTCGTTACTTGAAATGGAAGGGGGCATAATTGGATAGTAAGAAGGGACACATAACAGGACCGAACCTCATTTGTGCCGGTTATCCTTAGGTGTTCCCCCCAAAAGTCAATGATGCCAGCTGATGTTCACTGGGGATTCAGGCAGAGGCTCCTCACGCTCATCATGAAGCAGCGAATCATGATACTGTATCGGAACTTACGCAAACTATTTGTTAGACGAATATGGTTGTAACCAAAACTTTTCCAGTTACGACAGTACTTCTTTGAGGGTGGAAATCTTTATACTCCCATCACAATTTAGAGAGGTTAGCGGCTATTAAGGGGAGAGCGTTGTTTTAGCAGTAATTAAAGTCTTCACCCATCAAGGGCATAAATATGGTAATACGATGCTCTATATATGTTAACGGTAAACTTTTAAAACCTCACTGCTAAGGTTGGGCTAAGTGATAATCCGGCATAAATTTCAAGTTTCACATTGTATCGATATAAAACAATGCATAGAAATGTTGAGACTGTGTAGTTTACACTTGCAGACCATGTACCCATTAATCACTTTCTTTTTACAATAAATAGGTGAAGCTTCAATTCGGACACTTCTCTTCTCTTTCAATTAGCTTTGTTAGGATACTTTTAACGCCATTTGGCCATCTCAATATTCTGCTGTTTTTTTGTATTAACCTTACTATTATTCCAGTGTAAGGAGTTACGGGCATTGAAAAGAATATGATATAGCCTAAATTCATACGTTTGATTCATCAAATAAGGATACCATACATGTTAAATTAGATACATAAATGGATGTACTGTGTTTACCGACGATTGGCACCGTATAATTTACTGGGCTCCAACGTACGAGTCCGGATTCGACTAGCTTAATGCCAGTCTTAAGAGCATTTCTTTTAGATTAGGAATTTGCCGGGGTTCCGGAATCGAAATTTTTCCGGAATGTGATGTAACTGGACTTGTACTCGGAGCTCATTCCAGCCGAGTTCTCTAATATGTAAGTTACATTAAAAATGTTTAAAGTCCCATTTTAATTTGTGCACAATATACAGATGGAAAGGTTTGTCACACAGTGATCAACTAAATTACTGAGTAGGTCAGGTTATGGAAGTGATTACAAATGATGACTTTATTAATGGTGGACATGTACAATAGAAATAAAACATCTGTAAGCTTGATATGCTATACACTGGCAAAAAGACTGGTCTCGGAATTGGTGCCATTGGAATCAGAACTGGCCGGAACTTGAGGGGTATGTACCATGCTCAGAAAGATTAGGGAATCTAGAATAGCAGTTAGCTCCAACTCGGATAGGGTGGACTCGGGTCCAGCCCTAACGTCTCAAAAGGCGATGATTAAACTTTTAAAGTAAGCCTAGTATTTGAATGTCTATGGGCCAACCTGTTTCCCACGGTGCACTATCTCCAGTGTGTCCTCTACATGTCAATATAAGTATAAAGCTAAGGTTCAGCTGACTTCACTTAGTACATATAATAGGCTATATAAAGTCAGCTGGGCCTTAGTTTGCCAGAGGGCCGTTCAGTATTCTTCAACTAATCGCACAAAGATTCGGTCTCATAGATGAAAAGCATTGATCTGTCTAATAAGTAAAATGACACACAAATCAAATTTTAAACTTAGTTTAATCGACAATTAAGTGACCCTGTAAGCCTGCAGCATGTGCATCTAATATCAACTGCTGATTCTAAGCGTGAATAAAATTTGATGTCAGTGAGGGCGACGTCGATAATATAGAGATGGATGATAAATATATTGAACATAATTTTACTCCCACAGTGTCATCAATTTGAAAATTTTCTGTTACTACTTCGAGTAAAATGCAATTTGTGGTCATTTTGACTATGAAAGTAACGGGACCCAAATGTAACGCCGTTACAGTTACTTTTACACAGAATTGTAACTAGTTACTTGCTCCGTTACTGAAATGCAAATGGAACTCGTTACAGGGTTCCGTTACACAAAATGTATCTCGTTACAGTAACGGCTTACTTATAACTCGTTACTTGCCAACCCTGCTGAGCACCAAGCACAATGTCAGTAGGTTCCATTTTTAATGTCTTTGGTATGACCCGGCCAGGAGTCGAACCCCAGACCTTCCGGCTGCAAGTCGAATGCTCCAACCACTTGACCATGCAGTCGTTTACCAGTTAGACATTGCATCATTGTCCCATCATACATCTGTTGTGGTATAAATGGAGTTTAACGAGGGTGACAAAAATATGAACTGAAACCTAAAAACTTGAATGCCTGTAAGTCTCTTCTTGCGGTCAGGCGCGGATCGGGGGGGGGGCCCGCCCCCCCCCCCCCCCCCCGAAAAAAAAACCAAAGGAGAAAAAGGGAAGAAAAAGAAAAAAAAAGAAAAGGAGAAAGAAAAATTAAGAGCAAAAAATGAATAGAAGTGTCTAAGAACGTATTCAAAGTATATATTTCTGTAGGGGTTGGGTGGAGCTATAGCTGGATTATCTCTTTAGATATCTTTCAAAGTAGTTGGCGACCAAAAATAGAGCTACAATGTTCGAAAACAGGTGAATAGCTGAGTAATGATCCTTGACTTAAGATCTAAATAAGTAAACATCGTGACATATGCAGTATGGGTCCGGCTAGCTGCACTGAAATGTAGTAACAATTTTGCGTTAAAGAGTGAAATGTTTTGTAATCTAGAGGGATTGAGAGGCAAAGTTTTTGCCATACAGACCTTGCAGAATGAATACAGAAGACAAGCTGTCAGGTGACGTGATATTGTGCACAGTGGCACCAGCCGTTGCAGGTAAAGTAGGGGCGTGCATACCCTGTTCGATTTCGAAACTGTCTGAAAAGTTTTAAAATGAACTTGAAAGGCTTTTAAGCTACAGACAGTGGCGTCTGCACAGTGGGCAATGGGTGACGTGTGTCCCCATCCCCCATCGATTCTTGAAAATTGTTAAAATGGTCCCAAAAGTAGTTTAAGCTACAGATTTCTGTGGAGGGTGTAGGGTGAGATGTATTTTTGATGATTGGTTTATTTTTCTAACCATTTTCTTTCACAAACTGTTCTCAAACTATCATAAGTTTTGGAAATCCTTGACACATTCCAAATTTTCGCACGCTCCGCTAGCGTCAAGCCTTGTGTCAGAGTTGTCCTTATTATCAATAGCTTTCGGTAACTACTCACGGAGGACCAAAGGAGCAAAAGTGCTTTTTAAGAATTCTCAGTCAGAAGATTCGTTTCTGAATAGCATAGGTTGGTGGGAAAGTGAAAGTGTCCGATGCAGGTTCTGAATGCAGGTTACGGTCATGGACTAATATTTTACTCAAAATTTCGGGTCTACACCCGATTTCATATACCATTGTCAAAGCTATGACGCAAGAAATTATTCCAATGCAAACATTTTTGTAAAAAGTACATCTCCTTCTCTGTAGGGCTCTCATCATTATGGGATCTTTGACTAATCTAGTCTAGCACATGATTTGAAAGATTGAAAGTACGTAATTGCCGTTGCTTATTTTCCAAACATTTTACCGCGACGTTCAATAACGACAAAAATCTTTCTGAAACGAGTTTTGCCTGTCCACCATCCCTCTTCCTAAAAAGAAGGTGATATATCATATCTCCTCCCATATGGATTTCGGGTAGTGAGAATCCCGTTGGTCCCTCTTTTGTATACTGTAACTAATTCAGAGCTCCCGGGAGGTTCTATACTGTTCTCTGTCAACCTTGGATATCCTTTTAAAATGTAAAGGAAAAATTTTATTATAGTCCTAGAATGTTTCTGTGGACTCCACGCAGGTATAATTGCGTGTACAATTTTTCCATGGACGTGGATCATGGGGGGACGGGAGCACTCGTCCCCCTCACTTTTTGGAAGGGGGACATCGTCAAAAAGTCCCCCTCACTTTTTCAAAAATGATGGAACAGACTGCAATTATGCCTAGGAAAACGAAATTTTTAGAAGAAAAATAACCTAAAAATCCTACACTTTTGTTGCACCAAATCGCATCTGAGGGCATTCAGTTCTAGAAAAATTTCCCTTAGACCCCTCTCCCATGCCGACGATTACAAAACTTATTGCCTCTCCGTGACGCAAATTCTGGTTACCACCACTGCTTCTTCCACCAGGACGGCGATTCACAAATGTGAAAAAGTCCCTCCCCCCACTTTTGGAGATGGATCCACGCCCATGATTTTTCCTGGGACTTTAGAGGTTTGAAGGCAATATATTAACCGTCTCTTACTCCTCTTTTTCACCCGAACAAAAGTTAGAATCCACTAAATTTTGGACATTTTTTAAACATACAATCACTTTAGAATGACCCAAAGATACCACCATTTTGCATATAGGCCCCCTAAAATTAACAAAAATTTCTCAAAGGGAAGGGTAAACCCCTTCCTGGTATTGCACTCTCATGTACAAACAAGAAAAGGCTCTCCCACTCTTGTATGTTGCGTATACAAAATCCCACTGCCTAAAAGGCACGGTTTAGCAGTTATCTGCGGTTCCCCCCAATCACCAACTCCCGCCGGCACCATCGGTCATAGATTTCTGAAGGGTATAACCTTCAGAAATCCATAAAGAAGGTGATATATCATCTCTCCTCCCATATGGATGTCAGGTTGTGAGAGTCCTGTTGGTCCCCCTTTTCAGTGTACAATTAATGCAGAGCTCCCGGGAGGCTCTATACCGAAAATTTTCGGCGCGCTTCGCGCGCAATTGTTTACGCTTACGGAGAGAGGTACGTTTTTATTGAGTGATGGATTTATTCTTATCACTTTTTACCAAAAATCATTTGAAATCTTTCACGATTTTTGCAAAGTCTTCTCAATATTTCTTGATTTTCGCTTGATCTGCTCACTTTTAGCCTTGAATTGCTCCTTTTACTATCAATAAGGTCCCAAACGTATTCGCATTACTCATCGGTGGGGTTCTACCATAAGCCAATTATTCGTGTGCATAAACGTGATTTCAGAGGAGCCAGCATTGTAAGGATGTAAAGCAACTGATATTCATTTTTTCACCCTCCTCTTCTTATGAGAACTGAAAACTTAGTATCGAACCCACCTTCTAATTGATATACACACATAAAGGGAATTGACACCGTTAGTCATAGCAATGGTTTTAAATGTAAACTCAAATTTTCGGCCCGCTTCGCGCGCAATTGTTTCATCTAACGTCCTAAACCCGAATACCGTATAACGAAAATCAAACACTCATTATGGCAAAAATCATCTCAAGTTACCTACAAGGGCTCATAATGTTGGCGTCTAAGTTTTAAGATAAGTTATATTCTCCGGAACTTCTGCAGGTACATATAGTAACTTATACTGAGCCATACACATCAAATTCCATGAAACATGAAACGGTATAAAATCTCACTGACATAAGAACTGGAGGTCGATTTCTGTGCTCTTAAAATGCAATATTGCGAGAGCTTCCGGGGGCTTCGCCCCTGGACCCCCACCGGGGCTCCGCCCCTGGACCCCGCCAGGGGCCCTAACGCGGGCCCCAGGACCCCACGCGTAGGAACTCGCGCTTCGCGCTCGTGGTGCACCTTCGGTTCACATGAGATTTTCCATCTTGGGCCCCCCTCAAAATTTCTGGATCCGCGCCTACTTGCGGTGGGAGGTTTTTGTACGACTAAGTAATTATGCAGTTGAATCTTCTTGTGAGTGAGACCTTCCTAACCTAACCCACTGATCAGACTCAAATCAATCGATTGAAGAAAGTAGTAACCGGGCGTACAAACCCCGAACATCTAACCTTGAACAATTTTTGCTGTCGATTTAAAATGATCGATGACTGACCGCAGATACACCAAAGAGTTTTGGTTTTATTACATTCTTCAAAATTTTAATTAATTCTGCTTGTAGTGAACTAGATCTATGCCTACCTAGCAATGTTTAGCAACTTGCTAGCATTCATATGCGATATGTTAACACAGTGCATTGCGTCATTGTCCAAATCACAGACAACAAACGAAGTTGATTGTTCAATACTAATGAGTCACTTTTGTAACCCAATTCCCTCTTCCAACCTCTACCACAGACAGTTTTTTCACCACAAAATCTTTTGGCACTAGGGGTGGACGTGTGGAGGCTCTTTGCCTGCCAATGAGTTCCTGACGGAATGGAAGCAGCAGGTGTCGTAGCAATGGATTTTAGGGACCCCTACCCGACTGTACAATAAATGCAACCAACAATATTAGAAAACAGCCGTTTTGAATGCAATCATAAATTTCTCAAAAAGCTGAAAGTATAAAAACTAAGTTTCATAAAAGGGTTAACTCACAATGAGTTAGATACTGAATCAATTTATAAATGATGTTGCTAATTTTGATAGTATTAGTCCGGTAGCCAAATGGGTTTTTGACCGAGCTTGGAAGTTTTGTGCTAAGTCCTTTATGACTGATTTTTAGAAGTATCGGATGATCTACATCAGATAGTGGAGGATAGACCTAAATATTATCCACCACAGGTTCAAGCAGTGACGGAGCTTCCATACAGTCAGGCGGCAGTTCCCCCCCCCCCTCCGACAGACTCAAATGGATTTACCGCCGCCCTTTTCAGCTTTTTCATCAAATTATAACTGCGCTTTTACCTATTAGCTTTTACATTTTCCCTCGTTAACATCAGTCACGATTAAACCGTGCTATTTTTGAGGTATTGATAAAATGGTCAAACGGCGGTCATTATCGACACTTTACCACGTGCAGTGCAATAATTCTAGCTTGGGGTCTCTAGGCCTATTTCTTACCTAGCCTAGGCATGGGCGTCCGCAGAAAAAAATTCAAGGGAGGCAAATTTTTTTAGGGGGCCCAACTTTTTTCATGGGAAATATTTTACTCCCAGAAAAGGGTTTAGATGCTACTCCCCACACAGTGTTGACAAAGGCGTAGCCAGTAATTTTTCAAGGGGAGGGGGCGAAGCCCATAGACAGACTCTCAGCGCTCCGCGCCACCATGGGTTGGTGCGGAGCGCAAGAAAATTTTGACCCCAAATGCTTCCCAGATCGCTGGAAATGGCACATCCAAGGCCTATTTACCGCATATAAAAAGGGGAAACACTAGCAATATCGTAAATATAAACTTTAAAAAATATCAAAAATATGTTGGGGGGGGGGCTGCTAGGGCCTGAGTGTTGATATTTTTTATTCGATTCCTGTTTTGAGGGTAGAAATTCACACTGATTGAACTGCTAAAAATGTTGATGTTATATGTTCTTCGTTTTTTCTTTTTTTTCTTCGTTTTTTGAAGTTTTTGATTTTCCTAGGGGGGCACTTGCCCTTTGCCCCCCCTCCGGACGCCCATGAGCCTAGGGTACACTTGGAAGACCCAAAGCGACCCGAATACTAGGTCAGCAGACTGCGGACTAGTTCTTAACGTACACCTCCGCAAACATGTTGCCGTCGGATCGACATCAGTGTCAGTTTTTGGTCCAATTGGTCGGACTGAGGTCGAGTAATGTTTGGAGGTAGGTCCGACGTCGGACTGACGTCGCTGTAAAGAACAACCCATTGGCGACTTAATAAGAAGTCAAAGTCGTCATATGGGGGTCTGAAAATATTGTGGTCCTTTTTGCTGACGTCGGAGTGACCTTTCGTGAACATTGAACAGTCGGGTTGTTAGTGCGAGCAACGTCTGATGGCCATCTTTGCCGACGTCGATCCAACGTTGAGTGGATTTGTAAACGGCGACGCAGCAGACGTCGGTCCGACGTAGACGCTGTCTTAAAACCGATTTCGATCCGACTGCAAAATGTTTACAGGATTGTTCCATTAATTAGTATGGCCAGAAAGCCACAAAGGGAGTACCGCCCACCTTGGCTACGGGCCTTACCTGGATAGCTTGTTACTGATCATTATTTGCATCATTTTCGCTTAGGATGCAGATAACCTACTTTGATCTCTATTGGCACATACACTATATCTGTAGGCTATACTACTGAAAAACCTTTAGGTAGGGCTAGGCCTATATACTGCTTGTTTAATCACTTCATCTCTGGCTGGCCAGCATGTCTAGGAGTCTCGAATGAAAAAGAACAGAATCGCCATCAGGACCAGCCAGGGGCATACTGGTACTTGGCGAAGGCCCGTCATCGGAAGAGATAGCAGCAAACCCTGTCATGAACGCCCCGGACGCTCCTATTCAGAAAGAATTAGATGATGATACAAGTTTAGAACTTACACTGGAGCAAGGAGGCATTGACTTAGATATAGACTACCCTTCTGATCCAGTTTTATATCGTGATCGACCGACTTTGACACTACATTTACCCGTGCCCCTGCTAAAGATTGGACCATTCCAACCTGGTCTTAAGGCCGGATTTGACATTTTTTGTTGACAAGGATCAAAGGCTCTTTCATAAGGAGTGGTTCATTAATTCTTTAGTAGGCAAGTGCAAAGTAAATAGATATTGGCTAATATTTTCGCCGCGAATAAACAAATGCTTTTGTTTTTCCTTTTAGCCGTTTGCTGACAAAAACAAACATTATTCAAAGTTGTGGGCTGATCCTAATTTAGGTTTTTCTAATTTCAAAAAAGGACTAGAAAAAATTGCTGATCATTAACAAACTGATATTCAACGTAAGGTCAATAAAACATTGCTGCTAACAAAATATCGTCTGGCTCAAGACCAAACCGTTACTAGTAAGCTTTTATCTCAGGAAAATGAAATGATTATGAAAAATCAGTAACATTTAAGAAGGCATCTTGATTGCACCACTTTCCTTTGCAAACAGGGTCTTGTACTTCTTGGGCACACAGAATGCGCCGGTGGGGCAGAGCCTGGTGTCAATGAAGGAAACTTCCTAGCATAGGCGTAGCCAGGATTTTTGAATGGGGGTGGCCCACTGCAGGACCTGATCGCCGGCCTAGGGGAGGGGTCAAAAGAGAGGGGGTGTTCCCCTCCCCTATGAGAAATTTTTGAATATTTAAGTACCCTCAGATGCAATCTGGTGCAACATTTTAGCATCACTTGAAGTCATTTGTTTGTTTGCTCCACTACAAAAAATTGCTCTGCAAAGAATGGGGGGGGGGGACGGACGCACCCTGGATCCGGCCCTGAACTTTCATAAGAAAAGTTATGCTAAGCAAATCAAAGGTTGTCAGTATATTGGTGTAGTTGCTTAGTCAGGCCTTTCTCAAGGCCCGGAAAATCTGCACAGGCTAGTGCCTACCGGTTTTGGTGTAACTCAGTCATAAGGAAATGTCAGACAAATTACCAAAAGTCATTAGCGTTATAACTGAACATGACCAATAGTTTCGGATTGAGAATGTTAATAAAGCCATGGGTTGAGCACTGGCGTAATTAGAGGAAATGGTTGGCTCTCCAGAACTCAGTGACGTGACCAAAGTACTAAGTAGTGATATATCGGGATAAAATAATTTGATATAGAAATAGTCAATCTGTATCTCATGGTGTATATAAATTTTCAGGAAACCATTTTAGTGTCTGGTTTTATGTAGTTGGTTGACTACATGTAGTAGTAAGCTATAGCGCTTGTGCTATTGCTAAAATTTTTACCTTTTTACAACACAGAATTGTACGTCCTTACGCGCATGACGCTTCCAACCCATCGAAACACTGGTCGTACAATGCGGTTGTAACAATTTCATTTGAAGTGTCACAGCAACTTACCAAATCTCTTCCGAATACAAATACACTGAATAACAGCGTTTTCTATTTTCATTTGCACATCAGCTGTGCTTTGTTTATCTGAAGAAACTCACATCATGAGTATTTTTCGCCCGCTCTCTGGTCAAACCGATGAGACATTTGTATTATGAAAGCTAATATAAAAATCCCAAAGGAATGTTTTTTCACTTTACCAGGGAGATAACCTATCAAGATTTATCTGCACTCAAGAAACTTCCTAAAACAGAATCATATCCTTCTGTAAATTCATGTGACTTTCCACACCTAGAAAGAGTTACCTCTTCTTTATTTTTCAAAAATAATTTTCCATCCAGTTACATCCTTTCTTCTTTCCCCGCAATTTTATCCTTTGTAAAACATTCATAGACGCAGTTTTGTGTTACGTACATATCCATTCACCAGTGATATTTCTAACCGCTACTGGCACAAACTCGACATACAGTACCCGCAAAGAAGCATTGAATCGTAATACTCTTAAATCATTCCATGAAGTGAAGTACTGTTTTGGGGAGGGGGTCTTGTTGTTATCATGCAATCGATTTGTTTTTCTCTATTGCTAGCTATGCACCATCGAAAAATACGAGAATTCAGATTTCACGATTGGTTCACCAAATTTTTACGTGACAACTCGTAGGCATTCTATCGCCGGCTTTGCCCTACCGCTACTGATGAGACATGGTACTTATCTTCCACGGTTAGAAACGCGTCTAGCAATAGCATACCATCTATGGCTTACTACCAAGTAAGGTGACTCTATACCATTTAAACCAGACCCATCCCTGGTTTCCTGATTTCCTATTTCAGTTACCATAAAATGGTAACTTGACGGTTCTAGAATACATTACAGTTATCTTGTATATCCCGACATTTCATCACTTCAGTCATGTCACTGAGTTCTGGAGAGCCGAACACTCTTTTTAATTCTAGAAAAAAAATCAGTACTCGATTGGGGGGTCATGGCCCCCGTGGCCCCCCTGGCTACGCCAATGCTTCCTAGAACTGGTAAAATTAGTGTTGCGAAGTATGATACCCTACGAGATGATCACCTGAAATATTCAAAGGACAGTGAAAAATATCTCTGTGCACATGATATTCCAAACGATCCAATTAAGGTCATTGCTTAAGAGATAAGGCCTACATGTCAGATTTTGGATAAGGTTAGAGCAGCGAATTTTTTTACAGTTATTATCGACTCCACTATCGACATTTCTCGTGTTGATCAGTTCTCACTGTCGCTGAGATATGTAACTAAATTTAGCCATTCACAGGAATCCTTTATCGCATTCAAACAGCGAGAAGATGGATCTTCAGCAGGATACTTCAATTAGATGAAAGAAACTTTCAAGTCATTAACGTTAGATTTAAGATTTTGCCGAGGACAAGCCTATGACGGATCCAGCACAATTTCTGGCATAGAAAATAGCCTTCAGCAACGCGTGAAGGACGTGTACATGTCGGCGATAGATACTTTCACTGTTGCGCGCACGATCATAATCTCGTTTTGATTGATGCAGTGACCTCCTACGTCTCTGCCAAACTATTCTTCGGTACATTAGAATCTCTGTATGTGTTCACAACCAGCAGTTTTCCCTGTCTGAAAATACTTCCAGAGGAACAAGAGAAACCATCGTTAGTTGAACTTATCTTAACATTAAAAGACTCACAACAGCCTAGGCATGTTGCAAAAGTGCGGTAGATGCTGTTTCTAATAACATTAACACTATTGAGAGTGCCCTGGTAAGAATTACTGATGAGGAATCCGAAACAGCGTTCCCAAGATGATAGCAGAAGCTAATGCATTATTAAAGACCATTCAGCCATTTGAGTTCAAAATCATGCTGTGTTTTTGGCAGAAAATATTGACTGAAAACAATTTCTCTCACTTTATCTGCAAAGCGACAACATCAACTTAATCACTGCTGCAACAATCGTAAAAACCTTCTCTGAAAATGGTATACAAGCACTCCGATCTAAAGAAATGTTTCATCAAATGGTAACTACATGGCACGCAAGATAGCTCAAGCCTGCAAAACCACAGAACAATACAAAATTCAAAGAACCCGCAGAACAAAGCGCATGTTCAAAGAGATGGCTTCTGGCATCATATTAAATGATGATAGTAGATACAACTTCAAAATCAAAACCTTTTACATCTTGTATGTGTTTTCTAGCAAACTTTCAACACGCTTCGCTGACTTTAAAAAAAGTAGTGTGCAAGTTTAATGTTCTCGAACCTCGCAAGTTCACATATTCTAAAATAGTGATACTGAGCGTCTTCGCAGCTTGGCAGACTTTTACGTTGAAGATGTTAACACCAGTGAAGTGGTAGATAGATCAGTTCATATATTTCAGAAAGCTGTACCGCAACATATTCATATCAAGTGAAGAGCCCTTGGCAATGAAAGATGTTCTAAGCTTTATTATTGCCAATGACCTGCATTCTACTTTTCCAAATCTGTCACTTTTGTATAAAATATTCCTCACCTTACCAGTGAGCAGTGCCTTTGTGTGAGAGAAGTTTTAGAATGTTAAGACTTACTAAAAAACTACCTTAGATCAACAATGGTGCAAGCTAGGCTTTCTTATCTTACCATGATAAGCATACAGAGAACTACTCCTCAGTAAAGGACTGTGGTCGTTCGCCTACAGCTCTCTATACACAGTCCTTACACCGACCGTTGAAAATAGCGGGGGGATCGACCGTCTGTGTAATGGTTGAAATTTTCTGTCTATTCACAGCAAATTCTGAAAGAAAAATCCTAATTTACAACTAGGAATTTTCTTCTCCAGATCTTACAAGAGTATTGCAGCTGTTCTGGATCACCGAGAATTTCCGGAAAGTGCCAAAAATATGAATGAAATCAGCAACTTTTTCGCTCTGTAAAATTTACTGTGTGACTTTGGAACTTTGTTTACAACAGTATGCTAATGAGCTACGTCGTTACGTCAGTATAGGATGCCTGCAGAGGCAGTTGCCATGTGTATGCATAGGAACTACAGTAATCAAAATGTTGTGCGTGACGTCACAATGTTACGCAAACGGCATTCAGATGTCAACAAATATTTCGAGCGCTACAGTAAATTGTTAAGAAGCGGCCAAGTTGATGATTTTATTTCAAATTTTCGAAACTTTTCCGAGGTTTAAAGTGATAAAAATCAACTGCAATATAAGTGTAAAACATGGAAAGGAAAAGTTATGGTAGTTTCATAAGACTTTAGGTCCTAACTTTGCAATGAGAAGAAAATCAATTTCGACCAGCACTGTGCTGGTCCAGGACCCCGGGTTTTCAATGAGTCGGAATAAGGACCGTGTATAGGGAGCTATCGGCGACCGACTATACACGGGCCTTTACTGAGGACTAACAGAGAACTAGAGCCAACCAGCGTGATTTGGAAATGGTGATTGAAAGATTCGCAAACTCAAAGGGACGGAAATGAAAGTAAGATAGCACTTAACGTGCAGGAAGTTGTAGATGTCCCCACATCTCACGAGCATAGGCGTAGGAGGCGGGGGGGGGGGGGCTTGGGGCTGTAGCCCCCAACCAAATATTTTTGTGAAAATTTGGGCAATATGCTGAGAATTTTTCGGGCACTTACTGAAAGAAAAATTATGCAATGATGTAGCTGAAGGTAATCAATAGTTTAAAAAACTTCCTTAGTAATATTTTTTTTAAATAAAGTTCTGATTTGAAGCACCACCATCTACGTATTATATTCGATATAAATTCACCAGTGTGTTTTTAATGGTTAAGCTTATATTATGATTATCAGTGGTGTATTTAGGAAGCCATTGCGCCATGCCCCCACACTGATGTCGATTTTTTTATTAGTTCCTAAAATACGTATTTTTTTAACACAAGTTTTACTTCAAAGGTAGCATATGTGGCACCAGGTTGCATGAAAGGACACCCAATATTTCAAAAATTTTCATTTCACCCCCCTCCCCTTAGACCCTTCCCCAGGCCGGCGATCACGCAACATAATGGATGCCTCCCCATCCCCATGAGAGAGATCCTTGCTACGCCATTGATTATTATCATTATTATTGTAACGACTCTCCCCGGTCCAAAATTATAACCAGTACTGGAAGGGGAGTAATACGGCTAATGATTGTAACTGGCATGGCGTGTGATAACTGAGGCGAGCCCATATGATATGTACATTAAAATGTTGAACGCGAGTGGAACGTACGGAAATTTTTGGTTATATTTTTCGGGCAAGTCGTTACAGCTTCCCTCCTCAAATCAAGGCTCCTACGCCCATGCTCACGAGTGGCTTGGATCGTTGAAGGTAAGGAATGTGATGATTACTTACGAAGTAAAGTAGTATGTTGACTAATGTCGTAGTATGACTAAAGTTTGGGTAGGTTTATTATGGTTTGCTACGGAAGTGACTCCTTATGGAGACGCAAATATCGGGGCGGAAGTGGAAATTTGAAATGCGAGCTTTTCGAGTCTGTGACTTGCGTACATAATAAGCACGCATAAGTGGCAATACCTTTGTTAGAATATCGTGGCTTGTGTGCGGGTTGTATACGCGAAGAATACATTTCAGTGTGTAAGTTATCCAGAATACCTGACGCACACTTCTGCGGTCTTGGAAAACGAACGCTCGAGTTGCTTTCACGTTGTGAGCGCGTAAGATATACGCCCACACAACTTGCGTCATTTGAAAATACCATAGAAACTGAACTATGGGGCTGGGCGGCCTGTGATGTCACAATAGAGTAATCCCGAAAAAAACAGATGAAAATCCTCCTGAGAAATTCGATCCGAATTTTTCATAATCGGACCAATAGTGTTTATTGAGACTTTGTTCTAAAGATGGTCACGTTATATCGATAACTGATCCTAGTTTGTCTCACGATAAACTGTTCTACTACCATTGTATAACTTATACCGCTCAAGTGAGCTGTATTTGTTTGAAAATCAATCCGATTTTTGCACGCGTGTCCGATAAACGCTGTCTGTCGATGTGACGTCACAAAATAATTTACATTCCATTTTCGTAGTCCTTTGATGCAACTCATATATTTACACAGTCTGAAAAATTTTTGGCTCTTTCCGACCAGGGATGCAGATGATTTTAACTAAAAGTTTCAACAATCGGAACGTAATCCCATTCAAAATCACTCCAGTTTCCATTCACGATTGCATTCTTCCGTTTACGTTCCACACCAAATTTTTAGTCATTTCTACGATACGACCCTCCCTTGGACGGCCAGGTGGATCAGGTGTGTTCCAAAGTTGATGAGCGAATTTGAAATCACCATAAGTTCATGGACTGCGTATATAAAATTCTTTCAATTTCAGTATTTAGTAATATTGTTTTCCGTACTAAATTCGAATTGCACACTAACTTTACTTTCCTTTCTTGCAAAAAACGTACAGCTAGAATTATCTTTAATGTGACATCCTTCAAGAACATTTCTTTCTAACCTTTTAATTCGTAATAGTTATAGTTTTACATCGCTATCTATCATGCAGTCACTCATGCTCCAAGAAAACACATATTTTAGATTGCAGAATCATCTATCGCTCATTCACAATCACAATATTAAACATTGCAATGATCTTGCGGCACATTTTTGTCGTTGCTTTCACAAAATATAGGGCCATTAAGCATAATATTCTACATATGTGGAACAGGCTCTATTTGTTTTAAAATACTAGGGCATTCACGTAAAAATTATTTGAAAAGCAACTTGTTGTCTACGTGTTATCATTATTTTTTTTTTTAAATTCTGAGTCAATAAAGTTTTCTTCCACAAGAGTAGGGGATTAGAAGGAAACCATTGCGATATGCCATTTCACTACGGGGCATGTTTTGCATATATCCTTATATAGTTTAAGCATCGATGTGAATGCTGATTAAATGTTTCTCTAGAAATCTGAATTGTGGGATTGCATAGCCGCGAAGCGCGCGAAAAGGTTGGGTACATATTAAAGAATCTTCACCCATTAAAATAAAACTAGATGAACTATGGAGGCTGTGGACCGTTATCAGGGATAACAACATGCCTTGTGTCTTATCCAACCCGTGTGCCCAATGAAATAGTCAAACCTCCCCCCTCACGCATCGCTTACAGCAACGTATGACAAACACAACGAAACTGACCTATTGAGAGGGAAAAAAGGGTAAAGCGTCAGAAAGACCAGTCACCGTCGAGTACTACATAGTATTTCCTACCTACTAAGACTCCCCGATGAATTTGGAAAGTTCCTCGACGGGGGCCAGCCTTCCCCGACGTAGTCCATGGCTCCCATCGGACGATCATCCCTGTTTACAGCTGATTCCAGTTAGTTTCTTTCAAAGTTGATGACATGTGACCCGAAGAGTGATCTTGATTTTTAATAATGTACGGTATCCATTATGGTTCTTGTAATACGTCAATGGGATGTTTTAATTTACAGGGTCTTTTGACGAGCTAATGACTTTCATTGTTGACAAGTCATTTCTGGCAAGTCCAAGTCAAGTCACAAGTAAATTTTGCCCTAGTCCAAGTCAAGTCGCAAGTCAATGTCAGTATATTAGCAAGTCAAGTCAAAGTCCCAAAATGGGGACTAGAGGACTGGACTCTACAAGTCTGGCTTTGAGTATTTCACCTGATGTTTGGTATTTGATATATTGGGTGGTCGGTGGCCTTGTGCTCCTTCAGGTACTCTTCTCTGTCATTGTTGGGCTAGTGACCATACGAAAGCTTAATGTAGCTTCTTTGAACTCCCCTGGGTTAGTTAACACATAATTAGACAAGTTTCTTCAAGTTCAAATGGAATGGTAGTTTTGTAATGTTATTAATTTGTGCTGAAGTTGTTTACCTGGCTGTTTTGTTTCTTGTTACATTTAACTATAATCATGCCTGGTTGAAATGAAGTTGATGAAACTAACTAATTTTGGTGTATAGGCATAGATTTCGGAATACCAGGGTCATCTTTGGTGTCAACACACTTCATATTATCATGTCAAGGAAGGTAACTGTAGTCAATAAACAGTAAATAAAGTCAAATTAAAAACTTAGACCATTTTAAAGGTTATTGGGAGATTTCAAATGAGGAAACCCAATACACCAAGAACAAAAAAGCAAAGGAAAACTAAGGAATGGGAGATATGTAAACATATGTAATGATGCAGTCTGTTTCTATACCATTATACAACCTCAAGGAAAACATGGTTAAAGGAGCTATGGCATCCCCCAACTATATTTAGACATATCCCCATAGTTCTAAATCCAGTTGATGATTGTACTTTGATTGGCATTCATTCAAACAATAATAGCACCATTCTGGTTGGTAATGATGACTTGGACAGTCAGTTGTGTTTCTAAATTGACTCACAGTCACACACAGTTTGTGTTTCAATATTGCCTGGAGCAATTGAAACTCACTACAGGCTACTGTGGCTCTGTCTTGGAAGTGTTCTACTTATACTACTAGACATTTCTTTGTGTTTAAATTCGAGGCGGGGCTAGAAGTTAGGTTAGTTGGGAGAATTGCTATTGTCTGGGGTGAGTTTAGAGGGCCTTTAAACCAAGGTAAAATTTATCAGTCATGTACCCGGTAGAATCACTTCCACAGTTCTAATAACACTAAACGTCAGTAAGGTCTTGACAATAGCTTTTGGTATATATCTTGTACCCTTTTTTAATTGGTTCTCTAAACTACAGTCAACAATAAAAACAAAGGGGAAGCTTCCTCCAGAGTCTTTCAAATATAATTAAAAACTCTTGTACTTTTAGGCAAACGAAATAACTTACAGAGGAGCAATGAACATCAGAAAGGGTCAAAATATAGAAACAACTTGCATAAACTTACTAAAACAATTGCACAGGCAAAAAACATTCAACTCCAGCTAACACAAACAGAAATGACCCTCACAGCTTAGGATCCAGACAGTTCTGATTAAAAATTACAAAGTTTAAACCCATCCACTACCAATAAGTCGCTTCCTAACTGGTCAGATGCTTGAACAATACCTTCTCCATAAGTGAAACTTCAGGGAGAGCAGTAGAGTGACTTGAGAGCATGAAATATGCTGGAATGGTTTTGTAAGGTGATGAGGTCGGGATGCAAAGGTTAATATTAGGCCCTGAATAATAAGGTGAAAATGGGTTAACGGGTTAGAATGTGTGGCATTGTAATGTGAAAAGTTTTTGTAACAATATGCTTAACTAGGTGAACAAGCTACTTTATGTATTCATCGACATAACTGATAGTGAGGTTAAGCTTACATTTATATACATTTGCTATCATAAAACGATAACCTTGGAAATATGAAGACGGAAAGAGGTTCCGACATTTTATTAGGGCGTCGTCAGATGACGTCAATTTCATTTTGTCAGTTAAAGGGTAGGTTGAACAATTGTGTCGTAAATGCACTCTGAGGATATTACTACAATCAAATGTTAATAACACTGAAAAACTTGAAAAAATGCAGTAGTTTACATTATTCAAAGTTCAACTTAAATGAAAGTGTAAAACGGTAAGCAAGAAAGAAATCAGTAGGATGATTTTTCTTCTAGAGTCAAGCAAACATTAAGATCTGTAAAATGTAAAAATAAAATTGACATAGTTACAGGAAGGATACTTAAAAAGTAAGTAAGGAAGTTAAAACTTGTTTAAATGCAAAGTTTTTCTAAAGCTTCTGAGGCAAGCTAACATACATAGTATCCATCGTACCTACCAAACTTATAAATATTCAAACCATTATCATGTGTAACCCTTATGAGAGTGAGTTGACGAACTTTCTCAAGAAACTGAAATATGTGTTTGCTTTTTATTAATTTTAGGTCCAGATTGTCATTTGCAGAATGGACTAAGGTAAAATTCTACAAGTCAGTCCTTTGTTTTTTTTTCAGAATGGAATCAGCGGACCTTTTTGGTACGCAGCCGGTGCAACAATTCCTTTACTTTTATTTGCCACGATCTCCGTGCAATTGAAAACGAGAGCACCAGGTGCCAAGACATTCCTACAAGTTATCCAGGCTCGTTTTGGCTCACGAACTCATCTCATATTTTGTTTTTTTGCCATTCTCACCAACGTCATCGTAACCGCGATGTTATTTCTTGGTGAGTGTTATTGTGCACGTCTTTTACTTTATAATGATTATTAACATTTATTTTTTTCCTTTATATGAAATCGATTCAATTCTAACATGAGAGGGACTGTGCCATTAACTTATTGAAACAGTCGCGTTTTTTTGATATTTTGACCCTTGAAATAAACTCAAGGTTATACTTAATTAGAATATAGGGGATACTCCTGTTATATATGACTGTTAGATAAAATATTATATTTTAAATTTAACATCTTCCAGATTTTGGCCTGCCACAATAACAAAAATGTTTTAAGGACATTTCAAGAAATGTCGATGATGATCAGAAGGCAATTAACATTTTTATTTTCAAAATGAAAAGGTAAAAAGTTTGACTGGCAACCTTGTTGATAATGTCAGCAGAAAAAAGAAAAAATCACTTTATCCTTGACACCGATATGTTAGATAACACAAAGAGTAGCCAACTTGCAGTAAACCTTTAAGTAATTAAGACACTAGGCCGCCTTGATCATTTCCTCTAACATGGTTAATCAACTGTTTAATTTAACTTTCCAAAGTTTCCTCTTCTACCCCACTACAGCCCCATGATGATCAAAGATAAGATAACACACACTTTGGGTTGTCAAGCTACACACTTTAACCTTCGTCAAGTAACACAAAATGAACAGTATTACAACTTTCTTTC
The DNA here is from genome assembly GCA_029531755.1 of Holothuria leucospilota. Classification (NCBI taxonomy): domain Eukaryota; kingdom Metazoa; phylum Echinodermata; class Holothuroidea; order Aspidochirotida; family Holothuriidae; genus Holothuria; species Holothuria leucospilota. The sequence goes on along the minus strand of CM055969.1, from coordinate 12,459,251 downwards.
ATGGAGGCGTGAAGAAAATTGTGACTGTTTTCCTCGTAGGTGTTAAGAAAGCAGACTTTGGCGGATGTCAGTGTGTCTTTAAGCCCTTGCCTATGTCTTGCCAGTAGCCAAGGAATGGAAACAGGGAACAGGGTCCCCTTGAAAAATCTTTATCACCCTAGAACATTAAAAATAATCATTGCCTTAATTTATTTTAGTATATCTCATGAGTAATTTAAGTTTATCTCAAGAGAACTGCCCCAAACATTTCGCCCCTGGAAGCTATCTTGTCCCTCTTCAGTACCTTGTCTGGCTACGGTCCTAGGTCGAATTAAAGAAACATTACATTTTCATTAGTGGAAGGATCGCAATTGATTGCAGAAAGTAAGTAATTACAACTTCGGTGCAAGGCGGAATAATCTCTCTAAAGTTCCAGGGTGCGATTACTTGATTACTGTATTAGCGAGTTATAGTTTGATAATGTTCTACCATAGAGCTACTACGCTTCATAGTTCATGGTAGCTTCATGGTTCTACCTTTCTTTTTCTTAGCAGTATCATGAACTCACTTAATTCAAATATGAAGATAACAGAAAGATGACGTAAGAGAAATAACCCATACAATAACATTATTACCTAGTAGGCTACTACTCATTACAATGTATATGGTACCACACCATTAAACAGTGCGGAAAATGGACCGTTACAAAACCAAAGTGTTAAAATTTTCAAAAGTATTTCCGTTTTTCGCTCAGAATGTTCTAATATTTCTATAGGCATCATTTTAATCTGTCCTAAAAAAAGACCTATTTTTATGGAATTTTACCGGCTTCGAAACTATAGCTTTAGCTAAACAATTTATTTTAACGTGTTTGTAATGTGGTAGTATTGGCTTAGAGTATTGTATTTCCCGGTTTCAACACGAACAAAATACAGAAGAGTAAGGTTTGAAAAATCGAATCAAAGAGAATTCAAGAAACTTTCAAACGACATACCTTAAACACCCCAGTACTTCAAAGGCTGTGTGGGGGACCAGAAGCGGATCCAGACATTTCAAAAAGGGGGGCTGAAAGCCCCCTTGAATATTCACCTAGATTAACATTATGCTAATTTTCGCGTATTTGTTATTGTTGATGTGGCGAAAAAGGGGGGATGAGCCCGAGGAAGCCCCCCACATTGGATCCGCGCCTGGGGACGATCAGGTCTTCAACCTTGACATAACCTATCATCAATCTAGCTCCACCATACATAACTGAACTGCTCGTTTTCTCCCAAGCACGCTCCGGTTTGAGATCAGCTTCCCAACATGTCTTGGCTGAGCCGAAAACTTTGAGGTCCTGGGGTGACATATCTTTCTTGCTGCTGCTCCTCACCTATGGAACAAGCTTCCCGAACGTATTCGTGTCAGTTCAACTTTACAGACTTTTAAATCCAGGCTTAAAACTCATTTGATGGACATTAGTTTTTCTTAGGAATTCATTTGTTTTGTTTTGTATTTTTGTGTTTTGTTTTGTATCTCTTTTGGGCCCTGCATGCGCCATGAGCGCTTTTTGCGGATGGGTGCGCATCATAAATTTCCATTGTTATTATTTATTATTAATCTGATTGTCATTCTGATCGTAGTGCGGAAACGTATTTAACACGTTTGACGAGCAGATTGCATATTGCGTACTTGCTCAGATGTGAAGGCTGACTGTATCAGGTAGATACCTGAGCGTCCTTCACTGCCTCCGCGATGTGGTAACATGTTATCAAAAGCAAATAAAGAGTGGGTAACATTTTTAAGAAGGAATGCATCCTCATGGGTATATTTCCGTAACTTAACAAAATAAGCGTAAACAATACTTTACAAACAAGAACCAAACCAGCCATAAAATATGGCGAAACTTAAAGCAAAGCAGCTCCCGAGTTGCTTTTGAAGAAAAGTCACGCTATCTATCCTTGGAAACTAAGTTGAACCTTTCCTAAAAGGGAGTTATGAACGCTTAGTGCAAAGAAGACATGTCTTCAACAATGACAACAACATAAGTTTTGAAAACTGAATCTTGCTTATGGACCAAGACTGCCCCTAAAACTACTATCCTGAAATTAAAACTTTGCTGCTCGAGTTCTCAGATGAGGTGTGAAAGCTACCTGTTATTCCCACATTTAAATATAAAAGTTCTAATTTGCATAACCATAAAGGGATAACTATTATATTAAAGGATCAATTAAAATAACAACTAGCCCAAATGTGAGAAGCCGCAAGATAGTGTATATTATAAATAGAAAAAACTATCTGACCCGGTTTCATAAAGACTTACCATCGATCTTAAAGGGAGAAAGCAGTCGCTCCAAGTTTAGTTTCAAAAATCTGCTAAATCTTAGAGATATCTTTTGATTTCACTCACAAGTTTCATTGCGTTTCTGTATAAACAAAGTAAAACAAGGAGTTCCTATGCATGAATTTAACAAATAAGTGGCAACAATATTGTCACATGATTTACAGGAGCCATTCCTGAAATTTTGAGGGACTGCATGTTCCCTATACGTTTTGATCTGTTATGCAATAGTCCCTTGAAATCATACTTAAAGGCAATTGGCAGTCACCGCAATCAGAGTATGCCCCGTCACTCTGATTCATGAACTTAGCCTATTTTGATCACGTGACAATGTTTTTGTCAGTGAATTGAGAAAATTCAAGGAGAGTTTCTCCTTGCTTTACCTATTGTTGGTAATAGTTATGTTCAAAACGTCTTCAGAGGTGTTTGTAATGCAATAAGAGGAGATTCGCAAGAATCTGCTGATTTTTCAAAGCAAATTTTGGAGCGAATGCCCACTGCCTTTAAAAACGATGAGCTTAATTCTTTATCAAACACAGGCCTAGAAACATATGGACTGATTGTTATCACCGGTAACGACTATAATTTACTGATATTACTACCCCTTGTTACGTAATCAAAATCTACAGACTACCCTCACAACGGCAAGTAATGGTTTTGACTGTGTTCGGAAAGTCAATAGTAACTATAGTCTTCACATGCCTTAGACAGGGAATATCTCGAGGGTCGCACTCCGAAGGATCCACACCTGTTTCACCGTTTTTCCATTTATGAAATGTATTGTTATAGACCTTATGCATATGAAGTCACAGAGCAGGTAGTGCTCCCTCGTTTGGGGGCAAGCGCGTATCATTGCAAGTTTCACCAACAAATGCAGACAGCTGATTTTTCAACCAATCGGAACGCGTAAGTCTACTCAGGGAGAGCCCCTGGTCTACTGCACGTGCGTGCGAATTCTGGTGCGTGTGTGCCATTTGCTTCATGGGTTTGCCTCTAAAATGACGTCGCGTGACGTCAGTGTATAAGGTCTATAATCCAGAAGCTGAGAAGCAGTTGATTACACTACATAAATATTTACTGAAAAGGCCTACAGAAGAAATTTACTACTGACTTTCAAATGGTCATTCCTTATTTAAACATTCTGTATACTGTACTCTAACAGGGTATGTAATGAGCTTACATTGAATCAACATGGCGTAGACAAAATGGCTTTACCCTTATTAAACTTGTTATTCTCATCAACAAATTGTGGCAACAACAGCTCTACTTTCCCACATTATTATGCATTAAAAGAGTTTTGAATGTCGTGTCATTTGAAAATTTGAATTTTTCAGAGAAAACATTATTCATGAGCTAAAAAGCAGTGATTTTTTGTGATAAGTTTCGCGCTCGAAAAAATAGTCACTCGGTTACCTAATTTTAACTTTTCCGTCATTCCATACAGAAAAGCCAAAAAAAAAGAAAGAAAAAAGAAAAATGTTTTTCTTTAAGTTGTGAGTTTCCTGTATCACGAACGCAATATGCACCTTTTAAGTGGAAATGTTTTACGTCAGCCAACAACTCAGTCGAATAGTAATATAGTGGTAATGTTACTTAAGAAAGTTAACCACCCATAGAAATATGCACATCATAGTCGAAGGAAGCGGGGCTGAAGAGGCTGAAACCCCTTAGTCAAAATGTGGGGGTTGAAGCGTGCTTCCGTCCTCAACTATATGTTCTAGGACGTAACCCCTTATTTTTACCGCTGTAAAATTTTGAAAAAAATTCAGTAAGTTTTTTCAAAATTTGAACAATACGTCGCACCAAATTATACCTAAGGACCATGAAGTATTCTATTTTTTTTCAAAGTGGGAAACTCTTCCCCATGGACACCTCCCCCAAGACGACGGTACCAATCAATGTTCAGTCCCTATCTGAGAACAGCCTCCTGCGTATATGTTACACAAAAATAATATAAGGTACCATTACCCATCGGGAGCTCTTGAATACTTGCGCAAAACTTGTGACAACCCGTTTTTATTATCAGTCACGATGCGAAAAGACACCCCCCCCCCAAAAAAATATTCTTCTTTTCTCGATTTTTAAAGTAGTAATTCCAGTAACCATAGACCATATAGCTGGAGTATTTTTTATAAGGTTATACGTTTTATCTTAGAAGAGTTGTTATTCCCAAATGGTCTGAAGAAAGTTATCAAAAATCTCCTTTCGAAGGTTTTTTTGTTTTTTGGGTTTTAGATCGGTTTGATGATGAGCACAGTTGTTCAACAAATTGGCACATCGCCAGATCAGATTTCTATACTAAATATTTTGGTATCCATAACCTGAAAAGAATGGCGATAGGATTTTCCCTGAAGGTAGGGGTACAAGTTCCTTTACATGGCTGGAGGTGTGGAGAGCAGCCCGACAAGGGCCACAACTAACATGAAGCATGACGATTTGGGGGATGAGTGGAAGGAAACCTTCATCAATAATTTTCTTGACAGAGCGTATTTCGTAAAAGATATGTGTATATACTCTTTGTACTCCGTGTTTTTCGAAAAATCTAACTGTACTGGAAATGCATGCTACGCGAAGTGATGATGAGCACAGTTGAAGGCAAAATTGGATCATGTCAAAATTGGATTTTGTCATTGAAGACAAAATTGGATCAATTGTCAGGGAGACACCGGACATCCTAACCCCGACAATTCTCCCCAGGACAATGCATCTGGGCAGTGGCCACCTGGACAATTACCACCTCGGATACTTCCCTCAGACAATTTCCACCCATGACATAACCCCTCACATAATTCTCCCCCACTATAAAATTTGGAATTATCCTGGGTGGACAGGGTGTTCGAAAACAGACACTGTGTAATGGTCCTTTCTTGAAGTACCCATTCACTAACTTTGGTTTTCTCCACTCCTCATTATCGGTGGATAATGGTAAGGAGAAATCGTATCTTGATTTCTCCTTCCCATGTTTACCGAAGAAAGGGGTGGGAAACTGGTATGTCAGATAACACACCACCGCGATGTTCTCGGCTTCCGTACATTTGTGAGATGTAGAAGTGTAAGTTTGGTGGAGTGTGTTATGATCAAGTGATGGGGCTATTTGTCAACATTGATTCCGTGTGGGTGGAGTGTTCTAAGTTTATTAATCCAGAATGATTCCCTGTGAAGGATGGCAGTGCGTGATTGTTTTGTAACTGATTCTATACCGGTGATCCTTGTCTATTGTATGGTGTGCTAAACTGAAGTGTGTTGTGCACTGGAGACGTTTCGCTTGGGTGTTATCATAAAAGTTATTAATTTTTTGACCTTGTGTTGCTGAATCACGTGTAAAGTTTTGTTTCCGTTTTGCCTACGTATTGTTTTCCGTCGGGTGCATGTTATGAGGTAGATTACCCAAGGTGTTTTGCAATTAATGTGCGTTGTTATGGGATATTCTTGATTTGTTTGCGAACTTTTAAATTTAATACATGAATATGTTTATGCATCATACATTTACTTGATTTACATGGGAAGAACCCGTGGGGTTCGGGGCTATTGGAGTTTGCCTCAGATAGATTTCTTTTCTAGCTTCATATTAATCTGTCACATTTCTGTGCTTCTGAATGTATATTTCGTTTTATGTCATACTAATTCTATTTTCATATACACATTTTCATATACGTGTTTGATTTTTCTAGTAGGCTACCTGATGAAGGCCAGACTGGGCCGAAAGCTTGTAATAAATAGTGAAGACGTATAAAACAACGTACATCTCGTCTTTAAACGTATCTCTTACACTTATAATATATATATATATATATATATATATATAGGTAAAAATAAAGTAGTAAATAGTGCTAAAAGTTTGTGAAAAATTCCACGACGTTTCGGGTTTAAACCCTTCATCAGGTGGCAAAAATGCAACTGATCGTTGACACGGCCAAAACGTACAATTTAAAAAATACACAATTAAATTGGGCACGGTAAACCTCGGCTAGGAAAACAGACAGTGTTAAGTGGTTACCACAAGTCAAAAAAATGCAGGAATTGCTGCGTTATAACAGTTCAAGTCTAACGTTCAGACCATGTGGGGACAGGGTTCCAAGTTTCATGATTAGGCGGTTTTCGGCAGCTAGGCGGTCATGATCGGAACCTCGACACGAGATGGCCGCCGAAACCATCAAGTCACGGATCGAGCATGTTGACGGGGGATTGAAGTGGGTGGCTACCGGGAACCCTGGGAGGTTCTGTTTGATTGACCTCAGGTGCTCGGTGACTCGGTCAGCAAGACGACGTTTTGTTTATACTGTACCTGTAATATACTGTACGTGGGAGAAACAAAACGTCGTCTTGCTGACCGAGTCACCGAGCACCTGAGGTCAATCAAACAGAACCTCCCAGGGTTCCCGGTAGCCACCCACTTCAATCCCCCGTCAACATGCTCGATCCGTGACTTGATGGTTTCGGCGGCCATCTCGTGTCGAGGTTCGATCATGACGCCTAGCTGCCGAAAACCGCCTAATCATGAAACTTGGAACCCTGTCCCCACATGGTCTGAACGTTAGACTTGAACTGTTATAACGCAGCAATTCCTGCATTTTTTTGACTTGTGGTAACCACTTAACACTGTCTGTTTTCCTAGCCGAGGTTTACCGTGCCCAATTTAATTGTGTATTTTTTAAATTGTACGTTTTGGCCGTGTCAACGATCAGTTGCATTTTTGCCACCTGATGAAGGGTTTAAACCCGAAACGTCGTGGAATTTTTCACAAACTTTTAGCACTATTTACTACTTTATTTTTACCTACCTACTTCTAAGTGCTACGCAGTACTTTGACTTTATATATATATATATGTATATATATATATATATATATATATATATATATATATAAAAATATATATATATATATATATATATATGTATGTAGTATATACATAAAGATCATTTTGAGGTTTCCGACCCACGTCCCCCGTGTCCACCCTTAGCCATCTCCGATCATCTATTCTTTTAAGACCATCGTATCTTTTAAGGTAGCTATGAAAACTACGTCTTTAACAACTCGGTTTCTTAATTTTTTCTTTGTTTTGCTGTAGCCTTTTACAACAATTTCCTAAACAATGGTGTAACACACTATCCATTGCAACGTACTCATCACTGGAACACATTCACCACTGAGTGTGTTTCTTAGGTTTTGCAACCTAAACCTTAATCTTATGTTGGCAAAAGAGAAACACCCCTACTATACACTATGCGGCATCTATAAACTGATGGCGCTGCTCCGTTTATATTGTGTCGAAATCTCCTTCTGACTTGTCAAGGCCACATCTCGGGTAGAAAAGCCTGAGTGCCAGTAAACGGTCCAGGCTTCTTTTTGTCTTGGAGTTTACATACTTATCTTACCGACTAAGGCCCCGGACAAAATTGGAACTTAAATTTCTGGACTGACAGACTTCCTCGACGGGGGCCAAGGTCCTTTCTCCAATCTGACTCCATCCCTGTGGCCTTACAATCAGTATATTGTTAAGGAATTTACTGTTGATTCAATCAAAGCTTGGGGCCGATTATGCTTACGCTTTTGACTTGATAAGCGACTTCTTCAAAGATGGCCTTATAGGCCCTATGCTGTATCGCAAAGCCTTTGCAATCTGTTGCAAGTTAGTTTTAAGAATTTTACAATTTTTTTTATTTATACTTCGAAAATGGTGCAAAAGCAAACTCTCTATCAAAATACAACTCGAGGCATCAGTACTTTGACCTGAACTATTGCAACTTCTTTAAAAATAGCATTTTCCCTTTGCTCTTCTCGTAGTTGATTCAGAAATCGGCATTTTATACTTTCCGCAGATTTCGGAGATACAACGTTTAAACTTTTAACATTTATCGAACTTTTTCCTTATGTCATTGTTTACATTGCGTCGTGTTAAGCCTTTTCCTTATTTCGTCCTTTCATAGCTGTATCATATGTGAATATACTTTCTTGCAGCTCTCACAACTCAGTCGATATCGTATTGAGATTCGTTTTCTTCATCAATACAATCGTGGGATATAACATCTCATGTGATCATTGTTTTTAAAAGCCTTTATAAAATCAATTCGTTTTTGTTTACACATTATTTTGGTTGAACATTTTCTTAACTTCCCTCTTGAGGACATGCACTCTACCCCCATTTAAAAAAAGAAGAAGAAAAAAAAAACACTTGATTCGAGCAAAGTTTACCTATACTGGGCAGTGATTGTTAAACATAACTTTATCCAAATAACATTGATATACTAAAATCTGTCAAACTTACAAAGAATCACCCGGGAAAAGTAATTACAGAATCAATAGTGCTCTTATCATCGTGTACGCCTTACCGTGTGCATGGTTACCATGGCTACCAAATGAGAGGTTTAGTAGGCTACATGGAAATGAAGTCTGCTAATAAAGATCAATGAGCCTTCCCTCAATATGCGCGTCAGTAAAACGAGGATATTATTGTTTACTCCCACTCTTATTGACTAAGAAGGCTGGTCACGGGCTTGTAAACTGTTAAACCAGGGAGGAAATATAAGCAAATACCACCTCCCTGGTTTTACGCATTGTTAGAAACTTGTTTGAATTAAAATTCACTCTTCTTAAAATAAAAAAGATTAGCACTATAATTTTTCCTCATAAAGTACCATCAAGGACGGGGAGCTCTGAAGGATCTAGAGACGCACAAGTAATGCTTTTGCATGCATGTTTGTCTTGTCGAATCGGTGAGTTGCAAATCCCTCGTGGAATGAAGTGGAAATTTTCCTTATTGTCATGCCAGAATTTTATTATTCAACAAGCAAGAACCCTTGGTAGTATCCAGGAGCGTAAATACGGGGGAGGGGGAGGAGTGGGTCCTTGAAATTTGGAACAACATTTGAAGTGCAAAAAAGCAAAGAAAAAAGTCTTTGAAAGTTCGGGCCGTACAATATCAGCGGGAGTCGGTCTCCAAGAAATGTAGTTGGTCCAAAAATAGTTCACACACCATGTGAATTCATGTTTATACGCCCCTGGTCAAACTATAAGTATCAGAGACTTTAGCGTACGGGACTATACTTCTAATGGAAGGGAGGAGGGGATGCCGCACATTGCACGGAATTTTAATTCATACTTGGCCGAAAATAGCACACATTTTGCCCGAACAGGGGGCTGCAATGCCCAACCCCACCCCGCCAAGAACGCCTTTGATCAGAGATGTCTGTGTGGGGACCACGCAAAGAACAGAAACACTAGATTTACACTCAGCTGTAAAGTTCTAGAGCAGGGGTGCCCAACCTTTTTTGACCCAAGATCTACTTTTCAAGTAGCCAACATCCCGAGATCACAAACATACACTGTCAAACAGTTACACATGAAATACTTTTATTTTTTTTTTTATTTTTACCTACACCCCTCCCGGTAGACTTGGGATCAGTCTGCCGTCTACTGGTAGACCGCGATCGACTGGTTGGACACTCCTGTTCTAGAGTCTGTACAGCCGAAATTCTGCGATGACTCGTTTTATTCTAAAAATTCATCTTTGCACTTGCTTAATGAAGTACCCCAAAATATAACCCTGCAGATCAAGAACGTTTACCGTACGTCATCTGTATGTTGAAAACCATGCAAGACATCAGTAAGTTAACCTATAAAAGAACACTTGATATAATTCTGCATAAAAAAATCGTCTCGCAAACTAATTAGACTACGACTAAATTATAATAAAGTCTAGGCAACATGCACGTGTTCCATTTGATGTTTTTCCGTTATAGCTTTGTTATTTTGTAATTTATCAGGTCAGTGTTCCAAACATCTTGAAACATATATGAAGACATAATTAAATTGAATTTAACTAATAGGCTAACGAAAGTCTGGAAGCAAACTGACGTCATATATGGTAACATAAGTTTAATATATTAAGCACATTGTGCAATTGTGTAGGCATAGTACAGAGTACGTAAACCTACACTCTAAATGCAAAAGAGTGAAAATTCACTCCAAAAGAGACTGTAGTTTGGGACCGCTCCTAGTAAGAGTGAGTTCCACTTAGGGTGGAGTGAAAATTCACTTCAAATAGAGCGATACTTCACTAGCATGGAATGATATATCGCTCTACTTGGAGTAAATTTTCACTCCACCCCGAGTAAAATTTACTCTTACTAGGAGTGGTCCCAAACTACAATCTCTTTTGGAGTGAATTTCACTCTTTTGCATTAAGAGTGTAGAAAACTATTCTTAGAGGGAAGGGTGACTTTTTAGACCCTATCCGGTGAGTATGAGGAGGGATCCCTTTCCTTTTCCATCATTATTCTATTCGAATATCTGAGACATTGATATAATTTACACAAGGATCAAATGTTAAAGGGTGGGGGATATTCCTTCAAAGCTCTTGCGGAAGGATATTTTAGGTCCCTACATGTCTTTTATATGTGGGATATAGATGAACAAGTTGAAGTATTGCATAACCAATGTCATTGACTTTCGAATACCGTATACGTATTACCACAAGTGGCGCACATTCGTGTGAAATATAGGGATATTTACTATATAAAATGTTGCTGGAAGATAGGGAGGCATCAAAGGCGTAAGGGGGGGGGGAATTGCAGCATCCAATCGGGCAGAACATTACCATTTCGGGCAAAATTTACTACTTTTCGTGCATACTCTGCTTCAAACAGTTTCGGCCAAAAGTTTTCATCCTCTGGAATGAAAGTGGTCCCTTACCAGTTTACACTAATGGGAAACATCGATACTCCCCATTAGCGATATATACCACCACAGTGTGGTAATAATCTTCCCTCTCCCCATGGGATTTGCACTGATGACTAAGTTATGATGCATGAATGTTTTATTTCCTTTCAGGTGGCTGTGCAGTTCTTACACATATTGTGGATGATTTAAATCTAGAGTTTGCAGCGATGGTGTTGGTGGCTATCATCGGGGGATATACATTTATTGGCGGTCTTGGTGCCACATTTTACATGTCCTATTTCAACACAGCCATAATTTTCGTCATACTCCTCATATTTCTGGTACAGATTTATCATAACCCTGGTGGAGAAGGACCTCTTGGTAAGAGCTAAAATCAAAACTTTTGAGCCGCATGCAAAATTAATAAATATTTTTCTGAGTTGCTTAAGTTTTCCATACGTCATAAAACTGCCTAATATGATTTTTAGTTATAAAGGGATTTTTGCAAGCACCGAAATCAAGTATGAAAATGACAATTTTAATTCAGTGGCAAGACCTGCCTAATATTTTGCAACTATATATACGTGCATTTTACACTACCAGCCGGACGTGTGCTCCTTTAAACCTTGCCATGCTGGTAATTGGATACTTAATTGAGAACTTGCCTTGATATTATGTGGCTGGTCGGGATTGATTGAACATTTCATTACATAACATGGGCCAAGTTTGTATTCCTAAACTCCATTTTGAAAGAAGTATTTATTTAAATGTGTCTCTATGCTTTGTATTAATAAAGGATCCATTGATAGCGTCTACCGTTTGCTCAATTGTTCCGAAGGCCCAGCAGGAAATCAAGATAACAGTTACCTTACCTTCATTTCATTGGATGGATTTATCTTTGGTGTCATCAATGTTGTAGGTAAGTCACAATCATTTAAAGGGGCTTTTCTATCACCCAAAACATATATTAAAGAACATCCACATACCTCGATTTACAATATGTGACTATACTTTTACAACTGAACATTTCAAACAAAAGCACCACGTTGTTTGGTCAGTGATGACTTGTGCAGTCCAGTGGTGTACCCATTGCATAGCAGGCAGGCAGGTAGGTAAGTAAAGTTAACGACACATCAACACATGCGTGCTATATTGTGTCTTTCAAGTTCTAATACGGTTCAAGTCATCCCCTTTAGTCGCCTTTTACGGCGGGGAATACCGCATAGCAGGCAGCTCACATACAGCAGTGTGTGGATATGACCGCGAGCAATTTAAACTTAGTACAGGCTATGGTAACTTTGACAGGTGGGTGTGGTAGACAGGTGTTTTCTTTTAATTTGGCAATAGAAGCAAACTGATAAGGGAGAAGGTATACTCTCTGGGAGAGATTTGTTTCCTTTTATACCACCTAACAGATCCGCATACAGTCTTTTGCCATAAGCTGACTTAGTTGAATCTAATTCACCAAAGAAAACTCACGTTTGCAACCTAAAATAGCCTTGCAGCTGCCTCATTTGCATTGTTTTTTACTTTCATTGATTTTTTTGTGCTGAAATATCACTGCATTTGATGTTTGAAATGTAACATAACAAGCTCCCGTCGTCAGTCAAAGCCAACAGTTTGCATAGGCATGAAGGTTTTTATTATATATGTTACATTATAGCTCCCCAGTGTAAAATCTCATGCAGTGGATTTTTTTTAAGTCACCACAGCAATACTTTGCTATTGGATAAAAAGTCTTTTAATGTCCAAAACGTCTAGTGGACTGATAAAAAACAATAAGCTTTAAAAAGATGCAAGATGTTTTTCTTCTCACGGGTGAAATTTGTTTACAGCAGCAAAGAACAGGAAACTTGCCAGGTGATTCCATTTTCACCTTTGCTCTTTGATGACCATAACGTTCTAAATAGTACTTACGGTTTTACGGTACGTTTCTAGAAAAACTATGGCATAATTATGGTTTTACTGAAATCATTGTAAGTATGCGCTTTACGCACGTCGTGAAGGACAGTGATGGAATAAAGATTGTTAAAAGAAGACCTAGATAATCAACACAAGCTGTTAAGAGTTAAGATTAGAAAGTCAAGAAAGAAAGTAATACTAGATATTCGATAATGTCAAGTAGCTGAATCTGAGAAAGGAGAGATCATTTTATACTAAGAGCAGTATTTAAAGAAATCTGCAGCTGGAGCAGTGGTAAAGGATGAAAGAACATGGCATTTAAAGTGAACAGTGAAGGACGATAAAAATGCAAATCACTGCTTAACAACGAAGCGACAAACTAAAGTTGCTTTGGGAGGAAATAGAATTTCACAAAATGGTGTACTTGTGAAAGTTGCGCTGTCACGTTCCATAGCTCTTTGCTTGTTTGTTGTTTTAGGGTTTCGCACCGTTTTATAGGTTTTCGGGAGAAAGAAATTTTCTAAAACCCTAATTGGCGTAATTGAGCTATGCCGGTTACGGTAAAGTGCTTGGTTAAATCATAAACGATAAACTGCCTCTTTTTACATGCTACATACCGCTTTATTCGGTTGGAGACTAACCAGGTTTGGCACAGTTTCAGCCAGAAATGGTACTTCCTTCAAGAGGATATTTCTCTTACCAAGGAGGTCTTAGGAAGGAGATCCAGTGCTCTATAGACTCTTTGAAGCAATGTTCGTGTCCGAAAGTTATCTTTCCTTTCTTCTCAAAATTCGTGTCTCAATACCTAGATCAACTCGGATCAGTAGTGCATTGTCAAAATGACAATGAGAAGACACACTTCTTACGTTATACTCGTTAACTTTTCGTCGCCAGCCATTAGCGGCTCGCCATAGTGGTACGGGGGGCACATGCCCCCCAAAAGTTTGCAAAGCATGGTCTTCAATTTTCAAAAATAAAAATAATAAATAAAAAAACATGTAATTCGAGATGGGTTAAGCCCTCCCTTTTCCTTGAGTGGGCTTAAAATTAAAGGAGTGAATAACTTTCCAATGCAATGCGAAGGTTAAACATTAATAAAGTGCTTTCAAAACGCCATTTTTTTTCGGCGCGCTTCGCGCGTTTTCTCAGTTGCTTGTTTGATACTACCGTATATATACTTCAGACATCACAAATGGACCTGCCGTTAGTGCGAGCTAAGGTAATCAAAACAAATGATCACGCTGCGATATTTGTAAGCTGATTAGCTTAGGCATCATAATGTCATTTACAGAGTGTAACGGTAATGCTGGAGTTAAATGTCCATAGTTTTGCGGACACTTCAGAGCTTTCGGGGTCATTAGATACACAACCCATTACCCGTGTTGATTATCATCCACGACTAAAAGCAGTTTTGCCAGGGTGTCACCTGGTCAGATTAGCATAGGTATCTGTCTACAAAGAGTTGTAACGGGCATGTAGTCTAAAAGTATTGTGTTTCCCATAGAAGGAGAGGTTTCCCTTCCCTTGTCCAAACTGACAGCGCCGTTCGCCCACGAGCGGTCTTATGACTGTCAAATGGCCTGTTATAAGCAAAAGGTTCTCCACCTCTGTGCTGAAGTGTATACCGTTTCAATTGATTTAAAATAAACACACCAAATAGTCAATCTAAGCTCAGTAGGATGAGACTTTTGACTTGTGGCCTAGCTATTTGTATATAGGATGAGACGTCGTTCTGAGTTACGGAAATTCCCTTCCCCCTTTAAAAAAAATTTTCGTTTGGGAACGGTACTGAGATCCAAACTACTAGTGCTATCATTTCATCGTTTTCAAGTGTCTTCATGCTCAAAATTTTCGTTAGTTTAAGAAAACAATCCAGAAAACCAACATTTTATTGCTTCTTGGCAAAGCTGAAACATATTGTGACACAATGAAAGAAACAATAAAATATTTAAAGGTGGGGCTTATTTTATACAAATGAATCAAGCCGCTTTGCCCATTTCACCTGGCTCTTACCCCACCCCTATAGTAGTACGGTAGCGATCGGTTGATATGGTTGTATTTATTTTAAAGTAGTCTTCCCATAACTAACTGCCTGAAAGGGTTTGTGAAGAGCGGGCATCGTTGTAATACATAATAATAATCATACTCCCATAGGCGTAGGAGGCAGGAGGCTGGGGGCTGCAGCTCCCCCAACCAAATATTTTTTTGAAATTCGGGCAATATTCTGAGAATTTTTCGGGCACCTACTGAAAGAAAAATAATGCAATAATGTAGCTTAACGCAAGTCGATACTTTAAAAACTTCCTTGGTAATTAAAATATAGTTCTGATTTGGATTGCACCAGTACCTATATATTCGGCATAAATTCACCAGTGTGTTTTTAATAGTTAAACTTATATATTATGATTATCAGTGGTGTATTTGAGGAGCCATTAGGCCATGCCCCCGTAACTGACGCCGATTTTTTATTTTTAGTACCTAAACTAAAACACACAATTTTACTTCAAAGGTAGCATATGTGGCACCAGATTGCATGTATGGACACCTAATTTTTCAAAAAATTTTCAAAGGGGAGGGAGACACCCCCTCCCCTCAGACCCCTCCCCCAGGCCGGCGATCACACAACATAGTGCCTGCCCACCCCCATGAGAGAAACCTTGGTTTCACCACTGATTATTATCATCATTTTTGTGACGACATCCCCCGGAATTATTACCAATATGGAATGCTAGTAACGGGGCAAATTATTGTATGTAATTGGCATGCGGTGCGATAACGGATGCATGCCTTTATGATATGTATATTAACATTTGGAACTCGCGCGGAGCTAGCGGAAACTTTTGTTTCTATTTTTCGGGCAGATCGTTACAGCCCCCCCCCCCCCATCAACTTGGGCCCCTACGCCTATGCATACTCCTACTGAGGCTATATTACTATCCGGATGTGACCATAATAATATTGCTGGGGGGGTCTCCCGAACCTCCCTGAATACGGACTTCAGTTTGCCCCCCCCCCCCAACAAAATTTCTTAGAGCCGCCCATGTTGCCAGCCGTCATGCAAAAATGTGAAATTTTAACCTTTCGTTGTTATTCGTCACACTATATCATTTCATTAAAAGTCACCTAAGAATTTCTTTACAACTTACTTTTCGAATACATTTCATAATGATGGGAAAATTTGCTAAAAACTAAGAGAAATGTATAGGCTTGAACAATGTTTCCAGTAGGTGACGTATAAAATCGTGGGGGTACAATTGAAGTACATTATTTAAACATTTCTTGCCAGTCGTTTTACTGAAAATCCTGATTCAAGTTTGTTTATTGGCGGAAACAAACGTTACTTCAAAGCACGTATAGACAATGGCCTTTGTCTCGGGGTTACTTGGAAAAGAAAGGGGGAGATCATCATTAAAAGGTTTTAGTCAACAGAGACTTAACAATAGGAACAAAGAGACCTGTCAATCAAATAGCAGTGCCTGAAAAGAAATCATTTTCAAGTTCGTACTGCATGACAGATTTGGCTGTTGTATCTCCTTCCTAACAACTCCCTGTTCTAACTGAGCTGGATATTCTTCAACCAGTAAATGAGATGCTAGGATGCAGGTGGGACTGACGGAACTGAACGAACGTTCTATTTTTTATAATAATTGTTGATGAAAATTATGACAATTTCATTCAACTGATTAGCATGAAAGTGTGAGGAATTCTCTTACCCAAATTGAGGAGGTCTCCCACAGTCCTCTCTAAGCGCTCTTAAGAGGGGGCTCGCAGACCGCCTTGCTCTAAAACCTGTAGTCGTTCCGGATTAGCGCGTGTTTTAAGCCATATTTTCTCAACCTGTGTCTATAATAACACAGTATGGAGTCTCAAAATGGTTCTGGAAAAGTAATGATAAATAAATTACATGTTAATTACAACTTGCTTCGTCACTAACAACTTCGCCTCAACTTGTTTTCAACGGTTGATCCAGAATGGACAGATGGATGGATGGATTGATGGATGGATGGGTGGATGGGTGAACGGACGAACGAATGGGTGGTGTATGGATGCCGGATAGATGGATGTATGAATTAAAAATCCCGGTAGGGGACTAAACACAATACATTTTCCCTTCGTTCCCTCTGCAATTTCAGACAAAGTAACATTCTTGACTATACCACAAGAATACCCTCATGATGACACACTGACTAATGGAATTTCCCGTTGCTAAACTGCAAAGATATGCCTCTGCTGAGTTACAAATATGATAAGTTGGCCAATTCTAGATGTTGGAAATTTGCCACACGTGAATCTCAACATCACTTAGTAACAAAATGAAACGATCATGTACGCTTGCACTTTCGTTCACTTAACCTTTTTTATTTCCATTACTGGGAAACACAGGTCTACATAACCTCCGAGCTCTCCATTCGCTTTCAAAAACTATGCCCCTCCTAAAACATTTTACAACTGTCTTTTATTTAACGTAGAGTACAAGATGTAGAGCCAAGAACACATTCACAAATATTGACATTCGTGTCTCTTTTAGTGGATCGTTAATCCGTCGTAGTCACTCATTTTCTGACTTTATAAATCTCTTTGCTTCCGTGCCTGTTCCATCGCCACTTATATTTATTAATACATTAAATGTAGGAATGAAATGGGCTTCATCTTTAAGACGGTTATCAATGTTAGTGTGGCTTGCAACTATTTTATTCTAAAGCAAAATTTTTAACAGACGGAAAGTAAGGGCACGCAATTTGCTGCATTTAATGCGCGTAGTGTGTACGGAATGAGATAACAACCAGTATTGAGCTATGTATTACCTGATTACATTCTCATTAAGATACACAGTTTGTTGTGTTCGATTCTCTCCCCCAGGCATGTGAAGTTCAAATGTAGTTAATGGGGACGAGAAATCACACTGCGTGAACTTGGGCCGAAATGTGTGCCTTTGGAAGCATTGCAAATTAATGAAGCATTCAGCATTTAATGCATTAATAGCTTATGCGATAATATTTAAATTACTAGTGGTGTATTGGATGGGCAAGTTCATGGATAATACACCCGCCAGCTGCATAAAAGAACAACTTCACGGTAAACTAGGTTGGGAGGCGTCCACAAAAGCAAAGGATCTATTGTTTTGAGATATAAGCATCCAAGCATAAATTTAGCCTGAAGAAATTGTACCAAGTGAAATGCATCATAAGAGAGTCACAATACTTGTTTTATTTGTTTATTTTCTTGTTTAATTTTATGTAGGCTATTTCTGATTCCTTGCCAAAGGCAAATGGAATCTTTGCAGTCACGATGGCGTGTACATGTATGGGTGCGTGGGTGTACGTGTGTGTGTGTGTGTGCGTGAGTGTGTGTGAAGAAAGATGGATTTATTTATATCATTTCCTATTACAAATCGTTTGCAAACTATCAAAAATTTCCCAAGTCCTTTGGGGCCTTTAGCCTTATTGCTGAGCTTGTTGTCAATACGGTCTCAAACGTAATCGCATGATTCATCTGTGAGGGTTCTACAATAAGCGAGTTCAATGATTCGTATGCCGCATGGGATACATGAGGGATAAGCAACCGAGCTCAGAACGTAGTAGCCTATACTACTTTCCCCTATTACCGTCTGTCCCCAGTTTTTGTGCAGCACTTAGATATATTTTTAAGCCTAGCTCTACGTGTCGCGGCCAGCCTCACTGCATGAGAATAGGTGTCTCTATGATCCTACTTTCAGCCAGCTTAAAATAAAAATTTTGCACCAAAGAGATAATTTATATTCGGTCAAGAACACAAAACCATACGTAAGAAACCTTAAATATGCGATGTATTTAAGAAAAGGATGATTCGACAATATTGGAAAATAAGCTTACATTTTGGAACACGTTGTAGGTACGACCGTGTAATATTTACACGTTCGCATGTGCAGTCGAATTAGCGAACTCGCTTTTTAGGCCACTTGTTCGTGTGCATAGACGTGATTACAGAGGGGCACTGCAGCACTGTAAGAAACCGTCATACTCTCTCTCGCTCGCTCGCTCCCAGTTGCTCATATCAGCATCGCCACTTAATAATTTCCACAGAGCTTCCTTATGCCGGTTTCATAGTACTAGCCTTGGAGGGGTGCCAATTCCACAGCCAAAATATAGGTTAATGAAAATTTCTAAGTAATGGAGGGATTATGGGGGGGGGGGCAAAGGGGCATTTATCCCCACTTTTTTCCAGACATTCAAAATACAATTAAAATAATAAAAAGAAAGGCAAGAAAAGAGAGACCAGAGGAAGTATGGGGGAATTTTTAATATTATAGTAAAATTGCAATGTTAAATAAAGGGAAACATTAACATCAAATACCAGGAAAATGCTGAAAATTTTTCTCGGAGCGCTTCGCGAGCACCCGCAATGAAAACTAACTAATACAGTGGAGGAGCTCAAAGGTGGGAGGCAAGGGGCAACTGTTGAAAAGTTTTTTTGGTACCTTAAAAAATTCCTTCAAAGCACTGGCGTCGGCTCCCCGCCACACGATTGTGACTTGAAGCCCTGAAATAAGGGTCACTGATAGTACAACATGTTACGTCATTACACGCACCATGGTCCTTGCATACACAATTCAGAAACCTATACCCGTGTATACGGAATCGCAATTCTCAATAAATTTCCCGGCGTGCTTCGCGTTAACTCAGTATATAAATAGGTTCCACGTTAGTACTGCTGCCCGTTGGAGAACTTAAGTGGAATTGCCTCGTATCACATCCTGTAGGATAGATTGCGTACATTACTATTTCCAGATTCCTTACCACCATCCTCATCAAATTGACAGACGGTTACTTTGTTTAATTTGCAATCATCATGAGAAAAATATTTCATTAGCAATTGAAATAATACCTTGCGGACGCAGGGTTTTCTTAAGAAATGGTCCAGAGTGGCTGCAAAAGTCATCAAATTTTAAAAAAAAATAATTCTAGGGGAGGAACCGTTATCCCCAGCTTCTCTGGCTTCACTAGTTTGGCGCTAGAGGTTAAAGGCTTCGCCGTCCGCACCTTACAAAGATGCAGCCTCCAATGAAAATTACTTCCCTAGCACTTTTACCTCGGACGCCCATGACCATGTCTCTACAGGAATCACACATAACATTTCATTGATTTGGAAAGCATTATATACCAGGCCTATAACCCTCAAACTTTGATCGTCCTTTAATATTTCACTGTAATAAAAACTTGAGAAGCCTCTTGTCCCAGAATATTGACTTTAATGAAACATAAAGGAAAGAAGAGGTGGCTGGGGAAAGTTAGAGAATCTTTTATGTAATGGCTAAAATTGCATTTATAATATAAAGAAAATCAATAGGCTACAACAAAGTAACCGCTGTTTTCTTCGGCTCGCTTCCCCCGAGTCCGTGTTAAATATTGTTTCGTGGTTGCTTCTTGTAGAACATCTTGCGTGGTCCATAGCTTCGTACAAACTCTTCCATTATCATTGTAACCACCCAAAAGCTAAACCCTCTGCATTTACAAATGACCTGTTATGCTGAGTAAGGCTATTTAATGGTAAAAATGTGAATTTTATGATCTGTTTAGTGAACATCCGATGAGTTTTAAGAAAGCCAAATGCTTTATTTTAATGGTTTTAATCCTGTAAATACCTCAGGGCTCCAGGGGGCTTTTCTCCCTGAACTCCCACCGGGGCTTTGCCCTGCACCCTAACACTGGACCTTTGGCGGGTCCCTGGACCCCACGTCTCTAAAGGAGCACTGTACTCTCCTGCGGTGTCGTTTGGTATTCCACACGGGGATGCCGCCTCACTTTCAGACATCAAATCCCGCCTCTGTTTCTAAGCATGTTTTAATTGAGGCAAGAATGGTTTATTTTTGGTGTAGGATTGTCAATGGAAGTGAGTTTAAATTATCTCATATGATGTATAAGTTTTTAAGGGCTCTCTATGATCAAAATATCTATTACTCTACCTGGTTAAGTACAATCAAAAAATTCTCGACAAAACTGGTATGTCATTTGTATGGAATATGCCAAACAGTGTAAACCACAACTTCTGTCCCACCAACCCTATTATACCCCATCCGTGGTTGATTAAAGCAATTAAGTTAAGACTAAGCGATATGTATAAGCAAGAATGGCTCGCCGAGGTAAATAGGAATTCCCATTGTAAAGTATATAGGGTCATTAAGACCAGTCTTGGATTTGAAAAGTAACTGCATATCCTTGACTTCAGAAATCGTAATTATTTGTGTAAATATCGCTGTGCAAATACCAATATTCCCGTCGTTTCAGGAAGATATCAAAATGTTGTATTTCATGACCGAATATGTAATTTATGTAAGAGTAATAATTACTTAGGTGATGAGTTCCATTATATTTAGAGTGTGCAGCTTTTAAAAAAGAAATAAATCTGTTTCTCAAACCTTATTTTAGAACAAGACCCAGCTCTATTAAGATGCATGACCTTTTCCAATCAAAATCTAAATCCGTAATTAATAATTTAAGTATGCTTTGTAGCAAGATAATGAAAGCCTTTCCATAAATTGTCCTAACATTCAGCACGTAACTTGGTGTTGGTGCCACCTTTAGTTAAATACAGGCCTAGGCCTTAGTTATTTATAGTCGAGAATCCTATAGTCCTACCTGCAAAGTATTTCTGATTTGACTGCCATCTATATATCCATTGTATATTTTTGTTTTTGTTTATATTGTTAAGTCTCTAATAACTCTTATACATAGAGAATAAACTGAAACTGAAACTTTTCAGCTCGAAGCTTTGATAGCACCATTTGCATCTAAGCCACCTTTCATAAAAAGTCCTAAAGGGGAGAGGGGTTTTGTCACCCCCTCCACTTAGGCACCACCCCCTTCCCTTTCACCCAACCCAAATAAGACCAATTCACTAAATTATGAGATTTTTTAACATATGATCAGTTCGAAGCTTGGCGAAAGTCAGTACACTTTTGCATCTTATTATTAAATGAACAGAAATTTCTCCTTAGATCCCTGCACAGGATAGCACATCTGAGGAAGGATGGTGCAAAATATCGGAGATACACAATATGCCAAATTTACACCGATTTTCTGTTTATTACGACATATAAAGACATTTTCTATGGTGCCGCTTCATCACGAACCCCTGGCGGTGCCACTGATAGTGCGGACTACTGTGTCCATCCCTCGAAGTGGCAAATCTCCTGTCAAAAGTACTAGCAACAACCAAGGCTTACACGCATTGCACGGAAGCGAGTGCGCGCGTAACGGTTTCTAATCGAAATTTTAAATGATCCAAAAGCAGGAATTGTCGACGTTTACGCCCCATGCAAACACGGTATCTCAAGAGCGACGACATTGATGGAGCTGACACTTAGCACATGGGTTTGTGGCTACGTTTGGGGGTAGTTTCAGGTTTTTGCCTACAGTGGGAGGAACTCCTTTGTGAAACCCCAGAAAGTGAGAGCACTTAAGAAATATTTTCAGAGGCAAGGAATCACTAAGCTCTTTAGCTTTCTGGTTTAGAGTGGAAATTTGTAGCCAATTCCCACGAAAATCTTGCAATAATAGTCGTATGAATGAACCCCCCCCCCCCAAAAAAAAAGACTTAAACATTTAAATTCCTAAATTTAGCCTCACTGACACAATTACCTTAATGAAAGTCCTTCTTACAAGTGGCTACCTCCTTTCTTAAACATAACCTGTCGTCATTTTGGAAGACAGCAGTTTCAGAGATTCTCTCCAGACATAGGCGTACGGGAAGACATTTCACGGGGGGGGGGGGGGGTGGGGGGGCGGAGGGTGTTTGCCCTGAAAATTTTGTTTATTGCCCTGATTTCCCCTTTTACCATGATAGCACTCAGGACGGGTATGGATGAGTTCCTTCCCCCAAACTATAAAGAAAGATATTATTTCGGGAGATATGATTTCGTTGTGCAACTAATAAGCATTTTGCCCTGTTGGCAAACGCCGCTGCCCGCCGCACTGCCCACTGCGCTGCCCCTTGCCCTGAAATTAGCATTTTCCCTGCTCTGGGAAGGCTGCAGCCCCCAGGCCCCCGCCTCGTACGCCTGTGGCTCCAGATAGTCCACAGACAGTATAAAGATTTTGTCTTAGACAGGGGAAGCACAATTTGCATAAGTCCACACATCTCATTTATGGATCAGTTACAACGGTCACGTACCTTGAAATAAAGAAATTTTAATTTCTTTTGCGTATATAAGGTGGAAGCCATAAGAGAAATCGTTTTCTGAGCGCGCAGCAGTGCGCTCCAAATATTGGGAGTTTATTCACAGGGAAAGTATTTTACAACATGAGGAAAAAACTTTTCTCTTTCTCTCGTTTTGGTGAAATTGAATGTGATTCTTACAAATTTTGCTATGAACAGATGATTTGGAAAAATTTTGGAGAATTTCTCCAAAATAGGCCCTTTTAAACCTTTTCAGCCAACTGGAAGCTTACATTCGAATTATAATTGCAGTATGCTGATGATTCTGTCAATTTTTGACACCGTATCTTCATTTTTCGTCCACTGAATATGAAATTTGGTCAGTGATTTGTGTAGGCTGAGCTTGAGGGTCATTTTAGGCCACGTCAGGTCTTTTTCTGGAAACGTCACGCGTAGACAAAATAGGCTACGTGTCTGCTTGTGGCTATTCTCAGAAGACACACTTTCACGTAAATGAGGGCATTGCAAAGGCGTATAAAAGTCAACGTTTTTAAATTTGTTCAAGTTGTACTTTTGCATTTTTTTTTTCGAAAAGTTAATCAGATTAACGACCTCGATTCGTGTAGATATGTCTTTTGTTGTAAATATAGCGAGACGGACAAAGCGTCAGAAATCTTTGTTTCGCAAGGTAGCTAACTACGTAAGCTAGTATTTTCTGTACCAATTACACACTCTGAAACAAAGGTGGCCTCATATCTCGTGAGGAAAATGAAGTGTCATTTTCTCTTATTGCATCTTAAATCTTTTTTGTTAAAATGTTTCGAAGGTTCTTTACAATAAGTCGCAACAAAAGTGGGCGGAAATGAGGTGAAGAGGAATAGGTTAAAAATAATCCCTCCCATGTCAGTCATTTTTGCAATATCCAAAATGCCCTACTAGAGAATTAGGTTAAATCAACTTGGTTGCCTCAAAAGTTGCTTTAAAAATCAGAAAAATGTAAGATTTATATTGCGCCGATAATAAAAATTATTAAATATCAGCTCAGCTGAGCTTCAACAGGGGCAGCTGCCATGAGACCTATTTCCAAATAGCAATAAGAAAGTTTAGTTTTTTGTTGGCAGTCAAAGGTCCTTGAGGTCACTAGAGGCCAATTGCAAAAAAGTCATAAACATGATAACTCAAGAAGCATAAGTTTGAAGGTTTCATTCTTTGCTTGCGGATGATACAAATTAAGTTTATGAATTCTATAGGAGTTGGTGGAGGACAAAGCTCATTTCAGGTTAACAAATAAACTTACAATCTTACTCGTAAGTATAGTATATTTCATGTACTTTGTATTACATATCAAGATCTGCTGATGCCCAGAACTGCCTGGCACCGCCCTGTACCGCTCAGCATCGCCTGGTACCGCCCAATAGCCCAGACTGAAAGAACGACATGTATTTTCTTCTTTCTATAAAGAATCGTAGAACAGACATTCTGAGTTCTTTACTATTGCCTCAGAATTATTTAAAACTACACTTTCTTGGTGGCATTTCGTGTAGGGCAAATAGTATTGCACGGAGAATAGTACTGCACTGAGGAAGTACGGCGCGGATAATTAGTAGAACCTGTACTAAAGGTACTAGTACTTTCATAATATTATTTCTAACTCGTTGCTCTTCAACATGCGTGTACCTCCTCTCCCAAATTGGAAGGAGTGGAGGGGTAAAGACAAAAGAACTAGGTGGGACCAATTTCCCAAAAAGACCGCCAAATCTTGTCTCTCCCCACCTATTAAAACTGTCAGTGTAAGTACGGTAATCGAACTCATAAAATTGCTATTTTTGGCGTCTGAGTACGAACCTAGAGATGCATAACAGGCGGTTAAAAGCTCCAATCATACGTCCATAATGTTGCAAGAACTCATAGATTCCGAAGTTTTTCACTAAACCCCAATTATGGGGGTGGAGTTACTGCTTCTACTATCTCTTGAAGCCATAACTCCAAAGGCAGTAAAGTGGCCCCATCCTGACAGGAAAGCGCTTTGAATAGCCAGTTAATCTTTTTCTTAAGTCCCCTCGATTCTCTGGTGAAAAGCTAGGCGGCTAAACCAAACGTTATTTCCGAAGGAGTTGTGCTCCCCAAAGGAGCTATATACGTCCCTGAAAGGACAACAAACTTAACTGACCAACCTCTCAACCCTCAGACCTCTACATCAAGGGTCTGTCATACGTGGTCCCATTCTCAACTGCAGGCTGAAAGAGACAATTGAGTCACATTAGCCTTGTTATGCTTTTCAATGATAATCTTTTTCCATACAGCAAAACGTGACTAAAAGTATTTCTATGCGTGAAATGTGACTACTCTCCAAATAAGACCTATTATGTAATGTTATAATGGGTTATAGTATGTAATGATGGATTTAGATTATGTTATAATGAATGTTATTTATCCTACCTTATATTTAATAAAATTTATCATCTGCCATTGGAGAGAATTCACGACGAGTTGTATCAGACTTCACATGGTTGGAGCAATACCACTTCCGTGGCTGGAGCGTTATTTCTACATCATCTGCATACAATCTAGCCTATATTGTATAACTTCTAACTATCCGTCCATATGAAGTTTATACATGTCCGGATCATGGAATTACTACATTGGTAATGCTTTCATGTGCGGATTTTGCCTTATATAAACCCAAACATGAATTTTCTATTACGGTGATCGGCAATGTAAAATTACTATTTGTTAAGTGTTCTGCATGCACGCCATTTAAATCATCAGATGTATGACTTGAGCTTAGAATAAAATGAGAAGAGGTGAGAAGTTATGGATACATTGGCAAGATTCTCTTGAACATAAACCGTCATTTTATGATGATATGTAAACTCACTGTTTGTCATTTAGCAAGGAGCTGAAAATAAAACCGTCATTTTATGATGATATGTAAACTCACTAGTCTCAATTCATGTAGAGAGCTATTCAGATAGCAGCTCCCTGATTCATCATGCAAGTATAATAAATTACATCATCAAAAAGAAAACAGCAGCTTATTTGCCCAGAGATGGCACCGTAGTTTTGGGGAAAAGGAAACTTTAAGTCACTTCTAGGCTTTTGAGGAAAACCTGGAGGGGGGTGAGGGAAGGACAGGGAAAATCAAGGTGTCCGACACCCCCATGACCATACTAACGTCTCTGGCGGAATTTTATAAGAAACAACTTCTGTATTTGCTCGCATTTTCGTGAGTGTTATGATATATTTCTATGTGAGTTACTCTTAAATAATCGCTTTTTCATTGTCCTGCACAGGTAACTTTGGGACGGTGTTCGTCGATCAATCGTACTGGCAGAGTAGTGTTGCAGCTAAACCGAAAGAAGGCATGTGGGGTTTCTTGTTTGGTGGAGTGGTCTGGTTTGCTGTTCCGTTTGCCTTTGCTACAACAATGGGATTAGCCTATATTGCTCTCAGTACATATTGGGGACATGAGTTACTCTCTGATACACAAATTGGACAAGGTAATAATTTGTATAAATTAGTTTTGGAGAAGGTTGAATTTTTGGCAAATAAATTTAAAGGTAAGGTAAAGGAATTTAAAGAAAAACTTGATAGCGGTTTTCTTCAATGTACTGTAAGATCGATCAAAAGTCTTGATTGGTCACAGTAGTTTGATAGGTTGACTTAAAACAGGACAAAGTCACACTGTGCCTGCAAATGTATGTACGTATCTGATTGGTCGATGACATAGAAAGATCGGTGAGATGTACTGTATAATGCACAGCAAATTGGCTAAGAAAAAATCCACAGAGAGATTCTCTCTTCATCTGTTATTTCGAGAACTACAGCAAAATACTAACATGAAGTTACTGTGTAACATAAACATTGGCTTAAAAGTTGAAATAAATCCTTCAGCGTGAACCAAATCCTTCCTTACTTGGGCAGCAGGTCGCACATACTTCTTCCCTAAATTAGCGAGCCGTTGAAACGCCTTCTGGTACCTTCCACCTTCCGTAAAAAAAAAAAAAAAAAAAAAAAAAAAAAAAAAAACCCTTAATTGTACTCTTTGTAAAGGTCAGGATTTAGGGATTATGGTTAGCGTTACCCAATCATTAAAAAGCTTGTTCAGCTTTGTGGATCACCCCCCACACACTGACTTTATAGAAGCTATGAATCTGCAGAGTCATCATTAGGTTACAAAAAACTTTTGTCTGTTGCCATTGGCTAACATTTTAAGACATGATTTGAGTTAAGTGATGATAGCACGAAGGGTTATCATGTGACTTTTACTTAAATACTCAGTGTTAAACCTGGAAAACGCATCTTGAGCTATCCACGCACATGTAGTTGTGACCAAGGAGCCGCAATCTAGCCTCGCCCTGATAAGACAATGTCACAGTGGTCGTACATAAATCAACATTTGTTGTAAATTTTGTCATAATCAGGGCCTGTTTCGGGTTTTCTTTATCAACCAAATCAACAGGAAAAGCCGTGGATGTACATGACACACTTTTTAATCCGAGGTGACATATCGCTGATTTCTGAAAAATTCACTCCATTGTCTGCAAAATATAGCAGTACATGGCAAGCTATGATTCAAGAAGATGTAGTGGGTGATGCAACCAGATATTGATAAAGTAAAGCCTTTTATTGTTGAGGTTAACCTAGTAGGAAGACCCTCATCCTGTACTGATATTGTATGGAATTGTAGATAGTATAGTCATGAGTCCAAATCCCATTAGTAACAATTACATGGGGTGAAGAGTGTCAGATCCTTAATTTATTTATAGGTGGGCGATGGGCTAAATGTGAAAGAGAGGATTCGCGACCGAGTGACGTAATTTGTTGAACAATGGGTACGGGAGGAATGCACCACTTTCAAGTCCCTCCTATGGTGCGGAAAACTGTTGAAAGTTTCAGTTTAAAGTTGATATAAATTTTGAAACATAAAATAGCAAGACAGCAAAAACCTCTTGCTGTCTAGGTTAATGTAACTTTAACATAAGTTCATTGGACGAATACCCCCCAGCCCCTGTCCCGATGTTTACAGCTCTGATTCATCACCTGTGGTAGATGATGTTACATTCTGTTATGAATTTCGCCTTTTGTATGGAGAAACTGGCATAACTTTTCCTCATTTTTGTAGGACTGGTGCCCGTGGCGGTCGCTAACGAAATCCTTGGACAGAAGGGTAACGTCATGATTGTTCTAATGGTATTGATGTCCGTTACATCCACTGGATCAGCTGAAGTTATTGCCATTACGTCAATACTTGTGTATGACTTGTACCAGATTCACTTGAAACCGTATCGTAGAATAGCAGATAGCAACAGCTGCATATTGTGTGGTAAATCCAGGGGAAGGATGGCGAATCCAAGAGACCAATGTTCGTGCACGAGCATGTCAGATTGCAAGCAATGCACAGCGGATGATGTGTAAGTAGCCTAAATACTGTACCGGGAAATATAGTTTTTTCCTAGGACGAATGGTGAAAATTTCATTTTTTTACCTTAACCCTAACCTTCATCCTGACCTGAGCACCATTTTTTCATTTTTCATGATTACAATGGAAATTTCCGAAAATCGCCCCCATTCGTCCTGGGAAAAAATCCCCTACCAGGCCAGATGTTCCAAGTTTTGATTATAATGTGCCAACTGCAAATAACATGCGGGAATAATTCATTATGTTCTTCAAGGAGAGTCAAAGAGAACCAAGACTAGTATCAAATCACAAAAAATAAAAAAAATAAAAAAAAAATGAATAAAATGGAATTATAGAAGAGCAGCAGTCACATTCATTTCAAGAAAAAAATGACGAAGAAGCATGAAAATGGTCTTGATTTTTCGTCAAAAACACCTAGAAATCTGTTTCCAACAAGCCAAAAAAAAAAAAAAAAAATAGATAACACATTTAAGTTTACTCAAATTAAAATAATATTCATCAATAACATCTACATGGTTGTCCCCCTTGATACTAAAAAGATGATGTAAGGTATGCTTGCCCGGCTCTCTTAATAGAATTTTGAAATTTGCAATCTATAACGTTATGAAATAAAATATGTTATTCCACGAATCTGTGTTGAGAAATCATGTACCTACATACAAACTGCAATTTACAGTAATTCTTTAAAGGGCAAATCCAGCCATCCTCACTTTATATCAGTAAATCGAGGTAGCCTTCTAAATCTTCTACTAGCCTTTCCAATCAAGTGACAACATTTTTGTCACTGAATTGTTACTAGCCGCATAAATTTTAATTTTTGCTCCAGTTTACATTTTATAAGTTGTGAAATATCGTGGAAGATATTTTTAAGGGAAATAAGATCAAACATGTAAGATTTAGATGATGTTTTATATTCTGGGTGAAGCGACTTCTTTTGATATGCCCTTTTCTTCACGATTCAAACTTTTATAAAACCAAACCCGTTTGTATCTGACATGTGTCATATTGCATAATCTTCGTTCTGCTGATATTTCATTTCAAACTCATGACGTAGATTGTATTGTTTGTCAAAGGCGTTTTGATTTTCGGCGTAGTACCCAATAAAAAAGAGAGGTACTTTATGACGCTGAATGAACTGGGAAATTTTTTGCATTTCATCAAAATCGTCTTTGAAAAGCATTTAAAAAATTTTTTGTTGATAATTCGTGTAAAAACTGTTGATTTTTTATCTAATAGGAGTCGGGATAACAACAAGCGTGCTATTAAACCACGTTTTAAATGCAAAGTCCATGGAAGTTATCGCACGTACTTGGATCTTCTCAGCAGTAAAAGAGATTGGGGAATCGTGCTGACGTCGATTTCCTTTATACCACTCACGTTACTTTGCTATCGTCTGCAGGTAAGCTGGTTTTGATAGATCAGTCGTTTGCATAACCATGATTTCAAAACAAGGATTAAAAATTAGAAATCAACTGCTACGTAATCTATCATGTCTTCTTTACAATTTTAAAGTTTCATTTGGGCAATTCTGTTTGAAAAATGTGTTTGAGGCTCTGCTGGCCGGTACGCAGACAAGGTACTGAAGGGGGGGGGGGAGAGCAAAATAGCTTGGGACGAAATAGTTTCTTGTGGGGGCGAGATATCCTAAAATGCATTAAGGCAATTATAATTCTGAATTTTCTAGGGAGGGCAAAAAATTTCTAGGGGGCCACCCCCTGACTCCGCCCTTGGCAAGAGTTTGGGACTCGGTATTTAGCTTTTAATATTTGTCTTTTGTCTATTAAGCACTTGCTTTTTATTAATTTTTATCCGGAAGCATTCGGCTGGATTTATTCAGCCGTTACGTGTGATCTAGTCATTACGAGGAAGCTCGTAAAACGTTATTAGAATGATAAATAACATCCACATTTGTCTAAGAATGTAAACTTGAAAATGCCAAATCCTTTTTCCCAATACTCAAACTTTCATAGGCCAATTCCTTTGTTTATATCTCTTGACTTATCCTCCGGTACCCCCTGTGTCGATTCCAAAATCTCTTATGCTAATACATAGGTCATTGCTAATACAATGTTGTGTCGACATGAACTAAACTTTTGCGAATCCTGAGGAACCGACTAGCTGCCCACCTAGAACTTATCCTTAAAGACCTTCTGTAACTGTTTTCATACAATATTGGTTGGGTGAAGTTGTTCTCTTCGACCATTTTAGGCCTACAACGTTTCTCACGTTTTCGAAAATCCCCACATTTCTAGAAAGGGTACGGGAAATTAAGCTTTTGCAATTCGCAATAAAGATTGATTGAAAGAAAACTTTTGAAGAAATTTGGGGAATGGGGGCAAATCACGACAAAAGTTACGATGCAAGACGACTATCACCGAACATATACGTGCTATTCAAGGGTGTGGTTCATTTCTCTGTAACAGATAAAAGGGGCAGGTAATCTTGTTTCGCTGAGATATAAAGGCAAAAACAATTGTGCAAGTGCATGCATGTAGGGTCAGACCTTGATGCAAAGGTCTGTTATTACAAAATGAAATTCGTGGCATTTATTGTCTATAGACACAGCATCATCAAGCCTATGTTGGGACTCAACGACCTTTACATAAACAATTTTTAGTTAATCACAAACTAGAATATTAAGTTTAGTCAGGAAGGGGCAAATCTCTTTATTCATCTTAAAAAAGAAGTTTATAACTTAATACAAACTTTGACTTAAACTCTGGAAGGAATTTTCCTTCCTATGATAAATCCTTGCTACTACATAATAAAATTCAGGAAATAATTCGTCTAGAAACAGGACCTTCTGTGTTGCTTCACTCAACTACCGTTTTGTAACCAACTTTTTAGTTAATCACAGAAGTCAGCTTTGGTCATAAAGTTTTTAACCTTGATTCAAACTCGGCAAGGCTTTTTCCTTCCTATATAACAAATCTCTATCATCAAGAAATTAAATTCGTAAAATTTATGGTCTAGAGACAAGAATCTTCTGTATGAGAATCTGCTACCGTTATGTAACCAATTTGTAGTTAATCACAGAAGTTAACTTTGGTCAAGTTGGTTTTAGATTAATATTCATCGCAAAACGAAAAAAGCATTTGAAAGGTATTTTGGTAACGATTTTTGGCACTACATCTACAAAGCAGTCTGAAGCGAAACTCCTTCGCAACCATCGCAAAAGAAAGTGTACGCACTTTCAAGTGTTTACAGCAAGCACGAACGAGCTCCGACTTCACGATTTGAGTAAGTGGAACATCAACGCACACTCACCCAGCCGACTGCGACGCAACAGTGGAAATCAGTCGCGTGGCAGATATGTCGGTTAATAATGCGTACCAAATTTTTTTCTTGACCCTACTGTCGGTCCCGATTGCAATACGACAGTCTTCTTCGTGTCGTGACCACATCGGAACTATCAAACTGTTTGATATTCGTAATAGAGTCGGGGTGGGATGACTTCGCATTTGAGTGTCAGTGACAGTGTGCAGCTGTCAAAGACCCAACTGCGACCTATGTTTCTTTTTTATGAAGTGGCCAAAAAGTTTGCGAAATCAGACGACGGTTGCAGATAGTCATTGTGTTCGCTCCCATAAATTTATGATTGATGGACAATAGATAAACTTATATCCATCTCGGTAGTGTTTTGCGTGGATAACCTGCAGCAATCCGACTTAGACCCGACGCAACTGACCACGAATACCCACAGCTCATCCCCGATGAGCAGTCAGGTTGAGTTGCATCATATTCCAAAAGGTCTTTCCTTCATAACAGACAATTATGCAACATGGTACTTAAGTTTTCTCGACATCCTTAATTTTTTCTTCAAACGACAATGGCTTCCCGAATAGTGTAGTAGAGATCACTAATTGACACAGAACCCTTACATTGTGATCTCTTCCCAGCAATAAAAAATATTTTGCCGACATATAGCTTCCCAATACAGCTAAATCTAAGAGCGGTTAGGTCTCTAGTTAAATGTATAAAAGTAATATTTCCACCCGACTCTGATTGTTTTGATCATAAAATTTCCCGACATTTTTGTGGACCCAAATAAAAGATTTTTTCCTAGAAAGTAAATGAATTGTACAAAAGTAGAAATATTTTACCGAAGGACAGCAAAATTTTCCCGACAAAAGGCACTGAATAAAATTTCTGGGAGTGGTGTAGTACCCCCACACCCCGGTAGTGGCATCCCTTGATACAGTGTCGCCTGTGTTAGAACTTATTACTGTTGTGTAACCAACTTTCTGTTAATAACAAAAGTAAATATCGGTTATGGTTTTACACTTTGGGCTCCTCGTAAGAAAGTTTACAAGTGTAGACAAGCCTTGATTGATTTAGAGGGTGTTTTCCTTTCCATGACAAAATGCCCCTGTTCTTACGAAATGACGTTCATACCACTTAATGTCTAGACACAGAGCCGTCTGATTTAAACCACACTATTGCTATATTACCACTTCAGTTAATCAAAGAATTAGATTGAGGTCATGACAATTTAAGTTCTGTGTTCATCTTGTGAAGATGTCAAATTTGCACACTTCTTGAGCGTTTACAAATAGATAGCTCTGCAAGTAGTCTTTATACATCGACGTTTACTCTTAACATATCCCTTGGGGATTTTTAACACTGAAATAGACTAGGTCAGTGGTTTTAAGTGCCCTGGTAGACACTTATATGTGAATCAAGCTATTTCTGAATCTAAGCCTATAATATAGAATCCAACCTCTCATGGGAACCAATCCCGCGTATTCAAGGGTAATTGTCTGCAATTGTTAAATTAGTAATGTAAGTTTTACTAGCTGCATGCATCCATTTTTGGAAAGTTCATAAAGTTAACCAAATTCATAGCCGCAATGGCAAGGTAAACAACGAAGGACGGCGATTTGTTCTCAATACTGGGGGACATGATGCATTTTCAAATAATTTACTCTGTGAAAAATCAAAATCAATGGGCGATTCCTCAAATATTGGGGGAACATGCCCCCCCCCCCGGGATCGCCGCCCACGTAAACAACGTCTGAAATAGAGAGAACCGAAAATTCAAAACCACGGTGCAGGATAATTGTGATTTAACAGTAACCATGGTTTAAAAGTTACGAAAGTTACAACAAGCAAAGTTACATTTTGCTATAATATTAGTATTGTGACTGCAACGCCTTGTCGGCGCGTTTTTCGGTACTGTTTAAAATTCTACGAAGAATGATTCTAGAACTTAATGACCAGTGGCACATTGCTTTCATTTCTGCTGCCATGCAAACAATTAAGCCTAGGCCTCTTAAGCCACCTTTTTGCCTCATGTCTTTTCAAGACAGTCCTTGCTTGCACTTGTGCAAGGCTGTCTGAAGACTTCTTGTTAAGTCACGTGTCACCTCAGTGTCATAACTCCCTTGGGAGTAGTTTTAGATCTTCGCCTACAATTAGAGATAGCCCGCAGGACATTTCTGCAAAGTCGCCATGCAAACTTACCATGTAAGACTCACTTGAAAAGTTTCCCTAAAATACCTTACAAAGATCTAAACCTTCCATTCCTTTATGTATGGCGCTTTCCTCGGAGTTGTTTCCCATTGGCCGACAGCATTTATTGAAGCCGAAGCTTCCGTTTTGTATAATCAGTTTCCCAGTTGACACTCAACTTGAAAATTTGAGTAGTTAGTTAACACGCAGAAATTAAAACCAAGTAAGTTGCAGCATGTTTCATAACATTTGACTGCTATAACTCCGTAAAAGTTATACTACATGGTCAACGTGATCCTTGAACGACTTCTGTTGCAACCTTGTAACATTTCATGCAGGGCCGTGGCCTGGACGTAACCTTATATTCCATTTACTAAGTTGTTAGGGCCTTAAAATCGTTATTTGGACAGTGAACATTTCAGAATTTCAGCATTAGTTTTCTCTCAAGTAGCTAACTGCCCCCTTCCCCCCGGCAGGCTTCGGTCCTGCATTATAAGACTTTTTGTCAAGACTGATGAAATTGCTGGTCTTTCCTTCAAAGCTCTTTACAATCCTGATTACACAAAAGAGATCTTTCATCGTTTTAGAATTTCGATAAATTCGGTATTCAAGCGTCCTTATGGTTTTTTTCTTCTATTTATTTCTGTTTACGGTGGCCAGATAGTGACCACAATTCTGTGGGCATGCACTTTAACAACAAATTTTAAAGCCCGTAAAAAGCACCTCAAATTTCCTGGGATATTGTAACTTTCCCAATTATTGTGTGACGTATGGTGATAAATGACAGACAGTTTTGAATTATGGTGTGACTCTGTCAGTCTCTGCCTTCTTTGTCTTGGTTGCCTTTCGCAAATAAGGAGCGACTTCATTTTTGCCAGAGATCACATCCATACAGCAAAATTAGCAACTGTTTGTGTCACCTGGACAACAACACATTCACCATTTGTTTAACTATACATGGTGGAGAGTGGTTCCGAAAAAATCTTTTTAAATGGGAAAGTAATCTCTTAAAAACACAAAATGGGATTAAACGCTCAGTTCTGTAATGGCTAAGTCTTGTATAATTGTTCCACCATACCTCAAATTCCTTCTTTGTGTCTATGCCTTGTCTGTATGTTAAGGTTATATTGATCTATAGTCCTACATCCTGAAAGCCGTATGGTACTGCAGCTTTCCATTACTACAGATAATGAAATTTTGTATGTTTGTATATACTGTAGTTCTTAGGTTTGTAGGTAGCTGCCCGCGACATGCACTGAAATGGCTGGCAGAAGATTCGAGGAGCAGCAAATTTTACCATGGAAACAAGCTGTTTCATGCTGCTACAGTTAATGTAAAGTAAAAAATTCAAGTTAAACCGATCTTCTGCCCGAAAAAACTTAAGGGCGTATAAGACTAACGGGCTGTAGTACCAACAGGCTTTGGAAGGGGAACTTTGGGACGTTTTACTGTACAGCAACCGGGCTGTTTGACTAGGGACAGGGTCCTTATTTTGATGGGCCTAATAGAGAATGAAAGTGCGATATGTGAACAATAGCTGTTTGCTACAAGAGTTCACTTGTTGCCGTAGTAACGCTGATCATAACGAAATGACTTAGCCAGGGCTATACAATAACAATGGGAGATGACGGTTAGGAAAATTAATGAAAGAATGAGGGCATGAAAAAAGGAGTTGTGATAAGGGAGAGTTTTAGGCTATTATGACTATAACAACATCCCTTAGCTGAGAGTGTTAGGAGAGCATATTGGCATTTCTCTTGTAATAGGACAGGTATTAATAACACATTAAGTGTAATAAACCAGGGAAGGATTGGGGGGTGGGGGTATTCCGGGAGGGCAAGTTCGAAGCTACGAGCGTCAAATGTACGAAACCTCGATGAAGGGTGGGGGAAGGGAGTTCTGGGGAAAACTTAAAACTAGACAATGGTAAATGGTGTTTCCTGTCATGAAGCAATCAAAATTAGTATACATTAATTTTGTAGAACAGCAATGGAACCGTCTCAAAAAAAGTGATGACGAAAGGAGGGGGGGGGGGGCTGAAGGAAAATCCCCCCTCTAGATCCGCACCTGCAAACGCTGAAGTGCACGAACCAGGTGTGTGCTTTAAAAATACAGTTTACAGAGTCCTTTTACAGACAGATGAGGCCTTTTCCCTGCTCTAAACTTTACTTTAAGTACACTCACTCAGTAGCGGAGATTTATGAGTAAAAGTGGGGAATAATGGATCCTTGAGGCAAAAGTTACGGTGTGAAAAAGTGAAAGCCTATGGGAGCATTTCCAAAATATGGGAGAGGGGTATATCTCCCATCGTCCCCTGGGTTTCCGCCTATGCACTCACTCACTATTATCTCACCAAGCGGGACCATTGAGATGTATGCACCAAGATCGCTAGCCATTTCATCTCCAGCTTTGTCAGAAGCATTAGATAGTTCAGGTCAAGCCTCAAATGGCCGACATAAAACAATACATCACCTGTCTGACGCACCATATTGGGCACCGAAATTTGATACAATTTCAACCGCTCGGTATGTACAAAAGATATGCCATTGAGACTAAATAATCCCTGAAATCCCACACAAAATAACAATTAAAAACTTAAAACAAAACGTGTACTATTGAAAGAGAAACAGAAGAGGGAAAACAATTATAAAAATACGAAAAACCATCAAACATAGCCTACTGATCATCATAAGCTAAGTAATAAGAGATGTGCCGAAATAGAGTCCATGAGAAAATACAGTCGTTGTGAGACATTTACAAAACTAAAATGTTTCTTCATTTCAATGATTTCTCATTTTGACCAAACTGCTGAAAGAAAGTACAAGCTGTCATAGAGTTGGATAGAGAACACACATTTTCATATTCGAATGTTTTTATTCAACTTTATTTCAACTGGCCGACGAGGCACTTGGAGAACTTAAGCTTAGAACGAAATTAGAGAAAGCATCTAATTTTTAGAGCATTTAAGAACTTGGGCTGTAGGCTGTAAACTAATTTTGTTGCTATGCTTTCTGCTGAATCACAAAGGAAATAAATCATCCCGTGCAGGAACATCGTCCTTCCGTACGAAAGTTACCTTGCCAAGATGAATTATCCTGTCATCTTAATTGCTTCGTCAAGGAAATTGACTTCTCAACCATTATCTTCGAGGACGTCGAGAACGTCTGTGATGCGCCTAGCGTTACATAAGTCCTAAAGTCGACATATGTCGAATTAAATTGACATAAATCAGCATCTCGTGATCTGATTGGATAAAGACGACATGTTTAAGAGACACTGACAAATGTCGAATTAAATGGACATATGTCAGGTTTCTCGTACTTTCATTGGTTTACCTGTTCCTTTCATGTACTCTGACTGGACAAAAATGACATATGTACAATTAAATTGTACTTAGGCCCTATGTCCGATTAATCGACATATGTAAGGTTTCTCGACCTCTCATTGGACAAAAATTGTCACCTGTTCCTTCTAGTACTCTGATTGGACAAAACCGACATATGTGTAGTTAAATTGTACATGTATCCAATTAAATTAAAAATTAACATAATATGTCGGGTTTCTCGTGTTCTCATTGAGCAAACTTCGGTCACCTGTTGTTTCATGGCCCTTTGAATGACAGGGTCCTGGTTAGACAATGTACTGAAGGGGGGGGGGGTGGGAGAGCGAGACAGCTTTGTTAAAGGGGCGAAATATTTTCAGTGGCGAGATGTGTTAACACTAAGTAGTTTAATATTTTCTAGGGGACGAAAGTTTTCTAAGGGGTCGTCCTGGTCTCCGGCCTCGCCCACGGGCCTGAATGTAGCCCTGACTGTAGCCCTATGGAGAATGGGCAGGAGATGT
Source organism: Holothuria leucospilota (assembly GCA_029531755.1). NCBI lineage: Eukaryota > Metazoa > Echinodermata > Holothuroidea > Aspidochirotida > Holothuriidae > Holothuria > Holothuria leucospilota. The sequence continues at coordinate 12,421,541 of CM055969.1, read as the reverse complement.
TTGTGGCAGATTCTTTGGAAAATCCCGGCTATTTTCGCGGGTTTGGTATCGGTAATGCAAGTTCTCGTACAGAAACGGGCTCAGCCCCTACCACTAGAAAAACCTTAGAACGCATACATTTTTTTAAAAGTTGTTGACAGGAGTCAGTTTCGTCACCACACTATTCGAGTGGGGGCCTCAACGATCCATCGGGGAGGCACACCAGCATGAAGGACTGGGAGACTCTGGAGGCATCATGGTGACGCAGGACGCTCCCGTGTACGTGCTGCCCACGGTAGGGCCCCTTGCTGGGGCTAAGGAAAATGCCCAATGGGGTCCGTAGGGCGAAGCCTCCGGGGACTTTTGGTATTCACGAAATTGTGACCCTTAAAACGAAGCATTTAACTATCTCCGGATATTCCATAAAGGGGAGCTTTCACATTACAGCAGTGAAGGTTATCTACGGTGGCATCAAAAGACAATGCCCCAATCGTCGGAAACAAACCCCTCCCTCCATTCAATATTGATAAATCTATTGCAAATCACCCAACATTGATTGGTGCGCATGGGGGACGAGAGAACGGCTAGGAGGTACCTATAAATTGAGATAAAGCTGCTTTTTGATTTTCTCTTCTTTACCTTTTCTTTGGAAGGGGGGTGGGGAGATTGTAGACTATATGCCTACAGCAATATAGATTGTGTCAGTTGGCTGTGAGAAAATGCGAACTACGGTCGGATGGTATGCTGGATTATTGTTATGGTACGGTCCTAGGCCTACAAAGATATTCAGTAATTTAACTAATACTTATGCAAACAATGGAAAGGCATAGAAATATGTTGCTGTTTGTTATCGCTGGTTCTTGCATGGTCGTCTTCTCATAATTTGATATAAATCCCGAGTAGAAGAACGTGAAAATTGACAATTGTTTTCTTATCCTTATTTCAACTTTTTAGACTTTCAAGTACATGAATACACATGCCGACAAATTCATGGCAAGAAACTCACATATGTCAATTTAATTCGACATATGTCGATTTTATCCACTCAGAGCACCAGAAAACAACATGTGATAAAGGTTTTCCAATGAGAGCACGAGAAACCCAACATATGTCAATAAAATTAGACATTTGTACAATATGCTAAATCATACATGGGTCTTGTTAATTATCTTGATCTATTATTTTTTGCTATTTTAATAAAATTTTAAAATAATGGAAGATGAATTACAATACATGAATGCGTTTATACATTAAGTCAATTTCACCTGTTGCGATAGGTGTAGCTTACTGTTCTTAGAGGAGGGTAAATTGAGCTAAAGTAAATTTGAGGCAACGTGATCACACCAGACTCTCACAGCTCCCTGATCAAACCACCTTGGAAAAATCCTGTTCGTGCTTCGTAGAATGAACCATTTACTTGGAACCATTTACTTGAATCTTAATTCAGGTGCCCATTTTTGCAAGCATAAACTTTACCAGAGGTTGCTACATGTCTTACTCAAAGACTACCGTTATATTTCCATATTTTTGCCTATAGCTTGTACGATTCAACATTGATTGTATTTCAATTTAATGAGTGTGAGTCGGCACATTGATTTATTGACTTTACATCCTCAAAACGGGAGTTCCGGAGGTGAAGCAAACAGTATGTAATAGACCGTATACGGCGTTTTTAACACGAGTTTCGTAACCAAGCAAAGAGTTAAGAGTTATGGCCTAATTATCCTACTTATTATTAGTGATATCTGCCTCCTTAAGTTAATATACCACACAATAAGAGACCATTCGTCCTGTTATGAGTTTTAATCTTTCATTGATTTGGTAGCAAAGTTAGAACATTACATTATATTGACTTATGTAATGTGGTGAGGACAGCTATTATATCAGTATGGTCACGTGACGTTTAATACAAACGAAGTTTTACATCTTAGTCTCATTTCTTAAAGTGATAAGCAAATTAAGAGTTGTTACCAAATTTAGTGTTACTATGGATACCAATGCTGGTAAGTTAATGAAAAGGCAATAATAAAAACTTGGATCTAACCTATTTTTCGAAAGGCTCGAAAGGTTGGTGGAATGATGGTAATTTTGTTACTGGTTGGCTACACTAACGGTACCCAAAACTAGACTGAAAGGTTTTATGGGAAGACAGCAGATGGGGGCAACTGGGTGCGTCTTTCAGAATATCACCGGTATCCAATTTGACGGTCACAGCAGTGGCATCACGAGAGGTTAGCGATTATAGGGACTCACGGGAAATAATGAAAGTCTCAACACCCCAGAACTTGCTGAAGTATCTTTAGAAACATTAGCTATAACACTACAAACATCACGCGCGAATCGCACTGCAAATCACCCCCACTACGACGCAGGGCGCAAGAAAGTCTCCACGAATTGAAACGTTGGTAGGAGCCAAACACAGACAGACAGAAACACAGAAATATGGACAGACAGAGATAGAAAGAGACAGACAGACAGAAAAACAGACATAAATTTACAAAGAAAAAGAGACGGACAGAAAGACAGACAGACGGACAGAAGGAAACACGGATAGACAAACAAACGGAGAGGATTGACAGAGCGGTTAGCTGTCCGGTCTACCTGCAAACCCTAGAAGCTAACATAATGGGGTCGTTACAATAAAAGCACCAGCTGACCTCATTAACATAATTTTGGTAAAAGTCTACTTCTCTACAAATAACGAAATTTCTTCATTCAAACAAAAATGACTGCCTTTTATGAGAAGTGAGATTTAAGAACAAATAATGTACATCCAAATTTGAAGAGGACATCCGGGAAATGTTTTCCAAAACAGGCAGTATTCGAAGAAATATCCCTCTGCCTTTTGTGGATACCGGGTCGTCTTCAGAGAAAGGCAGACTGTGATTGAAGTGTCTAATCTCTGTAAAAGCATATACTGTCGATACGTTTTGTGGCTTTCATAGCTACCATTTTTCAGTTGCAAGACGTAACTGTATCAGAAGTGACCATTGAAAACGATTTTGGTACAGTATTGAAAAAGGTGATAACGTGGCCACTGTTGACGTCAGAACATTGGACACTGTTGAAGTCAGAACATCATAGACTATTTTCCTTTAAGAAGTTGGTAGGGTTACCTGGCTGAATGTGGTTGTTTTCCTTGAGCCGGTTTGATCCATGCGAGTGTTACACCAGGCAGATGGTTTTATCCTGGAGTTAAAGGCTCTATAATCTAACCCCAGACAGTAACAATCTCCTTACCTAAATTAACTTGTTGCCCCTCCTCCAATTTAAACCAAACCTCCTTCTAATACACCTTTAAAGGTCGTGTGACATGCCACCAAACAGAGCTGTTTCACTTGTCAGTTAAAGAATTAAGTCCTCCAATCAAAGATCCTTTGGAATTATTTCAATATCTTTTACCATTCTCAAAATATACATCTTCAAAGTTTGATGGTTTCTGAAGAAACTAACTGCGTATGCAAAAATAATGATGTGGAGTGTTGCACAGTGTTATGATTTCTTTTGTTAACCCTATATAAATTATCTCTTAATTACTGATCATATAGATTACAGTTTGGTGAGTGATATCAATATTTTTCAAGGAAAAATTTTTTATGTTTTATAATAAACCCCTCAGGGAATAACAATGCTACCAGTGTCCTTGAAATTAAGGTTAAAAAAACAAAGGCTAACATGTGCCATATATGGTATGTCCCTCTTTCGATGTCACATATTTGCATATTTAGCTCATGTTTATTCATGATACAAGTGTGAAATAGAAATGTCCCTGTAAAATGGTCAATATTTGATGGATTTTAATGGAAATTGCGGCTATTTTCTGGACTTTAAATGCTTCTTACATCAAATATCCAACTATGTTATTTTCTTGTCACACAACATTTAAGACAGCCTAGAGCCACAGTAGCCTACACTGAGTTTTTGCTCCAGGCAATATTTTCAAACACAGTGTGTGTGAGCTTAATTGGGAACACAAGTGACTGTACAAGTCATTGTTGACCAACCAGTGAAACTGTGTTGTTTGAAATAATGACAATCAAAGTGCAGTTATTAACCAAGGGTATTCAGAACTCTAGGGCTATTTCTAAATATGTTTGGGAAGAGAGTTGCTAGCAACTCCCTGGTTGGAGGGGGGGGGGGGATGTCATATCCCCTTTTAAAGCTCCATTGTCATTGTCATGCAACGCCGAAATACTGGCATTCCTCCACTTTAAAATGGAGTGTACCTATTGTATAACGATTAATGTTAAATGTTTCCTGTAAGGTTACAAAACACGAAGACACCAAAACAGCAGAGAAACCAAGACAAGTGACCTCCTTTATTGAGGGTACCGTAACATCGGCTTCATCATGTACTGTGCAGTAATTTCTGTTTTGACCAAAAGAATGCTTTAATCGTAGTCCAAGTCGACACTTCAGATTCAAGAAACTAATATCGTTTTGGAAGGTCAGCACCGAGTAGCACCACAATGTCTCTTTCGGGAAATCAAAAAGAGAGTCAAAAAGAGAGTCAAAAAGAGAGTATCACACCTAGCACGAGATTAGCTCCTGCTTGGCTTATAGACCATATGCATATGATGTCGCAGAGAAGAAAGTGTTCCCTCGTTTGGAACCTCGTTTGGAAGAAAAGCGCGTATCATTGCAAGTTACACCAACAAGTGCAGACAGCCGATTTGTAAACCGTCCGGTCTACACGCACGTGTGAAATCTACGACGTCGTGTACGTGTGCTTCATTGTGTTCCTCCAAAATGACGTCAGTGTGACGTCAATGCATAAGGTCTATACTCCATACTAGACCTCACGAGGCTAGTAGGTCGAAAACTTAGATGTCCTTACCAGAGGAAACATTGGCAAACATGCGTGTGATACAGGTCAACAATGGGAGTGCGGAAATGAGAAACGTAGCTTAAAGTAATCGAGTGCTGAAGTCAAATAAGCGAAGAGGTGTACAACTTAACACAAAATAGTGCTTGCGGAAAATTAGTTTGCAAAATAGGGGGGAGCATTCTCCTTCAACTGCACATAATACTTCCGATGGATATCATATTTCGAATTAAAATGGTTGATTCTTCCTAATTCTACTTGAGGGGCAGGACTTGAAAGGAACATTTTAACCAGAAAACAGCTAGGCCTATACCTGATTTGTACCTTCAAAACGGGTATATAAGGCTATCATAGCAATGAAGTTGAGATCACAAATTTCGAGTACGAGACCAACAGGCTCGAGACCAAGATCAATGTAGACATATGTCGAAAGGTCAAACAGTGACTTCCAGCAGGTGGCAAGGGGGAGGGGATTCTGTTGCAATACCACTTTTGAAACTTACCATTGTTTCAATAACGGACCCGGAATGGATGACTGTAACTGGACAGTGTACACAACTTAGACTGTCAGGGGCCTGCCCCTCCAAACCAACTCTTTGCTTCTCAAAAATTAACAAACTAGCTTCTGGCCTTGCGTGACTTCGAACAAAACGAAGATTGTCAATTTATTCCAATGCCCAACAACAGTTGTTTTATCACGTAGACTCAGTTTTGTGTAACATTAACCTACTTTTATGACACTTATAAAACGAGCCGCGTCAATAATATTTGAATGATTGGAAATGCAGAAAGATTGGTTGTTTGCGCAATTATTATCTAAGCGTAATCAGATCTTAGGCTTTTATGAAGCTATGAAAATAATGGCATCAAGTGGTACAATTTGTTGCTGCCACAATATTCCCAAACTGGTAATACTTTCATTTGAATCGTGCAAAGCAGTGAGGCCATTATGTATAGTGTCTGAATAGTCTAGCTGATCATGATCACGTATTCGTCGAACTAACCAAGACTGAGGGTTTCCCCCTGAAAAATTTGAATTTAAAAACCCTTTTACATGCAAGTTTCTGACAATTTGAAATCAAGGTAAGTATACAATCTTTGTAGTGCAGCTTCGAGAAAAAAAAATCGTGACATGGAAGGGGGAAGGGGCGAGAAAGTCCCCTTGAGCCGGCATCTACACATGAATTTTATACGCATGTTTGAGTTGTAGAATGATAAATTCTTATCATTTGTTTGTTCGATTGTTCCTTCAAGGACAATTGTAACACTAATAAACACTGAGGGATTTCATTAAAAAAATAAAATAGTTGTCTAATTGAAAATGTCAACACCACACATCATACTGCAAGACAGGTCTGACAAAAGAAAAAATGGGAGATAATTGATACACAGAGCTCACAAAAGAAACAGGAGCACTGAATAACACTCCACATCATTAATTAACCATCTTCCAAGTGTTTAAAGGGAGTAGCCATGAAATCGATCTTCACGGACGTAGTCACGGTGGAAAGGGGGGGGGGGGTGGGAGGGAACAAGTTCTCTGAGAGGCCTTGCTGTCCTCTCTTCCCCTTTCCCAAATGAAATTTCAATATATATATATATATATATATATATATTATAATTGCTCAATCTTACAGATTGTATAATCAATCTCAAGTGACAAAATGATCAGCTGTGGTAGTGACTTAATTATAAGTGACATAACTAATGAGTGACCATATATATAAGTGGATATAGCCTTGAGAAACTTCAACTCATCACATGCTACTTACATTTCTGACTGTGGGTTTGTCTAGGAGGTGCACTAAGACAGGTTTTTTTTCAATTGGAGGAGAAGTTTAAAATAAACCTAGTAGAGAGAATTTGTACTGTCTGGGGCAAGGTTGTTAGGCCTTTAGATTTGCCATTGAGTTTGCCCATGGTACATTCTACTTCTCATAGTTCAAATTAAGTTTGACCTTTAAAGCAATAATAACTGTCTCAAATTCAACAAATTATTTATTCATATTAAGTATTGGAATTTTTGTTTATTTAAGTGCCCAATAATCCAGTGTTGTCGTCCTCATAGAAAAGAAAACACTGTCAACCTACTTGTTTGATAAATCGATACGGAGAGCAGATTAAAAGATTGTACAATAAATAGTCGTTACAAATACTGATACGTGCATGCGTAAGTGTTCTAATTTTATCCGCATTTGTCGCACGATACTAATACACGATAATTTATGGTTATGTACCTGCTGCAGGGTTTCTAGGAACTTTTCTATAGAGGATAAACTTTTACTAAATTTAGACATTAAGCAAATCTTTGAAACTTAAATTATCGACATTTGTAGTTGTAATTTGATATAAAAAGCCTTTTACTATACCGTTGAAAGTGTTTGAAAAATTCTGTTCAGTTACAGAACAAAGAATAAGAAGTACAAAAAGAATACAGAAAAATGCTTAAAATTTTTGGAATCTAAATGACTGCCCTTTTTGTATTCTTTTATATTTGTTAATTTTTGTTCTGTAATTTTACAAAATTTTTTGACAATGCATTTAATTAATTACATAGTCGTAGGAACCTGTTCTCATCATGGACTGAACTTCCTTTCAGACAGCCGCCCCTCCCCTTTGAAGCTTTTTCAAATTTTTGACCATCTTTAGATGCAATTTGGTGCAATATATTGTGAAAATTTTAAGGAAAATTACTGCCTTCTTTTTACGGAGGAAACAAAATATAAGGGGTTTTCGTCCTTGAATTGTGGGGGACGGAAATCGTACTTTCGCCCTTCCATATTTTTGACAGAGGGGGCGCTTAAGCCTATCCAGCCCACCCCCTACAGACACACATACACACACTCTGTTTCTACGCCTATGACTAATCAATTGCCACATAGTAATTACTAGTGTGTGTGTCATCGGCGTTTGGTATACATCAGTGAAGGCACAAGTCATACTTGCTCCTTTGTAGGGTTTAGAGGCGTGGCTCGGGCGCGAATCCGGGATTTTGAGAAAGGGGGGCACACCGTCGGCCGAAGGCCTACGAGCGAGCGCCGAAGGCGGGGAAGCCATGACGGGGGGTTGCGGTCTTCCCCCAAGAAAATTTGAATTCTAGATGAGCTAGGATTCGATTTCACAGCATCTGGGAAGCATATTTTCCATATCTATTTGCTCATTTTTTTAAAAAAAACGTTGGTCAAAAGGGGGCGTGCGCCGGATGCGCCCTGCCTGAATCCGCACCTGTGGCTTAGGTTTTAAGTGGTGGGGGTGGATAGGTGGTTTTTATGTAATTGCTTTGCAGTGCCTTCAGTGCTTAAAGTCACAATGTTTTGTGTCGCCTCTTATGGTACTTTACTTTATTTATTTTTAGTACTTTACTCTATTTTTTTCAAGGGAGTGTTCTGCCCTTGATGTTAAGCCTTACAGAGTTTTGTAGTTCACTCCCTTCTGCTATACTGCTAAGACAAATTGCCTCTATAAATGTATAACTGTAATGTTGCATGTTGTTTTTGAGAAACAAATAAATGAAATGAAATAAAATCATTCAGTTATCAAAGTTAAGCAGTTGTTTGATTATAGAAATACTGGGATATATTTAAAAATATTTGGGATGCATGTAATATCACCTTAAAACAATACACATTCATGGTCAAATAGTTTTCTGACGTTTACAGACTAAACTTCAGACCTTCTCTTTGTCTCTTTTTATAGTATATAGACAAGATTAAGAACATAAAAAATAAATATATCAGCTGTTGCCAGATGAAAGAAAGCATAGCTACACAAATCTAAATAATTTGAATATATTTGTGTTCTTCTATTTATGTTCCCAGTTCTTTTTTCGTTTTCGTTACAAGAATAAGAAATCTTCAATATCAAGTGACAGCTTACCTTTCCGTTAATTTTTTTTTCCTGGTTAAACACTTTCAAGTGCATCTATTTTGAAATTTCATATGTTAAAGTTTACTGTTATATTACAAAGATATTGCAACTTTTAAAGGGGCTCATGGAGTTGATATCGATTATTTTGAGACCAGTTTGAAGGAAATCATTGCATGACAATGCTTTAGACTTCTTACTCATGTATTACTTCCTCTAGTTACCAAAAATGTGAGAAATTGTAGCTTTTTATGAACATTGGCTGTATATAATTTATACCTAATGGTAAAAAGTGTCTGGTCACGAATTTGAAAGAAATGATTTTAGTCATTATTTACCCTATCATTGCCATTTTAGTTGTGTGTGAGATGTGCAGAATCTCTTACTTTAATCATTTACCCTCACTGAAGATGTGAGAAAATCTCAGCAGGTGTGAAAGAAATTAAATCATGAATTTTGTGATCCAACTCAATAAACCCTTTAACTTTAAGGTGTGCTTTCTTTAAATGTATCAGTAAAAAATGCTTAGAGGAATGTATTGTGTTTGGGATATGGAAAATGTTCATATCTTTACAACCATGATTCATGGGTACCATATAAATAGCAACTGGCTATATGAGAAACTAATTGTTTTAAAAAATAAAGGTCCTCTTGGAGAGAACTTCACTGATTGGTATCTCATTTATAATTTGTTTATCCAAAGCTTGAAAATTTAAGATGAATGCAGTCATGCAACATCCACAACTCTTGTGTAATTTGTAGTATTTTCAGACGAAATGTTATTGCCGGAGTTCATTTAATTGGTTACACTGTATAATTTTATAATGTTGAAAATCATTTTCTATCTGTGCGATGTTGGTGCTTTATAAACATAACATTTCCCTTTAAAGAGGCCGGGGTGTTGCATCACACCAGACATATTAAGAAATGTCTCTATGTCTGTATCAACAACTATTAAAAAATGCATAGAAGTCTAAAAGACAGTTTTCAGACATGTCTGGGAGGTGAATTTGCCATGGTTTCTGTTATTTGGAGGAGGGACTAGAAATAAACCTAGTACGGAGAATTTTCACTCTCGGGGACCGGGGGAGAGATTGCTTGCCTTTTTATTTGTAGTATTAAGTAGCATTTTGTCTAATATGTCGGGTCCTCGATCCTCCCTGTTATTGGAGTGTTAATCGGGTAGGTGGGGAGCTAATATATCATATGAAAGGCTTTATCTGGTCAAACTTTAGTAAGCAAGATATAACTAATGTAGCATTAAAATCAAGTTTGATAGGACTACATGAAGCTAGATACCACGTGATTCGGCTAATACACTAATTGCCCCTTATTAAGATTTTCGAATTGATGGAACATCACTTATCTACCCATTTAAGACAAGTATTACACAATTAAAATGAAGCTTACGAAATATGTAAATAATTTTCATATATGAGAGGAGTCAGCTTTTGGCTGTTAGCATCTGCACTGGTAATTCTCTGTAGAAGTTTGTTTACCAAACATTCAAGGAATTTGCAAGAATGCAAAGACTTCAGTATAATCAAATGGAATTATAGCAATATACAATAAAAAAAAAAGTGGGCAAAATTCATATGTTAAGTATAAGCAGAGGCGGCGCCACAGGGGTGGCAGGGTAGGCATTTGCCACCCCTATGGCTTTTAGCTCAAAAAAATAAAATCGTCTAAATAACATTTTAAGACATAATTTTGTGGGGGTGGGGTGACAGTACAAAAAATATAACAAAAGAAAGCACCATTTGGCATCTAAACAACCTAAAATTTACAAAAATTTTTAAAAAAGGAGGGGTATCTTTCTCCCCTTCGACCCCTCTCGCAGGACGGCTATTACTCACCCCATGTTTGCCACCCCTTTCAAAATACCCTGGCGCCGCCCCTGAGTATAAGTTAATGGTTGTAGTGTACAAGTTTCAATTTAAGTGATTTTGTTTGGACCTTGGGTCTTGTCTAATCAGAGAACATTATTCTTTTCATTCAGGTCAACCTAGAGGCACTTTACAACCTGATGGGTGTTATGATCGGTTCATCTGTCAGTCCGATTGTTCTGTGTATGTTTTGGAGTCGCTTGACTGGGAGAGCCATGGAGTTAGCTGCCATCTTGGGCCTTGTTTTCGGAGTCACGGCGTGGTTAGCGACATCAGTAATCTTACACGGAGAATTCAACTTGTCAAAATTCTTGCAAAATAATGAAGGTAACTCTTGAAAATGTATTTATGAATTTGTTCAAGTAGTGGGCTGTTATGGGGCTGTCAAGAAGGGAGCTGTCCCTAACAGTTTACTGATTCAGGTCAAGGTGTTCTTTCAACTAGGCCTAGTTTGTTCCAAGTCAAAATAGCTATAAAATCTGAAACAGGCCCCATGCCGAATTGTGAAGTACGGCTTCTCGTAGTTTAAAGCATATAAGCTTGAGGTACAGTACGTTCAATGTTTGATCAAAAATCATTTCATGTATACATGAAATTTTAAATCAAATATCCTACCATAAAGTTTTTAAGAAGTATTTAACATCACCATACTATCACCATACGATGTTCACTCTTTGAAAGGGAAGTTATACTGCAGACTACAGTGCACAAAACAGCAGGGCTATATAATCGCTGTCATACTTTTTTATGGATTTATCTTTACGTTTTTAGCATAAAATTGTTTTAATTTTAACACAGAGTAAAACTGTCATTCAGTTCTAGAACATACATTCATTGATATCGTGGAACTTACCTTTAATTAACATTTTGAATAAACGTAAGCTCCGCTGAACTTTCGTTCGTTTCACTTGATTGTGTACAGCAATATCACTCGTCGCTTAAAACATAATTTTGATCCTTGACAACATTGGACACTCAATCATTTTACACATTTATGAACATTGAGAAAATTAACATTTTTTAACAGGGTGTTCAAAAGTAATTTCAAAATAAAAAGAAACACCTCTTTGGTGTCATGAGAAGGTGTTACCTTCAAAGGTGGAGGAATCCTTCATTAGCATATCTTTGAGGAGCATAATACGGAATTCGTTATTTGCTTTCTTAAGTAGGTAATATTTATTTTGAAGGTAACACTTAGATTTATAGTAAAACGCATTAGCATCTGATACCCGATCATTTAATTTGCAACCAAAGACAAAATAATTTGCATGTAAAATGAAGAAATTGGATGCTTTGCTTCATCGATATTACCAATATGATGATCATCATTATAGTTTAAAGGGGAACAGTTGTACAGCTTTCTAAGCAGGTACAACATTTAGAGCATATTTTTCCATGCATTGTGATACCATTAACAACTAATATAACTCAATATCTAATTTAACACGAATTTTTCGAAAAAAAAACTTCTGAAACTCACTAAGCCCCACTCCGTAGGCAGTCATGATATTGTGTTATCACCCACAATGCAACGGAACTGTGATGTCACACCTGCACCTTGCCGCGGTTTGTACAACAACTGCTTGTGTAGTTTGTCGCACACACCTATAGTATTCACGGTAACGCCAAAACTATCTGTAATTTTCAAAAAATGCAACGGTTAAATTTGCCATTAATATCCAGAAATCTGTACATTACTAAAATCATCATACAGCCTTCTCCTTACTTGATACGTACGATTTTTAACCAGTTAAAAAGTTCGAAAAAATCCTTCACCCTAACACTTATAAGAGCAGCTCGAAATCCGTATTAACTCTATATGGTATACCACACACATGCATGGTACGGACCACTGCACTGCATCGCCGTAGTCCGAAGGGATAGTTGCTGATTCTGTTTCTGAATGGAACAACAGTCATTTAATGTGTGTGATTTACGTTGTAAGAGTCACCATATCGCATGATTTCATGTTAAATGTTCAAAAAGTCCCCATGTCGAGAGGGGAACGTCCTCTCCCGAACCCTTCTCTATCACTGCTTAGCGGCTCACTCTTGCCTTCGGCACTCAGTGGACCCCCCTTTTCTAAAATCCTGCATCGGTTCCTGACTCGTCTCAAAAGGTTTGAACGAAATTACATTCCAAAAATAAATGTTTCATTGTTTCATTTTCATTATTAAAAAAGTACACAATGAACTGTCTTTAACATTAATCTTAAACATGTTTGCACCAAGCACTCTATGTAAAAACGAATCTGGAGGGAATGTAATTTGGTATCACGTACAGCCAAATTAGGTATGTGAAATTTTGTCTCAGTCATACATTTTATTATCAATGTCATGCCATTTCTGGATTTGGTTGTTGTGAGTATTCTCATTTAAGTGTTTATAGAACTATTTTGTACTTTAGGTAGCATAATAACCTTTTTAAAGCGTTGCTCATTACCGTTTAGGTTGTGAGCCAGATTTGCACTTTCTTTCCAGGGTTCGGAACGGCTGACATAATACCGAAATAAACACATTAAACTTTGTGCAAAACCTTTTATAGTCAAAAGCATTGCCACTGTTTTCAAAAAATCACGCATACGTATAGCGCCTTTTTCTTTAAGGGTATCTGAATAGATGATCTCATTATCAATTTCAATAAAACTTTTATTCAAAATATATTGGTTACCGTAGTTAATTCTATCTGGGTGTTTGAAGTTAAGTCTGACCGGGCGTGGCAAACATCACAAATAAAATTAGATAATGATATTAATGAACTTTTCACAACAGCTACATTTAAATAGAAAACCTTTACCATATCTCATAAGTCCTTTATCAAATAAAACTTTCCACAATCCTTCATGGTCATCGGGGTGCGGTAACTTGACTCACTTACACCTCACGTCAGTCATATTAAGTTATTATTTAGTTGCCGTACAATTATATTTTGTGGAAGAAATGAAATCACCATCTAGTCAGGGTAATCCTGCTTTCTTTGGTCTTTCACATAACTTCGAGGGGGTAAGTAAAAAGACCAGAGTATGCACGTCCAACCCCTCGCGGCTGCATGGGTGACCGTTACTAAATATTCTCCAGCTCAATGTTGTCTACGTGTAAACGATACTGTATACAGCTGTTAAACACAATGTGTTGGAATAACACATAGGACATAGGAAGCGAGGGGGGAGTTAAAGCTCCCCAGTCAAAATGTGTCCTTAATTCAAGTACGAAAACCCCTTATTTGTTCCCTCCATAAAAATGTCAAAGTTTTGCAGAAATTTTCTTTAAAATTTACCCAATATGTTGCACCAAATTGCATCGAAGGACCCTCAAATATTCAAACATTTCCCTTAGACCCCCTCGCAGGATGACGGTCAGAAACAACGTTCACCCCCCAGTCGAGAACAGTTTCCTAAGCCTACGACTAAAACGTACAATGACCCATGCAGCGAGTTATATAGCCTACCTCAATATTTGAAATGATCTCAGCATTTGGGTTTTGAAGGATATCCTTCACAGGTGTAGCAAGCTGATTTAAGCTGTGTAGGGGGTGCTCTCTGCCCTTGAGTTTCTAGGGTAGGTTGTCCTCTCACCACCCCTTATTGGAAATTTTGAATAGTTATGGATCTTTAGTTGCAACTGAATACCACCTATTGTGTTGATCTGAAGTAAATTTGAGGATTATGCATGGAAATACGCCACAAATGGGGGTGGTGGCGAGAGGAAGCATACTTAACTCCCTGCAATTCTTTAGCCCTTGATGTCTTTTGTTCATCTGAACGATAGCTGCTGTTCGGGTTGGTCTGCCTTTTTATCCAGAAACATTCAAATATTGTCATCATAAAATTTTTGGCACGAAGCTATTTACTGTAACTTTATGTAGTGCTCGTTATTCCTTAAAAAGAAAAACATTAATGATAGTCGTACTGAAAAACTCAAGGATACACAAAGTGCAAACAGCTTACAAATTTCACACATCGTTGACAGTAAAACTAGCTACGAGATGGTTTCCAGCATACGAAATTAAAAGCCGAGTAAGCCGATTGCTTGATAATAGACAGCAATAATCTCTACTTAATGGTTTGGGTTGAAAATTTACAGTTCTTACAATGAAAGGCTATAAGTTGTTTTGCGCTACATCCATTACTGATATTGATGTTCGAACGCAACTTACGCACAGTTAATTGCTTAAACTGTAATTGAGGTTGCTAAACCTTAGTATTTATTACACTTTCGACTGGTAGAGCGTTTAAATAAGTTATTTTAACTTGCACGAAGGCATAGGCATATGGGGTAGGGTGGAGACAGGGGCGTAGCCAGGAATTTTTCAAGGGGGGGGGGGGCGAAGCCCATAGACAGACTCTCAGCGCTCCGCGCCACCAAACATAAAAAATAAACATTAAAATACCAAAAATATGCTTAAGGGGGGCTGCTGCCCCTTTGCCTCCTTTTCTACGAGTCTGGGTGGGGACGGGGACGGGGCGATAGCCCACTGAGCACAAAAATATTGATTTTAGGGCAAAAAACTTTTTTGTTAGGAAAAACTTTTGCTATGATTGTTATGCGGGAAGATTCAGGGCAAAAGACTCTTCGTCTCTCGTAAAAAGTCTTCCTACACGCGTATGCACGAAAGTAGTTGCTTCAAGGCAACAGGTTTAAAATAGCCTATGCTGTTTCGTTTCCATACTGATCATTCGGCACTTCATGTATACAATCTTTACTATTGGCTTGACGTAAGTAGTTTTTGTTTGCCAGCATGGCAGTTTGCAAGTACGGAGTAACATTCAAATTGAGAAAAGACGTAATTAATCAGGGAAATCAATAACATATTAAAACCAGAAAGCCAAAAGGTTTAGTGATTCCTTGCCGCATGGATATATTGTAACAAACATGAATCAGCCACATGACAAGCATTTGAGATCCCTCACAGTTATCCTACTTAAGGTATCATGTTCATAAGGTTTTGACCTTTTGTGACCCCAAATGACCTTTATTGACCTCCACAAAAATGATAGGGATCATGTACTCAATATTAGCAATCCATACGCTAAGTATGAGATCCCTCACAGGTATCCTTCTGGAGATATCCAGTTTACAAGATTTCGTCCTTTTGACCTCTGGCCTTTGACCTTCACCACAAATGATAGGAATCATTTACTCAATATGGGCAATCAACATGCTAAGTATGAGATCACTCACAGTTACCCTTCTTGAGATATAGTGTTTACAAGATTTTAACCTTTTGACCTCTGGTGACCCCAAATGACCTTTGACCTCCACCACAAACAATAGGAATCACCTACTCAATATGGGCAATCCACATGCTAAGTATACAATCACTCACAGTTACCCTTCTTGAGATATAGTGTTTCCAAGGTTTTGACCTTTTGAGTCTCTGGTGACCCCAAATGACCTTTGACCTCCACCAAAAAGAGTAGGGATCATATCTACTTAATATGGGCAAACCACATGGTAAGTATGAGATCCCTTACATTTAACCTTCATGGGATAGAGTGTTTACAAGCAATTTCTAAGGTATTTACCATTTGACCTCTGGTGACCCAAAA
Organism: Holothuria leucospilota; assembly: GCA_029531755.1. NCBI lineage: Eukaryota > Metazoa > Echinodermata > Holothuroidea > Aspidochirotida > Holothuriidae > Holothuria > Holothuria leucospilota. The sequence continues at coordinate 12,405,439 of CM055969.1, read as the reverse complement.
TGACCTTTTACCTTCACCAAAAACAATAGGGATCATCTACTTAATAAGGGGTATCTACATGCCAAGTATGAGATCCCTAGAGGTTACCCTTCTTGAGATAGTGTTTACAAGCAAAGCGTCACATACACACATATACACACAGCATCACCATCGCATAGATTCCTTTGACTACGACAAGGTATCAAAAATAAGACGCTTCTTTTACAACTGAATAGGTAGTAGCAAAAATTGTTATTCTAGGGTAATAATCTGGAGGGAAATTTTGGTCTTTTCCACGCACGAGAAACATCTAGCTTTGCCATTGGTGCTATTGTCTGACAAGAATATATGGGTTTACAGTCATAAGGGAATGCAAGAAATTTATAGCGGCGGGAAAATGGCACAGTGTGGAATCGGCTTTATGATTATAACTTTCGAGGTACTCGAGATGCCCTTGCCTAAAACAAGCTGCGACTCCAGCTAAGATTGTTGCTTATAGCGTTTATCACAAACACGTATACGGTTGCATTTAGCGATATTCAGATGATGTCACAGTGTCTCGCAAGAATTCTCAAGCTATTCTTTGAAAACAGTAGCAAATCCTACATTGTGAAGCACTGCTACTGATCCCGAGCGCCTGTCAGGAATAACTTTACTTGCCTCTCCCCCAAAAAACATTAAATAAATCATCCCGCCAATGCCTGCTTTAAAACGGAAGTCATTTTGAAAAAAGTCAAAGACACTTCTTAAAATGATATCGTAAAATTATTTCAGTACAGCTGGCCCATAAACAATATAAATACTTCAATATCTATGAGCAGGCCCCATTCTGTAATGTACTGCTATGAATTTTTACGATGGATAGGATTCCTGAAACGATAAGCTGTGATATCACAAGAAGACAGTAAACCTGCCAACTTTTAGGGTGACTGGTTATAGCATTATCTGATGCCTTTAAGCATTCCATTATGAACAATCACATGAATGAAGGCTAGTCGATTTGGTTTGGAAGGAATATGAGAGAAGTTGAATCTTGAAGAGGGCCCGGAACCCTTAAAGTGAGAAGAATTGAATCCTGAGGAGGAAAAGGAGCTCTTCAAAACAAATTCTGGAACTCAAAAATTTAAGTTTCCCAACTTTTACGTCATTCATTGCAAATTCGAATTGTCCAGTTAATACCACAGTGGGTGGAATCTGCTGGGTGACATACTTAATGTATTTGCATAAACCTATACGGGATCATTTTTGCTAAGGGGCTAATTTGTTTTTGCTAGAAAAAATCTCTGCTGCCCGAGTAAATTTTCCGATTTCTTCAAAAATTCTGCCCGAGAAAAAGGTTTTCCCTCATTAAGGAGGGGGCTAACCCCTCTTTCTCATAAGTCTAAGAGTTTTTTTGCTAAAGGTGCATCTGAGCATTATTTGTTACATGTCTGAAAGCAATGTATTGTATTCCCATATTTGTGTGTTTTCTGACGTTTCCGTTGCCTACGTACAGACGTAGCAGGCTGTACGGCATATTCCTTCTTCAGTCATATCCCGGTTTTGTAAAGCCGAGTAGCTGAGCAAACAGTCCGTTTCCGTCGCTTTTTGGATCTGCTCACTGCAGTGGCGTAGCCAGGATTTTTGACAAGGGGGGGGGGGGGGCCTGGTGTTTTACTATCTAAGCGGAGCGCCACCATGAGTTGGCGAGGAGCGTACAAGAAAATTTTTGGCCCCAAAAGGCCCCCCAGATGGCTGGAGATAGCATCTTCGGGTCGTTTGATCTGCGCTGAAACTATCCCTAAATTGACATTTCTTTTTCTGGAATTTCTTATGATAGGAAATATTTTATCAGAAAAAACATTTCCTTTTCTGGAATTTCGTACGATAAGGAATATTTTATCAGAAAAAAGTTTTCCAACTCCTCGGTGGAGAGCCTAGAGGGGCGTTCTCTATGACTACCGTTCGCCGACAAGCAGACCCCAGCAGTACTGGTCTCAGCAGACAAGAATTCTAGAGCACACGAATGGTTTCTGACAGTTTGGGGATAAACGATTGTGGAATCATGTAGACTGCCACAAAGGCAAGTTCGCAACAACCTGTGCTGGAGACTGGGCAAAAAAATGTACAAGGGGGAGATGACTATCTAAGCGGAGCGCCACCACATCGAACCACTGTAAATTTATCATGGGCCAGGAATTTTCATTCTGAGAAATGTTCTTTCAGGAGAGTGGGCTCTTACTTCTTGCAAGATAGTCGTCATCCTAGGGAACTAGTTAAAATGATTTGTTGCCAAGTAGCCCCACACGGGGTCAGGACTCTGGGAGAGTCAAAGGGTCAAAATAACGTAGGCCTATGTACTTAAAAGGGAGTCTCTGGTTTTTTCAGGAGTCAAGACCTTCATCAACCTAAGTGGAAAAGAATGAGATTGACATTACAGTATTCAAGACTATCGTAGAAGAAATCCAGTCATAGTCATACTTACTTAAATGACAAACTTCAAGCGTCTGGCAGAAGTTGTTGCGAAACGGTCAATCACCTCATCAATTGCAGGGGTGTCAGCACGATGTACTTGTAGGAGAATAAGTGCCTCCAGGCGTTCCTCTTCCATCGATGCTCGTATCGCGGTGAGGGTACGCTCCACCTTTGAAAAAACTCGTTCGGCTTCTGCTGTTGTGACAGGCAATGTAGCCAACAGCTGTAGAATTATGGAGATATTTGGGTACATGCTACAGTGATCGAGCGTTGTCAGTGCTGTGCGTGGATAACGCGCTGATGGTTGTTGGGCCCACTTGCGCCGCCACAGTTTATAGTCGGTCTGGATAGCGAAAAGTGGGTCAGGAAACCTATCGATATACGTGTTACCGGAATTCGGATATATTCCAGTCCGCAATCCTCATCCCACCCACTTTTTCCCAAACTGTTCCATTCGGTCCAAAACAAGACTGATGTCGTCTACATTAGTCTTTGATTGTGATACAAATGTTCCTATGACATTTACTTTTCATATCCGATTTTTTTTCGGATTTTGCGATGGGGGGCCTAGGCCCCCCAGGCCCCCCCTCTGGCTACGCCACTGGCTCACTGTCAGGTTTATCAAACACAATTATCTTAGGAATTTTTTACTGAGTGGGCACATTTTGTGGAGATGATTATCCTTCATTCAACATGGTACTCTGGGTTATCCGTACACAGACCATTGCCCATCTTCTTTAAGAGACAAACTCAGCCCAAATTATCTGTGTTCAGTGTCATTCCTGCAGTATACGCACCTTATTTATTCCAAGTCGTCACCACTCCCATGATTAAAGGATGAGATCGCATCGAATGCAACCGTAACGGCAGTCTTGTTCAAGAGCCTAGTACGTTACAACCTTGATTGGGAACTGCTGTGAATGCGCCCTAAGTTGTTTTTATTGTAGTTTGAGTACGTACAGTTCAGTTGACAAGTGCCCTCATTTTAAGTAAATATTTACTAACGTTTTGACGAAGAAGTACCGTCAAGGCCGTGATATGGAAATGCAAGGTATTGCTCAATATAATAAGCGTACTAAATGGAACTGTTTTGAAAAAAAGAACATAGTTGCAGCTCCTTTCTAGATGGCCAGCAGGTATTTATGAGAAATCAAGGATTAGCTTCTAAGAGGGTCTAAAAGGAATTTGCGATGTAAAAAGTAATAAAAGCACTTGTCACTTAAAAATATAAGTGCGCAACTTCCAGAAAATAAAATTAAGAATTAAAATGAAACTGCGTCATTTGTGGATTAGACCAGCACGAAACGTCCCGGCAAATGAAAAAGAAAAGAAACGGAAGAATATCAGTTTCCTATTGGTAATGTTAAGTTTAAATGCTTCTCGTGTCTACATTACATTCACACCATTAACTAAGAAATGCATGAGAAAAGTGAAAAGTTTTCAAAGAACAAAAACAGGTTTGATAAATGTGAGGTTACCGGTTTGATGTCACGTGTGATTTTACATTGAAAATGTTATAACTTCGACTACAAATATCTCTGAAACGCCACAGGGAGCAATTGAATACAAATTTTACCTAAATGCTTAGATCAATTCATTAAGGCCTAACCTTGCTTTGAGGACATGACGAAATCAAGGTCTTTCACGTTTTCTTTTTTTCTTCAGATACTAATTTTGAATTCAGTATGCTGATTGGAAATTTGACGTCGATCATCTCAGGTGCATGTTTTTCAGTATTCGTTTCGATTCTAAGTCAACCGGCGATTGATGAGAGTCAGGTTACAGAACTTTGGGAGAAGACTAGGGATATTGATAACCCATTATCGCCATGGACGGAACTGTACATAAAGTGAGTGTAATGACGAATAGTTCACATCTAGAGAATTGTTACGAGCCAACCTACAATTGCGTTATTAATTTTTATAGAATGAAATATCATTTCAGCTGAATATTGTCTCAGCTGTTCTCATTTGTTCGAGGGGATTTAAAAGAACAAGAGAAAGCATAAATAGGGGAGATTAAAGGGAAAGTGCAGTCAACCCAGTCTGACTAAGCATACTCGAATACCCGTACTTATGAATGGCTCGTTTTAATTATGTGACAATATATTTGCTACTGAAGTATTAATTCATGGAGGATACCTCCTTGCTTTAACTTGTAATACTCTCTTAATGTAAAAGAGTAAAATTCACTCTTCGACGATTACCTACAGTGACCACTCTTTTTACGAGTGGAAATCGATTGAACTTTCCACTCTACCCGGAGTGGTAACTCTAAAGGAGTGAAAATGCCACTCGATGGAGAGTGGAATTCTACTCCAAACAGAGAGTGGTCACTGTACTCAATCATTTTGGTACAGATTTTCACTCTTTTACATATAGAGAGTACTAAAGGCATAGGAAGTGGGAGGGGGTGGAAGATGGGGCTAAAGCCCCCAGACAAAAATGTGGTGGGGCGGAAGCATGCCTAAAAGTGGCCCAATATGTTGCACCAAATTGCATCTAAGGACAAATCTAATATTCAAAAATTTTCAAAGATTTGCATGACAGCAGATTAGCGAGACAGAGTTCACAATGGAGTAAATTCAGCTGATTGCGCTAAAATAAGTACTTGCATCAGAAATTTAAGGTGGAGACACACCCGCATACAACGCTTTATCTTACATTTTGTTGTCTGGGTGCGTTAGTGTTTCCCACATCCACGTTATATTCCTTGCTTGAGCACTTTCTGCAAAAGCATTAAGGGCTTGAAGCTCCTTTATGGACACTCATATTCCACTATTTTGCTTAAGCCGAATTCGTTGTTGTCTCTGAGGAATAAAAGCCTTAACAACTTGTCGCATGCCTTGTATACAACCTGGCCCTACATTGGGTTCATTGTAAGACTTGCACTCACAAATTTTTCCAAGTTGTATGTCTCTGATCTTTGAAATGCGGTCATTGTATCACCCATCCTTGTAAAAGGACAAGCAAACATTCATGATCTACGGAAGAATCCTACAAAGTATGTCAACATGCTCCGGATTCCTGTACGTATACAGAAACTGAAGCATGGCAAAATTCAGTGTTATGATGCAGTGTGATCATCCAGCATTTTTGGAACAGGCTATCTTTCTTAATGTAAAAAAGTGAAATTCACTCTTCGACGATTGCCTACAGTGACCACTCTTTTTCGAGTGGAAATCGAATGAAATTCCAGTCTGCCCGGAGTGGTAGTTAAACTAAAGGAGTGAAAATGCCACCCGATGGAGAGTGGGAGTCCACTCCAAACAGAGAGTGGTCACTGCAGTCAATTTTTTTTGGTAGATTTTCACTCTTTTACATTAAGAGAGTAGCTTTCAATGGCCAAGCAGGGAGTACAACTTCCTGAACCATGTATCTTTTGAATAGGGGAACATCATAAAGGGTTTGTGCTTCCGTCATGAAAAGTTTTGAAATTAAGCACTGTATGATGCGGTTCCCTGGCATGTGACAACCAAATAAATATACATAAACACTGAAGTGCAACTTTGGGATTGTCTCAGAAAAGAAAGTGGTGTCGAAAAAAGGGTGGGGAAGGAGGCTGGAGACTGAAATGCCCGCACCTGGATACTCGCCAGGAGAAGTAGTTATCATTGCTATCTTGAGATACCGTGTTTACAAGTTAAGCGTCACAAACTGGCACGAACACACATACGTACACGTACGTACGTGCGTACTTACAAGCACGCACACATATGCATGCATGCATGCATACATACATACATACATACAAACATACATTCATACACACATACATATACACACATAAATACATACATATATACACTCTCTCGTGATTGCATAGATTCCTTTTGCCTTCGCCACGCATGGAATCAAAAAAATTTTCCTTGGCACTCTTTTTAAAAATGACGCAACTTATACTTATGTGTAATAAGTATCCTTCAGAAGAATGAAAGTTATAACTTTTGACAAATGATCTCATCTTTTTGGGGATAATTTTGTCCCATTGCGACCTTATTAGACTGGTGAAAATCCACAATTCGGGGAAATAACTTTATTAATTACCTTAACAACCTACCTTGAGTTAATATTATGATGAATTTCAGGAAAGTTATGAAATTTCTAATTGATGCTTTGCAATTATTTGTCCTCAGGGAATTTTCTATAACAGAGAAGAAGCTAGTCTTCAACAGGCCATCACTTCTTCAAATGCGCAGAGAGTTTAGGGTAACTTACAGAATAGCTTTCTCTTTAGGATTGCTCCTTACGCTCTTTCTAATAATTGGCTGGCCTGCCTTGCTAGCTTCAATTCAAGTATTCAGTAACGGACTCTTTCGATGGTGGATTGGACTGTCGGACGCTTGGGCATTTTCGGCAGCAATCTTTATCATTATTGTACCTATTGTCACGGAAGTTCTGGACTTAATGAAACAAATTCAACATTCACGAGTGCTGCGGAGTGTGGAACCAGTCACTCAAAATGTTCCGAAGCCGGATGACAAACCTGTTGTGACCGTCTCGGAGCAGGCGTAAGACTCTTTCACGCTAGGAGCAACGTACGGAGCTTTTAATGTGTCATGCAGATGTTGAGATATTATGTGACTATCTAGACTTTTTCAATGAGATATTCAGGTATTGACATCCGACATCTTGTTATCTCAATATTTCTGCATAAAATATTTCAATGTGGAAGTTATTTTCGATTATTATTTATCTCCTTATGGCAAGACCTTGTCATTCCAGTTTAACTTTATACAAAGCTATATTATCAGCATAAATAATTGTTTTACTAAACAAGTTTGTAATGCATGGCGCCTGTTATATTTTAATGATACAGTTGAAAACTAAGAAAGACAGATTCTTTGGAATATTAGTTTCATTAAAGTTGATGATTGTGTTACTTATGATAAAGGACTTCACATGGCTGAGGTTATTTATGTATGGGATCTTTTTATGAAAACAACGTTAACTGTTCATTGAATGATTTTTGTAATAAGTATAACATTAGGAAGTATCATTTCACACGTTATTATGGGCTCTTGTCAGCCATTCCAAATGATTGGAAGATGAATATGGTCAAGATCTCAGATGTCAATATCTCAATATTTTTTAGGGAAGATATGAAGATATTTAGATTCTGCAGCTGCAATATGCGACTCGACACGGTGTGATAAAATTGAATTGCAAAAAAATTTCAAATTTCTCACGTAGAGATATTTCGTGGAACCAATCATGAGGTAAACTTTGTGCTATTTCAATATCGCACGGCTAATCAGACATTGGAATATCGCTGAGAGATGAAAGAAAAAGTCGCCTGAAGTGAAAGGTCTAGCGACCTTTTAATCACGTAGTACTGTGAAGGGGCTTTTGAGTGGAGATAAAGTCCAAAATGTTTGAAAATTAATCACAAAGATTGAAATACTGCATAAATTGATTTAGCTCTCATCTTTAAAGCTTATTCCATTTGAAGAAATATAAAATATTGAAACTTATTCTCTTTCTTTAAAAAGAAAGACTTCTTAACAATTTGTGATCTCTTTCTGTTCTACCCAGATTACACGCGTTTGTTTTCTTTCAAATTAACATGCTTTGGTGGCCTTAGGAAACGAACCATATTTTACAAAGCATTTTTGAGGAGTAAACTGATATTGATTAAACCTTTGCAAACATGTATTTTTAAAATTTTAGTGAAGTACTCTTGAATACATGCTTTGCACATGTTTAACACTTAAAGTGCGAATATAACGACATAACAGGAATAAAACTGGCGTTTTTTCTATGGCAAAGCTTGGTTCTTAAGTATTTCGGACTGGGGCTACTTTTGCTTGAGTAGTATCCTTTGTAAAAATTTTAGAAGCTAGAATCAAATTACAAAGTCTCTCTCTCGGTTTAAATTCTATATCTCGTCGCAATATGACCCACGGGATACCATTTGAGAACACATAGGTTCTACGGTATAGTGAATTTTGTAAAAATACCTTTAAAGTTACAAAAACTATACTGTACAGATGTGGTAATTTCATAGACAGTCAATGGTTCGTATGCATAAAACTATGCTTCAGGATCTGAACTCAAATTTCTTTACTATTTGATACAGGCGCAGATCGAAGGGACAAGCCCATAGCCAAGGGGGAGGGTAAAGCGTCCTTTAGAAACGTTTTCGCCCCCTATAGAAATTAAAAATTTGCGGTACGTCTATTCCCCTATAAAATGTTTCAGTTAACTATGTGTACCCTAAACTTCAGTACCTTGTCTGGATACGGGCCTACCAAGGGGGCTATCGCGACTGTGCCTAACTCTTTTACTGGTGCATTAATTTTGCGGCAATATACCAAAGTGCATTACAAACTCTGTGTACTTATTATATGGTTGCCAGAAGCCAGGTAATCGCACCTTAAACTGTTCAAATGTTTCATGAGGAAAACCCCCGTGCCCCTGTCGAGGTTTTGCGCCTTCGGCTCTCACAGGTTCTTGGTGAGCCATAACAAAACCCTGGGTCTGCGCCTGAAATATTTGTTCTTTGAACAAACATGATTATTTAGGGGTTTTCTCTCACTGTAAAAATTAATTGATTACTAATTAGTCATATGAAATATAACTTTGACATATTGGTCATTATGATATCGAATATTGTTTCTTTTTTTTTTTCAAGAGGCCAGACTTAGTAAAAGCATATCTGCTTCCCTCTGACTGCTTTCACCTTGAATGCTACTATGTTTTCTTAACATGCTGTGTTGTACATTGATGTTAATTGCTGGTATTCTGAGGTGAAAAAATAAACTTGAACTTGAAATAAACTTGAATATCTAATATCTAAGTATGATCTACTTGACGTAGTTTTGACTTATTGAAGTTGATATTAAATGCTCTTTAACACTAGACGCAACGCTACGCGACATGATACAAGGAAATGCTATTACCTAAAACCTTTCGCACTAGAGGCGATGGGGTACCACTCGAGGCCTTAAAATTGAGTTGAAATAGGCCTAATCACTTTAAAGGGAACATGCAGTCACCCCAATCAGAGATAGTATGCTCCACCACTCTAGTTCATGAATGGCCTACTTTGATCATGTGACAATGTTTTTGTTGGTGAATTGTGAAATTCAAGGAGAACTTCTCCTTGCTTTACCTGTTGTTTGCAATAGTTCTGTTCAAAACGTCTTCAGAGGTGCTTGTAATGCAATAAGAGGAGATTTTCAAGAGTTTGCTGATTTTTCAAAGCAAATTTTGGGGCGACTGCCTATTGCCTTTCATTCACTGATCGCCAGGAGAGATCTTTTTGTGTGAAAAACCACGTAGTACAAGAGTGACTATCACATGACTCCAGTTGAACTTTCTTGTTTTGTCTGTCAATTTTTGGGCTGGGAATGCAAAATAAGTCAGATGCCACTTTTAATTGACATCTCCAGCCGCCATCTTAAAGTTTTAAAGCCTATCGTAACGTTTAATGGCACGTTGCAACCTTTTTGTTGTTGTTGTTGTTGTTGTTGTTTTTTGCCATTGGGGTTGGTCCATTGACATAAGAGTACGAAACTTCTTTCAATAGGGAAAGAGGGGCTTGAGCACGAAATTTTACTGACAATTGCCAAAAATTAGCATACATCTTCCCAATGTACGAAAGTTTCTGGTCCAACAGAGGGAGGGCTGCAACCCCATTCAACCACCTAGGGACCTATAGTGCGCTTGTGCCCATTATGACCTTTCGGTAAAGGTATTACTATTATAATGATTGATATGAAATAGTGAAAAGGTTTTCCAAGACTCCATTGTTTTGTTTTTACCTATCTTATCGCCGTAATAACTGTTGCCTTTACGTTTTATCTCTTCGTCAGGTTGTATAAATTTATTTAGAATTCCGTGCTGGGTCCACGTTTGATTCTAAGTAGGAGAGGAAAAGGGAGTATACCCTCAATCATAGGGGTATGAAGCGGGGTGCAGGGGCACCGTGCCCCAAATTTTTGGACAACCCCAAAATTCGTGCAGACTCTGTAGAAATTTGGGCAAGAGTTTTCTACAAAGGCTCAGAGATTCGGGCCAAAAGTTGTGCTTCCCCAAATCGACTGGTCCCACACGCTTATTCCCCCAATATTATCAGTACTGAAAGACGCAAACGCCTATTGAGCCATGTGGAAAGGTCATATTATAAAGAGCCCTATGTAGGCTTATTCAGGTAATAAATACGTTTACTTGCCTTAACAAAACCTGTTGGTGTACAACTTAATTCAGACACTAAGTTTGCAGTAATATCAGAAACAACAGGACTCTTTAGTTGCCAGGGTGACGTAAAAACATGTTAAGCAAGTTACTAAAGCAAAGGTTACCACATTTCCTAAAAGATCAATAAAAATTTACTAAAACAGAAAACCATAGCCTTACCTGAAGTAGGGGTTGCCCCAGGTGGGAGGTAGAAGGGCTGTGTCCCCCGTCGGGGGACACAGTCGACACAATGGAGTAGGGAAAACAAGCCAGTGAGCCACAACTGGAAAAAAGGCCGTGGTCGTCTCGACTTGAACCAATTGGTTGGAAACTGGGACGTTAAACCTCATCTAACCTAACCTAACCCGTCCCTGCACCTTCCCCAACCCCGCTGAGCAAATTTTCCAATTTGGTCATGGAGACTTGATTGGTAGGATAAAGCATCTAAATTCGACGGTGACCAGTTGCCTATGCAAACGGTTTGCATGCGTTTGTCCTCCGTCAACTTTGAAAAATCTAAATTTTCAATTTTTGTTCATAGGCCTGCAAAGATTTTCCTTTCGCGATCCTTCCGGCCGACTCTTCACCTTTGTCGAGGCTCCCCGTCCCTTCTCCCTGTGGGACAGTCATGGCACCATCCTTGCACATAAGGCAAAACTGGCTTTGTAAGTAGACTTGACTTCAAACAGTCAAACATACGAACATTTTACTTGTTTTTTCCACGAGTGCAGTTACTAAGTGTTACCAAATGAATGAAGTTGTAAAAATGTAAATACTTCTGAATGCAAAGTTTTATTACTTTCTGGTGTTTGTAAACTTTGTGTTTTGAAAGGTTGCTTACGATTCGTATAGTTTGTGAGTTCCTACACTAAGCAAGAGTGGCAAGTTTTCCGTGATCTCAAAGTCAATCCTGTATTCTACTACAAAGCATCGTACATTGCTCAGATCAAATAAAATACAAAGTAGTTTGGACTTACTTTCTTTAAGAGCTGTATTCACTTTTGTGTATCATTTTTTGCTTTGGTTTTCTCTTAACCCTTCATTTTTTGTTACAGTTTGAAAAAGCCATTTCCAGTGATTTTCCGTTCCCTTCGTCGTTATCCCCTTTCCGTATCAAGGAGATCTTGTCACTCTAGGCTAAGCTTATTCTGTTTCTATGCTATATTGTTAACCTTTGTTACAGTGAATGTTAAAAATAAACTCAGATTTAACACATGGCTGGTGTCTTTCAATGATTTGCTTTTTACAATACTCAAAGGTTCGGGGAAAGCAGAGAGTGGCAACCCTCTGGCAAAGAGAGGTTTGCCAAGAAGATTTAGAGAAATTGCAAACTGAGGCACTGTGTGAGTGAAAGCCCGTGATCAGTCATGGAGGGATGGGTGATAGTACAGGGGGGCTATGTCAATCCATAAGCGCACAGGGCCAACTTCCATTTTGGGAAGCTGCCGACTTTTGAGTGAAAGTTTCAAGCACGCATGTCCAACATATAGCATATATTTTGCCAGAACAGAGCAAATTTCTGCTCGAATTGGGGAGGGATGAAGGGGCTACCGTCCCAAGCTAACCCCCATTCGCTTCGCAATACTAGGCCTCTGTGGCCCTTCCAACATACACATATACTCCTACACTATTTTTCATGGCAATTAATGTCCTCAATTTTCCATTGGGATTGGCCCTTCTGCCTGTAGGGTGGACCCGCTTTCAAAGTAAGGTTTTCAGCTGCAAGATTAGACAGTAGGCTTTTATTTGTCTCCTCCTTGAATTTTCTACTGACATAGTGCCCAGCAGACTGCAAATATATGAAAAAGGTTTGTCGCTCTACGTCCGTAGAATAAAATCCAGGACTTCATACACTACCATTTAACCACAACATTGTTAATCGTCAGAGGAATAAAAAAAATGTTTCCGTGGACGTCCACTAGGTGACGAGTATTACAGTTTATCAGTTTAGGTTTATGCCTGTTTAACCAGTTATTTCGAGTTTTATAACCTTAACATACAGTGCTTGCAAACCAACTTACTGACCAAAGCATTGTTCTAGGTATGCCATGCATATTACACATGGATCTTATAGCTCGGTGATTGTACCAAATTAAAGCTATCGAAACTGAGAAGTCCCAGCAAACCGAATCAGTAAGATGGTCGATGACAATCGTTACTCCGCAATTTAATCGGTCTTAAACGTATAAGCCAAAGTTAAGGTTTTCGTTGTATGTTTTCCAAACTAATTTCTCCCTGATCTGAGAAGCTGGCTGTGGCCCGTGGGTCACGCCCATAGCCATGGAGGGATAGGAGGCATGGCCAAAACCTTTTCGCCCTTTAGAATTTTTGAGAACAAAAATTACTATTGCCATATCTTGCCCTACTGGAAACTATCTCTCCCCCTCCAACTTCGTCTGGTTACGGGTCTTTCATGGGCAGAAGTAGAATTCCGGGGGCTCGAGATAATCTAAGTAGCATAAACTTAGTATTCATACAACTAATTTTACCTGCTTATTGTGATTTTTTTAAAATATTTATTATCAGATGCTACAGAAGGGTAGCCACGGTAAGTTTGAAGCACTAACCGATTTATCCGTTGGCCCAGAGTCAGTTAGTTTCGCAGCAGACGGTTTATTCTCAGAATTTATAGAATACCTACATGCATTGAAAATATAGATGACAAGAAGTTAGACGTATTGCCAGGGGTGGCGCCAGGATTTCCCCGACAGGGGGCCAGTAACCCAAAGTCTCAACGAAGCAAATAAAGTGCCGAAATGATGTTTGAAGGAAAATTTTGGCGCGCGAAGCGCGCCGAAAATTTTGGGCTCTTTTTGGAGAAAATCTGAAAAAATTGCCGGCATTTTCCATGGAAAATTTGAAAAAAATGGGGCTTTGAAGAAGAAAATTGGAAAATTTGGGGTTTTTATTGAAGAATTTACCCTAATTTAGACCAAAATTAAGTAAATCGTCGGGGCGACTGGCGTTGTCGGGGACTACATATTTTATCGTATAACAGCGCCCCGACGAAAATTTCCCCGACGGGGGGGCATGCCCCCTGACCCCCCGCTGGCGCCACCCTTGCATATTGCGCGCCTGTTTGTATCGACTTTTCATTCAAACATTCTGATTCTTTAACCCGAAGATGTTGTCACGAGGAAAGCGTACAGGTTCGTAACTAATGGGAGCCCTCCGAATGCAGAGACACGTTCGGGATCTCTTGAACATAAGTTTAAACAAACTTCAAAAATGTAAATATTCTGCACCATTCAGCTTGAAAGTACCCTTGATTCTTGGAAAATTCTTAATATAACCTCCCCCCCCATAAACTTGAAACCCCACCCCAAGGGAAAGGTCAATTTCATTAGTATATTCAAATATTACAAATTCTGTCCGAGTTCCATTCAAAATCGAAAACTAACCCCCGTCATTAGCTGGTTACGATCCCTGAAGCCAAGACATACTACCCCCAGTGGTGGTGCCATAGAAATTTGAAAATTAAGTTTCTATCCCGGCTGTGCCGAAAGGCATGTATAACCAACAGTGACGGGGTTATTGAATCTTGAATAACGTGGATAATTTCTCTTGATTGGCAAATCAGGGAGGCTCTAGGACTTGCCCGACAGGGAGGGGGTATAGATCCGAAGCCCCGACACGAACTGCGAGGTTGTCGACAGAGGAAGTGGGTTGGACGGTGATTGGAAATAAAATTTTGTTCCATACGATTCCATTACCGGGTTTATTTTGCATGATATCCGTATTAACTCGAAGTGCCAATTTGCGTGCTGATTTAGTGGTTATCTGGGAAATGGAAATTGTGCAATTATATAGCACGCGAAAAGTTCGGGGGTCATACAATAATCTATGCTCAGACCAAAAACAGATTAATTGTTGACTCCTATAGAGGAAAACATACACTGCATCGCATCCACCCTGTCTTCCCAATGAAATAGTCAAACCCCCTCGGCCTCCGCGAGTCGCCTACCGTACCTTACAACCCCCTGATCACAACTTAACACAAGAAAACAACTAGGCTTTGCGATATGGAATGAAATTCCCGACCTAAAATCTTTGTAGTATACCGGTACTTACAGGTTACTTGGTAAAAGTGAGAGGTTTGTACTTTTAGTTACAGAACAAAACTATGAAGAAAACTGAAACAACGAAACCTCTCCAGGGAGCAAAGTGCGTCAAAACTTTTGGGTTACTATTGAAGAAACTGTCCCAACATTAAAAGCAAAATAAGTAAACCGTCTGGGCGACTGCATGTTCGCCGTCGGAGGCTACATACTTTATCTCGCACCGACTAAGACTCCCCGACGAAATTGGAATAATTTCCCGACAGGGAGGGGGATGGGGAGCAATCTTCTCGACGGGTAGGGTGTCCTCCCCCACCTGGCGTGCGCCATTTCTGTGACGAATTTTCTCCCTTGACGGACGATCCCGCTATACTGCTCATAAAGCATTCACCTGAAAGATTTGGAGTCTAAAGCGCGACCAAAGGAAAAAATGCTCGCACCCTGTGGTCGCGACCCTATGATTAGAAAGCCACGTGTGTGACTGGTAAACTAAAATCAATTTACAAAAATAAAAAAAATAACAAAAATATACGAAAAAAATCAAAAAACGCATCAAAATAACATACATAAACATGTTGTAGCTTTCATCATTGCCGTTTTTTATTTCCCAACCAGATCATTAGTAATTTGACACAGACGGTTAACTCAATGTCACTGACAGTTTCCACACCAGCCCCAAACAATGGTTTAACCCTCTACTAATGTTGCAGAGTTGACACCGTCAGTCCGTGGGACCGATTCTTTTGCTATCTTCATTCACACCTTGCATGTTCTACCACTGATACTGTTGAGCTGTCCAAAACATCACTCCGAGCAAAGTTAAAAATCCTTTGAAAATCTTAATGCTACTACAGCTTTGCCAAGTAGTTTGCATAATTTAAATACCGCAACAACTCAAATAATACCCCGTTTGATGCACATTCAAGGTCAACGCATTCTTCAAAATGGCATAACACACAAACACAGAAACAGTAGAACAGTAGAAAGTGGGAATAAAGCAGGTTGGTCACATGTACACACTTTTATTAGTGAATCACTGGTTCAGATGGCCTCTCTCACCCGAACATGAAGTTTGTCCTGCAGACAGGGTAGAACATGATACACAGGTGCTTTTTATCTACTGTCTAGCAAAAAAGATGTAGTAAACCCTGGATCGCCAATCACCATCCTCGTCCAACAGTTTTTTTTTACAAGCTGAATACTTAGTGAGGCGTTCCTCCCTTCTAGACAATCTGCTTGAAAGAGGAGAAGTTCATGCCACCAGCCACTGCGGGTAAATTGTTGCTAGTTGTGACCATACAAAGCATTTGCACTATAGTAAGTATTGAAGGATACATACATGAGACTGCATGTATGGAAGCAGTTGCCCCTGACCAAATTTTCACACAGCGAAATATACAAATCTCATTTCCTTCACATGTATCTTTCATGACTTTTCAACAAAAGAAAATATTCTACATCAAAGTAAATCAAGAACTTATCCTGCATGAAAGAAAAAGTTTACTATAACATAAAATATTGTCACATGATTAATAGAGTCACACATAAGTAAGTACACTCAACTATGGTAACTACATTTCCCAACCATGGGTTCCCTGCAGTGAGTGCAAGAAACTCTTAGGGCCTATAGGTTCTCAAGTGGTGGCCCATGGGCCATTTGCAGCCCGTGAAATGCAAGTTGAAATGGCCTGTGGAAGATTTGTAAGGAACAAAAAGTTTTAATAAGAGAGCAAGCTGTTAATGAAGTACTGGAATAAATTTAAAGGTAAAATCTCAAGTAGAAGTGACCTTTGGCCCAAATACTTGACACCCCCAGTCGTTGGGAGATCAGCTTGCCAGGGTGACCTGACTTAACATTTTAATTGTAGGCTTACCATATACTTTCCATTTTCTCCAAACTCTTGCAAATTTAAAGTTTAACATTAGTCTTTGCATGTTTTCGTTAATTTGGCATCATTTTTGGCGGTGGTTCTGGTAGAGTTACCTTATCGTATCAGGAACATTCTGTTATTTTACCCAATAAGATGAAAACAATCAGTTACTAAAATCTATTCCCTGACGATCAGAAGAATTCGCACTCAAATGAGTTTATTCCTCCCAACAGTCTGGCCAATAAGAATTCACAATTATTTACTTGCCCGATACCGAGAAAATGGGAAAAAAGAAGAATGAGCACAGTATAGCAGAACCGATTTTTAGTCCGTGATCGAAATATCACAAGTAGTCCTGTACTAGCATTTTGCTTACCATTCTAGCATGTTTCGGTCCGCCATTTAGCGTATATGGATTCGTAAAATCTGGTCACCATGCTGCTAGTTTTTACTGGTTACTGAAATATGATATTGTATCACAATACTGACTTTAGAAGTCTGATTTCAGCTCAAAACGATGAAATCGCTCAACACAACAGATCATAGAACTGGAGCTTAAAACACATGAACTGCACAATAAAATATACAAGACCATATTTTGTAAGGGTGAAAATACTGCAAAGAAGTTGCTGCTATTTCCTCCAATGATGCATGTAGTGCACAAAATACATGAGATGAAGAACGATTTTGCCCCGCAGCAAATTCGCCCCAAGAAAGACATTGAGGAGGGTGAAAAATGACAAATATCAGTAAAACTTGCCCCTCGTCCCCTCCTAAATAATTACCAACAAAAATATAAAAGCCCTTTGGACCGAAAATAGCCCCCTAAATTATCTTGGGGGGATTTTTCCTAAAACATTTGAAAAGAGCACCTACAGGAAATTAAACTTCAAACCCTGGACGCATAACCTCCAGCTACAATACCAAATATGAAGTGGTATCTTACCCTCCAGTAGAGGAATAAGTCCTGCATAGTCAAAAGTCTTTTATTTCAGCAAATTCTTAACTTGTGACACTAAATGAACTACTAGTTCACTGTATTAAAATTCAGGTGTGGGTTAGTTTGGCAAATTTGTTTAGTGTCAGAATTTACATGCATATACACACCAAACAAGTACTGTACCTAAATGAAGGCATTTAAGTGGTGCTTTCCCCCATGAAGACTCAAAGCGTTCACAAAAATGTCACAGCAAAACAGGTAATAAAAGGTACCAAAGAAAGTTAAGTGATTGTCAAATTCGCCCAAGAAGACATTGAAGAGGGCGAAAAATAGCAAATACCACAAAAATTGCCTTCCTCCCCTCCTAAATAATTACCAACAATAACAATAAAAACAGTAAGGATGGTGGCCAATTGGTCAAGGTGTTCAACTTGCAATCCTAGGGTTGCCGGTTTGACTCGCACCTGGGTCATTACATTGCGTCATCGAGCAAGATGGGTACCTGTGAGGTACATTGTCACAGGGCACTCCATCAGAGCTGCTGGTGCACTGGAGGGATTGTCTCTGGGCGATTTATCATTGAGCAGGGGTAATATTGTGCTGCACCTTGCCTAGATATTGGCACGTTACAAATGCAAATATTAATGTTGTTATTAGAATTAAAGTGATACACCCTATAAGATGGTTTGATATCAAATTAAGATGCTCCTCCAGAGCCCCTTTTCCTGTCTATAACTGTACAGAGCAATTCAGCATCCTGTATACACCTTACCTTTACACTTAGTCAATCATGTATTTATTAATAAAGTCAGCTGAACAGGGTACTGCAGGGCAATAAATTTCCACTTTCTTACAGAATTTTTAGTCAACATTCTTTCATCTGCTTCCTCCATACCTTCTTACATTTCAATTCAAGATTAAGTCTTAAGGGCCTAGCCTGAGCAACTGGATGGACTCAGCGAACCCCCATAAAGTTTTGTTACTGTGGTCTTGGAAATGTGTTGGAATGCTTTGGTTTGTTATTTTATGGTATAAAACGCACCAAATTGCAGAAATTGATTTTCTTCATAACCCTTAAACAAAGATTGCTGGAATTCCGAGGTAGAGCAACCATATTTGAAAATCCCCCTTTTGGAACTACTGCCTACGCTCCAGTAGAGCACCTTTTGACATTAATGTACTGTAACAACGATGCTTTCACATTCAAAAGTAAATAACTGATGGTACATTAATTTTCATTGTGTATCTCTATATAATCTCACTATGAGATGAATGAGGTACTATACATAAGCAATTGCACTGGATTTACTGTATTCTGTCTTAATTCCTAGCTAAGAGACATACAATGTACAAGTTAAAAGATCATAGTCAGACAGACACAAGGGTACATAGAAAAGGGTACAGACGGACAAAGAAGAAGCTTACTGTAGACTTGTGCATAGGCAAAGTAGGCAGGTGGGGGTGGGTTAAGCCTCCCAGTTAAAATGTGGGGGAAGAGGCATGCCTGCTTCCCATCATCACACCAAATTGCATCGGAAGAACCCTCATACATTAAAAACTTAGACCCAGACTTAGACATAGCACAGTTGTCCAAAGCAAACTTCACCCACCCAGCTGAGGCTTCCTATGCCTTGTACTGTATACTGTACCTATGTGAGCTGGATTCCCTTCAACCAGTGACTAAAGGCCAGTAAGATCCACACCAGACCAATAAGAATTCCAAGAGGGCTCAGTGGGCTAGTTGATTTTAAGGAAAGGCTATAGTACTCAGAAAGTTAGCCCAATAAGCTTCTTGCTTGGTAAGTAGCTTTACAATCTCACTATCTCTGATGGCTAGTAGTACATGCAATCCTGAATCAATCCCTGGTAGTATACCCACAGTACAATGAATATGCCTTTACTTGAACTCATCAGCACACTGTAACTGTACTCACAGATTTTCAGATCATGGAAGAGCATGGATTTCAGTACACATACTGTACATATGTTTTCAGAGTTGAGCATCGCTGCACAATTTTGTACTGGTATACCAATGAAAGAAAATGTGTACTCAAACTTGTACACTCAAAAACTGAGAAACTTGTACTGGCACAGAAACCACAGCATAGCACTCATACTTTTACCACAGGCTTCAATAAATTCTTTTTTCAGCACTTGCCCACAGGACTAACAGTTTTCTAAACCCACTGGCCTACATACACATCAACTTGTCCAATCCAAACCTACATGATGATTATGAAAGACCCTAATCAGTCCAAGAAAAGGATTGTAAAGGTGGAGTAATTGCAACTGTAGGTTTTGCTAACAATATTTTGTTTTGTTAAATTAACATTTGATGCAAAGGCTACTTGCCCTGTGGGCTACGGTACTGAGCACTGCACTTGCGGGCACTTGCCAAGTGGATTTTTTGCTTGCCCTGGGCTGGCAGGTGGGGGATTTGTCAAAGCCTGTATTACCTAAAGATATACATTGATGTACACAGTTCATTTTATAAATAGCCGTAGTAAAAAATACTGTATGCTACTACAAAGTAAGTCCCACAAAGAACCTCCTTGCTGCAGGTACATCAGTCCTTGATCCTATCACAACCGAGTATGAGGTACAGTAAAGTCATGCAAATGTTAACAATCCTGCCTTTTTATACTACCGGATCCAGAGGGGGCTATTCCATCTCCAGCTCCCTCCCCGTTTTGCCACTGTTTTTTTTTTAAACAATCCCAAAGCTGTACTACAAGTTTATGTATATTTATCTTGTTTGCCAGATGCCAAGAAAAATGATTTAACAGTGTCTACTTTCAAAATTTTCTACAGCCCATTCCCCATCAGGGCTTGGAGGTTCAAACTTTGCCCTCACAAAGTTGTAAAATCCTGGATCCATCCCTGACTACACAGAAAAATTTTTCCAGTCCTGGGATAAAATGTGACAGGATCTCTGGCAGGTGAATGTTCAAGGATCAAGGATGAGGCCACATACTGGCCAATCACCTGCAACTGTGCAATATGCTACATATGAAATGGTTTGCAGGCAGTCTTAAAGTGTTTGCTACTGAATTCATTATTTGGTTACAATCTACAACCTCTGTATCCATTCTCGCATACATAATCATAGCTGACAATGAGGGCAAAAGTCTGTTTTGTACATGCACAATCTAGAGCAAAAATAAAATTTTGAGAATACAGTAAAATTGACAAGCTACTACATCATTAATATAAGCAATCTACTATAAGTTAAATTTATAAATTACAATGTACTTTGGTCTCTTTGCTGGTTGGATTTAAAGTGATCAAGACAACGTTGTTTACACTGTTTCCAGATGGACAGTTTGCAAAGTACTTCGTGACTAAAGACATCTTGGGAATGACTGTATCTTTCACAAATAACAGAAGATGCAATGTGTAACTTCAACGCTTCTTTTCCAGCTTCCTGAGTCGTTTTTCTTTTTTTGCTTGTTCTCGTCTCTGCACACTGACTGTCAGTTTATACACCACAAAAGCTGTGCAGAGAAATAAAAGAAACATTGTGAGTCACTTTTATCCTTATAGGAGAATAGTGTGTTTGCACTGTATCAACATAACAAAGACGGAACATATCCTTGATTCTCATTAATTTATTCAGTTTCACCAACAAAACTCTGACAATAACTGTACTTCCTACAAATATCACTCAATACAAGAATTGTGATATTGCATCATTTGAAAATTTGAAAGTTTGGGCAAACAAGTTTTCATGAGCTACACATGTAGTGACATTAAAATTTCACTTCTGCTGATCAGAACTTTAAGGAGGAAATTGACCTCAAAATATATTCACATTAACAGACCAAAGAAACATTACAGTGCATGCATGCATACCAGGCACGGATCCAGACATTTCGAAAAGGGGGGGGGGGGGCTGAAAGTCCCCTTGAATATTCTCCTAGATTAACATTATGCTAATTTTCGCGTTTTTGGTATTGTTGATGCGGCGAAAAGGGGGGCTGAGCCCCCCCTTGGATCTGTGCCTGCATACAAGCATGGGTAAAAAAGAACCAGAAAGCCCAAAGGCTTAGTGATTCCTTGCTGAAATGAAACTATTTGTCGCACTGAGGTTTATCCTTCAAAGTAATCCTTCTTGAGATATGATGTTGTATGATGTTTTCACAATTTGACTTCTTGCCAACTTGCATGTCCCTTGACCATCCACAAAATACAATGGGGTTCTTGACTACAGTACAACATGGGTTGTCCACCAGCTGCATATAAGATCCCTCACAGCTCTACATACCAGGTTTTCACAGTTTGACCTCTTTTTAACCTCAAATGACATTTGACCACCACCAAAACATGATGACATGGCTGTGTTACACTGTAAAAACATTTTCATCAGTAACTGTCTCCCTTAATTGCATCTGTGACCGTGACACCTCAGAACATAGCCTAAACACCTGATACAGGCAACTTTCACGTACAGTATGAGCGAGTGTTGGCAGCACCAGATTTATGCCACTCTCTGGAAAATCCGTAGTCTCTGCTACACAGAGCAACAAAACACAAAGAAACTAATCTACAGGTGTACATGAGGAACTGTAACAACTCTGAACAAAGGAGAAGAGAATGCTTAGTTGAGCATGTGCTAATTGTTATTTAAATGCTCTATGAACAGAATAATTATCTTATTACCAGGGGACATTACCTGTAGCTTGGGAAAATGAAACAACGGGGGTTAGTAATAAGATACTGTATACACTTTTGTACAACACATAGGCACTAGAAAAGTGAGGCTGGGAGATCACCATCTTTAGCGTATTCAATTTCACATGAACAATTATATTATTGAACACGATATGTGGGCATCCACATGCCAACTATGAGATTCGTCAAGACTACCCTTTATAATATATCATGTTTACAAGGTTTTTCCCATAAAACATCAAGAGACCCCATATGAACTTTCACTTCCACCAGAAAAAAAAAAGATCTTCTAATTAGTATGTGGCATCCAAGTATGAGATATCTAAGTTTACAAATTTTTGTGCAATTTTTCACCACTGGTGACCTAAGATTTACTTTGAACTCTATCGTAAACAACAGCCTGGGTATTTTTCTAGGTATCATATGATGCATCCACATTCCAAATATGAAAAGCATTCATGATTCCTAACTTGAGATATGGCCTTTCAGGTTTTCGATTTTTGACCTCTGGTGAACTCAAATAACCTCTGACCTCTACTAAAACAACAGGGTTTTTTCTCTCAATATCAAAATCTATATCCCAAGTATGATAAGTAAAAGAAGACAAAAACTGAATAACAAAAACTGTAAAAATAAGTGAGCCCTTGCATGGGATTCTAACCTGGGCTGTGAGAATGGGAAACTGAGCACTTTCCAGTACATCATCAACATACATGTTCATTGTGAACTGTTTTTAAATATAATATGGTCAAAGCATCCTCCACACAAGTCCATAAATTAGGTAACTTAAACTGGAATCACTTATGCATTTACCAGTTATTTCTGTGAAAAGATAAATGTTGTTCTCTATAATTTTACCCGTGGAATTGTACAAACATTCAACCCTCCTTTTTTGTTGGCCATGAAACGGCACAATTAAAAGGTACGGCCCACTGTCTAGTCTTGAGATATCCTGTTTATGAACAGTTTATAAAAATGTTTTCATAGTTTCACATCTGGTGACCTCTGGTGGTATTGATGACCTCCACCAAAACCAACAGGGATCTTTCTCCTAATATGGCAGATCTATATACAGTGCCAAGTACAGTACTGTATGAAAGGTAGCCACCATTTCTACAGTACAGTACCTTAAAATATTGGGTTCACAATTTTTTTTTCAGGTTTTGCCCTCTGGTGACCATGGCCTCTGACTTTCATTCAAACAATAGGAACTTTCCTTGCAATATGGCAAATCTATATACCATACCCATTATGAAAAATATCCATTATTGCTATCATAGAGAGATAATGTATTTTCAAGCACTTTACAATTTTTTTAAAGTTTCACCTCTGATGACCTCAGATGACATTTGATCTCCACCAAAAACAATTCTGGTATATGAAAAATCTAAACACCAAGTATGAAATGTGTCCATCATTCCTATCTTGAAATATGTCTGGGAAAATGCAACAACCCATGAAAAAATTAAAGGGTTTTTGCATCACCTTAAAGATTTTAGGAATATCCCCATATTTCTATTAAAAATTGGTGACTGCACTTTGACTGGCATCTCTTCAAACAATATCTTGTCTCTACAGTAACTGGTCAATGATGACTAATGAGTGCGGTATGTGGTGTACTACCAATTGCATAAAGCTGCACATACATTATTGTGTGGATCTGTCCTTGAACAATTTAAATTTAGCACGACTACTGAAGCTTTGTTTAGGTGGTACTGCCACTACACAGGCTTTTTTTTGTAAATTAGAGGATGGGCAAGAATTTAACTTGGTAGTGAGAAATAATGTTCTCTGGGGCATGATTGTTTGCCCGTAGGGTTAGGGGTTACAGGGATGCTGAGTTCCCAAATTGGTGGTTTGAAAAGGGGTTTGTGTCTGTCCAACTCACTTGTTGTCCCAGTCAGGTCTCATCTACTTCAAATTGTTCGACACAATGAATGGAGCCTCATCCCTTGACATGACCTGAGAATTGAGATTGGCTTAGACAGCCTGCACTTATAAATTGACTTACACACCCAACTACCCACAGCATGGTCAGTCAAATGTGGTTCATTCACCAATGAAAGTGTGATGCACATATCCATTGAATGGCCAACTGAACAATGGATATGCTGCACAGTCTGCGACATAGGTCACCTGTCATACTGTAGGTTAGCTGAACCTTTTGAATATTCCAAAGTAACTATGTCACGAGGCCAAACTATCCAATGGGAGAACTGGATTCCAACAGGGAATTCTGTGTAACTAATGTGATGTCACCATTAAAGTGATATTACCTGTTTAAGAAAGGGAAATACATAACACTGCCTTGTCCAAAGTGTTGGAATAACTTTTAAGCAGTCCATCCGAACAATAAAGATAAATAAAGATCCCTCACAGAAGTACAGGTGTAGTTGTTCCAAAGATTGTTTCAACTATCATAAAAATAACGACAAAAACTATGAAAATCGAAAATGATTCCACACAATCTTTATTCCATTCAACCCCACTCCTGGGTAAACAAACCAATGGGAGTGCTCTAATATATGAATATGCAAAAGGCAGCACAACGAAAGGTGCCCACGTATATGCTAGCGAATGAACACTGAACACTTGACAGGCTATTCACGCTATAGGCTGAAGTACTTGAAAACTGACTGTAGGCCTATAGTACCATGGAGCTGATATCCGAAAGGTTTTATTGGCTCCATGGTAGTAAATCGAAAGCAGAAATTTCTGTTGAAGCCCACCCGACCAATTTCGGAACAAACTACAGCCCTCGTGAGCTACTCGATAACACCACAACTTGGGACTAAGTATCAGCAAGGGTTGCTACCTGGAAGGGAAAGACAGTAAAATTTGTGCAGTTTGTGAGCTTTCGTGATTATCACAGAGTGTTTTTGCATGATTCTGAAGGCAGACTCAAGAAAATACGAGTAAATCTAACTCGATTTACCCACGAGACTGGCCATCAATATAATATGTATAAAGTACTACCTCCGAAGAATAATATTGAACAATTCTTGAGTCATTTAAATCATCGATGGTCAATGATATCAGCTTGGAGTCTGACATCTGAGATGCTTATCCTCCGTCGCAAGGTCATAACATAGAGCTACTACTACCTGGACATTCTTTCCCTGTTACGTTTCCCAGCTAAAATGTACACAATTGCTTTGATTCAACCAGGGAGTGCTGATACAACAGACACAAATTCTTTTTCATGTTGGAAACTCTTGGAGAAACCATCTACAACAATCGAAGTTGACCGAGGGGAATAACACATTGCTCACAGAGGAAATCGAATCGAGCCATACAATTTTACGACTTCGACTATCATACTTCAGGTTAGTGCCCTTGCTATAGTTATCGACATCTACAAACTCTACACAGTGTATCGTTTTCCAGTTTAGATTATTTGATATGTAGACCTAGCCTACCGCTCAAGGACAAAGACTTGGGATGTGGGGAAGAAAGCAAGTCAAGTGTATAGAGGTGTAACTGCATGGTTACCGTTACAAGCATAGTATGCACGTGTCTTCTTGAATACTGTTAGGGGTGAAATTCACTAACACGGGTAGTATGATGAAAACAGGTGCTTTTTTTCAAAACCTCAAGTGTGCTGTAAAGTATACAACCTTCAAAATCACTCTATTCCCAGCCTAATGCATGAATAACCGAGGGAATACAACCCCATGCACAGTACTTCGGTACATAGCGTGATCCGTTGAATATTCATATAGTGTTGTGATAGGCGTGGTTTGAGCTATTTGTAATGTGGAAGGTTTTCTTTTCAAAATAGCCTGCAGATTTTGACTGTTTTCGTACTGTTTCTTTATATTTTCCCATTCACACTAACATTTTCAGTCACTACAACTCCATCCATGAATAGTATAGTTAGTGTATTGACAAATAAAGAAAAACATTAGGCCGTATGTATTTCCCTTTTCTTGAACAGGTAATATCACTTTAAGAGATGACTGATCTCACATTTGTAGCTTGGTTTTTTACTGAGAAATGTTTCTTTTTTTGGTCAACTTTGGTTCAAATGAATCATCATACTACATTACCCAACTGATTGGAAAATGTTATTCGAACACTGGTGTTTTGAAAGAGGTAAAATTTGGGACAAGATATAAAAATCATGAATCAGATAGGAGAAGTTGGTGCCAAAAGGCTGTTAATTAGTGTGCCACCTTTTCTCTTTTGTACATATAGCCTGGGCTATGTTTACCATGCATACAATGCTAGGACTGCCTGTGGGAAGGGAGTTGGGGGTTGGGAATTACCTCCTTATTCCCTCTAGCCATGACACACTATGTTACCTCAAAGGGGGCTGAACAAATAATTTCTACTCTATGGAATACCATGGGCTGTGATGTATTAGGCTCAGTGGCATCCTGGCTCTCAGATTCACTAAAGTGTTGCTTAACAGGCTAAAGCACCAGTTTATATTTACTAACAATAACATTTTACTAACGATAACATTACACCATGGTGGAAGACCTGACCAAAAAAATGAAGGTTGCAGCCCTTTCCAAATTCGATACATATCCTAGTCTAGGCCCTAATTGTTAGTTCCTTAGAGTGACACTAACCTAGTAAAGATATTTAACAGACCTGACAAAATGCCGTGTTAATGTTAGCTAACAGTAGGCCTAACAGCTGTTCTGTAACTTAGGCTGAATTTCTTACCCACTAAACAAACAACGATAATAGCAGGAACAATAAACACTCTGTTGTCAAATCCCTCTTCCATGGGAGAGTTTTTATCTTTGAACTCGACCATTCTGAAAGCTGTTTTATCGCAGTTAAAGGGTATTTTTACCTATATATTGCACACAAACGGTTTTTGTCCACGTAGACTTAATCGATATTGAACAAATGACACCTGCAGCAGGAACCGATAGACATTGAAATCAAGACTATACCCATTTCGCGAGAGAAATTACCGTAAGCGGTACACATGTAAAGTTGTAAGGGGGACCAAACCCACACAGAAGGAATAATTCACTACAAGCTTTCGCGTATGACATTAATTGTACGGTGGTCTTAAAAAGACATGGCTTTATCGACTTTACCATAAGCTGATGGTGGCCCACATTTCAAGTGTCAGATCCTGAGGGAAAGTTTTACTTATGGTTTATGCATTTCAGCATGTTTCCCCAATAAAAATATATTTCTCACCCTGGAATTCAGCTATGTCGCCCATTCAGTACACTGTCCGTGACCACAATTGTAACGATTTTACCATTTTCTCTAGTAGCTGTTAATTCAGTCAGAACTAGAAAGGCCATGCCACTGAGATTCATTCAAAGCCGGATTAACCCTAAGGGTGGGCATGGGCGGCTCTAAGAAATTTTGTTTGGGGGGGGGGGCAAACTCAAGTCCGTATTCAGGGAGGTTCGGAAGGCCCCCCCCCCCCCAGCAATATTCATGGTGAGATCCGGATAGTACAATAGCCGCAATAGGAGTATGCATGGCGTAGGGTCTCAGTCAAGTTGAGTGGGGCGGGATCGACTGTAACGATCTGCCCGAAAAACAGAAAAAATTTCCGCGCGCTCCGCCCGCGTTCAAAATGTTAATGTACATATCATATGGCACTATCGTTGTGTGATCGCCGGCCTGGGGGAGGGGGTGTCCCCCTCCCCTTTGAAAATTTTTTGAAAAATTAGGTGTCCATACAAGCAATCTGTGCCACATATGCTACCTTTGAAGTAAAATGTGTGTTAAAATATTTACCGTACGTATTTTAGGTACTAAAAGAAAAAATAGGCATCACCCCCTACCTTTTGAAAATTTTTGAAAAATTAGGTGTCCTTACATGCAATCTGGTGCCACATATGCTACCTTTGAAGTAAAATTTTGTGCTTTATTTTAGGTACTAAAAAAATCTGCGTCAGTGACGGGGGAATGGCCTAATGGCTCCTCAAATACACCACTGATAATCATAATATATAAGTTTAACCATGAAAAACACACTAGTGAATTAATACCGAATATATAGGTGATGGCGCAATCCAAATCAGCACTATATTTTAATTACCAAGGAAGTTTTTTAAAGTATCGATTTCCGTTAACCTACAATATTGCATTATTTTTCTTTCAATAGGTGCCCGAAAAATTCTCAGAATATTGCCCGAATTTTCACAAAAATATTTTGTTGGGGGAAGCTGCAGCCCGCCAGCCCCCCCCCCCCCGCCTCCTACGCCTATAGGAGTATGGTTATTATTATGTATTACAGCAATGCCCATGTAGTTTTCCAAAGCTCTTCAAAAACCATTTCAGGCAGTAAGTCATGAGCTGACTTCTTTAAAAATACAACCATATCAACCGATCGCTACCGTACTACCATAGGGGTGGACTAAGGGGCAGGTGAAATGGGCAAAGCGGCTTGATCCATTTGTATAAAATGAGCCCCACCTTGAAATATTTTATTGTTTCTTTCATTGTGTCACAATATGTTTCAGCTTTGCCAAGAAGCCATAAAATGTTGGTTTTCTGGATTGCCGAGCCGAAAAAATGTTTTGAAAGCACTTTGTTGATGTTTAACCTTCGCATTGCATTGGAAAGTTATTCACTTCTTTACTTTTAAGCCCATTCAAAGAAAAGGGAGGGACTTAACCATCTCGAATTACATGTTTTTATTTTTTTTATTTTTATTTTTGAAAATTGAAGACCATGCTTTGCAAACTTTTGGGGGGCAAGTGTCCCCCGTGCCCCTATGGCGAGCCGCTAATGAGGGTGGGGTGGGGGGGTCCGTAACCTATCACATGAGGGGGCCGGCCCTTTCAGTATCATGGTAGTGACATATGTGTAGTGGGACTAATACGTGACACGTCTAAGCGGAGCTCCACTACCAGTGGCGTGCAGCCTACAAAAAAAAAAAATCCGCAAAAGAGCCGATGTCGGGAGATTGCGGACGGAAATGTCACTTCCCAAAAGCCTTTCAATTTGCATACTGAAGACATTTTTACCTCTCATGATTTAGAATTTTTATCTCCCACCCCCTCTCAAGAGGGGCAACTCAGGCACATTTTATTTCTTTAAATTATTGTGTAGGAGAGAAATAGAACTTGACACAGATAACCTCTGCTGTATTCATTTTTATGTGTTAAACATCGAAGGGCATGTATGCATATGTCATGGGTATAAAAATCCATGAAAGGTGGTGTTGGAACGTCCTAATTCGAGTTAATTGTAAAAAGGGGGCAGATCTGCAGATAGTACAAAAATCGTTCAAGTTACATCAATAATAACCACATATAAAAGTGCGCTTTGGCCGGCATTCTGATGGTAACCGCAGCATAAATGATGTATACATGCTCAAGAAAATCGATACCGACAATTTCACCTTTCGGCGCATGACTATTATCTGTAGTCATGTTAATAGAAGAAGTTTAAAATCATGGAAGCGTGTAACTGTTAAAAATAACAGAATACATTCATGATTCAGTCGCAGAGCTAGAGGTTTGGTGACTTGGGGAAAGAATGGTATTTAGGAAAGTTTTTGGCAAGTAGATGCCTAATGCACCGACGGCACTTCGCCAGTGCATACTAGTACTTCTCAACTTTTTCTCTTTAATTTCCTACTTGCTTGAAAACGTTCTGCCGATCTTCCTAAAATTAATTACGAAAACTTAACATGTCTTTTTCTCAAGCCTTTTCTTTCCCATACTAGGATGAATGCGAAGATTTAATTCACTTTATAATATTCGTTGCGGATCCACAATTTTGAACAAACGGTCGTTGCGGTGCTATTAATAGCACACTTCGTGCGAGTGAAGATTAAAGGCAAGGGGTCTCCGAAAGGGGACTGCGGTCTTCCCAGGAAAAGGCTGAAAATTGAAATGAAACACTGATTGAAACGAATTTAACATTACTCCTTAGGACTAAAAGCTGGCCGGGATTGATGATGCAGGGAGCTTGAGGAAGGAGGGGAGGTTGGATTATTCTAGGACTCTCCGGGGATATATCCTACAGAAAGTGAAAATGGGAGTAGTATACCCAGAATGGATGCGCGCGAATTGGGCAGAAAAATGACATTTTTAGGAGTTTATGACGAAATAGGAAAAATAAGAAACCAATAAGTCAAGGAAGGGACGGTTGCTCAACCACCCCCCCCCCCAAGCTGCGTGTCTGTCCCACATTACCAGAAATGGAACTTTCCGTGCCTCACAAATAACATCTAAAAATACTTTATTTTAAGAATCTCGGAAATTCACACAGATTGGTGTGATGAAAATAACTTTGAACATTTGTTTTTTTTTGGGGGGGGGGGCAGCGCGTGACCCTCCCTTTGCTGCATATGGCCATGAGTAGGCTTTCACTCGGGTATGACTCACATACTGTTCAAAATGGCAAAGACAGAAAGTGTGTCCTCACAAGGATTAAGAAAATTTTGAAATAAAAGACTGTCAAATGTGAATAAGTTGCTGATGAAAATTAAGGTATACTCCAAAATGCGTCTCATCTGTTCATGGCACTGTTAATTATTTTAAAGTGTCAAGTGACTAACCATTGACCCAAACATTATTTGCATGTCAACATAAACAAAGCAAAAAGACTAGGCATCGACATCCAGAGCTCCTTACACAATCTTCACATCCATCCCCATCTTCTTTCTCAGATGACCCCAATGTTTCTGTGACCTGACTGGGAGCACTTATCTAACCGAAGGGCAACCATAGGTTAGCGCGCAGCGCTTAGAAAATTTCGGGCTAAAAGTATCTCTTTCATTGTCGGAAATGAAGCCGTATGCTTAAGTGCAGATAATGATCGCCTTTTGAATATTTTGTTGATAAGGCCTCAAAAATAACGCGAGTAGATCCTGTAAATTGGAACAGTGCCAATAATACAGCGAATATGAAAAAACACAAAACCTCTGGGACATGCATGTATGACCAGGTGCCAGTATTAATACAATTCAATTCAACTTTACTTTACTTTAACCAGTACGGAAATACAAAGAATTTACAGTAATCACAAGACACATAAAAGTAACAATAATAGATGGTTGGGGGATAACGCAACACTTTGGTGCTTAGTTATATCAAAAACGGTTAGGGATTTGTATTTCTTAAAAATCGGTTTCGAATGGTCCAGATGTGACTTGCCATCGATTGCACGAAAAATTCGTTTTTGGAAAAGGAACAATTTGTTTACGTGTGTAGAAGCAGCATTACCCCAAACAATAGCACAGTAGGAAATAAAAGGCAAAATAAGGGAATTGTAAATAATAAGAAGGATCTTCTTTGGAAGCAAATGTTTTAACCTTAAGATGATACCGGAGCCTTTAGCAAGCTTCCTGCAAATAATATTAATATGAGGAACCCAACTTAAATGACTATCAACAGTGACTCCAGGAAAGGCAGCGGAGTCAGCAAAAGGAATAAAATTGTTTTGGATGGAGATACCAGTTCTGCTGCCAAGACTGAACCTTTTTTGATATGGGCGAAAAAGGACAACTGTAGATTTGTTGGCGTTTAAATGTAATTTGTTGGCAGAAAACCAAGTGGTACGGTAACATTCCCAATGTCACTATTAATGTGATGAATGAGAGAATTAATATCGGAACCCTCGCAGAGAATATTGGTGTCGTCAGAGTACAAGGTAAACATAGAACTGGGACTTGCTAAGGGCAGATGTAAATCAGAAAGAGTAAAGGTCCAAGAATAAATTATACCATGCCTGTATTAATACAATATTATACCCCACGACAAGTTTACCATGCGTCATAACCCACATGACATACCTCATAGCAGTTCCTTGGTATACATATTATCAGTAATTAAAATTCACGAAACTTCCTCCCAAGTAACTTTACAGATTAGAAAATCAAGACTAGTGCTGCAGAGTCTATATTTTGGTAGGAAAACGGTAAGGATTTCTGTCTGAACTCAGAAGCAGATGTGAAAGCTAAGCTATAAAGGTGACTTGTTTATGGAAATTTTCGGGGCCCCTTAAAAGTCAAAATATCGGGGGACCCGTAACCTACAGGCTGCCTCGATTACTGGTAAACCCGTCTATGGATTCAATAGAGGGCGCATCGGTGTGGAGAAGTGCAGGTCTTGGTTGGGTAACTTTAACACGGCATGGTCTAAGCGGAGCGCCAACGTTGTTTGACACATAGCGGCACGCTAGTAGCGGCACTAAAGAAATTTTGCCACGTAGGCATGCCTACATTTTATTGCCGGGAACGGCATTTCCCGTGAGTTGTGAGTTGCATCTAGACATATCTTGATTTTGAGATCTTATCTATAAGGGCTCTCTAATCTCACCTCAACAGTGAAATTCTCCCTTCTACATTTACTGTTAGCCTCCTCCAATTTGAACAAAAGAACACCTGTCTATAGAACATCACCCGGGAAAATGGCCTTTTCCCGGGGAGCTTTGGCTAAGCGAGCTTATTGAATTCTAGGGACATGAGTTTTAATTCTTTTAATACATCAGGGCTTCCGGGGGCGTTACCACTGGACCGCCACCAGGATGTCGTCCCACATGGGCCCGAGGGCTTTTGCAGCCATTGTGGACCATTTCCAGAGAAAAATCGGTCGCGTCCGCAGAACACTAACAGAACACTTTTCTCATCGTGGTTGCAAATTTTAGATAGGGACTTTCGGTCGATTGTATGAGGATGGTGGAATATGGTGTGGAAAATGAACACCAGGAGGGGTTGTAAGGGGTTTGAAATAGTAATTCACTTAAGCACTGATCCTACAGGAAGTAATAAGGAGGCAATTCCACCGACAAAGGTTCTACTACGGAGTACGGACAGCAGTATTACCGATACACCTACTTCAACTGAGCTCACACGAAGCATGCCGAAAACTTTATTGAGAATCAAGATTCCCTATACAGGGGTGGGCTTCTGAAATGTGCATGCAAGAACCATGCATGGTGGGTGTAATGACGTACGTTTAGTACACTGAGTAACCCTTATTTCAGGGCTTCATGTCATAAAAGTGTTCCTGGAAGCCAACGACCATGCTAAGCTTTAGAAGAACTTTGAATTAAGGTATTTTTAATAAACCTTTCAATTACAGTTGCCCTTTGCCTCCCCACCTTTTGAGCTGCGCCACTGTATTAGTTAGTACTCATTGCGGGTGCACGCAAAGCGCGCCGAGGAAAAAAATTCTGGCATTGATTGATATTTAAAATTAATGTTTTCCTTCATTTTCATTGCATAATTGTTGAAAATGTTTAAAATTCACCTCATAATTTCTCTGGTCTCTCTTTCTTTCGTTCATTTTTAAATTTTTTATTCATTTCTAAGCTAGGAAGAAGAGGGGACAAGTGCCCCCTCTTGTAATCCCGCCTTTGATAACACACGAAAACATTGTATAAAAGGCAGTGTAAAAATTGATTGTAAATTCCTGTTTCTTAGTGTACACTTTTCCATGGGGGAACTCGGACTCGGACTCGGAGCTTGTGACTCGGTCTCGGAATCGAATTCCAGTGACTCGGTCTCGGACTCTGACTCGGCATGTGAGGACTCGGATTCGGACTCGGAAGGTAGGGA
The DNA here is from genome assembly GCA_029531755.1 of Holothuria leucospilota. Classification (NCBI taxonomy): domain Eukaryota; kingdom Metazoa; phylum Echinodermata; class Holothuroidea; order Aspidochirotida; family Holothuriidae; genus Holothuria; species Holothuria leucospilota. The sequence continues at coordinate 12,371,786 of CM055969.1, read as the reverse complement.
CTAGACTACAGCACTGGTGTATTGACGTACTCTGTTAGCGACCCTCATTTCAGGGCTCCAAGTCACAAAAGTGTGGCGGAGAGCTCGAAGCCCATGCTTTGAAAGAAATTTTAATTAAGTTACCAAACAAAATTACCCCTTGCCTCCCTATCTTTGAGCTCCGCTACTATATTTGTTACTTTTCATTGTGGGTGCGCGCGAAGCGCTCCTAGAAAAACCTTTTCTGCATTTTTAAGGCATTTGATATTAATATTTTCCTTTCTTTTACACTGCAAAATTTACCATAACATTAAAAATCCCGGCATAATTTCTATTGTCTCGCTCCCTTATTATTTTTATAATTTTTTAAGGTTTGGAAACAAAGAGGGGGCAATTGCCCCCCTTGCCCCCATAATCCCTCCTATGGCTTTAAACACACATGAGCATGGCCGTTTTGTCCTACCATCCTCTCTGGATACCCTAATTGGGTCTGTTGTCATTCCAGGGAGTTGCTGTTTGACACTCCCTGGTATTCCAATTACTGGTCTGGTTAAAAGAGACTGTGCCTTCTCTGTTAGTTCTTGGAACAGCCTCCCACTCAACTTTTTGTGCTTTTGGAACTGTAGAAAGAATATTACTTCGGAAAATATTTTTTCAAAGTAATGACTTTTTGTATTTTCATTTTTCTTGTCTGTTGCAACGTATCGTTCCATTCTTGGGAAGGGAGGGCGGTATTCAAGTTGACAAATAGAGAAACATACAAAACAGTTTCAAGAAGTAAGACCTAAGGCGGTCAGGCAGGCCGATTCATACTTTAAGTAGAGCGCTTTAAAGCTATAAAAGTTGGAAAAGTTTTCAAATTTTATAGCTTTTTAGCGCTAAACTGAAGTATGAACTGTCCTTAATGGTGACTGTGTGTCTGTAAAACTAGCACCTTTTGCGTAAGCTGTTATCATATAAGCGTTTCTTTCAATTAGAACAAACCGATTTGAAACTAGATACCCTGATTCTCAAACTATGGGTCGCGACCCAAAATTGATTGAGTCGCCAAGAATTCGCAGAGCCACAACTAAACCCAAAAATCTGACCGACCACTTCCATACAAACATGCAGAAACAGTGTACAAAAATAAAGTTCAATTTGACTAAGCCTGTTCATGATTTCTAATAGTTGCACCTGATATCCCGAGAAGAAGATATATTGAATCTTATGTATAAGCTATGTTATATTCAATTGTTTGCCTTGAAAATGTGAAAGAATTTTATTTGAAGAGTCCCAAGGAGATAGTAAAGCAGGCCCCTTCTGTAATAATTTATTCCAAAGGAGGAAGGGCCCGTTCCTATAAATTCGCCAGTGACGCATATTCGTCAAGGTCGTAGAGCAGCCTAATAAAGGAAGGTAGCGGACAAAATGAAAAAAAAAAACACTTTGCCTTAAGCAAATTTTGACCATCTTCCACGGGTACATTATGGATCAGTTCAGGGGTCGCCTAGAATTAACAGCGGGTCCTAATGGGACAAACTATAGAAACATACCGGGAATTAACACGTGGTGGCACGTTTTTGGCACCTCCCTGCTATAAACACTATGGCTATGGTTCTTCGTACTGGACTGAGTTCTTATTTCCCCCACCGCATATATTATTAGTGTAAAGAATATGGGGGGTTGCTTCTAGGAATGGTAGCGAGAGGCCAGCAGGGCGGGGATCTTGGCCTAAGGTGTTGTGTTTTGACTGGCCAGAGGAACAGGAACACCGAAAAAAATGACTCCGAAAGCAGAAATAACGTCTACCTGTATATTCTTCATTGAAACAAATAAATACTCCTTAAAACAGAATAAATTACTCCTTAAGAAAATAACTTAAGTCCTTCTGAACGTTATAGCTTGGTAGCGGGCACCTGCCGGATGGAGTTAGGAGTTGGCGGCTTCAGGGCGTGAAGCCTGCCGTCCAACTAGAAATTCCTCCTTGCCCTTAAACACGTCTGTTTCAGACGCCGGCTAACTGTTTTTTCTCTCCCGAGTTGTTTACAATATTACCTTTTAAACTAAACCTAAGCAATACAGCTTATCGTCTGGGCTAGACACACCCAGGCGAGTACACAATACATCCAATTAGTGCGCCCATTCAAGTCCCGTGATGCAAGGAGCACTAATCTGGGACTTACTCTAACACATAGTCAAAACACGTGACATGAATAAGGGGTGACCATGACTGACAGGAATAGAAGAATAGCCCAAGTACAAAAATAACTTAATCCCCCTGACAAACAACTTTAAATACGAAAACAACCCACTCCCAGGGTAAAGCTAACCTGCACAGACTGATAAACAACATCTTACAGACAGACAGGCTGTGACAACTTTCAAGTAGCATACAAAAAGCATAGCTTAAATAGCAAAATAACAAGGGCTTTTAGCCCGCCGTTACACCCTCCTCTACTTAAGATTCCACATATGTCCTCATATGAAACTTACAAAGAATGTCCGTCAAAGTGCAGAGCTCGCTCTCCTAATCCCATGCCTTTCAACCCACGTACAGGAATTTTCACCTCCCTATTTCCCTAACACTCTCTACAAAGAAAGGAGGACTTTCACCTAAAGTGGCCAACTAAAGGAATTTTCACCTTTCGCTCAGGTCAAATTGTCTAGAACTTTGAAGGCGCTGTGCACTGCACAATGACGGAGCATTCCAAACGTTATATTACGGTTGCGATATACGGAGAGAATTCCTTGAAGTGATAAAGTTTAAAGATGAACAATAATATCTGCAATAGGCCTATGAGAAGTTCACCTAAAATAACAACTGTAGAAATTGCCGTTCTTAGGCATAAATTAACGGGCAAATATAAGTCTCCAATTTGTTGGAAATAACGTTAAACTTAACACAAATACTTGAATTTCGATACACTTAATGCACAATTACACTTTTTTTACCCTTCTCGGTCGGCCTCCGGGGGGTGCCGACTGAGGCTGCCAACTGCCTCCGCTGGGTGCAGTCGGACGGCAAGTGACTCCGGGTGGTGCCGCTCACCACAGCCCCTACATCAGATCATTTTAAACTATCAAATATTTGCATTCAAATACAGCGTTATGAAATTAAACAAGCTTAAAACGAAAAGGAAAAGTTTTGCTCACCAGTTTTGAGTAATAATCCTCAAACAAAATAACACCATAGAATATCCACATAGCAAAATATCCATTCACAAAATGAATTCAAATAATGCAATGTCTAAATAGGGAAACGTCCATTTCAGAAAATAAATCCTTATAACAAAAAAACGAAAATCCAAATCACATTATCGTCCAAATCCATATGAACCAATTAACTTCCAAATCACAAAAAAGTCCATATCCTCTGTTTTACCACCCTTAGGCATGGCGTCTCGTCTCCTCCTCGAAAAAGGTCTGGTAGGCCTGCTGGTCCCCTGGAGGAAATCTTGGAGGCGGGGTGCTTCAGGTGGGATAATACCACCGTAAGCAGGGCTGTCGGAGTAAGCCGGGGGAACGAAGAACTGGTTGAGGGGTCCGCCGTAAGTCCGTAGGGTTCTGACCGGGCTTTCAAAAGTATGCGTAACCCTTGTTCTCGAAAGGGGATGTCTTGTCGTGTCAAAGCCTAGTTGCGTTGTCTCCACATTCCATCCCTCGTGGAAATCAAGCCCGTGGGTCTCTCCGTCTGAGCGGACGTGGAAGGGTCTTCAATTGCCGACTCAACCGCAATTCTGGTGGCCTCCCCTACGATATACCTCCTCCCTCTAATCGTAATCACATCTCCTCCATTCAACGTGAGCGTCTCCAGTGAGTGGCGATGTCTCGTCTGTGTTTCCATGTCAGCCTGCCCCCTTCTTTCGGTAGCTTGAACTGCTACATCTGCCCTTCCAGCCGCTTCCATCGCCAGATCTTCACTCGAGTCCACACTGACCTCTATCACGGGATCGTCTCTGGGCCTTGTTGTGGTAGACCTACCGGTCGCTTCCGTTGGGTGCGACCGATGGTGGGCTGGCTCCGTTGGGTGCCGCTCACCGGCTGGAGAAATCCCTCGGCAGAATCGCTCGTGTCTGATCCTCATTTCCCGGCGATAAAAGGCAGATCCGCAGAATCGGCAGTTCTCCGCCCGTACATTCCCTGAGCTGGGACAGCTGGTGTTTCGGTGCCGTCTATAATTGGACCGACGGTTAAACGTTAAATTGCAGGGTTCACAGCGGTACATCTTGCTCTATAGATTTTGAACACAGAAGTGTGCCTATCCAGAATCGGGCGTTTCCTCCTCAATTATTTCCTGACCCCTGACATTAAACCTCTATTGATACGGCCTTCATACAATGCATTTAAAGAGATTAGAGTCCGTAAAAGACGAAATCCGAGAAGTCAATCAGAGTATGCTGCTCCATCTTCATAGCTCATCTGTAATGGTATGTCCAGCTTAACTTTTCTTAGAAATTCATTCCTTTTGAGTCCTTTCCGGCTGCACTTGTTCTGATCCAAAACCGTCACAATGAGTGGCTAAATGTGGTCTAAGGGAAGCGGAAGGGTCAACCGGCGTCCGTTTGGAGCCAGCCAGCATAGAGCACCTCCGTGCGGTGGTGCTCATGCATCTGTTTCCCAGGAGGGAGAAGCTTTGAATGGTGCTTTCTCCTCCCCTACGTAGCCTTTACCTTATCCTTTGGCGCAGGTTATAACGGTTCCGACCAAGGTCAGCAGCTGTCTCCTCCCTCGTCGTGGTGCATTCAGTGGAAGTATTCCCAGTGCTAATTGGGTAACACTGAGTACCCATGTCAGTCCTCAGCGGTAGGGTACCCGGCGTGGTGGGGGATTTTGGTTCCACGCTTTCCACCTGGACTTCTGCATCTTTAAGCTGCCGATCTGGTGTCTGATTTGAAGAGGTAGGGTCCTTCCACCATGGCTTGTCGGGGTGATCTCCGTGGTATGGCTTCAACCTGTCGCAGTGGATCACTTTTGGTTTGCATCTGGGGCCCTTCTTTATTCGGAAAGTGACTTCTGTCAGCTTCTTAATTATGATAAAAGGGCCTTCCCAAACAGGCCGCAGCTTAGGGCTCAGTCCAATGCGTTTGGTAGGGTTATGAAGCCATACCGCCTGACCAACTTGGTATTGGGTAGATCCCTTGCTAGCTCTGTCATAGTGTCTCTTCTGGCGGGTCATTTCTTTTCCCAGGTTTTCACGGACCATTTCAAAGCATCGTGACATTTTCTCCCGAAGGCTCCCTGAGTACTGAATGTGGTTTTCTCGATTACTATCAGCAGATCCGTCATTCAGATCCCTAGGGGCGTGGCCTACGATGATGTCTAAAGGTAGCTCAATCTCCCTACCCAGCATCAACATGTTTGACGTGAGTTTTGTCGAATCATGCTCCGTGCTGCGGTAGGCCATGGTGAGAAAGGGGAGGTGGAGATCCCAGTCTCGTTGATCTTCAGAGACAAAGTTCGTCAGCATACACTCCAGTTGGCGGTTAAAGCGCTCCACCATTCCGTCTGACTGGGGGTGGAAGGGCGTCGTGCGGGTTTTGTGTATGCCCAGTTCGTTGCATATGCATTGAAAGAGTCTCGATTCAAAGTCTCTCCCCTGGTCTGTGAAAACTTCTCTTGGAGTTTCAAATCTGCAAACAAACTGCTCCACAAAAGTGCATGCCACGGTTTCTGCTGTGTGGTCTGGTAGGGCATATGTTTCCGTCCATTTAGTGAAGTAATCACTGATGACCAATATGAACCGATTACCACGGTTGGTCCGAGGGAAGGGTCCAGCAATGTCCATTACAACTCTCTTCATTGGCACCTCTACTCGGTACTGTTGCATGGGGGCCCGATTCTTCCTGTTCGGATTTTTCCTAGATCCACATTTGTGACATTGCAAGCAGTGGTCATAGATATCTCTCCTCATGTTCCTCCAATACAGTGGCGATCTTTTAGCCCTGTTCCATGTCTTGGAAAATCCCAAGTAGCCTGCTGTCCTTGCGTCATGTAGCTGGAGTACTACCTGGTTCCTAAGGGAGCTTGGTACAAGCAACTTGAAACTTACATGCTTTCCAGTTGCATCCTCCCATCTCAAGTACAGGCACTTTCCTAGCATGCGCAGCTGTTCAGACCTTGACCACAAGAACTTCAGATCGGCACTTTCACTTGAGATATCTTCCCACCTCGGACGTGGCTTTCCTTCCTCTAAGAAATCTAAAAAAAACTTAAGATCTCTATCACGTAGCTGTTCATGGCGGATCTCCTCCTTGGACAGGCCTTCTACCTCTAAGGGTATTAACTGGTCACCAATGACACGAATGCGCGGAGCTCTACTCACGTCTCCTGGTGGGTCCATCTTCCCATTTTCGTGCAAGGTCTGTGTCGGCATGAATTCAGGTCCAGATGATTGTTCGCCAGTGTGTCCACATTGTTTACAAGGAATCCTGGACAGGGCATCAGCGTTGAGATGTCGGGTCCCGGCACGGTGCTCAATGTCAAATTCGAACTCTGCTAGGGCTTCCAGCCATCGTGCCACTTGGCCCTCTGGTTCTTTGAAAGAGAACAGCCATCTTAGACTTCCATGGTCGGTACGCAGGAGAAATTTTCTTCCCAGGAGGTAATGTTTAAAGTACCGTGCGAAATATACCACAGCAAGAAGTTCCCTCCTTGTTGTACAGTAGTTGCGTTCACTCTTTGTTAGGAGGCGGCTGCCATATGCTATGACAATTTCTTGTCCTGACTGCCTCTGTGACAATACTGCTCCAATGCCAAACTGACTGGCGTCAGTGTCAGGAATGAAAGGGTCCTCCTTGGTCGGGTAGCCTAGAATTGGGGTGAAGTAAGTCTGTTCTTGAGTATCGAAAAAGCCTCTTGACAATCGGTGCTCCAAGTGAACTGCTTTCCCTTTTCAGTCAAGGCATGAAGCGGTCTGGCGATGTTTGCAAACCCTTTTATGAATCTACGGTAATAGGTTGCCAGCCCCAGGAAGCTGCGAAGTTCTTTCAGATTCGTTGGTGCACTCCAGTTTGTAACTTTAGCTATCTTCTCCGGGTTGGGACTGATCCCGGCACTGGAAACGATGTGGCCCAAGAATTCAACTTTTTGTTGTAAGAAGCAACACTTCTTTGTCTTTAGAGTCGAATTGGCAGCTTGGAGTCTCTTCAGAACTGCCCTTAAGCGGTCAATGTGCTCGTCAAAGGTTCTGCCGTGCACAATAATGTCGTCGATGTATAGAACCGCAACTTCCCATTGGAGACCAGACAAAACTTTCTCCATCAGACGTTGAAATGTGGCTGGGGCATTACAAAGCCCGAAAGGCATGACGGTAAATTCATACAACCCCTTCCTGGTCACAAATGCAGTCTTCTCTCTGTCATTCTGGTCTAATTCCACTTGCCAGTACCCACTGGCCAGGTCAAGTGTGGTAAACCATTGCGATCCGCAGAGTGAATCCAGACTATCTTCGATTCTTGGTATTGGGTATGCATCCTTTATCGTAGCATCATTCAGTTTACGATAGTTTACGCAGAAACGGACTGACCCATCCTTTTTCCTGACCAGGACAATTGGTGACGACCATGGACTTTCAGAAGGGGTTATCACTCCGCTGTTAAGCATCTTTTTTATTTCTTCATCAGCTACAGCCTGTTTGTGGATAGGGATCCTCCTCGGATGTTGCTTAATCGGAGCACTGTCGCCTGTGTTGATTTTGTGTTTCACAGTGTCCGTCCTCCCAAGTGGACCACTACCAGAGTGGAAGAGGTGTTCGAACTCCAGGAGCACTTTCTCTGCCTGATTCCGCTGGGTATCAGACAGGCTGCTGTTCATGCGAATAGCTAGCTCCTTGAGATGTTCAGGAAGAAGTCCTTCTCTCTTTCGAAAGGATGCCTCGTCACATTCCTTGTCATCCGATTGGATAACGTTAAGGGATTCTAACCCTTCCTGCGACTGGCTATCCAAAACAGCTTCATCCTCTGTAATGAGTTCGAGAACCGCTGGCTGCGAATCCCTGTAGAGGGTTACGTCATGCTCCGTAGGATTCATAACCCGCAAGGGTATGACGTTCTTCGCAGAGTCCACCAGAGAGTGTGCCACTACAATCCCAGCTAACACAAAAACGTTTTCTAAACGTTCTTAAAACGTAACCACTTACGTTTGCAAAACGTTTCTTTCTACGTTTTTAGCACGTGTTTTTGTGGACTTTTCATACGTTTTTAAAACGTTTTTTCGAGACGTTTTAGAAACGTTTTTTAGACGTGAACGACGTAAATAAAACCTATGCCTGATATAATACCGACGTGTGGAAAACGTGTCAGACACGTAGAGAAAACTGGTACGTACGGAAAACGTCCGGGACATAGTAGAATCGTGCTGGACGTTCAGAAAACGTTTAAAGGACTACGAAAACACCCAGGACGTTCAGAGAACGTTTCAGAAACGTACAAAAACGTCTAGGACGTTTAGAAAACGTTTTAGGGATGTAAGGAAACCGTCCATGACGTCCAGAAAACGTTTTAAGGACGTATGACAAATACCCAGGACGTTTAGAGAACATTACAAAGACGTACAAAAATGTGTGGGAGATATTCTGAGAAATCTTTTGCATAATAATATAATTCGTAGAAATGGTCAATTTGTGTTGTGGATGAACTTTATATATTAATAATTAACGTAAACAGGACGGTTTAACTGAATGTAAAAATGAATACAATATATAAGAGTTCATATCAAGCCTGGCACACGGAAACTACTGTAGGAATGGTAAGTCTGAGGCTGTGCGTTAGCACAGATACACAGCATTGTTTAATACAAAATTAGCAAATCCAAATAAAACAATCCTTAGTTTGCAATTGCATGTTACAGGAAAGTGAATTAAACAAAGTTTTAAAAACTCTAGGATGAAATAAAGAATGTAACTTTTATCGAGGTGCGTGAATTACATTTCTTAGAAAAAGCTAGAGTAAAATGCTGTAAAAAATAGAAATCTCAAATAACAAACTTAAAGATTGCTTTGCTAGAAGACATGAAAGCAATAATACCACTAATAAACTTAAAACTTTATGATGTTGCTATTGCATAAACCATCAAAACAACCTGGGTAGAAAAGTACAGAAGTGTCAATATGACAGAAAAGCAACATTCTATGTAAAGTAGAATACAAGTTGGATTAATGTTTGGTACTGTATACGACAGGAACCAAAATATTGCGTGACACTTTGATATCAACAAGAAACCACTGTTCTCATATTACTGTACTTATGATGGAAGCTAATTACAGTACAGTAAGTGGTAGGCCTACTTATGTTAAGATGCCTGTACAATTGTTGCTAGACCATAAGTTATTCTTAGATTTATATCATTTACAATTCTACTTGAATTTCAACTGTACAGTCAACTGGCAATAATTACACTGGATTGAGAAGAGCAGTACAAATTGAGATTCTTTGGAACTTATATGAAAAGTCATACCACCAAACAAAGAGGAAGCTTTAAAAATTGTCTCCTGTTCTTAAAAGTACTACATGGCCAAATGCTAAATCAAGGTGTGAATGATGAACATATAATAATAAGGAAATTAATTGGGGCATCAAAGCCCAAGTCTCAAAAAAAGAAGAAAACCTTAAATTTGTCATGTTTGATCTCCACATAATACATAATATATCAACCACATAAACATGTAAAGAATCATTTACTGTATAACACTCCCAAGGCAAGACTGATGGACAAAAAGTAGCAAGTTTTACAGCAACTTACAGAATTTAAGTTACACCACCCACACACATATATGCATATTTAAACCAAAACCAATAGAGACCATACAATGCAGCTTTTCTCATATGTGGGTCATTTGATTTGTAAGGAAATGACTATGCGATCTCGCGTATGCTGAAGAATCTGATATATACTGTAACGGGCCGAGCGGAATTTTGTAACCGTCACAAGGAGGTAGTTGTATTGCGGGGTAGGCTTCAGTCGTGGAACTGAAGGAGACTTCCCGATCCGTCGATTTTCGGAACACTCAAATGAAAGACAAGAGTCAACGAGTTGAATTAACAACGGTACTCTATTCCGTCCTGGCAAACTGAATCATAAGTGGAGTAGGATACACTGGCTACCGGAATTCCAAGGGTCCGAAGCCCCGAATAATGTCAAACATGAGTTTTTATACTGTTCGGTAAAGACATAACAAAATGCAATTGGTCAAGAAGACGTAATTAATAAACATGACGCTCATACGTTAACTTGATTGGTCAATCAGACTAATTCGGGGTGGCGCCCTCACTGTCACGCCTATGCAGACAGATCATTCAGTGACAAGACGTCAAACTGTACACATCAATAACCTAAGAACTACTGAACGGAGCATTCCGTTGGCATATTCCGCCCATATTCCACCCAACGGATCGAATCCGACAACGGACTGAATCCGCCAACTGATCGAATCCGACAACGGATCAGTCCTACAACGGACTGAATCCGTCAACGGAACGACCACGTTTCCTATGATCTCTATTTGCTTCTTTCAATCTAAACTGGGGTTCCAAGCTACCTAAAAAGAATAATTTACAACACATTCTATCTTTTGAGAGAATGAGGGCGCTTTTAGCGCTTAATTACTAAAATCCGTCACAATACTTACATGATGTTTCAATTTAAGCAGAATGTTGGTGGTTCAAAAATAGTTGCCAAGGAGGCAATTTACAGTATGTCAAGGCTGAATAACCTTCATTTATCAAAGGGGGCAGATTTTTACACAATCTTCCAATTTCCCCATTAGAAAACAAGGTTTTGCTTTTGTCCAAGGAAAAAAAGTCATATATGCATCATTCATTTCACATACGTAAAGGGAAAGGCTTGTCCACAACGTAAAAAATAAATTTCACACTTTTCCAAATAAACATCAAAGTTTGGCCATTGTTAAAAAGTATTCTACTAAATATATAAGCACAAGTCATTTTCCATTTTCCAATTAAAAACAAAGTTTGTCCATGGTAAAGAAAATATTTTATGAAAAATTATGTGCATCAGTCTTCTCATATTTTCCAAATTAAGCACAAGACTTTGTCCATGACAAAATAGTATTACGACGATAAGCTTTGTTTATAATGCAAGAATTGCCACAGCGACTTTCCAGTTTCTACAGATTCCACAATGTACGAAAGGTTAACTATAGAAAGAAATATTTTGTTCGGTCATCTTATAATTCTCCTGTCCTGCATTGCCTTCCATGCAAAGGGTACAGTATGATCAAAAAGGAATGGAGTCCGACTCTTCTCAACCCCATCCTTGTACAGGCACTCTACCCTGTGTGTTTCAGAAACAATGTTGAACTCCAGTTCCACTGTTCATTACTGCGCGAACTACTTTAAAAGACCTACCATACTTTAGGAAAGCAGCCCACAATATTTCAAAGAAAAAAAAATTTTGTTGAATGGAGTATGGTCCATACTCCGGTAGCCATGTTGTAGGGAACTTCGTAAAATGCGGTTTGCATTCACCATGTTCTACTGTGCTATATACAGTTTCATCCTCTATCTGCTTCACATTACAGTACAGTCATGCTACAGTATTTCGAATACTTAAGCATTTTTCCTAGTCTTTGTAGTCATTCACTTCCACAGGCAATGAAATCGAAAAAAGTACAGGGCTCTTGTGGACTTGCTAATGACTTGGGTTCTGAATTTCACACATGAATTTCAATTTAGTCAATCAGGCAAAATGTTAATGGAAGCACAAAACAACAAGGAGACTCCACTTGCATATAGTACTGTACAAGCAGATTTTGGCTGTTCTCAGAACAAACAAAATAAACATTGTATTGTGTAACGGCCAATTCAGAGACAACAACAGCACAACTAGACAAAAAATAAATCACTATGGTACCGCCCTGAAAAGCTTCAATTTACTGGTACAGTATAGTCGTCGCTACTCTGCATTGTTCCAAAACAGCTACAAAACATCAATCTGTTGGTACTGGTTATCACTAACTCCTTGAAGCACTTACAGTCACCCCAGATGGCAAACTTAATTCTGCTAAATAACTAGTCTGGAATTAATAGCATCATGAATATATCCACGGAACTCCACCAAAGACTGTGCAGCGATCGAGCTTTACCATCATAGTCATCCTGTAAAATGCTAAATGAAAAAAAATAAAAAAAAAATATCTTGAAAGCGATACTGTAGCCTAGGAACTTTAAAATGTCTTGTACGCTCATCTGACTTTGGTAGGCACAATTAGTAAGAAGCGGAAGGTGATAATAAAACAATTAGTGAAATGTTGGGTGGTGTATTAAGGGTACCTTCTAGCGACTCTGATCAAAAGAAAGTCGTAATCTCATGGCACTGAAACAGAACACTAAAATTCTAAAAGACAAATCTCATTTTAAATTCTAAAATAAGGTAACTGGCAAACCACATTTTGTTTCCTTGATTTCCCCGGAATCTGGATTCAACTCCATGGGTTTGACCGTTCTTATCTTTAAGTACATATACCCTGTACTCTGAATCTCTGTAGAGAAACGCTTGAAAAGTTCATTATGAAGGTCATAGTTTTGCTACATTTATTCTGAGTCCGCCTCATGTCACTGAAAATTGAACACTGAATAGTTAAGGTCTGTGTAATTTCCATAAGCATGTGTTGTGAAGGGATGGTTGCACAACATGTACTGCGCAACATGAATAAGGGGTGACCATGACTGACAGGAATAGAAGAATAGCCCAAGTACAAAAATAACTTAATCCCCCTGACAAACAACTTTAAATACGAAAACAACCCACTCCCAGGGTAAAGCTAACCTGCACAGACTGATAAACAACATCTTACAGACAGACAGGCTGTGACAACTTTCAAGTAGCATACAAAAAGCATAGCTTAAATAGCAAAATAACAAGGGCTTTTAGCCCGCCGTTACATTAGATTCACGTCCACAAATCTACAGGCCATGGCACCGATGAATGTCCATGCAGCCATTAGTTCACCTATTTCCGTTTACCGTAGCCCTCTTCTCGTCGGGAGGGGGTGGGGGTGGGACGGAACATGTCCCCCTAAATATTTTTAGTGGGGAGACATAATATTAAATGTACACCCCAATATTTAGAGGGTTGCAGAAAAAGTAAATGTCGTTACACACATTTTCGATATGAATAATTGTGATATTAGCCTAGTAATGACATCTGAGGGAGAACTTTATAGATCAGTAATATGTGATCTTGTCCTCTAGAATGCTCCAAATCCCTTGGCTTCCAGGGGCTTTGCCTCCGGACCCCAATAGGGGACCTATGGTGGTCACTGTATACCCCTGGCAGGAGGCTCAAAGTGTTCACTCAAGCACGTGTCCCCCAATAATCGTCGTCACTGCTTTAATTGATTTCCAAAAAAGATGATCTCAACAACCCCGGCAAAGGATATGATATCCGATTAGGCCTACGGGGTATGATTTCTGAGCAGTTTAGTAGACATTAGTGTTCACTTTTAGTTGCTCTCTTATTTCTTTCTTCTTTCTTTTTTTTCTTTCTCTCGAGGCTTTTATTTTTTGCAATCGGGCTCCTCTCCCCCTCTCTTTAACTGGAGTACGTGGTGTTTCCGATCTCTCGGGGGCGTTAGGAGCTAGGCTCCTCCTCAAAATCACTAATCTCTGACTGTAGACGCTTTATAGTGTATTTATGGTCCATATGCAATTTCCTATTACTCTGTGTTGAGAAAATTTCTGTAAATTTACAGTAAGTTTGTGTTATTTAACTACGTTTCCTTTGTCACTACAAAGTTGTAATCCTGTTATTAACGAACCCTAGAATGTTTTATTAATCCGTAATTAAATTCAGTTAAGTCAGTGGCCGTTCTAGCTTAAGAAATGGACAGGCCCGGGGACCAAGGGGGCCATGGCCCCCCAATATGATTTGTGGGGGCCAAATGTCATTTTGCCCCCCCCCCGCAATATCGAATATATTACAGTTTCGTTTTACCCGTTTTTGCTAGCAAGAGGACAATTTCTCTTATAAGAACGCAACATTTTCGGCTCGCTACGCGCGCAGAAGAGCTACCCTACTTTCTTCAATAGTTCCATTCTACATCGCTAGATAGCACAAGTCCTTTACACCTTACCAAGTAACATGTAGGAAAAGTATACAGTTTATGTAGAGGTCGCAAATTTCATCCCATGTCGCAAAGCCTAGTAACTGTTCTCTTGTGTGTGTCAAGCGGTACGGTCAGTTGGTGAGGGACTCACGGAGCAATATTTGGCTATTTCATCGAATAGGTAAGGTAGTTTCCATACAATGCATATTACCTCCTATACGGTCTAGAACCCCTACAAATTTTTTTATGTTTTTTGTGAAAACCTACCAAAAATTTTCGCGCTTCGCACGCTTTGCAATTTTTACAGCTTAGATTCGGGGAATTTTGTGTTTTGGGGCTCGTTTAAGTTATATTTACCTGCAGAGGTTACAGAATCTAATTTTTAAAACTTACAGGGCCAATATTATGAGCCCGTGTAGGTAACTTGAAAATGATTTTTCCCATAATGGTGTTTTTTTTTTTTTTTTTTTCGTTTACGGTTTTCGGGTATAGGCGTAAGATAAAACAATTTGCGCGCGAAGCGCGCCGAAAATTTGAGTTTACTTTAAAACCGTTGCTATGACTAACGGTGTCAATTCCCTTTATTGGTCTATCTTTAAAGGTGGGTTCTATCTTTTTCGTTTCATAAAAAAGGGGGGGAAAAAATAATTCATTTTTTTACCCCTTACAATCTGACTCTGAAATCACGTTTACACACACGAATAATTGGCTTTGGTAGAACCCCCCCCCGATGAGTAATGCGAATACGTTGGGGGACCTTATTGATAGTAAAAGGAGAAATTCAAGGCTAAAATGGCGATCAAGCAAAAATCAGAAATTTAAAAACTTTGAAAAAATCGTGAAAAAATTCAAATTTTTTTTTTGGAAAACAGTGGCAAAAAAAAATCGACCCCAAATAAAAACGTACCTCTCTCGGGCGTAAAAAATTGCGCGCAAAAGCGCGCCGAAAATTTTCGGTGTAGACCCCCGGAGCTCGCATTAATTGTACCTGAAAAGGGGGAAAAACAGGACCCACAACCTTACATCCATAGGGGAGGAAGGATGAGTTTCACCTTCTTTAGGGTTTCGAAGGGTTACCTTCAAAATTATACCGATGGTGTGGCGGGAGTTGGTAATTGGGGGGGGGGGGGGGGGGGGGGGGGGGGGGGGGGGAACCGAGATAACTGCTAAAGGGCCCTTTTTAGGCAGGGGGATTTTGTATAGTATATACAAAGGGGGAGGCCTTTTCTTATTAGTACATGAAGTGCAAATCTCCCCGGGCTTCCCATGGGAACCCTGTTGTTCTACCCTGTATTAGGACGAGGTTTTGGGCCACTTGTTGTAAAAACATTTAACTATCCTTTCAATCGGTTTTATTTTTGATGAAAAAAGGAAGCGTTTTTTTTTAAAAGCCATTCCAAAAAAAAATAAAGACAACCGCTTTATAAAAATTGGGGTCCAATCGCTTACCAACGTTGTTAAAAATCGCTGCCAATGTAGGCCAACGGTGAAAAACGGGGCTCACTGATTTTTAAACGTGAAAGAATTCAATGATTTTTTGGTAACAAATATAAAAATAAAACCTCCCCCCATAAAACGTACCCCCCTCCGGGACGTAACAATTGCGCGCAAAAACGCGCCGAAAAATTTTTGGAAGAGCCTCCCGGGAGCCTTTCATTAATTGTACACTGAAAAGGGGGGCCAACGGATCTCACAAACCTTAACCATATGGGGGAAGGATAATTCACCTTCTTTATGGCTTTTGAAGGTATACCCTTCAGAAATCTATGACCCATGGTTCGGCGGGAGTTGGTGATTGGGGGGGGGGACCGCAGATAAATGCTAAACCGGCCTTTTTTTGGCAGTGGGATTTTTTTATACGCAAATCAAGAGTGGGAGAGCCTTTTCGTATTTGTACATGAGAGTGCAATCCCAGGAGCCCTTTTTAAAATTTTTTTTTTAATTTTTGGGGGGCCCTTTTCAAAATGGTGGTTCTTTGCTCTTCTAAAGTGTTGTATGTTTAGAAAAAAATTCCCCAATTTTGTGAAATTTTAACTTTTTTTCGGTGAAAAAGGGGGTAAAAACGGTTACAGTGCGGGGTTTTGACGGGGGCGCACCCCGCGCGCCCCCCCCCCCCTAAAATTTTCCAAGGTTTTTTTTTTAACCTGTAGAAAGGATCTTTCGCCCCTTGATTCTTCATCATGGCAATCACTGCGCTACACTAACCAAATTCTTACATTGGATCCTCTTTCAGCCTTCTCAGCTGCAGTGGATAGTATTTGGCTTTTCTACAATGTCCGCACTACGGAGCGCAAAACGTGGCTCAATATATTTTGTTGCGATCAGCCAGGAAATGTACTGAACAGTTATCTGATGACAAGATGGTTTGACGGAACTAGGTTCAATCACTCACCATTTAGATTCACTGTAGGTTTAGGAACTTCACTATTAGGCCTTTAACACATAATGCTTGGAAGTTGAAGTATCATTTTGTAAATCGACATGTCTTACACGATCCATACTTGTTCCATTAACATGGTCATAAAATTTTCCTGAACATCTGGAGGAAGTATGAAACATGCAGCTAAAAGTTTGAACACCTTCATGCCATGTTGACGTTTGTTTTTAGATTTGTTTGAAAAAGCAGTCCACCGATCATAATTTGTAGCCTAAGCCGCTCTGCTATGCATATGTATGGGAGGTGTTTTTGTGGACCAAACTATATGATCGCATTAGACTCAAGTTTTCAGGTCTAACACTGATGTGAACAAAACAAGTTCGGCGGACTGTCTTTATTCGCTTTACCTACGTGGCGAAATTCCTTTATTGAGTGCTCAGCTGAATTTACTATCGGACCGAAGCCAGTGGGGATTAGACGGGGGCGTCCACTCCGGCGCCGCGCCCCCCCCCGCCCCCCTAAATTGTTCCAAGGTTTTGTTTTTGTTTAGCTTCGTACGACCGGATCATTTCGGGGCCTGCTTTATTTCCTTCATCATGTTGTATTTGTTCTTATATATCGGCTGATATACTAACAACATAATAGCGAGTTTAAAAGTATAGTCATTTTCATACGTTTTCCGTGCGATGAATTTGGCAACAGGGTATGACACTCGAAGATCTCGACCGATCATCGCAACTTAGAGGCATGGGAAGGGCCCTTTCCTGCATCTGGGAGGCTCATTTTCCAAATTTTCTCACATCTTACGCTACGCGTGTGAACTCATTGATCGCTTACGGTGCTTACAAGATTACTGGTAAAGTCCGACTCCAAACTGGTCATCTTGTCGCAAATAGAGCGTACAAGGCAGGGGCAGAGGGCAGACTGTCCCAAATTTCATCAAGATCTTAAATATTCCTTGGCTATGGCGTTTTGCACAGCCATTTGAGTCTTCAAAAATCTCGTCATGTTTTACTTTTCCACTTCAATTCCTATCGTGCCCGAATTCTTTCCAAAGATTGCCAGAAAAATTACAAACAGAGTCAAACAAACCTTTTATTCCTCAGCCTCTTTTTATATTCTTGCGCAACACTTTTTGCCCGAAAGCTCCTAATTCTTTGCCAATTCTTTTATAAACATTTGCCCGAAACCTAAAAAAAGCAATCACATATTCAAAGTACAACTTTCAATGACGAAAGCGAAACGAACGACAAAAATTCGCGACACATCCGGGTCTCTTATGGAAAATAATTTCTCCTCATTCTCACTTCATAGTCCGTGCAAACTAAAACTTTGCCCACATGGTTAGAATATTCCCGGAACGAAAGAAGTTAAAACAATTCCGTGGATTTTTTTCAATTGCTAGAATTACACTGACCGACTGAGAGGTGTATAGGATGTATACCAAAGCCAAAATTTTTGCCTCAGACAGTTACTCCTAAAGACCATTTTTTGACAGTGTCATATTATCTTTTATTGAACAATACTAACCATTAGTCCATCATTAAAGTGCGAGTTCGTTTTAGTCGGGACGTATTCGGGCAGCTATGTGTGGTCACGAATTTTGCAATTTTTTCGATGTGGGCTCACCGTCAATTGTGCAAAACTTGCGTTCGTATCAGGCTTGCAGTGCTTTTAAAACCCAATCGGCAACGGTAAAAGTATCTTTTTCTGTCAATTTCACATATGAATTTAGTGTAGAAAATCTTCCCATAAGTCCGCCTGAAAATTCTTCCAAAGCCATCTTGGACGTGACATACCCGTTTTTCTCATCAGGTGTTAGGTACAGTCAATACTCATTAGCGTGCGCATGGGGTGGGCGGGGGGGAACGGTGGACCATGGGGCCCCAACCTCTATAAGGTTGCGGAGGAAAATCACTGGTGGTCTGGGGAAATCGGAGCAGTCTGACCTACTCTGGCGGATGCAACAGGCGCGCGTCTCCCATGGGAGGGGGGTTGTTTTTATAGGCTTCAAAATGTTTTCAAACTATAGCACATTTTGCATCTCAGCTCTCTTTCTTATGCACATAAGTTTCTAGAGGACAGCAAGAATCAAACCTTGTCGCACCTCTGTTGAAACTTGTTGTTTTATTAATCATCTATTAGATCATCACTATTATAAGCCATGTAGGATGGGCGAAGTGGGCAACGTCACCCGACGCCTATTTCTAGTAGTCTATGGTTTATGTTTTACAATATTGGTGTCCTTATGTTGTTTCCCCCCAAATTTCATATGCGGGAAACGTAGGCCTGGGAATTGCCATTTCACTATCTATCTGGGAGTCCATTTTGAGCCAAAATTTGCTTGCGCTCCGCGCCAAACGAGGTGGCGCGGAGCGTCTATAGAGTTCCTTGTCTATTGGGCTAGCGTCTCCCCCTCGTCTCCTCAAGTTCGGGCAGCATATATAGACAGTGGTATAAATTCACTGGACCTTCAGTTTCGGTCACAATTGTCGTAAGAGATCTCAGTCATATAGCATGTTTTTCAATTACGTTGTCTTGTTTTTTGGGGGGGGGTCCCTGAAAGGTACAATACCATTTCATGTCCAATTGTAGGAGTAAATTTTTTTCACTGACACCTAAAGCCAGTCAGGGGCAGGAATGCCGCCACGGAAATTTTTAGGTAACGCGGTCGACGATGGTTTGAAAAATGGAGGGGATCACAAAATAAAACGTGCAGCGAGAGAAGGACGTGATGGGTATGTGTTTATCGGGTGACATGAGTGAGGGTTACGAGGCCTAGAGCTAGGAGGGAGGGTTACTATTGGAAATATTTCTTCCCAACTGTGATCTTTTCTTATGATATTGAAAACTATGACGAAACAGATTAACAGAACACAATTGTAGGCTTCCACATCGTATTTCGTTTTCGTAAAAATTATTGGAATAATAAGTATTCATTGTATAGAATCGAAATCAGACATTTTCACAGCATTGGATCTTTTAGTGTGAAAGGAAGCAAAATATAGCACGAATTTTTAAGCCTCTTCGGGACAGCCAAAAAAATTTCCATAAAGGAAAGGGGACAACTCCATGACGGCGTCCAAGAACGGTGAACTCATGAACTAATTTTGCCCCCTGGGCATATTTTATTTGGATGATTTTACTAATCATCTATTTGCATTTTCCCTCATTTTTTAATTGAAGGAAATTTTTTGGTCAAACCGAAGTCTCAAAATTCGACTTCTTAGACCCTACTCACAAGCCTGGAAATGCATTTCCGGCTATCTGAGGGTCGCGATTTTTCAAAATTTTTCTGTATTCTCCGCGCCAACCCGTGGTGTCGCTCCGCTTAGATAGTCGTTCTGGGGGCGGATTTTTGGGCGTCAGACGCGCCCCCCCCCCAACGGAAAAATCCTAGATCCGCCCCTGCAGCATATTTGAATACACTTCGATGTAATCTAAGACACTAATTTAATTGGCGAAAATTTGTCAAACCGCGGGAAAATGAAGATGTTGCTGTACTTTATCTTCACCAAGCATATAAAAGTACACATTAGCCCACCCCAATATGGGCTTATATGTCGGTCGGCTTTTGTACTCAAATAAGGGAAAATTATATACTGCCAGCCCTTTTGCCCATACCCTTATGACTAGCCCATAAGCTGCTTGTACGTGTACAAAATGTATTTAAATAGTACTTTACTCTTTTCCTTTGATAACTGAGGGCTCACCCTATCAACCCGAACCCCTCCATCCCAGTTGGGTTTATGGATCTAGTAATCCACACAAAAAATATCGTAATTTCTCCTGGGTAACCTGCAAACAAAAACTACCCTACTTGAGGATAGATGCAGTGGTGCAGAGGCAGGTGCGGTATCTGTTAAAATCTATTGGAAGGGGACATCTGTTGCGTGAGAGCGCTTGGCGTCTCCGGCCAGCCGGAGGGGTACAGTCGACAGCCGTAGGTCCTCCTGTTTGTGACCATCATTATTTTCTGATCTAACGTTCTCCCTAGTTGCCAATAAAATAGGATCTTCTATCTTTAAGGCTCGGATATCCAATCCGACCAGACCTTTTTGCAAATAGCCGTCATATTGTGAGGGAATAGTTAGACAATCTAGCCACAATGAATTTGTAAGCATGAATTCGTCGCTAAGTGAGCGTTAAAAGCACCGTTGAATGAGACCCTTTTGAATTTGAATTACGTTTACCCAGTCATCCTAATTGAGTATGGCCTCCTTTAATCATGTCACGATGTCTTTGTAATTGTATTTTTAAATATTCATTGCACAGGATAACTCCTGGTTCCTTCATTCAATATTCAACGTGTTTTGGTTTTTCTTTATACCAGAAACATAATGAAAACGTACTTGTTAGCAGATACGAGGAGACACGTAAGATTTCGCGATTTTTTTGAAAATAACTTAAGGTATTTGCTTTTTTCCCTTAAATGTTCTGAAATAATCCAGTTTAAGTGTCCATGGACCATCTTTTCCCTCCGTCCTCCCGGATACGTGCCTGATACGAAGTTACACGTATTAGATAACTTTGAGGTTTCCAACCCTCTTCCCCCTCTGCCTACCACCCTTTCCAATTTCAAAACAAATCACCGCCCTTGGCAGTTGTATCCCTTCTCCATGAGTAAATTTACCTCTTGTTTGTAAGGTGGTTTGGATGCAAAATGGCGTTTTCTAGGGAGAACTTTGAACGATTAACAGCTTTTAGAAATTATATTGTTTAGTGAAGCTTGCCAAAAGGAAAAGGAAATGGCAGCTAAAGCGATGGAACAATTACAATGGAGGGGCGTCAATCCGGGGGGGGGGGGGGACAGGGGGCAGTCCCCCCCCCCACATTTTGGAAAAGCCCTTGCAAGATTTTTTGACGAATGGCCATGTCCCCCCCCACGTTCGAGTAAAGAGACGCCCCATGGCAATGGGGGGGTTCGTGGGTTCGATCCCTCCGGGTCAAAGTAAGGGGGGTTTTTTTCACCCAAGAACAATCTACGGTTTCCCCTCAAAAAATTTCCCCTTTCAAAAGATAGGGAATTTTGATTTAAATTGCAGTTTTTTGTTACCACCCGACTGAATTGAAATTCATAAGCCCCAGGCTTCTCCCACTTAGCGTGGAAAAAACGCCTTGAAGGCCTTTTTATTATCTTTATAATTATTAAAATCCCCCGTTGTCTGAAATGGCACGTTTTTCAGACTTTCTAAATATCATCATTAGAGTTTTTCTGCTTTAGAAGTTGGTTTTCTACACAAATTGTATATTTTTTAAAAAAAATTTTTTCTATAAAATTTTTGAAAAGGAAACGGGGTTTTTAAAGCTATTTCCCAAAATTTTTATGAATTTATATAAGGGAAATTGTCTTGAACAAGGTAAAAGATTATAAAATTTAAGTCAGCGGGAAAAACCCGAAAACCCAAGACTGCCAACTTGAATGGACTTTATACTTTGAGGTAGTTTATAAACGGGACATGATCCTAGCTTTCCTTTTGGTTTTAAATTATTTTTCACTTGCTTCAAAGGTAAAAGGAGTTTTTTCTATTTGGCATATGACCACATATGTATGGTGTGGTCAAGAGTAATATAGGAATAGAGTGCTCCTCCCCAAACGCTGTGAGCATAGCCTCGGCCCCCATCAGTTTTTTACACCAGCTGCACACAGGGTAGCTTTTTTGCGGTTTGTGTTGCACCGGGTACCCGACCGCGATGTCAGGAACCCCTTCTGAAATTGTACCAAATTTTCCAAAATGATTGCCGTGTGCCCGAACACCTAAATTTAATTTTCCTGGCAAAATTTTTCACGCCACGCCTAAGAAAATTTCTGTCCATACGTAAAACGTTGGTGTTATATTATATCAAATGCAAAGCAAAATTTTTATTATTTACTTACAAAAACTTGTAGCCCAACAGAATTATATTTTTGGGGACCCCGGTTTTCCCAAACCCCACCATCGACTTCGGGTACCCGGGCCGAATTTTGGGGGCCCGGGAAAAGAACTTTCTTTCCCTCACTATAATAATGGTAGACCGGTCTCCATGCAATCATGAATCACAGCGGATTACGTACGCGGAGGGGGCCATTCTAGTTCCCATAATTATCCTACTCTATGGTGATGGTGCAGTCTTTTCGCGTTCCATATTAACAACTAGCTAAATTAGGTCATAATTATTTGATCATATGCCCAAAGTTGTAGTTGAGATATTACTAAGGTCTTCCCGCCTTGAATTCATCAACAGATACGTGCATGTGTTCCTTTCAGTTGGACTGGTGTGGTCTTCAGTCTAGGTCTTCTTTCAAATGTTTAAAAAATTCTTCTTTTGAAGTTTCTTTTAAAATTTGTGTTTGGCAGAGCAAACGTTCTACCTGACAGTTCGCGAAACTAGCCCATAACGCAGTACTGTGATGGTAACATACACGGGCACTCTGTTCTGCTGGACCAAGCTGTTGGAAAAACTAACATTAACAATACTGTAGCTAAACGTAAAATTTGTATAGCCTAAGCCTAACTTAGTAACGTTTGAGTCAAACTGTAATCTGTATAGACAGGTGGACTAGGGGAACTACTGGCTTCACTAAGCAAGTTGAAACAAAAACTATGGCGCATTCAGCTCGAGGAAAGCTTGTGGCATGATGGGTGATGAGGTAAGTAACGTAGCTCAAGCCTTTTTTTTGCTTATCAATTTTGGTTGGTTCTTAGCCCTGACAGGTGCTGTGTTCCATTATACCTCTATCAAGCCCTTGGCACTGTGTATAAATTTTTCATACCACCGGCCATAATGTCGGGGACCTCCTCACGCCCCCACCTGACAACGGCCTATTTTCTCAACAAATTTGTCCAGCAACTCTCTTTAACATACACCTGCAAATCCTACCATGACAAAGTTTTCTCAAAAAAGATTATATTTGAAGCAAAAATCAGCACCTAATACGGTGTGGATCAACAGCAAAGCAAGTTCACATAAGATCTCATGTGGGTGACCTATTTCTTAGCATATGTATATTACACACATCAAAAATGCAATGGAAGTAGGCCTATGTAAATTGATTGCATTCACATATGAGTACATGTGTTCTCATGTGTGCATGTGTCTGTGTCAAAATTGCACCCATTTTGAAAAAGTTTAGCCAGGGAAGAGGATTATTTGCAGGTTGACTTATTATGTGAAAAAGATGTTGATGCACAAAGTCTTGATAAGAAATATTGTCATTGAGCAGTGATAGGCAGCTGATACTGCCTTGATTGACGTTCATACAACATTGACAGCTTCACTTGTTTGTCAAACATGACTGTGACGTCAGTTTTTTCACACACACTGTGTTTGGCAACACTGCATTCAAGCAAATAAAAAACTCAGTGCAAGCTACTGTGGCGCTGTCTTAGAGGTGTATTAGTCTGGAGTTTGGCTTAAATTTGAAGAGAGGCTAGAAGTTAATTAGTAAGGAGAGTTGTTAGTTATGTCGAGTGAGATAAGAGAGCATTTAAGTCAGTCAGGCATGAATAACTATACATCATTACCTCATTCAAACAGAACAAAAAAAGGAAAGGAGTTTATAACATACCAACAAAAGTGCTGTCTATCTTGAAACATTCTGAAAACTTTTCTGTATTATTTTTATGTATTTTTTATATTTGTTCTGTTATTGATATGTAACATTTTAATGACAGTTTTAAAGTTAAGGTGTTACAATAATTACTGAATGTATTAATACTGTAGATTTCAAATTTGGCCCAGTGTATATACACGGCTGGATCATTTAATTTTGTAATTGCTGAGTCGGTCATAGTAGGGCCATGTATTTCCGCGATAGCGGGAAAAACGCGGATAAAAACGGAATTTACGTTTCTGCACGCGAAATTCACGGAATTAAGCAAAAATTATAAGGCTCAGAATACATGTAACGTTGTGACAAACAAAAAATGGAGTTATTTCTTCAAAACTATGCAATGAAATCTGCCTGAAATACCAAGACATAAAAGGGATTTTCCATCTAAATGGTGCCAATTTACTTAAAATCATCAACACTTGAGTTACGATCAGGGACAAACAAGTAGGACATTTACAAGAATCGGCAAAATTTTGCCGGTATAGGTCCAGTTTGCCTATGGCTGTAGTGTGTTGCTAGGTGCTTGGGTATTACAAGTGTTGCTGCCTTCAGATCGTAACCAAGACAAGTTGTAGGACTGTCTTCAACATAATACTCCAAAATCGAAAAATAGAAAAGTGCTATGCCGAACACACACCGCAATTTGCGGAATTGGAAAGTTTAAAACGAATTTTGTGATTTGTTGAAAGCGGAAAATCTTTGGCCCTATAATAGTGCTATGAGACGTCTCACAAAGTAAATTTCTATGGCCAATGCAGGTGAGCATAATACAAAAAAATGGTGTTCCATTCACTATTGGAGGGAAAAAACAACTTTAGAGGGTCACAACCACTGATACTTTTAATGATCCTCAGGGGAATTTGAAAACTTTCCCAAAAGTAGAAGTTTATATTATCAACAATATGCAGCATAATTTAGCAAAAAGTACATTTGAGGTTGAGGGTAGAATATTGTCAAGCCGGGCCCCAGGTCCCATTTTAAAACCATAAAAATTTTACAAATTTTGCACCAAAATTTTTTTGGGCCCTTCAATCATGTCCAATTAGTTGTTTATATATAAAGGACACTCTGAAAAAAAAGTAAAAACAAAAATGTAAAGAATTTTAGATGAAAAAAAGGGTTTTTGCGTTCGGACACACAAAACCAGTCTTAATTGATATGCCTGGGTAATTGAGCAAATTTTATTTTAAAGATCTTTGTGAATTACCTTAATTTCAGTCTTTTTATTTACCTTTTGAGTTTTTTGTGCAGGGTTTTAAAATTTGTTTAATAAATGTTATCTCAAATAGTGGGGGAACTATTTTATTATACAGGCTTTTTAATGAATCCTATTTTTTGTCAGAAGTGATATGGGAAAAACCTGATTGCAGTTAAGCCAAAGTTTAAAAAGAAGGCAGAGCTTCTCGACTGGGCCTTAAAAGTGGACTGGGTTAGATACCCCTATTAAATAGGGGGATATTGAAATTACCATAAATTAGTGTACAGAACCACCTAAAGACTGAGGACACTTCAACTTGTGGTTTATTTTAGCAAACATTTACACAATCAGCTTTTCATAGTTAAAGCAAAAACCCCAAATCAAAAAGGGAAAATTTTCAAAACCCCAAAATAGCTGCAAGTGGGCAAAAAAGGTGCAGAATTGGGAAAAAAGGGTCTATAATGACCGCCGGTGAGTGCCCTGGACTGTACAGTGATCCGGCCGGGGACCGCTTTTGGACCGTCAGCAGCGCCGGGAAACAAGCTTCACAGCTGGGGACAGCCTGAGGTCATTGGAAGTTACATTTTCATTCACAGATCATTCACTTTTCCCATTTCCTCGCAAAGGCAAAAGGAATATATGCAGTCACGCGGCGAGTGGTATGTGTGTGAAATGTGTGTTGTTTTTGTGATGGTTGGCTTATAAACTGATATATCAAGATAGAAGTGATGGACATTCGCATACGTGCTTGTTAAATAAATTTATCATAGGTACTGTATTGATAAGGAAAAAGGACCAACCCTCTTGTTTTCAGTGGGAAGTCAGAGGGCATTTGAGATCATCAGAGGTCAAAAGCCGAAACATTGAAAAACACACTATTCCAAAGATGGATACTTTCAATACTTGCCATCAGATTGTCATTGAGAGAGAACATGTATGGGTTTGTCTAGTTCAAAGGGTCATTTTCACAATTCCAAGCGGTATTTCACAGTTCCCAGGCGGTCATTGTACAGTAACACGGCAGTCACTGTACCAGGTCTCCCGGCGGTCAACGGAGGGGCCACTGCGGTTCATGAAGTAGGGACTGTGAAAGAGAATGGGACAGAGTAGGCTGCCTTTGTGACACAAAGCCGTTTATGTAGAAGCACTGATTGTATGGTCAAAGTTAATCATTTACTATGCTGCATTAAACTACTTCTTTTCTCGTTTCAAAGGACAACATGTACAGGTTTCTTGCTTGGAGGGATTGGAGAAAGATGAACAAAGCCAGAAAAACTAACTTTATGGTCGTTGAAAAAGGGTAAGTATATCCTTTTGTTTTGGGGAGGTTAAGATGGTTGACATTTCCACAAAAAAAAAAAAAAAAAAAATACTGATGTTTGAACTTTGGTATTTCAAAATTAGACAGTGCAATAGTGGTAATCAAAATGTGTCTCTCTATGTTTCACCAATTTAGTGGTTGTTCAGTTTCTGTGTTTTTTTAGGGATCAGATATTTAGGTTAAAATATTGACTTGGTAGTATAGGTCATCTGTGCGTATTAGGAAGTTTCAAATGCCAAAGTGTGTTTGTGAGGACCAGACATACTCACGCCATCGCCCCACCCGACAGAAACCCCCCCACCCGCAGATGATTTCCTCAGTGACTACTTTCCCCTGGGACATTCCCCATCTGGAAGAAATTACGGACCCCAGAAAATCCTGACCGCGTGGATGAGTGTGTCAAAATTTTCTGGTGGGGGAAGTTGTACTGATGAGATAATTTGTCGTGATGGGGGAGATTGTTGTATGTGGGAGAGAATTGTTTGTGGGGGTGGGAGGGTGTCCAGGGAGAGGGGGAGAATTGTGCATCATGGGGACTTGTGTATGTGGAAAAATTGTTTTGGGGGGTGGGAGAGAGGAGGAGTTGCTGCGGAATACCATCAAAAAATGTATGTTACCTTAAAACAGACTTGAGAATGATATTCAGTCACATAACCAAAATCTAAAGGTATTAACTACTTAATAAAAGGATAGTACCCAAGTTATAATGGTCATGGGGATTTAAAATGCCTTCTACACATTGAAATTTCTTGAGTGCTATTGTGGAATCCCAAAGACAGGTGGTGTGGTTATATATTTGTTTTGTGTTGTAATTAAGGTTCATTTTAAACTCCATTCATTTACCATTCACCATCCAATCTCCAAAGGACGAGGATGTATGATCAGTGGACTTTCTTTCTCTTTTCTATTATGTAGATAAAAATTGTTCATGATATTGAGGGAGTGTTTCAACAGCTTCCTTGGCAGGAATGATATTAGCCATTATTATGATATAATCAGAATTCCGCTGAATCGTAATCCGTACATGCCATGATAATTTTTCCCCCACACTCAGCCCATTCCAGCAATACTTGATAGATTCCTGTCATAAAGATTGTCCGTATGCACCCCACCAAAAGATTCCATTTTAAGAAGAGCTAAGGATAAGTTTAATACAGCAAACAGCTAACGTTTCTTTGTTCTGGTTAACTCTGAGCTTTTGAATCATGAATATGAGATGTTCAAACTTTGGGCCTGCACTTCCATCTCCCATCAAAATGACAAGGAAATGAAAATTAAAGGAACAAAAAACCAGAGGAGGACTTTAGCCAGGATTTCTGATGGGGAGTGGTGGAAGGGAGAAGGTGAACATCCCTACCATTTCCCCTTTGTCAAAAAATTTCCAGTTTTTAAACCTGCCCCTTTGGTTTGGGGGGCAATTGTTCCGAGAATCCTTGAAAAAGAAATTTTCTGTATATTTAAGAAGTTTTAGTAGGATGAGGAGTTGCGGCACAATTCCAGCACAGTATGAGCCAGAATTTCCGACGGCTTTCGTTCCCAACGTTCACAGGTATGGATCTGACCCACACCATTCCTTTAAGTGCCCTACATTGGAGAGTTAAAGACAAAAGCGCAACTGTGACGGCTTCCTTGGAGGGACTTTCCACGATATAAAAAGTACAGAAGAACAGGAGCTGCTTTACGATGTGACTATTGTAGTTTACAAGCCTACGATGTTTGTGGTGACACGACGGGTAATATATAAGTAATAAAAGAGCGACCACGTGGTACAAATAAGGCTAGGAAGTAAGCAGTTACCATAGGGAGGTTGAGGATATGGGTGTATCCATAAATTTGGGTCCAAAAGTGTGACCAAAGGGCGTCAAAATTTAAAAAACCATTTAATACTGGTGTAAATAGTATATTTTCAGAGAAGGTATATGTATCTATTTCTAAAATTTATATCAGTCCTGGCTTTTGTTTAAGACATCCAGGTTATTGATCAACTCTATCTTCAAAGGCTCCTTCCAAAAATGGCGGAGGGTGACTGGGGACACCAAAAAATTGGCCATATATGCCTAAGAAAAGTTTATATAAAAACTGTGTTAATTATATCCAAGTCTTTTCCTTCCACTTTTGGTTAAGGCACTAAGTGGCAAGGATTTTATCGACAGAAACAAGTTACACCCACTGAAATTGGTTGTATGCTCAATTTTAGAACAAAAGCTCACACCATGGTTAAGGGAAATTCCATGTAATATTTACACTGAAACAATATTTATTATCTGTACAGTTCCCCCAAAAGATGGAGCCAAGTAGCCTGCTTGAAAATAAATGAAACACCATAAAAAACATAAACATTTTTTCAGAGTTGTCCCAAAATTCATCCAAATATCTTACATGTTTTGAGTAAATCGGGGTTACAGGACGGTAGGGGTGTAGGGTGTTGACGGGGGACACCGAAAATGCCCATTTATATATCTGACACCAAAGCAGCAAATGCATCAAAGGTTTGAGATGTAGCATTGTTACGAGGAGTTTACTGGTAGTCAAGTGTGGGGCAAACACGTAAACAGTTCAGACTAAACCTATTTTTCTTGGAGAACAAATTGGTATATTTTTGGACTGTCAGTTGCCCAAAGTTTTTTTCTTATTGTACGATATAGGGGTTGACAGGGTCCTAGGGTGAATTTAACAGTGTGGGTGTGCCCTAGTTCATCGTACTGGGGGGCAGGACCGATTGTCGAGGACATTACTTTATGTTGGGTTGGCACTTCGGTTGTGGTGGGGGTTTGGGGGTTATGATATCATTACAAAAATTTGCACAATGGGTAGAAATGACGTAGGGGACTGAGCTTGGAAACTGAAAGTAAGAAAAAGATAGGAAGGGATTTAGGTCAAAGTAAACTAAAAACAGGCTGTCATATTAGCAGTAATAATGGATTGTCGGGTGTGACGGGACACCAAAAGTGTTGGACCGGGACACCAATAAAAATGAAAGAATAGATATTCACACTCTCCATAACGTTTTTCAAGTTTGTCACTTTCTAATTACTTTCCACATCTTTAGATGTTTCATAGATCCATCTTTAAATCATTTATTTAATTTGGTTTCAGTTTAAAAACATCAAACAAGTTTAAATAGCTCTTTGTTGTTCGTCAATGGCGGAGGTTACAGTGGGGGACAAACCATATTTTCCCCTCTCTAAACCAGATAGTGGACACATACATTACAAAATGGGGAAAAAAGGGTAGTATCCCCCCCCCCCCCCCCCGATACCATGTGCTACAACATGTTACAAACTCAGGCATGTATGAATGGGATTGGCATAGTTGAGGTGATATGAGAGGGTGGTAATTTGATCGATTTTGTTGCTGCGGATGTGACATTGATCAGCAGGACACCAAACACAAAATGTGATTTCCAATGGGTGTTGCCCATTATTACCAGTTGGTCCTTGTACTGCTCAGGTTTGAGCATTTACTTTATCAGTTAGAGTTTAACCAGTAATTGCTGGACATAGTGATTCAAAGTTTCCAAGAGTTCAACACAGGGAGGTGAGGCACTGTGTATTAATGTCCATACTAGTATGATGCTGGACATGGTGGGACAAGCGGTCACATCGCCATGCCAACTTTGAAACATAGTGGGCATTTCGTTGAAACATTGGTCCCTTAATTGAGGAAACTCACATTGTTTGTTTGTCTGGTTCTAATATCTCATAGGAATAACTTTAGGAATCCAAAGGATAGAATAAAAATTTTTTATATTGTACTAACTGACGTAAAAATTACCCATGTCACAACTTTTAAGATAATATGGTGGGACACCCAAATACTGGCTGGATATAAAATTGTAAACGATAGATCAACAGACTGTAAATTGGCACATTGAGGATACCCCACAAGTTAGTGATAACACCATAGAATATTAAAACACTGTCAAATAAACAGGAATCAATCTCTAGAGCCTAAGTTTTAACAAACCATTCTGCTATATGCCACCAAGGGGCGGATGTGAACTGGGGGACCCTGGACCCCTAAATTTATGGATTACACCCATATAAGAAACGAGAGTGGATCACTCTCCGAAATACAATTGTCAGATCCGCATGGCGGACTTTGCCGCCATAACAGTTTGTGTACCACAACATGCTCGCTCACAGCACAGCTTCTGTGTCCTTCCACCTGCCATTTACAGTCCCTTAACATGACACTGATCTGCATGTAGGATCAGTGGTCCCCATGCTATCACAGCGGATTTACCGGACGTCGTGGTATTAAGAGTGCGCACTTAGTTTCCTATTGCCTACTCTGATGAAGAGTTACCCAGCTAAGTGTGTGTTGTAAACTGCAACTGACTGTTTACTGTAGTTTTACGCACAAGTTTACAGTGTTTGTAGCTCATTCTAGGTGCATTAGGTGTTTGCACAAGTGCAACTTAGGCCTAGGGGCAATGTACAGTAGTGCAAAAACATACGGCAGCCTAAAACAGGTCGCGGTGTTGTGTGTAATGACTGTGGGCCAGCGCTAGCGTTGTATGACAAAATTGTCTGTTAACGCCTTTTATGTGTTACTATACACATGTAACGCTACCACGAGACTAGTAGTGCGATTGTAAATTCATTCGAAATGGATGTGGAAAGAAGTAAAATTGACATAGGAGTCAAGAATACTGTAGATTTATGGACTTATTTAGGATGTGGCTGGAAAACAAAGATTACCCGGGAGTTTATTCTCCTGAATATGTACGGAAAATAGATGGTCACAGGGAATAGATTAGGCCTTATTAATAATCCTAAACTATTAACGGTTAAATAGAAAAACATGAAAATTGCAAGTATTATGTAGGAGATAAATTTGACTATTCCTACTCCATTATGGAGTTCATTACAGTATTTGTATTTGTTTGTGTATGTTGGTTCCTTTAATCCTTTTGAAACTTCACCATAGCTTGTAGGCTCAGGGCACTAGGCTAGGCTTACAGCCTAGGACTATGTTAATAACACCATACAGGTGAGTTCAAGAATAGAAACCCTTATTTGTTCACCATTAAAAAAAACTCAAAAATGTTGCAAAGGATTTCCTTAAAAATTTGCACAATGGTTGCACTCAATTGCATCTGAGGACCCTCAAAATATTTCAAAAATTTTTTTCAAAGGGGAGGGGGAAACACCCCTGCGGTCGGCAGTCGATAATTTTTCAGGCCTGGAGGCCAAACATGCCTGGCCAAGACCCTGAGTAAATGTTATCATGTGTGCACAAACTCAGCGTGGAGATAGGCATAATTTTAAACTGGCTAGTATTATTATCTCTCTTTAACTGCAATATTATGTTTATTTTCTTTTCTGTTCTAGGGGCATGTTTGTCAGTGCTGATGACTTCCGGTAATAAACCAGATTCTGTTGGCAAGGGCCAGCCAGGTTTTTAGTAATTGCTGCTCACGAGTAGGGACTTTTGGGTAGAAGGAGTATGTCCAAGGGAATCTTCTGTTAATGAATTACTTAGGCAGATCAGCCGATTCTGGGCTTGATGTATGTGCTTTTTTTTTTTCTGGGTGATGTGGATGGAGATATTATCGAACATTGACCAATTTTTTACGTTCTTTGCAGAGGTACTGTAACTTCCATATGCATGAATGGTAGTAGATCAGCCACAGTGTGACTCTTCTGGTTGTATACATGTTGAATGATATGTATAAACCCATCTGCCAAGGTGGGAAAAGGTGTATATCCAGAGGATTATGTTTAAATATGGTGGAAAAATATGGTGGGCACATGCCATTGCTAAAAATCTCAAGCTAAAACGTCAAGGTTGAACCCATGAAAGCTACTTATTGTTCCGTCTGGCAATAATTTCATCATGTGGTTATCTTCAGCCTACATTTTTTATTTGTCTCCAACTTCAGCATGTATTCAATAAAACCTGTGGCAGCAGCTGCCTCAGCCAGGCTTCCAAGGGTCTGCAACTCATGCCTTGTGGCTGAATACATCACAGAAGCTGGAATGTTTATTATGCCAGTTGTGTAACAGCAAACAAAGAATGGAAAGCAGCAAGCTGCCAGCTTTGGTTGAGGCTAGCTGAAGCTTTGATATTTTGACATGGTGTCTTAAAGGTTTATTAAAATTAAATTTACAAAAAAAAAAATCCACCAATATTCAGAGTATTAACTAGGTGAGTCATACCCATTAGTACAAGTATACCATACTTTTTTTTTTTCTTTCCAGTGATGAGTACAAAACCTTTAGTCAATGCCAATCTGACAAAGTGTGCACAGTGTCATCAGTACAATTATAAACTTTCAAGAGCATGATTTTAAGTATCAGCTGCATCTGCAAAATTTCCATTCATTAGGAATTTGCAAAGTTTTTAAAACAATAGATTTAGCTGGTCAAGAACAGTGACATGAAGACTTTGTTCAACGGTTGTTGGTCCTTTCTCTCACTGATCCAAAGCTAATTTATGGTATAAAGTAAATGGAAATTCTTTTGCCCATGGTATGTGGAGAAAGCAAATGGTCTGAGGTTATAGCAAAATGTATCCACCCTTTGAGGAGTAAAGAAGCGTAAACCTGTCAAGAACTGGCCAAGCTGGAGAATGGAAATATCAGGTGATAAACCAGGAATGGGCAATGGCAGAATAAATGTAAGTTAATATCCTCTGACTGGAAGACTTGAACTATATGGGTTATATGATACTGAAGTTGATAGGATAAGAGTTAACTTTTGGAGAATATTAATGAGGTATAGCTAGAGTGCATTTGGAGATATATTTGAAAAAAGAAAAAATTACTATTGTAACAGATGTAAGCCAACTTGCTCCATGAAGGACTGTGTAGCCCATGTGCAGTCAAATTAAGATTTAAATTGGTATTCTTATAAAGCATTTTCAGGCTTCCAAAGTGGCCATCACAGAAATTATAGGAGGTTTATAGGAAGGGATAATGATTGAATAAAATAGGGTTTTAATATGATTTTTCAGGAAAATATAGAGTAAATTATTAGTGAATGTCTACACACTAGCAGTTATAAATTATCTTCAATAAAAAAAAAAAAAAAAAAATTTTTTTTTTTTCCTCAAACCTGTGGGATGGGGGAAAACACAATATGCCTTAGGAAACTAATAAAGTATACTGTTTTTAAATGCTACAAAAGTGCATTAACAAGTATCACAAGTGGTGCCTATAGGCAAAAGAGTGTGGTTCTTACCACTTCAAACATGGAATTACCAGAAAAAACCACTAAAACAATTTTGGTGGAAGGGAAAGGATCAATAATCCCTGACAGTGATGTTGTATTACATATTTGACCCAGGAATAAATTATCCGTAAAAATGTTATTTATTTTTGCATAACAAAAAAGGCACCAAAAATTTGCAATATTAGAAGCTTGAGAACACGAAATGTGACCCATGATGGTGCTTTGTTTGAATGGATGGGTAGTTAATGGTGGATGATGAAAACGGTTGCTAATTTAAGTCCTAGGCAGAATTCACCTCAGCTCCAATAATAAGTTGTTGTGGTGAAAAATTTCTTGAATTTTTGGCGCTTAAATAACAGGAAATGTGTTCTTAATACAACATTTTGCTCTAACTATACCACTGTATTGCTAGGTCAATATTGTTAAGTGGACATGTGAGTGATGACAGTAAGATAAAGATCATATGGTCCTATGACCAACCATATGGTTGCATGAATACCTTCAAACTACTTCCAGTGGCATTGCCAGGACTGTCTCATGGAGGGCCATGTAGTTTATTCTGTGACTGTTCCGCATGGGGGGGAGGTGGTCTAAGGGGAGGGGGTGCCCCCTCCCCCTTTTGGAAATTTTTTTAGAATGATTGGGAGGACCTTACCGGCAATTCTGGTGCTTCATTTATTATCTTTTTGAAGTAAAATTTATTTGCAAAAATTAAAATATTTTAGATTACTAAATTTAAAGAAAAAAAATACAGAATAAGTGAAGGTAGACGAGGCCATGGCCCAATGGTTCCTCCCCTTAAAAATGGCCACTGCTTACTTTGAATCTGTTACAATTGGCAGAACCACTGTAGTTCCAACATATGTCAAGATGCCTACAGTGTGCAAAACTCTCTGTGCATGAACATAAATTAACATCTAAAAATCATCACTTGAGGAAAGTTACAATGACAAAATTAGGGAAAGGGCAACTTGGCAAGTGAACCCACTTGCCACAAATGATGGGGCACATACAGCACCAGATCCCCATTAACATGGATTAGATTTACCACTTTTGGTCCTGTTGGATAAATTTGATGTGGAATCCAGAGACCTTGCAATAGGGGCTTCTTGTGAGTTTAAGGAAAACCTCCTTAGAGATCTGCACATTTGTAAAATTGTAAACCATTACGGTGGAGAACTCTTAAGTTATCTCAAAAGCACTTAAGTTTTCTTTTTCTTTGAGGAGAGAACTGTAATTGTACAACACTTTGAAACAATCAACTGATCTAATGGCTAAACCCAGTTTGAGGAAAAGATGGTAGAGGACATGGAAAATATTGGGATTTCCGAACCATTGTATACCAATATTTTGAATTAAAAGAATTAGTTATTATCACTAGACCAGCAAACCTGGCATGCAAAAAGATAGGTACGGGTTTTTAAAATGTGGAGGACTTCATGGGGGGACTACAGGGGATACCCAGGCAAAAGGACTCTATTACCACCCCTGACAATACCAACTACAATTCCTTCAAAAAATGAAATCATAGAAGTACTAAAACAAAATCCCACAGGTGTGAGAGTGGACACAGTTTATGGGTGGTGAAAATAAATGTTTATTAGTGCCCTATTACAGGTTGTCTTATGAAGAATGTTTGTGAATCCTATAAATTGGTCTTTGTGTACTTGCATTTAATTAGGATTCTTGGCACTATACACTGCTACCTGTCCGATTATTTAAGCCACTC
The DNA here is from genome assembly GCA_029531755.1 of Holothuria leucospilota. Taxonomy (NCBI): domain Eukaryota; kingdom Metazoa; phylum Echinodermata; class Holothuroidea; order Aspidochirotida; family Holothuriidae; genus Holothuria; species Holothuria leucospilota. Next base: position 12,336,366 of record CM055969.1, on the reverse strand, counting down.
TGAGTCTACGACAGCTAATATAGAAACCTTGGAAACAAGAATACATCTGGAATAACTTTCAACCCAAAAAACAAATAGAAAAGAAAAGTTTTTTGGTAAGATCAGGAAAATATAGGAGAATATAGGAAAACAAGCCCAAAATTCCATTACAAATATTAGGGAAATATAGGGATTTGAGGAATTTATTAGGAAAAGACATTATAGGTAAATATAAGGATCACTTTGAAGCCTGGCATTTGGGTGATGACCTGAAACAACTTCTTCTGCCCAGACAAAAGACCAGTCAGGACTGTTAAATCCTGGACAATTTCCACACCTCAGGAAAATCCCACCCTGTCATTGCTTGGGCAATTTTTTTTGTCCTGGGAGAATCGTGTAGGATGGGTGTGGAGGGGGATTGGTCGTGAGAGTTTGTCTGGAATACCGTTTGGGTTACATATAGTCAAAGTTTGAGTTTTACATGCCTGTTAGGAATAATGTTATATGTTAGAATATCTTAGATTTATCTACTTGGATAGTATATTTAAGCATGTTTGGGAAAAACAACAAGAATAAATAAGTGCATACAAGTTTTTGTCTTAGTATGTATTTAAGTTTTGGTTATGTGAATATATTGCATGTGATAAAATGTTTTTCTCTGGTGTAATTTTGTGTTTTATCATTGTACATGTCAGCCTTGTTTTATGATAATTCTCCTATATGGTCTTTGGGCAAGAATTCCTCACTCATCTGTTGGTGGGTCTTGACCACCAAGTCATTGTCTTTTTCAGCTTCAGAAAATCGTTCTTCCACTGCTCCCCAGTTCTACCATAGATATGAAGGTGACCCTTCTAGACCCAGCATCATTGCAAAAGGCCTTGCTTTGGCCCACTTATTATGACAGCTTGGAGAGGCCATTAGTCACTAAACAAAAAGCCCACAGTTTCCAGTTGGGGAATTGCTCATTGTGTCACAAGGTGAATTTGCATCATCTTTTGTGGCATGGCATATGAACTTTTTCAGTGTGATATGTTACAGAATCTGAACACGATTACTCCGAACATAGTAGCTAAATTCAAACTTCCCACACATTTATTTTGACAAGATTGATGAAAGTAGAACAGGGATGTCGGTACAGGTGGGCGGTGCTGGCGCAGTGACACCCAGCTCTTGGTATTCCCGCCCGGCACTCCAGGCAAACACACGTCTGACTGCCCAACACAGATTTGCCTACCGAGACCTAAAACTAGCCCTAAATTTACTCCCTCAAACTAAAAATGAGGGAAAAATCAAAAAATTGATGGCTGAAAAAATGGGGTAGATCAGTGGCGTCACCAAGGGGGAACCAGGGGCACTTGTCCCCCTGAAAAACCTTGTGCCCCCCCCCCCAACTGAGATTTGAGGATTTTTGAAAAAAATATTTAGTTAGATCTTTCTGTAAAGTTCTGTATTCAGTATAGTAGTGTTGACTTACCATGTTTCATATGATTTGATTCTACTTAGGGACCAAGAAAAGGCGAGCAATAGCACATTGGATTATTTGCTAATAAAACAAAAATCGCCCCCCATGTCATTAAAAGCACACAGTGTTCTCTGTGTCGGAGGCTGAGCATCGGTCTTGGTAATCTATCCACATCCTCGCCGCCTCAACAGGTGTGAGTATACGCCCTTGATAAAGTAGAGCGGAAATGTCTGCCTCGCGGACTCCTCAACCAAAACAATGTGAGGGTGTGGTTTCGTACGTACAGTACCATGCGATGACGTTTGGCACCTTGCCCACTTGCGTTGCGGAATTGTAATGCAAAGCTCAATGCCAGGCAATTTTAAGGAGACTTTCTTTGTATTTTCTTCTTCGAAAAAAATAATTTCAAATAAATTTTAAAAGAGAAATATATGATACAAAAATTCTATGATCACTTTAATACCGTAAGACTCCAATCACTCAAGTTTGTGGATCATGAGGAATTTTCACCGGTTTAATTGAAAAGTCCACCCAATTTGAATGAATATTGATCGTTGATTCGGCAATACCACATGCACGTTTTTTTTTTCATTTCCATGAGAATTTCTCAATCCATGCCATAAATTTTTTTTCAGCTTCCTAAAAAATTCGTGATGTTTTGACACAAAATTTTACTTCAAAAAGGTTCAGGGTATGTGGCACCAGGATGCATCTGAGGACACCTAATTTTTCAAAAATTTTCAGAAAGGGGAGGGGGGACACCCCCCTCCCCTAGGCCGGCATTAACACTACAACCCGCATACGCCAGTCTACTTGTGCACCCTCATCGAACTGGTGTGGCCCCCCGAATGAAAAGTCTCGTTGAGCGCCCACTGGGGTAGATGCCATGGGGGTGGGATGAGGTGCTTTCCCCAGATCAGACAATTACCCAGCACTCAAATTTGGCTAGCTACATCCCTGGAAGTAGAGTTTTTGTGCCATTAAAGATGTTCCAGTATTAATAATAAATAGCCCATTTAGGGCTATGAGACGGCTTTTATTTCCAAGGATGATGAACTGTGTAATTTTATTGACTCTGCACGCTAGCCATGGCAATGGACAAGCAATCAAATCTTTGAAAATCTCTGCATGTTTAACACACAGACCTTTCACAAAAATTCATTTGACCCTCTTAGCTGTGCATTTGTAAAGGCCTGAAATGGGTAGAAAATGTCATTATGCATCCTTTTGTCTGCATATATGACTTGTTTCTAGCATAGTGTGTAAAGGTGGTTTGAAAATTTGGCAGCAGAAATTATTGCCCACAAGGGTAAGCATGGCAGATCATTCAGTGACAGAGAAAGCAGTGAATTTATGTCTGGTATTTCACCTTAATAGCAGGTGGTGGTCTAATACAGAGCCATTTTCCCTTTCTAGTATTAAACTCACACAATCTTTACATGATCAAGAAATCTGGTGGCACCAATATTTGGGCTCTGCATCTTCATTTCACATCATTTTCAGGGGTAATTCTGCACTTGACTGAAATTATGTTTAGTTCTGAATTAAGATTGAAAGAAGTTTTGAATTTTGCCCTCCTAAAAATAGGATTTCCTCCTACCTATTTCCTCATTCTCTAGTTACACCAGTGGCCAAAACATTTCAAAACAAGGACATGATACAGACATGATAAGTTAATCTTCTTTAAAGCTTTATATTTTCTTCTTCAGGCACATCATAACACACAAACTTGAAAGCATATTTTCCTTTAACATATTTCACAATCAAAATACACAAAAATCTAAGGGTCATTAATTTTCTTGAAACTTGGAAATTAAAACACTAGTTTTGCAACAAATCTCACACTACTTCCCAGTTCAAGCACACATGGGATACCAAGTGGAAAGAAGGATATGCCTCTATAACCCCCTTTAGGAGTGAGATGGTGGAGGAGGAAGGGAAAACACTGGCCAATTTGCCTCTTTCCTGATAGTCACAGGTATTGCTGGATCATAGTGGGATGCTTCACGTGTATAGGCAGGATATGCTAAGGCAGGATACACTAAACAGGATTGAAAATAATGACTTGGACCTGGAATCCCCAGTCTTGTAAGCTTATATCAGAAATCATGTGCATTCCAACAGTTTAATGCTAATAAGACTTACAAGGCTGGAGGTTTGAAAAGGGGAATCATTTGTACCGAAAACCACCCCCATACCCCTACAAGTCCCCTCGCATACAGGTTTAAAAGCGACTTCCTTTTGCAAGAGATTTAAAGTACTTGCCAAAGTATTTAAAAATTAATTGAAAGTTAAATTTTGGCAAGTTTTGTGACCAGTATATGTACCCTACCTCCACCTCCCCTCACATTCATTTCAGCATATGCATGGGACCAATTACATCACTTCCAATATGTGTTTACACACAGATAAGGCAACCATCTGCAGTCTGCAGCAAATCACTTTCCACAATATCATCAACTGATGGTAAATCCTGTAATTCCACTGTTGGCAAGCTTTGTTCTTCGCTGACCTTTGCTGTTAAAACCTATCCACTATAAGAAAGCAAAGGGCTCTCTTTGGGTTTCTACCACACTGGACTGTCACTCTTCATAGTCTACTGGGTGAAGTGAAAAATTCCCTTCACACAGCCCTCAAATTTTGTACTTACTGTTAATGAGCTTTATGTAGTTATCACCCACCAGTCAACACATGATTTGTTGCAGTTAGCAGTGTGTATAGTATAAATGTAGTTGCATTGTACCTGGGACGTACCCCTGATGAAGTGCTCTTCAAAATGGCACAACTGTTTCTTTGAGGACTTAAAGTGCACTGCTGCTAGGGGCCTCCTGACTTTGTTGCTTCGAACAGGCTGTTACTTCCTTACCAGCTTACATATTCAGATTCACTTATTCTAGGAGACACTTTTTCCTTGGCCCTGTGGGCTCTCTGAAGCACCTTTGGGTGGACCAGTAAACTACAAGTCAATTCCATTTCTGGAAGGTTCCAAGTTATGTTGACCTCCATGGCTGTGCAAAGTACTGTGTAATGATAGTATACATCTCTCTGTAATAAACATTTTACAACTGCCTTATGGCTATTAAGCAAATTTAGTTTCTATAGGACCATCAACTAACTGTTTGAGGCTTGAAATCCTGCAAACACAAGTTTTTTGTAACAATTAGCTGAACAAGAAAAATGTCTGTTCTATGGTCTACTACAAAAAAAAAAAAAATTCTCCTTTACTCTGAAAAATTACTGTTTTCTTTTCATTATCAAAGCTCCAAAAAAATAATCACAAGTGCAATGAGGTTTTTGCATGTGCCCTGAATATACAATCCTTCAGCACATATTTAGGATAATTTTAGAGACTACAGATGCAATTAATTTCACTCTTCCAGTCTGTGATAAACTTGGATCATATCTGCAGGGTTGAAAGTTAAGCCTCCACACAAACACTAAAGCATTATTCTACTCTGTGTTTTCAATGTAATCTATATCAGTGCAAATTCTACAGTATTACTGCCTATTATGGATTTGAAAAACTAACACAGACAAATATAAAACATTAATGGATACTTAACTACCATAATTTTGAGACTATTAACCTGTCGGTGCAGTTACAGAATCTGATTTTTAATAATTATATGAAAAAGAAACATAAATAGCCCAGTGGCAAACATGTGACTCAGTAATGTAACATTTTTGCTGTTTTAAGTTAAAGGTAATTTTTTCTAAGAAACAAAGGGTGTATGACATATTACGTTACAAAAATGCTGTTTCATTACAAAAATGTCTCTCATGTTACATTGCAAAATGTTATGATAAATACATCACTGTCACAGAAATTTTCATTTTTGACAAAGAGTACATTAAATTTCGTTTTTGGTCTCTGAGATATTTGAAAGCGCACTTGGTAGAAGTTTTACCCCTACTAGAGCTGCTGTGACCTAACACAAGACATACTGCAAAGCAATAACATACACAAGACTGAGATCATGCAGGTTCAGGATGAACACTTATAGGTCTGGTGACATGAAAGTTTCAAAGTTGGAAAATTTGATATAAAGGCATTAAAAATCCAGCAAATAGTCACAATTCCCATCAAAATCCATCAAATATTGACCATTTTACAGGGTAATTTCTATGTTACACTCGTATCATGAATAATCATGAGCTAAATATGAAAATTTGTGACATCGAAAGGTGGGCATGCCAAATGTGGCTAATGTTAGCCTTTGTTTTTTCAACCTTCATTACAAGGACACTTGTAGCATTGTTATCCCCTGAGGGATTCTTAGGGAAGTTAATATTGTTCCCTTGAAAAAATACTCACCAAACACCTGATCAGTATTAAGAGATGTTTATAGGGTTGACACAAGAAATCTTTACACTGTGCAACACTCCACATCATCATTCTTGTATGAGCAATGAGTTACTCAGAAACCATCAAAATTTGAAGAGGTGTACCTTGAGAATGGTAAAAGATATTGAAAAAAATCCAATGGATCTTTCACTGGGGATTTTATTTTCTAACTGCCAAGTGAAAACAGGTCCGTTTTGGTAGCATGTCACCATAACTTTAATGTACAAAAAGCTGTAAAGCAGTGACAAGAGCTCTTACAGAATCCATAAAAGTGTGCCACTATTATGCATACATTAATATCAGCTACAGAATTGTGAAAGGTATAAAAAGCCATAGAAACACATAATTCACTCTATACTGTATATCTGTGCACAACATTGGCCTTGCAATGCACTAAGTGTGTTGCACAACATAGGCCTTGCAACATGCTGTGCTTATGCCCATTAGCTAGTTATTGCTCAAACAACTGTAAATGTGATTTGGCTGAAGATGTAACACAAATCTATACATCTACCAACATGATTGGCTCAATGCATTGATTTCAGTTTTACTGTGTATACTTTACGAATATAAATGTAAAATATGGTTGTGTGAAAACCACTGAACAAGTTTGTGCACCATTTTTTTTAACCAGAACCAAACTTGTGAATCCAGCTCCTGGGCACATTGTTCCATGCTTGTACTACCCATATTAATATAAGCAATATGCAATTAACATGAATATATACCAAAAGGCACAGTACCCTTCAGGGAATATGTGGTCACCCCAATCTGAATTATAATACCATGGTATCGTAATTCATGATGTTGGTCTTGTACCAAATTTTCTTTTTTTGTTACTGAATTGTCAGATTCATCCTATTATGTGCAATATTAATCTTTTGATACATCAATTCAGTCCTGATTTTTGAGAAAATTTTCAGGTTGTCCCACTGGACAACCTTGAAGCCAACTTTTGGTTGTTTGAAATTATTTTTTGGTTGTCCGAATGGAAAATGACAAAACAAAACATGATCAATTGTATTTCATGTTGCTGCCACAGCGAACAAACATTAATTTTAAATTTTGTATGCTTGCCAGTGATCTTTTTCTTTTTGTTTTCAATGATGACAGTTCACAACATTTTCTCAACACCAATTCTGAAGGGGATTTTTATGACGTACTTTCTTGTTCATTAAGTGAACTATTCAGTTATACATAAAATTTTACTGGTTTCATGGACAAGCTCAAGAAGAGGAAGTGGTGGTCCAATGCAATTTTTACTTGTCTCGGACAACAGGACAGATCTCTGTACTGACATCTTTTTGCCTCCGATGTCTCTATGTTCCGACAAGTCTGTATGAGGTCAGTGTTAGGATAAGGGTTAGGTTAGACCTAACCCTTATCCTAACACTGACCTCAGTGTAGACTTGTCAGAATATAGAGACGTCAGAACACAGAGACATAGGAATATAGAGGTGTAACCCGGACAACAAGAGGAGTGTTAAATTTCAGTCCCAACATCATAAGAGATACTGGCAAGAAAATAAAAGGAGATCTGTAAGAACAAGCTGATGTTGGAAAATGAGATTTGGTGACTGCTTATTCCCTTTAAAACAAAACACACTTATAAATGTTCTGCTAGTTTTGTCAAACTAATACCATTAATACAAAGTCTCAAGTTGCTACAGTCCCGATCCACAATGCACAACAAATTATGGAATGTAGAAAAAGCAGTTAACTTTCAAAAAATTCAAGGTACATTTTTACTTCAAATTGTTTATGAAAACAAAACCTAGTGTAAGGCACAAAGTTTCTGAACCTTATTATTTTGGGGTAAGTACATAAAATTAAATTCTGCCATTAAAGCTTGAAAGTAGACGGATATTTGTAAACCAAGCTCTCTATGAAAACAATGTCAGTTTGGAATTTTTGACTGTGACCATATTCTCATTTCAGTACAATATTACGAGTCTAAAACACATGTGACCTGCATAATATTAAATTTAAAATACTACCAACAGAGCATTTTTACCCACATAAAAAAAAATAGAAAAATATGATAGATAATGTGACCTGACATGATACCATGTGTACATAGCACCTCTGAAGATTGAAGCAATGTACAACACAACTTATTATCAATCATAAAATTTGAATTGTGAACCTTAAAAAGCTGAGTTTTCCATCAAAAATGCATGAAGGCTGGTTTATTCTTCAAAAATTTTCACACACTATATTAGCTATAAGAATCATATATATATGGTCATCTCCTGCTCTTTCATACCAATCACAAAGTATAGCTCAGAGATGAACAGTGTTCAGCTGTCATAGCTTTATAGCGCTATACTGAAGTACTGTATGAACAGACTTTTAATTGGAGGAAATGCCAAACAATTTTACAAAGAGCAATTATAAAAGCACAGCAGGCAAGTATACATACGCATGCTTCAAACTTTTATTCCTTGCCAAAATGATTTGTATTTTGGTCAACATAAGGATGGTCTTTTCATGATTTGCAAAAATAAAATTAACAAACAGTATATATATGAGTATTTGCTAAGGAACTATCAAATTCATGGAGTGTCAAATATTTAAGCACTGAGTGATACTGATGTTTTTCTAACCAATGCAGATTATTTCTGTTACAAGAAAGGAACGAAAGAATTCAAAAATATTAAAGAGAAATGGACAAACTTAAAGCACCACCAGCGATGCTATCAATATTCCTCAAAAAAAGGCAAGAAACTCTTTCCAAATAATAAAAAGTTAGCCTCAACAATCAATCTCTTCAAATGTTATCTTATTACAACAAAGAATGAAAGAAAGAACTTAAACACACAAAATTCAGATCAGTTTCTGATAGTAGCTGTTATTTTTCCTGACAAATCTACATCGTTTGTTCTTGTCCAAAGATTCTTGCTTCTTCAGGTACTCCTTATACTGGCTGTCGGTGCCAAACAGTTTGTCCCACACGTAAAAGTTGATGAATAGTTTCGGTGAAATTTTTGTGGTGAAAATCATGAAAACGTGTTCCTTAAAGGTAAGAAATATTTTCAAAGAATGATGAATGAACTGATGTTTTGTAGGACCAGATGCTGTGTGGGCCAATAAAGAGAGATAGCAAATGAATGAACTGATGTTTTTGTAGGACCAGATGCTGTGTGGGCCAATAAAGAGAGATAGCAATAAAGAGGAACATTTTCCATATTATTTGAAGGTGTTTCACTTATGTGAAGAGTCCACAGAGATTTTTTACTCCATATCTTAGTTCTCTCCTCTCATGGGTACTAAAAGAGAGGTATAGGAAGGCCTTGGCAATTCAATACCATGATCCAATTCAAAATAGGTGACGCAGAACATCCTGCATTATTATAATTGCCTCAATCTAAATTTGTTTTTCATTCTGGTGAAAATGTGTAGGAGGTATGACGAGGGGGGGGGTGGTAGGAAGTTTTCTTGTAATTGCCCCAGGGGGTGTTGTTATCCCTCACAGTGTACCTCTAGCCCTTCTAGTCTATATATTTATATTGCTCTGCTTTGGTCCAGTCTATATCTACAACATCTGTTCCTTCTTGTCTGAGCCACTTGGTACATGTAACTGTTATTTCGTAACAAAGCCATCAACCTTTTACTATCTGACCCTGCAAAACTACATTTCTAGTCTGAACTTGAAGGTTGCCTGTTTCCAGTCAAACTTAACTAGTGCATGTAGCATTTCAGAGTAATAACATATCATTCATGGTATCAAGGGCAACCATACAAGGTGATTTTAAGGTGTATTTCCCATTTTGTTTAGTTTCCTTGATTAACTTCCAGTACTTTGGGGGCAAAATGAGCTTACAGATTTCTTTCCTCTGGATACACATTAATTATGATCAAATACAAAAGTAACATCATAAGTTGGATTACACTGTAAAAGCTGAAATCTTCTGAACTGGTCACCCTCTCCCCTCCCTCCCCTGTTACAAACAAAGTATGGTCAGATTGTGTTAGGTTGCTGAAATTTGAAAATGTACCAGGAAAAACAGAGCAGAATCAACTTGGCACAAATTTTGTAAATCTACAGTAATGACTGCACAAGAAATGTTATATGAAATATAATTTACATATGCATTGACAGCATAATGGCTGTCAGTGTAGGTAACTTATATGGGTATTAAAGCCATGGTCCACAAACTAGGGACAGTGTCACTTTTTGGGGCCACTGATATATTTGGGGGGGGGGGGGTGGTAAGAGGAGGTTGTAATGGCATAAAATACAAGGAAAAGGGTAGGGGGAGCAGTATGTTTGATATTGGGCGCTGAGGATGTATCTATAATGTTTCTGAACCATCACAGTACAGAAAAGTAAGGTACTTGATGGGGCAACAGCAAAGAATCTCTACTGTTCATGACAGCTTGGAAATAGCCATGCTTAATTTGACACGTAAAGAAGGATTATGACTTACCACCATAAAAAGGTATAAGATGTAATGGGTTGAAAGGGAACTCATAACCGCTGTGTACATCATAACTCTCCAACATCCGTACTAATGTCCATCCCCATATAACAACAAGATGGTTGCCAAGGAGGAGAACACCCCACATAGTTCCCATTCCTAGGGGACTGTTAAGAAAAAATATGACAAAATGACACGAAGAGTAATACTAGGGCAAAAAAAAATCTTATTTTACACACACACCATTTCAGCTTTTCAACTTGAAATCTCTTAACAGTGTGATAAACTGACAGCTTGGTTTTCATCAGGTGAATCTTTGGGAGGATTCAACAAGAACCAATCTTATCTCTGGAGAGGAGTTATATGCAAAGGGAGTATGCAAACTATTTGTTACTAGCTTAAAATGATGTAAAAAAAAAACAATGTTCTGACCTGTGACCTTCATCCTTACATGACCAAATGTAAGAAGCCTGCCAGGTCTTTTTGGGAAAATGGCTGATTAAATCTAACTGCATTCACCCAACTCTATCTGGCTGCAATTCGTGAATATTAATATGGAAAAATCTCCAGTTTTGATTGTGGACTGAATATAGCAGTATGTTCATAAGAAACAGCTGAGGGGAAATACAAGAACATTGAAAAGAGTGGTTTACATATTGTGGTTAAAAATGAACTTAAACTTACTTAAAGTTTCCAAAGGGTGGGCGTATTCGGCAGCTATGCTGAAAGGAGCCTAGAGAAATTGGAAGGTATTGAAAAACTTGTAAAAACTATGAGCAGAAACAAGGAACAAGAAAATGAAAGATTCTGAAACAATGTTGGATTGAATAAGGAAAAATAAAAGGATAATCTATGCCAAATTGAATGTTAGTTTGTTTTTAATGGAAAGAGAAAATGAAATACTGTTTATAAGAGCATGTGACTTCTATTAGACGAGTAGTCCAAAACTAAGATTACTTTAATGGGTGTACTGTAGCATTTTATTGTACCACTATTACATTACAACCAGTAAAACATCCATAAAATACACCAATACTTGGTGGAAACCTATATCCAGGAATTTATTATTTGGTAGTATATCTAGCCACTGCAGCCCAATTCAGAAAGAATACCTATGCAAAAAAAATGTCTGAGTATGTCTGACATAAGTAGTTGGTTTTTATGACTTAGAAAACTTCCTTAACATTGTGTGTAACTTTATCCAAGCTTCAGAGTTGTTGTAGGTACAGAAAGCCATATCCAGACATACAGAATGCTTTTCCATACAGGTCTGCATAGCAGAAGACAAAACCATCCATTTTGTTTCAATAACAACAGTCAATTGTTAAGATGTTACAAAACACAAGATGTCACCATTAACACAAGTTCATCTGCATTACAGCAATTATATTGTTTATCTATATAGAAGGCTTAGACAGATTCCTTATTCACTACCTGCCCGTAAGGCTAGCTACTGTTTCCTATACCCACAAACCAACTTGCCAGATCCAGACCTTCATGGTAATTAAGAACCAAAAAGCTAAAGGGCTTAGTGATTCCTTGCCATGTAAGTCTTACTGTACTTTCAAACTGACAGTGTTTCATAAATTTTCTGTCTTTACAATTTTGGCACAGAACGAAAAAGCATCCATGGGCAAAGATCAAACACACTAATACCATATCATTAACCTTCTGACCTCCAATGACCTCAAATGACTTTTGACCTCCACTTAATAGGGGTCACTCACATGTCAAGTATGAGATTCATCAAAGTTACCATGCTTGAGATATCATGTTTATAAGATTTGAACCTTTTGACCTCTGGTGACCCAAACTGACCTTTGACCACCACAAAAAAACAAAAGGGATCATCTACTAAATGTAAGCCATGCACATGCCAAGTATGAGATTCCTTGAAGTTACACATCTTGAAATGGTGTTTTATGAGCAATTTCCAAGATATTTGCTATTTGACCTCTGGTTAGTGTTGGGTGATATTGACTTTTTTACCATCGTGATGACAAAACAAAATTTATTGCGGTAATTCGATATTCACGATAATTTTCATAAAAGACCATTCCCCTTGAAGTTTTTCATGCATGTAAGAAATTCAAGGTCAAGTTTAATCACAGTCATTTCCCCATCTTTCCATTCTGCAAACCCTGTGCGGGTTCTAATTTGTGGGATGAAAAGTAAGAAAGGTAAAAAATAGCCGCACACCCCTATCCTATTTTATTTTTTCTCACTTTAAAACATATTTTTGGAGACAGCAAGAAGAAACAACGCATTACATGGCAATTATTTCACATTTTTTGTACAAGAAATGATCATCATTTTTTGAATTCTTATTATCGTACTGCGATAAAAGAAATTATTGTGATAAAAAGAAATTATTGCGATAAAAAGAAATTATCGTGATAACGATAATTTTCGATATATCGCCCAACACTACCTCTGGTGACCCCAAATGGCCTTTGACCTTCACCAAAAACACTAAATATGGGGTATCTACATGCCAAGTATGAGATCCTTTGAGGTTACCCATCTTGAGATATCGTATTTACAAGCAGTGTCACATACACACATACACGCACAGTTGTGCTTTACATACTGTTTGAGGACCTAATTGTTTTCTCTATTTGTTTGCTTCCTTAACCCTAACTTTAACAATAGACTCTCCATTGTTAAACGTCTGAGGACATGCAAAATCTATTGTCTTTAGAAACACTTGCATAGTTTGCTATGCATTTTGACTTTTGCAATCCTTTGCAAATCCAGGCGTTGGTCTTTCAAACTTTAATCTTAGCACATTCCCTTGAAGGAGACAGTAACACTGAGTAACAGACTGCTGTTTGAAGAACAGTTTGACAGGGTCTTGGATAAGATAAAATATGCTTCCTAAACTGAACTGATGACACTTCAAAGGGAGAAAAAACAGTCATTCCAACCTTATTCTGAAACATCAGCTAAATCTTACAAATATCCTCTTATTTCACTTGCAAGTATCTTTTATGATGTTTCTTTCCTAAACATAAATATCAGAGCTGTAACGAGTCACTCAATTTTGCAGTCGAGTCGAGACATTGACTACTTTCCATGTGATATGAGTCCAGTCAGTGACTCGAGTCATTGTATTATTTCTTTGAGAAAAAGTATGATCCAATTGCTCGAATTATTTCCTTTTTGAAAATTTGTGACGTGAGTCATGACTTGTTACAACACTGATAAATATTAGATATAAAGTGTAAACCAACATTTTGCAAGAATTCAGTAATTTAGTAATAAACATTGTCACATGATTAAAAGAGCCATTCATGACATAGGATACCAGGTTATACTAATTCAAATTGGGTTGACTGCATGTACTCTTTACCTTATCCAAGCCATGCCAAACTAAACTTATTAAACTCTTTATCTCTTTTTGTCTTTCCATTTGAGTCTCACAGACTGACAGTCTTTCAGCTTTTCAAAACTTTTCCATCAACTATCCAAACAGCACCCCTACATTACTATATCCTGCTTTGAAATCAACAGTATTGCACCAGCAAATGTACTGGAATAGTAAACTAAGACCCACCTAGTCCATTTGATACATGATACATATCATGACAGGCTACAATTGCATGGGTACTGTCCATTCTGTATATGATTTAAGCTACTAGGCTACAGAAAAATGCTGGTAGGATTACAACTTGTCTTGCAAGAGTAGTATCTGCAGTTTCCTTCTTATATATTGTGGTGTGGCAAAGCAAATATGTATATAATATTAGTATGTATTACATTATGCAACTACCATACTCAGGGTCCACATTAAGGATTTTGTTTTGCATAGCAAAACTGCTATGCATTTTTTATGTTGTATAGCAATTAACAGTTATTTTTTTAATTTTTGTATCGTTACTGTGCTCATTTGCATCCCAAAACTGCGATGCAATACGGCTATTGCGGACCCTGACCATACTTATAAACAAGGATGTGATCCTTTCTTTTTTTTTTTTTTGCAAGAGTTAGTATCTGCAGTTTCCTTCTAATATATTGTGGTGTGGCAAAGTAAATATGTATATAATATTGGTATTTACATTTTAAAACTATGGGCTATCATGTAACTACCACACTTTAACACAAGGATGTCTAATAATGTAATCATTTAACCATTTGCAATACAAAGACAGTTAAAGTTAGCATTCACATATTATTTGAAGCCAAAACAGTCAATGATCAAGAGACACACCACTCCTTAATCAGGCCTATGTAGTTAAATCAGATCAGTTCAGATCAGTTTCACGACATTCACTTCCCTAGCTTAGCTGAAAAGTCTGTGGATATGTAACCAAAACAGCTGTTGCATTCAATAATGATACACATTAAGATTCCCTCACAAAAAGTCCATTGGAATTTTTGACTATCTTTTGCCATTTTCAAGATACACTTCTTCAAACTTTGACCATTTCTGAGATTAACTATTTGCTATGCAAAAATTGTGATGTGGAATGTTGCACAGGGTCTGAATTTCTTTTGTCCATCTAAACTATCTGTCATTTCTTACTAGCTAGTTTCTAGTTTGGATTTTACAGTGCACATTTTCAAAGTAGTAAATAGTTTCTTTCAAAATAAACCCCCTAAGGCATGCCACTTTTACATCTGTCCTTGAAATGAAGGTTAAACAAAGATAAAGATTAACATAACACACACTTCATGGGTCACTCTTTCCACTTCACAAATTTGCATATGTAGCTCATGTTTATTCATGCTAGAAGTGCAAAAGCAGTAATTGTCTTGTAAAATGGTCAATATTTGATGGATTTTGATGGGAATTGCAGCTATTTTAAAGGTTTTTAATGTTTTTACATCAAATAGACAGGTGTAACATTACATGTCTACAGGCCTTTAAGTTTAGCTTAATTTTGCTAAATTATCTGCCTTCGGCTAGGAGTTGCTCTGTGCAACATCTCACAAATATGAAAGCCCAGCTTTACGACAAACATACCTACCATGCCCTTTTTGTGTTTCTGTCTTGCCTTGAAGATATAGCCTATAGCAAAATTCTAAATTACAATTTCAAGTTTGAATGACTAATCGAAATGGTGAGAAAAATATACATCATAAGACATACAGAAGTGTGACAAGCTTACTTGAAAAGTATGGTGTACTTTATGACAATGCTTGTAAAATCTCTTGCTGTGCATAATTCTGTGTAAGAAATAATGCCAGGTGTCCTCCATCACCATGGATATAATGATGCGACCCATCACCGACGACCTGAAAAGGGAAGCACATAATAATTTACAGTTCAAAGACAAGATGGAATTTTCACTATCCTCGGGTCCTATAACAATAGCTATGCTAACATAAAGGGATCGTAACCTTACTGCATAATTGTCAGAAAGTTTGACTTTTGTTGTACAAACTAATGTAATGGAGAAAATCTCAGAGACAGCTATGCAGGCACACTCTGTCATGTGTTCATGTCAATAATTTTTTCTCTCTACTGTATGTTTACATTTGTTTCTCAACTATGATCTCCTCAAAAATGCAGATGATCCCCATGTGACCTTCTTTCATAACTTTAGTTGCAGTTTGGAATAATTTATAATCCAGTGTTTGCTTCTAAAATACTTTGACACTACATGCGCTACTTATGATATAGCATGCAGTCTTCTAAAAAGTTGAAAGTTTATTTATACACAGCAAACAGAGCTACACAAAGAAGGGATGTATCTCTGTTGTTATAAGATGCTGTTGAGGGCACAGGTGTTCCTAGCCTCAAAGCAATTTACAACTTTGCAACTTTGTTCAGACCATGGATTCTGAAGGTATTGAAAATGGGAAGAAATGTGAGACTTACTTAGATGAATAGGTGTATAACGGTATGTATGGTATACTAGAGGCATTACAGCCAATTGGATAGTGCAGTGATTGACTGAAACAATAAGGTTTAGTAATCATAGAACTCCACAAACTTGGCCATTAGGCATTCTGAGAAAGAGGTAATTGCCACATTCAATTATTTCAATTGGGCCCCAAGGTTTTTCAAACCTATCAAATTTGTCAAAATCCCATAGCTTGTAGCTACAGTCAGGGTTCATTGCCTGTGAATGTCCTTAAAAAACTTGGAACCCCTCACATTTTTTAAATATACTGTTTTGGTAATGGAATCCTAAAGCAGACCTATGCAATGATGTCAAAGAGAAACTCTAACCCTCCAAAAAACACTCCAAAAAAAAACATCTCCAAAACTGACAAGCCAGCAATGGGTAACTAACTGAAATATGGTCCTTGATGGGCCCAGCTGGCTTCCTGACCATGGAGCAACACTCAACTATTTAAAGGCTTACAAGATACTAGAAGATTGCTCTGAAAACATAGGTATACATCATCTCCCTTTACTGATGGAATTCTCAGAACCAAATTAAGATGCAGGGAATAATTTATCCAGTATTGCATCGCAATTTGCTACACAAGCTGGTCAAAGTGCTACACAAATGCAAAAATGTGTAGCACTGTTTTGTGTGCATACCCAAAGGGTTTTCAGTGGCTTTACACTACACTAGGAAAAGATTCTCAAAAGTGCTATGCAAAATCTGAATACTAAAGTAATCCCTGAGATGCACTAAATGAGTATTGAATACACATCAGTATCAAAAGGTATTCATCAGACAACCAGAGTTGGAGGTTTTCCAGGTCATTGTGGGACGATGCCTAGTCCAATTCATCCAAGGCCTGGTTGGGGACCAGTACAAGGCTGACTTTTAAATGCAACCAACAAACTTCCCATGGTATTGTGCCCAAATGAAGGTGACATTCTCTAGGAATCGTTTCAATGTTTGCATATTTTTAGGACTGTGTCATGCTAAGTCTGTGGTATGGCATCTCATCAAGTCATATAGGCTGTAACACAAACTGACATGGTCAGCTAGTTACATCCACTGCACTATAAATGACGAATGATGCCAGTGCACTGCTGGCTGGCCTAGGGCTCAGAGGGCAAGGCCTTGACCTTGGCTTTCGAGACAATTGTTTTGAATACAACACTGTGCAAAATGGAGCAATCTTAGGAAAATATATACTTCAATTTACAAAAACATACCAGTGTGGCATGGTGTCCCAGGAAAATGGAATGTTGAAAAATTCTGTGAAGATGTATGTTCCACATATAAATGGCATATCAATAAAGACATGACTGAATAGAATTAACTTGAAAGCTTTCATTTGGTTGTCGTATGTTTCTGGCTTGTCCTACACAAAAATAAAAGGGATAAGAAATTGAGTGAAAATCTTGCACAAAGAATAACACTAATGGATGGATGACTAAAACCAGGGGTGGTGCCAGGATTTGCCCGACAGGGGGACCAAGCTCCCTGACGAGGGGCCAGCAACCCGAAGCCTTGATGAGGGCGATACAGTGCTAAAACAATGTCTAAAGCAAAATTTCGATGTGCGAAGCATGCCAAAAATTTTGGGTTCTTATTGGGGAAAATTTGAAAAAAAGCTGGGCTTTTATCATGGTAAATCTGAAAAAATTTGGGCTTTTAACAAAGAAACTTGGAAAATTTGAGGTTTGCATGGAAGAATTTGCCCTGATTTAGGCCAAAATTAAGTAAATCATCAGGGCAACTGGCTGTTGTCGGGGACTTCATATTTTATCGGATACATAACAGCTCCTCGACAAAACCGGAATATTTCCCTGACGGGGGGCCATGGTCCCCCTGCCCCCCACCTGGCGCCACTACTGAAACAAACCACAAGTCAATGACAAGCAGAGCTTAATGATTTAAGTAAAAGGCGGGAGTTTATCAATTTGAGGAAAATGGAAAAAATCCACGGAATCTGGTTGCAATGCAAAAAAACATGAAAAACTAAAGAGAACAGAAAAATGTGCATGAAAAAGTTTAAACTTGTCATAACTAGTAATTTTTTATCATTTTCAAACAAATATTATATCATTTACGTCAACTGAATTATGATTCGTAACTCCATAAACCCATCAAATTGTAAACATGTGATACTATCTTCAAGTTACATTATAAATTATAGTAACTAACAACAGATATTGCTGTTACTGCAGTACTGAATCCTAACTTTACTACAAAACGGATATCTACTTTTAGGAATCAGAATCTATGCAAACTAAGAAACAGTCTCTGGCAGTTTAAAAAACTGGAAATTCTTGTTTTTAATGAAGTACTACAAAGCTCTGATGTTTTTCACCATCTGAAAATCAATCACTTAGTTTAGAGTAATCAAAAACTCTACTGGTTTTCAAATCTTTCCAGTCACTATACCTAGTTTAAAAGCCTACTGCACACTGTACGACTTGTATGTTGCAACTTAACTAGACTGTTGTGACACAGTTTTAAAACATCGGTAGAATTTCAAACTGTTTGACATTCCCTGCACAATGTAAGACTGATAAACTTTCATTATCCTGTGTTGAAAAGCTTGTACTATGGTATTTGGAAGCCCTTCATGAACAATCTCTGACAGCTGATGAACTGAACTGCTTAAGACCACACATTGTCACATGACTCTAGCCAGAAAACCTGAACATGTTCCATTTTCCTGACTCTGGCTGATGTGTCATAAAATTGGCTTAAAAACTGTCGGTCTTAACTATTAACCCATTCCACAACTTTGAACATTCAGAAAGTCTAGTTGAGTTGAAATGAGCAAAGTCATACAGCAGGCAGCAGACTTTATGTTTTCCAAAGTTTCAATGACCAAATCTGAAGGGCAAACATCAATTAAACTTTTTCCAAAAGGAGTATTACATCCTAAGAAGAGACACCCACGTTGAACATGACCAACTGCTACCTAGGCTTGGATGGGTTACCCAAATCTACTTCAGAGGCATGACTCCTGGCCAGGAGTCAAGCAGTGACTCCACTTTCGCTGGAGAGTCTTCAATACTGTCATAAATATACCCAAAATCATATTTTCAGGGATTCCACCAGAAACTCAAAAGGGGGGGGGGGGATTTATTACTGCTAAACCCCGAGTCCAAATTGATGCTGTCTTTGGCCAAAGTTACAAGTGGGTTCAGGAGGACAAAAGCTTGCTTCAAGGCCCCTAAAAGGTGCAATATGAAGGGTTTTAAAGGTCATTTATTTATGTAAGTTCAAACATTGTTGCAAAAGTGTCCTTTTCTTAAGTAAGAAAAAAAGATAATGATGACTTTTCTATATATTTTTATGGAAATGAAAGGGGGGGGGGGATTTTACCCTCCTTCTGGAACAAATCCCCCCTTTCCACCTTGACAGAAACCCTGATTTTGGAATAAACATTTGTTTTATTTTGCAGGTTCAATGGAGTATTGGAACACATCTGGCTCTTTTTGTCTTTGTATTTATTCTATCACCAGTTGTCCCTTTAGGTGGCCACTGCTATTAAGCCAATGACACTTCCAGGTGACTGGTCCAAACCCTGGTTTTACATGAAATGGCTATGTAATTAAGATTTATTCAAAATTCTGTGTTGGGCTATAAACCTTCTTACCTGCTGGACCTTGTATCTTTGCAAGAAAGGGACAAACTGAGCCAGAAAGAGTGGTACATTCAAAATAACAAAGAATACCTGTGAAATTACAAAAAAATAAATTAACCATATCACATCCATCAAAAGTATGAAGGTAAAATTACAAAGTAGCTACCAATGAAGAACATATTTATAAAGTACTTTTTTCCTCCTTCCAGACTAAACCATCTTCACTCAAGGCTGCCATTGCACAAACAGTGGTAGTGCCTGGACTTTTCTTGGGAGAGGGAAGGGGAAGAGGGGAGAGGAGTTGTGGGGAGAAAAGGAGCACCACCATGCAAGGAATAACAGCACAGTGATGGTTAAATAGATCCTGTTTATTTTGCTACAGTTTCATTCATTTCGCAAAATCTTCCTATGCCAAAACTTGTCAAGAGTTGTTATCAATACCAATTAGGTGCTCATTCAAGCATTTGTCAATAGCCCTAAAGGTTGAAATTTGATGGCAGTTTATCTCAGATAAAACTGAAAGGTGATCTAACCTTCAATGACCATTAGTAATTTGATCCCTTTTTTGCTAGTACTAATTACAGGACAGGATTTGTTGTTTGTTGTAATGTAAACCCCAGTGCTGGGCTACTGTTGTACCACAGTAGTCATCAAAGCTTTTAACAAAGCTGCTGCTCAATGAAGCAGCTAACTGAAGTAATGAACCAGTGGTTGGGCACTTTAATTGGGATCCGCAGTTTTCCATTAAAAACTGCGGTAGCTATTACTGATTCCAGCAAAGGCAAATTCTGCCTAATGTATTTTTTTTATGCTCACCAGCTTCACTGTCAAAATCATTTATTTTTCCTGACATGCTTCCCCCCTCCCCCCTCTCCCCTCCTTTTTGGCTCCAATAATTCCAGTACCCCCAGTTTGTCTAAATTTAAGTCCCTATCAAAACAATTTAAAATTAAATATTCAAGTAGCTTCATCTGTTAGTGAGTAGAGATCTCAAAGTTCAAATTTGTTGAACACTTTGCAAACTAATGGAAATCTGAACAAAAGGTCCAGAACAGAACAGGTCCTGAACAGAAGGTCCCTGAAGTAGCACTTTGACGCTGAGGTTGTTCTTAACCATAGGGAGTGATATACTTTGCACAGTTAAGCCCAATGCTTTGCAAATATTGACCTATACTGACCTCAATTACCAATTTATAATTAAACATCTTCAAGAACAAAATATTAATCAAACAAAACAAGAAAAGTGTACATCTCTGTCTAGTGAAAAGCTGTGTCAATATTGTACTGCAGTTTGACTTCATGCAGGAAATACTGTTATTAGGCAAAGTTGTAAGAATGTACTTTAATATATAAGATATTTTCAAATTGCAAAAAAAAAAAAAAAAACTGAGAAACTGTAAACACAACCTTGGGTGATCACTTGTACATCAAGTCAACCTACTCTAAAAATTGCTTTGATACAAGATTTCATAAATAATTCCATGTACATGTCACTTTTTTTTACAACAGGTAATAATTTAACAGTCTCCTACACAAGCTAGAAAAACTACTACACAAATGAAATATGTAGCAGTTTTTTTTTATATAAGTAACCTTTCCATTTTCATGGGTCTTACAGGTATAAATCGATATACCTTAATATTACCCATATTTGAGCACTCAACTATTCCCTGTACATCCACTACAGGATATGACAAAGATCACCAATACTCTAAAGTTACAAAGAAAAGAGCTACATTACTTCAGCTTACTTCATGTACAAGTATGGATCCAATGCAGGCTATCTGTACCCTGGAGTAGTGGTTGTTCATATAATCCCATGCACATTGGAAGGGCACCTGTAGGGGGTTCTTTGGTAGGTAATTAGTAGCACTAATCACAGTATCAGTCAAGTTTGAACTGCTCAGAAGGCTCGACATCTTTGTTTTTATTTTCCCAGACCTATTCACCAGGACTGGTAAATTCAACTTCCCCTCTCCAGTAACATGAAGTATTTGTTGCAGGTTGAAAGAATATCTTGTCTGTCGTTACAGAATATAAAAATAAGCATATGATGTTAAGCACAACACCAGAAAACAAAAATGCATCTCACGTCATCTAGGTTATACAAATCTGTTTGTTCACCAGAATGGCTTTTGTATACTTTGCCATATACTGTAGTACTCTGATTATTTTAACAAACACCTCAACTCACAATGATCACATAAAAACAAGTCATTGTACTCTAAACAGTCTCTAACTGCTGGATTTTCCACATAATTACAGAAATGCATGTGGCAAGCAGTGGTAAGCCTGTATACTATAGAGGTGGTAATGTGAGTGTACAGTATGCAAACTGTACTGAAGTAATTGGCAAGTGTTAGACATTTTGTGACTGACACTTTTGGGAAAAAATTAAGAAATTTAATATGATTTTGATGGTACTTTCAAGCTTAAAGAGTTGTGTACTGTGCATTGAGTTGTAGACTGCATCCACTCGTCAAGTTTGAAATTTACTTATCAGTTTATGATACAGATTGCATCTTAAAAGAGTTTTTGAGGAATTGAAAACAACAGAAACAAAGTTGTGTTCATGTACTTATAATGTACAGTACATCCCAATGAAGATGATATCTACCAACATTACTCTTCTTGAGATATTGTCTTGGAACATCAAGTTTAACCTGTGGTTCCCTAGATATCTTTGAACCTTTCCCAAAACTACAGTTCACTGACGAAAAATGAGACCACAACACATCACAAATCTTAGTACTGATCAGGTACCAGTATCACATACATAGGAGAAGCTACATAGGTCAAAGCTTGACCTCAAGTAACCTCAGATGGTTCTAAAGGGGAATTTTCATCATCCCAGACGGTTCCAATTCTCCCAACTATGCAACTTCTAGCTCCTCCCATAACTGTATGAAGCTACTCCTTGTGCAGGAATAAACCTGTTTTATTGCTTAAGGCCATGTCCTGGTGAGCAAACAAGGCTATAAAATGTAATAAAAGCACTCTCTCTGCCTTGTGTGGAATGTGAGCTACTGTGCATCTTTCAAATTTTCAAACTTTGATGTCAATCAAAGAGTAGTCACCAACTGAGAATTTTCATACCCCTACACTAAAAATATACTTTGGGGTGATGACTTTCTGTCTTTAAACTTCCACCAAAAGCAAATGGTTTAGTTTATCAAGGCCCACTCAATGTAAAAAAGTATAAAGTTCTGGAAAAGGTCTTGAGAGAGTTGTGATTTTACAATACTAAGTAACTATGAACATATGTCGAAGCCCACAACTGGCTGAAGTTCTTGTCACATGGCTTCCAATTTAATAATTTGACACCACTTTGGCATCTTTTAAATTTACAGTAGGTCTAGTTGAACTCTGAAACCTCCAATCACTTCAGATGAGAAAATTTGTTTATTTCATTTTCATAAACTATATGTACAAACAAACGTGTTGCAGCCCCTGGAGGCAACATATGCACTGGGCAGAAAATCTTCAGACTTGAGTCCTTTTTTGCAAGTTCATATACTTCCACATTAGCTTCAGCATCTATGGTGTATGCTTCTCAAAATAATTCAACACAATTTGATTTCAGGGGTATTTTGTGTGGTGGGGTATATAACTTTGCTCAGAGTAACTACAGAATACAGATCACCTTGAGGGATGTATAGTATCTGGGCATCTGAATACTCAGATACATACTCAGTCAACTAAACTGTTGTAGGCCTATGTGCAGGGTTGTTCTGGTTAGGCTTTGAAAGTAACTCAATAAATACAGTAATTTCCACAAAATTGTAACTCCTTACAGACTGTAAGGAGTTACAATTTTGTGGAAATAACTGTATTTACAGTTACTTTTCACTAAAAAGGAACTACATACATTTCAAAAGTAACTAGTTACTTGAACGTATACAGTATCTCGTCCGAGACAGAGGGAACATAATCAGATATGGGGGAAGATGAGAGGACCAACACATCCCCATGTGTGCCAGTCAGTCTGAGGTGCTTCCCAAAGAGAGACCATGATACCAGCTGATGTTCACTCAGGGTTCAGGTAGAGGCTCTTAACACTCAACATGCAGCAGGGAATCAGAATACTGTGTCCTACTGTAGCTTATGCAAACTATTTGTTAGATGAACTTTGACCATCTTATAACCCAAAATTTTCAGTTACGCCAGTGCTATATAAAGATGGAAATTTTCAGCATCCCAGAGAGGTTAGCAACTACAGTATTAAAGGGGAAGAGTAGTTTTATAGTGGTGGTAAAAGTCTGCACTTCAATGTGAATATATGGTACCTTGTATCATATGGAGGGGACATAATATGGGCATAAATATGGTAATACAGTGCCCTATATTTGTAAATGATATTATTTGAATACGTCACAGTCTAAAGTGGACGTATTCAAATAATATCATTGTACAAATATAGGGCACTGTATTAAACCATATTATGGCCCAATAATTTGTCCCTTCCATATGATTACAAGGTACCCATATATTCTAACATTGAAGATGCAGACTTTTACCCCCACTATAAAAAACTTACTCTTACACCTTTAATATGTAGTTGCCTAACTCTCTGTGATCGAACTGAAAAATTTCCATCTTTGATAGATAAGCAATGGCGCTAAAACTGAAAAATTTTTGGGTTATAAGTGATGGTCAAAGGTTCATCTAACAAAATAAGGTTCTGCCATAAGCTACCAGTAGGACACAGGTATTTGATATTCCATGCGTGCATGCTTGAGTCGTTAAGAGCCCTCTAAACCCCCCCTGGGGAAACCCTGAGTGAACATCCGCTGGTATGCATGGTCTCGTTTCTTTGGGGAAGCACCTCAGGAACTGACTGGCACACATGGGGATGGTTGGTCCTCTCATCTTCCCCCATATCTGATATGTTCACTCTGTCTCGGACGAGATACGTGTCATAGTTCAAGTAACTAGTTACTTTTGAAATGTATCGAATAAGTTCCTTTTAGTTGAAAGTCAACTGTAAATACAGTTATTTCCACAAAAAAAATTGTAACTCCTTACAGTCTGTAAGGAGTTACAATTTTGTGGATGGAAATTACTGTATTTATTGAGTTACTTTCAAAGCCTAACCCAGAACAACCCTCGTCACATAGGCCCGACAACAGTTTAGTTGACGGAGTATGTATATCTGAGTATCAGATGACCAGATACTATACATCCCTCACCAGGTGATCATGTATTTCGTAGTACTCTGAGCAAAGTATATAGACCACAAACCACACCAAAAAATACCCCTGAAATCAAATTGTGTTGATATTATCTTTGAGACAGCCATACACCATAGATGACTGAAGCATAATGTGGAAGGATATGAACTTGCAAAAAAGGACTCAAGTCTGAAGAGTTTTCTGCCAGTGCATATGTTGCCTCCAGTGGGCTAGCAACACGTTCTGTTTGTACATATAGGTTTATGAAAATGAAAATAAACAAATTTTCTCATCTGAAGTGATTGGACGGTTATCCAGAGTCAACTAGACTACTGTCAAATTCTAAAAGATGCCAAAGTCAGGTTGTCAAATTATTAAAATTGCGAGCCATGTGACAATGAACTTCATAGCACAGACAGTGTGTGGGCTTCGAATATGTTCATAGTTTAATTCAGTATTGTCTAAAATCCACAAACTCTCTCAAGGACCTTTTCCAGAAAAACTGTATACTTTTTACATTGAGGGGCCTTGATAAAACTAAACCATTCGCTTTTGGTGGAAGTTTAAGACAGAAAAGTCATCACCCCAAAGTATATTTTTAGGGTAGGGGTATGAATAATTACTGAAGTTGGTGGGACTACTCTTTGATGACATCAAAGTTTGAAAAATTTGAAAGATGCCACAAGTAGCTCACATTCCACACAAGGCCCAGAGGAGAGAGAGTGCTTTTAATTACATTTTATAAGGCCTTGTTTGCCCTCACCAGGGACATGGCCTTCACAAGCAATAAAACAGGTTATTCCTGCACAAGGGAGCTAGCTTCTACAGTTATGGGAGGAGCTAGAAGTTGCAGTTAGTTGGGAGAATTGGGAACCGTCTGGGATGAGTGAAAATCCCCTTTAGAACCATAACTGAGGTACTTGAGGTCAAGCTTTGACCTATGTAGCTTTCTTTCCTATGTATGGATACTGGGACCTTTGATTCCAGTACACTAAGATTTGTGATGTGTTGTGGTTCTCATTTTTCGTCAGTGAACTGTAGTTTTGGGACAGGTTCCCAAAGATATATAGCGGAACCCACACGAGTTAACTTGATGTTCAAGACAATATGCAAGGAAGCAAGTAAGTTGGTAGATATCATCTTCATTGGTAGGTACTGTACATTACAACGCCTACATGAAACACAACTTTGTTTCTGTTGTTTTCAATCCTCCAAAAACTCTTTTACGATGCAATCATAGTATCATAAACTAGCATAAGTAAATTTCAAAACTTGACGATAGTGGATGCAGTCTACAACTCAATGCTACAGTACACAAACGCTTTAAGCTTAGAAAAGAATACCATCAAAATGCATATTAAATTAGCTTAATTTTTTACCAAAAAGTGTCACAGTCACCAAAATGTCTAACACTTGCCAATTCTTCAAGTCACAGTATTGCAATACTGGACAATCACATTCACCACCTCTATAGTATACAGGCTCAACCCACTGCGATGCCACATGCCATTGATCTGTAATTATGTGGCAAAATCCAAGACAGTAGAGACTGTTAGGTATAGAGTAGAATGACTGTGTTTTATGTGTATCATTGTGAGTTTGAGGTTGGTTGGTTAAAATAATCAGAGTTAACTACAGTATATGGCCAAAGTTATTACAAAAAGCCGATTTCTGGTGAACAAAACAGATTTGTAATAACCTAGATGACGTGAGATCATTTTTGTTTTCTGGTGTTGTGCCTTAACATCATATGCTTATTTTGTATTATTTCTGTAACGACGACAAGATATTCTTTCAACCTTGCAACAAATACTTCCTGTATATGGATGAGGGGAATGTTGAATTTACCAGTCCTGGTGAATAGGTCTTGAACAATAAAAACAAAAGATGTCGAGCCTTCTTGAGCAGTTCAAACTTGACTGATACTTGATTAGTGCTACTAATTACATACCACAAAGAACCCCCTACAGGTGCCCTTCCAATGTGTCAGGGATTATATTGAACAACCACTACTCTAGGGTTACAGCTGTAGCCTGCAATCTGGATCCATACTGTTACATTGAAAGTAAGCTGAACGTAATGTAGCTTCTTTTCTTTGTACACTTCTAGATGTATTGGTGATCTTTGTGTCAATATTCCTGTAGTGGAATGTACAGGGAATAGTTGAGGTGCTCAAATAATGGGTAATATTAAGGATATCGATTTATACCTGTAAGACCACATGAAAATGGAGAAGGTTTACTTATATATAAAAAAAAAAACTGTCTACATAATTTCATTTGTTTGTAGTAGTTCTTTCTAGCTTTGTGAATAGGACGACGACTGATTAAACTTATTACCTGTTGTAAAAAAAAAGTGACCATGTACATGGAATTATTGAATGAAAACTCTCTGTAATCACAAGCCAATTTTTAGAGTAGGTTGACTTATGTACACAAGTGAGTCTACCCCAAGGTGCTGGTCGTTGTTACCATGTTTCATCAGTTTTTTTTTTTTTTTTTTGCTAACTTTGCAAAATATACTTACTAATATTCCAAAAGTACATTCTAGTTCACAACTTGCCTTAATCAACAGTATTTCCTAGCATGAAAGTCAAACTGACAGGACAATATTGACACAGCAGTTTGATCACACTAGAACAGCAGATGTACAAACCATTTTCTGTTTTTAGTTTGATATTAATATCTTTGCTTCTTGAAGACTGTTAATTATAAAATTGGTAATTGAAGGTCAGTCATAGGTAATAATTTGCAAAGCATTGGCCTTAACTGTGCAAAAGTATATCACTCCCTATGGTAATAAGGAAACACCTCACAGCGATCAAAGTGCTACTTCAGGGACCTATGTTCAGGACCTGTTCTCGATTACTGGACACTTTGTAGCCAGATTTCCATTAGTTTGCAAAGTGGTTCAAAACAAATTTGAACTTGAGATCTCTAACTCACTAAAAGATAGAAGCTACGTGAATATTAATTTAAATTGTTTTGTGATCAGCGGACTTAAATTCTAGGACAAACTGACGGGGGTACTGGAATTTTATTTTGGAGCACACCAAAGGAGGGGAGAGGGGGGATGAGGGGGGGAAGCATGTCAGGACAAAACGTAAATGAGATTTTGGACAGTGCTACAGCGGTGAGAATTTAAAAAAAAATACATTAGGCAGCATTTGGCCTTTGCTGGAATCAGTAATAGCTACCGCAGTTTTTAATGGAAAACTGCGGATCCCAATTAAAGTGCCACTAGAACCACTGGTCTCATTACTTCAGTTAGAAGCTGATTCATTGGAGCAGCAGCCTTTCGTTTTAAAAGCGCTTTGATGACATACTGTGGCTACAAACAGTAGCCCAGCACTTGGGGTGTTACATTACAACAATAACAACAATATCCTGTACTGGTAATTAAGTACTAGCAAAAAAGGGGACTTTCAAATTACTAATGGTCATTGAAGGTTAAGATCACCTTTCAAAGTTTTATTCTGAAGGATAAACTGCCATCCAAATTTTCAACCTTAGTAAGGCTATTGACAAAATGCTTGAATGAGACACCTAATTGGTATTCGATAACAAAAAACTCTTGACAAGTTTTGGCCCATAGGGAAGATTTATGCGAAATGAATGAAACATGTAGCAAAATAAACAGGGAATCTATTTTAACCATCACTGTGCTTGTTATTTCCTTGCATGGTGGTGCTCCTTTTCTCCCCACAACTCTCTCTCCCCTCGTCCCCTTCCCTCTTCCCAAGGCAAAGTCCAGGCACTACCACTGTTTGTGCAATGGCAGCCTTGAGTGAAGATGGTTTAGTCTGGAAGGAGAGAAACAAAGTACTTTATAAATATGTTCCTTCATTGGTAGCCTACTTTGTAATTTTCTACCTTCATACTGTTGATGGAGTGTGATATGGTTAATTTATTTTTTTGGAATTTCAAAGGTTATTCTTGGTTATTTTAGAATGTACCACTCTTTTGGCTCAGTTTTGCCCCTTTCTTTGCAAAGGATACAAGGTCCAGCAGGTGTAAGAAGGTTTATAGCCCCAACACAGAATTTTGAAATTTAAATCTTAATTACATAGCCCATGTCATGTAAAACCAGGTTTGGACCAGTCACCTGGATAGTTCCAGTGTCATTGGCTTACTAGCAGTGGCCACCTAAAGGGACAACTGGTGATAGAATAAATACAAAGACAAAAAAAAGAGCCAGATGTGTTCCAATACTCCATTGAAGACCTTGCAAAATAAAATAAATACAAATGTTTATTCCAAAATTCAGGGTTTCTTCTCAAGGTGGAAAGGGGGGATTTGTTCCAGTAAGGAGGGTAAAATCACCCCCCCACTGTTTCATTTCCATATAAAATAGTATAGAAAAGTCATCATTATCTTTTTTCTTACTTTAAGAGAAAAGGACAGCCTTTTGCAACAATGTTTGAACCTTTACATAAAATAAATGGACTTTAAAAAACCCTCATATTGCACCTTTTTTAGGGGCCTTGAAAGCAAAGGGCTTTTGTCCTCCTGAACCCACTTGTAACTTTGGCCAAAGCAAGTGACAGCATCAAATTTGGACTCGGGGTTTAGCAGTAATAAATCCCCCCCCCCCTTTTGAGTTTCTGGTGGAATCCCTTGAAAATATGATTGTTGGGGTATATTTATGACCAGTATTGAAGATCCTCCCTCCAAGCGAATAGTGTGAGTCACTGCTTGACATCCTGGCCAGGAGTCATGCCTCTGAAGTAGATTTGGAGCAGTAACCCATCCAAGCCTAGGTAGCCAGTTGGTCATTGTTCAACGTGGAGTGCTGTCTCTTCTTAGGATGTAATACTCCTTTTGGAAAAAGTTTAATTGATTGTTTGCCCTTCAAGATTTTGGTCATTGAAACTTTGGAAAAACATAAAGTCTGCTGCCTGCCTGTATGACTTTGACTCATTTCAACCTCAACTAGGACTTTCTGATATGTGTCAAAGTTTGTGGGAATGGGTTAATAGTTTAAGGGGACCGAACAGTTTTTAAGGCCCAATTTTGTATGACACATCAGCCAGAGTCTAGGAAAATGGTAACATATGTCAGGTTTTCTGGCTTAGAGTTCATGTGACAATGGTGTGGTCTTAAAAGCAGTTCACAGTTCATCATGCTGTCAGGAAGCATTGTTCATGAAGGGCTTCCTAAATACCATAGTACAAGCATTTTCAAAACAAGGATAATGAAAGTTAATCAGTGCTTACATTGTGCAGGGAATCGTCAACAAACAGTTTTGAAATTCTACCGATGTGTTTAAAAAAAACTGTTGTCACACTCAGTCTAGCTTAAGTTGCAAACCATACAAGGTCGTACAGTGTGCAGTAGGCTTTTAAACTAGGTATATGTGACTGGAAAGATTTGAAAACCAGTAGAGATTTTTTGATTACTACTAAAACTAAGTGATTGATTTTCAAGATGGTGAAAAACCTCAGAGCTTTGTATGGTGACTGTCAGTTAAAGAATAAATAACAAGAATTTCCAGTTTTTTAAAGGGCTGCCAGGGGAGGGAGACTGTTTTCTTAGGTTTGCACTAGATTCCTGATCCTAAAAAAGTAGAATATTCCCGTGTTGTAGTAGTAAAGTTTAGGATTCAGTTACTGCTTAAAGTAAACAGCAATTATCTGTTGTTAGTTTTACTATAATCTATATAATGTAACACTGAACCATAGGTATCACATGTTTACAATTTGATGGGTTTACTGGGGGTTCTACGAATCATAAATTCAGTTGACGTAAATGATATAATATTTGTTTGTTTTGAAAACTGATTAAAAAAAATTACTAGTAGTATGACAAGTTTACCCAAACACTTTTGCATGCACATTTTTTCTGTTCCTCTTTAGTTTGTTTCATGTTGTTTGTTGCATTGCAACGCGAGGGATGTACGTGTGATTTTTTTTCCATTGTTTCCTCAAAATGGATAAAATGAGATCCCGCCCATTCTGTTTTTACTTAAATATGCATTAAAGCTCCTGGTCTTGTCATTGAATTGATGGTTTTTTTTCTCAGTAGTGGCGCTCATTTAGGTGGGGGGCAGGGGGACCATGGTCCCCCGTTCAGGGAAATATTCCTTTGGTTTTGTCTCGAGGAGCTGTTATGTTATCAGGATGCTAAAAATATGGGAAGTATGCCCCGTACAACAGCCAGTTTTGCCCCTGATGATTATCTACTTCATTTTGGCCTAAATCAGGGCAAAATTTTCCATGCAAAAACCTCAAGATTTTCCAAGTTGTCTTGTTAAAAGCCCAAAAATTTTTTCAAGCAGATTTTAAGACTCATGATAAAAGCCCAGCTTTTTTTCAAATGTATTTTCCCCAATAAAGGAGAACAACCACAAAAATTTTTGGCATGCCTTCGCACATCGACAAATTTTGCTTTCTAGGACATTGTTTTAGGCACTGTATATCGCCCTCATCAATGGGCTTCTGGGGTTGGCTGGCCCTCGTTCAGGGAGCTTGGTCCCTCCACTGTCGGGCAAATCCTCGGCACCACCCCTGGTTTTAGTCATTCCACCATTAGTGTTATTCTTTGTGCAAGATTTTCACTCAATTTCTTATCCCTTTGGTATTTTGTGTGGTCGGTGAGGACAAGCCAGAGAATACATACAGACAACTCCAAATGAAAGCATTTCAAGTTCAATTCTATATCAAGTCATGTCTTTATTGATAGTGCCATTTTTAGATGTGGAACAGTACCATCGTTCACAGAATTTTTCAAACCATCTCCATTTTCATGCACTGGGCACACCATGCCACACTGGTTATGTTTTTGTAATTGGACACAGTATATATTTTCCTAAGATTGCCCTCCATTTTGCACAGTGTTGTATTCTCAAAAACACAACTTGTCTCGAAAGCCAAGGTTCAAAGGCCTTGCCCTCTGAGCCCTAGGCCAGCCAGCAGTGCACAATGGCATCCCTTTTCGTCATTTATAGTGCAGTGGATGCTAACTAGAATGACCATGTCCAGTTTGTGGTTACAGCCTATATGACCTTGATGATGATGCCCAATACCACCAGCACACTTAGCACGACACCAGTCCACATAAAAATATGCAAACATTGAAACCGGATTCCCCCCCTAGAGAATGTCAACCTTCATTGGGCACGCAAATACCATGGGAGAGTTTGGGTGGTTGCATTAAAAAGTCAGCCTTGTACTGGTCCCCAACCAAGGCCCTTTGGATGAATGCGGACTAGAGGCATCGCTCCCACAATGACCTGGGAAAACCTCCAACTCTGGTTGTCTGAGGAATACCTTTTGATACTGATGTGTATTCTAATACTCATCACATTTTAGTTGCATTCTCGAGGATTACTTTAGTATTCAGGATTTTGCGCATAGCACTTTTGAGAATCTTTTCCTAGTGTAGTGGTTAAAGCCCACTGAGGAAAACCCCTTTGGGTATGCACACAAAACAGTGCTACACAATTTTTGCAATTTGTGTAGCACCTTTGACCAGCTTGTGGTAGCAAATTGCCGATGCAATAATGGATAAAATTATTCCCTGCATCTTTAATTTGGTCTTGAGGAATTCCATCAGTAACGGGACGATGATGTCATACCTATGTTTTTCAGAGCAATTCTTATAGTAATCTTGTAAGCCTTTAAATAGTGAGTGTTTGCTCCATGGTCAGGAAGCCAGCTGGGCCCATTCAAGGACATATTTCATGGTTAGTTACCCATTGCTGGCTTGTTCAGTTTTGGAGATGTTTTTTTTTTGAGAGTGGTTTTTTTTGGAGGGGTTAGAGTTGCATCTTTGACATCATTGCATAGGTCTGCTTTAGGATTCCATTACCAAAACAGTATATTTAAAAAAATGTGAGGGGTTCCAAGTTGTTTAAGGACATTCCACAGGCAACTGAACCCTGACTGTAAGCTACAAGCTATGGGATTTTGACACCAAAATTTGATTAGGTTTCTGAAAAACCTTGGGGCCCAATTGAAATAATTGAATGTTGTGGGCAATTACCTCTTTACTCCAGAATGCCTAATGGCCAAGTTGGTGGAAGTTCTATGATTACTAAACCTTATTGTTTCAGTCAATCACTGCACTATCCAATTGGCTGATAAATGCCTCTTAGTATACCAATAACATACCGTTATTACAAAAAACCCTATTCATCTAAGTAAGTCTCACATTTCTTCCCATTTTCCAATACTTCAGAATCCATGGTCCTCATGAACACAAGTTGCAAAGTTGTGTAAATTGCTTTGAGGCTAGGAACACCTGTGCCCTCAACAGTGCCATCTTTCGTATAACAACAGAGATACATCCCTTCTTTGTTGTAGCTCTGTTTGCTGTGTATAAAATAATACTTTCAACTTTTTAAGAAGGACTGCATGCTCATATCATAAGTAGCGCATGTAGTGTCAAAGTACTTTTAGAAGCACACACACTGGATTATAAATTATTCCAAACTGCAACACTAAAGTTAGGAAAGAAAGGTCACATGGGGATCACTCTGCATATTTTGAGGGAGAAGTCATAGTTCGCAGAAACAAATGTAAACACCATGTACAGTTAGAGAGAGAAAAAAACATTATTGACTATGTAACACACTGACAAGAGTGTGCCTGCCCATAGCTGTCTCTGAGATTTTCTCCATTTACAATTAGTTTGTGTACAACAAAAAGTCAAAACTTTTCTGACAATTATTTTGCAGTAAGGTTCACTGAAATCCCTTTATGTTAGCATAGCTATTGTTAATAGGAACCCGAGCGATAGTGAAAATTCCATCTTGTCTTTGAACTGTAATCTTAAATTATTATGTGCTTCCCTTTTCAGGTCGTCGGTGATGGGTCGCAATCATTATATGACATGTGGTGATGTGTAGGACAGCCCTGGCATGTATTTTCTGTACGACAGAAATTAATGCACGAAGCAAGAGAATCACACACACCAAGCATTGTCAATAAAAGTACACCAGACTTTTCAAGTAAGCTTGTCACACTTCTCGTATGTATATGATGATTGTATATTTTTTCTCACCATTTCGAGTTTAAGGTCATTCAAAACTTGAAATTTGTAATTTAGAATTTTGCTAATAGGCTATATCATTCTAAGGCAAGGACAGAAACACAAAAAAGGGCATGGTAGGTATGTTTGTCGTAAAGCGGGCTTTTCAATATTTGTGAAGATGTTGCACTAGAGCAAAAACTCCTAGCCGAAGGCAGATAATTTAGCAAAATTAAAGCTAAACTTAAAGGCCTGTAGACCATGTAATGTTACACCTGTCTATTTGAATGTAAAAAAACATGTAAAAACCTTTAAAGATAGCTGCTAATTCCCATCAAAGAAATACATCAAATATTGACCATTTTGTAGCACAGCAAACATTACTGCTTTTTGCACTTCTAGAGGCTACTGAATAGAGAAACTATGAGAGCTTTACATTATGCAAATTTGTGATCGTGGAAAGAGAGGTTGACGTCACTAGTGAGAGTGTGGTGTGTATGTTAATCTTTATCTATTTGTTTAACCTTCATTTCCAAGGGACAGAGTGTAATAAAAGTGGGCAGTGCGCTTAGGGGTGTTTTATTTTGAAAAGAAGACTTAGTTTTACTACTTGTGTTGAAAATGTGCGATCTGTGAAAATCTCAAAGAACTAGAAACTTAGGGGTTTAGTTAAGAAATGACGAGTGGGATAGTTTAGATCTGGACAAAAGAAATAATACAGACCCTGGTGCAACCATTTCCACATACACAGGTTTTGTGCATGTAGCAAAGATATGTTAGTTAATGCTGTCGAGAAGTAGTGGTCAAGACAGTTTGAAGAAGTGGTTATGCTTGAAAAATGGCAAAAGAGATAGTCAAAACAAATTCCAATGGACTTCTTTGTTGTTGATGGGAATCTTAATCGTGTATCTATTATGAATGCATACAACAGCTGTTTTGTGGGTTACATATCCACACAGACCTTTTCAGCCTAAAGCTAGGGAAGTGATTGGAATGTCGTGAAAAACTTGATCTGAATCTGATCTCGATTTAAGCTAGCATAGGCCTTTAGATTAAAGCTTTTAAGTGGTGTGTCTCTTGATCATTGACTGTTTTTGGCTTCAAATAATATTGTGAATGCCTAACTTTAACTGTCTTTGTATTGCCAAATGTGTTTTAAATGATTTACATTATATAGATCCAACATCTGGTTGTGTTAAAAGTGTGGTACGTTACATGGAATAGCCCATAGTTTTAAAATGTAAATACCCAATATTATATACATATTTACTTCTGTCCACACACCACACATATATTAGAAAGAAACCTTGCAAGATACACTAAACTCTTGCGCACAAAAAAACAAAAAAAGACAAAGGATAACCATCCTTGTTTAATAAGTATGGTCCTCAGGGTCCGCAATAGCCGTATTGCATCGCAGTTAGTTTTGGGATGCCAAACCATCGAACGCACAGCTAACACAGTTAACGATACAAAAAATATTAAAAAAATAACTGTTAATTGCTACTACACACATAAAAAATGCCGCATAAAGCACCCAGTCTTTTTGCCTATGGCGAAAACAAGAATACCTTCAATGTGGGACGCTCTGAGGTATGTGTTTATGGTTAGTTGGCGATAATGTAATACATGTACTAAGTATCTATTATACATATTTGCTTTGCCTACACGCCCACAATATATGAAGAAGGAACACTGGCAGATATACTCATTGCAACGGACCAAAGTATGTAATCCACCTACCAGGCATTTTTCTCTGTAGCCTAGTAGCTTAAAAATCATCTACAGAATGGACAGTGAGAACACGACTTTACCATGCAATTGTAGCCTGTCATTATATGTATCATGTATATCAAATGCGACTCAGAGTGGCGGTCTTAGTTTACTATTCCACAGCTACAATTTGCTGGTGCAATACTGTTGATTTCAAAGCCCAAGGATATAGTAAATGTAGGGGTGCTGTTTGGATAGGTGATGGAAATAAGTTTTGGAAAAGCTCTGAAAGACTCGTCAGTCTCTGTGAGACTTCACAAGGAAAGACAAAACAGAGAGATTAAAAGAAGCTTTAATAAAGTTTAGGGTTTGGCATGGCTTGGATAAGGTAAAGAGTACATGCAGTCAACCCAATTTGAATTAGTCTATAACCTGGTTATCCTATGTCATGAATGGCTCTTTTAATCATGTGACAAGTGTTTATTACTAAATTACTGAATTCTTGCAAACTATGTTGGTTTACACTTTATATGTCTAATATTTATCAGTGTTGTTAAACAAGTCAATGGACTCACCGTCACAAAATTTTTTCTTTTTTTCCAAAAGGAAATAATTCGAGCAACGGATCAATACCATTTTTCTCAAAGAAACTAATACAAATGACTCGAGTCACTGAAAAATGGACTCACTCATCAACATGGAAAGTAGTCAATGCTCCTCGACTCGACTGCCAAAAATTGAGTAGTGAATCGGTACACAGCTCTGATATATTATGTTTAGGAAAGAACATACATCATAAAAAGGGATACGTCTGCAAGTGAAATAAGACGGATATTTGTAAGATTTAGCTGATGTTTCAGAATAAGGTTGGAATGACTGTTTTTTCTCCCTTTGGAATTGTCATCAGTTCGAGTTTAGGAACGCATAATTTTATCTTATGCACACATAGACCCTGTCAAAACTGTTCTTTCCAAAAAAAACAGCAAGTCTGTACTCAGGTTCACTGTCCCTTCAAGGGAATGTGCTAGATTAAAGTGTTTGAAAGACCAAAAAGCCCTGGATTTGCAAAGGATTGCAAAAGTCAAAATTGCATAGCAACAACTATGCAAGTGTTTCTAAAGACAAATAGATTTTTGCATGTCCTCAGCCGTGTACAATGGAGAGTCTATTGTTAAAGTTTGGGTTAAGGAAGCAAAAACAATAGAGAAAACAATTAGCGTCCTCAAACCAGTATGTAAAGACAATGTGCGTGTATCTGTGTATGTGACAACGCTGTAAATACGATATTCAAGATTGGGTAACTCAAAGGATCTCCCCCTTGGCATGTAAGATACCCCAATTAGTGTTTTTGGGAAGGTACAGAGGCCATTTGGGGTCACCAGACCTGGTATTGTTGGGCGATATATCGAAAATTATCGTTATCACGATAATTTCTTTTTATCGCAATAATTTCTTTTTATCACAATAATGTCTTTTTATCGCAGTACGATAATAAAGAATTCAAAAATGCATGGATCATTTCTTGTACAAAAATGTGAAATTAATTTGCCATGTAATGCGGTTGTTTTCTTCATTGCTGTCTTCCAAAAGACTGTTTTAAAGTGAGAAAAAAAAACTATAACTAGGATAGGGGGGTGAGCGGCTATTTTTTACTTTCTTTACTTTTCATCCCACAATTAGAACCCGTGCACAGGGTTTGCAGAATGGAAAGATGGGGAAATGACTGTGATTAAAACTTGACCTTGAATTATTTACTGTACTGACTATGACAAAAAAATTCAAGGGGAATGGTCTTTATGAACTTATCGTGAATATCGAATTACCGCATAAATTTTTGTTTTGTCACACGATGGTAAAAAAGCAATAATTCCAACCCAACACTAACCAAGAGTCAAATAGCAAATATCTGGATAATTGCTCATAAAACACCATTTCAAGGGATGTGTTTGTAACTTCAAGGAATATCATCAATTAGGCATGTGCCATCGGCTTACATGTAGTAGATGATCCCTTGTCTTTTTTTGTGGTGGCAAAGGTCAGTTTGGGTCACCAAGAGGTAAAAGGTTCAAATCTTATACAACATGATATCTCAAGCTGGGTAACTGTTGATGAATCTCTACTGACAGGAGTGGACCCCTATTAAGTGGAGTCAAAAGGCATTTGAGGTTCATTGGAGGTCAGAAGTTAATGAATATTGGTATTAGTTGTGTTTTTATCTTTGCCAATGGATGCTTTTCGTGCTGTGCCAAAATTGTTAAAGACAGCAAATTTTAGAAGACATCTGTCAGTGTTGAGAGGAGTACAGTAAGACTACATGGCAAGGAACACTAAGCCCTTTAGCTTTTTGGTTTCTTAATTACCATGAAGTCTGGATCTGGAGCAAGTTGGCGTTGGTGGGTATAGGCAAAAAAAACAGTAGCTAGGACCTTACGGGCAGGTAAGGAATTAAGGAATCTGTATAAGCCCTTCTCCACTATACGCATAAACAATAGTATTGACGTAAATGCAGAGGCAACTTGTGTGAATGGTGACATCTGTTCCTTGAGACACATCCCTTAACCCACAACTGACTGTGTTATGACCAACCACAAAATCGGAATGGTTTTTAGTCTCTACTGGCTATGAAGGGACCTGTACCTGGAAAAAGCATTCTGTATGTCGTAATGCGCTTTCGTACCCCTACAACAACTCTGAACCCGCTTGGACACACACAAGTTACACACCAATCGTTTAAGCGAAGTCTCTAAGTCATGTTAAAAAAACCAACACCTACTTATCTGTCAGACCTACTAACGACATCACTTTTTTGCATAGGTAGTCACCTCTCGACATGGGCGCTGCACACGATGGCTAGATCTACTACCAAACTAATACAATTCCATGCGATTATAGGTCCTCCAACAAAAAGATTGGTTGTATTTATGGATGCTTTCTACTGGTTGTAATGCTACATACAGTAGGTACCAAATAAAAATGCCTACCAGTACACCCATTAAAAGATTAACATCTTCAAGTTCGAGATCTACTCGATACTAATAGACAGTCACATGCTCTCT
This sequence comes from Holothuria leucospilota, assembly GCA_029531755.1. NCBI lineage: Eukaryota > Metazoa > Echinodermata > Holothuroidea > Aspidochirotida > Holothuriidae > Holothuria > Holothuria leucospilota. The sequence continues at coordinate 12,297,791 of CM055969.1, read as the reverse complement.
CATAAACAGTAATTTCATTCTTATCCACTCTCCATAAAAACAACACTAACATTCAACTTCTCGGCACTAGAATTATCTTTTCATCTTTTCCTGACTGTCAATACCAACATTGTTTCGAGAACTCTCTTCATGTCTCTGTTCCTTGTTTACTACTCATAGTTTACAAGGTTGTTTCCAATACCTTCCAATTTCACTCTAGGCGCTCCCTCTTAGCATAGCTGCCGAATACGCCCCCCCCACCCTCTTGGAAAACTTTAAGTAAGTTTTCAAGTTCACTCTTTCAACCACAAATATGTCAAAACCACTCTTTTCAATGTTCTGTATTTCCCCCATCACGCTGTTTCTTATGTAACATACTGCTATAATACTCAGTCACAATCACAAACTGTAGGATTTTCCAATTACCATAGATTCAACGGCCAAGTTGCAGCCAGATAGAGTTGGGTGAATGCAGTTTAAGCACTTAATCAGCCATTTTCCCAAAAAAGAGTCCACCCACCTGGCAGGCTTTCCTTTACATTTGGTCATCGGTAACGGATGAAGGTCACAGGTATCATAACATTGTTTTTTCTTTACATCATTTAAGCTAGTAACAAAAGTTTGTTTTTAGGACCAAAAATTTTCTCCGTACGCTTCGCGCCAACACATGGTGGCGCTCCGCTTAGATAGCAAGTATATCGCAACCCCTCCCCCTTTAGTCAAAACCTGCATCTGCCCCAGACAAAGCTATGAAACAATAATGTTCTACAGGAAGAAAACTCGAAACCCTGAAGTAATATTTAAAACTGGTGCGCGCGAAGCGCGCAGAAGATATCAGCCTTGAGACATTTAATTGTAGCCCATTGTTTTTCTTTAGTTTTAAATGCAGTGTTTTTATTGCGTAAAAATTTTCCTTCTTTCCCCAGGTGCCTGTTCTTTCCATAGAGCGGGATATGGGAAACTATAGGGTCCTCCCAGAGAAATCTTTCTTAAATTCGACGGCTTTTGCGTCCATTCTGGACCATTTCTTGAGAAAATCCTGCTTCCCCCAGGTGAAATTTGAAATGCAAATGAAATAGTTTTCATATGATGATTGCAAATTTAAGATAGTAACCGTCAGTCAATTTGCTGGGGATGGTGATAGTTGGTGAGGAAATTGAAACAACGAGAGATTTAGCGAGGGATTTGGAAATGGGAGTAATTTAATCAAGCTGCCCTACAGGAAGTAATAACGAGGCGATTCCACCAAAGTTTTCCTTGGCACAGCAGTACAGCAGTACTAATGAGACATCGATTTAGATAAGGCTCATGGGAAGCACACCATTCTTTTTTTTTCGAAAATTGCGGTTCCCTATACATGGGTATGGTTTGTGACTTTGTTTGCAAGGACCAATGTGCATTTTATGACGTACATTAGTAATTTCAGTGACCCTTTATTTCAGAGCTTCAAGTCATAATAGTGTGGCGGGTCGGAGGAGAGGAATTTCACGGTGCCAGACAAAATTTTCAACTGTTTAGTCAGTTTTCTCTGTGCCCCCCAAGCGCCATAAAAAATTTCCTATCAATTTTATGGTTTTTAATATTAATATTTTCTTTCTTTAAACATTGCAAAATTTGATCATAATAGGCTATTGAAAATTCTCTCATAATTTCTCTGGTGTCGCTTACTTTAGCTCATTTATTTATAATTTTAGTTTTTAGGCTCTGAAAAAAGTGGGGGGGGGGAAGTGCCCCCGCTTACCCTCCGTAATCCCGCCTATGTAAAAAATGAATACATTGATTGAGAATTTTGGTAATGTCCCAGTTATAAAATTCCTCGATAGTCACTATATCGTAATAAGCAGAATTGCCAGTTTGGGGCAACTGAATTCTCGGCCTAGTAGACTAAGATCATGCTTAGAAGTGTGCAGTGGAAGTCTCTAAAGGCTGAAAGGTTGTTCACGTGACCCCTTATGGGAATTTGAATCACACAAAAATCATAAAACTAAACAGAACATTTCGGTAGTTTGCTTTTACAGAACTTTGTTTAGAAACTATATCACCAAAGAATATTTGTAAATTAACAGATCATAGTGCACTTACTATGATCACCAAACTAAAATCATTATGGCGGCGTCGCAGAGAGCACCAAAAATGAATTTTTCCCCATGTCCAAAATAAATCTATACATAAAAAGTGCGTTTGTGCATAACTTTTTTGTCGTAGAAAATTCCATGGGGCACATGAATAATACTATGGCCGTCATGAGGGTGGGGAGTAACGAGAAAACAAAATCAAATTAATTCCAAACTTGCAAAGTGTTTTGACTCCAATCAACTCTTGCTACTCGCATGCAGAGCACGATGTGCTGCACGATGTACTGCATCTTGACTTAGTGAAATTTACTAGTAATACAGTTCTGAAATAGCTCCGTGACGTACACAACAGTCAACTTGGGGATAGTATTGCAGGAATGACACGACTCGGGAATGACGTCACTGGAAACATGAGTAATCCTCTCTTCCATGAAGAAGCATTCACTCATATTCTGAAATGCCAAGTCGCCGGTCTCCATAGATCAACAAAACTAGATCAGAAATGGGAATGACGAGGTTCCGAAAAATATCTTGAGTAGCAAGCACTTAGTATTGAGGCTGTCGATCTGAGGGATCATCGATGATTGAAATACTGTAGGTGGGAAAGAGGGGAGCCTCTTGATGAACTTGATGGTAGATTGGATTCTTTTGATTTTTTTACCTGTCTGAGTCAGTGTCTCAGGGCGGTTGAGGCACGAGCCTCCAATTACTCAGCTGTCAGCGAATACTGGTACCGCCGATGCAGCCTTCTGGAACAATGTAGGCAAACTGAAGGAAAGGCATTAATTAAACGATACGTCAAGTGAAAAGGAGACCATTCTAGACGTCCGACTCCTCTTGGTGACGACTTGAATAGTTGCATCCCTACAAATCATTGAATTAAGCTGATTTTCGAGAAAACATGAGCATAGACTCTCCCCGGCAATGCTCTCATTTTCAATATTTATCCCTCATGGAGAATGAGGTCGTATGAGATGAGCTTTCAAGTGTGAGCAGCTACGGATATGCATTAATTAACAATAAGTAACTTATTGTAATATATGATCTTTCCGGTATTCTTACTTGAGTGGCAGTACCGAAAAACTATCCAGTGACTGTTAGGCAGTCTCAGCCTACATAGTGGCAGAAGTTTGCCCAAAACAGAACATAATAATCCCTCGCTCTACAATTTTCGCCAATCTTGTTACACGGTTATCTGTGAGAGAAACATCGAACAGAGGCATGCATTGTACATTGTACGTAGGTACGAAGGTGTACAGAACTCTGTAAGATAGGCTAAGCCCAAATGCATTATGAAATGACATTGACTCGTATACCGCGGATATACTTTCATTGTACAACCCAGCGTATAGCCTAACGTCTTAGCGCGGTGCTATATTGGAAGTGATACTGGGGTTTGGTGTATCGCGCGAGTTACCGGCGGTCGAAATTGATATTTTCGTTGAAGGAAGGCCAAAAATCGGTAAATGTGTTACACATATCTTGTTTTACAGCATGATATTTTTCAGTGTTTTTACTAAGTTGTCGGTGTATTGAGAGGTACGATGCGGAACAATGTTTAATGCGAATGTTTATAGGAGCGTATCCTACCATAGGTGTCGTGCAGCGTGATTATGACTAATGTTATGCTCTCTGTAGGCCTACTGATTGAGAGACCGCGAGAGAGCGATCGTCAGTGGAAGACTGAAAGGCCGGTAATATATACATAGGCTTGGTTAGATCGTTAGTGTAGTTCCCTAACCAAGGCCCACGAAATACTGTGTAACGTTAGTAACGTTAATAGTGTTCTGTCATTATAGTGGAAAGGGGTCGTTCTCAAAATGTTGTTACGCTTAGGCCTAACTATCGTTAGTAGCCTAACTTGTTTGTTTAATAAGTGTTGAAAAACACCCCTAACGTTAAGCCTAGGCCTACATGTAAGGCAACTTGTATTATAGGCCTACTGTAACTTTAGTTGAGACCACTAATATAATATGTAGGCCTACAAACCAGCAAGATCTGGGACAAGAACCATTCTCATGATGCATAAGTTAAGCGCAGGTCACACTAGAGCAATTTCGGATAGGATATTGTCTGATTTTTGTGAGTTTTAGCCTAAATCATCACCATCCCTGCATAGTTGGAAAGAGCCAAAACTTTGCCAACCTGTGTAAATATATGATTTACATCAGAGGACTATGAACATTAGCCTACATGTAAACTAATTATTTCGTGACGTCATATCGGCAGACAGCGTTTATCAGAACACACGTGCAAAAATCAGATTGATTTTCAAACAGATACACCTCACTTGGGCAGTATAAGTTACAGTATATAATTTTAGCAGAACAGTTTGTCTTGAGACAAAGTAGGATCAGTTAGCCTTATATAGCGTGACCATCCTCAGAATAAAGTCTGAATAAAAAACTATTGGTCCGATTTAGAAAATTTCGGATCGGATTTCGGATTGAAAATCATTGTAGTGTGACCCGCCCTTTTGGCATATTAAACATTTGCATGCAGCAGTGTTTGCACTAAGGCGCAGGATTGCGGTAATCCCGCTTTTGTCTTGCGAATCCCGCACATAAATCAAATGCGGGAAAATCCTGCACACCTTCTCCGCTCCCGCACATAAATAAATCATAAGCGGGCAGCTGATGTTCTGAATCCAGCCAAAATTCCAGCGCACTTCTCCGCAGCTGTGATTGTACAGAGAAATTGCAATTATAATACGCACAATAAATTGCAATATAGAATCGTTCCCAAGCAAGCGGATCGCAACTCCCAAGCTGAACACTGATTATGATAGCAACAAATATCGTCGTAATCTAGCCATTCACAGTGCAGCTGTTATATGCTGGCTGCTGGTTGTATTTCAGTAACAGTCCCAGGCTTGCAAACACAACGTTGTATCGTGTACAGTACTTTTGGTTACACACCTGTAGACTGTAGTGCACTGTGGAGTCTGACGTGTTGTATTGAATATGTACAGTATTTACTGTACTTACTTCATTTTACGTCGTACATTGCTCTCGTTAATTTCTGATCGTATGTGTATCTCCAATGAAGTTCACTCATATTTTCACCTTCAAGTTCACGGATTTGTACTCACTCATTCTTCAGAAGGAAAACACATAGTGACGAATTGGAGCTGTATCGGAGGCGGCTTTGAACTTGGAGAGAAGCACTAACGTTAGTGACACGCAATAACTGCCGTTAACAGCAAGTGGTACCTCTAGCGTGGGGAGTTTTGCGATGATGACGGAAATCCCACTCAAGCAAAATTTATGGGAGGGATGAGGTCCCGTCTTGATTTTGAAAATCCCGCACAAAAAAAAATTAAGAGAGGGAATTCCCTCCCAGTTTCAATTCCTTAGTGCGAACACTGGCATGCAGACATTTGTGAACTCATAAAAAAGCATGCTTTGAAGTTGTGTAGGATTGGAATGTTTAGCACTTATGCAATAAATCTGTTATAGTGACAAAAGAGTTGTATACCCTAACTCTTACAAACCTTTTTTTGCTATTTCAAATATAATGTTGTGCACTAAAAGTGATGGCGTACTTTACTATTAAACTGCATACAGTATATTTACTGACGGGGTTGTTGAAACTTGAACTTACAGACCTTCTATCGGGGTTAACTTGTTCACATGGTTGGTCAAAAAAAAACCTGGAAACTGAGAAGAGATTTTCGTTTTAGGCTATACGCTGATATTTTTGTACTTTGGAAGAACTTTGGTAGTTTTAAACTAGAAAACATGGGGAATTTGACTTGCTTTCCTGGTAATAAGTTTAAACATTTCTCTAGCTCTGCTTACTCATGTAAGATTAACTTGAAATGAACTTATATTCTTAATCTTTGCAGTGTGGACACAAAAAATTAGCAGATGAACGTTCCTCTGTCATTTCTCCAACACAAAATTCCAGATGGGTCCAATGTCCACAACTGCGCCCATCACATTGACCCCAGTCTGCAAATTTGATTGTGTTCCTAAGGTTTTCGCAAAGTCCTGCAGGGGTAAATTTTTAGCACATGTATGCAACAGACATCCTGGTCTTCTTCAGAGGACAGTGACACTGGCGGTGAACTGGGGAACTCGGTTGGCTCAGGATTATTTGTTGGGGTTGAGGTGATCTGAGAAACTGGTTCCTGGTTCCTCTCTAGCAGGGATGTAGCTAGCCAGATTTGAGTGCTGGGTAATTGTCCTATCTGGGGAAAGCACCTCACCCCACCCCGTGGCATCTATCAAATTTTTCAGCCATTTATTTTTCATTTTTCCCTCATTTTACTTTAGGGATTAAATTTAGTGCTAGTTGTAGGTCTCGGTAGGCAGATTTATGGTGGGCGGGGAGACGTGTGTTTGCCTGGAGTGCCGGGCCGGAATATTGAGTGCTGGGTGTCACCGCCCAGCACCGCCCACTGTAGCTACATCCCTGCTCTCTAGACTCCTTTACTTTCCTTATTTTCAGAATGATTTTTTGTTCTCTGATTTCCACCTCTACGGGTCTGTAACTGTATTTTCTTTTAGCTTTCGTTGGCTTTGTCGTGGGATACAGAGTTTTGTAGTTAAAGAAAACTATGCTAGTCAGTGGAGCGTGAAGGTTCTGTGAGGGGAATTCCATAGTTCCTTTGCTGATTAAGGTTCAGTGCTGGTGTGAAATTGACTGGGTTGATGCTCCATCAATTGATTAAGGGGATAAATTACCATTTTGCGGAATGCCGAATTAAGATTTGTAGCAGAAAATGATTTAACATAAGCCTTAGACGCCAACCTGCAAACAGGACATCTAGCTATTACTTCTCCAGGGTTTAGCCTCATATGATGCTGGCATTCTGAATGATACTGTAGTCTCTTTAGGGGTCCAAAGACAGAGACATCAAGGGGTTGTAAGTCATGACTGGTATGGGGTGAGAGAACAAAGAGAACTATATTCTTTGAAAGAGAATTTTGGATTAGAAGAATAGAAATGTGAGACAAATGGCCATCGTAAAGGAACAAAACATGTTGGTTGGGTCCTCTGGCAGGGAGATACTTTGAAAGATGATTTTCAATGTAATCTACAGGGCTACAGTAGGAATACAGAACTTCCCCATTGCTCCAGCCTGTTTTGGTCATTCTGAAACTACTTCCTGGCAGGACACTCTCTTTAAAAGTTCAGCATTTAGCCTTTTCCCTTTCAACACAAAATATGGTGGGATGGCTTTCCCAATTGCATTTCCTGCCACTAAAACTGTAGTTATTAGGGGTCAACCGATAATCGGATCGGATATCGGATCGGGCCGATGTTAGGACTATCGGTAAAACATCGGATCTGCGAAATATACCAAATTGCACTTGCCGATGTTTGCCGATGTTCCGTGTGTCGAAAATTTCATTTACGTACATCGGGGATGTATAGTGATAGTGATTTCTTACAACAAAGAAATGAACAGATAAATAGGATTAATCATTTTATTACGACCGACAATAGCCCTTGTGATGAACTAGGGTTGTCAATTTCAGTTTAATCTCCTAAATTCTGTATCAACAGCGTAAACTGGCTCTATTGACAGGCACTGTGATATTCGAAATATGCACAAGCTTTTAAAATTTGTACGTAGAGTCTAGCGATCATGTCCACCCACTTTTAGTTTCAATTCACCGAAATTTATCGATGAACGAAATGAAGTGTGGAATTCGCAGTCATTTATTGTATGTTTGATATAGGGCCGAAATGTACGCAAACACGGATACCTTAGACATGTACGTGTTCTGTGCAGAGAAGTTCAAGTGAAATGCACTATGAAAGCACAGTGAAGCCAGTGCATGTGTAGGTCCGTAATTGTATGCAAACACCCATACATTAGGCTACGCACCTGTTCTGTAATGACGTTGACGAACATAGCAAGAACATGAGGCGTGGTCCGCGAAATAACGGTGTTTTTCGATCGCTGCTTGTACGACTAAATTTCCAGTTGTTACATAAAAGTTTGCAGTAGTTACGGCGGATGCTTTTTTGTAAGACATGCATGTTCATTTGTGTGAAATTAAGAGTGACATGTGCTTTTATGGCTTTCATAATAAACGATGTCTGCAACATCACCCCGATGCTCAAAACTCCTAGCTGCATAACTTTGCATACAGCAAGCTCTCTGGCTAGCATGGAACAAATATTTACGTATGGCCATATAGTACATGCATGCATGCATTACGTACTGCTATATGAAATACTCAAAACAAATTTACACGTGTAAGCCTACACAATCTGTTTATGGGTAGGTAAAGCATGGTAGGATGGCGCGAAATGGCCAAGTAGATGCACTGAAATCGCGGGCTTATTTCTGTTTTAACGTTCATTAGTGTGAGCGACTTGGGCTACGAACAGAGAACGAAAGGTATTGCATTTTGTTAGGGGAATTAGTAGGCTTACTGTGAGTAGGTGGAAGTCAGTACAATCATGGAATTATGTGCTATGAATGAAGAGTCACCGATAATCCGCCGATTGCTTATTTTCGAAGCTGTATTTGGTCATAGAACTGTCATATAAACATCGTTTTGTGAATGAAAGGTATAAGCAAAACATGGAGGGGAATTTTTAAAAGAAATTCGTTTAAGCCGATGTGCATGCATAGGCATGGCTCTCACGAGGAATAAGGAATGTTTGATCGCGCTGTGAAACGATGTAAAAGCATTGATAGCGAAAATATCGGATCGGATCGGATATCGGCCGATGTTGTGATAAAAACATCGGACATCGGATCGGCAGCAAAAAACCACATCGGTTGAGCCCTAGTAGTTATAGCTGAACAGTCAGAGGTTATTGAATTGACTTTCATGCTGTTCAACTTGAAAACCAGTTTCATCGATATTGTAAATAAGGTGTGGTTTGTCCTTTAAATTGTATTTGTCAAGGACCTTTTCCAGCTCTTCAAAGTAACTGTTAGCAACCTCTTCACTTCTTGCCTTTGCCCATCTCAAATTCAACTTTTGAGGTTTCACAACTTTTAGTTCTGGCCACAGTTTCATTAATCCACAGAACCACGGAGTTGATAAGCCGCCTTCGTTCGGTTTGTTTATACCCAGAAAGACAGCTGTGCTGCTGTATGTAGTAGCAAGGTTTAAAACATCCCCTCTTGTCATGAGGAAACCTAGCTTGGCTAACTTGGTTATGTGGTCTTTCAATAGCTTCACATAATGTACAGTAGCTGCCTTTCTCTTTGGCCAGTTTTTAGTTGTGACTACTGTAGCTTGTAAGCCCTCTTCATACCCTCTAGATTGTGGAAGAGACGGTGTAAACAGATTAGGTCACCAGTAATGAGTAGGCCTTTCACAGTTGTTTTGGATTTGTGTACCATGACCATTGAGGTTTTGAGCTAGGAGAGCTTGTATAATAAGGTGGTTCCTGAAACACCTTCTGTTTTCTTTATTTTTGCATGATAAGTACTTCAGTTCCTTTCCTATCACATACACATTACAAATAGAACACGTCACATCAGCAACATGGTCTAAACTGTCCCCCAAAAGAGTTTTCTAGGGTGTTAAATTTGTAGGGTAATATCTTCTGTGGGATTCCCCTTAAATCAGTGGACATCAGCTCTCAAATTCTGCTAGTTGACTTTTGAAGTCTTCCTGACTTATGAGCAGGGGCGTAGATTTCTTTTCAACTTTGGGGGGGATGGGGTGAACCATCGCAACTGTGGAACATGTGCACGCGAAGCGTGCACGGCGAGCGCGAAGCGCGAGCCCACGACGGGTGGGGCCCAGGGGCCCGCCTTAGGGCCCCTGGTGGGGTCCAGGGGCAAAGCCCTGGTGGGGGTCCAGGGGGCAAAGCTCCCGGAAGCTCTTTGGTTTTAATGTCTCAAAAGTGCCAGGAAGACTGTTTTAAGGGGTTAATTTCAGTGGTAATGTTCTTTGGTAGGCTATTGGTATATTCATACATTTAGGAACTGCTATTTTGAGCACTCGTCGATAAGCTGCACCGGATTGGAATTGTACAAGAGCAACAATGTCCTGCTAAGCTCAAAAAGGCAGGGATCAACATATAGGGTCATCCCAGACAACTGTATTTTGAATTCGGAGATCATTACAAGACCTGCAAGTTGGCTTGAGATCAGTGGCGTCGCCAGGTTTTTTGTGATTGGAAGCACCATAGATGATGTCGTAATAATAGCTCAGTTCCCCCAAGTCTGCGTAAATTGCACCTTTGTTTTTTATGCGTTCCTGCATTTGCATGCAGCAGTTTTGATCTTTCGTTTGTCACTACAAAAAGGTGTCGTCCTGGGGAAGAGGTTCCCCCTCCCCTTTAAGATTTTTTTTATTAATTTAAGGACTTTTAGATGCAAAATAGTGCTATCTTTGGGATGTTTTGGAACTGATCATATATGGCCGGAAAATGTCCATAATTTAGTGAATGCTAATTTTTGGTTAGGTAAAAGAGAATATGTTGTCTATTAAGAGACAGATACGTTGTCAACAAATCTCCTGAAGCCCCCTCCCTTATGTCTATTTTACTGCCTTCTATTTCGGGAAAGTTTTTACACAAAAATGTGTGCGTGGAGTCCACAAAAACATTCTTGAGTTATAACGAAATATGTCCTTTCCTTCATTGTGCATTATGAAAGGGCACATACTGTAAGGCTAGCAGATACCTGAATAGGACCTCCTGGAAGCTCTGCATTAATCATAATAATTGGGGCGGGGGAAGGGGGGGGGCAATGACATAATGCGTATACTACCTGACATCCAAATGATAATAGAGTACGTCGCCGAACACTTTACAACTGTCGTATTTTTACTACTTTTGAACTAAAATCCGGGCGAACAGCTGCCAGCAATTGAAAATGAGAGGGAGGGAGAGTTTAGGTGCAGGGAGGTGATATTAGACCTCCCTGATAGGTGTACAGTAGCAAAAGGGGTGAAGGACTAATAAGAGCGTTACAGAGTGCTGTTTTTGTCATAAGTGTATTAACAATCACCATCTATACCGATAATGGCTCAGCGCGAACTGGCGAAGCTCTGGTAAAAATTTTTGGGAAAATGTTTAACGGCAGATACGTAATTTCAACCTTCTACATCATGCTACATATTAGATTGACAGATCCCATATTGATGCGAGGTCCCCACAGATGTTTGGGGATGCATCTCTGTTCTTCGGAAAGTGCCGTGGTCAGAACAGTTTCGTGTATTATTACCTTAATAATGGTCATAACATGGAGTGTAAACAGTGACGAATAATATTCCCATTACAAAACCTGCATTCAGACTCTACATTGAGACACTTTCAATTGCCCAACAACCTACATGCCACTCCCATAAGCCAGTCTTTAACCTGTTAATTCGTAAACTTTCAACTTTTTGCTGCTGTGCTTTTCCGAATGTTGCTATCGGAAGATATTGATAATATAAGTGACACTGACGTAAGGTTGGAAGCGCGCGGAGCGCGCGAAAATTTTGATAGATTGCCAACGATTTGCTAAAATTCTGATAGTTTGAGAAACATTTGTGATAGAAAGTGAAGCGAGATTGCAAAAATTCTTACGAAAATGAAGAATAAAATATACTTTCCACCATAAACGTATCTGTAGACTGAAATATTGGGGGGGATGATTGCATGGGCCATCCCCCCTAGTCAAATGTTGGGGGGGATATATCCCCCCATCCCCCCCGGGATCTACGCCCATGCTTATGAGTTAAAACCCTTTTGATTTGGCAACCTAACCTTGGCTCAAAGCTGCAGTACAGGGGAAAGTTGTATACAGACCCCTTGTTACTGCACACTGCGGCTCCTGTATACCTCATTTGCAGAGACGTGTGCTACAATGTCCTTATGTTTTAAGTCACTTCAAGCCTATAATTTCATTCTTCCACAAGTTCAGTTGAGACTTGTAAACACTGATTTAATTCTTCAATCCCTTCTGAGATACAAAAATAATATTAAAGTACTTTTTTGTCAAAATTCAAGGCACATTACATTTCTGTGGGCTCTTCTGTCATATTCATACCACTGATTGCAAGCTGTGGTAGTGTGGTAACAGGCCTGCTTACAGTGCTTTGATGCCATTGGAATCAATGACAGTGGCTTTTCCATTTAAGTTGAGTTAATTTTTATAAATTCAAGAAGTTGTTGCTCTTTTTTGAAAAGTTCTCAGTACCTGCAGCCACCCCAGGGGGGGCCACAAAATCCTACACAAAGCTATCAACCTGAAGCAAAATTCCATAAAAGTCAGCTTCTCATTGCAAACTTAAATCATATCATCACATCAGTTTTGAGCTACAGTAGTTATATAGAAGAATGTGTTTGTTTCTTTGTCTATGCTCCTTAAAAGAGCATACCCATGTAGCGTCATGTTGTGTCCAAGTTTTACAGACAGCTTAATTAAGAGAGGAGTTTTCAGGCTTTACAGTACTGTCAGAAATCACCTGACCTTTGCATGACTGCAGCCTAACTTGGGTACAGGCTACCTAGTTTTTTATTAAAAAATGGCCAGTGAACAAGTATTTGAACATTTTATAATAGATCTGATCAGAGCAAAGTACTGTATACAGTGTACAGTAGAATAATGAGGTAATGACAAATAAATGGCATGTAAAACAGTTAAGAACACAGTTAAAAACACGATTAAAATACAGTTAAAAACACAGAACACATCCTAGGTTCTAAAGATAATCATATATGTACAGTACATGTTTAGTATGATCGCAATTGCAGCAACACATCCGTCCACACAATACATATATATATAACTGGTGCGTTAATTCGTGGATAAGGTCCCTGTAAACTCTTTAAGGAGAGAGACGTTAGGCACAGAAGGTCATCAGATGTTTCAGTGTAACTAATTCATGTTGAATATATTCCTGTACACCCTAGTACAGCAAAATCATGAAAATTGGGTTTTGGGCTAGGGATGTGACCGTGTAGCAATTAATCGCTAAATGATCGTGGAATAAACGTTTAGTAAACCTACTGTACTAAGCGATTAATCGCAGAACCTGTTTTTCGTCCGTTTTCTAGCCATCTGAATACTCTGTAAAGGCAGAGTACAGTACATAATACTGGCCCATATGTACAGGTGTTGAAATTCCCGCTGTTCCGAGAACAGTACTTTTAGCACCGGAACAGTAACTTTTCAAAAGCCACTGTTCCGTGGAACTGTTTTTCCACTAGAAGCAAAGTGCATATAAATATACTCACATGCTAATCTCTGATAAAGTAATGACGCCGTGAATATAAAAAATCCCTGTAAATTTTGGCTTAAAATCTCGTTCCACCGTCATCTATTAAAGTCGGTTACACTTGCATGTGTTATTCCCTATGCTGCATGGTACAGTGTGTAAACGCACATACTGAAGTTTTACTACCAAACGCAGAAAAACTTTTAGTACAGTATGTCATTATTGCCCTGCAAGCAAAGGTCATCTTACATCACCCCTTGTTTTGCATGCTATGTTCCAAATGACCTCTTACTATTCACTGATATTCCATCCACTTTATTGTGTTTTTAGGGGGTTTTGTATTAATATTCCCTCCAAGCTAGCAACTAAGCACCGAAACTTGAAACGACTAAAAGCAATTCTGACTACTGACATCTCGCAACCAAAGTCAATGGGTCTTAGGTGTTTGTTTTTCCTCGAAAGATCTTCCCATTTACTTATTGTATGGAATAATACTTGAATCAAGGTTGTGGAGAAGGATATGACTAGAACGATTTCACGTAAATTTGCTGCGAGAAGAGAACATTAGTATGTGCACTCATGTTGGAGAACCCACTCATTGCTTTGCTATAGCAATAAACTGCAATGCAAAGGATGAATCAAGCAAAAATATTCCTTTACTGTGGAACTTTTTTGCTGTCACTCAAATCCCACTTGCCTTGCTTGCTGTGCCTTCTACATCAGTTTTGGGTGTAATTTCATCCTACAGTAGGTCTTGGGACACTGCAATTCTAGGTCTCGGGACAATGCAAGATTATTGGCAATAAATTTATGCTTAAAAAATAAGAACCAAAGGACAGTCGGGATATCCCACTAGCTAATCCCCGCTGCAGAAGAAAATTCACCCTCCCCACGTTACGGTCAAGTCATGCAGTCATACAACTAAATACAGTAGACAGCCATTTGCACCTTTGCAGTTTGCACATGTGCACGAACTGTATGTATGCCGAGGTACTGTGCTCCGGAACAGTAAAATCTGATCTGGAACAGTAATTTTGGAAAAAGCGCTGTTCCGTGGAACAGCAGCAAAAAAATTAAATTTCGACCCCTGATATGTAGTATCTAGTATGTCATCATGTTGTGATTACTGTTTCGACTACGAACAAGCCTTTACAGGAATCGTGTTTGGGGTTTACGGGCATTACCAATTCATTTTGAGTAGGCCTATTTGTCATGTCAATCAACACACACTGAGTCTTTCTGTTGTGATAAGGTAATTGCGATTAATTTAAACGGTTGCAAATTTTTGCTGTTAAATGTTTAATTATTTTGCTACACGTTCATAGCCCTATTTTGGGCCCAAAAGGTTACTCAAGCGTGAAATTGACTTTTTTTATGTGGCCACATGGCCCTACCTTTGCAGGCTGACCCAGAAAAATTCCGTTTTGAAATACTGTATGCTCTATACACGTAGATAGTGTACCGCTAATTATTTTTCCATTGACTTACACACTAATTTTGGTCCATTTCATGGCCTCTGGACTCTTGTAAAAGTTCTCAGTGGGCACAAGGTACCCCTCATATGAAAGCTCATGAGTAGGCCTTTCGCAGTAATTCCAAATTTGTGTACTATAATCATTGAGATTTTGAGCTAGGAGAGCTTGTATAGACCTAATAGGGTGGTGGTTCCTACAATTTTACTTCATTCAAAATGCCATTTTGCATTGCAGATGGATATATTGCACCTTCAATTTTTTGTGTTTGCAGGATGAGTACTTCAATTCCTTTCCTACCACTTACACATCACAAATAGAACATCACTTCAGCAACATGGTTTTAACTGCCCCCCAAAAGATTTTTCTAGGGTGTTAATTCGTAGGGTAATATCCTCCACGGCCATTCCCTTGAATCAGTGGTCGGCTACCAGAAAATATTTTAATTGGAGAGTGTGAGAGGTCTCGGACATTATGGCTGGGACTGGGAGGTGTCCAGACTGTAAAGACTAATGCTTGGCCTGTGCTGGGAATGCAGTGAAAGCCTGCATGGGGAGTGCGTTTCCTGCACAAACAGAAATGGCCAATTTTCTGTCAGCGATTTCTTTGGCAGTCTTTAAATCCATGCCAAAAAATCAACTTTTACAAGGCATTTCTCCTGCAAGTAGAAACTATTATTTAAACCTAGTCCTATGCTGTATGCCTACAGTACAACATCAAGGCTGGAAGCACCATCTGAACTGGACAGTCCAATGCAGAGACTTTGCACGCCGTGTATGATATCATGCGGTCGGATCATCTAGCAACCAAATTCATGTTAACATACCGCAACTGATCTATGGTAATTAGGACTGCATGCATGCAGGTACACATTTTCTGACAGCGCATAGGCTTCAGTTAAAGTAAACGTGTAGGGCCCAGACTGTAAAGGTTTTTACTTGCACAGTGAATGGAAAATTGATTGTTCAAAAAGCACTGATCACTGAGGGGAACGCAAAGTCACAGACAGTAAATAACTGTGTATCATACTTGATGCACCAAGACTTCCAACTTTAATTCGAACTACAGGATTTACAGTCACGGCATTTGTTTCTTACTGTCCTCTTGATCATGCAGTCATTCTTCCGATGGGGAATTTGGAATTTGCAGTAACCTACCTGTAGCCCACATTTGTGTAATAATAAGACAAATAGTAGTTATTATGCCTGTGTTGTACAGTAGTACAATATATTATTGCAAAAGTGCACTCAAAAGATTATTCAAGAGTACCACCTCTAGCCATTCGTTATTGAGAATCCTGCATTCTGATTGGTTAAACACTAACCTGTTATTCCATAACATACGGTCAGTAAACGTATACACTTGATAAAAATGAAGTTTTTCACACATTTTCATTCAGTGGTAGAATAGGAATAAACCACATCTGTCGGACTATTATTGGCTCATAAACCGTCTCGACTCGACATTTGCAAAATAACGGACTCGGCTTTGCCTCATCCGATACAGTATTTTGCCAAATTTGGAGTCTCAACGGTTTATTCACGAATGATAATCCCCCAAATGCGCTTTATTCCTTTAATATACAGTAAAGACTAATCCACTGCAATGCAGTTGTTGCTTACAATCAGATCATAACATTCCTACTTGCTATAGTATTGTTCCAGTAGTACCTTACTGTATGTACAGTATTGATTGAATAAAGAAACTGTACAGTACCCCTTAGTGGTCACCACAAGCTCATTAAGTGGGGCTATTCTATGTACAGTACACAGACCATGCTACTATACATTAATACTATTGAAATAGTGAGGCATTGACTATTTACAGTATGCCCCTAGGTCTAGGCCTGTTTATATGATGGTCAAATTGATTAAATTACAGCAAACTTACAACCTTCAATCTTAACGTACCACTGTAACTTTCCTTTTACAAATTTTAAGTATTGTTGGTGTTTAATGAATGCCAGTTCAAGTAAAGGATCAAAACTTGGAAGTTAAATCATCAACTTTTTCGCACAAGCAAACTTACTGCCCTTTGTAGCAAGAATATCTTTTTCGACATCAAGGTACAGGACTGTACTGTATATATGTGCATGAGCCACACTGGAAGTTCAGTGGAACAGTAAGAGAAGCAACCAAATCATTTTGTTTGTGTGCAGAGTAGCTACTGTACAGTACTGTAAGTGCAAGTTGATGCATTCCTTTTCATGTTACATTCACTACACTGCAGTGCATGATACTACTGAACATGGACATCCCTTGATTTTGGCAAATGTTTTGAGTTGTTAGACTTGAGGTAACAACATTTTGTATGAATTGGTTTTCCATATGAATATTGTTTCATTTTTCATTCATTACAGATGCAACAGTTCAGGTGCTAAGATTTGATTCAACAAGGTGTCCATCCTCAAAGTGGAGCTTTAAAAGTTTGATGTGACATACTGTAATTGTCACTGAAGTCAACAACCATTCAGAGGATAATATCGTAGTCTTTAGAGTAGGATGCAATAATGGCAGATCTCGATGAAGAGGCGCTTGCCCCTTCCTTTGTACTAGAAAATTTGAACTTAGGAAAGTTGCAAGGGTCGAAGTTCATTTCCCTGATATTGCAGCCAGTTGGAAAGTTTTACTGTTGCTCACACAGTTTAGTTCAACATGAGCAGTAGTTTGAGTAGAAATTCAAATGTTAGGAAAAGTTTTAGATTAGAAATAACCCTGGAGAAGAGTTATGTGGAAACTTCAAGGTCACCTGATTCCTTAGAAGACGCCTTGAAGCTAGACAGCCCATCTTCACCTAAAAGGGAATTTAAGAGTACCAGAAATTGGAATAGTGATCCAAAGTTGTTGAGCAAGGAACACACTTCTTCTGTCACTACAAAGTCATCATCATCTGGGAACCTTACCAGATCTAAAGCCCAGAGTAAAGCTAAGAAAGACAAGAATCAGTCAAAGAATACTATGAACTACGCTGGTAATGCAAGTGGCACGGATACTCAAAAGTCTAAGCCAGGACCTGTATCCCGTTTGAAAACTGTGATTCGTTCTACAAAAGAAACCATAGTGGAAAGGCTTCCTGGTTCTTCCAGAGAATCTTCAAAGCGTGTTTCAAGATCAAGACCAAAAAGTGTGGATGCATCTCAGCGCTTTGGTGTTCATAGCAATGGAAAACTAAACCAGAGAGAACCCAGTTTATCTCCTCCTCTTCAACGCAAGTCTAAGGCAAAGGTTGATCGTAGCCGTTCATTCAACGTAAAAAGCCGTGTCAACATTGATGGCTTTGTTGCTAAAAGATGTGAAGTCTGGGAGCGAAAGTCCAGAGATTCTAGCCCAAATCGTTCCTCATTTTTACCGGTAGATTTACCTTCTACTGAAGTAGACAAAAAATCTCTCATTAAACAGAGAACTGCTATGCTATTAGAGTCTAAAACTCCTGAAAACACATTACCTAGTAAAAAGCAGCTTCTTCTGGACTTGAACGGGCGGACTCCCTCAAAGGGCAGTTCCAAGACAGTGCCACAAAAGCCACAGTTGAAACCAAAGAGAGTCAATCTTTTTAAACGTGGAGAACCAGTAAAGCCTAACGCAGACGTGCACCCCAGTGTTTCTGATAATGAACCTCTAGTTTCAAACTCATCTTCCGTAGTTAGTGTAGAATTAGCGACCAAAAATCAGTCAGCAATGGGGAAGACATGTAGTGTACATCAAGAGGGTAGTGTAATAGAAGAAGACTATGGTATTGATGCATTAAAAGCAGGGTATGACCCACACTCTTTGTTAAATAGTGTGGCTACATCTCCGATCCATCAAAGGAAGGAGAAAGTCGCAGATAGAAGGTTAGGAAAGGATGAAAAAGAGAATCAATCAGATGTCTTGCCAAAAAATCAAAGGACCACAAAATATTCCCCTGGTATTAGTGACTCAGTGCAATCAAATGGCCCTCTGCTATCATCTAGAGTCTTAACAGAAAGGTTGGATGAAAATCTACTCAACTATAACCTGACTGAAAACCCAACGGAAAAAATTGTAGTAAAACAGCAGACTGTAGCAACTTTGAATGGTGTAAAACTTCTGGAGGATGCAGTTGAGAACAAGGGTGATAGTGTAGATAAAAAATCTATTCTCATGACAAACAATATTAAGATGACAGAAGATGATGTCTTTGAAAGCCCTGAAGACAATAAACAACACACACTTGCAACAGTAAACGGTGTGGTACTTGCAGAAAAAGAACCCGAAAAAAATGGATACTACTTTCTTGATGTGACAAGTAGAACCCAAGAAGAATTGGAGAATTTATCAAAGAGGGCTGAACAAGATCTTGAGTCAGATATTCCTGAAGAAGGTAAGAAAAAACTTGTTTGTGTTTCTGAACAAGTATTTATGTACCTTGTTTAGTAGGAGGAACATAACAGTGCAAAGGAATTACTGTACGATTCCCTGTATGCAGTATTAAAAGGAAAACTAACCCAGGGATGAAGCATTCTGTAAAGAAAAGCTCGGAAACCTCAGTGGATATTTAAAAACTGGTCAGAATTCTCTTAAGGTGTAAAGATGTAGACTGAACCTCACTGGTTCACCTTGCATGTTCTTATCTTATTCAGTTGTGAAGATACTATACATAAGTACTGCAACTTGGTGGAATGAATGTTTAATCTGAAATCTCAATTGTGGTACAATTTTTTGTCACATTGTACATGTCCTGTACCATACTCAAAGTACAGTACTTACTGTACAGTAGTTATGGTTTTAAGTTAGGTAACAATATTGAGGGAAGTTGAGGAACAAACTCTATTTGTCTCCCTCCCCCTGCCCCCCCCCCCCCACAGACATGTTTGTGGAATGTGGGCATGTACAGTATTGTCAGTTACAGTATCACAAAATAGAACTTGAATTGACTGTACAGTAACAAGCTGTGCAGTGGCTGCACTCAGCAAGAAAGGACGAAAGCAATGTGTTTTATAAAAGGACAAACATAGTACAATCTACGTACGGTACTACAGTACTCTATTTGATCATGAAGGGAATAATGTAAAGTAAACAAGTACAGAAATTTATCTTGGTATTGTAACATAATGTATTAATATTTAACCAGTGAGTATGCGTTTTGATTACAATGTCGAGGGCAGCATTGTACAGTATCTACAGGCATAGCATTTAAGGTGGCGTGTGGGTATGTGTGTACTGCACAAATTTGAATACACCTGTTGGAAGCCAGGTGTGTACAGTATTATGATACTATACAGATGGTATTGTACTGTACATGCCACGTACTGTACGTGCCACGTACAGTACATTTCCGTATTGGGCTAGTAGCCATAGCCTGAAGCTTTCATTTTAAAACCATTGCATAAAACATATCACTTATTCTTGGTGTTGAATAATTATTTCTCCATGATAAATTCAGAAATTTAAAAAAAAAAAATCAAAATAATCATAAAAACTGCATAAAGGAAAAAATAATCAGAAGTGAAAAGATTGACATACAGTACGAATTGCAAAGGTATTTAAATGAGCCTTATACTGTAATCACATGACTACATAATCTCAGTTTGAAGGAAATCTTCAACTCTGCAAACTGTCAAATTCAGTTGACAGATTGCATTGTCAGTCTGGATGAGAAAGTATTGTTGGCATACAATTACAGTAGTTTGCAGGATTTTTATGTTCATGTACACAGAAGTGTTTTGTTAAAAGACTGGCTATGGTATAATTGAACTTGAATTATCAGGGGGACTATAACTGTAGAGACTCAATATTAAATTTTCTTTGAAGATAGCTTGAAAGCTTACCTGAAGTTGTGCCCTATAACTTTTGTTCTGTTCTTATGCATAATAATGAGTGGGTATAAAGGCTAATAATGTTTATGTCTGCATCTCCCAAATGGAGGGCCAGATTATTTACTAAAGACCTCAAGTAATTTAGCATTTGGGTACAGTGCCCACAGGTTGGCTCTATGTAGGACATACGTACTGCACAGGTATGAACGGGCTCACAGTAATTTAATATGTACGTGTATGTATCAGGCCTCAATTTTAAGAAAATTTTATGGTCATCCATTGGAAGACCTGTCTGCCTTTTTTGGTTGTCCAAAGAAAATTTAGTAGTCCACAAAGAAATTTGCAGTAACCCTAGAAGCAGTCTGTTAAACTTGTTGCTTGAACTTTGGTTGTCGAATGGACAACCAACCCACCATTTTTTAGTTGTCCATTACAAATTTTGGTCATCATGGGCAACCGGACGACTGCTAAAATCGAGCCCTGATGTACAGTATACTGTACATTAATAGTGCAGTATTGATGTATTGAAACACCTACAGTACCTTGACATGTGGATGTTCCATAAATGTGTGAAAATGCTTTGTTGGAGCCTGGTCTGATTCTTAACTTTTTATATCGAATGGTGGCATTTGGTGGCAAGTTGGCAATGTTACAGTAGATGAGTCAACACAGTAAATTCAGTATGGTATGTACAGGACAGTAGCTCTGTTCTTTGGTATTAAGTACAGTAAAGATAGCCTGTTGGAGTGGAGTCCTCAAAAAGTCAGTGCAGTGTAGAATTTAGGTTTAAATTGAAGAGTTTCCCCCATACAGTACTGTACAATAAAAATGCTTAAAATAACCCTTAGGCTAACACTGGAAATGAATGGGAAATTAACAGACTAATGCCCCTGGCAGATTTAAAATACTGTACTGTATATAGATCTGTGGAATGTGGAAATCTCTTTGATATCCTTGCTTTGCAATACATACATGCAGCAGTATAGAGTGCATACCATGTTGTGAAGCCAATACAGGAAAGTATTGCCATGTCGTTAATATTGTAGAGGAAATGAGATGGTTATTTCAGCACAGTTGCCTGAGAGACTAAAGGAAAACAAAGACTCGGGTTTCCGCAATCTGTGTCTGTTCAATCCAGTGCTTGACCTTTGAATGGATTTATACACAGTAATGACATACTGTACCTGGGACTATCTTATAGGTACAGTACTGAGTGTTATATACATTTACTGTGTCAATTATTGCAGTGAAACCATCAGAAGTGGAGAATCAGGGGTAACTTGACTTGGTCCAGTTGGTGGTACTGTAGGCTGGGTGCTCTGGAATATTCGCCACAAACCACAAGCTTGATTGAATGCCATCAGTGGCGGCACTACGTAGGTCTTGAAAATTAATGGGGAAAGAGTAAGGCAAATGTGAGAATTAGGGAACATGGGGTGGGGGAAGCGGGGTAGGGGAGCACCTGGAGCTGCCTCTGAGTATGATGACTATTTGTCCATCATTGCTCAGTATTCATTTTTTGTCCATCGTTGCTATGATATTGATCAACAAAGCTGTTTTATCATTAGTTGCCATTATTAAGTCTTCCAGCTCCTATTACTGTATCCTATGGGAAATTGGCAGTATGGGATTTAACTCTTAGTCTGTTGAATGGGTGTGTGAGGTGACCATAGGGGTAAGGGAATGCCAAGATACTTGAGTCATGCAAGACAATACTACCTTTGACTATGTACTTTGTATTAATGTTGCAATTTGTATTGGTACATTAATGTGTTTCTTGTATTGCCTTTCCAGCAAGTGGAAAACTACGAGCAGCCATTGGCAAAACCAACCTTCTAACTACGAAGAAATTCAAACAGTTTAGAGGGCTGTGTGATGAAAATGTAAGCGTTACAGCAATTTTTACTTGATCCATGTGCAAGTTGTATGCATGCCTTTCTACAGCCCTGGTTTACGGACTTCATCCTTAAGAGTATTTTTGTAATTTTGATTAAGAAACATTTTGCAGTCTTAGTGGCATTTGCATGTGTGTGACAATGCAGACATTCAACAGTATATATAATAAACGTTCAGTCGTTTTCCGAAAATTTTAGGACCCTCTTTGTATCGTGTGCAACCATTAGACGAGACGACGAATCCAATTCGTCATCGTAGGTACAGTCTTTTAAACTGGAGTTTCCCCCATTTGATGGAAAATGCTTATGAGTGCCGTTGTAGATTGCAGGGTCTATATGGAGCTCACGTTCTTGGAAAGTGCTCAACCAGCCGTATTGCCACACTCCTGAATATTGCAGTAGTGTGTGCAGTACTGTACATCAGATACTGCTGTCAGAGTCAACTTATATAGTTTTCCATTTTCAGGAAAAATAGATACATTGAGCCTTAAGCACTGTACCTAGTGCACGTACCATAGTTAGTTTACTGTAAAATTAACCATTAGAATGCCAGCACTGTAAATTATTCACCGTGTCCAATATTGTGTTTTCTGTAAATAGGGTGATCAATTGAGTAGTGACAAGTGACTGTTATCATTAAACGCGTGCATTACTCAGCTATTGAACTTAAGCTTCAAGCTTCACTATCACCAGTGTACTGTAAAACCCACATTACTTACAGTACATGAAAGTTTTTGTACAGTACTGTACAATACATAAAAGGGTGTGCAGAAAGTGTTTTTTTATCACTGTGACAAAACACTGTCAATGGACATCAAGTCACATTGACAAGCATTGTCTACAGTGGCAACATTTGAAAGGCACTGTACAAGGTGGAGATTCCCATGGTATCCTAGTGCTAAGTCACCCTTAATGTTACACAGAGGTTGGGATTCCCCTTTGGTACTGTATCCTGTAGCTAAGCTGTCCAATGTGTTTGGTTGTGGTAGTTTAATACTCCCACATTATAGTTTTGTGCTAAACTGACCTTTGTGTTTGGTAGGCTAGTGGTGGGGATTTCCTCTTGGTGTCATGGTGCAGAGCTGTCCTCTATGATTAGTATAGTAGTTAATAATATCCATGTAACCTTCTTTAGCAACACCCATTCACCTTTCACATTAGTGGTATCTTTTACTGCTGTATGGTTTCACACGAGAAAGTTAAAAAGTTGGAATTCATTACCACAGAAAAAGTTTTCAGTTTGGATGTAAGGGCTGTGGGGATTCAGAGGCCAAAGGTACAATACAGTATGCTCTAAAGCACCCTGTAGATTTCCACTGAAGGATTTGAAAAACTATCAGATGTATAGGTTATCTGAATATGAAACTTGACATTACTAGAAAAACATTTTGCGATACACGCATATTTTAATTACCAGCCAGGATCACACATTCACATGTTTCACTTAAAAGTGAAACTAATGGTGATGCTAATGGGCAGGCATGAGCAGATCCAGGGTGTAGGAAAGAAAAGATGATGCAGGGAGAGGGATTGAAGAGGACAGACAAATTAAGAAAGGAGAAGCTCACCTGTGCCATTCCTTAGATTCTCAGGTCATTATGATCATAGTCAGTGCAATCACATTTTCAGCATATTCAGCAATTTTTGTCTGCAGAAAATAGTTGGGAGAAGGCTCGGTCTGATAACCCTATGTGGAACTGTATCTAAAAGGTGTGGACCAATTACCACCTCAAACCTCCCTTTTTCCTCACAAGATCCCTGCTTTAATTAATACTCTGCTTTGTCATACATACATTACTGTACCTGCACCATAAACAGATGTATGATGTATTGTACATAATTTGTGTTTCTCACATTGGTTTGTCTGTTTCATTTATATAACATTAGAACCACCCATTGGAAGGAAGCAAAACACCCACCTCTGAAGATCTGGCTGGTTTCTGGGATATGGTGATGATTCAAGTTGATGATGTGAAAACTATGTTTGAGGAGATTGAAGAAATGAGGAGGAATGGATGGCAGTCCCCAAAAAGAGCATCTCAAGTAAAGGTATTACATCATGTACTGTAGTGATATACAAAAGTTTAGAGTGTGGTATGAAACAGTAGCATGAGAAACAATCTATTATGCTGCAGGGTTTCCCTTGGCATTCTTTTTTGTGAGGCGGCCACCTCACAGTTTTTGGCCACCACCTCACAGAAATTTGCTGTACTTGCCACCTGTACTGTACTAGCTATGGAAGTATTGATAGTTCTCCCTTACTGATGGTGCCAAAGCTGGCATCATATTATCCCCATGAACTAAAACCAAGGGGAAACCTGGTGTAACAGTTACAGCTTAACTCAAAATTGTGCTTCTCAGATTATCTTCCATTGATTACAGTTGTTTTTAGTTATGATGCTGAAGGCAGCATTGTAACTGTTGCAGGAAGGTTCTCAACCTCCCCCCCCCAAAAAAAATAGGGGGCAGTTTGGGCAAGTGGATAGAAGGGTGGGGAAAAGAGGGGCTGCTATGAAATTGCATTGGTAGGGAACTGGATTGGCAAAACCACAATCGGCTGTTTGTGAATGTGTTGTTGTCAGTGTGTGTCATTTGTATGTCAGTCCTTATCATTTTACAAGTTTTGAGGCATGCACTGGATATGTTGCCCAGGGTGTGTCAAGTGATTTGATTCTTTGCTTCAAATTGTGAGAATACGTCACTAATAGTGGATATTGTATGCAGGGGATGACGACAGTTGAGCTGAAATTGTTTTGCAGACAGTCAGTCAATACTTGGTCTTGTCTGTCTTCATAATCATTGTACAGTATGTATAGACAGAAAAGTGTGGGATCGTGTAGTCTATTTGTTTACTTAAAAGTATATAGTTATTTATGAACTATGAATGCAAGTTCACAGTTCACTTTTAATTGCAGTGTGAATATTTATGAAGAAGTATCAGTTTACAAAACCTGTGTGCATACCAACTTCCTTCTTAGCATGCAGACTTTCCTGAGATGGCATATTGCTTTCTGTATGGCAATTAGTGATTCATAAATCACTGCTTTCTGTATGGCAATTAGTGATTCATAAATGGCTAACTGTTATAGTGCAACTGTTCTTTCATAGTAGGGAAATGAAAGATGTCTTAAAAAAAGTCTCAAGTTTTCTATAGTTTTGAAGGTCCTTGAATTTTGTGTGTTCGGTCTGCAAAAAATGGTGTGAAAAACAGAAAACTTAATACATTTCCTGTACTGTACATGAGATCAAGTTGCTTCATGTTTTGTCCACAGTGGGTTTAATAACATGTGTTAAGGTCCCCACAGTTGGTAAATGCATAAAATGTGCATTTTTGCTTCCTAATTCAGGGGATAATTTTTCCAGTATCGCATCGCAGTTTGCTACACCAGCTGGCCAAATTGCTACACAAATGCAAAATGTGTAGTACTGTTTTTGTGTGCATAACCATAGGGTTTCCAGTGATTTTACAGTACAGAAGGCAAAAATTCTCAAAACTGCTACACAAAATTTGAATACTAAATTATTCCCTGCAACTTAATGATCATCTGGGTCTTGGAAAAGTATTTAATCTCAATTTTGGGTGGAAAACATCTATTGACAATACACATTTTCTACATTTATTGTGGGGTGAAACCTGTATCCAACATTAAACTTTGTGGAGCATTGGGTGTAAGGTGGCCTAATTGCAGTATTTGGTGGAACCATCTTCCTTTCATTTCTGTTTATAGTATCGTAACCTCTTCTAATGTGATACCTGTACTTTCCTGCGAAACATCGTTACAAAGGATCCTCGTTCCTAGAGATCAAACATGAAAAGTTTTGTAGACATGATTAGTGTTTCTTATGAAGGGCAACAGTGATTGATCGTGTATGCATGTGAATGTCTCATATTGAGAACAGCAGAAACCGTCTTGCTTGTAATGGAGGTTCAAGGTCATCTGAGGTTGAACTTTTATCATTTTGTAGAAAAGGTATCTAAAAAGTGGAAATCTTGACATTGCATTCTTAACATATGTATGTATGTATGAATGTTGAAGCTTTTGTTTAATGGAGATAAAAGGGTTTGTGAAGTAAGAAAACTTGTACAGTACTGCTACAATAGAGAAATTGTTTTTGCTTTTTCTGGATGGTGTGAATTGTAGAACAAGGAGGCTGGCCTGATGGCGCATGTTAGATTTGCTAAAACACTTGTCTGTGGTGGGGTCAGAGCTCTGATTTAGTTGCCATATAGCTTCTCTTTGCAGTGTGATAGATTTGTCATTAGTTGGATTTTGGGTGTGATCTGTTGGATCAGAAAATTTTCTGACTAAGGCTGAGCAGAAAACTGGTTTTATGGGAAAGACTGTTTAGACTGGTTTCGGTTCGGTTCGGTTGGTGAAAATATATTAAACCAAAAAAGGGAACTTACGTCACTAACCTAAACAGCTATAAGTGCCTTTCCTACAATGGGTATAAATTCGTAAATCTCATCAATTTCAACCCTAAAATTCTTATGTGAAAATGGAAAAGCATGAGCCAAAGGCAGCTTTTGGCCCCGATTTGTTGTATCCTTGGTCATAAGTAATCATTCTTTCCTGTCTGTGGTTGTAAGACTCCTCCTGTGAAGCCCCTGAATGTACACCAACAATGTTCCAGGACAGTTTACACATAGCCTAACAAGAGTCCCAATAACCTTAACGAAGCCTTTGCTTCGCAGTGGACTCTATTAGGTCAACAATATATCAAACTTAGACACGCTGGTTGGGGATAAAATTTGTCATGACAATGCAAATCGGTCTTTTCCAATATGAAATTGAATTATCCAGGTACCGATATTAAAAATCATTCCTCAAAAGTTATGAAAATAGAGGCAGTTGCAAGTAGCAAGCATGATTAAGTGCTGTTTGTCGAAGCTTGTGATCGACAGACTTAAATTTCACATAGTAAAACACAAGTCTGGACCGGTGCCGGCACACTCGTGGGCGTGGTATAATCAATGCAGGTGATAACGTTGTGTTTTCACTGTAAAGAAACAGCACCTGTTATTAATTGCACTGTGTTATAAGCTTAGAAAAGCGACATGTATCACCAACCTATTTAACATCTTTTCACGACATGCCAGATAATACTCCTATTGTTTGAGTCTGCTGTGCTTTAAATATCACCTCAAATTGAGTTGGGCTTGCTCACAATGCTGTAAAATGCTTCACAATTTAATTTGACAAAGTTGAAGGAACTTCTAGAGCATTCTGTTGTGCTCATGAAACTTTTTTGGTGATTCGTTGTTGAAGAATTGATCAGAGGTTGTGGAAATGAGTGGGATTTGTCCCACAAAAATCAAACATATTTCTCATTGCTTTACCCATGGAAGCTGTAAGATGGTGGAAGTACAGTACTTGCATGGTCTTACAGCTTCAAGTGTACATACTGAAGGCTTCTGGTAGCACTCAAAAACGTAATGGATAGAACAGTAAATCAATCTGTTTCCTAAAGAAATTTAATTTGCAATGCTGTTTAAACGTTGACAACTCATCAGAACTGTTTACTAGTGTAAATTTCTTAATATGATTTTTATTAAAGCAGCCTATTTTAGTTAACATTACTCTGCGTTTTCAGCCATTTTACATTATATGCCTTGCAGGCAAATAAACAGTGTGTGTATGTGCCTGATCACCCATACTGTAAGTATTTGGAACAAGCATATGATGTAAAACAAGTTTTGAGTAAGAGTCTGTTTTTGCTCAGCTTGGCCAAAAAACTGGTTTCCATTTTTCGGAAAACCGAACAGCCTTGTTTCTAACATGAGGCAATATTTGCTTTCTTACTACAGCTTCCAGAAGTAAAAACTCCAACCAAGAGACTAAAAACAAAGACCAGGCCGAAAGCATCGACACCAAATACCAAGACTTCTTTAAAGGAAACAGAGAGGGTAGCCAAAGCCAAGCAACAGAGAGAAGAGGCAAGGCGCAGACTCCTTGCAGCAAAGAAGGCAATGAGGAGACGCACCCTCAGTGGAAGTATAAGTGATGAGGGTGGTGTTGAAATCTATTGCTGATCGTTATCGTAATGTTGCTGTCGTTGTTCACAGCATTCATGTGTATTTGTTGTGGGAAAGTACCAAGTATGTCTTAAATGCTGTGTGCAGCCATCTTTGTTCTTCACGTGGGTAGCAATGGAACCCACTGCAAAAAGATGGCATGCATAGCAGCCTACGAAAGCAAGTTGACTCTTTGTTATCAATATGTGTGACAGTTCTGTAAATTTGTAATCATGTTGATCAGCTTTCATGTAATTTTCATGTCACAATTCAGGTATCTTTATTCATAAAACTCACCCATTCAATATTATTACTGTTATCCAGGCACCTGTTTGTCTTAACCAGGCACTCTAGATAACGTCAACCAAGAAATCCTACGTGCAGACCTAGACAACACTAACCAAGACAACCTATGTGCAGAGTAAGGCATCAATACTGTCTGTTAGTTGAACAGTTTCACTTTCAATAAGGTAAAGATTTTAACATCTTTCTTTGTGTGAAGATATTTTTTCCCTTCTGGTTTGCTTGTATGCCATTCTATTGACTTGCTTCTACAATCAACATTTAAATGATATATTAAACCTATAACCTTAATTCTGTTAATCATTTATGAATGTTTTTTTGAAGAGTCACTTTCAGCCCACGTTAATGCTAGTAACCTGTCCTGTTCAGATATCTGTTTTCTGTGCTTTCAGTTGTTGGCTATTTTTACCTATACTTTGCACAGATACTTTCTCTTTTGTCAATCCTTTGGATAGAGAGTTTTTATAATCTGTAAAATGATACTGTTGTGCTTGTTATTGTTAAGTTCTGTTGATGTCCTAATGTGCTAAAAATTTTGTATTTCACTTGTTATGTGTGTGAAAAAGATCAAGTTCTGAATGGTCTATGCTGAAATTTTTTATGATATGGAGGCTGTAATATGTGTCTGTTTTTGTTGATCAAAAAAAGGGTAGTTCTGTTTTTCCCTGGTAGTGACACACATGATGTCAGAGGTGTATCATAAAGTATTTTGGGTTTCTTGCCAAGTTACAGTGCAAAGATGTAAATCCACCTTTTCTGAAGTATGGGTCGAAAAAAAAAATGGGAATGGGGGTAGCACCTTGCCAGGAATTTGGTTATTTAGAGGGAAATTTTAGCAATTCGAGGGGACTGGCATATTTTTTACTTTGAAAACTTGTAAAAATTTGTGGGAATTTGACTTCTTCCTTGGAAGTAAACACTTTTCCAGCGTAGATCTGAAGCAGGGGAAAGAAAGACAAAATTGTAGGGCATAAAACATTTTAAATATAACTTGCCACCAAAATGAGCTGTTTTCACTTGGCAGTTAAAGAATCAAATGCTATTTGTATCTTGTAAAATGATAAAATGTAATATGTTAATGACCCCTATTAACTCTGTGGGAATTAAAGTCGTCATTTTCATAACAGCCTGCCTAAAGGCAAAGTAGCATTTAGAACCACCATGCTTTCATACAGCAAGATGTATGGACATGATTGTGTCCCTCTTTTCTGTTTTATGTACACTGTAAATATTTACATCAGTGGAGTGAGCAGTTTTTGCAGGTAGAATCATAGTGAAAGTGTGCCATTTGGGTCTTGCCTAAAGTACCTGTCTGAAAGATGGTGGTTTTACCTGCTGTTTGCTTGTAGCTATTTGTGATGGTCAAACAGTCAGATGCAAAATACTCTTCCAAAAAGTGTTAAATGTATTTACAGAGCTGTAATAGTTTGACAGCCATATTCTTTTCAGTTATGGAAGATACACTGTATACTTAGTTAACTGGTCTTTTACTCATGACACTTATTCAAGGAATTTGTTGAAGGCAAAAAGGTTAAATTTTTTCTGGTGTTATTGTGATAAGTTAACTAGCTAACTAGCCTCATAATTTTACAGTTTAGAAACTAACCGTGGGATACAAGTTTGTATCCAAGGGGGTGGGGAGTGGGTTGGGGGCAGTGTCCCCCTCTAGGATTAAATTTTACCCACTAGAAGATCAAGAATAACCATTTCTTTTATACATTTAAGTTTATCTCACTCCCCTAAAAAATTATTTTGGTTCCTCCTTGGAATCTATCTTGTCCCCTGCTGTGGATGTTTACAAAGAAGGTACTGAAGAATTAAAGACAAAATTTTTACTAGAAATAACTCAAATGTGAAAAAGATTTGGACATTGCATTTACTTCTGTAGGAAGTGAGTTGTAAGATTGTCTCTCTAGACCTGAAGTATTAATCAAGCCATGTTGGAAATACATGAAGAGCTGTAAGCACATTTTGAGAGATTGCTTTCAGAGACAAACCATCAGTTTTAATTTCTGCTTACTAAAATAAAAAAAACAGATTTTGAAGTGATTAATAAATAAAAAGCCCTTTTCAGTCCTTTTTAAGTCATTAAGATTAGAGAGGCTTTTGGGGCAGGTGTTAATGAGTGTCTTTTAATTTGAAACATTGTACACTTGTACAGTCCTTAGTGATGATTTACCAGCAGGGCAGATGTGGGTCAAAGCTTCAGACTTATAGGGTTTGTTGCAGGGATATAGGTACAGTGGGCGGTGCTGGGCGGTGACACCCAGCACTCGATATTGACACCCAGCACTCGATATTTCTGCCCAGCACTGCAGGCAAACACACGTCTCCCTGCCCACCACAAATCTGCCTACCGAGACCTAAAACTAGCCCTAAATTTACTCCCTAAAGTAAAATGAGGGAAACATGAAAAATTAATGCCTGAAAAATGGGGTAGGTGCCATGGGGTGGGGTGAGGTGCTTTCCCCAGATCAGACTATTACCTGGCACTCAAATTTGGCTAGCTACAGCCCTGAATTGTGGTATAATAATAAAGTTGTAGTGTTTTATTGTATTGCAAATTGTGCACCAGTGTTCCAGAAACCAGGGGTCATTGAGTAAAACATGCCACCATTGCAAGTACTCTATGTGGTGAAGGAAACGTCAGTAAAACAACACAAATATGTGTGAAGGTAGGTTCATGATTTTCATGAATTCCTTGGAGGTAAAATGGCACACCTGCAAGAGGGTGGGGTTGGGAGGAAGGGACATGCAGTCTGGTTGATACTTAGCAATTCAGGCAGTCATCAAAAGAGTTTCTGAATAACTCCCTAAACTAACATTATGAATGGTCCTGGTACACTGGAGGCCTACTGATTTCTCTCTTGGATTATCGTTGACAGTGAAGTTGCCGAGTGATCAAGCCAACTAATTGTTGCATGTTATCTTGTCTGTCTGGTTTTTGTGTGAGCTTCATCTTTTTCACCTATATGTAGTGTATTTGTACATAAATTTTTCTTTTCATTTAAGTAGTTATTTAAGCTGTAAAAGAGTGTAAAAACAATTAGGTAATAGGTATACACTAAGAGGACATCTTCAGTTTTGCATTTCAAACTGTTTTCCATATGTCTTGTGTATAGTGTACAAAGTATCATAAAGATTGCAATGTATATTATGTTTGAAAAATGAGTCTGGAATGGCGTAGTGATTGACAAGTCATTGTTCACCAACCAACTCGCATGAAGTGTATTTATGGTTAACTTTTTTCGGGTGACGCAAGTGCCAGTGCTCATTATGGAATCTCTCTTGCCAAGGAGCATATTATGATTGCTCTTGCCTTTTGAGATTGTGAAGTAGAGTGCGTACTTTAAATATTTTACATTGTTTTGTAAAAAGTGTACTTTGCATTGAAGGGGTAATCCTTTCTTTTTTAAGGTAGCACTAGATGTTTGCACTTGCAGAGAAAGAAAAAATAAACAAAAAGGCAAAAAATATTGCTCTGCCATATGGTTTACTAGTAGTGAGAATTATTCAAGAAGATGGGGAGGAGTGGGGGTGGAATGGGGCAGGAAGGGGGCACAAAGGGTGGTAGAAATATGTACTAAATAGTTTCACTTATTCACAAGTGTGACTGTGTTACTTCCTTATTTTGTTTGATTTTCCATACCACATGAAATGAATGTCATTTTCAGGATTAACTTTCCAGCACGGTACTTTGTTGAGATACTAATTATCAAGGAAACACCCCCATTTTAAGTTTGGGGCAGTTTTAGTCCTTTACCTCCACCCCTCTCCTCTAATGTCAATATATTGCACCAATAACTATTTACTAGACTAGACTATTGCACCATTTTCAATATAAAATTCAATCTAACCATTTTTAATGTGCCCTAAAGTTACACATAACAGTATTGGCTTAAGTTATGCCATTTAATACTTGCTAACAAATTAAAGACTGTTATCACTCGTATGGGAAGCTTTGTTACAATTGAGCAAACTTTCCGGCCTGTAGGAAGCAGTAGTATGTGTAGTTGAACTATTTCCTTAATGTTTCAATCAAGAAAAGATTAAAAAACAAAATTTGAAAAAAAAAAGCAGTGTGTAAATGACAGTTTTCACCCTGACTTAACCCTTTCCTTTGTAAGTATGGTTTCACTGGGAAACCATCCTTCAGTTCAGTAGTTTTGCCAAAAAAAGAAAGAACAAAAAAAAACAAACAAACAAACAACCAAAAAAACACACACGCATATCAAGCTGTTAAAAGGCTCTGTATGGACTTACAGTGTGGAATCCAGCTTTGGGGACAGTAATGCTTTATGGCAATTGTTTTGCCTGCATAGACCTACTGAGTAAGGTCTACACAAACAATGCTGTTGCCTACACATCAGTATCCTTAAACTGGTACTATTGCAAGGCTGGCAGTCTTAAAAAGTGTTGAACTAAAGTTCCACATAAGTTATGTGCAAGATTGATGCTGAAAATCATCTTTAAAGTTTCCCTTTTCTAAATTCCTTTGTGGAACTGAAGTTTCATAAAAGGAAAGGTTGCATGTCATCAGAATGTCGCAATCATCCGTTCAATATGGTTCCGTTCAGAGGCCTTTTTCCCCTTATGTAACGAAACTGTTAAGCTGGAAGCTTATGTAACGAAACTGTTAAGCTGAAAGCTGTTCACTTGTCCAGCAGTTGTAGCGTGTAGTAAGTTAATACTGTACTTCATTGGCATTATCTGTTGTTGGGAAAGGTGTTTCATGTGGAAGAAAACGTGTTTCATTTTACCACTCACCATGAAAATTTAGTGGTCCAGGTAGGATGGGGAATGCTTGAGGTACAGAGCTAAGCTTGAATGATGCTATTGCTTACAAATAAGACAGTGTTTGTCATCGTACCAGCAGAAATAACCTTACCATGAAACATTAATCATTAATGAAAGAAAAAGCTTTTTCAAATGAGCTTCAGTTTAGGTTTTTGCATGGGCATGATATTTTTAGATTTAATTGAATCTGAATTCCAATGCTGAATAAGATGGAACAACTTTGAATGTTTTATTAGATAGTTTCATTTTTACTTCACAGACTTTTTCATTCTGATTTTGTTGAAATGTTAGTTTTCTGTCAAATAAGGAATAACAAATATCTTCCCAAAAGTTAAAAAAGTGAAAACCTCTTGACTTTATTGCATAAGTTTAATTTTTTGACAGTTCATTGGCAAGGTAGTTGTATTCTCTACTGGAGTAGGTAACAGCTTAGATTTCACAACAGTTTTCACTCTGTGACAAAACTTTTACTCAAAATGATTCTCCCCTCTTTGATTACATCCTCCATTAGTTCTCATAGTCCTGAAAGTATTGGTACAATTATATTCTCAAAACTATTTGTGTCTGGTGGCTGGCAGATGTACAATGATCACATTGTATTTCTTGATGTTTTTGTCCAGATAACTGAATTGTACAGACCCTTCAGAGTAGGCTTTTTTCAAACAACTTGACTGGTTTCATATCCACAGCTCCTGATCAATATTCGTGTAGGGACTTCACTGTTCTTGCAGTTGCAGCTCTGCAGTATATTTTTCATGTGATAAATTATTGACAGATTTTTATGTACAGCAGGAGATTTTGACAAGCTAAACCACCACTCTGTTGGAAATGACCCATCAGTGGATGATAGTTTTGACTATGGTAAAAGAATAACTTTGGACAAAGACAAAAAGTAACATTTTTGTTTGTGTCAAGTTAGCAGTGGATTTAGCATTGTAGACTGTTAGTCTTTCAAGTGTTTATCAAGGGAAGGTTTCATCACAAAAAGTTCATTTACCATGATATCAATGGTTTTGAGGTCACTAGGAGTCCCCTCTTGGAGATTCTGGTACTCTACTTAAAATATTGGTGAAGTTACCTAAGCCTACTCTTTTAAGTTAACAACATATATCAGTTGCAATAGTATTGTTTCTTGTTTTGCATCGTTCAGGGAGATATTACTGTAATAACCTCCTGGGAATATGTAACTGTACTGCTACAAGTGACTACCAGGTGTTTGTGTTGTCTATGGAGAGGAATAGTGATGTGAGAGATGGAAGGTGTGATTAATACGATGAGTGGCCTATTTTTTTTGGGGGGGGGGGGGCGGGAAGCATTGGGCCATGGCCCCATCACTGATGCTGATTTTTTTTTTTAGTACCTAAAGTATGTAAATGTTTGAACACAAATTTTACTTCAAGGGTTGCATATATGGCACCAAATTTCATGTAAGGACACCTAATTTTTCACTCCCTCCCCTTAGACCCCTTCCTGGACAGCTATCACACAACATACTGATAGTGAGAGAAATCCTGGCTATGCCACTGAATAAGATGCTTGTTTGAGAAGGTTTTGTTTTCTTCAATTCTGTGTCTTAAAGCAAAATGGAAGAAGTGTATGTGAGGCATTTGTTGTTCCGTTTGATGGTTGGTTTGATGCAGTGTAAAGCTCATCTGTGGTATCGTGAGGTTTTATTACAAACTATGAAGTAAACAGTGGAATTGATGTAAACTCCAAATGAACTTCTTGTTTAGTTCTGGCTTTGTGATCATTGGTAATACATACAGTTAAAACTTCCTGGTCAAGACTGTTGTCAGTATATTATGGTATATGGAGGACAATCCAATAACAGTTAAATATTTTTATCCACTTTTGGGGACAACTCAAGTTTTTTTTTATTAATTTGCTAGATATTTAAGAATAACATCACTACATATATTTTGAAAATAAAATATTAATTTGCATGAGCTGCATAAAGCATGTCATATTTCTTGTGTCTTCTTTTCTGGTTTCCGTTTCTTTGTTAAAGGTAATTCTTCCAGCCATCCTGGAAATCAGGAAAAACCCTGGAATATGAGGTGGTTTTTTTTTGGTCTAGGAAAAGTCAGGGAATTGAGAAAAATGCATCAATTAATGAAAATATCAAGGCATTTCATTGATCTTAAAGAGGAAGCAGTCATTCTGGTATATTTTGTCTCATGTGAAAACAGCTTGAAGATTTGTGAAGCTGGATGTAGGAGAAAATAAAATTCATGGATTTTGAAAATTCATCAGAGAAAACCTGGGAAATTTTTTGTTTTGTTTGAATTCTGAAAGCTATACTGTTTCATGTTTCATGTTTTGATGGTTTCATGTCTTGATCGCAGCAGAAAGCTGTTCTAGTGGCTTAGACTGTAGGAAATTGCACTTGAATAAATATGTGACCCCTTGCTGTAAGGTAAAAAAATCCCTATGCCATAAACTATCATCATGTGTTGTGAAGATAGCTTAATCCCACTTTCCACCAGGGTTGTGCGTGGAGCGCACCAGACGTTTTTAAGAGATTTAAGAAATGTGTTGGCTACGTCAGTTGACATCGTTATAAGTTATCCTTAACTTTAAAAGTACCCTCTTTATTTCTTTTTAATTCATACTTTTTTTTGTTTACAATCGTGTCAGGATGGAGGAGAGTTTCTCATTTTACCCCGAAATTTAAGTGAGTCAACCATGCAGGAAGAGCAGAGCTTTCACACATGGAGCAATGAATTTGTGTCCACGGCGATAATCCGTACTTCCCCTGGGAAAATTTTTGATGATGAAAAAAAGCCATGAAGAATGCGTTTTCTAGGAGGACTTTACTGTCCTAATATATTACAATAGTGAAAGCTTTTAGCATTTCATGAGCAATACATCCGACAAATTATGCCTGCGAAAACTTACGTAGTCGTCACGGGAGAATGTCATCACAGTATGCATGTTCTTTTATGACTCAGAAAGAAGTGGCATATTTAGGGGAATGGAGCGGCAATTCCAGTGAGGTACGTGATATTTGGTATAAGTATCGCCTACCTGATGATACCTTACATTTGACGTCATTTTCCACCACACTGACGCCTTGCACATGGTAGAAGTTGAAAGTGCGTTTCAAGCGAACTATTTCGCAAATGATGGGAATTCATGTAGCTGTGGGTAGGTGCTTTCGCACCCCTTATCCACACCACGCCCAACATCCATTTCCTGAGTTATTCCTTTTACTTTTTAAGAGGTGTCATTTCCCTGTAGTTGATTGTTTGTGTTTTCCGTTCTCTTCGTTTCCGCTCTTGGTATTTGTTTTTGTGCATCACGATTTCCAGCTCAACTTGTCTTGAAGTTACGAAGGCAGTTGTGAGCCGACTCTTTTGAACTAGCGACTGATGCAGGTAGGACCTCCTTTTGTTTAAATTTGACCTAGTTTTATTTTCCTGCACAAGTCAAATTATACTAGAAATCGGAGAAGGCAGGACCGTAGCCTGCGCGGGGTATGGGTCAATCATCCCCTCCGGAGATTTCCAAACCGTACATGAAAATTGGTCTACTTAAGAAAAAAACACTGCAATACTGAAGACCTCACGTCCTGATTATGATGTCAAGACCCAAAGAACCTTGGAAATCGCATATTAGGGTACATTTCTCCAAATTTTCCGGATCTCCGGACCCCGTCATGGGCGCGTTCCTATGTTGGCTTCTCTTCCTGACGAAGGAACCTTCTTCCTCCTACAGGATACACAGCTTAAGTATACTTACATATAGGCAGGATAAAGATAAAGTAGCCTATTATTACCTTCAATTATAAAGTAAACTCAATGGGCTGAAAAGTAACTTAATTTAAATCAAAGCTAAATTTGTCCCTAAAACATGAAATCTAAAAATAACGAATGATAAGAGGCCACCTACCAGATCTAAAATTTGTCACTTTTCCCCATCTGGGAGGCATTTTGACCAAACATTTTTTTTGGAAAGGCCCTGAAGCTACGGCTACGCGCCAACCGATGGTGGCTCCAGCAGTGACCTACTAGTAAGTGGGAAAAGCCCGCAGAGGCTACCAGCCTTGTAGGATGCCATGCCACGGCCGAAAATTCAGAAACGGTGTAAAATTTCAAATCATGTAATCATTTCAAATATTCCATAGGCGTAGGAAGCGGGGGGGGGGGGTGCTGGAGGGCTTTAGCCCCCAGTCAAAAATGTGGGGGGCTAAAGTATGCTTCCTCCCCCAAGATCCAAGGCCAAAAACCTCTTATCTGTCTCTTCTGTAAGAAATGTTAAAAATTTGCAGTAAAGTTTTCCTTAAAATTTGTCCAAAATGTGGCACCAAATTGCATCTGAGGACCCTAAAATACCCAAAAATTTTCCAAAGGGGGGCTCTCTCCTTAGACCCTTCCCCCAGGCCGGTGATTTGAAACAAGGTTCAGCCCCCCAGTCTCGAAAAGCTTCCCACGCCTATGAACTATTCACCAAGGATAACACCACTTTGGATCTAGGAAGTCTTAGAACAAGACAAATCTCTTAAAGAGTAGAGAAGTCATTCTTCCCCTTAGGCAACATCCCCCTTCAATAACACACTACCAAAATAGAAACAAATCGCAAAATAATAAAGATTCGTAAACATATAGTCAGTTCAACGTCTTTACGAAGATTTACCAAAGGTAGCACCATTTTGCATTCAAGCGCTCTTTCACTGATACACAATAATTTCTCAAAGAGTAGGGGTGTCATACGTTTCTCTTAGACAGCACCTCTTGCCTTACGCCGAGCCAAAAATATGAACAATATCACTAAACAATGACAATTTGTAAAGATAAAATCAGTTCAATGCTTTGTCAACGATAGCACTATTTTGCACCTAAGCGAGGTCTCCCCCTCAGGAGAGGATTGGATCTATTCACAGGTGAAAAACGAAAGGTCCGCCAGGGTTTCGACTATCTACAGGCAGGCCACTTGGTCCTCCGCTTTGACAGTGTCCTGAACTGTCCCCTAGAGATTTCGCCCAAGCTACGGCCTTTTTTTCCAGTTTTCCGGATTACATGTAACACATACCAAACACACAGGCTAAGTGACATTATGCAAAATGTGCCCTGGCCGCCAGGGCATATTTTGCATAATGTCACTTAATAGGCCTACTTCAAGATCCGAGTTGTGCACTGATAGTGTTCTTTTGAATCTGAATCGTGAAATTGCAGAGCGCGCGAAGCGCGCGAAAACTTTTGGTAGGCTTTCACAAAAACCATATGTAATCATAAAGAACAAAAAGAAGAAGAAAAAAAAAACCCAGAAAACTGTAGGGGTTGTATACCGTATCGGGGATAACATACATAACTGGACTGCCCAATGAAATAGCCAAACTTTGTTTCGTGAGTCTCTCACTAACTCCGTACGCATGACACACAAGAGAACAGTTACTAGACTTTGCGGAATGGGATGAAATTTACGACCTCTACATAAACTGTGTACTCTGTCTACATGTTACTTGGTAAGGTGGACAGGACTTGTGCTATCTAGCTGAGTGGAATGGAAATAATGAAGAAACTGGAGTGACTCTACAGCGCGCCGAAAATTTTGGATTCATATTAGAGAAATTGTCTTCTTGAGAGCAAAAGACAGGTAAACTGTAGGGGTGACTAGTCGCCGTTAGGCAGGCCCGTAGCCAGGCCGGGGCACGGGGGGCGTGCCCCCCCCCCGTGCGGACCACTGTGCCCCACCATATGGAAAACCGATCGAAAATAAAATTTTAATACCGTGTAAACGATGGCTCTGGTATTACACCTGGCGATTTTTGGCTAAAAATGATCCCAAGAGTCGTTAAATAATGAACGTATCTTGCTTTCTGTAACATTTTTGTTATACAATTACAAAAATTTTCGCGCGCTACGCGCGCTTTCATCTTCAGTTACATATGGCTTTAACACCGGTTTCAGATATGTTGGCTTTATATAAAGGTAAATGTTCCACAATTAGGCTATTGTTCTTCCGTGTAGGCGTGGTTCCCGAAAAAACACAAAATTGAATCCATGAGAAGTTCTATCCTCTTTCTCTTCTGATCAGAAAGATTCTTAATTCAGACTCATCATCATGATAAACATATTTTTTAAGAAAAGTAAAGTGTCTCAATGTCCAGAGGTGGTGGAAGGTCGCCCCGCGACCAGTCGCCCGGCGTCTTGGTTTTGCTCTTAAAGACAGACACACAGCACCCCACATTTTGGTTGAGAGAAAGCAAAATTCTCAATTGGTCAGTGGTGAATGCTCTTTGATTGACATCAAAGTCAAAAGATGCAGAGTAGCTCACATTACACAGCATGTGCAAAGAATGTTGTGATTACATATTATGGCCTTGTATGCCCATCAGGATATGACCTTAAGCAATAAACTAGGTTTGTGTCTGCACAAGAAGGGACTCAATACAGTTTTGGAAGGAGTAACTTAGTCGGGAGAACTGGAACTGTCTAGGACGAGCAGGGCAGATTCTTCCATAGAAACCCAAAGTTTCTAATTTTCCTTAATAAGAACCAAATATTTTTAATTTTCGCCAACAGAATCCCAAATTTTTCGTCGCGCGCCAAAAATTTCGCGTTCGGCATCCTTTCTGTAACCCATTGCTTCTAGCGGGGCTTCGGGTTGATGGACCCCTTAGGGGAGATTGGTCCCGTCGTCGGGCTTATCTTTTCACCAGCTTTTGCTGAGTCTGTATGCAGGTTTTACCGTGGTAACAATTTTCCTGCAAAATTTCGGCGCGCTTCGCGCGCAATTCTCACAAGCGAAGTTATATCACCTATGAACATTATCAGCACAAAAATTCCAGTGAACTATTCTAACTAAAGCTAGGTGAAGGCTCAAACTTAGATGCTGGGTATCAAGGGGTTTTCACGTAGTAATCTAGTAACGTGAGTAACATTCGTAACGCGATGACTATATGGTTTGAAGCTAAATTTAATCGTACCCAAATTTATTCCAAAATTTATTTTTTTCTGTTCATGCAAAATTTCGTTCAAAGTAGAAATACGATAATGACCATCTGAATTGTGAACTGTGAAGAGATTGGTGTGCTCTCACTGTCATTCAAAGTCCTGCTCAAAGTGCCATGTTAGTGTTCCCATTTTACTATTTCCTCGGACATTTGGGGAATTCCCCTCTGGGTCCTAACAAAATCATACTGGACCACACCAAGACTGCCTAATGGCAGCTCCTGGTCCCCTCGCCGTTCGCAAAGTACTCAACTCTTCACCTGCGCTTGCGAAGCTGAAGAAGCATCATCGTGATCATAGTCTTGTTCCCTTCACTTGTGGAGACTTTCCACGTCTTTGTATTGCAAAAGGAGGCGAAAATGTCTATCGCAAGAGTGAAATTTTCGCGCGCTTCGCGTGCACACGTAAAACCGATACCTTTAAGCTGTCTGTGGTAAGCTTGAGATATCATCCCCTGTAGTTCCCGCAAACTGTAATCATATAGTGGCTCTACTGTCTACAGACATAACTATCTTCTTCTGTGCCCCCCTATGAGGTGCCGGTGCCCCCCTAAGTAAGAATTCCTGGCTACGGACCTGCCGTTAGGGACTGCATACTTTATTGTAAATTTCCGAATTTTTCATTTTCTAGAGGGGGGGGGGGGAGGGCAAATTGCCCCTGCCCTCTGTAGCTACGCCACTGCCTGGAAGGGTGACATCAATAACAGCGGCGTAGGAAGATGTTTGACATGGGTTGGGCACGACCAGATGTGACCTCTCGACCTTGAACCCCCTTCCCACACTAAAACATTTGCTCAATGTGATTCTTCCGATTTTAATTTGAGCAAAACAAAAAATATTCAAAGCAAAAGGAAACAAAAACAACACCATGCAGGAGTGATTTTTTGTTTAGGAGGCTCTGGAGGACTGGGGATTTTGTGGGGGTGACTCCCGTTTACTATCTAAGCTGAGCGCCACCGTAGGTTGGCGCGGAGCGTACCAAGAAAATTTGAGATTTGGATATGTCTCAGATCGCCGTCGGAAAAGGCACTTGTCAGGCTTGATAGCAGCCATCAAGATGTGCAATTTTTGTGAAAAAAATGTAAGGCTTGATTTGATTTTTTTTATAAAACACATTTCTGTGAGGACAGATTAGTTGAGTTGGCCTGGACTTGGGGTCCGAGGATTGGAAGTTTGAACCCCATTTACTATCTAAGCAAAGCGCCACCATAGGTTTGCGTGGACGGAGCGTACCGAGAAAAACTGATCCCAAATCACCGGAAGTGGCGCTCGCCAGGATTTTTGAAGCCATCAAGATGTGTCCTTGTTGTGCAAATTTTGTAAAGTTTGATTTGAATTTAACACTTTAAGTCTGTTACAATCTATCCGACTTCATTCAAAATTATTCAGCGTTGAGTTATCTCCCATGGATTTCAGTGGATTAGTTGGAACTGAGATCTTCTACAGCCAGAGTCTGTTAACTTATTATTATTAAGTTGAGTAGAGGTAGCCCCACGATTTGCCCTGCGAACGGCCAACGACCCGAAACTCCGACAGCCCCAATGACGTCGAGTATTGGTGAGGTGGGATTTGAAGAAAACCTGTGTACTAGCCTCCATTTCATTCGGGTCATATAGTTAGTTAGTTAGTTAGTTAGTTAGAGGGAGTTTTATATACTAGAGAAGCTATAAGTTCCGAGTTGATTAAATGTTTTTTTCCGGAATCTAAACTGTAAAACTGCAAAGCGCGCGAAAATTTTTCGGGTCATTTTTCACAAAAAACATAGGCCTATGTAATTATTAAAAACAATAAGAAAGAAAAGGTGTAGGTTCTAGACCGTATAGAAGATAATATGCATTGTATCGAAACTACTTTGACTATCCGATGAAATAGCCAAATATTGCTCGGTGAGTCCTTCACCACATGGCCGTACCGCATGACACACAAGAGAACAGTAGCTAGGCTTTGCAATATGGGATGAAATTTACGACCTCTACATAAACTGTGTAGTTTTCCTACGTGTTATGGTAAGGGGGAAAGGACTTTCGCTATCTAGTGATGTAGAATGAAACTATTGAAGAAACGAGAATATCTCTCCTGCGCGCGTAGCTAGCGCGTCGAAAATTTTAGGTTTTTATGAGAGAAATTGTCCTCTTAAGAGCAAAAAAATGGGTAAAACGAAACTGTAAACTGTCGCAATTATTGGGGGGAGGGGGCAAAATGACATTTTTGCAATGGCCCCCTTGGTCCCCCGGTTCCTACGCCACTGAGTAACATCAACCAGGGGTACATAATCCTGAGACCGCTAGAACTCAGCGGGTGCCAGGGTTCTGGAAAAGCATTTCTCCTATTGCCTTGTCATGTTGCTGAAAGCATGTATGTACCCCAGGGCGGATATCGAGGGTGGTATTTGGTGGTGGGAGCCGGACCACCTTTCGTCCCCCAATATTTGGTCAACGACCATAATATTTGCTATTGTAGTGTGAGTTATAGTTCCTTTCAATAATTTTTTGAGGAGGATGGAATATTTATGATAGTTTGGCAAAATGCTGATATCTGTGTGACTATTAGACTTCAGTCCAAAGTGCATGTTCGGTGATCAATAAAACAGTCTTTATACATTTCCTCTACAGTTTGGTTGGGAATGTAATACCTTTGCTCAATCTAAAAATGGTCAACTGCAGTAATATTTGCTAAAATTGGTGTATGTGAGACATAGTCCCCTCCAATAATTTGGTTAGGGAGGAGGGATTACCTCAAGTTTAGTATTTTCGCATCACTCACAATTTTTGCTATAATGCATGTAGTCCC
Organism: Holothuria leucospilota; assembly: GCA_029531755.1. Taxonomy (NCBI): domain Eukaryota; kingdom Metazoa; phylum Echinodermata; class Holothuroidea; order Aspidochirotida; family Holothuriidae; genus Holothuria; species Holothuria leucospilota. The sequence continues at coordinate 12,254,601 of CM055969.1, read as the reverse complement.
ATGAGGCATGATCCCTAGTAGTAATTATTTTAGGGGGACCCAATGCCTTTCATCCCCCTCATTGTTTTTGTCAACGACCCAATTATGTGGCTCAATTGACCATGTAAGGCAAATATTTTGGTTCGCTTTGCGCGCATTACATTATATGTGCCTGCTAATTACTGAAACTCATAGAAACACATTGGCAAATATTATATTCATCTTAAGTTCAACTCCATATTCAGGATAATCAAATTAAAGCAATTAATTGGAATATCTCTCTGCAACCATGGGAGTTGCCCAGCGCTCTAAAATAATCTAATCCATAGGGCACGAACCGGAATCTTTTCAAAATCTTGACTAAATTTGATTCATCATTTACTAGACTTGGGGTCTTGGTTAAAAATGAAACGCGCCCCTGTTTATTTCTAGCCTAATCTAGTGAAATATTTGAACAGATTACTGTTCGTTCCCCCAACTGATAAGATGTAGTTTCAACGTTTAATATAGACGTTTTTGGATGAATGTTTCTTTAGGATAATATCGCCATACTTATTTCAACTACAGACCATGCATTGACATCACACTGACGTCATTTTGGAGGGAACAATGAAGCACACGTGCGCTCACGGCCTAGATTTCGCACGCACCTGTAGTAGACTTACGCGCGTATCCGCACAAATCAGCTGTCTGCATCGTTGGTGTAACTTGCAATAATACGCCGTCATTTTCCCCCAAGCGAGGTGGGCCCTTTCTGCTCTGTGGCATCATATGCACTTGTGCAGGTCTACTGCGTGAAAATGTGATATTATTATTTTGCTTTTTCGATCTCCGTGTTTCTGGTTGGCCCTAGGCCTAAAATTTTTTGATTCATCTGGGCCCAAATTTTTTTGATGCATCAAACTGAATGACAAACAAATTCACACTAGGTCGCCTTTCAACTTTGCTGCTGTGCTTCTCCGAAAGTTACTATCGGAAGATGTTGATAATAAGAACAGCACTGAAGTTAGGTTTGAAGCGAGCGAAGAGCGCCAACATTTGATAGTTTGCTAAGGATTTGCAAAAATTCTGATAGTTTGAAAAAACATTTGTGATGGAAAATAATTATGAACAGATCCATCACTAGGTCGAAAACAGGCTCACGAAATACGGGGATGTGTGGGGTGTGACAACCCCCGTGAAAATCAAAAGTCGGTCTCTGAGCTCCAAAAAGGTCGGTCTCAAAGCCAGTTCAGCATGCTGTTGTAACAGTAGACCACACACGAAATACATTTGAAGTGAAAAGTCTGCCCGAAAAGCCGAAAAGCAAAAATAAAAAGTCCTCAAAAAATTCGGATCGTACCACTATGTCGGGTTGTCCGAAAAGCAAAAAAAAAAAAAAAAAAAAAAAAAAAAAAAAAAAAAAAAAAAAAAAGGCCTCCAGAATTTCGAATGGTAGAACTATGGCAATGGGAGTCGGTCCCAAAAGTTCACACCCCCTGAAAATTCAAGAATATAAGCCCCTGCTCACGCCCTATCCCCTCCTTTGGGATCATTTAAAATTTTAAGAATTTTTTCCAGAAATTGATTGGGGGCACGCCCCCATGCCCCCCGTACCGGCTGCAATGATGATGATGGTGAAAAGGACTATGCGAAGTCTAATCTATGAGCAACTCGGTAAAGTATTTTATCTCAGGGAGCTGTTACGGAACAGCCTTAACAGGTCCCTGTTTAACTGTACGCTAACTTTCGTAATATAGCATGGTTCCCCCGAAATTGACGCACCCAAGCATTTCCAAGCCGATATTTAGAATAAAATAAATCCAAGCACTCTCCTGTTTGCCTTTTCCAAATGTGTACTAACTTACGGATGTATTGCTACCCACACTTTTCCTACTCCCATCCAGAAATTAGTAAAAGAAAGCTTGATTTGACTCGAAATTTTCTTCGATGTCAGTCTTAACAACACCCGAAAGTGGCGCATTTTCCATATGTGTAGTGTGCAACAATTTTCATTGACTTTGTACAGTTACGTACAGATGCCTACGTAGCAAGCTGTATTGCGTAGTCCTTGTAGTAGAGGTGCTGAGCAACAGAGTCCGCTTCGCGGGGAAGGCGCTTAGTTGCCTCACATACAGTATCATGCAAAACTTGTATTAACTTGCTGACCTAACCTGCCTAAGAAAGACGGGAAATTTGGTCAAGTTACAAACAGCGTATAATAACCTTATAACCTAGGTTATACACTCAGCACACAGTGCAGGCATAAATACGTCAGTGAAGCAGTACTGTGGGACAGTGCACACCAGGGTGAGGTCATTTTCGTTGTTTTTAGAGAGTATTATTTCTAGATACTAAAATTACACACAAGTGTGGGATGCAGTTACAAAATGCTTGAAAAACAATCATATTAAGGTATGCATGTACCTGGAATGGATTCATTATCGTGAAAAACAAAATACCTGATAGGTTCAAAAACGTTAGGCTCGCTACAGTAAAGTTGCTACAGTGATAGCTAGTAATTTTTGAAGGTGCGCCAATTTTGGGTGTGCGCCAATTTCGGGGTCTCTACTATATATGTACTATCGGCGTTCCATACTTCATTACACATGTCTACCACGATGACCTCTGTCCTGACAGCCTGATGGAAATCACACAATACCGTAAGTATTATTATTTCTATGACAGTGTGTCAGTCATCACATGCACAGGGAATTCTTGCGCAATCAATCATTTGTGAGAACGATGTAGCCTACGAACGTTACATAGAGTTTGTACGGGCCTAGGCTAAGTATTTTGATAATAATGTTAATCAGTGCAGTAGCCTAAATATAATATCAAATCGAGAACCGGGCAACTGCATGGTTGTGAAAATTTAGGTAGGCTATTGCTTAGCCTACATGCGGAATCAGCACGACGAGGCGGACGAGCTAATTGTATTATGCGAGTGTGTAATGCAAAAGTGGCAAGGTTTTGTTTCTGCCAACCGTCATTTTTTAGATTAAAACTAACGAAAATTATGAGTAGCCTATGCCCCTAACGTTAGGCCTAGGCCTCCTATTGTAGGTCTAACGTAAAAAATAATTAGGCCTACTGTACATAGGCCTAGCCTACAGTAGGCTACAGCACAGCCTAACGTTGGGCCTAGGATAAGCGTAGGCCTAAGGCTATTGCTACGTGTAGGCCTCGGCTTCAGTGGTACCGCCTCAGTAATAATTGTAAGCTAAACCGGACCTTGTCCCAGATCTTGCCGGTTTGCATCTAAGAGGCTAGGCTAGTTCATTATGTATGAAGGAATGGCTTTACTTTAGATGTTTTTTGCCAAGGGTGAAGGAGAGTCGTTCTCAAAATGTTGTTACCTACTTAGGCTATTTAATAAATGTTGAAAAATACTTCCAGAAGGGTTATTTTGAGAACGACACTTCATCCACCATTTGAATAATCATAAATGTGAACTTGAAAAATTACACACCCCTGCTTGTGTAATAGTTGAGGGCAGTTTGTACTAACCGGCAAGATCTGGGACAAGATCCGCTAAACCATCACACGTGAGAAATTAGGCTAGGCTAGGCTATTTGGGTGATTATTTAAATTAGGGTACCAATGGTAAAATATGCCATTAAAGACAACTGAACTGTCTTGCTATTTTAATCCACATGGTCTTTGCTATGCTTTCATTTTGTCCTCACTATTTATGTAAGTGCATAACTTCCAAAAAATTAATATCATTGTGGTGAATCCTCCCAATTTTGAAGGAAAAAAATGGCTAAAATTAGCAATTTTGAAGGCAAAAAGTGTGACATTTAAACTACCATAGCAGAAATTAGATTTTCCCTTATTTTTACACTTATCTTGCTCAGTTATTTTAACTTAAATAGTTGATGAGGTATCAGTTGTAAGGTTGTAACTCATATTTTATAAGAAACTGACATTTTTCTATTTCCTGGGATTCGACGAAAGAGAGGTTCCACGTGTAACATTTGGTGTTACCGTTACAGTGTGAAATTTCAGTATCTTATTTTCCAAAAATTACCTACAGTAAATACTAAATCTTTCTTATTTTAGTGGTTGATTGAAGCCTGTGCAATTGTTTAATGCATATATAGGTTTGGACAAAAACAATTGTACAGAAAAGAAAAACATAGCCATTTTGCATTTTGACAGGCCACTTTGGTGTCACGGAAATATGTTACATAGTGAACATTTGCAGTTAAAATACTACTACTTCCTAAACTTGATATGAACTTGTCATTTTTAGCTGAACTATACTATTTAACATAGCTTTCAACTTACAGGTAGTAAAACTGTGCCACATTGTTTATGATTTGAAATATCATACAATATTACTTTGGTGTTCTCCCAATCTAAGTTACACGTGGAACGTATTGTTTGTACCACAGAATTGAGATGAAACCCTTGACTAAGTAATCACAAGAGGTTTTAGCTTCAGACTGCTCAGATTAACTATAGAAAACATAAATGACATAAAATAACTCAATATGTAGTCTTAGTGGGATAAACATATTTTTGGTGTTCATGTTACAATGTGAAACCTATAATCTTCATGCAATGGGGCTATTTTGAGGTCAAACGTAATCTGAGCATTCATAAAACAACTTGTACAACATCATTTAGGCCTAAGCCTACAATGAACTTAGTATATATAACAATTCCACCCATGGTTTTACATCATAAGTTATGACACATGAAATTAGGGCTATAAATGTCATGTCACAGTCTGGCACCCTAATTAAAATAAACAACCATTTTTCATAATATGGAATAGACAGAACAAACAATGGTAGCAAAGATATAAGTATGATAGTTGTATGGTAGACCTAGTCCTCAGTAAAGGACTGTGATTGTTTGCCTACAGCCCACTAGGCTATACACAGTCCTTACACCGACCACTGGAAATAGCGGGGGGATTGGCCATCTGTGTAATGGTTGAAATTGTCTTTCTTCTCACAGCAAAATTTGAAAAAAAAATTCTAATTCACTTCCATAACTTTTCTTCTCCAGATCTTACAAGAGTATTGCAGCTTTTTTGATCACTGAGAGTTTCTGGAAAGTGCCAAAAATGTGAAATGAAATCAGCAACTTTTTCGCGCTGTAAAATTTACTGTGCGACAATGGAAGTTTGTTTACTGTACATCAGTATGCACATGAGCTACATCTTTACGTCAGTGCAAAATGTTTTCAGAGGCAATTGCCATGTGTATGTATAGGAACTACAGTAATCAAAATGTTGTGTGATGATGATGTCACAATGTTACGCACACAGCATTCTGATGTCAACAAATATTTTGAATGCTACAGCAAATTCTATGGAAGTGACAAAGTTGATGATTTCATTTCAAATTTTCGGAAGTTTTCAGACATTTCAAGTGATTAAAAACAACTACAACATTAGTGAAAGACTTGGAAAGGAAAAGTTATGGTAGTATATTAAGACTTAAGGTCCTAGCTTTGCTGTAGGAAGAAAATCAGTTTCGACCAGTACTGTGCTGGTCAAAGACCCCGGGTTTTCACTGGATCGGTGTAAGGACAGTGTATAGGGAGCTATCGGGGACCGGCTGTACACGTGCCTTTACTGAGGACTAGCCTAGGCCTAGTAATATTTATTGCATTTGAATAACAGGTAGACCCTGTGGGCTGGGGGCTGTAGAAGGTGCCCACAGTGTTCCCCGCTTGTCGTAAGAGGTGACTAAAGGGGTGGACTTGCTCCGTTTTTGAACTGTACATATTTGAAACCAAACTTGAACTTGAACCGTAGTTGAAACTGTACTTAAACTTTAGTGGTGGTAAGATAGGATCTAGTGACCATGACCTCATTAGCTTTGAGTTGCCTTGTTTCAGCAAACTTCAAGGTCGTGACAAAACTGTTTTAGATTTTGGCAAGGCTAACTTTACTCATGCTGAAGAACTTCTTACCATAGTATGCATAAATTGGGCTGCACGTTTGTCTTACTTAGGCCCTGCTGAAGCACCAAAGTACATTCCATGTCAGGCCCAGATGTGCCAAGAAACACAATAGAAAACATAAGGAAAATGTCAACTCCATGCCGAAGATCTTCAGATTGAAGTGTATGAAATGCAGACTGGCTGAAGCATGGAGTGTTTTTTGTAATATGGCTACTGACACTACAAAGTTGTGTATCCCACTCAAGAAAGATGTGGTTAAAAATAGGCCAATTTGGATTTCTAGAGAGGTATGGTACTTAGAGCAGCCAGGAAGAAACGTAAATGTTGGCGTTGATATAGGGTCAGTAAGAATTCTAATGACTGTAGTCTACAAGAATCAGGAACTCTTAGTTAAAAATTTGGTTATTGACACTAAAGCTAGGTTTGAAAAGCAGTTGGCTAAGGAGGTTAAGGTAAGTCTAAAATCTTTTCATGCCTATGTCAGGTCTAAGCAGAAAGTTAAGGAGGGTGTTGGGCCTCTCCAAGGTAATCAAGGCACACTAATTAGTGATCATCAGGATATATGGCTAATTTGTTAAATGATTATTGGGTATTACCAAAAACTAAGGGTTCAAAAGTGTGACATGGGGTTAAAATTTAAAAATCATCTTAACTGATTGAAATTTATACTCATGATAGATTATTGTCAGTATTTATAAAAAATAAAAATATTTTTACATACAGCATTACACTGTATGTTTGCATGAGGAGACTCATTCAAACATATACATGCCTGTAAATTGACTAACATAACAGGGACACCAAAGCAGTCTTTAATCTCCTCTTAAAAGTATGAAGAAAATCCTACATGGTTGAAAATTCATAGCTGAGTGTGATTTAGGACCCTTTGTAACAAGAACATGGAAAAAGTTTGAAACAATTCTCCAAATCTTAAAAAAGTTAGTTTCATTTTTCTCAACACTTTCACATGTCAAAAGGTCCACACTTTGCAATATTTTGTATAATATCGACTGTTTTTCACCAGTAAGTGATTCTAAATTGTTCAAATTTTCCTCTTTGTCACCCTTAGATTGTTAGACTTGCCATTTTCATTTTGTATCTCATTTTGCATCACTTTATGGATGTGTGTGATATTTGCAAGATATTTTACTCCATTTAGTCTGTCGCATGTAACAGGGACACCAAGAATTGGTGTCCCATTACACCTAACATGCAAATTGTTAATTTTTTAAATATTGAGTTGACCTGGAAACTTTCAAGTACAACATCAGTCACTGTTTGCAGTAATAAGATACAATCAAAAGCCCCAGTTTCATTGAATTTTTGTTGTTCATACATTGAGAATGACCAAAATACTGTAACTATGGCAGCATGGGGGACACCAAAAAAAAATCAAGTGTCCATCAGCCTAAAATACTTGGTTCAAAATACATGGGATTATGTTTTCTAGTAACATTGTGGTATCTTCTTTTCATGTGACTTAATTCACAAAAAACTTAAGCTGTTTGTGCAAATGGTGAAGCACCAAATTTTACCAACTTAACTCACTTAGGGGGACACCAAAATTCTGTCGATCATGAATGATGCTTGAAGAATGTAAGGTTTAATAAAATTCATGATACACTGGTTCGTTGTATTTCGTGTCTTTAAAATTAAGCATTATGTTGGCAAAGTCAGTAAAAACCCTATCTGACCACTAGTTTTTGGTTTCGATGATAAGAGAAACCAATGCATTCGTGATGGCGTATGTGTGTATGTATGTGTGTATGTGCGTGTGTGTGTATGTGTGTGTGCGTGTATGTGTGGGTGTGTATGTGTGTGTGTTTGTGACACTGCTCGTTAACACGATATCTCAAGAAGGGAAACTCTGACAGTTTTCAAACTTGGTACATAGATGCCCCATATTGAGAGGAAGAACCCTATTGTTTTTGGTGGGGGTCAAAGGTCATCTGGGGTCACCGGGGGTCAAACTCCGAAAACCTTGTTAACACGATATCTCGAGGTAGGAAGCTTGGATAAATTTCATACTTAGTATGTAGATGCGTTATGGTAAGAGGAAGAACCCTATCGTTTTTGATGGAGGTCAAAGGTCATCTGGGGTCACCGGGGGTCGAATGCTGAAAACCCTGTTAACACGTTATCTCAAGTTAGGAAGCTTGGATAAATTTCATACTTAGTATGTAGATGCGTTATGGTAAGAGGAAGGACCCTATCGTTTGTGGTGGAGGTCAAAGGTCATCTGGGGTCACCAGAGGTCAAACTCTGAAAACCTTGTTAACACGATATCTCAAGATAGGAAGCTTGGATAAATTTCATACTTAGTATGTAGATGCGTTATGGTAAGGGGAAGAACCCTATCATTTTTGATGGAGGTCAAAGGTCATCTGGGGTCACCGGGGGTCGAATGCTGAAAACCTTGTTAACACGATATCTCAAGGTAGGAAGCTTGGATAAATTTCATACTTAGTATGAAGATGTGTTATGGTAAGAGGAAGGACCCTATCATTTTTGGTGGAGGTCAAAGGTCAGCTGGGGTCACCGGCGGTCGAATGCTGAAAACCTTGTTAACATGATATCTCAAGTTAGGAAGCTTGGATAAATTTCATACTTAGTATGTAGATGTGCTATGGTAAGAGGAAGAACTCTATTGTTTTTGGTGGAGGTCAAAGGTCATCTGGGGTCACTGGGGGTCGAATGCTGAAAACCTTGTTAACACGATATCTCAAAGTAGGAAGCTTGGATAAATTTCATACTTCGTATGTAGATGCGTTATGATAAGAGGAAGAACCCTATTTTTTTTGGTGGAGGTCAAAGGTCATCTGGGATCACCGGAGGTCAAACTCTGAAAACCTTGTTAACACAATATCTCAAGATAGGAAGCTTGGATAAATTTCATACTTAGTATGTACATGCATTATGGTAAGAGGAAGAGCCTTATTGTTTTGGGTGGAGGTCAAAGGTCATCTGGGGTCACCAGGGGTCGAATGCTGAAAACCTTGTTAACACGATATCTCAAGTTAGGAAGCTTGGATAAATTTCATACTTAGTATGTAGATGTGTTATGGTAAGAGAAAGAACCCAATCATTTTTGGTGGCGGTCAAAGGTCATCTGGGGTCACTAGAGGTCAAACTCTGAAAACCATGTTGACACGATATCTCAAGAAAGGAAGCTTGGATAGATTTCATAGGTAGTATGTGGATGTGTTATGGTGGGAAGATGAATGCTTTCATGTTTGGTGGAGGTCAAAGGTCATTTAGGGTCACCGGGGGTCAAACACTGAAAATGTTTTTAACATGATATCTCAAGATAGGAAGCTTGAATAAATTTCATACGTAGTATGTACATGCATTATGGTAAGAGGAAGAACCCTATCGTTTTTGATGGAGGTCAAAGGTCATCTGGGGTCAAAAAGCAAAATTTTAAGAATTCCCAAGATCGTCTCATGAGTTCACCAGAAGGCAAAAAGCAAATTTTCCCAAGAATTCCCAAGATCATCATCTTGCATCATCAGATGTCAAAATGCAAAATTTCCCAGGAATTCCCAAGATCAAATATGAACTTAAAATTATTTTTCCAACATGTTAAGATAGCACTTGACCAGCGACTGAAAGACATGGGACATCATGGCATTATTTGGAATAGAACATATATCATCGAAACCTCAATGCATTTTTGCATTCTGGTTGGAAATACTAGCCTATTTCGTATCTGTTTTTACCAAGGAATCATCTATTTTGGGGACTTTTAGGGGTTCTGATAACTCGTCTTTAGTTAGTTATGTTGTTTTCTCTGAAGAGTTGGTTTGTAATAAATTGAAGAGTTTAAGAAAGGTCTCTGGGCCTGATGGGATCCATCCTGCCATTCTTCATGAATGCTTCGAGATTTTGTCAGTTCCTCTTTGCATTATTTTTCAGAAGTTTCTGGATTCAAACTTTGTACCTGCTGACTGGCAGATAGCTAATGTTACTCCAACTTTCAAAAAGGGGGACCGGAACTTGCCTTGCAATTATAGGCCGGTCAGTTTAACCAGTGTGTTGTGTGCAGAGTTATGGAATCTGTGATCAAGGATTGTTTGCTTAATTATCTTTTAGATAATGGGTTACTCAGTCTGTCACAGCATGGTTTCCTTCCGAGTTGATCTTGTGTTACTAATTTACTAAGCTTTCTTGAGGATGTTTCTTTATCTCTTGATTCTGGTAACAGTGTTGATGTCATTTACCTTGATTTTCAAAAAGCCTTTGACAAAGTTCCAGTAGGTAGACTTATGGTTAAACTGCATAGGTTAGGCATCAAGGGCAGTTGTGCTGACTGGATAAATTCATGGCTCAATGGTAGATCTCAGAGAGTTGTTAATGGAAGTTTCTCTTCTTGGAAAGAAGTCACAAGTGGAGTTCCACAGGGTTCTGTTCTTGGCCCACTTCTTTTCTTAATTTTCATCAATGATATTGATAGCTTTCTCACATCTAATATTAGTAAGTTTGCTGATAATACCAAGCTCTATAGGGAGGTTAGTGATAAGGATAATGCCTCATTAAGTACTGCAAAAGGCTTGGATACTGTAGGTTATTTTCATGGTCTCAGACTTGGCAAATGTCTTTTAAAGCTGATAAGTGCAAAGTCCTTCACTTTGGTCCTAAAAATTTCAGCTATGATTATAACATGAATGGTAGTATTCTGAGTGATGTGACTTTTGAGAAAGATCTGGGTGTAGTTATTACAGGCTATTTAAAGACATCTAGACAGTGTGCAGCTGCTGCTGCTAGGGCTAATAGGGTGCTTGGATTGATCAAGAGGAATTTCAGTAGTTTTGGTAAAGAAATTGTACTACTGTAAATCTGTATAAGCAGTTGATAAGACCCTACCTCGACTACATGCAGCCCAGGCTTGGAGTCCCTTCTATGAAAAGGACAAGTTTTTTTTAGAGCAAGTTCAGAGGAGAGCCAGTCAGCCACAACTGGAAAAAAGGCCGGCCCGACTATAACCAATTGGTTAGAAACTGAGCCATTAAACCTCATCTACAGTAACTCTAACTCAGAGGAGAGCCACTCACCTTATACCCAAGGTGAGACATCTACCTTATCATGTTAGACTTAAGCATCTTGGGCTTACCACCCTGAAGTTGAGAAGGATTAGGGGGGACATGTTTCAGGTATACAAATTTCTCTCTGAAAGGAATCCTTTGTCATTTTGTACAGTAGTTATTTAAAGGTTCAAAGTAATTCTCAGGTTCGAGGCCATTGTAAGAAGCTAGTTAAGTGTTTTGCAAGGCTTGACATTAGGAAGTTCAGTTTCTTTCATAGAGTTGTCAACAAGTGGAATAGTATGCCTGAGTGGGTAGTTAACTCCACATCTGTGCACTGCTTTTAAGGAAGGGTTTTATAAAATTATTTTGGGATATTGGAAGGAGAAACATTCTGGTGAAATTTCCACTTAGTTGTGACATGCTTGTCAGTAAATGAATTACAGGTAGATATATTTGCGACCTGAAGTGAGCTCGAAGCAACAGGGGTGACACCATCACCTCACATTGATGAGCATTATGTTTTCATTTTCCATCTCTTGTTTTGACCTAGTAGTTAATGGTATGAGCTTACCCATGGGGACAAATTTCTGGCTACCAAGATACTGAAGTAAACCAATTAAAGTTAAGATACAGTATGCATGCAGAGTAAATGTTTTCAAAAAATTACATCCCCACCATGTGGAATCTACAGTATTGTAGGTAATTGCAGCTTATTTGATATTCTTTGGAGGTTTTACAGAGCTACTGTATTCTGGGACTAGACAAGCAAAACTGATTTGAAAATGTGACACCTTAAAAACCATCCAGATTACCTCAGTTTGGTATCTGGGACTATTCAAGGCCTCTCTTTCTTTGGTGAATGTATGAAGTATCTATTGACTACCTGGCTGGGGTATTATCAATATGTTCAAACTTGGCATCTTATTTAGTTCACATTCTTGAGGTACTGTAATGCTGCATATTGTGTGGAGATATTTTTACTACTTTTTGACTGCAACATTGTTTTGCCATTTTTGAAAAGGAAAACTTCCTAGATCAGTTTTATTTTGATACGAAATACTGTTCCAGTTTTGCATTACTTAGGCTTTCAGTTCATCGCACAAAATTGTGTTGGTTGAATTAGTTTGTATTTATTCAAGAAGCTGCCATTCTTCTCTACATCTTTATGGCGATTCAATAGGTCACTTGCAGAATCCTACATGGAGACACATACAAAGAATGAACATATGCAGTAGACCTAAACTCACTTGCAGAATCCTACATGGAGACACATCATACAAAGTTGATGAACATATGTCATAGACCTGAACTCTGATGCATAAATTAGGACCCTTAAAACAACTTCAGCAGAATTTATGGGTTGAATTGTAGCCAATTTTATGTTACTTTATATTTGGAATACTAAATTAAACTAGAAATGTAGTTACAGGAACCATAACTACTGTTTATGGAAGCGATTTGTACTTATACTGGCTGTTTTCAAGATGACACGTAGGCCTTTTTTTCCTTTATTGAAATTGAAGCATGTGAAATGGTTGGTAAAAATAAGTTGAGCTAGGCTGCACAAGTAAACTGATCACAACATATCAGTTCAGACACTGGTGAATGCTACTGGGAAAAATGCCCTTGAATAAATATTAAGCTCAACCCAGACAGTGGTATATGCTCGTTGCTTGCAATGCTGGGAGTATATCCAAATGCTGGACAGGCTGCACTGTACATTATCACTAGGCCATGTTTTTGGTCTACACAATACGATAATACAGAACCAAACTGTGGCAGAATTTAAAAACAAAAAGTTTCTCGTAGGCTACAGTACTAGCAGCCTCTGTACGTATGCAACGAGTGGGTGGGCCAACAACACTTAAGTGTAGACTACGTATGTATCACCTATTTGACCGAAGAGGCCAGTCCTCATGTTAATATTCTTAGGCCTACAATGTTACATTCATTTACTTCTGTGTCAGCCACTGTGGGGGTAACTGACATAAACAATGGCTCTAAAGATGGCCTACTGTTTTCGATAAACACGGCTGTAATATGATAGTACGACATAGGCATAGGGTGGGAACAGTCTTGACCGAAAGAGTGGCCGGGCTGTACCGAGCAGAATCTAAGAACTATATCGTACTGTACATGCACTGTGCAACTATGGCCGTACTAAAGGTACCATACTACTATGCACATATTGGTTGCCGTGTTTCGAGCTTTGCGGTTGGTCACAGTGATGCTGACTTCCGTGTTTAAGATCTGCACGTACTCAAGGATGTCAAAAGGGTTGCTACTACTAGGACTAACAGTGTTTTATGTCATGATAACATATCCTACAAAAGTGAGGAAAGAGTAAATGTTACATGTTTCTATGAAGACCAGTAAATGATTTTTTGCTTACAAAAAGTATTATAAACAAAGCTAGCTTTGAAAATTAAGTTTTTTTATTATACTATTGTAGTTTTTGAACTTTGTATCAGTCACACCTTGTGGAAATCATTTTAAGATACCTGAATTTGTGCACATTAATTTGCGTACTGTAAGTCATTCAGACGTTTGGACATTGAAAACTCTTTGTAGTCTTATTTTGCAATGGAAAGGCCATTATTAGCTTACGATAGTATCGTAAGCTTATGTTGCCGTATGTTACTTTTGGAGCTCTATGACGTCATGAAACAATAAAATACAAAAGATATCGTGGATTTTCGCTTCACACCATGTCGAAGAATGTTACTACGACAAAAGAAAAAATAGCACCAAATTGTGTCCCCATTGACAGTGCCCATTGTGGAACTTGCAATGCCCATTTGCAAGAAGGAATTGATCATTTAAAGGAAGGTAGGAAGAAATTGTTAAAATCATTCAAAATTTTGCTGAAAACACAACTTAGGAGACTTAAAAAGGACACTTAATGTATTATTCCGCTAACGATTTGCAGTTGTACTGGTTTCACTGGGGCACTACGTGAACCTGTTAGTAAGTCTGCAGCAGGTATATTATTCTCAGCACGCGTGAAGTTGGTCACATGACTTGTACGTAGCTTCTGTTTGACGCGAACGGCGACCACCAGAGACAAAAAATTTAGAGTCCAAATCTATTAAAATTGAAGCCATCTCTGCAACAGTCTGAAAAATTTATGGTCGGAATGTTCAGTTACGTCTAAAAGAGCAATATAATGATAAAAATATTAGCACCTGACCTCTATTGTGTATGTTATGAGATGTTTTGGTTTCGAATTTTGAGATCGTAGCGAGAATGTTTACATACTGAAGGCACTGCAGATATTGCAGTGCTTCCACACTCTAAATTCATTTTTCCTGAAATGGAACCTAACATTTCCTAGCATATTCCTTGTTCAGTGATATCCCATTTTGGAGGTCCTAATAGAGTCCGCTCCGCGAGGAAACTATTCTTTGTTACCGAACTGTGTCATAATATCTGAATACATGAATGGTAACTTTACTCCTTTGTATTCTCGTGCTTTTTTCATAATACAAATGCCTCCACAAATTACAGGCTGTTCCTACAAGCAGGGAGATGGATTACCAGCTCCTTGCCGCTAGGAACTTCTTGAACTTTGCAGCATGTGTCCTGGTAGAGTGAGTTCTCATACTGTCATATAGTGACTATCGTAAGCCTGGAAGCCAATGGCTTTTGATTTCCTTAGTGACTGCTTTACAATTATGTACACATGGTAAGAAATACATTATACAGTACTTGTGGCAGCTCTGATCATGAACTGCTTCTTCAGGTAACGTGTCACAAAGAAACTGTCACATGACCTGATCCTGCGTTATCACAATATGTTTATGAGAAGCTGTGCTTCCATAAACATAATTACAGTGATACTGCACAATAGTTGCTAGGTGGGTGCGAAATGTTTCTGCTAAAAAGGATCAACAGTCTTAACAGTGTATCACTTTTGGAATTTTGGGGCCCATCCAACTACTGTACCTTGAATGTGGCAGTACAGCATTGGCCATGGGTAATGGACCCAGCAGTACAGTATTGGCCATGGACGAAGAACCTATTGGTGCAGTATTGGCCTTGGGCAATGAACTTGTCAGTAAAGTATTGGCCATAGGCAATTAATCTGGCAGTGGGTAGTGCTATGTTAAACACATTTACTGAGATAGAGAGGCCAACAGTTTGGAAAGAGAACATGGAGCATTTGGGAGAAAGAAACTAGCCTTTTAAATATGGCAGTAGAATGACCTGGTTTCACCATGATGATACTGTAAATTTAAAGGCACTGTAAAAGATACTGTAGAGCTGCTCTATGGGATGGGTAACATAGTGTACATGAGCAAATAAACCTGGAGACCTCAAAATAGTCACACAGTTATACATTCTATTTCTAATGCTATACAGGTGTGGTAAATTAGAAACTTTCAAAAACCTTATCTTTTTTGCTCTTTTTTTTTAAAAATAGATTTGAGTCTTTTCACCACATAGTTTCAGTATGCCCCATTCTGTGAGGAATCGTTTCCTGCTGCTGTATGGTTCTGAGACTGGCCAAGCCCAGGCTATAGCAGAGGAAATATACCAAGCTGCACCTCAGTATGATTTGGCACCTGAATTGCACTGTCTCTCCCTCACTGACAAAAAGGTATGTTATTGTGTAAAGTTAAAACCTGTTCTAGCAGATGTATCTAATTGTCACATGTAGAGTCAAATCAGAGTCTTTTGAACTCATGTCTTCCCTGTGTTGTATTTTTGCAGGCTATACATATTTTCCACTACAGCTGTACCTATTCATTTGTCCAGTTTCTGCTCCAAGGTGGAAAGACTGTGAATGACACATTTTTATGGAAAGTCTATAAGTTTTGAGAAAAAAATAATGAAAAAGTATTTATGTAGATTCTTCACAGTACTCTCTAATACCCTACCATGATCATGACAGGGAGCAAATCTCATACACTTTTAGAAGATGAAGTGTTGCTGCAATAATTTAGAACCATGAAGTTCAAATGTTTGAGCTATATTTTCACTTAATACGTCTTTTATTCCTCTGATAAAACAGTTTAATATTGAGAAAGAGAGATGTCTTGTCATGGTTGTATCTACAACTGGGGAAGGGGATCCTCCAGAGACAGCTGAAAAATTTTGGAGACGATTGAAGAAAAAAACACTTCCCAGCAATCACCTTGCTCATCTTCGTTATACACTTCTTGGTAAGGGAGATGGGAATTCACTTTTTGTGTAAGAGATATATAAATATAATAATGTTAGTAAGCTGCAAAGTATGGTATATGCTGTGGTACCAGACTTGTATACAAGTCGCTACTTGAGTCACATCCCGCCAACACTGCCTGACTTGAAAAATTCTGGGCAACTTTCCCGTATTGAAATGACACAGAGACTCGAGTCAATGACTTGACTTGAGTCCCTTAAATAGCTCCAGTTGACTTGACTTGCTGAGAAAAGAGTGACTTGAATACATCTTTGTATACACTTAGTGTGATGTTGCATACCTACAGTATGTAGACACAACATAGCTTTTGCATGAGCAAGTAAACTAAATCCTGTGACAGATTGGTACACAAATTAGCTGTCTGCTTTTGTGTTGGTTCAAGGTGTAATGTGACATGCCTATCTCTGCTGAGGGCACACTTTCTGTTCTGTTCCTTCACAAGCATACTGTAAAGTGAGGATACTTGAGACAGGTGTAGAAGTTTAATTTATGTAGCACAGATATTGCAGTCTTAATCTGGGCCATTTTTAGACATATTTTAGAGGTTTGTGATAGGTATTTGTTGGACAGTTTTTTACTTAGGCCCATATTTTTTATTTCCTTAAGTAACCATTTCAAGTTAACCAGGGGATAGGGATACTTGAGTTTGACGCATGATCTCAATTCATGGAGTGGACAGATAGCATAACTTAAAAGACTCATAATTGTTTTTATAATAGACTAGGAATAAGCAAGAGCAAGGAAGGAACTATGTTTGAAAGATAATCTCCCCATCTCTTTTTTTCCTCAAGTGGGGATACTTGAGACAGTTTCAGAAGTTTACAAATGTAGGTTTAATCTGAGTCATTGCTACATGTGATTCAGGGACTTATTGTAACATATGTGTATGTTGGGCAATGTCTTTCATTTATTCTTTTATAACTTGGTAATCTTTTTGGTTTCGATGATAAGAGAAACCTATGCATTCATGATGGCGTGTGTGTGTATGTATGTGTGTATGTATGTGTGTATGTGCGTGTGTGTGGGTGTGTATGTGTGTTTGTGACACTTTGCTCGTTAACACGATATCTCAAGAAGGGAAACTCTGACAGTTCTCAAACTTGGTACATAGATGCCCCACATTGAGAAGAAGAACCCTATTGTTTTTGGTGGGGGTCAAAGGTCACCTGGGGTCACCGGGGGTCAAACTCTGAAAACCTTGTTAACACAATATCTTGAGGTAGGAAGCTTGGATGAATTTCATACTTTGTATGTAGATGCGTTATGGTATGAGGAAGAACCCTATCATTTTTGGTGGAGGTGAAAGGTCATCTGGGGTCACCGGGGGTCAAACCCTGAAAACTTCGTTAACACGATATCTCAAGAAGGGAAACTGCGACAGTTCTGAAACTTGGTACATAGATGCCCCATATTAAGAGAAAGAACCCTATTGTTTTTGGTGGGGGTCAAAGGTCACCTGGGGTCACCGGGGGTCAAACGCTGAAAACCTTGTTAACACAATATCTTGAGGTAGGAAGCTTGGATGAATTTCACACTTTGTATGTAGATGCGTTATGGTATGAGGAAGAACCCTATCATTTTTGGTGGAGGTGAAAGGTCATCTGGGGTCACCGGGGGTCAAACCCTGAAAACTTCGTTAACACGATATCTCAAGAAGGGAAACTGCGACAGTTCTGAAACTTGGTACATAGATGCCCCATATTAAGAGGAAGAACCCTATTGTTTTTGGTGGGGGTCAAAGGTCACCTGGGGTCACCGGGGGTCAAACGCTGAAAACCTTGTTAACACAATATCTTGAGGTAGGAAGCTTAGATGAATTTTATACTTTGTATGTAGATGCATTATGGTATGAGGAAGAACCCTATTATTTTTGGTGGAGGTGAAAGGTCATCTGGGGTCACCGGGGGTCAAACCCTGAAAACTTCGTTAACACGATATCTCAAGAAGGGAAACTGTGACAGTTCTCAAACTTGGTATATAGATGCTTCATACTAAGAGGAAGAACCCTATTGTTTTTGGTGGGGATCGAAGGTCACCTGGGGTCACCGGGGGTCAAACTTTGAAAACCTTGTTAACACAATATCTCGAGGTAGGAAGCCTGGATGAATTTCATACTTTGTATATAGATGCGTTATGGTAAGAGGAAGAACCGTATCATTTTTGGTGGAGGTGAAAGGTCATCTGGGGTCACCGGGGGTCAAACCCTGAAAATCTTGTTAACACAATAACTTGAGTTACAAAGCTTGGATGAATTTCATACTTTGTATGTAGACGCATTATGGTAAGAGGAAGGAGCCTATCATTTTTGGTGGAGGTCAAAGGTCATTTGAGGTCACCAGGGGTCAAACCGTGAAAACCTTGTTAACCTGATATCTCCAGGTAGGAAGCTTGGATAAATTTCATACTTTGTATGTAGATGCCTTATAGTAAGAGAAAGAACCCTGTTTTTTTTGGTGGGGTTCAAAGGTCATCTGGGGTCACCGTGGGTGAAACCCTGAAAACGTGGTTACCACTATATCTCAAACTAGGAAGCTTGAATAAGTTTCATACTTTGTATGTACATGCATTATAGTAAGAGGAAGAATCCTATCATTTTTGGTGGAGGTCAAAGTTCATTTGGGGTCACTGGGGATTAAACTCTGAAAATCTTGTTAACACAATATCTCCAGGTAGGAAGCTTGGATAGATTCCATACTTAGTATGTAGATGCGTTATAGTGAGAAGATGAATCCTATTGTTTTTGGTGGAGGTCAGACGTCATCTGGGGTCACCAGAGATCAATGTCTGAAAACTTTTTCAAGATGATATCTCCAGTTAGGAAGCTTGAATAGATTTCATACATGGTAAATTGATGTGTTATAGTGAGAAGATGTACCCCATTGTTTTTGGTGGAGTTCAAAGGTCATCTAGGGTCACCATGGGTCAAACACTTAAAACCTTGTTAACACAATATCTCAAGGGAGAAAGCTTGGATAGATTTTATACTTAGTATGTGGATGTGTTATGGTGAAAAGATGGACCCTATTGTTTTTGGTGATGTCAAAGGTCATTTGGGGTCACCAGAGGTAAAAAAAGCAAATTTCCCAAGAATTCCCAAGAATATCACATGGGTTCACCAGAGGTCAAAGAGCAAGAATTCCCAAGATCGTCATCTGGGGTCACCAGAGGTCAAAACGTAAATTTCCCAAGAATTCCCAAGACCAAATAGGAATACAAAACTGTATTTTTCCAACATGTTAAGATAGCATTTGACCATTGACTGAAAGATATGGGACATCATGGCTTTATTTGGAACAGAACATACAGTATATCATCGAAACCTCAATGCATTTTTGCATTCTGGTTTTATAAATGTTACTTACAAAGTGTCTCCAGTTATCCAGACATATCAGATTTTCTACATATTGTTGTTGGATGCTACCAGAATTACAGTGGATGAGTGGAAGGAATTAAAAATAGTACCATCATTTATTCAGGGGCATAGCTAGGATGAAATTTTTAGGGGGCCTAGGTATCAATTGGGGGTCATAGCATTGATCGCCGACCTTAATTCTTATATATTTTATTAGGACACCCACAATTTTTGAGTGGGTGTTGCAAACATCTGGGGGGGGGGGGCAGGTCCCCCGCAGCTACGCGCCTGCATTTATTAAATTTAGAGACACCTGTACAGTCTTCTCGTATAGGTACCAGTCAAGTGTCTGCCTTGCATGTTAAAGCTGCAACCACAGCTTTTCAGTAGTTGCTTCTGCATGAAATTAATTAAGATTCATTTAAAATGTGTCTAATAAATATGAAGATACCTCCACTATTTGAGATAGGTATTTATTGAACAGTTAGAACCTTGTTTAGGGCCACCGATTTTCCGTGAAAAAAAGAGTCAAATTCCGTTACAGCAATTTCAAATTCCGTGAAAATCCGTGCAAGCAATTTGCCAAATCCGTGACTTTCTGTTTTGCATTGATTAGTGTGTTACGCCAGTGCAGCCTAACCAGACTAAAATCCATTCACCAGCCTAACGTCTAGGCCCCTACACATATACGTAATGGAGAAAAAAAAAAACCCAAACAACTTGACTTACGATTGTTTGAGTGTGGGTCCCTTCTTCTTCTTACATAGTAAAAGATCCGTATAAAATTATATCCAAATGATATGCAGGTACTAAATCCGATAATTATTCCACAATTGAAAGTGTAACTTGTCAGTTAGAACGTTATGATCGTTCGATCATGAACGTAACAACAGAGCAAAGCATGAAACTTGAGTAATGTGCGCAACAGTTTATTCTCATGCATAGTATACCATACATACAGTACATGATACAGTATAAACAAGAATCAGCTACAGGCAACGGGATCGCGGGAAAACTTTGCAAGACTGAGCAACATTAGACCTACCGAAGGCTAGTAAATGCGCAACTCGCACCTGGTCTCACATACAGTAAGCATCGGAGGGGGTGAATATCAACAGTTTTCTATCAGATTGTAGTCTGCTAGAGCCATCCAGTGTTACATACAGAGTTTTAAACTTTTTTTTCATTTTGCCCTCTTGATTGCAGACTTCTTTAGCATTCTGAGAGATTTTTGAACTTCCGTGATTTTCCGTGAAAAAAGTAAAATTCCGCGATTCCGTGACAATTTCCGTGATCGCGGAAAATCGGTGGCCCTACTTGTTCAAAAATAGCAATATCAACAAGGTTAATAAAATGACTGAAAGTAGGGTAATCCACTACTGAATCTGTAACAGAAGAAATTGTCTCAAGTTACCCAGGTGTCTCGAGGATCCCCCACCCTTTTTGCGGTATGGTCTTTTTAGGTCACATGAAGGTCTACATGTATGCAGCTTTCCCCTAAGCGGTAGTATGTGCAAATACCTTTGTATCTGGTGCAGCATGCAGTATGTATTTATGTTCAGGGTTTCCCCTGGGTTTGAGAGAGTGTGAGGTGGTATGAGTCCATGGGGTAATATGATGCCAGCCTTGGCACCATCAGTGAGTGAGAACTATCAATACTTCCATAGCTAGTACAGTACAGGTGGCAAGTATAACAAATTTCTGTGAGGTGGTGGCCAAAAACTGTGAGGTGGCCACCTCACAAAAAGAATGCCAGGGGAAACCCTGATGTTGATAATTTGGGGTAAAGTAGTGTTGTGAGCTATCACTCTGATTGATCAACTTCATTAAGTACTAAAAGGTAGGTACTTTTGTGTAAAAAAATGATCCAACAAGTTCTTGTGGTTTCAGATCTAGTGAGGTTTAATGGAGAAAAAGCACAAAACATGGTGGGGCTGCAGTATACTTCCATCCCCACCCCTACAATTCATGGTTGAAGCCCCTTAGTTTTTCCCTCTGTGAAAAATGTCAAAAATTTGCAGTGATTTACCTTAAAATTTGTACCATATGTGGCATCAAATTGCATCTAAGGACCCTCAGGTATTCAAAACTTTTCCCAATGGGTAGGGGACACCCCTTCCCTTGGACCACTCCCCCAGGAAGGCAGTCTGAAAGAACTTCAGCCCTCCAGCTGAGAACAGTTTCCTACGAGCATGTACATGTTTGTTCTTGTTCACAGCAGAACAGGGCACTAATATGGAAGCCTGAAGGTAAAGTTGCCAACTGTAGTACCCATAGGTTAGCACTCTTTGGTTACTTAACATAGGAAGATTACAGAGAGATCCATCAGTTACTACAAAAAGAAAATAATTTACATCTTTACTGCAGTCATGGAAGTATCTGTTTTCACAGTGTTATCCATTCAGAAAAGCTTCTACCAGAGTGAATTGATAATCATGCTTATTTCATGGCTGTTGTACTTTTGCTGTACATTTAAGAAAGATATAATGAATCTTCTGTGTCAGATTAAACCATATCATTAAGGTACACCCATGATGTTTCTGAAATAAAATTTTTGATTACAGTTGTACTTATACAAGTTGTATAGAAACATATTATCAAATGAAGTGGTAGGTAATATATTGTGAGCTCATGACGTCAGTACACACTCAGCACAAGTGTTTTGTATTCTCTATAGTAAACCACGAGGCAGTTTACAGTCTGTGATTTCTCATCAACCAAGCAGTATTTGACGATGAGAGTTTGGTGGATGGGAAGCAGTGCTTGCTTTTCTTTACAATAGTACTTTATGCCTGTGCTTTTATGTTGTTGGAACACAGAACTGAGCAACAAAGTAACTTCACAATTGAAGTTAGTATTGCATTATTGGTAAAGTTAAAGGGCAGATGCAGTCAGCCCACTTTGAATAAGTATATCCTGGTATCCTAATTTATGTATGGCTCTGTTTAGTATTATATAAACAAACTGGCAATGTGTTTGCCCTTAAATTGTTAAATTTATGCAGAATATCTCCTTGGTTTATCTATACCATAATATGCAAGAAATGAAGTTCATCATGGTAGATACTTAGGTTGTTCAAATAATAGAGGATTTGAAAAACTAACAGGCAGCTGACATTTTAAAATAAAGCTGGGTTGACTGTTTATTCTTTTTAGAAAATGCCATTGATAAAGAAACGATACAAATGCTGATCAAGATTGAGAAATTCTCTTTTTATATGAAGGTTAGAAATGTGCCTACCATGCTTGCAAGTTTACAACGTTTAACTTTTAGCTTATATGAATATAGGACCTTCCTGTGGTAGGTAATGACTTCAAATGGTCTACACATTTGCTTCTTATAGATATATTTTTTGTTCTTGCAGCCCTTGGTGACTCAAACTACACAAATTTTTGTCAGAATGGCAAGAATTTTGATAACAGATTGGAAGAACTTGGTGCTAAAAGGTTCTATGCTACAGCTTATGCAGATGATGCTGTAGGGTGAGTCTGTGTTGTGGTAAACATGATTGCAAATTTGTAGTTAATTTGAACTAAAAACTTAAAACCCTTATTTATTCAGAAAGATGTTTAGACTGTTGCTTATGACATTAGGAACTGTTTCTTGTTGTATGAGCAGTGGGTTTGTCTATTAAAGGTCTTTGTTTAGCTGAGCTGTTTGGGAGTGTTGTGGAACAAGGATTCCCCAGTCTCTCACCTACAAGGGAGTGGAGAAAAGTTTGGTTTAGACCTGTGGGTGGAGATATTCATCAGTAGTCCTTGGACCAGAATATTGTCTTGATTAACTGCACATTTTCTTGGCTATACTTTCACCACTTGTCAAAGCTACTTGACTGGAACCTTAAGCTAGTATCCCCAACTCAGAGCTTAAAGGCAGAAGCTCATCATACAAATGCTTTAAGGTCTGGGCAACAGAATTCACAATTGGTGACTGTTCTTTGACATTTGAAGTGGTTGATGGCAACAATGTTTTCTAATATAAGTCATCCTGATTTGACAAAGACGTGTAGATCAATAGAATATGAGATGCTGTTTAGCTTATATTGGGCAGCTTATGATGGAGTTACCCAATAGTGCTCAGATTACATGATGATGTAATAATTAAATCACACAAAGTTTCTGCAGCAGAATTGGTGTTGGGCAGTTAAACTTGCATAGGCCTTTCGTTTCTGTTTATGAGGTGCCAAGCCAAGAAGGAGTGGGTGGTAGAAACTTAGTATAGAGAATTTTTTTTCTGTCTGTGACTAGAAAATTTGCCCTTTGACACTAGTTCTAACAGTACTTAAACAGTGATGGAGCCCACACTTGGTATGTGGATGCCATATATTCTTTATTTGCCAGTTGCTTTTGATGGATGTTAAAGGTCATTTGAGGTCAGCAGAGGAAAAATTGTGGTAAGCTGGAGAGAGGTATGAAAAGAAAGGTAACACTGAAAAAGCTGCTCCTTGATGTGCACGTTCTTCATAAGATAGAAAAAAAGACACTGTATAGGGAATAATTTAGTATTCCAATTTTGCATTGCAGTTTTTGAGGTTTTTTTTTATTTCCTGAATGTATATCAGTGAGAACCCTATGGTAAATACACAAAAAGTGCTACACATTTTTGCATTTGTATTGCAATTTGGCCAACTTGTACAGCAAAATTGCGATGTGATACCGGATAAATTATTCCCTGCTGTATTATTGTTGGCGGGGTTTAATAAACAGAAATCCATCATGATCAATAATTTAACTAAACAAAGCTGTTTCACACACGACTTCATGAGATATATTTAATTTGTGGAGCACAACTTCTCTGACAAAGTAACAGAAATAACCTGTATGTCAACAGGTTGATGGATATTTGCAACTGAATTTTCTAGAATTATTAAGGAAGTAAATGTGCATCTTTGTCGCATTGCAAATACTGTGACTAGTTGATTTACTGTGACTAGTTGATTGAAGCACATGTAGGTGATATGATATATCCTTCATCTTTGTTTATCTTACAAACTTATTAAGAATGAACAATAATTATTTTCATTGGATTGTTTGCAGGCTTGAGGTTGTTGTGGAGCCATGGATAGCAGGGTTGTGGCCAGAATTAAAAAAAGAATTGGGACTGGATAGTTGCTCCTCTTCTCTCAACTGCCAGGAAGCTGCCAAGGACAATTGTATTTCAGATAGCAGAGATGGTCCTGAAACAGTTGATGTTCAGACATCACCCCAAGAACCTGATCAAGGTTCTAAAGACCAAAACAGTGATTTGAAAACTCAGAATTCTGAAACTTCTGTGCCTAATGCTACTGAGATAGATAGTGTTTCTGTTGTGTCAACATCCAATGTTAAAAGTAACAGTTTTCCTCAAGAAAAAGTTGTGTCAGAGAAGCACACCGATGGCACTGGAAGTGATCAAAAGATCCCTAACCTAGAAAAGCCTGGAGTTGCTAGTTTAGTGTATTCTCTTCCTCCACTGTGCAATTCTTCTCTTACTTTACCTTTAAATCCACCTTCTTACCTGGAAGTGACCTTTGAAGAAAATACCAACATGGTAAGAGTAAGCTCATTGGCATTGGCATTATGAATTGTATGTTAATCCTGTATTAAGTTGTGCCCTGTTGACAGACCTGGATGACCCAATAGGCATGGAACACTATCACAGATTTCAGCACTGGCCCTAAGGGCTTTGGATGATTTGTCCCCCTATAGATACCTTCATCCTACAGTGACATTTTTTTTAGGTCTTACAAAGAAAATAGCTGTCTGTGAAGAAATGAGGGTCAACAAAAATACCACAAACTTGTGTTGAGAAGTTTTTCTGTCAAAACTTGGCAGGCCGCCTTTTGCCCAGGCCTTGCAAAACACTCAATCCAGGCCAGCCTGTTGATGCCTGGGGCAGAATAGGCAACAAGGTGGTAATGTAACAATGGAAATGTGAAAGTGTTTTCCAAACTGTGTAAAGGGGCTTTAGCAGAAATGTGGAAAAGATTCACTATCTCCCTATAAAGTGCAGTATTTTAAAACTGTTATTAGTGGCAAAACAGTGACATCTTTACAAATTGCAGTCCATAATTTGTATCTTTTTATTGATTACAACTTAAAGAATGTGGTCAGCATCTTAATTAAGTTAGACACACATGATACCCTTTTGCTCATGGCATCTTTAGGATAGAGCAAAGCACAGTACGGCATGATCATACAGTATGTGACATTACAAACAGTAATGTCATAAGATAAATTGTAAGAAAATGCCATTGTGGTAAAAAATTTCCATAGTCTATCATTCAGTATCGAAATATTCAAAAAGTTTTGAGTACCTGAGGTTGTGTATGCTGCAACAAAATTTTAGTTGATGATGTTTTGTAGATTAACATGATGTACAACTTAAGGTTTTACCGTGGCAGATTGTGTCATATCTTAAGAAATCATGGACAAAATTTTCCACGTTTGCTCAGCTTTCGTGTTAAAGAATGTGCTGATCGACTATACTGCAAAGTTTTTGAAAAGAATGACTCATTTTTCATGGTGATCTAGGCAGTTTATTTTGAAAAGAAAGCAAATACCCTGAAAGGTGAGTAGTACAAATATAACCTGACTTACTGTATAAAAAGGAGTGGATAAATTTTAACCCTTATCATGCTGACTTTTTTAGAGGGCGGGCTTCATTTTTGAAGCACTGAAGCCCTGCAGGTTGCACGTACATAACCTCTCCTAACCAGAAATGACCTATTCTAGTCTAGCACCACCATTTCTTAGAGTTGAAGCCAAAAACATGAATGGAAGGCATTTTTTGTTTAAATTATAGTATACTAAATGTTTTATTTGTGAAGCGCCCTCATGGCGACATATGTCGCCCTTAGCATGATAAGGGTTAACATTTAAAACATTCGTGGTGGAGTAAGCTACAGTATGAAGAGGGCAGTTGAAGTAATGATTTTTCATAGTTCAACTGGTGTCAAAATTTATTTTTGAAATTTTTAGACTTCAGATGTCCATTTCATGTTGAGGTTAGCAGTGTGGTCACACATTTTGCTTGTGGTAAATGCAACTTTTTGGCCCAGGGGACCACCACCCCATGCTGGCATAGACATAGCCCAAGTTGTTTGACTGACAGCTTTGACAGACCATGAGTTGTACACTCTCTTAGTCTAGAAACCCATTTGAAAGGAGGGATGATTCTTTGTTCTGATGGTTTTTGAGGAAGACTTTCAGCAATCACTATTTTGTGTTTTGTTTTTAGGATGTCAGTGAATTTCTATTGCAAAACAATGCTACCTTCCCATCAGCAGCTTCACCTGTTACCATGGCAGCTGTGACCAAAGCAACAAGATTGACCAGCCATGATGCAGTAAAAACCACCTTGGAATTAGAGTTGCAACTTTCAGTGAGTTTGGATCTTATTACTTGCCATTGAAAGTTTGCATGATACACCTGTGGCAGTAGCGTCAGTGTTTACAGTGTTTTAGATAGTTGCATAAATTCGCATCAGATAATATCACTGGTATGAGTACACCTTAAATTCATTGGTTGAACCCGAGCAGTAAGACAAACCATGTGTGTATCAGGTCTGTTGTCACTGCATAGTGGGGGGTGGGGCTATGTTCCCAAATGCTTTTCAAGCCTAAAGTTTCAAAAATGTACCTCTATGATGGATCCATGCAAATGCTTTACCCCTTCTCTTCAATGATTCTTCTCCCTC
Organism: Holothuria leucospilota; assembly: GCA_029531755.1. Classification (NCBI taxonomy): domain Eukaryota; kingdom Metazoa; phylum Echinodermata; class Holothuroidea; order Aspidochirotida; family Holothuriidae; genus Holothuria; species Holothuria leucospilota. Next base: position 12,227,480 of record CM055969.1, on the reverse strand, counting down.
CCAAACAGGCACTCTGCCTCTCCAAAATTGAAAAGCTTTTTTTGGGTGCCCCTATTTGTGTGGTGTGTTTTTCAGTAACCACTGTCCACAGCATGTGAATTGAATTCTAATATAAATTCAGTCTGTTGGCATTCTTCCACCCATTGAGTTCACTGATTTTCAAGTCTATTAAGATGACTACATCTGTTATCACTGTCTCTCTCAGGATACAAACAGTGGTCCTAAAGTCATACAACTTGGAGATTTTCTCAGAATGGAATATTCTGTACAAACTTCCAAGGATGATTTCACCTACTGTTTAAAGAAAAGGCAGGAGTTCCTGTCTTAGAACATTAAAGGGAGACTGCTTGTCTTCAGAACATATTCACCTTAACATCTGTAAACTTTGTAATTGGTCACTTTACTTTGACATGAAGAGAGAGAATATTCAAACTATACTTCCAGTGAACATCAAGCTGGCTGCACACTGCACAACTTTGTGTGACCCAAGTCAAACTCAACTGTCATGACCTACTTTTCTAAAGTTGGCACATTTTTCATTGACACCATTGACAGTAGACACTATATGACTGGCTAACAGTTTTTGATGAGGTTTCACTGTGGTATTTGACAAATTTCTTTGGCTTTGAGCAGTCACTGGTACGTGATTGGTCAAATGATTTCAACCTTACTACTGCTGCAGACTCCTGTCCGGAAAATCAAGCATAACTGTTTTTCCCAAATGAAGGTGAAATGACTTTATACTGGTCTTAAAACTGCCAGTCACTGTTGTGGACCCATAAACACTAAACAACTATTAGTGACGCGATGGTCAACTTAAGTTGCATTGTGTTACGTAAAATGGTGTAGTGTGCAGCTAGCTTAAGCTACTCAAGTTGGTTAATGACAAGGAAATCAGCTTCAGTGAGATACATTTACAACAAAGCCAGTTTATCCAAACACCCCAAAGGAAGTTAGGGTAATAGAAAGGTTCGGGTAAATGGGGTGTCAAGTTTTTGCTTCAAGTACAGTAAATAACGTACCCGAGATAGTGTGCCCAAACAGATATTGATTTGCCTAGCAAAGTTGAAGAAAAATCCCAAAAATAATTGCGATGTTTTCTTGACCAATGATATGACTAGCAACTTTGTAGACTTTTAAAACCCAGAGTTTGTTCCCGAAATTTGTGCCCATGGTTTCCTGAGTGGCAACTGCTTTTTACACACTAGATATGTATGTATGTCCTGAGGGGAAGCTCTAATGATTTTGTGAGATATCAAGAATATGAATTGGGCATAAATTTCGAAAATATTGGAGACAAGGTAGGAGACTCTCAGAAGGCCATTGCCATGATTTTCATACGCTCTACTGTCGTTATTTTAGGTAAGAAGCCCACTAGCATACTTGTAGTGAGTATGTACTCGTACTCATGGGTTTGCACATTTGCCTGTACTTGTACTTGTGAGAATGGATTTGTACTCATACTCACAGATTTTGGAAGTTATGCATTGGGGCTATGCAAAATTTTGTACTCATACTCATGAAGATGTGTACTCATGCTTGTACTCAAGCAAGCATGGTGGCCTATTGGTTAAGGCATTGGACTTGTGATCTAAAGATTGCCGGTTCAATTCCCACCTGGGTCAGTATGTTGTGTCCTTGAGCAAGATGCTTTATCTCGATTGCTTCTCTCCACCCAGGGGTTAAATGGGTACCTGTGAGGTAACATGTATAGTGATGCGCTGTTTGTGGCTGCTCCTATGGGAAGTCCCCCAGGGGACGTGATGAAGTGGCATTACTGTTCAGTGTGCCAGGTACGAACAGCAAGGGATGTGCACTATATAGTGTGGGTTTGACAAGTTACCAATGACCAGGGGTAATGATTGTGATGTTACATATAAAGGCGCTATATAAATCCAAATCATTATTGTACTCGCAACCAGAGATACTGTACTTAACTTGTACTCATGACAGTGTTCTTACACTACAAGTCTGTCCACTAACTATGATTCTTTTCAGAGCTTAAAACTTGATGGACTCTTTAATTGAATTGTGTTGAACATAAGTGTGGTAAAATAGCAATGAATGGGGTTCAGATCAACAGGGATTTACTGTACTGTACATTGCACAGCAGAGTGACTGTAAAGAGAGGCAACACATTCAGATTATTACATTACAAAAGGTTATAAAGTAGATTGTTTGGAAAGTTTTGTCAACCTATTGTAGCATCATCAGTTAGAAGGTTGGATGTTGTGCAATAAAACTATCTCCTAGAAAATGCCAGTGACAGTTGTTTAGACTGGAGAAATTGCTAAAATTAAAAGTTTGTTGGGAGAATTTCAACCATTTATGACAAAAAAATTTGGCCTTTCGGGTATGTTACCACTGTAGCTATGGACCAGTCAGACACAAGAATCAGTTTTCCATTACATGGATCGGTTTGGAAATGTTTAATCTGGAGTTCTGGCCTTGGACTAAATACAGGCATCATAGACTACAAAGAAGGGGAATTAGATGATACTTGATAGTTTCATTTATGAAGTGTTAGTGTAGCACTGTATGAACAAAAGGAACCAATGAAACATTGTAAACAGAGGGGATGCCCATGGTCAGTAGCAGCTGCAAGGGGTTAAGGGGCATGGGAAAAGCTCTTACTTATCAGGACCTTACTTATCCCCAGTTTTCCCCTGAAACAAACATGTTGCGCAGGTGGCATGCTTTTGTGCCCTCAATAAGTTTGATTTGCACCTCCCTCTGCACTTTTCAAATCCTATTGCTGCCACTAACCATGACCACTGTCCAGTGTCATTTAGCCATGGAAGGAGAGAGAAGTAAATTGTCCCTCATGATACCACCAGCTGACTCAGGACAGAAGATTAGAATGGATCTTGTTTCAATTAATGGGTAGAAACTGTCTATGGGAAGAGTCAGATTCCTCACACTAGATAATGAATCAATCAGGAAGCTGAGTGGACAGCTTAATCATGCATCATCATGCTGGCCCTCGGGCTAAGGAAGACTCATTCAAAATGATGGCTTGATATTTATGCTGACCAACAGAGAGCCTGATTGTGGACCTAACAAATATTGCAAGCAATGCACAACAAGTATTAGTATGCTACTGTCTTGTTTCGCAGATGGGTTTGGCAAAGGGGAATACTCACAGGTATAGAGGCCATAGAGGATATTGATATGTGTACAAACTGCAAGTGGTATTAAACGTTACTCACAGTATAAGTGTACAATTATGATTATAAGTACAAATGTCTCCTTTCTGATTTTATTAAAGTGTACCATTTGAGGAACAACTCTTTTTTGTGAGTGCAAGTACCAAATTTTGCATCTAATAGAAACATTGTGAAGCTATCCAAACTCTGTGATTACAAGTACAATTCCATTTATTTTTCAAAAAATGGGTATGAATAAGCACTCAGTACAGGTTGGGTGTTTGAAGTATGTCTGAAGTTTTGAGAGTGATTGCCAGATGTGAAACTGAATTCTCTTCAAGTTGCAATAGATACAGAGGTGTAACTATAGTGTAAGTGCACCTGGCCAATCTGGAGTCAACCAAAGATGATTGTACTTCAAAGTTAATGGAAGAGCAGGGTCAGTACTCTTACATTGTGCTAAAAAATGCATCAAAGTTAAGAACAAAGTTAAATAGGATACTTGGTATAAATGTGTAAGCTATAAATATGCTGGTTATAACATTGGAATTGTCTGCATTCTTCATGTATTATTGTCAGGGAATAATGTTTCTGAAGTTGGTTTTATTCTCCTCATCGTCAGTTCCTTGCATGCTAGATTAGTAGTGATGCTTTATGATGCACCCACATTCATGTCATCTGCCCAGTTATTTCTACATGCCCAGTGCTCTACTAGGCATCACCTGCTTCTAAAGTGCTCTGCCCTTAAAGGGATATAGAGTTCTAATAAATCTGCTTGTTCTTATAAAGCTGAACAATAGATTTACATTTTAGGAGTGAGTCAGGTATTATAGAAATTTCAGGTTTGTGCAATTATTATTTAAATTCTTTTAGGAGTATATTGTAATTTGCTGTATACAGTAGTTACTAAAGAGTAACTTTTGCTTAAAAACTGAAGGTTTTGGTACTTTCCTTGTGCATAGCTTGTGTAGAGCTTAAGTGAAGATGTAAAGATTGCAAGCAAAATTAGCAGAAACTAAATGATTTTGTGACCATAAATTCAGTTGTGAACTTATAAAAAGTTAACAGTTCAGTTAATTGGTTGCGTATGTATTGCCATCTTAATTCATGCTTGTAATTTAAACTTTCATAGGATACCACAGTTGACTTCCAACCAGGTGATTCTGTTGGTGTTATTTGTCCAAACAATTATGAAGAAGTATCCAGCTTAATCACGAGGCTTGACCTAGACAAGGTAGCTGACACTCCCTTTACTCTGAAACTGGAAACCGGTACAAGGAAAAGAAGAGCAACTATTCCAGAATTTGTCCCCAAGTTTTGTACTGTACGACATGCTTTCACAAAGTGTTTCGACATTAGAACTCCACCAAAGAAGGTTTGTTTAATTCAAGTGTTTCCTTTAAGTGAAGACAGGGTTTTCTCTTTTGAGGAAAACTGAGAAAGATTTCAGAAATTGGATCAGAAAAGAGGAAAACATGAAACGTTTGACAAAAATAAAAAAGAAAACACTATTGAAGGAAAAAGTGTGCTCTATCAAAGAAAATATTTTTCACTTAGTCTTTAAAGACATTTTGGCATATTATTGAATGTGATGCAAGACTTTGTGCTAGGCTGCTCTGCCCCCAAAGATTTATTAAAAATCTGAGACATTTCGAATTTGTATAATGTTCTCTCTCTCCTGAGAAAAACTTTATGTAGAGGTGCTCTACAAAAACTGCAACACCCTTGAATAGTGCTAGTAAAATGGAAAATGAAACAGAGAAGTTTAAGTTTGCTCCTACAGTAAAACTTGTGAAGGAACAACAGGGGAGGGGAGGGGAGTGGAGGGACTGTAACCTGTGTTACATATGTTTGTTATTTGTATTGGTTGTTATTGTACAGTCTGAAGTTGGTCAGAATTGTGTTTGGTGGTTGTCTCAGGCATTTAATTTCAGTGGTGCAATAGTAGCATAGTGTACTCAGCAAGGATGATAAATCGTGTAGTGAAGTGTGCATGTTGGGGCAGGGGGAGGGGGCAGGAAGGATATCAAGCAGTTCCTGTAAGAAAGTACTGTATTAAATATTTCATTTGAAGTGACTATATGCACTGTATACTCATGTAATACATAAACATTGTTTGGCTTTTCTTGTATTGACGACAATGTGGAAACATCTGCCATTCATATGCTTTTAAGTGCTCATTTTGCTGATAAATATGCATGAAGTCCCTTCCACAGTAACTTGAACACTGTATGCTCATCTTTCTTAGTTAAAGATCAAGTATTACAGCTAAGCTTATTACTCAGTAATGGTTAAAAAGGCTCATATTTCTACTTTCTTGGCAGTTAAATAGTCCTCCCTCAATAATTACACGGAAAATTGAAGAAAAAGCCAAATTTTTCCATAGATACCGAAAAGGGGTAGGATCTTTAATGATCAGTTCCGAAAAAGCTACGAATTGCCGAACTACTTATGATGTCATAAGTGGAGTTGTGGACGCTTGCTTCTCACAGACAGTACACAGCAGTACAACGCCACGCTCTTGTTATTATAAGATGTCCATGTACAACACATTAAACAGTGTACTTTTTACACGCTTGGAAACAGACACGAACGGACCACAAAGCACAAAACAAAAACCGGAACCGCATTAAATGGAGTGACAGTAGCCAGATTTTCATAGTGTTTTTAATAACCCACTTGATGGCTTCAGAATCCCAAGTTTTCATAGACAGATTGTTTACATCTATGAGAATGTGGATACTCAGTGTTCAAAATAGGCAGAAGAAAAGCACAAACTGTCATAACAAGCCATAAAATATCGCTATTATAATTTGTGTGGTCAAATTACGACTTGCTTGAGAGTGGAAAACAGTAAAGCATAGCAAGATATCTCTACCAACCACAAGTTCGCTTTCAAACTTGTCACACACATTTTCACTAGTGTGAATTTCTTAAGAGTGTTCTGATTGGCCAAGTCAGGCTTACAATGCATAGCTACTATGTACACCACGCACATAGTACACCACTGTTACTACATTTCGTATGTACTTACGTAGGTACGGTATGCACGTACTCAAGCTGGTAGCTGGAACTGTGCCGTTTTAACATAAGGAAAAGTATCGAAGGATTTTGAACAGTTCGCACCAGTGCTGGATATATTATTTGTTGGATATAAACGGGAAGTTATCTGCGGAGATTTGTAAAAGCAAAGTATGTACACAGGTGATTGCTAGGCAAAAGAGAATACTCTAGAAAAGGTAGAGTTATCTTCCGAGCAGTTTATGCTGAAAGGCATAATAGTAACATTAGGCTTAGTGTTATACAAATGGCACAACGTAGCCTGTTCATTGTAAACAGAACATTTGATCACACAGGAACGTTTGTATTTTACGGTTGGAATATACTTCGCTAAAATTGAAGATGCTAGGCGTTACTGGTGCAATCTTGCAGCTCATGTCGTGAGCATAGTAGATTCTTAACCCCAAAATGCAATGAGCTTATGCTCAAGGTGAAATTTTATGGCTGTAACAAACGTGAAAAATGACCACTCCATACAATTGCCCTAGTGGCAGTTGCCTTAAATCCCGGCTGGTGGTGGCGGCTGGCTTGCATATGTGCACCATCGTAGGCTTGCAAACAGTATATGGTCATGCGCAAGTGTTATTACTCCACTTATGATGTCACAGATTTTATTTCCGGAAAAGCACGACAAAGTACTGCAAAGCTGAAAATCCATGTTCACCCTAAAACCAGGAAAAGTTAGCCAAAATTTTCATTTTGCTAAAATGATTGTGTCAGACATCATTTGCTACACCCATTAAACATTCTGAAGGCCTATCTTCAACCATGATACTTGGACTTTAATGTCATTGATGTCTAGGGATAAAGATGTCTCTCCCCATGATCAGAAATATTTTTAAACTTTAATGCAACCTGAATACTATTCATTTTACAAATACCTGACTTTCAATCTTCTATTTTCAGTTCTCTTTTTGTTTCCCTACTGATCTAAGTCTATTTAAAGTCATTACATTCAGTTAAGTCTTTTGTAAGGCTAACCCCCTGGGTAGTATCCAAGTGATTATCTCTTGCATGTATGGCACACCTGTGTATTTATATAGAAACACCTGGTGAGTGAGTGCCTATGAATATTCATACATTAAAACTCTTACTGTAGATGGCTAAGGAAAGAAGAGTCAACAACCTGAACAGTGAAATCATGAGATGTACACTGCCTATATTCTATAACTATTATTTTAAATAGGAAAATTTGTTTAGTTTAAAGGTGACTTTAAATATATTACAGTTCAAAGAGAGCTCTTTTTAACCATTATGTGAAAGGTATATTTTTTTGTAGGTGCTCACTGTAAGTGTATTTAGCTGATGAACCCTTTAGTGGCTTTAGTCGGGGTGAAAGATTCCCCAAGACCAGCAGAGTTTGTACCTCATCTGTATTGCTATTCTGCAATTCCTGTTTTCCATGCCACAGTTTAATAGTACAACAAAATGATATTCCAAGACATAAGGGGTATTTCTGGTGAACAAGCAAAGGTCTTGTGTAGTGAGGTCATCAAAATCTCAGTGGCTTTCTGTTTGTGATACTGAAAGAAATATTGTGTTTAGCTTACCATCTCTTTGGCATGTGTGTGTGTGTGCTGCATAACATTTGTATTTGAGTGAGTGCTTTCCTTGTTTGTGGGGTATCTCAAGAGAGTAAAATTTGAAAGGTTGAACACTTGATGGATGAATGTCTTATCTTAAGAAGCAGACAAGTTTCTTTGGTGAAGGTCAGTGGTCATTTTGTGCTATGGGAGGCAAAGGTGTGAAAAAATTGTGAACAAGTTGTGTCAAGAGCAGATGCTTTAATGAATCTCATACTTGATGTGTGTGGGTGCCTCATATTTAATAGACTCCTTTTGTTTGTTGTGACCGTTGAAGGTAATTTTGTGTCACCGTAGGTCAAAATGTGCCAACCTTGTGTGCAAAATATCTCAAGAAGTGTTATCTTGAGGGTGCTTGACATATTAATGCCCCATGTTGAGTACAAGAAAATCGGTGTTAGTGGTGAAGGTGAAAGGTCATTTGGTATTCAGAGGTTGAGTGGTTCACTAATCTGCTAAATCTGACAATGACTTGACATTATCAAAATCCTTGAACCATAATGCATTTTTGTATTTTGATTTATTTGAGGTTAAAACATTTTTGGAAGAAAGGGTAATTTTATATAGTTCGAAATATTTGCACATGGGAGAAATTTTTTAGTTTGTAATTTTGCTAAATTACTGCATGTTCATAGAATGAACATAGCATATCACATTATCATTTGATAAAGTTTGAAAGGTTTAGTGAAAGTAAGGGGACTTTAAACAGATTAGGAATTCAAAAATGTCTGTTTTTGCTATTTCTTTACTGAAAGAACCCTACAACAAATATTTTAAACAGTTTTAAGCCATGTTCACAAAAAACCATTTTTAAGCCAACTTAAATTCTCAGTAATGTTTGATAATTGTAAAAATCTGTTTGAGGTGTGCTGAATTGTATCATTGGCTGTATTCATTCAGTGTAATAAATTACCTTGTAAGATTGGGTCATACATACTGAAGATGCAAACATTTGCCAAATGGTCTAGAATCTTCTTAAATACTTCCTTAAATCTTTCAACATTTGTTGACAGTTGTTTATTGGTGAACTTTGCATTCTCTCCCAGCTTTTGAAATTAAAGCATTTTCTAATTTATTCATAACAAATGTGAACAAAATTTCATGAGTCACTGTTAATTTTTTGCTATCACTTTCTCAAGGCCTTCCTAAGAATGCTGTCTGAAAGTACGGGGAACCAGCAAGAACAGCGTCGTCTGCAAGAACTCTGCAGCAAAGAGGGGGCAGCAGACTACAACCAATATATCAGGAAACAACACTTGTCCTTGTTTGATATTCTTCAGGCCTTCCCGTCATGTCTTCCACCACTAGATAGAGTTTTAGAGAATTTAACAAGACTCTTACCTCGTCCATACTCCATTGCAAGGTATTTAATTTACCACAGGCTTTGTCAATGCTTTCAAGTATTTTAGTTGAATTTGATATTTTAGGCTTAGGGTTTTCGTAAGAGAAAGGCCAATTCATCGTGTTAGCTCATATGCACACTGACTTTAGGAATTGCATATTGAGTGGATGTCAAACATCAATGGATGTAGCCGGATATGCATTTCCAGTGTCCAGGAAGGGTAAAAATTAAGATGGATTCTCCAAAGCTAAATTAATGAAAAAGTAGATCCCAGTCCCACTGGATTTAGTACACATTCAGTTCAGTATTACATTTTGTTGTTAATCCCTGTAACATTCCTTAAATGCAATAGTTTTTGGTAAACATTTGGTGTAAAATGATAAAAATTCCAGTACTTGCTTGTAGTTGTTCCTAGCTGAGGTGCCAGTTTGGAAGGGCTGGCAGGTGAAAATGGCCTAGTGCCCATGTATTTGCTCTGTCAGATCCATGGCACATAAACATGTACCTGGTTTTATTTTCTTTTAAAATTTTGAAATGTTTCTGTTTGTATTGTTTTCATCATTTCTACCCTTGTGTACCTTCTACATATTTTTACATCCTCTGGCCACTGTACCTTATTTCTGACATTTCTTTCCATGCAGTTCCCCTCTTGCTAGTGTGGACAGATTTCGTTTTGCATTTAATGTACTGCAGTTTCCTGCCACAAAAAGGAAGCGTTCACAGCAAGGTGTATGTTCAGGGTGGTTAGACCAAATCACATCAGGTTTCCAAGAAACAAAAAATAATTCTGAAGTTGAGAGCGAGAAGTTTAAGAAAATGAAATTAGAAGAGAAACCCAAGGTAAGTTACTGCTTTCATCTTCTTGTGGTGTGATTGAGGTAAATATTCTGTGATAGCGATAGATCCTAAAGGCATACAGCCTACCCATCAATTCTGGAGGAGAAGTTGTTTGAGGGCAGTTTTGTTTTGTGGTGCAGTTGCATTGGGGTTCATAGTACATTGTTGTAACCATAGATCTGAAAAAATGGGGTGCACAGTTAAAAAGGGTTGGGGGAGGGGGATGCAAGGGAAAGGGAAGCATTGCCTGAATATGCCGATCTCTCTCTCTTGGCTATAGAGGTTTTTCACTGACGTCACTGCGTTCGCGCGTCTCTCTATTTTGACGGCCAGGCGCCCAATGTATAACAATCGTAACTAAGATCCTGCAGTCTTTTGCGCATGAGCAGTGACGGCCAGTGAGCCAAATTGAAACGCGCTGACGTCACGTGAAAAACCTCTATAGGCCCATTATGAGGTGAAATGGAAGGATTGCAGCATGGCAGAGGATGTACCTTTGTGTATTTAGTGGGCATTTTAAAAACTTACTCATAAAGATTTACATTTCTTCACTTGGGTTATATGAATAATATTCTCAGAAAAATATATTCCTTTTGTACTGCACCTGTTGATGCCTCACTGATCTTTGAAATACTTTCAGATATTTCATGTTTTGGTTTGCTTATTTTCATGCCTGTTTATAACTTTTGCTTTATGCATACAGTGGTGGTTGTAAGTTGAGGATTGAGTGAAGGTTTGTTGAGCCTGGTGTTATTTTGGAAGTTTCTTTGATCATTTACTGTAAGATTTGTATTACCCTTAATGTGTCTTATTCTTATGGTCTGGCAGTTGCCTGTCATGTGACCTAAATTTTCATTCTGAAAATAAGTGTTACTTTTGTTTGGTGAGTCAGAAGTGTGAATCATGAGTTGAGCCTTTCTGTATTACATCAGCTTGGGCTGAATGTGTTGCCATATGTCTTCTGTAATGGCTGTGCCACTTTCTTTGTAGTTAGTGCAGCCAGACAACCATTCTAACTTTGGGGTCAGCCATCAGCTATCTTCCATTAGAATCACCCCCTTTTCCTTGGGAATTGTTAGCTACTTATACAGATACTATCAAAATTCCCAAGCATAAGAAGCTACCTTGCCAAAGTGGAAAGATTTTGGGTATTGAGCAGATTTAAAACTCAGAAGAACATCTTTTGTTACCTATAGTGGTGTCAAGTACAGTCTTTAGAAAATGCTTCATTTAAGGAGAGCCTGTGAAATGGAAACTTGATTTCATTAGGTAAACTGTTACATCTTTACACACTGCTTTGTCTTTTCTTCTTGAAGATACCAATTTATTTTCGCCAAAATACAAAGTTTCGTTTATCAAAGGACATTTTGAAACCTATCATAATGATTGGACCGGGAACTGGAGTTGCCCCATTTATTGGATTTATGGAACACAGGTTACATATGAAGCACAGAAGTACTGAATCAGTTACATTTGGAAACATGTGGCTGTTCTATGGGTGCAGGCATAGGGACAGAGACTACCTTTACAGGTATGGTATTTATTGATTGGTTTGAACCTTGATATCATGCTTGAAAATAGTCTCTGATGAATGCAGAATTCTTTTCTAAATGCCTGCAAATTTCTTAAAGACACATCAGCAATATCTCTCAAGAAGACAGTGCACAGCATTGTAATCTGTTAACTGCTGCAACTTTCCTGTATGTACAGAAGTATGAGGAGCTTTTTGTTCATATAACAATTTTATATGTTTACTACTTTTCATACTTTTTCTAGCGCCCCCAGAAAGTGTATCCCCACTTCACGTCTCAAAATCCAGTATCCCCAATAGGCGCCCTGAACGGGTATGCGTGTGTGTGTATGGGTGTATGTGTGTGTGTATGTGATGCTTAGCTTGTAAATACGATATCTCCAGTTAGCAATGACCATCAGTTTCAATATTTGGTATATAGATTTGTCATGTTGAGAGGAAGAACCCTATTGTTTTTGGTGTAGGTCAAAGGTCATTTGAGGTCACCAGAGGTCAAAAACCGAAAACGTTGTAAACACGATATCTCAAGATAGCAATGACCAACACTTTTCATATTTGATATACAGATTTGTCATGTCAAGAGGAAAGGTAAAAAACCGAAAACCTTGTAAACACGATATCTCAAGATAGCAATGACCGACACTTTTCATATTTGGTATACAGATTTGTTATGTTGAGAGGGAGAACCCTGTTGATTTTGGTAGAGGTCAAAGGTCATCTGAGGTCACTGGCGGTTAAGCTGCAAAAACCTTATAAACGGCTCGTAAACACAATATCTCAAGATAGCAATGACTGACAGTTTTCATATTCGGTTTACAGATTTGTCATGTTGAGAGGAAGAACCCTGTTGTTTTTGGTAAAGGTCAAAGTTCATTTGAGGTCACCAGAAGTAAAAGACTGAAAACCTTGTAATCACGATTTCTCAAAACAGGAGTGAAGGACACTTTTCATATTTGGTATACAGATTTGTCATGTCAAGAGGAAGAATGCTACTGTTTTTGTAGAGGTCAATGGTCATCTGAGGTCACCGGAGGTTAAACTGCAAAAGCCTCATAAACGGCTTGTAAACTCGATATCTCAAGATGGCAAAGACCGACACTTTTCATATTTGGTATATAGATTTGTCATGTTGAGAAGAACCCTGTTGTTTGCGGTAGAGGTCAAAGGTCATCTGAGGTCACCAGAGGTAAAACTGCGAAAAGCTTGTAAATCGCTTGTAATAATGATATCTCAAGATAGCAATGATAGACACTTCATATTTAGTGTGTAGATTTGTAATGTGGAGAGGAAGAGCCCTATTGTTTTTGGTGAAGGTCAAAGGTCATTTGAGGTGTCTGGAGGTCAAAGACTGAAAATCTTGTAATCACGATATCTCAAGATAGGAATGAAGGACACTTTCATACATGGTATATTGATTTGTCATGTTGAGAGAAAGAACCCAGTTGTTTCTGTAGAGGTCAAAGGTCATCTGAGGTCACTGAAGGTCAAAAACAAAATTTCCTAAGAATTCCCAAGATCGTCATATGGGGTCACCAGAGGTCAAAAAGCAAAACTTCCCAAGAATTCCCAAGATTGTCATATGGGGTTACCACAAGTCAAAAGGCAAAATTTCCCAACAATTTCCAAGATTGTCATGGGGTCACCAGACGTAATAAAGCAAGAATTCCCAAGTGTCATTTGGGGTCACTAAAGGTCAGAAAGCAAAATTCCTCGAGAATTCCCAAGATCATCATCTGGGGTCACTAAAGATCAAAAAGCAAAATTTCCCAAGAATTCCCAAGATTGTCATCTGGGGTCACCAGAGGTCAAAAAGCAAATTTCCCAAGAATTTTCAAGATCCAAGATCCATTGGAGGTCAGAAGTCATTTGAAGTCATCAGAAGTTAAATACCAAATGCATTGAAAAACACGATATTTCAAGACGGGTATTAGATACTTGTAATACTTGTGAATTTGAGGGATAAACCTCAGTGCAACAAAGCATCCCCATTTGGCAAGGAATCACTAAGCCTTTGGGCTTTCTGGTTTGTTTTTACTTTGTACCCAGGGCCCTGTGGAAGAATAGTCCTCTGGGACTGAACAGGTTACCCTGGTTAAAGAAAGTGTATAAATAAGCTTGTAACTCACGTGGCAGTAGAAGTCATTTGAGTTTAGCAGAGGTCAAAATGTTGAAAAAAGGTCAGAATGAATTATGTTGAAAAAAATGTGCAAAAAGATTGATTGCCTTTTAAATGTAAAAGAAAGGTTGTAATGGACCATCCATTCATTTTTTCAGCATTTCACAAGAGCAAAAAAATTACTTTTGCAGACTGCTTACCCCTCCCAGAGTGACTTTGAAAAGATGTGATAACTGATTATTGTGGGGGAAGAATTCATTAATAATAACATTTCGCACATGGGGTGACAGGTCTGTCTACTCCCTCAATATGGCATTTGTTCTCTTGTGGAAATGCTGTAACAGTTAGGTGATCCTTACCTGAAGTTTGTTCTTGATGTATGTTAAGAGGAAGTTTACATAACCATTCTTGTGAAATTTTTTATTCACTTCAAATTAATTTGCAGGGTTGTGAAAGGGTTTATCATTGTTTTTGTTACTACAGGGATAAGATCAACGGATTCCTTGATGAAGGCATCCTTACTAAGCTGTCGGTATCTTTTTCTCGTGATGATAATCCTAGTGACAAGGATCAACCTCGCTATGTCCAAGATAATATGAAGATTCATAAAGAAGAGTTGGCTGATTTAGTTATGAATAAAGAGGCCATTGTTTATGTTTGTGGGTAAGTAATTTAGTTTTTAGCTTCAAGTTGTTTTTAAAGTTAGAATAAAAACATGCAAAAAACATTACATGTAAGTACGATGTCTGAAAAGTTTTGAAAACTTTATTTTCAGGGATGATTTGAATGTAAATAGATGTATTAATGGATATTAGTGAACAAGAGAGTAATCCATAGAGTTGCATATTTCTTATTGCTAGCTTACACACTGAGCTATATAACTGGAGGAGGCACATCAATATGGAATATGACTCGAAAATGGAAGCCTGATTGGGAGTCATGTGATGTCGGTTAGCGTACTCAGGTCAATTCTGCTGTTCTGGAAACGTACATCCAGAAGTGGAAATAATGTAATTTTGAGGCAATAGGTGCATACTAACTTGCCTTAGCACAACTTAGCCCCTTTCGGCCTCTTATGCGCTAATTGGCGTGCTATCACACGTTAGCATGCACATCATTGCAGAGTAGCTCATTTGATGTACTTCACTTGTTCATTCCTACAGAGATGCCAATGGCATGGCTAAAAATGTGATGGAAGCTTGGGTAGAGATCTTGTGTGAGTATACGAAGAAAACTGCCTTTGAAGTAAGTGTATTACTAGCAACTATGCGAGAGGAAGAAAGATACTTGCAAGATGTTTGGACATAACACTGGGCTGGAAAGAAATGTTTGAGTCTTCCAAAGAGAGTTGAAGTGGAACAAGCAGTAACAAAATTGTAGCAGAAACATTTAACAAGATTGTGATACGAGAGGTTTGTCTTGTCAGACTGTGGAACAAGTGATGATTATCTTGTGTGATGTTTTGTTACTGTAGCACATTTATTGCAAGGCCAGATGAGGACTTTTGTGGGGGAGGGAGGGGGGCACTCAAGAAGTTTGTGTTATGCAATACAACTTTTAGCTTACCTACAAATATGCTAACCACTATCATGCCATGGTCAACTTTCAGTTTTATCAGACAGCAGTATGTTTACAGTAGCAGAGTTACCTTCAGCATATGGTTTTGTTAAAAAGTATCTAATTTTGTGTGAATGTATGTGTTGGACTTTTAGCAACTATCTGCAGAAAGTGTGATAATTCCCATGCCCAGGCAATTATGCTGTGATCAACTTTTGTGAAAGGAATATATTGTGAAGAATGTTCACTGAATCATACATGAACTTCATAAACTGGCCACTTTCTGGGATGATGTACTCTTTGGGCCAGGGGAACAGGATGACACGGAGCTTTGGTGGTCAAGGTATGGTGTAAGTGCTTTTGGCAAAGAAACCTGCTGTAACATACTATAGCTACAGTAGAAGATTTTCAAGACCTTATCAATATGATCTATGAAACCTTGAAGCATACTTTGAACCTTGAGTGTCCTAGACATTTTATGATATTTATAGGAAACAATTAGTTTAAACTGATGTAAATCTATGTAATTTCTGCTTTTCTATTTCCATTTTGTTCTCTCATGTTTGCATCTCTGCTTGTTGCAGTGTGTGAATTGTGAACTGAGATCAATTTTGTGCTCACCCCTGTATACTTAGAGGAATAAACCCCTGCTCTGCACACTTTATATGGTTGATAAGTGTGAAGATTATTCTATTGAATGTTTTTAGGGTATAAATCCTAGGGGTAACAGGATCTGTTGATAAGTGTGGAGACTGTTCTAGTGAATGGTTTTAGGGTATAAATCCTAGGGGTAACAGGATTTGTTGGTAAGTGTGAAAATTATTGTGTTGAATTTTGTAGGGTATAAATGCAAGAAGAAACAGGATCTGTTGTCATTATTTGAATCCATTTTACACGTCAAATGAGCAAGTTTGGATGTGTATTCAGGGGCATCCTCAGCCTGCAGTTTCATACCATGGGGACAGTAAGAAAAGTCTGGAAGAAGTCTTGACTTCTGTATGGTTTTAAGCATCGAATTTTCGGTGTTTAGTCTAAAAAAAATAATTGTATGCTTTGGAAAATTGAAGATGTTATACTTACTGTCCTTAAGATCGTTACTGGATTGAATAGCTAAACACATCTCCATTTTGGAAATGCCTGCAAGCAAGTGCAATTTTACCCAACTCAATTTACTTTACAGTCTTGATGATGACTAAGTTGGTCTTTGAAGGTCTCGAAAACAGTATAGTTGAGTTTCAGTACCTCAAAAGCATGGGAATCTAGAATAAGGTAGGCAGGGCCCTGTTTCATTAAGAATTAAGATTGATCTTAAGTTTGATCTATCATGCAATAGCCCTATTGAAATCAAATGAAAGATTGACGTAAAGTTTTATGAAACAGGGCGCTGTTAAGATTGATCTTAAGTTTGTTCTATCATACAATAGTCCTATTGCAATCAAATCAAAGATTGATGTAGCGTTTTAAGAAACAGGGCGCTATAGAAGGTTATGCTCAATCTTCAGGTTGGTTTTGATAGGACTACCACATCATAGAGTAAATTTAAGATCAATCATAATTCTTCACAAAACTGCCAACAGGTGTATTGTTGAGTTCAGCTTCATATCATTTATTGCTCTTGGTATTTGTTTAGGGTCATACACCTTAACAAGGTATCAATTTTCTATGTACAGTTGGTATAATCTGTGCTGCTTGTAAGTGTATGAGACTGCTGGCTGCAGACTCTGCCCACATCCTGACAGAAAATTGCCTATTTTTGGGCATAGAATATGCTAATATTGCAATTGTGCTTAAGGCTTCAGGAAAAATTGCTCAGGCCCACAATTGAAAGAAGTCCAGTATTCTTATGCTGCTACTTGAAGACCATACATATGCTTTTAAATACTGCTGTATAACTTGTAATATGTGATGAACATGATCCATTGTACTGTGCAATACCCTGACTTGGGTTTGTTTACGTAAAGTACTACTGTAGTTTGTCTTTGTGTGACACCATTCTTGTTTTAACAGTGTGTGGCTCGGCCTGCTACTTGGGTACCCTACATTAAAGATTCAGAGACTAAGGGCTGTTTATTTTTCTTTTTTGATGGGGGCATAAAATGTAAAGAAGGAGGCTATGACCTCATTTGGTTAATACTTAGTGCTGGGGGCAGCCATCTAAAACGTTTTTGAACTGCTTCTCTACTCCAGTGTACAACAGCGATATTGCTATTAAGTAAATTACCATCTTTAGTCAAACTTAAGATGCACTAGCACCAGGCGTGACTGCTTCTGGCTTTTGTTCTCAAGCCAACCTGAAATGATAGAATCATATGATGCAGCTTGGAAAATACCGACAGCATGCCGCTAATTTTGCCATTACTAATGTGATGCGTCTGCTGAGAACTCCAAAAATCCTGTTGTGTGCCTGTCTGGGTGGGTTTTCTGACTTAGTTTATTAGAGTGTGAGTCTTCTTCTTGCACCAGTATTCTCCTCTGCTCTGTGCACTGAAAAAGTTATGCAGTGGTGCATGTCTTATCTCAAATAATAGAATCTGTAGTGATGGCTTGCAAGTAGTTCTGGCACCTGGTTGGTAAGAAAGTTGTTGTCAGTAGTGTCTCGAAAGCTTGTTTACTCAAGAGATTAAAATGCAGATAACAACTCTGTGGACATGTGGAGACAGCTGCAGAGGTGCAACTTATGGCCAATGGGTCCTCTAGCGACATCAGCATTTTATAGTCCTCATGAATCAGTACTGTTGTCTTGTATATATCTTTATGGTGGAAAGAGAATGCAACTGTGCAGAGGCTCCCCTATGGCTCTGCAGTTTGGACAAAACCTATTTCTCAGGCTGTTTATGTGGAAAATAAGGAAATTTCCTAGGGCATTACAGCTTTTCTTGTGCAAAAATGGCTTAGCCCTCTTGAAAAGACTACCCTGGATGCCTGTGCAATCATTGGACATACTTGGTATGACATAATTGAAAGATATCTTGATTGATCTCTTTTTTAGCTTAGCTTATAGATGAGTCATTAACTGCTGTTGTCTTCCCACTCTTCCATTTTTTGTATGTTGAAAGGCTCCTTTTGAAAGTTTTGTATAAGGCTAAGTTTATATTCTCAGTTTGGAGGTGTAAATACATAGATAGTTTTCAGGCTCGTTCTGTGCACAACTCAAAAAAACAAGGTTCCTGAAATATGGTCACAAATTTCCTGAAATTTGATGATCAATTTTGAAATTTTCAAGAACCACTCAGCATGCTGTTAGTTGTTATTTTCTCACAGGTTAACATGAAAGCAAACCAGAACAATGCTATGAGTGGAAGCACTGTCTCAGTATAGTGTGTCATTCAAACTGTGACAGTCAGTGAAATTGGCTTATGATGTAAGAGAACTAGGTACAATTGTGAGTGCAGTTGTTTCAGTGTATTTGTTGCAGTTGAACTAGCTATCTTTGTGAGCAGGCTGAACAGCATAAGTTAGCTTTGTGAACATAGGCATAGGGGGGTCAATATTTCTGGGGGGAAGGGATAATTTTTGCCCAAATTAAGAATTTTGGACCAAGTTTTTCCGAATTTTGGCCCGCAAAAAGGGCATAATTTATTCGCTCGTATGAATCCACTATTTTTGCCCAAATTGGGAAGGGCATATGCCCCCCTGCCCACCTCCTTGTACACCTACGTTTGTGCATACACTGTAACATTTTGGCATTTGATTATTTTTGTGAATTCATCCCATAGACTTGGTAGGGCTCAACAAAACAACTAAGTAGTGAGCAGGTCAAAGCTGAGAAATGCTTGCAATGTTATCGCACAATAGATATGATTGGCAATGTCAGTCTTGGCAAAACAGTGAATGTCTGTGTATAAATGCATATGAAGTCTACAGTTACAAGAATGTGTATTTCAGAGGTTGGACACTTAAGTCCGTTGGTCTTAGTTCCTTCTTCATTGTTTATTCAGTTTCAGAGGTGCCGAAGATTGAAAGGTATTCACTTGAAATATTTGATTGGATGACAATCTTGAATGTTATCTGTGTACTATGACATTGTCTTCTTTTGCTTCCCTTTTGAAATTTAAATGTTTGTAGAACCTTGAAAAGTGTTCTTTTCTTGCATAACAATTGTGAGGAGTGGGTTTGTATAGTTCAGTCAGTCTATATAAATAAGACATTTATCAAATTTTGAAAGGAGGTGTTGTCACTAAAAGGAATAACAAAGAAAAACATGGGTGGTAATCTTTGTAGTTAAAGAGTTAACATTTACAAATTTGTGTGCAATCTAGTATTTTAAAATGAGTGAATAAACTGCAGTATTTTACATCTCAATACAGAAATGTCCTTTGAAGATGGGACTTGGAGGTGTCGTATATTTTCAACCTCGATAACATTTATATGTTTGTAATTTTAGACTTAAGATGCCCTTTAAGGTTGAAATCATGCAAACTTACTGCTTCTTTTGTTAGTGTAAAGAGAGCAAAGAACTTTTACTAGAAGAGTAACTACAACCTGTGGCCTTGGTATCAAGAAAAAAATATTATGTATTGTCACAAGTAGTTGTAAAGCTTGAAAGCATCTGTGTGGGATTAGTAAGTCCTTGTCTAACAGTTTGTATTGTATGCTAAGAGGAAAATTACTTTTTCCATATGACCACAAAGGCTTGAATAGTAGAAGCATTGTACATGCAAATTTTTTAATTTATTGCATCACAGGGAAACTCATGCAGACAATACATATGAGTGTTTGCTGTGAATGAGGGAAACAGAAGAAAATAGTCAATGCACAAACAGGAAAGAAAGTGTCTTCTAAATGGTACATGCAAAAATCTTTTTAGACTTTCTATCTTATTTGCTAACTTTTTTAACTTTTGTAAATTGAATTTTTTGGGCTCTCTCAGCAAAAGCTTTTGATAGTAGCTGACAGATCTTCAATGAAAGTTAGTGGAATATTTAACTAGAAATTGGCACAAATTGTTTCACAGTTTTGAGAATTTTTACTTCATCGAGTTCTAATGACCAGTACTGAAAAGTTGTCATCAACAAGGGTTATTGGTTGTAGTTAGTCAATCATTAAGGTAATTGTTCTTGGAGGTAGGGGTAAGAGTAAGACGGTCTGCATACCCATTTCCCATGGCTCTCCAGCCAGTTATGAGTCTTCAGAACTAAGTATTTATATTTGTGTTGGACAGTGTCAAGCGAGTCCCATTGTTTCTTATAATGTAAAAAGTTATAGATTTTCATTTCAAAATGGTATGATAGTTTGAAGTGAAACTTTACTTTGTGTTCTTAAAATACAGATTTTGCTATTCTATGGGTTATTTTATTAAATGATTGGAGGTATCTGAATACATGCTGTATCTTTGTGCATTATATATCAGGCTGTCAGGAGGATACCTTTTAGACCGAAGGTTTACTAGATCGAAGGCTCACTAGACCAAAGATCTGCTTGATCAAAAATCTACTTCCAGTTACAGGTAGTGTTGGAATTTGGGTCATATATACAGATTTAGGTGTAGGGTTAGGATAAGGCTCAGCCTCGGGCAGGATAAGGGTTTGGATTACGATTATGGTTAGGGTTAGATTCAAGTTAATTAAGCATTATGTAGGATCTTCAGTCTAGTGAACCATTGAGCTAATGAACTCTGCCCATATATCAGGTTTGAAAAAATGTATTCGATATTATGAAATTCTTGTGACATCTTGTGTAAAACTGTTCGACCTAAAAAGTCATTCAGTGGAGAACTCACTGTAGTGAACCAATAACATCTTGATATCACATGACGTCAGTTGTTTCTCCATTTCTGCTGTCTGAATTATTTTTTTCACATGGGACCTTTTTATGGGGGTTGCTTTGTAGGGTTCTTGCTAGTGCTGATACATTGGTACATTAACTGGGGGAGGGGGAGGAGGAGAGGTTCTCCTGTGATACATATTGAATTCCGATATTTTGCATTTTGGTTATTAAAATGTGTGGGTTGTGGGGAAATGTTATGTATGCTGTTTTGAGAGTGTTGTTCATAATTTCAGACGGACGGACGGGCTTAGTGTATCCCCAGTTTCAAGCCACTTTTCCAGAGGCCAATAGGGTGGACAATCCTTGCCCTAAATGACGCTCGCCGCGCTGGACAGCTGAAGCGAGTGTTAATGATACAACTTAAGTAGGACAACCAGAAACTATATCACTTCGAACAGCGAACTGTCACAAACTTGGGATATTTTGAGCCATCAGAATATTTTTTGATGGTTTCACCGGGATCTGATCCGGACACCTTTCAAAACCAGATTTCTAATACATTTCACCTTTGTCGAAGATACATACATCATCTTGGTTTCTAGACGTTTTCTTAAAATGATTACGGAAATTTTGAACATAAACACGCTTGAAAACGATGAAAATGATAGCACCATTTTTATATCGGCACCTTCCGAACTAAAATTTGTTAGAAATATTTACATCAGAACAGAGATTCGTCACTACACAAAGTGACAAGTAGGTTTGTCAGAAGTCTGAGCACAGTTTGATCAACTGGTACTTTTCAAAGCTTATTTTAAAACAACCGATACATCAACCTGGTTCATAATTCAAAGTTACGGATAAAATTGAGTTTGTCAGCTCCCCAGAAATGTTTCTCCGTTCTCCGGTGCACCATTTCTGCTGCATGAAATCTAGTTGAACACTGGCTAACCAGACATAGGCCTACGTATAGCTTTGAATAGAATAATTGCCGCATTTTACGTTGTTTACATTTGTCGGGTACTTTCAAAAGTATGGAAGCAACAAGCGACTTTCGCGATCATCACATGACAGTGGCTTCAGTGATTTGACAGAATAAACGTGTTCTCATTTACTCTTTTTAAAATATATAGTTTGTAACACATGAGGTCCCATAATAAAGAATGTTTGGAAGCGACTTAAAAGGTCTGGGAAGTGCCGTTTGACTACCAGTTGAAAAAAGACACAAGTAAATCACAAATTTGACACATATTCTTGGCACAACCACGGCAAGGATCAATGGCCGTGTTAAAAATAACCTTAGTTGGGTCCAAAAGTTTTGCACGACCGCTAGGGAGTGACCTTTTAAGATAAGGAGGCTGGCTGAGGCTCATTACCAGGGTAGCAGAGGCTGCGAACTTCCTTCTCTCCAACTGATGTAAGTAAGAACTTAGTAAGTATCCCCTTAATGTTCGGCACAGCTGCGTTTGGAAAATCCAAATGATATAAGAAACAAATATGTAAGAGCTGCGCTTTGCAGGATGGGAAATGTGTGGTGACATACGTCCAGATTGACAAAAATATACTTTTGTATATGAAATATGGAGACACTTGATGCGTTACTAACTTTATTGTAACAAACTCAATATCCAGAGAACTGGAAGACAGCAGTCACTACTATTTCTACATTGCTAGCTCTTCATATATTGCAGTTGCACTTTTGTCAACTTCCAATTTCAAATATATACTTCATTTTTATAGAACAACAGAAAACTGGGGGAGGAACGAGCCTGCTTTGTGTCACAACTGTTGACCTTGTAGACGGAAAACCTTTCTTGGCAAGAGTGTTGTATTAGTTTCATCTTTGAACTAGATCGACTACCAATATGGTATTGAGGACTTATATTGGAAAAAAGGAAAATGGACTCCAGTTTTTCGCTCCCCTTATTTCCCTTTTCAGATGTCTTCCATTTAAGAACCTTGTTGATCACTGCTCTGGAGCAATGGTGCAGAGCAAGGGTCCTGTATTCCTCTTTAGTAAATTCTCTGGTAACACAAGCAAAAGAAAAAACAAAAAAAGAAAAGGAAAAAAGGGGTGTACTAACTCCAGTCCGTCAGATGGGAACTTAATGGCGGTTCTGTGTGCAGGATTGGGGCGATTGGTCTATTAATACAATTCTGTCTGGTTAGTCTTGTCAACACCAGTTGTAAGTGAGAGACCGAATCTCATCGATCTTCACTCACGTTGTACATGAGTGTCGGTAATTATCCCAATTGAGCTTCCTGACCTGGGAGTTAAACTAATAGCCCGGTCGCCAAGACCCTTTTTTACTTGAACCTTGTTATATCGTCTTAAGTGTAGTTTACGATTGATATTGCTTGTCATGCTATTCAAGATGAAAATACAGCTGTTGGCACTCTACTAGTATTGAGCGTTTTTTGTAATATGCATAAAAATGGCCACCAGATCTGCACAATAAAAATGGTGGTTTCGTTCCCGACTGGAGTTTTAAAAGGTGCTTTTAAGGACGCTGAATCCGAATTTGTAGTCAGAACTCTGAAAATGTGGAGAATTGCAAATAAGCGATATTTCAAAGTAGAGGGCGCTGTTTTACTAAATAGTTAGAGATGCTTTAAGCTGATAGCCTGTGAACGCTTTCTTTGAAGGGCATATTTTCTGGTGCATCTCAGGGAGCTGAATCCGAATTTATGGGTCCAAATTCCAGGAAACACGGTAAATTCCCTTATGCAGCTCCTGTTTTGAACATAGCCTCAAACTACAATAAAGTGAGGTACTGGTTTGAAAGTTGTGTAAAAACAATATTAAGGCCTTTTAATATGAGCATTTTTTAATCCAATTTTGGACATCCAACCTCGATCAAAAATGGAAAACTCTATATAGTAACGATACACTATACTATACAATGATCACCGAAGTCATATACGTCACGATCTACATTTTCTTACAGCCCCATCCGATTGTACACTAATTGTCATATGAATAAACCAAAGGGTGTTAACAGGAAGATCAAGAGCAGTTACGAATCCTAGGAGAGGCTGGGAGCTCAAGGGCCCCCTGTTCGGCCTGCCAAACTAAAAGGGTTAGTGGATTACCGGATTACCGGAATCGAATGCAATAGTAATTTTTCAGGTGCAGATGCAGAGTTTTAAAATTCACTTTTTAGGGCAATGTCCGATCCCCTTGGAAGCTCTAACGGGTGTGGGGTTTCTCCCCAGGAAAAGTTTGACGCTACAACACTGTTGGATTTGTTACTCTGTAAAAATATTTTCAATTTATGTTCCCAGCGGAATTTTACTCCTATAGGGAGATTAAAGTACTTTGATCTTTCACAATTCATTAAGTATATCTGTTTCAATTACTCTCTTATCCACCTGACAAGAAGTTTATTTAAGAAGTTGAAAGTTGTTTTTTTAAGTTTATTTGGGACGGAGAGCGGGACAAAGTAAACAGAAGAACAGGGATTGCTCCTATGACTGAAAGTGGCCTACATCTTACCTACGTTGTAACTTTCATGAACATTTTGGAGATGGGTGGTTAAAGAGATACCAGGATGGTACCAAGGGTTCATGGAAAAAATAGTTTGATTTTCACTTATTAAGCAAAGGTATTCTTTCCTACTCAAGTATAATTTGATTTTAACGACGTGGTAACTAATAAGTTTTATGAAGGATTGTACGCTTCTCATGGTCTTAGTTTACAAGTATAAAGCCTCTCAATGATTTTGGAAGTAATATTTTCTGGAATGAGAAACGTATCAGAGTTTACAATAAGTCATTTTTACAAGCATGTCCATAAAAAGAATGTACTTAAAGTTATACGGATCTTTCTCAACGAGACTAACCGAATTCTTTTTTACAATTTTTTTTCTTAAGAGGTTTAATTATCTTAGATGCTCATGTACGGTTAGTTGTCGATTTATTAACGCAATGCCAAGACATTCGAAGTGGCACATTGTGGTCAATGAAACTGCTAGACCTACACATCTACAAACTACTAAAGAAAGCCAAAATCGCCCCCATAGCGGGAAATTTATAGCAACGGCGGATCCAGGGGGGGGGGCGAAGGGGCGACCGCCCCCCATAGGTTGACCAAGAAAAAATTTAAAAATACATAATTAAAAAAATAAAATAAAAAAATATAACTCACACATTTTATCGGACATTTCTGGTATATGGGGTACAGTAAGGCATGTATATCTCAGTTTAATACAAACTGAATCATCTCTGGCTTACTGACTGTTAGAACTAAACGCTCTTTTAAATGCCTAAATTCTTAGTTTACAAAATACCTTACATACCCTGAATTAAAATTCCAGCAGCCGCAGATAGGCCTAGGTGGCTGACTTGAGGCAAAATAAGGGTGTTTAAGGATACTATGCCTCAAAGATGTCCTCGCTCTGGCGAAATTTCATGTCGAATTACATGTCTGGTGTTAACTTGAGAAGATGTTAAGGTTGAGGACAGACCGTCGTCTGCATTGATGCAGGCGCGATTATACTGGGGAAATGGGTTTTAGCCCGCAATTCCCCCCCCCCATGTGCAAAATTTTATATTATAATATTGGTGAAGACATAGATATGCTCAATATGTATTCCTCGTGGCTCTAAATCAGGCCCGTAGGCAATAAGTTCTGTAACAATTCTTTCCATAACTACAAAAAATTTCGCGCGTTACGCGCGCTTTCATGTTCAGTTTCATCAAGCGGTAATATCCAGCATTTCACTCGATATATTCGACGTTAAAGTTTCTACAAATACTGTTCTTACATGTAGTTGCGATTCCATAGAAACAAAAATATGCATCGCTGAAAATTTCTAACCTCTTTTTCCTATCTTTTGGAAAATTCTTTCTTCAGCCTCATCATCGTGGCAAACATATTTTGTGATGAAAATATATTTTACAGTTTAGTCGGGGAGGATTAATTAATGGGTAAGATAAAGAACGTAATCCCCGACGACGACCATGCAGGCCCCCATTAAATTTCTTGGCTAGTTCTAACAGTAAGTAAGGCAGATCCTTCAATAAAAACCCAAACTTTTTCAACTTTTATTTATAAAAGCAAAAATATGAAACCTTTTCAGTTTCACCCACACTTTTTCGGCGCTCTTCGCGTCCCTTATACTTTGAGTATGGCATTCTTTTGGCAACCCAATGCATCTGTCAGGGCTTAGAGTAGCTGGCCCCAGTCAGGGGGCTTGACCCCCAAAAAGGCAAATTCAAGGACCCCGCTTGGCTGAGCCTGCAAACTGCCATCATTCGGTGGCATCTCTAGCTACACATATGATCTTCTTTGGTGGCAACCTTTGCGGCACCGGTGACCCCTATGTCAGAATTCATGGCCACGGGCTCCCTCTTTATGTGGTCTCACCAGGGTCAAAGACAACATAGTCCCCAAAATATGTCCCTACAACCGCACCTTCATACATTTTTGCCTGTGATGAAAACCCGTACCTGTTACTGAAACGCTTGCTTAGGAGTTCTCAACTCACCCAGTAAAAGTGACAGCAGGAGAAAGTTTTTCTGGATTAAAAGGTTGAAGACATGGCTAAGGAGTAGCATGAGTGGAGAACGCTTAAACGGGCTATGCTGATACATGTGAAAAGAGGTGTTGCAATTTGTAATCTGTAATTAGTCATAGATTGATACGCCAAACGTGGGAATCGTTGCCTAGGATTTTCATTGTGACTTTACGTTCGTGATCCAGAGTCACGCAGGTGGCTGGAAAACACTCCCTGAGCCAGGAAAAGAAACGTGCCGGCTTTACCGTACGGCTCAAGTAGCTTGTGCCCCCTAAGGGTCGTCAGTGTTTTTTTCATGGAATTAAAATGTATCAGACTATAGTTTTCAAAAGAGGTAACTGGGCCATGGCGAATTGTTCTTTTCTGGTACCCAACAAACTAGCAATCAGAAAAGCATGGACGTGATCACATTTTGACAATCTCCAATAATGTTAAGGAGAAGCATCTTCCATCCAAGAAAATACTGACAAAACCATAAGTTCCAGGAGCTCACTTGCTAAGGTTGGGAAGGGCGATTTCCGGCGACGGGGGGGGGGGGTATTTTTATCGAAAAATTTTCGGGTACGCTCCGCTCCGCTTAGAAAGTCTTTCCACAAGCTTCAGCCCCATCTAGTCCAAAATCCTGGGGGGGGGGGGGCGGGGGCACTGCGTGCGGTTTTGAGTATAGAACAACAAAGTAAAAAAAGGTGGAGATGTAAGATAAGGGGGCGAAGCTTCCGGGGGCTTCGCCCCCTGGACTCCGCCAGGGTCCCTAACGCGAGCCCCTGGACCCCACGCGGAAATACTCGCGCTTCGCGCTCGTGGTGTACTGAACTTCGGTGCACTGCATCCGCCCCACTTACAGTTATTCCTGGATCCGCCCTTGAAGACTTGTTATGAAAAAGTTTTATTGTTCTCCAACGGCTTTGTAAAAATGGAATCAAACATTTCCAGACGTAAATGCTTAGTAGAGCATAATTTTTACAATTTCTCGGGGTCTTTTCACTCCTTGAAAGCAAATAACAATATTTTCATTAGTGTTTTAAATAAGATCCTTATAGAACAAACGTCTTACGTCACGACTTGAAACTTCCGCGCTCCCTCGATGAATACGACGCTGTTAAGTTGTCCCACGAGGCTATAATACTATTATGACTATCAAAATGACCGCTCAAAGGAAAAAAGTTTCTTGGGTACGTAGATCACTACTGTTCGGAGTTCCCGTCTTTTTTTGAGGTTTGATGATCAAAATTGGATTTAAAATGCTGATATGAAAAGGTCTTCATATTGCTCGCATACTATTTTCAAACCAGCACGGTTAAGCTCTCACTTTATTGCATTTTGCGACTATGTTAAAAGACAAAAGCTCTTTAGAGAAGCTTGTTGTGTTCCATGGAATTTGGACAAATAACGGTCGGATTCACCAGAAAGTATATATTCCAAGCATTATTCCTAAGCTATATCGGCTCATAGGATCTCGAAATGTATTCTGTAAAATAGCGTCCTCTACCCCTCTATATGTGATACAACCTGCCCTTTATATGTAATCCTTTACATTTTCAGAGTTTTGACCCCAAAATTCTGATTCAGCGGTCCTCGAAAGCACTAGTAAACATTCCCAAGCCTTTTTAAACTCCAATTTCCTGAACCACCTTTTCTTTTGCGCAATTTTGGCTCCCATTTTGTTTATGCTCATTTCAAAAAGCTCTACACTACCAGAGTGTCAACAGCTCTTTTTTCATCCAACTATTTTGTCATCTTAAATACCATGACAAACAATACCAATCACAAAATTAACCTTAGACGATATAATAAGGTTCACCCCAGGTGGTTGCAGGACTAGGTCTATAATTAAATTTTGCCTCATGTATAGAGATATCTGAAGTTTTCATGCTGGATGTTTTTATGACGCGCGACAATGGAGACAATGGTACTGGAATTTTGTTTTTCCAAAAGAGGTTGTTATTACCCGAAAATTGTTATGCATAGAGCATCGGACTACTTGGACAACAAAGTATTACCTCCATGATGATTGTGTGTTTGAGATTTCCTATTATTCAACTTTTAACAATTCCCTGCCGCACCTGATCTATCCATGCAGGGATTCCAGAGGGAATTTCCCTTCCACGTCGGGAAAAGCTTGCCACCTAGAGTGCATTTTCCAGTTTCGTGCGGGTAGTCTTACTGGGTATGATAAACTACGTGATACCAGAGGGCGACCAGTCGCCTCGGTTCTCTTGGAGGGTAAAACCACTGTACAAACTGGTCCAATGACTGACTGTAAATACTGATAATTTTCTTCCATAAAAACACCGAATTTTTAATTTTTTCTTGAAATAGAGCCCCAAATTTCATTTTTTTTCTAATGGCAACCCCAAATTTTAGCTTTGTCGTTCTGCCGGCAACCCGTCGTCGTTGTCGAGCTTCGGGTTGCTGCCCTAGTTGGGGACTTAACCTCCCCCGTCTGGCAAATCCTGCCACCGCCACTCTTTCATTCGTAATTTTTGAAATATGATCAAATTTTAGATGACAATATTCTCGCTCTTTACCTCAGCCATATCTCCAGACAACCCGTCTGTGAAGTCTCAGCACTGAATTCCGCTACGCATGTGTTTATAAGTTTTCCTGGAGCGGAGGGGTATGGTGCTCCACAATACCTCTTGAATATTGTTACAGTGATTTCCAAGGAGCATTCACTCATATTTAGGCACTGTAAAATAAACAGAAGTCATGAAAACTAGTAATCAGAACGATTTTCAACTTCACAATTGACCAGCTGTTCCAGCAACAAAAAGTATTCTTTGTTGGAAGTGCGACACCATTATTATTCTTATGTAGTCAAATGTTGCAAACGCCGTAGTCTCTTCTAACTGGTCGTACTTTTGTTTGAATGCTTTGTTGTCCAGGTAAGTTTTATGAAGAAGAAACTGATTAAGTCAGATTCATTTCCTCTACAGTTTGACTGTAAACTATGCTATACTTTAATCTTAAAATTCCGTTTCTTCCAATTAGGGAGAAGAGTCTTTTGGGTTCGAATCGCACCGTACTCGATGCCCTTGGATTTTCTTCCGGACACGCCGACTGCCTCCCGTTCGGCCTCGGGCTTGCCATCATAATTGGTTGTCCAAGTAACAAAGTCGGTTGCGCACCAGCTAGCTGAAAAGCCTTTCAGAGGGCCAGTTAACTAGCCAGCTTTGCTTGTTGCGTCTCTCCGACGTTCTCTTCAAGGTGTGGTGGCAGAAGTCGTGCACGTGGGGCAGGGATAGGACGCTTAAGTTTGTCTTTCCCTGGCGGGGTCGGCACACAGTCATTTATATACGACCCTTGTTTAGGTAGCGGAGGTTTCGGTTCTGGCTCCAACACATCCGTAAACTTATGAAGCCTTAATTTGCTGGCCGATGGTGGTCGCCGCTGGTTGATCAGTTCGTTCGTATTTTGTCTTTTCGCAGGTCGAGGAGGATGCTTAAACGATACAGACGAAACTGACGTCACATACCCTACAATATTTGATAAATCTCGTGGAGAGCCATGCGGAGACGAAAACGTCACAGTTGTGGAATATTCTGGTTCGGAGTGCCTTATTAGAGCCGTGTACGTACCATCAATTGGTATTTCCGTCACAGTGGGAATGTTATCAGCCTGACAGTAGTCTTCAGATGATGACGTAGAACCGTCTCGTTTGGGATGGATGATTGCCGTGGTGTGATAGTCTTCTGTTTCAATGGGGGTCATTGCCACCGAATTTTCGTTTGATATAGGACAGTCTGATAAGCCGCACCCTTGAGTACCCCGCTCTGGGGGTTTGCAGTCAACATAAGGGTATTCGTATTCTTCTTGCCTATCACCTTCCTCTGTATCCGAGTTCTCCTTTCCCGGCACCACCCTTGGTCCAATCATGATGTCATCGGCTTCAGTGTAATCACTAGCGATACTCTCCGGATTGAACATTTTCTTTTCGTCCAGAGAAGTCATTTTCACTTCATAGATGGCTTCAGCAGGTCGATTTGTTGATTCTCTTTGGTAAGAGGCGTAACTGTCTATCAAACTTGACAAGTCGTGACCAACGTGTATGCCTCTGCTCGCGTTGCTCATGGACTCTTGATCATTAAAACTCATATACATGTAAGAATTCGGTTGGGTTATCGTTGAAGCTGAAGTGATACTTCGTTCTGGCGTCTGTATATTTTCAGCTGAAGAAACAAATATAGAACATTTTGACGATGGCGTTGTAACTGATTTTCTCTACTCTAGACTTAGTTGTGAGCAGCAGTCTTGTACTGAGTACGTTCTAGTCACAATTTGCATATGCGATTGTACTCGTACTTGCGCAAATATTTCATCACGTGTATACAATACGAACATATCCCTTTCTCACAGCTTGTATTCAGGTTTCGACTCAATGTTTCGATACCATCTTTCGGACCTTTTGTGTTCCGATCTACATGCAGACATGCAGCTTTGAGTAAAGGAAGCACGTTTTTTGTTTTCATTTCACAGAGATATTGAGATAAATGACCATGGCCCACAGGGGGTCGAAACATAAGAGGTGTACAACCTCCCATAAGAGGTGAACAAAGAGGTGTAGTCATCCAATAGGAACGGAATCGT
The DNA here is from genome assembly GCA_029531755.1 of Holothuria leucospilota. Lineage (NCBI taxonomy): Eukaryota > Metazoa > Echinodermata > Holothuroidea > Aspidochirotida > Holothuriidae > Holothuria > Holothuria leucospilota. The sequence continues at coordinate 12,196,496 of CM055969.1, read as the reverse complement.
ACTCATACAAACACCTGTTTACACATTTTAAAATGGTTATGTGATAGATATACTTATTACACTAGGCTTTATAAACATATCAAATATGTAGCGCAGGTGTATTATGGAGACCCAGCCACGCAAATCTGCTGCCCTCTAAGGTATATGGCTGCTGTGAGTAAACGATGCATGCATCATGCCTTGTTACAACAGCGCCGCGAATTGGGTCTTTATATCTATCCCACCAAAATGAATTCATTGTTTGAAATTTCGTCTGAAATCTTATCTAGCCCTTTACCATCTACCTGTAATGAGCAGTTATTGACAGACGTTAGGCCTAAGATGTTTTTTTTTCACTTGAAACGTTATGAAATAAATTTGAATATCCCCTGTAATCGCCCGTCCTACCAAGGTACCTTTTGACACAACTTCGCTAACTATGGGGTAGTGATACTACTACTAATGGGGCCTTGCACTCACTGCCACCAAGAAATTGCTAAGACTTTAATCAAATGTCCACATTTTGTAAATGCATACAACTCTCGGGGGTTTCACTCCCCGGCCTATGTGACCAATCTTTTGACAGCGCGGAGATGCCGTCGCAAGAGGAAATTTCCTCGGCGCCAACGAGTCATTGACCATGCGATGTCAAATAGTGAATAATAAGTCAAGGGTTCCAGGCAGTCGTTAGCCCTAAACATCAGAAGATGGCTTTTCGTCGATGGTTTTAGAATCTCATTTCGTGGATATGGACTATAATTGTTCCAAAATAATGAAAAGAGGATTTTATTTTGTCTGGTTCTTCCACAACTTTCCTCATTGCTTTGGAGTGACTGTAAGTGACTCTTGACACAGAGGCAGTTTTTGCGGAGTCTTCAAGGGAATGCGATATTCTTCTTTCCTACGTTTTAATCCCTAAGGAAATTAATTAAATCTGACCCCAAAGATGTCTTTTTCCCAAGTGTAAAAACCGTCCCTGGAGTATTGAGGCTTTCTCAATTTGTTATGTTAGATATATTCACTAATTAACAATGTAGGTCGAGGGACACTTAAACAGTTGAATGATTAACCTTCTATTTGGCTGGAGATAATGAACTATCTGTTGCATAGGGTGACGCCAGGATTTGCCCGATGGGGGGAGGGAGAAAGCTCCCCAACGTGGGGACGGACAACCTTAAGCGCCGACAGGGACGACAGGTTTTCGGAAAAATGTCGCCAAACACTAATATCTCTGAATGAAAGTCACAAAACACTGGAACTTGTTCAAATTTCATTGTATTTCTCTTCTTACAGATTCTTAATTCACTTTCAAAGCAACACATTTCAGTTTCTGCCAAATATAACCAAATGTAGGAGCGAAAATGCAATTTGGCAACCCTAGTCTGAAGTTACAACTCCGTTTTGAGAATTTGAACTACCGGGATGCGGAAATAGGCTCTTGTAAGTAAATGTAAACGAGTAGCAAAGAGTATTTGAAACACACTGCATCCTGGATATACGTACCTTCACCGTCATGTGACTGTCTCGGCAGAATCGCCCTCCTGCAACTTTGCTTCCTATAAAATGTCAAAAATGAGGCTGAGAAAAATCTTTGCAAACTTGGTCTCTGTTAATATATTTTATAGCAGGAAATATGTTACCTGTCATTATCAGCATGTAAAAACGGTAACTGCTATAGCAACATTTATATCCGGAATTGGGAACTTACAATCACTTGACCTAAAATTAGATCTTTAATTACCCACTTTCAATCTAGATCTACCGTCTGGAACAACTGTGCCAGATAATGAATGTGTAAAGGCTTAACTTATATCTAAAAATGACTAACAAATTTCCCGACCTATATTTATGCATTTTCCTTCGTGACCTTACACAAATTCTCGCCAAGACATCTCTCTTATCCGGATTTAGCTGTTTTCCTCACTTGGGAAGAGTGACGGAGTCTACTAAGGGCATTGTTGGGAGCTTTCGGGAAGGAAGCTGGTGATAAAGGCGATTGGGCGTATTACTCTGCGCTAATTGCCACGTTTCAGTCTTCTATGGTAAATTAATCACCCATAATGACGTTTGACTTTTATATTTCCCTAATGAGTTGTTTAAAAGACAGTTTTCCTGTTCCAAGACCGGCTGATCGGACACCTTCATGGGTGAGTCTAGCAGATACGAACGTGGATGTATTTACTATAAAACCAGTAAAACCGTGTCACATGGCTAACGATGTGCCATTTAAGACTTATATCGTTTGTTAAAAGTAAACATTCCAGCAGAAATGAGTGGTTGATGGTGGGTGATGGTGGGTGATGGTGGGTGCTGGTGGGTGGTGATAGGTGGTTGTTGGTGAGTGGTGAGTGGTTGGTTGGTAGTGGGTTGTGGGTGGTGGGTAGTTGAAGGTGGGAAATGGGTAGTGGGTGGTGGGTGGTGGGTGGTGGGTGTAGTCTTCCTCCATCGATTTGCAATCAAACTTTAAAAAAATGTTCCAAATTCATTTAAGCTACTGACGTTTGTATGTATAGGCATTAGCGGCTCGCCATAGGGGCACGGGGGCACTTGCCGCCCCCCAAAGTTTGCAAAGCATGGTCTTCAATTTTCAAAAATAAAAAATAATAAATAAAAAACATGTAATTCGAGATGGGTTAGGCCCTCCCTTTTCCTTGAGTGGGCTTAAAATTAAAGGAGTGAATAACTTTCCAATGCAATGCGAAGGTTAAACATTAATAAAGTGCTTTCAAAACGCCATTTCTTTCGGCGCGCTTCCCGCGCGTTTTCTCAGTTGCTTGTTTGCTACTACCGTATACAGGGGCGGCGCCAGGGTATTTTGAAAGGGGTGGCAAACGTGGGGTGAGTAATCGCCGTCCTGCGAGAGGGGTCGAAGGGGAGAAGGATACCCCTCCTTTTTGAGAAAATTTTGTTAATTTAAGGTTGCTTAGATGCCAAATGGTGCTTTCATTTGTTATATTTTTGTACTGCCACCCCACCCCCACAAAAGTATGCCTTAAAAAAGTTATTTAGACGATTTTATTTTTTGAGCTAAAAGCCATAGGGGCGGCAAATGCCTGCCCTGCCACCCCTGTGGCGCCGCCTCTGACCGTATATACACTTCAGACATCACGAATGGACCTGCCGTTAGTGCGAGCTAAGGTAATCAAAACAAATGATCACGCTGCGATATTTGTAAGCTGATTAGCTTAGGCATCATAATGTCATTTACAGAGTGTAACGGTAATGCTTAGTTTTGCGGACACTTCAGAGCTTTCGGGGTCATTAGATACACAACCCATTACCCGTGTTGATTATCATCCACGACTAAAAGCAGTTTTGCCAGGGTGTCACCTGGCCAGATTAGCATAGGTATCTGTCTACAAAGAGTTGTAACGGGCATGTAGTCTAAAAGTATTGTGTTTCCCATAGAAGGAGAGATTTCCCTTCCCTTGTCCAAACTGACAGCGCCGTTCGCCCACGAGCGGTCTTATGACTGTCAAATGGCCTGTTATAAGCAGAAGGTTCTCCACCTCTGTGCTGAAGTATATACCGTTTCAATTGATTTAAAATAAACACACCAAATAGTCAATCTAAGCTCAGTAGGATGAGACTTTTGACTTGTGGCCTAGCTATTTGTATATAGGATGAGACGTCGTTCTGAGTTACGGAAATTCCCTTCCCCCTTTAAAAAAATTTCGTTTGGGAACGGTACTGAGATCCAAACTACTAGTGCTATCATTTCATCGTTTTCAAGTGTCTTTATGCTCAAAATTTTCGTTAGTTTAGGAAAACAATCCAGAAAACCAACATTTTATTGCTTCTTGGCAAAGCTGAAACATATTGTGACACAATGAAAGAAACAATAAAATATTTAAAGGTGGGGCTTATTTTATACAAATGAATCAAGCCGCTTTGCCCATTTCACCTGGCTCTTACCCCACCCCTATGGTAGTACGGTAGCGATCGGTTGATATGGTTGTATTTATTTTTAAAGTAGTCTTCCCATAACTAACTGCCTGAAATGGTTTGTGAAGAGCGGGCATCGTTGTAATACATAATAATAACCATACTCCCATAGGCGTAGGAGGCAGGGGGCTGGGGCTGCAGCTCCCCCAACAAAATATTTTCTTGAAATTCGGGCAATATTCTGAGAATTTTCGGGCACCTACTGAAAGAAAAATAATACAATAATGTAGCTTAACGGAAGTCGATACTTTAAAAGCTTCCTTGGTAATTAAAATATAGTTCTAATTTGGATTGCACCAGTACCTATATATTCGGCATAAATTCACCAGTGTGTTTTTAATGGTTAAACTTATATATTATGATTATCAGTGGTGTATTTGAGGAGCCATTAGGCCAAGCCCCCGAAACTGACGCCGATTTTTTTTTTTTAGTACCTAAACTAAAACACACAATTTTACTTCAAAGGTAGCATATGTGGCACCAGATTGCATGTATGGACACCTAATTTTTCAAAAAATTTTCAAAGGGGAGGGGGCACCCCTCCCCTCAGACCACTCCCCCAGGCCGGCGATCACACAACATAGTGCCTGCCCACCGCCCTGAGAGAAACCTTGGTTACACCACTGATTATTATCATCATTTTTGTAACGACTTCCCCCAGAATTATTACCAATATGGAATGCTAGTAACGTGGCAAATTATTGTATGTAATTGGCATGCGGTGCGATAACGGATGCATGCCTTTATGATATGTACATTAACATTTGGAACTCGCGCGGAGCGCGCGGAAACTTTTGTTTCTATTTTTCGGGCAGATCGTTACAGCCCCCCCCCCATCAACTTGGGCCCCTACGCCTATGCATACTCCTACTGAGGCTATGTTTCTATCCGGATGTGACTATTAATATTGCTGGGGGGGGGGGTCTTCCGAACCTCCCTGAATACGGACTTGAGTTTGCCCCCCCAAACAAAATTTCTTAGAGCCGCCCATGTGTATAGGTGCCTTTTCATCATTTGCTTGTTACAAATCGGACTTCCATATTTTGCCATCTTCGCTTGCTTCCACCTCCTTTTTTATTCTTTTGTTTCATTACCATCGGGTCCACACTTGAATTATCCATCCGTTGGTTTTCACAATATTGTTAAGGTGCAAATGCGGGATTAACTCCTTTGTAGAAAGTTGCGCGATAGCACAGCACTTGAAAACCCTCAATTTTCATAACAAAATATATTTACGAAATAAGTGGATGCAAATTAAGAGTAACCGTTAATCCTCTGCTTTTTCAGTTTTATCAAAAAATAAATTTCCCTCCAATTAGGACTACTTTTCTTCGCATCCTCGTGTCTTCGAAATCCTGTGATTCTCCTTAAAGGATATGATTTCCCATGAAAAGTTTGGGTGTGCTGTAAGCGTGACCGTTCACATCAATCCACATACGGTTACTAGAATAGTAACACACGAAATCATCTTTAACGTAACTTATTCTCAAAAAGAAGGAAAAAATTCTTCCAAGCCCACACATCCTCCGATTTCTCCGTGCAATATCCCCGCAGGTCTAATTTGGTTATCGAAAAGGTGAGGGTAAAAATACAATTTTTAAGGCGCATCAAAAATTTTCCATCAAAATTTTTTTTTTTTTACACGTTTACGAGATGTACTTTTCTGTGAACAAATGTAATCCTCCACTTTCAAAATAAATTTTAATTTATTGTAAAACTGAAAGACATTCGGTTTACATTTTTGCAATCGGCAACTAAAGACATAATATTTACAATGAAAGATAAAAAATTCATGGTATGATCACTTAACAAATTATACCCGAAAAAGACATCCCTCTTAGAAAGAATAAATTGTCTCCCAAAAAGATATTACTCAATATCAAGGAGAAGCGAAAAAGTAAAAGGACAATTCCAAAACAAATGTTTCAAAGTTTCCTCTTCGGTATTACAAAAGCTACAAAAAGGGTTATGAAGCTTGTCCATTGAGCACAGAAGCACCGAAGATGCACCACGAGCGCGAAGCGCGAGTTTGAACGCGTGGGGTCCAGGGGCCCCCGCTAGGGCCCCTGGCGGGGTCCAGGGGCAGAGCCCCGGCGGGGGTTCAGGGGGCGAAGCCCCCGGAAGCTCCTGCAATATAAGGTAATAAGACCGCCGTAAATTGGTTCTAGAGGCCTTATTGATCAGGTTTCGTTTGTTTCAGATTTTGTAAAATTCGATGCCAATGACGGAGAGTTTAGGTTATTCTCTATGCGTTGTAAGCTGCAGTGTGCAGTATGTGTCACGAACATTGACAGGACTGTACGTTTAAGATTACCAGACCAGTCAAGAAGGCTGCTTGAGATGATCGCAAAAGTTAACAGATATAGTTGTACCATTACAGATGGTTTAAGTAATTAGGAAGGAAACTAAATGATAGTAGGCTTACCTGCACCATAGGCCAGGTATTCATATTGATAGCACCCTGTCTGATTATTCACTATATGGCGATTGGAAGCGCTCTACCCTTTGGTAAACGACCAAATAATGAAAACATTCTCTCCTAATCTCATTCTGTTGGCTACTTCTAAGTTTTGAGTTCCAGGGATGGCGCCAGGATTTGCCCAACGGGTGGCCAGGCGGGTGGAGGCCGCGACCTGAAGCCCCGATGCCGTTATCGGGATGGTGAGGAGGGATCTGAAGAAAACCTGTTTTCTAAACCATACCATTGTGGGGCATATATTTCATAAAATGTGTATACACTAGAGGAACGTAGTTTCAGTGCTGATTTAATGTTTTCCCCAGAATCTAAAGTGTAAAATTGCAAAGCACGCGAAAATTTTTTGGGTTATCCTACACTAAAAAGAATCGGTACTTATTAAAAGCTAATAAAGGTCAATTGTCCTGGCAGTTGGTCCCTATCGGGCATAACTTACATTGTACTTCTGTCTTCATGTCACTATAGCCTTACCGCACGACAGACCCAACAGAACATTGACTTGGCTAAATGAGGTGAAATTCCCAACATTTACATAAATTCATGTATTCTACTTCTTCAGCTACTTGAAAAGGTGGAAATGGTTTGTATTATATTTAGCTATAAGTAACAGAACTGAGGAAGAGTGGGCAAAGCGTACCGAAAATCTTGGGTTTCATTGCAAAAATGACCCTTTGAAAGCCAGAATAAGTAAACCGATCATGGATGGCGACAGAATTTTCCCGACAGAGGGCTCGGCCATGCCAGCAACCCCAAGCTTCGACAGCCCCTCTGTCGAAGAGGTGGTGGCAAGGGGATATGACTTAATATCCCATGCCATTCCAGGGCATATTTTGCATAATATCTCTTTAATACTTCAGGAGCCGAGTTGTGCACTTTATATAGTGTTCTTTCGAATTTGAAACTTGAGTTTGCAAAGCGTGCGAAAATTTTTGGTAGGCTTACACAGAAAAGATAATGTGATCATTACGAACATAAAGGAAAAAAAGAAAAACTGTAGGCTCTAGAACATATCTTGGATAGCATACATTTTATCGAAACACCTGGACTACCCTATGAAATAGCCAAACTTTGGTCCGTGAGTCGCTCCCAAACTGACCGTACCGCATGATACACACAAAAGAACAGAAACTAGGCTTAGCGACATGGGATGGAATTTTCGACCACCACATAAACAGTGTACTCTACCGACATGTTCGTGGTAAGGTTGGCAGGACCTGTACTATCTAGCAATGTGGACTGGAACTGCTGAGGATCCTGGAGTGACTGTACAGCGCGCGTACCGCGCCGAAAATTTTGGGTTCTTATTAGAGAAATTGTCCTCTCTCACGCTCCGTCAGGGACTGCATACTCTGTTGTATCCATTAAGACTCCCCAATGGGGGCCCCTGCCCCCACCTGGCGCCATCCCTGTTCAGTGTTCAGTGTGTCTCTTCAATCTTTTTCTCTTCCCCTAACCCTTAAATCCCCCGACTAAGGGATTTTCCCCCGACTGACTTCGGAGGTGGGGGGGGGGGCTGTGCCCCCGCCCCCCCCCTTTGAACACGCTACTGAATGGAGGAATTTTAAAAATCACCTTTCAGTCTTCATTGGATATATTAAACTGAGTATTCCATTTTCCCAATGATGTTGGAGGTAAAACAATATCAGAAAGAAGTTTTGAATGAGCTAATTGAGAGGTGATAGGTCTTTGAGAAACAGCATCAGTGTCTTCTCTTGCCTCAGAAAATAAATTGGCTTTCCATTCGATAGGTATTGCTGAGATTAAACCAAAGTATAGAGTAAAAGGAAACCTTGAAATACTGTATTTTTCACAAAACAACTTAAAAGTCAAAGGCTTATTATTACCAGAGAAAATGTCCTTAACATGGATAAAAGCTATCAAAAAGATCCATAGTATTCTATAAAAATCCTTAGAATTTCTTTGCAGTGATTTTGTAAAATTTCTATAGAAATCTGTACTAGGTTTAAAGAAATTCGTTGGAAATTTCTAATGTTTTTTTATAAACGTTTCGTCTGAATCCCTGAGAATCTCTAATCAGTCTTTTTAAGAACTTAAAGAATCTTTATAAGTTATATAGAATTCAATTTTTTGTATAACTTTTATGTAATTTATCTGTGAAATTTTCGAATCTATGCAAATTCTGCAAAATGTTTTTGTAGAATATTTATAAGGGTTTTATTGAGGTTTAAAGAGGTTTGACAGCTTTGCCTGCGCCCATTGTTTGTTCTTCGTCTATGTAATTAAAAGGCTAAACTATCTAAATTTTACATAGGTATATTCTCTGAAGGATGCTTGTCAGCACTCCTTTCTTGTGGTCGTACATAGTAAGCTATCACTCCTGCCCAGCCGTGGGGAGATCGTCTAATTTCTTGTATAAAATGAGAAAAATGTGATTTTTTTCAGCTAAAAGCTTGCAAAAGGATAAACACAAATTGAAATCGAAATATATCTCTTAAATTGTGACTTTGGAAGCAACAAATTAATTTCAATTCTACAAAGACTATTTTAAACTGGTACACTGGTATATGCAATTTGTCAATTTAAACGTGATACTGATCCGTCGATTTAAATTGGAACGGCGTATGCCAATTTGAAGTGGAATGGGGGAGAGGTGCTTTTGCTTAAGAGGGACACAAGAAGGGACCAAAGCCGATTTTACCCTGATTATGATTGGAGGAATATGTAGTAAAACAAAATGGCGTCTCAATGCGGTCTTCATAGTAGTCCCTTACCTGTATAACGTTGCTCTTTGTTTCCATCGTCCACAGAGTAACCACGACACCATCAGTGCTATCAAGAGCATCAAGATTCCAAATAAGGCGGACACAGTGATTTTAATTCCAGAATGCCTTAGAGGATGTTTATTGTCAGGTTGCGCCAATCCCGTTTCTAACGAGTCTGTGATGGGTTGCTTAATGGAATCTGGGGAGAAGGTATGGAGAACATATGGAGAACATAAATATAAACCCCATACGTTACAAACCCCATCTTCACATTTTTTCCATAAGTTTAGAGATTTCCAAGGTCAAGGTCATTCTCATAATTCCAAAGAAACTTACTTTTTCAGGACGAGTTAGTTCGTTACAAGTGTATTAGGGTTTAAAAGGCCCACTTTCTGAATAGTTTTATACTTGTCACTACGATTTGTTTTGTAATCGTATCAGAAGATCAAAAATGTTTAAGACGAGAGTAACACTTAACTCTTTCACTTGCACTCGTATGCTATACTTGTGTGGAGAGATGTAATGAAACAAATGCCTAAAATGGGAAGACGAAAAATCAATATGTAAAGGCAAGGAAAGGAACCCACAAAGAAATATCGGCTTTGATTTGAGCATGGATCATCAGAATAGACTTGCTATAAGCTGACAAGTCATCTCGTTTGGAAAATGGCATCTTACTCTTGGATTACAAGATCGGCTTCACTCCAGCAACCGAACTAGCAATGTAAAGATGCGGTTTACTTCAAGGCTTTCAGACGTTTTCTCGTCTTTTTCATATTAATTAAGCTTTTCTTCTCCTATGGCATAATGTTTACTTTGTTATTGAAAGGAGGCATGCATTATGCAACTCAAACCATTATGAAGTATGTTTCCCAATAGTGCCATGACATACACGTTGACTTTTACAGCTCTATCGAGAGTTTGATCTCCTGTTCTTTCAAAAATCCCAGTGGCAAGTAGACCGGGGAGGGAAAACGGTAACAATGTAGGAACAGACGGAAAGAGTAGAGCGTGAACGCCACTCAGTCTCTCTTGTTTCTTGGCCTCGTTTAGCTAAACTCACCTAAGTGTCCGTTCTTTTTCAATGGGGCCACTCATGACTGTATTTATTATATTTTCTTTTTATGTGTTTTATAACTTTTTGATTTATTGACGGAAACTTGTTCGTCTTTCTCATGATAACCATCCACTAAGTGACCTCCTCTTTATGTTAGTTTGGATGATCTCTTCATAAAGGAAAAATTAGTTTACCAGTGACGTTCAGGGTTGGACCTACATTTTGGAGGTCCTGAAGATGAAACTATTATTGGGGCCACTCTGTAACCAGTGCCAATTAGGCAACATCCAACAAGGTCCTTGGCACTTTGCTGCTCTTGCATAAACTTCGAGGCACAGAGGGTGCAGACTGGGGGTAATGGGGTAGAGTACTAAACTTTTGGTCCATGCAGTGAGTCCATTCCCACCGGGCAACAAGGCTCAACAAAAGCACTGTTATTTCCTGGACACTGGTTGGGACGTTGGTGAAGTCCAGGGGCAAACCCCAGATGTAGGCCACGTAAAGAAGCTCTCTGAGTCCCTGACGTATTTGCACAAAAAATCTCTGAGCCTCTTCCAAGAAAAGGGGCTTGAAGCTTAAACTTCATCAAATAGGCCACCGTCTACATGTTATTTCGCAATGGCTCATTGGGCCGATCAAATGTGCTGCATTATTAGGTGACAGACGTTTATCTTACCTTCCCGTGACTTAAATTCATCAGTAATTGACCAAGGTGCCGTTACTCCTTGCAGGTAGTTACTATTGCAAACTCCATTCACTGGGTTACAGTTGCCTTCAACGCATGCACATTTCCTTTTACAGTTTGGACCAAACATTCCTATTCCGCATTGCTGGACACATCTAGTAACGCAAAGTAAACGTGTAAAATAGTGATAAATTTACTAAATTATAACATGGAAGTCGGAAATTGCTTTCATGCTAATAACAAAATTCACCATAAGACTAAATCGTCCCTTCCCCTTTCTCTCAATATGTCTTGCTGGATAAACGATAAAAGACTTATTCGTTTAAATGCAGCTCCCATCTCTTTAACATTCTCCGGTTAAAAGAAAAATAATTTCAAATTCTTCATACTTAATAAATTTGCTTATCTTTAGGATACATAACCTCACAATTTCACTCTGGTTGTAAAGGTAATATATATATATATATATATATATATATATATATATATATATATATATTTGTATATATATATATATATATATATATGTATGTATTATGCAGAGGGTCAGGTGCTCAAAAATGTCGCCGCACCGAACCACGGACTTCTTATATGCATGGACAGAGCATATTGCACTAACGTCCTATGCGTAAATTGTCCCCACCGTGTACGTACACGAGCAGGCAGCCATATCCTGCTATAGTCTTGTGTGTAAAAGTTTGGACTTGCTCAAGTGGCTCAGTATCGACAAATTGTGTGAGAAACTTGTAATATTTTCGAAAGAATGCAAGCTCAGGCCAAATTCATCAAATAGAATGGAGGACTGTGATATTGTTCTTCCATTCATACTGATATTTTGTCTGAAATGTTGCAGATTCATCATCAAATTGGGCAAATGGTAGTAGCCCGGCGGCCATCTTGGTTAGCCGAAATTTGCTCGAACGGTGGCGACCGTATTGATTGCGCAATCCTCTGTCCATGTATTGAAGTCCGTGCACCGAACGAACGAAATGAGGCTTGCCAAGATGGCCGTCGCGCTACTCTCATTTGCGTTGTTTGATGATGAATCTGCAATATTTCGGACAAAATACAAACATAATGGAAGAACAATGTAACAGTGCTTCAGATTCTGTTCGTTAATTTTGACTATAGCTTGCAGTTTACCATAAATTTCCCGACTTTCTCGCATAATCTCTCGAAACCGAACCACTTGAGTAAGTCCAAACTTTACACAGGAGACAAAGGAGGCAGCCATATTGGTAAGACTAAACGCACACGTACGGTGGTGACACTACGCATAGGACGTCAGTGAAGGATGCTCTGTCCATTTATATATATATATATATATATATATATATATATATATATATATATATATATATATATATATATATATAAAGTCCATGGAAACTCCACATTATGAGTACAGTCGGTATTTGCCCCCTAGACTGCTAAGGGATTGTGTAAGTGTGGAACGATTCTCATTCGACCTGAAGGTCCCTCAAAGGGCTCATTCCATGGCTTGAAGTTTTTGTGGGCCCCGATGTGATCCAGGGACCATACCCAGGTGAGATTACGGAGGTAAAGGCTGCTAAGTGCATAGAGAATTAGCGAAATACCCTTTAATACACTTCTCGTGTCCTTTGTCTATGGGATTTCCGGTATTTTTACATCCCCTTGATTGAAATAGTATAGAGGCGTGAGAACGGGAAGTTCTGAAAAGGATGCCCTCTCTTGACTGTGACGCCACTATGAGAAGGTGCCGAATCCTAACTCCTATTTGTAAAACTGTGGGTGTGTGATACACACTATTTTGGGAGAGCTAGAGGCGGACGGGGTACCGGTATGTATATGTGTGCTTGTGGCCGTAAAGATGATGTCTCAAGATAAGAAAAGTGCCACTTGTCATCATTCTTCGCCTGTGGATACCTTATATTACATGAAAGAATTTTATTGTTTTTGGTGGGGGTTTAAGGTCGTTTTACGTCACAAAAACCCAAACATAAAAAACATGTAAAAAAGATGATCTCAAGATAGTATGGACGCTCTTCATACTTGGTCGGTGTATGCCTTGTAGAAGCATATGAGAAGATAATTTGTCCTTGGTGGAGGTGAAAGGTCATCAGCGGTCACCAGGAGAAACAATGCTAAAAACCGTCTACATACGATTTATCAAGAATGGAAACAGATGCGACTCATATTGTTTTTTTCTTCCTGTAGAATTTAAAGGTGATGTAACGGTAAACTTTGAGGCCTTGTAACGCATCAACTATAGAAGGGTGATATAGTAGCATAAATGATTCTTTACATTCAGGAAATGAACCGTATCTTTGAGAGAGATTAAAGTTGAACATCTTGCTTCTACCAAATCATTGCTGAGTGCTAAGACCAAAATTAAGCTTAGAGGCATACGCCCAAAATAAACAGAAGAAGTTGACCCATGCAACATCAGTGTAGTTTTGCTCCCTGGTTACATAATAAAGAAAAAAGAAGAAGAAGAAGAAAAAAGGAAAACCGAATGAAATACAATACCCCGGTCCAGTGAACCCTGGAGGACACTGGCATTCCGGACTTTCATCCCAAAGTGGACAGGGTCTATTACAGCTTGGTCCCTGTCGCAGGAAAAAAAAAACTCCGATGAGTTTGGTGGCAGCACACAACTTTGCCATTTTTATAACACTTACTGCGCATAGCGCAACGACTGATCGTCGGAGACTAAACCATTTGGACCTTACGCTTGCTTTCAAATTGGACAAAGTTTGTACAGGGTATGTAATTAGACCTTGGCAATAACAAAAAAGGTAAATTAAACGTACAGGAAGCACTTTTGTACACTTTTTACTAAGATTTCACTATTTCATCACAAACAAATGAAATTAAAGCAGAAAGCAATAATGAGTAATTTGTAGACCATTAAGTAACAACCATGTGATCAACCCAAAATTTCCTGTAATAATTTGATATAACAAAGATCTGTGGTCCACAACATTATTAACATAGCTATCGCAGACATTGCAATATACTATTCGGTGGTCCAACTAACACCATATCATATTTCTTTTCAAAGTTTTTGAATAACGAAACTTATTCACTCCGTTTATCACAGTGGTATGAAGCTGTTCTCAGCTGGGAGGTGTGTGGGCTGACTCGAACGTTTTAATGTACATTTATTGAAAAAATGATACTTCATGGGGAAAGTTTGATAAATTTTACAGAGGGACAAATAAGGAGTTTTCGTCCTTGAAAAGTGGGGGCATACATTACCTTACCACATTTTTGTGGGCTTTAGCTCACAGCTCTCTCGCTTTGTACATCTATGCTGTTCGTAATGATTGATCGCTTAATAATTTGTAACGTCATTTCTTTACTATTATCATTACGTGGGCTTATTTTCTTTCTTTTCAAATCATAACGATTAAAACAATAGAAAAGCAAAGACGAAACTAAAAATTACTTTCCCAACCACTGTGAGAATTGGACTAACACAATGTACCTGTGTAGTAATAAAATAGTTAAAACAATGGAGATTAGTTGTTCCAGGTATATTTTAACTTCATTTGGTAAAATGGTATTTAATGTGAGTATTTGATGTTGATTTGAGTAATTTAGTCCTATTTTAGGGTCAACTAAAGACATCATTTACGTAAACAGACACCTAGGGGCCGAGTGACCAACAGTGGTGTCACCGAACAAATGGAACAAATTAATGCCTGCCAAAATGACCTCGGGCGGACTACTATCTTTGCGCAATTAATCGAAACCTACAGCTTCGATTATTGGACGTATGAATTTTTTAAGTTTGATACTTCTCGATTTGAGCACGAGTACTACGATCACACCACGGTATACTTCATCTGCCACGCAGTTATTTTGACTATTTCATGAAGTGGAAATTTTGACCATGTCATCTCCGATTTCCCCAATTTATAACCGTGTTCCAATATCAATATTCAGCTCATTTGAGGCAAAGTGATATAGTCCTTAGGCTGAGGGGGTCCCCGTGTGCATGAGAGGTCCCCCTAAGTTTCTCTTCATATTATTGAAGTACACCATGTGGCACATCAAAAAAGTTTGGGTAGACTTTTGGTAACCCGGCAATAATCGAGAAAATGACGTCATAAGCCACGCCCATTGACACTCTATTGGAACCAAAATTTAGGGGTAGGGGAAACATAAATCACTGTATCTTTGCAAGTGTAAGTCACAGAACAACAAAATACCCCTTAACATGTTTGTATTTAAGTACTCTATTCATTCAAACAACCATTTTGCAAATTAGTATGTTAATGAGGTCACCAAAGGTCAAAAGGTTTCAAAAATCGGGTACAAGTGAAAATTTGACCGTTGCTCCAAAATGACCTGTCAAATCATGGATTCATTTATTTTGATATTTATGATCCATGGAAATGTTAGAAAAGATGCTACTAATTGTTTTGATATACATTTCAGGCCATTTATTGCCTAACAACATATCATAATATCAACTGAAACACGCCATACAATTTTAAGGCATGATTTTTTTGTATATTTTAAAGCATAGTGTGTAACCTTGCTTGTACCTCATATTAGCCATTAAAATGTTGTCACGCTTGTCAATTAAAGAAATGATTATTCTGCTTTGGTCTTAGACTTCAGTCCTTGCAAATAGGTGGGAAAATGTCAAATTTGTTTCGAATTCTCTCACGGCTGTAAATGAGGGCAGCACAGCCTTATGGGAGAGAGTAAACTTTGACCTAACCTCGAAGTCTTTGTTTTAATCGAGATAAGTGTCTGTCTTTCAGATTAAGTCTTTACCAAAAGATGCTTTTAATGTCTTATTCTGATGGGTGGCACCACACAACTTCCTTTGTTTTTAAGAGGAGATGATACTTTGCATCACAAAAGGAATGTAAAAATTACCAGAATTGCAATATGTCCCCATCCATATGAACTTCTCTAATAACTGAAGGATTTGAAGTATTGTAGAAAGAAGACGTCGTGAACTGCGTTAAGGTTATACTCAAACGAAAGACAAAAATGTGAAAAGCTGAAATATACCCTTACTTTTTTGAATGAACGAAGGGAAGTATTTTTATTAATTCTTTTAGTATTTTTATTTTGCGAGACTCATAAATAGTGAGTGAGACTGTTTTCTCCCACATTGCAATGCGCCGAGAATTTTTGTGACGTACGACCACTGATGTCATATAAAAATAGATCAACCATAAACGAGCAAATATTGTCGCCACCGTCCGCCATCTTTGTTCGCATAAAGTTTTGACTTACCTAAGCCGTTTCATAGGCAATTTACACACTAAAACGGCTAGAGGCAAAATTTGGGGATTCAAAACTTTGGATATTTTTTGCAGGAAATTGAAATGAAAGGAAAACAGACAATATTTATTAAGCATTATCGTACAAATTTTTGTCCATGCTTAAATTTGTGCCTGAAATGATACAAAATCATTTTCAAAATATGAAATTTTTCACGAGCTTAGGCAACAAAAACTTAAGGTTACTTTTTATGTAGACTAACTACATAAAGATGAAAAACTTATGAGCTAAGGGTAAACCTAAGGTGAAACGCAGGATTTTTATTTTTCTCTCTCTCTCTTTATAATAATTCCACTCCTGGTACTGCATACAGTACAATAATATCTTTGACCCTTGGCCTATACACATGTCCAGGTGGGCCTAAGTATATAACAGAGTGGCTGTGCTATTTATTTATCTCTGTGCACCCGTTTGCACATGTTCTGTGGCTGTGTGTCTGTGTGGTTCACTGAAAGAAATGAACATCAATGTAAATCAAAGAACCTTTACATCAAATAAAAATTACTCTGTAAGACAATCGTTTACTGTACCAATAATAACACTGTGACCATAGGGTTTAAATGGCCCCATACTAGCAAGTAAAGTACAGTATGGCAGAAGTCCCTTAAATAATGGAATGCTCCCTACAGTGGCGTAGCCATGGTTATTCAACAGGGGGACCAAACATAAAGGATCAGCTAAGTGATTGGGGAGACAGAACAGATGAAGTAGTTAGATGAGGTTTTACGGCTCTGTTTCTAACCAATTGGTTTAAGTCGGGCTGGCCACGGCCTTTTTTCCAGTTGTGGCTCACTGGTTTGTTTTCCCTACTCCATTACTTATGATGAGCACCAAGCACAATGGCAGTAGGTTCCTTTTTTAAAGTCTTTGGTATGACCCGGCCAGGAGTCGAAACTCAGAACACATGAAGTACGTCATAATGCCACCTCAGTGTAAATCTGTGTAAGTCTGTGTAAACTGTACCTTTTTGTGCGCCTTGCGATTGTAAACAGCAGTGTGGAATCCATTTTTGTCACTACATAACGGTGCCGTCCTGGGGGAGGGATGTACCCCTCCCCTTTGAGAAATTTTTGTTAATTTAAGGTTGCCTAGATGCAAAATGGTGCTATTTTTGGTATATTTTTGGAACTGATCATATATGGCTGGAAAGTATCCATAATTTAGTGAATTCCAATTTTTGGTTAGGCGAAAGAGTAGAGTATATTGTCTTAGAGAAGGGTATGTTATCAACAACCCTCCTGAAGCCCCCCCTTTTTGGCTACTTCAAGGCCTTCTATTCGGGGCAAAGTTTTTACGTAAAAATACGTGAGTGAAGTCCACAGAAACATTTTTGGACTTTTTCAAAAATTTTCCTTTGCTTCATTGTGCATTAAAAAAGGGCATCTAAGGCTGGCAGACACTGGTATAGTGCCTCCTGGAAGCTCTGGATTAATTATATAAAATGGGGCACTGATATGGTGATTATTACCTGACATCCAAATGATAGTAAAGAGGATGATGCCAGGCATTTGACCACTATGGTATTTTACTAAGTTTGAACGAAAATCCAGACGAACAGCTTCCAGCAATGGGGAATGGGAGGAAGAGTATAGGTGCAGGGAGGTGATATTAGACCTCCCTGATAGGTAAAGCAAAACGGGTGAAGGACTAAACAAGCGTGTTTCAGAATGTTTTTTCGTCTTAAGTGTAGTGACAATCACCATCTATACCAATAATGGCTGCGCTCGAAGCGCTCAGCAGGCGCGGTTCTAGATCGAGACTTTTGGGGGGCTTAGGGGGGCTTGAAACGGAAGAATCATAAAATTTTCTCTCAAATATGTAAATCGGCCACGCGCACGCTGCAATCAGTGATAATAAAAACAGTACCATAACCAGGGACGGCGCAAGGTTATTTTGATAGGGGACATGGGTTGAGTGATCGCCGTCGTGGGGGATGGGTCTAAGGGGAGGGTGTCCCCTTCCTCTGAGAAATTTTTGCTAATTTAAGGTTGCTAAGATGCAAAATGGTGCGTTCTTTGGGTTATTTTTTGACTGATATATATGGCTGGAGAATGTTCATAATTTTGTGAATTCTAATTTTTGGTTGGGGGAAAGAGGGTGGTCCTAGGGGAGAGGTCTAAAGGGAGGGGTGTTCCCCTCTCCTGTGAGAAATTTTGGTTACTCTAAGGTTGCTAAGATGCAAAATGGTGCGGTATTCGGGACAGTTTTGACTGATATATGGCTGGAAAATGTTCATAACTTCGTGAATTCTAACTTTTGGTTGGGTAAAAGAGGGCTGTTCTAGGGGAAAGGTCTAAGGGGGAGGGGTCCCTCTCCCCTTTTGAGAAATTTTGGTTACTTGAAGGTTGCTTAGATGCAAAAATGGAGTTGTCTTTGGGATATTTTTGGACCAGATCATATGGGTTCAAAACATTCTTAATATTTTTGATTAGGTGAAAGAGGAGCCTTTTTTGTCTAAGGGTATGTATCAACAAACCTCCTGAAGTCCCCTTTTGGACACATTACTGCCTTCTAGTCGGGGAAAGTTTTACGCAAAAATACGTGCGTGGAGTCCACAGAACTATTCTCGAACTATTAAGAAAATTTGCCTTGCTTCATTTGTGCATTATAAAATCGTATCTAAAGGCTGGTAGAAACCGGAATATGGCCTCTTGGAAGCCCTGGATTAACTATATGGATCAAATATAGGCCTACCCCGCCGTCCTCTTTTCTTCTCCTTTACGTCTTCTTTTCGTACTCTTTTTCTCTTTTCCTGCAAATTACAGGGGGGACAGGCCTCCCTTTCCCCTGAGTGGCAACGCCCCTGACCATGACATAGATGTAACGTATATACAGGCATATATTTTTTTTATTTGGAAGAATGTAGCAAACGTTACTGAGAGATACGAGTAAATGGACTTGTTCACATTAATGGGAATAACAATTCGGCCTGTAAATTTGACTTAAAAGGACTGCTAGTATAGCCTGACGAGATCAGCGACGAAATGACTCGTTTTGAACTTCCAACAGATGATTAATCCGTTAACTTGAATTACATGTACGTACATACTGTCATAGATGTTACTTATGTTACTTATCTGACCCAACTTCCATTGTATGAAATCGTGAACCTAATATGTGATTTCGAGACACAGACGACAGTTTCCCTTGACAAACTAAATCCACTGGACCAAGATGTGCACAAGTGTATTGGGTAATTTTGTTTTTCTCAGTACACGCAAATATAGCATAACACAACCTCTAAAATTTTTTTTTTTGGGGGGGGGGCTTGAGCGAACTTTTGGGGGCTTGACCCCCAAAGCCCCCCCCCCCCGTAAAACCGCGGCTGGCACTCAGCAATTTTTCTTGAAAATGTATAAATGCCAATAAGTATTTTCAACCTTCCACATGCTGCAAATTAGACTGAAAGATCCCGTAGGCCTCTACAAAGTTTTGAAAACTGTATTAAAGGGCATATACGTACTTTCAACCTTCCCCATCATGCCACAAATAGGATTGAAAGATCAAAGATCCCATATTGATGCGAAGCCTAAACAGAGGTTGGAACTTCTGTTTTCCCTATTTATATGAGGTAAATAGGCCTGGGAAGTGCCATTCCCAGCGACCTGAGAGGCATTTTGGGTCAAAATTTTTTTGCGCTTCGCGCCAACCTGAGACTGTCTATGGGTTTTGCCCCCTTGACAAATTCCTGGCTACTCCCCTGGTCAAAAGGCCTTAGAACTACATATGATATATATACATATATATATATATACATATATATGAATCAAGAAAAAGGTTGTTTTGAGGCAAAATTAGTGGAGGAAATGCGTGAAAAAGGAAGCGGTAAATTTGATATCAATACACTACTACGTAATGAACAATTTTTGTGTATGAAATCTGTTCTCAGTTTTCACAAGTTCACCATTGTGTTTAAAATTAGGTCCTAAATCTTGCCCAAAACGATCCTGCTGTGCACAAGGCATAAGTGTGGTTTCTGTGTGTGTAAAAGTTGACTAATTTATGACCATTAGTGGGCATTATGATCAACTGTTAAAAAAGATTTAGCTCAGTGAACATTTTCCACATGCACAGCTGGATCATTTCATTGTATGATGCATCAATACTGTGACATTTGATTGATGAATGTCGGCGAGCGGTCGATCAACTATCGATATTGGTTTGGCTATAGTACTATATTGATGTGGTGTATGAGTGCCGCGTGCATGCACCGTTGGACGTCACAGGGCATGCAGAAACGTACCCTGGAAATGCATATATTATTCATACAGTATGACCCTCGAAATCCCTAGGAGCAGCCTTGGCCAGGCCGACGTATGTACATTTTTACTGTCGTAATTTATTTGGGGGGGGGGGGGGGTGGGTGCGGGATTTTGGGGGCGGGATGAACAGTTCATGAGCTGTCCAGCTACCTCCCAAAGGCCCAGTAAGGGTAAATAAAACAAACTGTCCATTAAGAAACTTCTCTTCTGTATGGAAAGCATAAAAACATTGTCAAATATTGCTCAACTAATGTATGTGTGGGTACTAAACTGCATGCACAGCATACTTTATGCTTGAGTGCAAAATACCGAATTTCTAGATTAATGGAATTTTTCAATTGATATTATGATATGTTGTTAGGCATTAAATGGCCTGAAGTGTATATCAAAACAGTTAGTAACATCTTTTCTAATGTTTCCATGCATCACAAATATCAAAATAAATGAATCCATGATTTGACAGGTTATTTTTGGCAACGGTCAAATTTTCGCTTGTACCCGATTTTCGTGACCTTTTGACCTTTGGTGACCTCATTAACATACTAATTTGCAAAATGATTGTTTGAATGAATAGAGTACTTAAATACAAACATGTTAAGGGTATTTTGTTGTTCTGTAACATACACTTGCAAAGATACAGTGATTTATGTTTCCCCTACCCCTAAATTTTGGTTCCAACAGAGCGTCAATGGGCGTGGCTTATGACGTCATTTTCTCGATTATTGCCGGGTTACCAAAAGTCTACCCAACTTTTTTGATGTGCCACATGGTGTACTTCAATAATATGAAGAGAAACTTAGGGGACCTCTCATGCACACGGGGACCCCCTCAGCCTAAGGACTAATACGGTAGGCTTTATCTCGAAGCTGTTACGCAGTTGTACCAGGGAGCTGTTAACAGCTCCCTGGTTGTACTGACTTTCTCTTTAGAGTGTCCAATAATTAAGTGTGATAATAATCCCAGACTTAAACGCCGCTACGCAGGTTAACTCTGGCACTGACCCTGCGACATCTTTTAGAATCTCCGTTTGCTTAACACGCTGATCCCTCTATCAAATTCGTTAGAACCGAGGAGCTGTTACGGACACAGCTTCCTGGTGAGAACGTCCCAGATTTAGCTGCGTATGCGCAAATGCTCGTATCTGGGTAGAAGTATAGAGCGAGGATCCTGCTCTATAGGTAGAATCATCTTACAACCGCCTGTTGCCTGCTTGGAAGATTCGTCTCTTGCACAGAGTGTAAAGTTGAACTGGCAGCAAAAAATTTTTTTTTTTGCTTTCAGAAATGATCATGACAGGCCGTTTGTGATGTTTCGTACCTCAATCAATATTTATTTGATCAAGGAATCAGGTGGGGCAAATATTTGAGTGTTTCATCTTCGTTTCATACCATTTTCACCTAGTTTTTCGCCTAGTTTGATAATGAATCTGCAGCATTTCATACAAAATACAAATATGAATAGAAACATATATGGAAATGATTGACACTAATCGTTGATTTTAACGGAGAATTGCATTTTTTGGAAAGTGTCTGGCATTGTTTTCTCTTTCTGGCATTAGAAGAGGGGTAGCAAAACTGTTATAATAACACAATGATCGCATTAATCAAGAATGTCCAACGGTTTTAAGCGAAACAAAGAAAAACACAGGCATACAATCTGAGTAGTAAAAAGAAATTACTTAAAACCTAATGCACAAGCTATTGCTTTTAATTAGGATTTAAATCAATTTCAAAATGTTACTTGTGAGCACAGAAATGTTCTTTGAAGATGGAGATTCCTTCCTTCGACCTTGCGCTATATGTATGTAAAATTATGGAATTAAGATATCTTCAAAGTTTACATCCTTGTAGGACTAAAAGGATTATAAAATAACACGGTGTTGTTTATCACAGTCAATAAATTCTTGGACTTACCGTCCACCCTGCGTCACATTCACATGTATTGGGAGCCACGCAACGTCCACGAAGACACGTGTTTGTGCATAATGCTGCAAGATAAGGGGAGAACACGTGCATGCAGTTTAAATGTACCATTGTTTTATGTCATTCCATACTTGGCACTATAAGATGTTTATAAGAGGATTAAAAAACGCCTACCGCTTCCCGGAGACGTTTAATCCCAGACTTCATTTTGAGTCCTTGTTTGATGAAGACAAATTCAAAAACTGAATTTTTGCGGTTTCAAGCTAAGACTAAATACAACCGCATAACTAAGGGTGGTCGTTGCAAAACAAGCTGAAACCGTGTTATTATTTCTTTTTGAAAAAGAAAAAGAAAAATATTTCTGTTAGTATGTTTAAAACGATTTATTATCTACCCCTCTTCAAGAATCTTAGAAATCAAGGTTATTAGGATGATGTTCATAAAATGTCCCGTGTGGTACCACCGTTGTGATACTAATTTTCTAGTACTTACCGTGAAGTTGAAGCTTAATAAAACGCTGCAAATCTAATTTATTCATGGAAGTATCACGCATGCCATGCATGCACACGTGGCTCCACGGAAAATCTCTAAAAGACATTCTTTGAGATGAGTAATGGTAATTGAAAGTTTGACCACATTCAATTAATTAACCGATAGAGAAACATTTTGAAACATGTTGAAGGGACCTCGTGACATGTAAGATGGTAGTCCGTTGTCAAAGACGTTAGTTACTTTCTACCTATCTTCTATTTCCGTTGGCACAAAGTGAGGGCGTATGTCAACTGAATTGTTTGCCACTCGGAGGTTATGTCCAGTTCTGGCTGTAAACTGCCTGCGAGTCTCATACCGGTACAGTCATATCAGGGAGTTGTTACGGGACAACTCCCTGGTCATATACAGCTCACTTGACATGCACCTTCACTTTGTGCCAACGGAAGATAAAAGATAGGTAGAAAGTAAGTATCACCTTGGGCAAGACTAGTAAGATGGTACCTATGTAAACCGTGATCATTACTCATCAAAACTTATAGTTATAAATTTAGAAAACTGTGCATGCAATAGTTGTTGTTATTAATGCATTGTTTTCCTGTAACGTGATAAACATTCACAAAATTTGTTCTACTGTTATAATGTGTATGAAACAGTTAAAAGAAATTAAATTATTTCTTCCGATTCCTTCAGTGGCTTCAAAGGGAGTAACACTGGCCCCTCACTTTGAATTCTTGTAATTTACACTTCAGCTAGGTTGTATTTTCTTACACCCAAAAGTTTCCCGAAAAAATGGAACTAAAATAAGTACTAAAAGAAAAAATCGACACATGACTTGCCAGTTCTTAGTTGGTCAGATACAAGCATGCAGCTATACGCAAGTGAAACTCACGGCTGATAATATTTCGGTGAACGATAATAGTTTTAATTTTCCCTTAAATATTAAAGCAACACTTGTATCACCCCAGAATCAATTAAGGAACCCTGGATGTCTGAATTCACAATTGATGACTGCTCTTCCCTTCACATAAATTGAAACTATTACCTTCATAGGCTATATCAGCCTCTCTGATTAGACTGGTTGCATCTAATATGGCAACTCCCTTGATTTGAGCAGATCATATTCAGTAGTGTACGAATCAAACAACAGACGTTTGTCATTATGAAGAATGACATAGTTTACCCGGAAATATCAAATTATCTGCTCCAACGTGGGGAGGGGGAAGTGGAAGGGGGAGGGGAAGGGGGAGGGGAAGGGGGAGGGGAAGGGGAGGGGAAGGGGGAGGGGAAGGGGAGGGGAAGGGGGAGGGGAGGGGAAGTGGGAGGCTGTTGGACCTGCCCAGGGCCTTGTATTCCATCGTATAAGAAGTCATGTGCTACGTCACTTCGATTAAGCACCTCTAATATTTTTGCTTTGTAATTTACTATGAGTACAGAACACGTTTCTGAGAGACATCGGTTGATGTGTGGTGTGATGTTGTTTGAAAAAGGTTGATTTTGCGAAAGCTAAAGCACTGGGTAGTTTTTCATTTTTGTATCGTGTCTTTCCGCTGTGTTAGATGCAAATTAAAGTGTGCCTAAAGTCTGGAATTAGAAGATACACACACGTACACACACGTATTATATATTAGAGGTTGGAAATGAATTTCATTCGTCTAACTTCCACTTTTATAGCCTATTCAGTTGCTAAGCCTATAAAATGTTGAAATTTATTCAATGTGCAATAGTCCATTGCGCAATAATTTGTGATGTCCTTCTTGTACAACTCACATTACCTGCCCTGCGTCCATTTGAATGTTAAAATTTTGTACGGCCTCGAAAAATTTACTGTTGTCTTGCATAGTTTGTTGCATGTAGAGGGGTTGTATAGTCCCGTCACCCTGTAAAAGTGAGACTAGTGATCGGCACAAGGTGCAGTGACTTGTGATAAGTGAAAAACGAAGATGGTCACTTGAGTAGCACAAGAATGACATCACAAATTATTTCTCAATCTACCATTTTAAATTTGAATGAATAAGCTTCAATATTTTAAGTTTGACCATTTGGATTCATGTTTCAAGCTTTGTTACATATATTTTTGAAATTTGAGACTTGAGGTACACTTAAGGCTTTCAGTTAAAGGGAAAATGGAGTCAACCAAATCTGAATTAGTGCACCCAGATAGCCTGATGCATGAATGGCTCTGTTTCATTATGTGATGATATTTTTCATGCAGAACAGCCACTTAGTTTACCCTTAATATGAAATTCGTTTAGATGGACACATCATGAAAGATATTTGTAAGGGGAATAGAAAATTTGTAAGATGTAGGCGATGTTTCAAAATAAATTTTGGGTGACTACTGATTCCCTTTAAGGATCAAGGTAAAAACTCGCGTGTGTATCTGACAAGCTGCACCTGAAGCTCAAATATTTCAAACACGAATGTATAAACTCTTGTAGGACTCGTACACAGCTTGGTCCAATTAATCACTAACACAAGGAGGCAAATTGATTTTCCAAGTACAGTTACTTTTACAGTAATTATGTTTAAGTCGGTGACAAATTGTAGGAAGCGTTTAATGCAGTTTGTCGGTACTTGATATTTTTACACATACTTTGCCTAAGAATGTCATTTCCTGTTTTTTTTTGTAATACAATGTGTACTCTACATGGTCCGGTTAATTAATTACCTACGGTAAGTACTAAAAAACCCTCTTTACTATAGTTCAATCCATAGTGTCACTTCCAAAGATTCCTCCGCCAAATTTCATGACCTACAAGGGCGGTCATTTGTGTTGGAGATTGGGGGAGGGGACATGGGTCGGAATACTCAAATGATCACATGTATACATATACGAACATATATACCTACATGTATATGTATACGCATGTTTATGCGTGAACGTATACATAGACGTATGTGTATAAGTAAACGTATACGGATATGTAAACGTATATGTTTAAATATGCTGGCAACGAAAGGTGCCCATTAGAGTCGCCCAGCACCGAAGGAGTACAAATTTTTCCCTTTTCGTAGTCGCAAATAGCATTGACTGTGCATTCAGAAGTCAACCAAACTTTACCATGCAGTTCTGAATCTAACAGCCCGATTTATTGGAGTGTTTGACAGGGAGGATAAAACACCGGGGATAATAAGAAGGTTCCCGACAGTGGCACCAGACGAAGATAAAAACCCTGCTAAAAAAAATTCTCAGGACTATTGGGGATATCGCAGTGAAGTGCATTAATTTAAAGGTCCTGAATAGTATATGCAGCTGAATATATTGTGTGCCTGTGTGCGTCTAAGAGTGTCTCAGTAATCACAGGCATAATATATATATATATATATATATATATATATATATATATGTATATATATATATATATATATGGCAACCGAAAATTTGCCTTTCAGGTCAGTACAGCTAAATACTAATGATACTACGGTCGTTGACAAAAACAAAAATTGAGAGGGGATGAAAGGGATTTTGTCCCCCCCCTCAACTAAAATACTAGAGATCATGCCTTATATGGGCCTACACGCAAATGTAACCAAATGTTGCAAGTCTTGCCAAAATACTAAAGGTACTGCTTCCTCCCTAACCAAGTGAAATTATTGGAGGGGGCTATGTCTCACATAATACCAATTTTAGCAAATATCACTGTAATTGACCAACTCTAAGGGAAAATTGATCAAAAGTTTTCAGTTCCCAACCAAATGATAGGGGAAATACATGTGCATGTTTACGAATGACTTCCGAACTGCCAATTTAAAGTTATGGTGACGTGCCACCAAAAAGAGCTGTTTTCATTTCGCTGTTCAAGAATAAAATCTCCCAATGAAAGATCCATTGGAATTGTTTAGTATCTTTTACTGTTCTCAAGATACACCTCTTCAAAGTTTGATAGTTTGTACTTTGGGTAGTGATGTCAATATATTTCAAGGAAACAATTTTAACTTCCATAATAAATCCCTCCAGGGATAACAATGCTACATGTGTCCCTGAAATATAGGTTGAAAAAATATCCACCTTTCAACGTCACAAATTTGCATATTTAGCGCATGATACAAGTGTTTATTCATGATACAACTGTGAGTGAAATAGAAATTACCCTGTAAAATGGTCAATATGTGACGGATTTTGATGGGAATTGCCGTTTTTTCTGGATTATTAATTCTTTTTACATCAAATATCCAACTATGTAATTTTCATGTCACCAGACCTTTAAGGCGTGTGGGAAAAAGTCGTTGTCCATGACCTTTGAATATTCACACTGAAATCTACAAATATTACGGTTTTTAGCAAAATATTAAAGATATCCTGTCCTCAACCAAATTATTGGAGGGGACGAAGTCCCACCCTCACAGTATCAGCATAAATTATGGTCGTTGGCCAAATATTGGTTGGACGTAAGGTGGTCCTTCCCCCAGCCAAATTATTGAGGGACCATGTGCCTCCTTTGCACCCCTGTTTTTGGCCGCCCTTGCCCTAAAGTGCACACGTAAGCCTCAGGGAGCAATGAAGTAGACTCTGCGCTTCTAAATTGTCTTGAGAACCCCCCCCCCCCAAAAAAAAAAGAAAAAAAATCTAATTTATGTGACGTACTTGTGGAAAGCTAGCGCTGAGTATATCCTGGTGACACGAATGAATTTTTCATTGAACAATTGACCTTTATATTCAATTGGTAATTGACAAATTAATTTAAATCAATTCAACGGGGTATTATTTTTGAGGTACATGATTGTTTGGTAAGTCATTGAAAACTTTGTTTTATCAGTTTATAGCAAAGAGTCTGCAAATTTAGGATTGTGGGTAGTACGTAGATTTTAAAGCTGTAGTCTACACACACTGTGAAATGATTGAAACATCTCATACTGTTGTACCATTGAGCTACAAAGGCTGTACAAATGCAAGACAAACACACACAGTCTATGGCAGCTCCCTGCACAGTCTTTGCACAACAGCTTAATTGTATTCGATATTGTGAAAATAGCCGACTTATAAATGTACTTTATAGGGTTGAATGCTCTCGAAAGTGTTTCCTTTAGAAATTATTTTTGTCAAGCGATGCCATGTAAGCATTTCTGTCGGGGTCGGTAAGCTTCCTGATCATTTTTCTCGGTGAAGCTCCTCTCTGGCATCAGTGAGCAAGAAATTTTAACTGGTATAAATGATTAAAATTAGTACCGCTTTGCTAATAACAAACCAGTTCAGACTTATTACTGCGTATGTGCTGTCTCTTCAGGTCATAGCGGTTAGGCCCTAAGAACGCAGTCATAAGTCATACAATGTGCGTAGGTTTGTATACATTATGCGCTACGCGTTGCTATAGTAAGTAGTGTTCACTCAGTGCAAGGCCGAATACCGTTATAACCTTGACCTTTACAACGCAACAGTAACTCTGAACTAGCTTATTGTCTAGCTGCTGGGGTTATGTCTTACCACATTGCACAGTAAATCGTAGACCATGATTAAGTAGAGGTGACAGGAGTACTCAAAGTGTTTGTATAGACTTCAATGTCATTTGTGTAAGACTGACTTTGTTAATTTATAATTCAGGTCTAGAGCACTGTACCTTTACGACGATAAGCGACTATGAATAGAAGAAATGTACCCGTTAGACCTTAAATGGCCATGCACCTGTGAAGGGATGCAACCAGCCTGCAAGCTAGGGGTAGTGTAGTTCATCCTAATGTAGAACGTCTGCAATAAAACCTGTAGTCAACTTTTACCTGTCGTAATAAGCTGTGACACTATTACTTCTTTGTGCACAGATCGAGTGGAATTATTTTGTAAAGCCCCATGTAACCCCACTATCATGCCCTTTCCCTACCAGCAAGTCCACTACACCATCAATACCACCCACTGTTAGTCCGGTTTAGTCGCGCTAGAATAGATCAAATGTGGAGACTGGAGAGTCTGTTGACCTTGATCAACCAGTTTTTGAGGGGCCAATTCCCTTTGCTTTTTTGGTAGAGCATTTATTACAAAGGTATGGGCCCCAACAACTTTTTTTTTCTAAATACCCTATTTTGGTAAGCCGTGTTGGGATGCGACATAAAATCTCAAAATAATGAACATTTGGATGCCCGGGAAGTGATATTTCCCGCAATCTCGAACACTCCAACTGGTTATGGCGCTCTGCTAAGATAGTGTGATGTCAAACCTACCTGCTCTCACTTTTCCAAGCATCACTGTCTGGCTCCTATAACCAGCTATAGCCGGCCTGATATATAAAAGAATTGTCGAATTGTCATAGTTGTGATCAACTGCCATTTGAACACAATTGGATGCTTCATTGTAATACCGACAATTTTGCAAATAGCCCATGATTGCTTTTGGGATTTAGTCTGTCAGCTTTCACCTAGGGGTTGTTTCTAGACCCCACACTGTTGGAGGGAGAAATTCTCCTTCCTGTAGTGCCTTTTGATTATTTCAATACGTTATAATTCTAGCTGTGCGCCTGTCTTGTAGGTGAGACTTCCCCAATGAAAAATGTAGCCCGTCAACAAAAAAAGGTAAGAACCCCTGATTTTAGCTCTACCCCTCAGCTTACAAACTACTGGATACAGCCCACTCATAAATTACGCAGACGTTTGTTAATAAAGTTAGAAAGATTTACAATATGTGCAGTTATAGGGGAAGCGTATAACGGACTCCAGAGTTTACCTATGTTGCAAGAAGATCCGTTTCTCATCCATCCTGTACAGCAGCTGTACACCAACACTGTTGTTGTCTTCACACCGACCATAGGATAAGGTCTTTCTGCTATATCCGTGGGTCTATCAAGCGCAAAAAGAATGAACCAGATAAATATGATAGGAAAGTGATGGTGTAGAAGTTCATTTATCCAGAGATTATACTGTTGCAAAGTGAGAAAGTCAGGTTGTGTTGGTTGATGTCTGAAACATGCTTATAGAGTGTAACCCTGATGCAGGATTTTCCCATCATATTTGTTAAAAAGTAATCATAAAACCTTAATTCGTTTTTAGAACCAGCTTGTAGGCAGGAAGGGCGGGGCAAATGTTAAAATATAGTCCAAGCGATGCTTGTTTAATGCTTTGGCTTTTGCAAGGGATCTTTTTCTATTTAACTTTGCTTGTGTTGATAAGGAGTGTCCATTACCTTGCAGTATTTTCTGTCTGTCTGTCTGTCTGTCTGTCTGTCTGTCTATCAATCTATCTATCTATCTGTCTATCTGTTTATTTGTCTATCTGTCTATCTGTTGCATATCAGCAACCCTAACAGATTGAGGCAAAAATAATAGGATGGCAAATATTGAGAAATAAAGAAAAGAAGTCATTGATCATTGGATCGCAATTACTGTTTTACGCTTTTACAATGAGACATAGAGGAAACCAGTCCTTACAACATAAAAAAAAATCTGGAGCAGAAATTTGCAAATTGTAATAAAATTTCTATAAATAATTATAGTTTTGCTAGAGAATTTGTTTCCGGTAAATTCTCTACAGAATGTATAAACAATTTCGATAACATCTACAGACAATCTTGAAAACTTTTTTAAAAATTTAAAATTTTTCACAGAACTTTCAAGTTTACAGATTCGAAAATTCCACAAATCTGTTCATTACAAGTTCTGTAGCAGTGGCGTGTGCAGGATTTCGAAGGTGGGGGGGGGGCACAACCTGTGATTCCCCCGACTGACACCGAAGGTGCACCACGAGCGCGAAGCGCGAGTTTGCACGCGTGGGGTCCAGGGGCCCGCGCCAGGGCCCTTGGTGGGGTCGAGGGGCAGAGCCCCGGTGGGGGTCCAGGGGGCGAAGCCCCCGGAAGCTCCTGCAACATAAGGTAATAAGACGGCCCTAAATTGGTTCTAGAGGCCTTATTGATCAGGTGTCGTTTGTTTCAGATTTTGTAAAAGTCGATGTCAGTGACGGAGAGTTCAGGTTATCCTCTATGCGTTGAAAGCTGCAGTGTGCTACAGTATGTGTCACATACACTGACAGGACTACGTTAAAGATCACGAGGCCAGTCAAGAAGCTGCAAAAGTTAACAGAACTGTTTCATCCTTAAACCTATATAGTTTACCATTACAGATGGCCAAAGTGACTAGCCTGAGCGCGAAGGGCGAAGGGCGAAGGGCGAAGGGCGAAGGGAACTTAATGATAGTAGGCCTACCTGCACCATGAGACAGATATGGAAGACAATTGGAAGATCTCTATCCTTTGGTAAACGACCAAAAAATGAAAAAAAAATTCTCTTCTAATGTCAATCTTTAGGCTACTTCTAAGTTTTGAGTGCTAGGGATGGCGCCAGGATTTGCCCGTCAGGTGGCCATACGGGCGGAGGCAGCGACCTGAAGCCCCGACAGCCCCGATGCCGTCAAGGGGATGGTGAGGAGGGATCTGAAGAAAATCTGTGTGCTAAACCATGCCATTGCAGGACATATATTTCATAAAATGGGTGTATATACTAGAGGAACGTAGTTTCGGGGCTGATTTAATGTTTTCCCCAGAATCTAAAGTGTGAAATTGCAAAGCGAGCGAAAATTTTTTGGGTTATCCTTCACTTAAAAGAATCGGTATAATTATTAAAAGCTAATAAAGATCAATTGTCCGGGCAGTTGGTCCCTATCGGGCATAACTTACATTGTACTTCTCTCCTCTTGTCACTATAGCCGTACCGCACAACAGACCCAAGAGAACATTGACTGAATAACGTGATATGAGGTGAAATTCCCAACTTTTACAAAAATTCATGAATTCTACTTCTTCAGTAAGTTGAAAAGGTTGAAATGGTTTGTATTATATTTAGCTATAAGTAACAGAACTGTGGAAGAGTGGGCAAAGCGTACCGGAAATCTTGGGTTTCATTTTAGAAATGACCCTTTGAAAGCCAAAATAAGTAAACAGATCATGGGTGGCGACAGAATTTTCAGGGGGCTGGGCCATGCCAGCCACCCCAAGCTTCGACAGCCCCTCTTTCGAAGAGGTGGTGACAAGGGGATATGACTTATTATCCCATGCCATTTCAGGGCATATTTTACATGATATCACTTAATATTTCATGAGCCGAGTTGCGCACTTTATATAGTGTTCTTTCGAATCTGAAACTTGAATTTGCAAAGCGCGCGAAAATTTTTGGTAGGCTTACACAAAAAAGATATGTGATCAAGAACATAAAGAAAACAAAAAAGAAAAACTGTAGGGGTTCTAGACCATATCGGGGATAATAAACATATTATCGAAACACTTGGACTACCCTATGAAACAGCCAAACTTTGGTCCGTGAGTCGCTCACAAACTGACCGTCCCGCATGACACACATTGGAGAACAGTAACTAGGCTTAGCGACATGCGATAAAATTTTCGACCTCCACATGAACAGTGTTCTCTGCCTACATGTTTCGTGGTAAGGTTGGCAGGACATGTGCTTTCTAGCAATGTGGAATGGAACTGCTGAAGATCCTGGAGTAACTATACAGCGCGCGTAGCGCGCCGAAAAATTTGGGTTCTTATTAGAGAAATTGTCCTCTCTCAGGCGCCGTCGGGGACTGCCTGCATACTCTATCGTATCGATTAAGACTCCCCGATGGGGCTCCCCGCCCCCACCTGGCGCCATCCCTGTTGAGTGCTTAGTGTCTCTTCAATCTTTTTCTTTTCCCCTAACCCTTAAATCCCCCGACTAAGAGATTTTCCCCGACTGGCTTCAGAAGTGGGGGGCCAGTGCCCCCCCCGGCCCCCCCCCTTTGAACACGCTACTGTTCTGTAGAGACAACCAAAGTCTATAAAATTTGTGAGGATTCTTTTGAAATTTAATAGAGATATTCTTAAGAAATTCAATAGAAATAGAACTTGTTTAGATTGTTCAGAAATTGCTGCAAAAGTTACTTACAAAGTCTATGGATTTCCACAGAAATTTGTCAAAATTCTAAGAATTTTTTAACAGAATTGTTTACAATTTGTGTTTAAGGGATGTGCAATGTATTTAGTCTTGTATTCTTATTAGGCATTATAAAGGAAGAGTGTATATGCTGTTAATTTCCTTAATAAGTTACATTTACAACAGAATATGTAATGCACCTCTCAAGCAGCCATATCGTAGTTGTACTGAAAATGCCGGGCATAACTAAACCCGAACTAGGTCATTCGGTACAGGCGTCCTTATTGGCGAATCATAGGAAACATTAGGGAAATGTGATAACTAATTGTTATTTTTTCATAATTAAGTATTTTTTTATTGAAAAGGGTGAATAATTTGGCATGCCGTACTCAAGACTTAGTGTACTAATTGTGAAAGATAAAAAAGAACACTTACTCATCCTCTGTTTCTGAAGTAGATTCATCAAAACTTCCAGGGGTCAAAGGGGAATCCAGTGCTTCCGTTAACGCATATTGAGTTATCCTGGAAAAAGAATGTAAACGTAGATTTTTATCCATAGGTCCAATATAATGGTAATAGACCCTTTTCCAAATAGCAATAAAAACTTAAAGGGGAAATCTCCTCATCTCAGACAGTTCCAGTTCTCCTAAGTTAGTTCTAGCCCCGCCTATAACCGTCTTTAGCTTCGCCTTCTGCAAACACAAACAGTTTATTGGTTAAGGCCATATCCTGGTGAGCATATACAAGGCCCTAATGTGTAATACAAAGACTCTCTGTGCATGCTGTGTAATATGAGCTATTATGCATCCTTTGAATTTTGTAACTCTGACGTCAATCAAAGTGCAGTCACCAATTGAGACTTTTGCTTACCCCCAAGTAAAAGTCATACTTGGGGTGAAAAGTTTCTGTCTTTAGGGATTGTGGGATGGAGTTTTGGTACTCGTTGTTTTGAGCCACAGTAAAATGCCTTTAAAAACGACACACAACAAAACTCTATCCCATAATCCTTTGTAATTGGTTTTTGGAAAATGGTCTATTGTAGGGTCATCATGTTAATGGTTATCACATAATCCTTTCTTGAATATGTCCTTATTACACATCCATAAAGAGTTGTATTTTCTGATCTGTCCCAGGTCAAATTTTGAAGCTTCTTCAAGTTTCAAATATTTTTTGGCTGGTGCATATATACTGTGCTAGAATATTTATTCCTCAGATCTCTTTGTAATTGATATATTGACGCTATTCTAAGGGGACATATGATTTATTGTTTTTACAGCTGTGATAAAAGTTACTTTTGAATTTACACGGTTGCATAGTTTTAGGTTAATTAGTTACAAATACGAATATGAAAATCAAACTATCGAATTCTACACTATTTGTCATATGAGCAAACGAAAATGAAAAACAATGATTTACTTACCTTCTAGTACGGCTGCAAACATTCTTACCATCGGGATCTAGGCCATTGAGTTCCTGACTGACACACAATGCAAATGTAATGGATACAGCACAAAAAACATAATGGGTCTTCTTTTTCATCTTGAATCTGCGACAGCCCAATACAAGTGTTTCACGGTCACATTAGCAAACACTAATCTACATGCAGCAAGACCCTATGGCAAACAACCATTAACGTTACCCTCGCAATACCAGGAAGTAGTATTTTATAAATTATAAAGGACTGTGACACTGCTAACAAACACCGTCATTGCCTCTTTATTCCACATTATCAGTTCTAATTAGGTGAATTTGCGATTTCCACTCTGAGAGAATTAGTTTATGAGTATCCGGATACTTTAAAGGTAAGTGGTGTGCTGGATCGCATGAGATTATATTTTATAATTCTGTTTGTGATGAAAATCATAGTTAATGATGATGAAAATCCAGTTTTTCTCATTACCTCTCTCCCTCTAGAAATGTAAATGGGTACATGTGACATAACTTGTTAGTTAAGTGCTTCTTCCCTGCTGTCACGCAAAGGAGAGAATGTCTGATTGTTTGCCAAATTTTCTTTGGACTGCACAACCTGCTGAATAGCGAAACAGCTATATTTTCTCTGCTATTGACCTAATATGGCTGCTGTACCGTTAAGCAGGAACACGCCCCGCAGAGTTGATTAAAAATTGCTGGATGTTTTTAATTCATCAATAACTTACTGTCGTCAATTGACCGTGGCATATTATAATGGGGTGTGATATGTGATACAATGTATATAATTACCTAGAATGAAAGATCCCTTCATAAAGCGGGAAACTGATACTCTGCAAGCGATGTGGCAAAATTTATTAACCGATCATGGATTGCATTGGTATAAAGTAAGATCTCACAAATAACAAAATCAAGCCCATTGTTATTGACCGTTCATAGCAGGGGGGTGCAAGGGACCCTCAGAACTTTACTTTTAATAGTAAATTTTAATTACATCGATCTTTCAAATTTTGGGTTACAAGAATTGCTAGAAGATTTTTAGAATCTGATGCAACTTGCAAGGTACGGAAAGTGCCATTTACGGCAAATTGGGAAGCATGTTTGGTTTTTTTCTTGGTACGCTAAGCGCCAACTGATATCAGCGCACTGCTTAGTCTGCGTCTCTTGAGCCGCTCTTCCATGAAGAAAAATGTTCTGCGTATGGCAATTCTGTTGACATAAATGTACCTTGATGTCTATAATGAACGAACCTTGATAAATCAATCCTTAAATTAGAGTGTCACAGACAGTTGTAAAATATTTTAAATTTCCTTAAGCCGGATTATCCGAGTCCAAAATACGCGAGGGACGCTGATGTGCATATCTAACAGCTGACAATGTAAAAGTCCCCGTTTACGCACGTAACAAAGGTATCCAAGCGGAAGGCGTTGGCGTGGGGACGGTAGCTCTTTTTGGAGAAGAATAATATAAGACTGGAAAAGCAACGAGGATCGTTGGTTTTTTAGGAGCATCGAGGCTCCAACACTACATCTTGTAGAATGAAGTCGCCGAAGACTTTATTCAGCCGCTGAGGGCTACTAAATTGTATCTAATAGAAAGAACCAGGTTACGCGCAGAGGCATAATCTGTATGTCTCCATATTACTCTTCGTTTTTTTAATTAGGTCATTAAGTATCGTCACGGGATGGGCGTTTCACTATCGCACGTAAAACTGCAGCCTACTAAGCGTAAGGAAAATCTATATGTGAAAGTTGTATCTGGTTCTTGTGACCCCACTTAACAGACGTATGCAGAAAGCTTTAATAAGCAGAGTAACTAAAAGGGAACACTTGATCGCACAGGTTTGTCTTTGCCGGTTTTATTTAACATTTATAATCTGGGTATATATGTATTACTGTCAGTTTGTATCCTAAAACGATTTAATTGAAAACTGTTTACAAAATTCTAAGAATTCTAATAAGAGATAAAATTGTTAGTCATTTAAAATTAGAATAAACTTGCCCAATGAACTTAAGGGGGCGCTGTGAATCGTATAATGTCGCATGATAACTGTATGATTGGGATATGTCTCTAAAGGAGTTATTTTACTTTTTTGCAGGGTTCTTTCTTTTTTCCGTTCCCCGTTCTTTGCTTCCCCTGTACCATTGTAAGTACACACACCAGAATTGTCTATCAGTCGTCGTGCGTCGTTTCTCTGGCGTCAGTTTATGGCAACCTCAGGTCGAGTTGTGACAATTTTGGTGACCCTGCCAGGAAAGTATGCAATTTTGCTAGTTGGTTTAATCTCAGTACTTCAACTCGGTATTTGTGTCCCGAGTGTTCAATTGCGATATACGTCCTTTTTTCTGGCTACTAAAGAATCAGGCTACTAAAGAATGCAAAAAATTCCTTTAACAGAAAGAAAAAATATTCACTTAGTGAATAATTGTCAATATCTCATCCTGTATATAAAAATAATGACATCTACATTTTAATACCTAAATGGCACCTCGAATAACATCTTTATTGACTTTCGTGGTGTAATTTGAATATGAAGACTATTAACTGCATGTGAAAAGAGTTTCAATCTGGCAGTCTGGTAAGAGGTGGATTATAATGCACTACAGAAGGCTACTGTGAAGATATCATTTCTGACTGATGTAGGTCGTATAGATATTGATGAGAGACTAGTGAGACTGTCTTGGACCATACTCTAGTATATTTGTATACATTTATAATAAGCATTGCCCGATAACGGGACATTTATTACGAGTTTTTATAAGTCGTTGTTCTGTCCGTCGTTACTTGTTTCAAACTTCCAGTTATAAGCTTATATTTCGTCATACATGTTTGTGTATAATAAAAATTGTTTTAGCACTATGGTTGTCAGTACACTTCTGTTAAGTGCCTTCCCCAGTTTATAATCTTTGAGCCTTGGTTCACATAATGAACTTGTGGAGTAATTTCAGAAACAACTGAACTGTCAACTGTTTCAATTGCTTACACTATTTACCTCGAACGAAGTCACTGTCACTGCTTTTGTCGTCACATTTTCAAGGACCAATCCTTTTCACGTCAGTGTGACTCAGAGGATGTTCGTTCATTACTCCAAGCATGGGGCAGATGTTACTACGTCCCCGAACGGCATGAATGCGGTGTTCACTTGACCTCGGAAAACTCAAAGTGATAGTGGAGACATGCATTGATATAGTGTTCACTCCTTTTGAGTCGTCATCTACTGTTTTCCAAAAAGGAAAAGGGCTTGGAAGAATCTTTATAATCTCTCACTGGAATTTAATATCAATTGTGTACTTAATATTTGAGCTCTCCAGCAGTAGAAAGCAACAAAACTGATCAAACGACAACCACTGTGGTTTTACTGATGTTCTGTGAAGTATTTCAATACTCATCGTTTTACATGTTACCTGTTAGCAAATTGCCTTGCTGATAAAGCTGTCATACCAAGAAAGATGTAAATTCGTGTTCTATACAAGAAAGAGAAAGAAAAAGATCTTCCGTAACTATCAAGTACTAAGTTTGGACTATCTT
This sequence comes from Holothuria leucospilota, assembly GCA_029531755.1. Lineage (NCBI taxonomy): Eukaryota > Metazoa > Echinodermata > Holothuroidea > Aspidochirotida > Holothuriidae > Holothuria > Holothuria leucospilota. Next base: position 12,158,884 of record CM055969.1, on the reverse strand, counting down.
CCAAGTGAACGATGATGGTGATTTCTCGGTCCATCAAAAGTATTCTTACATACATTTTTACCAATCTTTTACTACTTTGTGCAGTGGTTTCTGCACAAGAAACCAACAGCTTCTTCTTGGCAGGTGGCAACGTTTGTACAGCAATTGTAAGGTTAGTTAATTTAGGATGTGTTTAGGCCTACTCTTACTTGGAATAATACGATGAATTGTAGCTTTCAGTCAAACCGTGCTGTCTAGGTAGCCTCTCAGTAGAAGTCGATGGTACTGTAGGAGAGGAAAAAATTGACCGACAATATACAACAGAATTTTGCAGGTAAGGTAATATCAAAGAAATGCCTAACTGTTATCTTGTTACAAGGAACGAAGACATAAGACGTATTATATGGCAATTTAAAGTGTACGTCAACTTCTTGTTACAAGCGAAAGGGACTAACTTCAATGGTGTGTGTGTGTGGGGGGGGGGGGGCACTGGGTATATATACCGGAAATTTGATTTCATGTTTACCTGAAATATCTTACCCCTAAAATAACGTATACTCTGCCACCAGAACATAGCAAATGCTATATACCTGAATGGGCGAGGGCTGCCTCGTACACTTATGATACTAACTCACAGAGTCACGACCCAACTATCTCACGTTCATAAAGAATAATAACAACTTATCTTTATCTTATAAGCGAGTCACCATTAAAGTTAAGAATGTAGCAGATGAATTGAAAGATTAAAGTTCATTGTCTTCCCTGTCAGTTTCAAGTTTTTGAAAGACCCACTTAAGAGTTTAAAGGTAACCGTTACTCTCCAGTTTAGGTAGAATTTCAGTCGTTGTTCATAGTAACCGACCAGATGGTAAAAGAAGAAAACAGATGCGGGGTGGACTACACAAGTTTCTAGGGGATCCAGGCACTACGCCATTTGGACCCCACTCTGGCCTGACTAATCCGACTATACGAGTTACTATAGGCAAGTCTTGGTGCCTCTCCGATATAAAAAACAACTGCCTAAAATCTCTTAAAATGGCTTTTTCTCAGCGCCCCTCATCCTCACCGACTAGCATGAATATCATGAAAAGTCATATGGAACTGGTGAAAAAATGTCATCGATTAAAAATCTTGGATAATATTATTTAGTTAGTTCTACATTTAAAAAGACGTGAATATTGCCATATCTTTTGTATCAGGCTCTCTGTTCCAACTCAATACCATTTGTTGACAGACAAAAGCTTCGTCGTGATGATAATACCTAAGGTTTACTTCTTCATGCCTTGACCCCCAACATTACATTTTCCCTAGCTCGCATCGTTAGCCACATACTGGGCTTCTGAACGCCACGACAATGTTTGCACTATGTCTTGACCAATTAGGTTCAGTTAATGCCCGTGGCTATTCCGTAGATCCCCCGGCCGGCCTCATCAAACGCATACTCTGTAATCTCACATACAATGGCTATGCACCTGCGGCTTTCCACAGTCATGGAAACGCAAAACAACACATAATACTATTATTTTTGATAGTAGACAGTTATCACAAAAACCCTATCTATCTTATTTCCATTTTTGTTTTTGCTGTAACTATATATTTGGATCAGGTTTCAAATCAATCGATATCACGGTAGACATGTGGCATGAGCTGATCATTTAGTACAAAGGAACATTTTACAGAAAATCTGTTTTTTGATTGCTTATGAAAAGCGTTGGTTCCAAAGGTGGGTAAATTGAATCTACAAACTTTACAATATCTGACTGTTTACGAAGGTTATGTTTACTGTAAATCAACAAAACAATGTAAGAAATATTGTTTTCCTGAAATGTTTAGCTAAAGGCATCGGCATGCATCCTTGACCAACTTCAAACCGGTGATTCTGGATGAGCTCCAAATGCGGACGTTCCACATTAATTCATTAGTGAAATCGTAAAAGGGTGAAAAGGCAACCCATTAAAGACACCAAGAACACGGGGCTAATAATGGTGATCTCCCTAATTGCTCGATGCTTTCCGGAGATAATGAGGCAATTGAGTTGTAAATCTTGGGGAATTCCCTTGGTTGTTCAAATGATTATACCGATAGTCCAATTTCCTTGTTGTAATTTAGGTTTATTTTAACATGCGGATAAATTAATTTACCGCATTATCTTGTCAGTGGAGAGGTAATTAATTGCGAACGAAGTATCCAGTTCACAAATCCTATACAATCAAACTATTGACGTTAAAGAGGATTACGGTATATGAGATACAGCTTACCTTGACTTCAGGCTTGTTAGAATTTTCAGTCTTCTACCTGCCTAAATTTATTAAGGCATAATCATTTTCACACTTCAGTGTTCTAAGTAATGTCTTTGTTTTTTCCGTTCTTTCACGCTTTGGACGGTTCGTTAATTAATTATGTCTTCCTGCAGTCTTCTGCTGAATTGATGTTAGTCAGTAAAATCAAACCAACATCCTGGATTTATAACATTATTATGACACCAGGAAGATGTCGTGATGCTTTTATCATTCATTTTGTCATCACGTGGCCTAATGTAGGTAAAGTACTTACATAACCTTGGTTGAACTTTTGAAATACAGTAAGCAACGTTATTGCGTAAAGACAAACCGTTTACACTTTTTAATTAGTGATGAGTTAGCTGTAGCAATTATATCTATCTTTCTATTTTCAGCTTCACTAAAGTACAGAAAGTACCAATTACAGGTATACAGACTAAAACAGTTAGATACGTCACAAGATGCGGTTTTGGGGTACTACAATGTAGTCGCTACAGGTACTTCACTTTCTCTGTATGTCTCCATGAGTTTTTATTTCGAATTTTAAAACAATCAGGGATAAAACATACTGAAACGCCCTATTCAAATTTTGAACAGAATCATAGGCCTATCAGTAGGGACACGAACTAGATTCTTGTCAAACATTTGATTAGATTTGGCTAAAAGGTAAACCAATTTGAACCAATCTGGTAAATTGTGAGCCAAATCTATGCACGCATTTGACAAGAGTGCTGTACGTGCCCGTGTTGACTGGATTGCAATTTGACGGTATATTCACTAAACATGGAGGCTAATCAGATTCATGTCTGCGGCATTGTCTTCATATTATACTAAAGAACATGTGCAAATATCTCTCTTTGAAGGTAATGTTTTTGTTATTTTAACAACTTTCTGGTTTCTAATATGGATGTATACCAGATTAAAAATACCATGGAAGAATGGATACATTTGAAAATCCACCCTCTAGTCAGACTGCCGTGACTTCGATGCCAGTGGCAGTCAAGTCACATCTGAAAGTCACTAGTTTGAAACGTAACTTTGTGTATTAAGTAAATACTTCTTAAAGTGTAGTAAAAGAAAGTAGAGTGGATAATTTGCTTCGCAGGGTCAGATTTCCTGCTATCTCTCTCAAGAGAGAGTTAAATTGCTCAAGGCAGTAAAAATTCAGATGGCAGTGGTATCAAACTGAATGGCGAATTCTTAAATGAGAATTTATCAACATTAATGTTCGATTTCAAAATAGAGCCGCATACTTGGTCTCATCAAATTTCCCCTGCAATGAAATTCTCCCTCCAACCAAAGGAAATCTTAGAGGGATGAAAGTGGAACTTGACGTCATTTGGTACTGTTAATAATAACCAGAAAGCCCAAAGGCTTAGTGATTCATTGCCGAAAGAAATGCTTTGTTGCACTGGAGTTTATCCCTCAAATTATATTTCCTGAGATATGTTTTTATACGATCTCTTCACAATTTGAGCTCTGGTGACCTTACATGACCTTTCAACTCCACCAAAAATCGAATAACAAGACAAAATGGAAAAAAAGAAGTGTATTAACTGGGAATTGAACCAGGGCCGCTTAAGCGTTAAGTGAAAAAACCGATCACTTTCCACTACACCATCGGCAATACGTATGGTATTTCTAATTATCTTATATTCCAGCATCCTTCCCACTAGTTCATAATTAGGTAGTTAAAATTAGAATCACCAATGACTGTATAAGTTATGCTTTTGACAGAATATATGTTGTTCTCTATAATTTTATCTTTGGAATGGTCCAAAAAATTCAGCTCTAACTTTGCAGTTTTCATGAAACGGCACAATTCGGAGGTACCGTCCACCGTCTATTTAGGGTTTTCATCGTTTCAACTGTGGTGATCTCAGATGACCTTTGACCTTCAACAATACACGAGGGTTGTTAATATGGAAAATCCATATGTCAAGTATGAAAAGTATCCATCATTGCTACTTTGAGATATCCCTTTTCAAGACAAGCGTCACATACACACCCACACATACATACCTACATTCGCCAGCCTGACTGCACAGGTTTCTTTCGCTTTCGGCAAGGAATAAAAAACGTTAGCCTAGTCTTACTTTTATGTTGTTATGGAGGTCATGGAGTATTTAAAAAGTTAATTCAATCATTTGCTATGGAACAGTTATCATCAAATTTCGGATGCCAGGTTTCCTCTAAGTACAAATGACTTCTGTTCACCATTCTTTCACCTACAGAGTGATTTACGTCCCAGCTTACATGGAACTAACTTCAACTATGTATCGGACTGATCAAGTCTGTTGCAATGGTTACGATCTCATAGACAAGCAATGTCTTCCAAGTGTATCTGGTGGTAAGAAATGTAACTTCTGTGATTGGCCATAACTATTTATGTTTACTGTTTCCTTCTTATACAATAATCATCGCTCCGTGTAGAGTATTATCTTTCTGTAACGACAAAAAGTTAACAAGATATATTTAACGATTATGATTACCTTTATGAGATGTAGTACTCAAAAGTTTGAATACTTGCCTACTTAAAGGAGCTGAGTAGCCGCCAAAGTAGAATAAATTCTCGGACCCGCCGACTTCGTTACGTCACATCCGGTTATGCTTCTTGGTTTATCGATTCGATCCGATACCGATACTTATCAAAGCCATGCATGCAGTGTGTCTGGTGTAACAGTACACTTGTTACTGTCGTTAATTAACATTACTAACGTTAGCCTAACTAAGGCTAGCGTTAGGGCCAAGTTCTACCACGAAAAACAAACTCATTGATCGAAAAAAACAGTTTCAGTACCTGTAAAATCCACAATGTTCTTCATGAACCTTCCTGCAGATGATGCGCGAAATAGGCGTGTGCCTTGCCACTAGTAACGCTAATATACTATACATACGTACGTACGTTGTGAGTTGTGTGTACTACATGCCTGGGTAGATGCATCGATCAGAACCAATACAAGTGGAAACGATTCAAAATTGCCGGTGCCAGAAGAAAAAGTAACGAACAAGAAATTCAAAAAACAAATTGTAAAATATCTTGCAAGTGTAAAATCATATAACCCAAGAAATGGTATAGGAACGTTATGGCAAAATTACTTTGCAAGACTATTTTAAATGAGAATATAAAACGCATTAGGATTAATATTTTTAAAATTAGCCCCGCACAGAGGGTAATCATCTCGTTTGGTATGATGTATTTATTTTGGAAGTACGCCACTACTCAGCTCCTTTAAACACTTCTTCTATTGTCGTTAAGCCCTTAAAACCTACAACAGGACTGACCCTTAATGAAGTTGCTCTTTAAAGTTGCTGTGAATCAGTTAAAAATTTCTCATCGGGTTATATCTTTTATTGAAGGTAACAACCCTGGAATATTAACCACTATAAAATCACCTCATGAAACTTTATGGGCCAATGGAGCTTTTACTACTCTGTCTACGCGTAACACAACAGAGATGGTCCGAAACGGTGCTGGAAGACATAACGAAAAAGACAAGTCCCCTTCCCTGAAAAATGTACCCCGTATCCCTCCGTTGGTAGACAACACTAATTTTCCGCAATCAACGGCAGAAGGAAACGTGCATCTAGATGGTAATGGGAACGTTTTCACCATTGATGAAAGGAATTATGACGTTGCACCAGATGTTCACAAAAACCCTCAAGGAGCCAGCATTATAAGCGTAGCCATTGGCGTTGGAGTGGTTATGTCTCTGACTGGTGTTCTGATTGGAATGACCATTATGAAAATAAGGTTCAGGAAAAGACAATCATTGGATGCGTAAGTACGCATGTACCACTGAAAAAAAATCAATCAGTGCAAGTTTTTTGCCATGCATCTTATTTGTCCCAGTTAAAAGAGGCGCAATAGTGGTCATATAGGCAAGGTCCAACTTACTAGACTTGTTGTCAGACTTCTCTAGCTACAGAGCACGTCTATAGCAACCTTATCATTATCACAGATGTCATTACACAAGAAAAATAAACCACTAGCTAGAAAAACGTTCAATGTACAGTTGCAATTCTTGTGTAAAATTGTAACGATGCCATAATAATTCTTTTTGCAGAATGCCGTTAACAAGAAATAAGCAATCTAGAAAAGCAACACGAGGGAAATCGAGGCCACTTTCTGGTATAACTAAAATGTACCAAGCACAAAGTGAGTAATTTAATTTGCATAAAGAAGCCAATTGAGGTGACAGAAGAATTATAGGTTCGATATTACTGTTGAAAATGTGCATTTACGCATTTGTACTGGCTGGAAAGAAAATTGAAAAGGAAATTGCTAAGGCACTTGAGAAACAAACCGTTTAGGTAGAAGAGTGGATTCAATTTGCACGTAAAGAGCTCACAGATGTAAGGTTCCATATAAGCTGGCGCGTAGTCAGCGGCTCACGTTTGGGAAGGGAATGTTCTGTTTTTAGGGACACTTGCAAAGATCCAGCATAAATTATTGCCACTCCGGAAGGAGTGAACGTATTGGCGTGGGAACGGCATTATTATGATAATTACTGTTGCCGCGGCTGGGCGGAGGGAAGAGACATTATTGCAGAATGCCCACTGTGGCTACGGATCCGTACACAGTCTAATAAAGCCCTTAGGCAAGTTTGTATAATTAATACCCATGATAATATTCTACGTTCACCTTTGTTTCTGTGCAGATGAAAGAATTGTGTCATACGTAAGTTTGCAAGATATTCGAGAAAATTTAACGAATCCACGACTACCTCCCATAACAAAGAACGTTCCACAGTGCTCTCTACCACGAATACCAGAAGCGTCAAAGGAACCTTTGGAAAATTCGCTGCAAGAGCGGACAGAATTTGTGCCATCTGAAAATGGATCTCCACCGTACGCATCAGTAAATAAAGTTAAAGCTTCTACTGAAAATCAGTGCCGCTGTGATATAGAGGAAAAAGAGAGAAATTCAACTCGTAGCAAAGTGGATTCTGTATGCATTAGTTGTTCTGATTCCGTTTATGCCAAGATAAATATTCTCACTGATAAGGAAAATTCTGCAGAAGTAAGCACTTGCGATAACGTAAAAACCCAAAAAGAAACCTCATTTAATAGTCTGTACGCGAAAGTAAACAAAAATAAAAACTCAAATAATGAAGACAAACGCCGATTCAGCCTTGGGATTTTGAAGACAAATGTTGATGATTCTGTATATGGCAAACTTGACCGTCCATCCAGTCTCTACAGTTGTATAAAATCGAAAGACAATTCAATTAAATATGATCATTTAAAGAGGACCCCAAGGCCTCCTGGAAATAGTCGAAAAATTAATGGTACCTCAGAACTGTATGAAGCTGTTTGACGGTAACTGACTAATGTTCAGAACAGTTTTAGTATTACTAAGATTTACCGTAATTGTTATTCGAATAACATCTCCCCACGTCGATCATGCACTGTTACGTATGTGTTCCAAAGCGTTCTCAGATGTCTTAGTAGATGGTTTTCAGAGTGCCTGTGTTACTAATAATAATTTATTTTTCTGCATACTAATACGTTTTTGTGATGAGTGCAATGTTTTAAAGGCAGTTCTGTCATGATAACATTTCTCTGTTTGTACTGAATGTTTTCTTTACATCAGAAATGTTGTGGATTAGTTTTAAACACGTCCTTTACTGCTACTAGAGGGTCATGGCAACAGGGAAGGCAGCGGAGACAAATTGTACATAAAGCCTAGGTCTGGAGGTGTATGTTGCTACCCATTGACACAGTCAGAATTGAGATAAAGTAATTCTCAAGCGGAATATTCTGTTCCAGCTATTCGCATCAATTTTCACGACCAAGTGAAAAGTTATTTTCAGAAGCAACAATACTCGAAATTGTGTTACCTTCCCTGCTTTGGTTCACAAGCTAACAGTGAGCTACCGTCTTTTAGACCCACATCAGTGCGAAAGCAGTCTTTAACACTATTCTTTCTTCTCTCCCAATAAATTGGGATATAAAAACATGAGTATTTAATTAATTGGACTCTTTTGTAAGAACGTCGTTGCCCTCACTTTACTTTGCTCTTACCCATAATAAACTAACCCTTTAAGTGTAATTTATTACCATTCTTGATTACTCTAGGATACTTAATATATTCAGTGTGTAAACCTTTTAAATGTTTGTATGTAAACCTCATATCATCACAACTTATAATATGTGGCATAGTTATCAGTGACGTGATTGTGATGGCAATAACGATAATGGTCATTATCTATACTCAACTAACCTCTCCAACTTGTCTTCTATAAGTCACTTTGGTACACAAAATTAAACAAACATGAATGTAGAAAAGGAAAACTGAGTATTCCTTTCATTGCCCAAGGGTACAAGTTACACCAAATGAACTTGGTATCGGTTGTAAGGGTGAATGCGTCAATCTACAAATTCTAATATAAGGTAGTGCATTCCAGTTCATGCATTGAAAAGATTTTGGCTCGTTTATTCCCATGGGCATTCTGTATCTATATCTTGTTATAAATACGTCCGTCAGCAATTAAAATAAGGAGCGGGGAAGGAGGCTTGCACTGTGGGGTGGGTATTTTCGAGCAATTCGGGTAAGTTGACATGTACCACATGGATGGATATTTGTGTAAACGGATATTTGTGTAAATATAAATGACAATTAACAAATGGGTGGCTCATAACTTCTTCTGAGCATATCACGTGTTGGGCCCAGATAGACATAGCATTCAATACAGCCTTTATTTTGGAATTAGTTTTGAATAATAACTAAGGGAAAGAGGAAATGGAGGGGTGCCATTTAAAATCCTTAATTTACTTGTACTTTCCAAATTTTCTATTGCAGCCTACGTCACTGGCACAACCGGTTATAGCGCCCCCAAGTTCATGCCTTCCTTATCTGTAATTTGTCCTGGAAGAAAGTGAGACTAAAAGTGTCATCGATACGATGCATTTATCCAAGTTTCTAGAAAATTCAATAAGAACTCAAGTCATAGACACTGTGTTTACGAGTACTTCTTAACCAAAAATATTACGTTTAGAGAATGGTCGGTCGTCAAAGGAGAAAAGAACGGTTATGTGTACGGAATTAAATCACCGACTTTTATGTAATAATGTTATTTGCATTGGGCCACTTAATTTTCAGATACAGCATTCTCAACCTCTTCGAAAAAAAAACGTAAAAAAAAATGCACACAATTTCATGACATCGTGACATTAGAATTCCTTCTTGTTCATTAGAAATCGTAGGAAAAATGGTACGAGTGGCTATCTTGATACACAAAAACACTGCGTTTGATAACATTAAATGACACTACTGTGGTAGTGCAGACCCCACCAAAAGCAGCAGTGTTCGTGCACTCAATATGACGCATTTGCATAGCAAATATCAAAATTTGTCGACTCTCCTTACTTTGTGATAGCGTTTTAATTTACAAGCTATTTGGATTTTTCCCTCTGGGGACCTCACAGACCGCAGACCTCCTCCAAAATTCGAGTTGCATTATCGTAATAAGAAAACTCTACTACCAAGTATCAAAGGCGTTCTATCTTGGTTTTTCGTGTTTTCAATGGCTTCAGGATTTAAACCATGATGACTACAAATGATTCCGACAAAAGCACCGAAATGTTTTACTTCACAATACACATCTACATATAACAAGCATATACTGAGAGTTTGTACAAATAGAGACAATTTTGTTGTCTTTACGTGCATTTTGTAATCTCTATGTTAAATTATTCTTGATCGACTTGGATGACTGGTTGAATACGTTTGTAAATGTCGTGTTTAATACATTCCCTTCACGGATCATCGTTTGGTACATACATTTGTTTTCCTTCAGTTTTAAGCACTGTCTTCTCTGTTACTATTATTTTTATCGTTTTTTTTTTGTTGATGAATGGTGGTATCGAACATAAATGACGTAATAAGTTTTCACTTTTTGCTATAATGTAATTTTGACTTCTGTATGGGTTATGATGTAGAGGATCTGTACAGAGAGCATTTACACTCAAGACGTTAACCCAAAATTGTCAAATCATATGTAACTTTTCCTAACCTATTACCTAACTGCAGTTACTGAAGCCTGCATATCTAAGAATAATTCCGTATCTAAAATTCCAGGCTACAACATTCACTGTTCAACAAGTGGGTAGGGGTAGGATTACATCTCAGTGAAAGAGAAGATTATTCGATACGACAGGATCTGAGTAAAACACACCACTCTGAAACACCGTTTGTGGAAGTGTTGTTTCCCAAAGGGTACAACTGTTATTTTTATGCTCACCATCCTCCAAGCGGAAGTGTGGATCAGTTTGATAGTGAATTTCTAATTACTTTAGCCTCTTTTAACTAGTGGGAGGAAATGGTGGCGACTCAAAGCTGGGCACTTTAGTATAGGCCTAGAAGTATTTATAGGCCTAACAGTTATTCCAGTGAAGACATTAAGAGAATGTCATTACAGAATAGTTTCCATCCCATGTTAAAAACCTACAAGAGTAAATGATATTATTTTTATAGATGACATATTTTGTGATTTCCATACAGCTTAGGTAAAATCTGTTTTAATAGAAGCTAATATACTTGACAATAGCCCAGTTTCAACATCTTTAAGTTGCATGTGAAAATCGAGAGTTATGATTGAGTTTACACTGATGTTTATAAACCTAATACCACTTTATCTTACATTAAGTATAGAGTATGAGGTTGCATCTGTCGACTAATCTCCCGTAACTTATAACAGAGACAGGAAATTTGCTTTACTGACTTTAATTCTAAGCTAAGTTATGTGTTCAAGAAGGATTGTCTGCCCATGAAAGTTTGAAATTCATTTAAAGAAAAATCAACAGAAATTGAAATGAATTACAGTTGACATATTCAAGTTCACTTCAGTAAAAGGACCAACTATTTTGAAATTATAAAGTAATCCCTACACACTCAGCTAAATGCCAAATCCAACCTTAGATAAAGAAAAGTTATAAAAAAAACTTTGCTTACAGGTAAGATATCTTACCAATTGAGAAATAAGTGGAATGGAATGCGTGATGTGTTGCAAAATAAGACCCCAAAACCAAGTTATTTTAAATGCGGTGATGACAACAACTCCCGATCAGTTTAATTAAGGAGTATTTTCGTTCCGTAAGTACAAAACGTGTATGTAAAACTGGGGATCTCATCTCTCCTAAAATCGTTAAGGAAGGCTGCTGTGTTTGGACCTCACATGATGACAAAAATGTTTTTCCAGAACAAGTTTAAATTAGCACTAATCTAACCAACAATCTACTATATTTCGGCAGATTTAGAAAGAAACTTCAAAAGGAGTCACCTTATTCACTATTTCAGAGACGACCTTTTGAGGAGTGAATGACGTTTTATGGTTGCACCATGAAAACCTTCCTCCCGACAAGAGATTGACTGACCCACAGGTCCGGCAATATATGGAAAATTCAATGTCAAATCTCTTCTTTCCAAGTTAGAAGTTAGATTGCCGTCCTTCATCGACGACTAAGTTCAGCCCACGATATTATAATTTTTAGTTGGAACTCTGAAATGATAACGCCTGGTTTAAAAAGGCTGCACAAGCATCGAATAAGGTAGTTATTATTTCATCGTTCCAGCGAAGTGTTCCTGTAGTCCTAAAAACACATACAAAGGGGTTTTCCCCTAAACTTTCGGTGCAAATCGACCAAGCTGATAGAAATCCGTATTGTAGTATTAACACTCAGTGGTCTAGTTTCCTCATTTTTTTCAAAGCTGCATTGCCAAACAGGCACACAACTGCCCACTGTGAAAAAAAGGACCAACCAAGAAAATGAGCGGCTAGGAAAATACAAATGTAGGCAAAGGTGTTCAACTTCAATTTGATACAGAGGACTTTAAAACTTCCCATTAACAATACTCTGCCATGCATCCATAAATGGGTTTACACGGAGAAGGGAGTTGTTAGGGAAGGAGATCCAACGCCCATATCTGTAAGACAATACGTGCTTGAACATAATTTAATCCCTTTTCAGGTAACAAAATTTATTTCTTTATTTCCGTTATTTAGCCTTTTCTGATTTTCGTTCTTAACGATGGTCCGCTTCTTTCAAACCCAAGTAATCTAAAAAACAAAGGTCATTGTCACCACGTTACTTTGTAGTGCAGCCTCTTTGCCTACAATTAGAGCTAAGCTTCAATAACTATTATAAGTTAAACGACTGTCCATAAACTTTTACCTAATTTAAGCTCTATGTGTCCCTTAGATCTTGATGAGTCGTCTCCTTGTTCAAGCCTAAGAAAAAATAACAATTTCCACAACTTTTCGCATTAGAAGCAAGCATTGTCGACAAAGGAGGGACAAATTCTTCGTTGAAATTTATTAAAATGACGTTAACTGTGACAACAAATGACGAAAGCTTAAAAAATTTGAATTTTTCCTTGAAGACTGGCAATGTTATGTCAATTGCTGAAATCATGATGAGTCCTGGATATGAAGCAGACGACACAAACCATTGTCTTCAGTACCAAATCTCTTTCAAGTCTTAAAGAAGTTTCAAGAGCAAGACAATAGGAAGTTTAATGTCAGCAACCACCTAGTCTCAAAGGACATATAAATGTTGACTCTCCTGCCCTAACAACTCCCTGCACGGAGCTTACCGCAAAAAGTACATTTGGGGGAAAATATTTACAGGTAAAATTTCTCTGGTGAAGTCCGTAAGTCCATCTGTGTTTTTAAAATGATTGTGTGTATTATTTTATAACATTTTATGAGGGAAAATATAATTTCAGTGCATAATCAACTTGGAATAAGGTTCTTGATGAGTCCTACTGCATGGTTTCTCTATCCAGCAGTTGTAAACCATGCTAAGTCTTTAAATTAATTAACTTATCGTTCAGCTGTGCAACCAGGAACTACAAGAATTTTCACAGGTTCTAAAAATTTGTCAGTAGGTTTGCATAGGCTGTGAAAATTATAAGGTGTGAAAATTACTATTTTGCAAAACAAGTCACTAGCAGCAGCCAAACAAAGACGCAAGGGAAAGGGTTTTACCCCATTTTAGTCTGTTGATGTAATCAGTCACAAACGTTTACAATCCGAAACGCATCCAGTCGACGTGTGGTGCTATCTTTTACGAATCGTGGAAGCCTTTCACATGTGATGATATGAAACTGACTGCCACAAACATTTTCTGAAATATAGCTCAAGTATTTAAGTTACCCTTGCAGGTTTTGAGAAATCCAGTTCGACCATGGGCAGATAGGCGGAAATCGCGGGGAAGGGGAGAATACATGCCCAACTTTTTAAAGGTGCCCGCGTCGACTAAAACAATTTCATAGAGTAAGTGTTGATTATCCCCCCACACTATATATTTCATGCAAATTGCACAACTGATTTCGGTCTAATAAATGTTCTTGTGTACGTGATAATAGATAGACGGAGTGTGCTTTTTGCATGACATGTGTTACGCTCTAGCGATAGGAAACGACATAAATTATTATACACGAGCCAAACCAACATTGAAAGACGAGGAGTCGAGCCAATAATAGGTGCATGATTTGAATCTGATTCACTGTTTTCCATCAAGACTCTGATCTCTCTCTCTCTCAGTCTCTCTCTTCTACATTGTTCAATGACAAGTTTACAATAATCATTCAAACTGCTAGGATTACATCATTCTCACTTCTTAACCTCACGGCGGTGAATATAGCTTAGGCCCTAGGTCTTCAACACATATTACTTGTTACAGATAAGATACGGCTATCACCACAATAATCACAATGAAACACACCTGGCATGGCCTTAATTAATACAATTGGGATTGGTAATTAACTTAGGCCTCAGTGCACTGTGTTACTAAACGCGTTTACTCTCCACCACTGTCTGGAAAGGCGGTCCTGGGTAGGCTGGGTAACACTTGACTGTGAAGGGAAAGGGCTCGAAAACGCTAAGTAAGAAACGCGAACGTCGGGCTAACCATTGCATGATCCATTAAGTTAGATACAGTTTGATAGAAGTTAATCTAGATGCTGAATCTGAAGTCTGTGTAGACAACGATTGGCAATTAGGCTAATTAGCGATAGTACTTTGAGCCTGTCCTGAATGGAATGATGGCACGGACTACGTTAGGATTAGGCCGGATAGTAAAATGAGTGTGCGGCAACATCTTACGAACCGGCTAGGCAATGGTCCGTGTCCCATTTGTAGACATGGACCAATAAGATTTGGTATGTGCTGCATTGCACTAAGGATGTACTGGGATGCGTACTAGATAGATGAATTTGGCCCACCAGGCCTCTAGGAAAGTCAGACATACAAAACAGAGTTGGGGCGATGGCCATATAATAACATACTCCAAAGTCACTCTGTGGGTGATTAGGGACGGCAATAATGTCGCTCGCCATCATGAGCTGAAGTAGTCCACCCTGTTCAAATGGAATTCTTGGACAGAATTCATTCAGATACACCTTATTAAGTCTGACGACTGCAACATGTTGATCCAAACAGACCTCGTTGTTCCGCATTTTTAGCTCCCGTCTTGCGTAGCACAGTATAGAATATGCACCTTTCGCTAAGTAGTATATGTGTCCATCCAACTGAGTAAGTCAGAAATGTCCGAAGCGTGTAAAAAGGTCACGTGAACAGGCCATTCATTCCAGAAAGACTTCTCCAAGAAGAAAATCTACAGTAGCCCGGAATACCCATAATTAAAACAAAATCAACACATCTCAATCACTTGTAATGGTTGAAATACGTATAAACACTCCACCCCTTAAAGAAGAAAGTTGGAGTGGCAATGAAAAACTTTCCTCACACTTCTACATCAATACATACTATGCAACAATCAATATGACAGCGTATAAACATAGAATAAAAACATAAATGCATATGAACTTACTTGAGTCAACGTAGTTCTAGAAGAAAGTGCATCCTGCAATAGATTATCCTTACCACACGAATGTGATAATGACAAGATCATACTCTTGTAAACTTAGACTCCACTTAATAATCTTTGATTGGAGTTCTTCATCCTGTGTATTATAAATCTCAATGGATCATGATTTCTGTATATACCAGGATTGGAAACTTGAACAACATTTAATAATCAAACATCAAAGTGCTGCAAAAGCTAATAGCAATGCCAACGTCTCCCTTTCTCAATTGTAGAGTAGTTTCTCTGATGCTTATTAAACTTTTTGGAGAAATAACAAATAGGATGGTTGATACCATCTTCGTCCTCCTGAAATAATACTCCGCCCACAGCTACATCATCACTAGCATCAACATTGAGTTTCATATTGCCTTTCAAAATTGGGTGCAATCAACACAGGCTCACTCATTAAAATCTGCTTAACTTTCTTAAAAGATGACTGGACAAGTTTCATCCCATAAAAACTTGCTTTCTTAACTTAACAAGTTCGTCAACGGAATGTGACAATTTCTGCAAAATTTGGGCCAGTACCTTCATGTAATACCCAACCTACCAAGGAATCGCATTAATTCCTTTTTGCTTTTTGGCGCAGGGGTACCTAATGATATTCCTTGACTTTGGCTAAAATAGGTCTTACTTTCCCCTGACCTACTTACATGACCAAAAAATTACATTCCACTGGGCCTTAGCAAACTCACTCTTATTCACAATTCACAGTTAACTTTGCATGACTCAATTTGTCAAATAATTTTCTAATATGCTCTAAGATGGTCACTCCAAGTTATCCACTTGTACACCACTAAATCATCAGAAAATGTAAGCATCACAATTATCGAGATCACTGATGAGATCATTAATCATTCTTGATAATGTGGGCCGATGAATTTTTCATTCCAATAAAGCCATGACCCTGTAATATGGTTGTTTAAAGGCCTTGTTGTGTGTCACGAAGGCCGAAATTTCCTTTGCATCCCTTCTTCGGTCAACGGGATCTGCCAATATCCCTTTAAGAGATCAAATTTGGAAACATACTCTGCTTTTCCAAACTTTATCAAATACAGTCATCCACCTGGGTATGGGATATGTGTCTGACTTTGTAGCTGCATTGACTCTCCCGGTAATCTAGTACAGAAACGAAACGTGCCATCAGATTTTGGCACTAAAAACACATGGTGAGGACCAATTACTCTTACTAGGCTCAATTATACCATTATCCAGCATATACTGAATTTCTTTTTGCATCTCCTTCGACTTCAATGGATTCACTCTATATGGTGCTGCTTTATAGGAACAGCATCACCTACTTCAACATCATGAGTAATAACATCAGTTTTTGTGGGAGTATCAAGGAAAACAATGTGTAGGTATCACTCATCTTTAATAGATCTGATCAATTGCACACTGATTTGCTCTAAATTCAAATAATCACACAATTTTACTCTTGAACTTTGGCTAATACCTCGAATTTTTCAACTTTGGTACAACATATTCATTATCAAGGTCTTCTTTACCACTACCCTGTGATACCTCATTTTTCACACCTCCAAATCGTGTAAACTAGTATTTCCATCCACGCAAAACATATTCATGCATACACTCTGGGACACTATTGTCTGTCACAGGTGTCCTCAATATGAGTCACACAGTTGTCCATTACTCATGACATTAAATAACAGCACCGTTTAGGTACTGAATCTTTCAATTGATTCCTGACGGTCATGATATCTTTAATCATGTTTACATGACACAATGCTTACTCTTTCTCCGATCAGGAGTAATATCTAAATAGTCAACCTCATTTACCTTCTTATCGATAACATAATGGTCCTGAAAACCTTGCCTGTAATGGGTTTCCTGGCACTGGGAGTAGTATAAGGACTTTTGTCCCCTGTTTGAAAAGTTCGTTTCAACTGCTCTCAGATCATATGATCTTTTCATTTTCTCCTGTGCATCCAACAAATTCTTTCTAGCCAATTCTCCAATGTTTCTGAGTTTTCCCCTAAACCTTGACACATACTCAAGTAAATTCTGGTCAGGAATATCATCCAACCACTGTCTCTTAACAACTTTAACGGTCCCTTGGTGTATGACCAAACACCAATTCATAAGGTGAAAACTTGAGGGAAGCTTGTTTCGTTTCCCTTACTGCAAACATTAGCAATGGTAGAGCCTCATCCCACTCTTTCTCGTATTCAAAACAGTATGCCCTAATCATGTTCTTTAGGGTCTGATGAAATCTCTCAATAGCCCCTTGGCTCTGTGGGTGATAAGGACTTGATTTTTGCTGCTTAATTCCAAGCTGATACATAACTTGCTGAAACAAACTCGACATAAAGTTAGAACCCTGGTCTGACTGTACGACTTTAGGAAGTCCTACCCACGTAAAAAACTTGACCAGAGCCTTAACAATTGCAGGTGTCTTAATATTACGGAGGGGAATAGCCTCCGGAAATCTGGTAGCTGCACACATAATCGTCAGAATGTACTGGTTCCCTGATTTTGTCTTAGGGAGAGGGCCAACGCAATCAATAATAATCCTGCTAAAGGGTTCCTCAAAGACAGGTATTGGCCTCAGTGGAGCAGGTGGGATCTTTTGATTAGGTTTTCCCACTACCTGGCATGTATGACACGTCTTACAAAATCTCACAACATCCTGTTTCAACATTGGCCAAAAAAAATAATTCAAAATCTTATCATACGTTTTGTTGACCCCAAGGTGGCCAGCTAATGGAGTCTCATGAGCTAACTCTAAAATCTTACTCCTATATATCTTTGGTACAACTATTTGATGTATAACCTGATGTTCATCATCAGCTGGGGCCTCAGGTGGCCTCCACTTTCTCATTAATATCCCTGAATGTAAATAAAAACAACTTGGCACTTTCTCAGCTTCAATTTTACTCAGGGCTTTCTTTGCCAGAAGCTGTATTTCAGGATCTTTTTCCTGTTCTACCTTTAATTGCTCCTTGTTAACAGGCTTTTCATTAACCTTGTCTACAAAATCTACTTTGCAGATTTTTACATTTTTACCATCTGCCTGAGCTTCTACGGTAGACTCATCTAAGTGACCCATAAAGGTATCACACAAATTTACTCCACTGTCAGACATTTGCGTCTGTTTCTTTTTCATTGCCCGAGTTGTCACCGCACATGCCGGAAACAAATCAGGAATTTCTTGTTCCAAACGCTCTGTTTCATTTACTGCGCTTGGTTCTTTAGTGAGTTGTAAGTCTGGGAACACTGTTGTCCCCCCTAGGTCATTCCCTAGAAGAAGTGTAACACCCCTATTTGGGAGAGTTGGCAAAATACCTAACTCAACTGGCCCAGTAACAAAGCCTGATTCCAAGTAAACCTTGTGGAAGGGAACATTAATGGGATTACACTCTATACCTTTCAAAGTAATGTGAGACTCTTCACAGCTTCCTTTGGAGATTGGTAATACATTCTCCATTAAAATTGAGTGGCTTGCTGCTGTGTCTCTTAAAATAGTTACAGGCTTTCGTGTACCCTGGTCATCTATTAATGACACATAGCCCTTTGAAATAAAAGGCTCAAACTCCTCATCCACTTTTTCAGTGCTCTGAACATTAGGTTTCCACACATCAGTGTTATTACCCTTGGGCTCTTCACACATGTGAGCAACCGGTTTGGTGCTCCCTGAAAGGGACTTACCTTTCAAAGTCCAACATTCAGACATAGTATGACCTAGTTTTTTGCAAAAAGCACATTTAGGGGCCTTTGACTGATCACCCTTAGGTTTTCCTTGGTTGGAACTCGGGTTTTCATCCTTCTTGGATTCTCGATCATTATTTTTCTTATCTTTCTTGAAATTTGTTTGTGGACTGTTTGTCCCGGACTTTACTTTTGTCCTATCATACACTATCTTGTGTGTAACTGAATAATCGTCAGCAAGAGTTGCTGCATTTTCCAGTGATGACGCTTTGTGGTCATCCAGGTGGGTTTTTATTTCCAAAGGAATGCATCTTTTGAATTCTTCAACTAATATTAGTTGTCTTAACTTTTTGTAATCGTTGCCAATTTCTTTCGACATGCACCATCTTTCAAAAAGCATCTCTTTTTGCCTAGCAAATTCTACATAGGTTTGACCATCTTGCTTTTTACTCTGCCTGAATTTTTGCCTGTACGCCTCTGGTACAAGTTCGTAAGCCTTCAAAATTGTCTCTTTGACCTTTTCATAATTTGAACTGTTTTCAAGAGACAGGGAAGCATATACTTCTTGTGCCTTTCCTATCAAAACACTCTGAAGCATTAAGGCCCATTTTTCTTTTGGCCATTTAAGCGAACTGGCTAATTTTTCAAAATGAAGAAAGTATTTTTCTACTTCTGTTTCCTGGAATTTAGGCACTAACTTGAGGTATTTTGTTACATCAAAACCTCTTTGTTCAACCCCTGCTGAACCAACCTCTAATTCCCTAAGCTTTACTTCTTTTTCCAGTTCTAACTGTTTTAATCTTAATTCCCTTTCTTCTCTTTCTCGTCGTTCTTGGAATTCTAATTCCAGCCTTCTTATTTCCAAGGTTTTGCCTGCACTACCTGCATTTTGATCGACCTCTGGTACAGGTCGCACGTTTTCTGGTAGAATATTTTCATCTACTAGATACTCAATTAACAACCTTTTCACTGCAGGTTTACGGTCACTTGTTTTTACTTCAATACCATAGTGCTTGCAAATCTCTACCAACTCTGACCTTTTCAGTGGGTCCAGAGCCTCAACTGAAGGTGCCTTAACAAATTCAGTAACATCCATCATAGGTAAATACAACACTTTCTGCAGCCAGCTAGGCCTACTATGATCCTATACGGCTAGTTACAGTTAATTTAATCTTTTGCCTGAAACTGGTTTGTTCCCGGATAGGCCCCCAATTTTCCTGTTACGCTCTAGCGATAGGAAACGACATAAATTATTATACACGAGCCAAACCAACATTGAAAGACGAGGAGTCGAGCCAATAATATTGATTTGAACTGATTCACTGTTTCCATCAGACTCTGATCTCTCTCTCTCTCTCTCTCTACATGTCAATGACAAGTTACAATAATCATTCAAACTGCTAGGATTACATCATTCTCACTTCTTAACCTCAGGCTGTGAATATAGCTTAGGCCCTAGGTCTTCAACACATTTACTTGTTACATAAGATAGGCTATCACCACAATAATCACAATGAAACACCTGGCAGGGCCCTTAATTAATACAATGGATTGGTAATTAACTTAGGCCTCAGTGCACTGTTACTAAACGCGTTACTCCACACTTGTCTGGAAAGGCGGTCCTGGGTAGGCTGGGTAACACTTGACTGGAAAGGGCTCGAAAACGCTAAGTAGAACGCGAACGTCGGGCTAACCATTGCATGATCATTAAGTTGATACAGTTGATAGAAGTTAATTAGATGCTGGAATCTGAGTCTGTAGACAACGATTGGCAATTAGGCTAATTAGCGATAGTACTGAGCCTGAATGGAATGATGGCACGACTAACGTTAGGATAGGCCGGATAGTAATGAGTGTGCGGCAATCTCTTACGAAGGCTAGGCATGGTCCGTGTCCCATTTGTAGACATGACAATAAGATTTGGTATGTGCTGCATGCACTAAGGATGTACTGGATGCGTACTAGATAGATGATTTGGCCCCAGGCCTAGAAAGTAGAAACGAGTTGGGGCGATGGCCATAATAACATACTCACAAAGTCACTCTGTGGGTGATTAGGGACGGAATAATGTCGCTCGCCATCATGAGCTGAAGTAGTCCACCCTTTCAATGGAATTCTTGGACAGAATCATTCAGATAATTATAGTCTGACGACTGCAACATGTTGATCAACAGACCTCGTTGTTCGCCTTTTTAGCTCCGTCTGCATAGCTACTGTATATGCACCTTTCGCTAATAGTATAATTATGTGCCCATCCACTGAAGTAAGTCGAACTGTCCGAAGCGGTAAAAAGGTCACGTGACAGGCCATTCCAGAAACTTCTCCAAGAAAATCTACAGTAGCCCGGAATACCCATAATTAAAACAAAATCAACACATCTCAATCACTTGTAATGGTGAATACTATAACACATGTTGGACATGCTTAAGCATCACGAAATATTACAGAACAAAATCTCAAGAAAAAGAAATGGTTGTATATAATGTATTAATTTTCGGAGTGGAATCAAAACAAAACCTCAGAAAGTGTCTGGGATAGTTTGCTAGACACTTGTTTTACAAGATGTACACCATCACGATCTGCTTACAAGTAACCTCCCATTAGACTTTACTAGTGTTTAAACCCTCATCTCCATTTGCTCCCTGTAAAGTGTAAAATGCGACCATCAACTCCTAACTGATTGAATCCTTCTCTTTTTTATTCATCACCATTACTGTGCTCTCTACCCTACCATTAAAGTCACAACCTACCCCTAAGAGTTACAAGACACTTCGGATCCTTAAATATCTTCAGACCGCAAAATGTATGTATATATGATACATTTGACATTATTACAAGCTTCATTTAAACATCCCTTCTTGAAGAGTATTCCGGCGATAATACCTAACATGACTATTAACAGCTCGAGTAAGGTGGCCATAATGATAACTACGAGTCATATTTGTCATACCTTTCTACAATCTAGGGCTTTGCTGCTAAGTCCAGCTTTCTCCCACACTAGTGAACCATACGTGGGAGACCAGGGAACTAAAGTTACAAATTTATGTTTAAGAATACACTTCCATGTAAGCCTGGGAGTTTGGTTTGCCAATCTGACCTTAGTTCAAGCACGATAGAGGTGAGGTCAGCTTTTATCACGTACAGCGTGCACCCTCTTCTATGGCAGTCTCCCTTATGTGAAAATTCCTGGATCCACACTGTCTGTTGAAGATGTACCTTTGAACCCTTTTTGTGGACTCGATATGGCTCCCCGTCAAGGTTTCTAAAAAATTTGGACCTGCCCCTGCTAACCATTCTGATGATTGTAATGTAAAAACTAGGGCTGGAGTCGAGTCCCTCGTATCCAAGTCCGAGTCCTGATGTCTGAGTTCGAGTCCGAGTTCTAAGGCCCGAGTCCGAGTCCAAGTCCCTTTGTAAATTAAACTTGTTTTGTTTTGAGTGCAAGAGGACAAGAAACACAATGGAATAGTCTTATTCTTACCTTTATTCCTTCCCCTAATATTAAAGATGGCTGTAGATCCAAACAACAAGTAAGCGTAACAAAACAAAGACTACTGAATTTCCTCTGATGAACATAGACGGATAAGACACGGATCTACAATTTCCAAAAAGCGGGCCGACCACATAATAGAAGAGCACAGCAGTGCTTCACTGCAGGCGTAGTGCAAAAAGAGAAAAATCAGCTTTTCTAGCTTTCCAGAGGTCTATGTTACCGTAAATGAAACTGAATTATTTACTACTGACAGTTCCAACACCATAAGTTGACTACTTCAAAATTAATGGCTATGAAGAGAAGGGGCTAAATTCCCCTGAGCTCCTCCTGGATCTGTGGTGCCTGGTATATAAAAGACGGCAGTGTTTACCTGAACGCTCCCCCACCCCCATCCACCGATCAGGGCCGGATTTAAGCATGGACCAGCGTGGCACGTCCCCAGGGGCCCCACAAAGTTACATTATTGTATTTTTGGGGTAGTATGTGGAGATCATATGTGCTAATTTTCGTTTTGTATAGGCTTTCATTTAGGAAGGAAATCTATGGAGTTCATTTCGGGGGGGGGGGTGAAAGTGACCACAACTTTTGCCCTCCATTCGTGACTTGCGCCACTGTAGTCTTGAGGAGAATTAAGGTCCATAGGGGGTCCCACATTAGTTTGAGTCCAGGAAAGTTCACAAAATTTTTTCTTTGCTACGATTTACCCCCAGAAATACCAAAATTTTACTTGGCTATCACTAAAATCTCATGGATTAGGGGTACTTTTTCTGAAGATAATCCATGGGTTTGATTTCTTCAAACTTAGACCGAGTTGTCCCAAGTAGTATTTCAGGTACCAAGATCGAGCTATGCAAGGGGAGCACATGGTGAATGCTGAATGCTTAAATGATATTCTGATATGATGTTGCAATACATGATTTCTTATTATAACAAGTTAATCAGCCTCTAGGCCCCTGATAATTGCCCCAGGTCTGAAACAAAAGCTTGAGTACTAGGGCCCTGGAAAGGCTGGACGCCAAATCTTATTTCGACCCCGTCTGGTACACGGTTTTCGATAAAAATAACATTAAACCATGCTCAGACCTGAAGGTAAATTCTCCAAACATTTGATCACTGAATGCTTACTGTACAGCCTGTTCACAAGTGCATTCCCATGGACGATGTGTTTAACATTTCGTGTTGGATCCGTGCTATCCTCAATGTACTCTTGGAGGCCTGAGATTGTGTCGATATTCCAAGTGTTCACTGTTCAAACCGCACACTGACTTATCCACTGTACGCAGCATGTAGCAATGGATTGTACGTAGTGTACGGAATATTTTCTGCAAAGACATTTTCGTGCAGTTCCGACTTGAGTTTTACGGTCGTGGCAAAAATAGTCGGTCTCGTACCCGGTCTCGGCCCGAGTCCCGGAGTCATATCGGTCGAGTCCGAGTCCTGAGCGCCGAGTCCGAGTCCAAGTCACGAGTCACGACAATCGGGACTCGAGACCGGTCTCGAGGCATCCAGCCCTGGTAAAAACTCAAGTAAATGGCCAGCGGCCAACTGGCCAAAGACATGTAAGAAACCTTGCAAAAATCTGTAAAAATCCATACAGAAACCGTTAGATCTGTAAATCGAATTATAAGTTTCATCAGAAACTCTACACTTTGAGGGGTTCTAATGCAGAAGAGTTGTGCAGGTCGGAAGTTTAGCGAAACCTCCATATGATGTGTTATATTCAAGTTCATAGCCGGTAATTTTTATGGAGGTTGTTGTCTTCGGACAGTTCCTACAGCTAATACTACGCAATAAACTAGTGACTGTTGTCTTTTTTATAGTCCAGATCGTACGACTTATGTGTACGTCAGAAAGCATTTTAGAAAGAAAAGGGGACTCGTATAATTTTCTCATAATTTCTCATAATTGGCATTTATTGAAGGTTGTGCCTATTCTAAATGAGGAAGTTCGGAATCCAAACGCATTTGACGTATAGTGGTTAATGGGCCCAGTCAGGCAAAACTATTCAATACAGTATTTTGGAATTATTCTGTTCTGTAACAATGGGGAAAAAGAATTGAAAAAGTTGCAAAAACTTTTTTGAAAATTGTAATGGATGCTTACGGAGTGCTAAATTAGCTATTATGTACCTCCAACGTCGCCTTTTCCACCTTAACAATGGGCCTCAGCAGGGTTTATCCCGTTGTAGTCCGTATTTCTGTTTTTCTTGTACAAAACGAAGCCTTCTAAGCGTTCTGAAATTGGATTTAAAGCAACGGTACTGTACGGTAATGGCGTTGATTCACTCATGTATATATATATGTATATATATATACATATATATATATATATATATAGTCTACTTTTGTACGTGAACAAGAAAAGTTTACCTTTTCGAAACGTCGTAGATGTTTGAGTATGCTCACTTGCCTTTTTAACTTTTAACCAGTTTTTCTATCTTATTGCATGGAAGATTTTAATGATCCGTTTCCTAACGTGTTTTAATAAACTTTTATTGATCGTTCTTAATATGTCGAGTGTCTGGTGGCTTCTTATTTTCATCTATATATATATATATATATATATATATATATATATATATATATATATATATATATATATATATATATATATATATATATATATGTATACGAAACGCAAGAAAGAAACAAACACAGGACACATGGCCTACTGTAAAAACGATCCAAAGTAAATTTCACATTCAGATGAAATAAAAAACAGATCGTTCCAATATTCAACAGTTAGTAAAACGGTAAAAGTGAAAAGACTTTTAAAACTTTAAAAGTCCAAAGGCAATAAAAGTCAAAATGCACGACTTTTTGGAAGGATACGCCTTCCTTGTTCATGTGCTAGAGTTAAACTGAAAGGGCAGCAGGAAAACATATAACAGATCACACAAACTGTCAGGTACTCCCTACTACAACTTACGTCTTTGCCAGTCATGCCCATTGAGGCGAAGGTGTTAAGCTTAAAAATCCAGTGGAGCTCCCTTCCTTCCCGAATTTTTTGTTGTTGTTTCGAAGCTTTTCAACTGTTATAAGTTCAAATTGCTCACGAGTTAGAAAATGTTTACCAATATATATATATATATATATATATATATATATATATATATATATATATATATATACATATATATTCGTGTCCGTGCTTCAAAAGACGGGCACGACATTCAATGTACGATTTAAAACGGGCACGTGCAAACCAATGCCAAACCTTTGTTGACACCATTCTACATCAGGCTTCTATAGAGTGAGGACCTACCACACAGGGCCCTTAGGAAACAGTGCTGTAAAGCTGCCTTGTACTACCCTATAGTCACAACCATTCAATATTTAAGCTCCCTCCATAGATTGAGTACTCTACCATTGACTGGTTTACTTTGTTAAGAATATATATGTATATATATATATATATATATGTATGTATATATAAATGAAAATCGGCACAGCTTATATATATATATATATATATATATATAGATATATATATATATATATATATATATAAGGAATACACAAAAAGGCTGGTAAAAATGAAGAATCTTTTAGCTTTCAGATAAAACGATGGAACAGAAACTTTCAAACGGAGAAAAAGCCAGAATAAAAAGATCAAGGGTCAGAAGGTCAAAAGTAAAAACTAAAACATAACGTGATAATCAAGACGAATAAAAGGAAGCACAAACATAACGATGGTAAGTTAAACCTATACAAAAGAGTAAAAATGTAGGCGAAGCACCAACACCAAAATAGTAAACGCGCCGGCTTTGATTGCCAAAGCAATAAACGCCGCAATCGAAAAAAATAGTCCTCTCATTTTATCCGTCACTGTTTTTTTTTTGCTTTCTGTTGGGGCTTCGCTTACATTTTTACTTTTTTGTATAGGTTTAACTTACCATAGTTATGTTTGTACTTTCTTTTATTTGTTTTATTTGTTGGCTTTGATTTCTAATTTTTTAGGTTGTTGTTTGTGAATATTTTGCATATTTCTTTCTTGATAATTTCTGTTTGTCTGGGTGTTGTTTTGCAAACTGCTAACCTATCGTCTCTGTATAGGCCGACATTAATCTTGATGTGTTGAAGTTGTGATAGTAGGTATAGCCCTACCAGTTTACAAGTTTCAGCACCATCGAAACTACCCATTGTGACATCGAATGAAGAGTCAGTTCGTTTGCACCATTGTGATTCGGCATTGAACAATAAAGTGTTCTTCAAAAAACATGTGTTTCGAACGATGATATGGTCGTGTAGTTTGATGCAAAGTCTAGGGCCTTGTTTAGAAGGTCAGCAGTTATTTAGGGGTAGAACTCACAGATGTCGAAAGCAATGAATGATTGTTGATATTTTAGCTCCCTTCACAGGTTGAGCACTCTACCATTGACTGGTTAACACTTATATATACATATATAAATTATATATATATACATATATATATATATATATATATATATATATATATATATATATAGTTTGGTACAAAGTTCTGTGTAGCATGGAAATAGAAACAAGAAAAAGTAGACCAATAATACTCTTGCTATGGTTTAAAATTGAAATTTGCCAACGTTTCGGGTAATGAACCCTTTAACAAAGGCGACTAATATGAAACTAAAACGGTACAACATTTCTGCAGGCTCGTATCATTATGACGAGTCTTTGCTTGTGCGTCATTTACGTTTGATACAATAATTGTGAATATCTCATCTCCTATGACGCATTGTGACGTAATTATCATCATTTAATTACTCATGACATTATGCGCATTGTATTTATTTTGCGTATGCGCGAAATTTCTGTAGGCTCGTAGCATTATGACGAGTTTTTGCGCATGCGTCTGCGTCTCTTTATGAAATCCGCTTTGTATGAACTTGTTTTTATTCTAGCTGGTATCGTTGTAGTCTCATATTAGTCGACTTTGTTAAAGGGTTCAATACCCGAAACATTGGCAAATTACAATTTTTTATTTTAAAACATAGCATGAGTATTATTTGTCTACTTTTTTTGTTTATATATATATAAAATATATATATATATATATATATATATATATATTTCTCTAATTCGGCACTTAGGGGGAAAGTTGTTGTTGAAAAGTCGACCTTAAGGGGAAGAAAATTTTCGGGTGACATATAAGTTTCGCCTTAACGTTTCCACACACTTTTCCTATAGGAATACGTAAACTTACAAGGGCGCCCTCTTAGATTTACAAACTAGGTGCCATTACTTCAAAGTTGTCAAATTTACGGACACCTAGCTGTTAACACGAACGGATGGCTGGCCATTGAAATAACGTTAATTATATGTTTAGACGTTAGGGCGAATTTATTTCTTATGTATTTTATTATCCTTTTTTCGCCCTATGTACAACCAGATATAACAATTTCCCCTTAAGGTGGGAATTAGCGTTATTTATATATATATATATATATATATATATATATATATATATATATATATATATATATATATATATATATAGGTAAACAAGCAGAACACAAAGCATAGTTGACACAGCAGGAATACATTAAAAAGAAATTTATTGTTGAAATTTTCGGTCCTACCTAGGACCTTCATCGGCAACTACTAGACTGACAAACAGATAAAAATACAGACGCTGTCGAGAAGTGCAGAAGCAGTATGAAAAGATTTAAAACTTAAAAGAATTCAAAAATGGGCTGCAACCAGTGTAGCATTAAAAGAGCACAAAAGGCGTAAATAACTACTAGGATATAAAAGAAAGCAGAAATAAATGGTAAAAACCAGAATGTACAGTAAGATGTGCTGTGAGACAACTGTCCAGAAAGCTGTAAAAGCTGCAAATAAAGGCGCATTGAGGAAAGTTAAGTAAAACTAATTCACCTGGGGGATTAAGGGCGCTGGCTGACCCATGATAAGAGGTCAGTCAGGCCTTGCAGAACTGATACGGAGTGAGAACTCCTAAATCTTTGTTGATACCTTGAACAAAGGAATTAATTCTTAAAATCCATTCTACTTCTTTACGTTTACGTAATGCTGAAGAACTGAAATTAGAACCTGCAAGAATGCATTTTAAATTCACAAGTGAATGGTTAGGAAGGTTAAAATGTTCCGCCACTGGAAAACCGGGATGGTTGTCCCGTATAGATTTTTTTATGATTATTAAATCTTAAACGAAAAGCAGTACCCGTTTCTCCTACGTAACTACCAAAACTACAGATAGTACAATAAAAAATGTAAACTACATTGCTGGAATCGCACGTGAGGGCAGGGGGCTTAATGGGCCAAGTGACATTGGG
This sequence comes from Holothuria leucospilota, assembly GCA_029531755.1. NCBI lineage: Eukaryota > Metazoa > Echinodermata > Holothuroidea > Aspidochirotida > Holothuriidae > Holothuria > Holothuria leucospilota. Next base: position 12,130,320 of record CM055969.1, on the reverse strand, counting down.
AATAAAGACTTTGGGTCCCAAAGTGATGTGGAAGCAAATCTGACATCTAGGTTTCTTACAGCCAGTGTTACCTACACCAGGACTGCGATCTACCGGGAGTCTTGAAGAAGTAAGTAACGTTTTCAGATAAGGGGGTTGGCGAAAGGCTAAAATGGGAGGCTGGTTAAAAGTAGGGACAAGGGAATTATCTTCCTTTAAAAATTCAAAGTCCTTTTTAAGGATACCGATCAGTCTTTTTATAGTAGGGTGATAGCTAGTGACAAAGGGAATACGGGAGCTGGGGGTTTTGATCCGATACTCTAGAAGTTCTGAACGACTACGTTTCCTAGCTCTATTAATCTGTTTCCTAATAACAGGAAGGGGGTAACCAGCTGAGAGGAAATAGCCAGTGAGCTGGGAGATCTGCTTGTCAAAATCAATAGGGTCAGAACAGATACGTTTAATCCTTAAACATTGACTAAATACAATAGAATGTTTGATACTCTTAGGATGAAAGCTGTTGTAATTAAGATACATGTGCGTATCAGTAGGTTTGTAATACACTGAGGTTGAAAGATCATTGCAAACACGTTTGACAAGAACGTCAAGGAAAGCTATTTCAGTAAATGATTTTTGAAAAGTGAACTTAATAGAGTGGTGAAAATTATTAGCATGTATTTTAAATTGATTAAATGCATCAATGCCGTGGGTCCAAATGAAGAAAATATCATCTATATAACGGCAATACTGTAGCGGCTTAAACGAAAAAGTGGATAACAAGTCCTGTTCAAGTTTGTGCATAAAAATGTTGGCAGAACTAGGTGCCATCTTGGTACCCATGGCAGTGCCATTAACTTGTAAATAAAACTTACTATTAAAAGTAAAATAGTTATTATTTAAAACGAAACTTAAAATGGGGCCCATGTCATCTACCAGCTGGGGATCCACAGCGAGTTCCCGAAGGAATTCCTGACAAGCTTGAATACCTTCATCCTGAGGGATATTGGTGTAAAGGGATGACACGTCCATGGTTACCAGAAAAAAGTCTTGGGGAAGGTCATGTATAGAATTAATAAGTCTAAGAAAATGGGTGGTATCCTGAACATAACTGGGTATATGTTTGAGAAGTGGGTTCAGTACAGAATCAACGTACCCGGATAAGTTCTCTGTAAGGGTCCCTATTGACGAAATAATAGGTCTGCCGGGGGGTAAAATTTTATGCTCCACTGCTAAGGTGCGAATACGTTCCCTAGACAAATTTCCTTGATCCAAATGGGCAAAGTTAGGGGGTAAATGAGTGGCAAGTAATTGGGGTAACTTATGGATTTTAGGTAAAGTATAAAATATACCTAATCTGGGGTTCCTGGGTATAAGTTCCTTAACGGTGGTAGCTCCATTCTCGGATAACTGATTGCACAAAGTTCCTACTTTACTTTGGAAGGAGCCAGAGGGATCATCCTGCAATAATTTATAGAAGTGACAATTGCTAAGTTGTTGTTCAGCTTCCTTTATATAATCAGCCGTATTGAGAATAGTTGTGGCTCCTCCCTTGTCTGCCGGTCGGATAACGATGTCGGTATTCCTTCGCAACTTCTTAATGGCCTGTGTTTGAGCCGAGGGGATGTTCACGTTTGTTTTCTGTTTACTTTGCTCGGACAAAAAAGAGTCCAGATGAGATCTTGCTGTCTTAGCAAACTTATCGATATAATAGTTGCGGCCTTCCGGCGGTGTCCACTCAGATCTTTTATGAGTGGGGAGACTGGTGGGTGCCTGTGATGGGGGATCCTCATTAAAATATTCCTTAAGTCGGATACGGCGGACAAAGTCAGAGAAGTCGTGACATAGACCTACCTGGTCCAAAGGGCGAGAAGGGCAGAACTTAAGTGAATTCTGAAGAACGTCCTCTTCGTGTTTAGAGAGAGTGTAATCAGAAAGGTTCATGAAATTACTCGAATGGTTAGGTTGGGAATTCCGGGTCACCTTTTTTGGAAACTTGCTGGTAAGAAAGGGATGTCTCGCTTCATGCAAATCATAAAGTAAACTGTCTTTAGAAATAAGATTATCCAATTTACGTAACTTGCGTTTAAAACAGTTGTGGAGTTCCCGTTTATAGGATTTATCCAATGCATTAAGTACCCTGTCATGGGTATTGGTATTGGGTATCTGACGACAGACTGCTTCCCTAGTAGAAACGATCAGTTCATTTAATGCCTTTTGCTTACCGTATGCCTTCCGTATGGCAAGATTTCTAAGTTGTTGGGAAGCCGTTTTGCAAATGTTCTCAGCAATCTGGGCAGTCCTATCACGGTCACCTTTTAACGGGTTGCGGATCCGAAGGCCCTGCGGTACAATATCCAACCGCTTGCACTGCGACAAAAACACAATGTCGGATCGGGTTCTGGCTAGTTTCACAAGATTTTTTTCGTGTTGCCGTCTAGCGTGGAGTGAAGCACCGTCAAGATGCGGTCCAAACATAATAGAAATATGGTCCACGTGTATTCCGATAAATAACAGGTAAACAAGCAGAACACAAAGCATAGTTGACACAGCAGGAATACATTAAAAAGAAATTTATTGTTGAAATTTTCGGTCCTACCTAGGACCTTCATCGGCAACTACTAGACTGACAAACAGATAAAAATACAGACGCTGTCGAGAAGTGCAGAAGCAGTATGAAAAGATTTAAAACTTAAAAGAATTCAAAAATGGGCTGCAACCAGTGTAGCATTAAAAGAGCACAAAAGGCGTAAATAACTACTAGGATATAAAAGAAAGCAGAAATAAATGGTAAAAACCAGAATGTACAGTAAGATGTGCTGTGAGACAACTGTCCAGAAAGCTGTAAAAGCTGCAAATAAAGGCGCATTGAGGAAAGTTAAGTAAAACTAATTCACCTGGGGGATTAAGGGCGCTGGCTGACCCATGATAAGAGGTCAGTCAGGCCTTGCAGAACTGATACGGAGTGAGAACTCCTAAATCTTTGTTGATACCTTGAACAAAGGAATTAATTCTTAAAATCCATTCTACTTCTTTACGTTTACGTAATGCTGAAGAACTGAAATTAGAACCTACAAGAATGCATTTTAAATTCTCAAGTGAATGGTTAGGAAGGTTAAAATGTTCCGCCACTGGAAAACCGGGCAGGTTATCCCGTATAGATTTTTTATGATTATTGAATCTTAAACGAAAAGCAGTACCTGTTTCTCCTACATAATTACCAGAATTACAAATAGTACAATAAAAAATGTAAACTACATTGCTGGAATCGCACGTGAGGGCAGGGGGCTTAATGGGCCAAGTGACATTGGGAATAAAGACTTTGGGTCCCAAAGTGATGTGGAAGCAAATCTGACATCTAGGTTTCTTACAGCCAGTGTTACCTATATATATATATATATATATATATATATATATATATATATATATATATATATATATATATATATATATATATATATATATATACTTTTCTGTGACAACAGGTCATATTGAGTTGTCGTGCTTAGATGCTTTTAAGAATCCACCTCTTGTGACCCCAGGTGACCTCCTAACCGCCACAAAAGAGACAGTGTATACCCAATGAAACAATTCGTCCTGCTAATGTGGACAAAATGTTCTTGGTTCTTCTCCAAAGATATTGTAACATCTTTATACAGTTTTTAGTAGTTGACAAAGGGGGGCGGGATTACCAAAACGTTATCACTTATGCCTAATGTGACACAGCCACATGGTAAAAGTTTTGTGACTCTTAGAAAGGGATGCAAAATTTGTCATGGTGTTGCGCTCTCTTCCTGCTATCTCTGTCTGACACACAAACTTGGGTGTAAGTTACAGAAAGGAGTTGTGAAATAGAACATTTCACCTAATCTGGCTATTGAAATTAGATTGGATTTTGGTTAACGAAGACGTTCACAATGTGTACCATGTGGTAAATTAGTTACAGTAAAACCTGATACTGTTACACTTGGTTGGCGATTAAACATAAATTGTGGAGTTTTAACTTTAGCTGAACTTGGGTTCTAGTCATCAGTAAAAAAGCAGAAGAAGGAAGGGGGAAGGGGAATCACGTTTTATAATAATTTGAAAACGAAGTGCAGGAACAACCAAAGCACAATATGTAGTTTGCCTTAACTACCAACGCTCAGTCGTGTGAAAGTAATGCAAATGCAATGTCTCTTTTTGCCAACCGGCTTACTGAAGGGATATTGAGTATACAAAAGCTGCTCCTCGTGACCTCAATTAAACCTTTTGCTGGTTGTTCAATTGAAAGGGTTCCAGTCATACTTTAAGTATAAAATTACAAAATGTGTTCTTGATTTGATTTTTAAGACTCAATTAAAAATTGTTATGTACATCCCCATATTCAGTACTGAATTACTGTGAAGGGGAAGTGTTTGCAGTGTTGCACCAGATGTGGGGGCATGGTCCCTGGGGAAGGATGAGAGTGTGTTGTCTTAGAGAAGGGTATGTTGTCAACAAACCTCGCCAAGCCCCCTTTTGGCTAGGCTTTAATGCCTTCTATTCGGGGAAAGTTTTTACGACAAAATACGTGGGTGGAATCCACAGACACATTCTTGGACTATTACGGACATTTTCCTTTGTCTCATTGTGCATTATAAAAGGTATCTAATGCTTACAGACACCTGTATAGTGCCTCCTGGAAGCTCTGGATTAATAATATAAAATGGGACACTGATATGATATTACCTGACATCCAAATGGTACTATAGAGTATAATGCCGAGCACGTTACAACAATGGTATTTTTACTAAGTTTGAAAGAAAATCCAGACGAACATCTTTCATCAATGGGGAATGAGAGAGTATAGGTGCAGGGAAGTGATATTAGACCCCCCTTCCGATAGGTAAAGCAAAAGGGGTTAAGGACTAAAAGGCGCGTTTCAGAATATTTTTTTCGTCATAAGTGTATTAACAATCAACATCTATAAAGGTAGAGGCTGCGCGCGAAACGCTTTGTAAAAAATTTTGAAAAATGTGTAACGGCAAATACGCACTTTCAACCTTCCACATCATGCTACAAATTAGACTGAAAGATCCCACAGACCCCTACAGATGTTGGGGATGTACTTCTGATTTTTGGATAAGTGTTGTGCTCAGAATAGTGGCATTGTTATAAACTTAATAATGGTCATGAGTTGGAGTGAAAACAGTGATGAATGCGCGCGAAGCGCGCCGAAATTTTTCATTAATTAAGATAACCATGACAAAACCTGCATTCATGCTCTGCATCGAGACACTTTCAATTCCCCAACAAACCTATTTGCCAATCACAAAGGCAGTCCGAGCTTACCTGAGAATTCGTAAACAGCTTTCAGCTTCTGTTGCTGTGCTTCTGTGGGAGTTGCTACCGGAAATTATTGATAATTAGAACAATATTGGGGTAAGGTTTGAAGCGCGCGGAGCGCGCGAAAATTTTGAATGTTTGCGAAGGATTTGCGATAATTCTGATAGTTTGAGAACTATTTGTAATGGAAAATGGTTACAATAGATCCATCACTTGGTTGAAAACACACCTCACCCTACCCCATACAGAAATCTATAGCTTAAACGCCTTTTGGGATCATTTTAAAATTTTACAAAAAAAAAAAAATCAGAAATCGATTGGGGGGCACGCCCCCCATGCCCCCCCCCCGTGCCGGCGCCACTGTCCCTAATGGGAAAAGATAGATTTTCATTAAATGATGGCATGTCTATCCAGTATAAACACAGAACACTTTTTCGTGTGAAGAGATGTCTCAGAGAATAGGGTGCGCATTTTTAGCCTGAATTTGATAGTATTTCAGGCTTTAAACTCAAATCCTAAAACACAACACATCATTTCAACAACAGCGCTTTAATTTAGTAACAATCACCATAGAAAAACAGAAAATTTTAGTAAAATATGTTGGTAAACTGTCACACCGCCTGTTCGTTGAAGGATATAACCGCCATGACTTTGTGTAAAAAGTCCTTTCTAAGGGTATTCCCAATGCATACTCTAACTTCGCTCTTTTCACCACTATTGGATAACACTCACGTTACATGTGGCCTGCTTTGTGCAGTTCAACTGTTGCGCTATAGACTCAGTGGAGGCGTGTCTATATCACGCTTGGTTAACCCAGGGAGATGGCTAATCCAATCATAGTCCTGTGGTCCAATCGAATCATATAGTAACTGGTTTCTTTTTCATCAGGCATGTTTGTTGATGGTAGTTAATATGACTTTGGCATGCTGTAAGAGTTATCCCTTCAAAGAGATAACAATGTTGTCGTTTCAGTAGATATGACGAAGAGATCTTGTTGCACTCATGTAAACTTATATTAACTTAAACCATATCTGTGGTAGTTGATGCATAACTTCGCTACTAATTCTAAACATCTAATACCAACTCAAACACCGTGAAAACTTTTGACAATTTTTATCGTTTTTGTCAAAAAAGCATCATGGGAGGAATATTTGTATTGTCAACCATCATAGCCATCTCTGTTATGCGGAGTGAGTCACTCAGTCTAAATGACTCAGGAGTCTGTTCTGAAACAAACACGTAAGTTCTTAAGTGTCATTTTGTTCTCACACTTTGTCATAGGCTCTACACTTAAGATGTTATTATTTATGTCTTTCTCTGAAACATGATCCGATATGCTTCTATTTGCATACGTGATTGAGGTGGTGTCCAAGCTGGGCAATCGCAGATAGCCTATAGGCTATGTGACAGGAGATGATGGGGGAGGGGGACCTCCACCCCAATTTTCATGTCCTATTTTTTAATACCTACCGATATATGAGTCAACGCTTCTGAATAATGAATTTATGCAAGTGAACCATGCATGCACCAAAGTAAACTATTCGGCCGTAAGAACCCTAGACCCTCGGTTTGTAGGTAGGAATGAATTGTACAAACTACTACTCAATTTCTGCAGTCTCTTTTATTTAAACCTGCATGCGAGCTTTACCACAACGATTCAAATGATTTGCGCACATGTTTAATAGTCAAGCAAAATGACTAACGATTGTCAGGACGACTGCAGTTTGAATTTGTCTTTCCAAAAACTGGACCCCTACTATCTCCCCTACGTTACTTCAAAATGACTTGTTCTGATGGCTGCTTTTACTAAAAACGACAGTAAAGAATAAGATAACAACCAGAGACAGGGATAGAGAGAGATAGAGAGACAGATAGAGAGAGAGAGGCAGAGAAAGAGAATACAAAAGCACTGATCGTCCTCTTATGGGTATATCATTGAACTACAAAATCTTGCTGGTGTAAGGGAAACCCGGATGGAGAGAACCGCTTACTTCAAAGCCATGTATTCTCTACAGTCATTCACAACATTAGTAAATAGCTAAAAATATAGGCACATTTGAATTTAGTTAAATTGTTATTTATTACAAAAATTAACCAAAATACAATTTTTTTCGAAGTAATCATTGTCAGAACACGAAGTGAATGTAATTTATATAGTGCATTTCCATTGAAGGAGCTTGCCGAAATCTGCTCTTCGCTTTTTTGTATACTATATGGGCGTCAATCTTGGGAAGGGGGGGGACATGTCCCCCCACATTTCGATGGGTGGGGGACACAATATCAAATGTCCCCCCATACACACACACACACTTCGAAAAAAGTAGTGTCGTGGCTCTATTTGACTGGCTTTTTGAGTGGCATGTAGGTTTGTTGAAAGTGTCTCGATGCAGATTCTGAATGCAGATTTTGTGAGGAAAATCTCATTTAATGAAAAATTTCGGCGCACCTCGCGAGCATGCGTCACAGTTTGCACTCAATCTCATGACAATTAAAAAGGTGATTATACAAGGGCCTATTCTGATCACAACACTTTCCGAAAACAGAGATGCATCTCCACACATCTGTAGAGGGGCCCCACATCAATATGGGATCCTTCAATCTAATTTGTAAACATGATGTGGAAGACTGAAACTTTAAAGCACGTTGTTGCCGTTATACATTTTTTAAAAACTTTTACCGAGCGCTTCGCGAGAAGCCATTATCGGTATGGATGGTGATTGCTAATACACTTACGAAGAAGAAGCTGAAACGCGCTTGTTAGTCCTTCACACCTTTTGCCACACTATCAAGCATTAGCGGCTCGTCATAGGGGCACGGGGGGGGCATTTGCCCCCCCAAAAGTTTGCAAAGCATGGTCTTCAATTTTCAAAAATAAAAATGATATTTAAATAAAAAAACATGTAATTCGAGATGGGTTAGGCCCTCCCTTTTCCTTGAGTGGGCTTAAAATTAAAGAAGTGAATAACTTTCCAATGCAATGCGAAGGTTAAACATTAACAAACTGCTTTCAAAACATTTTTTTCGGCGCGCTTCGCGCGCGTTATCTCAGTTGTCTGTTTGCTACTATATATACTTCAGATATCACAAATGGACCTGCCGTTAGTGCGAGCTAAGGTAATTAATCAAAACAAATGATCACGCTGTGATATTTGTAATCTGATTAGCTTAGGCATCATAATGTCATTTACAGAGTGTAACTGTAATGCTGGAGTGAAATGCCCATAGTTCTGCAGACACTTCAGAGCTTTCGGGGTCATTAGATACACAACCCATTAGTCGTGTTGATTATCATCCACGACTAAAAGCAGTTTTGCCCGGGTGTCACCTGGCCAGATTAGCATAGGTATCTGTCTACAAAAAGTTGTAACGGGCATGTTGTCTAAAAGTATTGTGTTTCCCATAGAAAGAGAGGTTTCCCTTCCTTTGTCCAAAACTGACAGCGCCGTTGGCCCACGAGCGGTCTTATGACTGTCAAATGGCCTGTTATAAGCAAAAGGTTCTCCACCTCTGTGCTAAAGTATACCGTCGTTTCAATTGATTTAAAATAAACACACCAAACAGTCAATCTAAGCTCAGTGTGATGAGACATTTGACTAGTGGTCTAGCTATTTGTATATAGGATGAGACGTCGTTCTGAGTTAGGGGAATTCCCCCCCCCTTAAAAAAATTGTTTCGGAACGGTACTGAGATCCAAAATACTAGTGCTATCACTTCATCGTTTTCAAGTGTCTTCATGCTCGAAATTTTCGTTAGTTTAAGAGAACAATCCAGAAAACCAGCATTTTATGGCTTCTTGGCAAAGCTGAAACATATTGTGACACAATGAAATGAAACAGTAAAATATTTAAAGGTGGGGCTCATTTTATACAAATGGATCAAGCCGCCTTGCCCATTTCACCAGGCTCTTACTCCACCCCTATGGTAGTACGGTAGCGATCGGTTGATATGGTTGTATTTATTTTTAAAGTAGTCAGCTCATGACTTACTGGCTAAAATGGTTTTTGAAGAGCTTTTGAAAACTACATGGGGCATCGTTGTAATACATAATAATAACCATAGGCCTACTCCCATAGGCGTAGGAGGCGGGGGCGGGGGGCTGCAGCTCCCCCAACAAAATATTTTTGTGAAAATTCGGGCAATATTCTGAGAATTTTTGGGGAACCCACTGAAAAAAATAATGCAATAATGTAGCTTAACGGAAATCGATGCTTTAAAAAACTTCCTTGGTAATTAAAATATAGGTCTGATTTGGATTGCACCATCATCTAGGCCTATATATTCGGTATTTATTCACCAGTGTGTTTTTAATGGTTAAACTCATATATTATGATTATCAGTGGTGTATTTGAGGAGCCATTAGGGCATGCCCCTGTCACTGACGCCGATTTTTTTAGTACCTAAAATAAAACAAAATTTTACTTCAAAGGTAGCATATGTGGCACCAGATTGCATGTAAGGACACCTAACTTTTCAAAAAATTTCAAAGGGTAGGGGGTGATGCCTATTTTTTTCTTTTAGTACTAAAATACGTACTGTAAATTTTTTCACACAAATTTTACTTCAAAGGTAGCATATGTGGCACCAGATTGCATGTATGGACACCTAATTTTTCAAAAAATTTTCAAAGGGGAGGGGGCACCCCCTCCCCCTAAACCCCTCCCCCAGGCCGGCGATCACACAGCATAGTGCCTGCCCCACCCCCATGAGAGAAATCTTGGCTACACCACTGATTATTATCATCATTATTGTAACGACTTCCCCAGAATTATAACCAATATGGAATAGGTAGTAACGCGGTAAATTATTGTATGTAATTGGCATGCGGTGTGATAACGGATGCATGCCTATATGATATGTACATTAATATTTTGAACGCGCGCGGAGCGCGCGGTAATTTTTGTTTCTATTTTTCTGGCAGATCGTTACAGCCCCCCCCCCCATCAACTTGGGCCCCTACGCCTATGCATACTCCCATTGAGGCTATTGTACTATCCGGAGCTGACCATTAATATTGCTGGGGGGGGGGGGTCTTCCGAAACTCCCTGAATACGGACTTGAGTTTGCCCCCCCAAACAAAATTTCTTAGAGCCGCCCATGCTATCAAGGAGGTCTAACATCACCTTACTGCGCCTATTCTCTCCCTTCTGCCGATTCTCTATTGCTGGAAGCTATTCGTCTGGATATTCGTTCAAAATTAATAAAAATACGATAGTTGTAAAGTGCTTAGCATCATAATCTATATTACCATTTGGATGTCAGGTAATAAGCATTAAGCCATTGCCCCATTTATATAATTGATCCAGAGCTTCCAGGAGGTCCTATACAGGCATTTGCTAGCCTTAGATGCCCTTTTATAATGCACAATGAAGGAAAGGAAAATTTTCATAATAGTCCAAGAAAGCTTCTGTTGACTCAACGCAGGTCTTTTTGCGAAAAAAACTGCCAAAAAAGTAACCAAAGGGGGGGGGGCTTCAGGAAGGTTGTTGAAAACGTATTCGATCAGCTCCAAAATAAACCAAAGATAGTACCATTTCGCATCTAAGCAACCGTTAATTTCCCAAAATTTCCCAAAGGGGAGGGGGACACCCCCTACCCTTAGACCCCTCCCCCAGGGCCACACCTTCATGTAGTGACGACGGAAGGATTCCCACTGCTGTATACAAAACGCAGGGTGCATAAAAAAGGTGCAATTTACGTGTCTCCACTACAGTTAGTAAAAGCATCCAGGCAGCCGGAAAATTAGAATTCACTAAATTATGGACATTTTCCAGCCATATACGATCAGCTCAAAAATATCCCAAAGACAGCACCATTTTCACCTAAGCAACCTTAAATTAACAAAATTTCTCCAAGGGCCCCTCCCCTTAGACCCGTTCCCCAGGACGACACCTTTATGTAGTGACAAATAAGGATCACGACCGCTGTATGCAAAACTCAGAGCGCATAACAAAGTGCAATTTACACTTCGTTCTTCGGTTGGAAAAACATCAGGCCAGTCCGAATTGGGGGCCTTCACACCCAAAAACATATGACCCTAGCTATGGGCGTGGTTGGGGTCCATGATCTCTGACAATGATCAACGCTGCCGAGCGTGGTTTCAGCTATTTTTGGACATGATTAAAGTAACATCTTGAAGTAATTCCCTGGACTCCGTGTATTTCAACTAGCAGATCATCTTTGATGGTCATGTTAACTTTGGAATCATTGGCATAGACAGAGGGGAGGCAGGGGGTCATGCCCCCCATCGAACTCTGAAAAATGTTTGTTAATGGAACACAAAAATTGGCTTCAAGCGATGCTAAATGTTGCACCAGATTGCATTTGAGGGTACTTAAATATTCAAAAATTTTTCAAAGGGGAGGGGGCACCCCCTCCCCCTAGACCCCTCCCCAGGCCGGCGATCAGGCCCCGCAGTTGGCCTTTTCAAAAAAAGTATCCTGGCTACGCCAGTGTTTGTAATCTTAACTCTTATTAGAATAGGACAACGTCAGTCATCACAAAAGGGGCACACAGGGAAGGGCCTATAGAAAGACACGCCCTTTTCAAAAAAAAAAAACAAAGGGCTTGATAGTTGTGCTAAGTCATTTGCAGACGCGTAGCCAAGGGGGAGAAGGGAGCAGCCCCCCCCCCTTAGAGCAAAATTTTGGTATTTTTAATGTCTTTTTTTTACAATATTACTAGTGTTTCCCCTATTTATATGCAGTAAATAGGCCTGGGAAGTGCCATTTCCAGCGATCTGGAAGGCATTTTGGACCATAATTTTCTCGCTCTTGGCGCGGAGTACTGGCAGCATACTTGCCAACTCTATCGATACCGTAAGGGGACAAATTGTAGGCCTACCATATCAGGAACACATGGTATCTAGTGTAAGGCCGATTTTCAGACGATGAGTAGCGTGCGGGCCTCACACAAAGTTTACTGAGTCCGAGCGGAAAAATTTCGACAAGAGAATCCGGAAAAATGGAGAGAAACGTTCCTTGAAGGTTCACAGTATTTTATTGGTCCTTTTAGTCAACAAACTCGAACAGAATACAGGAATACAAGGTGATCGGGAACAAATTTTATGAGAGGGTTCTAAATACCGGTCTGGTTGAGCTGATGTCTAAAATCAAACTCACTACAAATTATACCTTGGGCTCTGAAGAACAAAAATCACAAGAGCCCGTGCAAAACTGCGCACAGTCTGATTGGTCTAAACAATAACGTCATATGCATAAATTATAATAACACTCTCTGAATGGCTAGGTCAGACATGAGTTCACGCAGTACCGAGCACACCTGGCATGTGCGTATTTCTATGCGTTCTATCTCAAAACAATAACAACTCTACTATGACGTCATTCTAAAGCTGGCATGGAGCCAAGATTAACTAGTGACATTGTCAGACGATTATAACCTTGACCATGACCTTCATTCAGAGTGCAAATAACAAACAACACAATATAATATGTAAGTATGAAAACAGATCATAGAGAATAACAGTACTGAAGTCTGAAACGTATGGAATGACTAAACATACGTCCCACATAATATTCACCCTTAATGAGAAACGTCCTCATTTCTACAAATTGTATGCTTCAAGCTATGAGTTCAAACCATTTTTTTTAACTTCAAGACAAAAACTCATAACAAATGCAAAAGTACCTCAAACATTTTTTGCTAACAAATAAAGATAAAATTCGAACATATGCAAGTGTACTATAAGAATATTAAGTTATTAACCTACATTCCTCATTCTTGTCACCTGTCAAATATATCATTCAATGTATGATGCATCATAAAAAAAATCAAGTCTCTTCTAAATAGAAACACACAAACATTCCCTGAAGAGACAGTAACAATCTCCACATTATATTACTGATGAATAAATAATACCTCATAATATCGACATGTCATTTAATAGATAGCATGGCTTCTAAAATGATAACCACCTGCCTGGAAGTCTACCTTTCTTTCAACTCAATTCTTTGAAACAGCAATCATCTTTCAGTTTCGAGCCACCACCAATCCACAACTTCTAGTACCAATCTCATAACTTATTGTACTTCACTTTTCAAATTATAACCATCCGTTATATACATGTAAGGTCAAACTGTAATTACACAAAAGCTTTCTCTTAATCCAAAGCACTACTGTAAGGTGAAAAAGAGTAAACTGAAAATTTAACTTGAATTGTGGATCTTACACTCTTTCTGGCTGCCACACGATAAAAACAACAAACGCTATCCTCTACCATAATAAGCTTGCACTTGAATTAGAACAGAGGAACGAGATGAAGAGGATCAGGGCTCACTTAGCATTACCATGGCTGATCAGACCATGGCTGCCATACCACAACCGTGACACAAGAGTACTCCTATCTGTACTTCTGCCGCAGCAGACCCTTTTGCCTTCAATCTCGACACAAAATTACTAGATTAGGTGATAAACGCCACCTCTCCTACCGCCGTTTTGAGATACGGTTTAATGATAGGAGTGCAGTTAATCCCAACATAAGGAAATAGCAAATCACCAAATTGCCACAAACAGTAAAAAAAAAACGGCCGTGTACAGTAATACAGCAGTTCTCAGAGTCAAAATTAGCATCTGGTAATGCCAAGGTAACCATACACATAAGATCAACCACTTTACACAGTAATACAGCACTACAGTATGTTCTTTCTGTAAACTTTCAACTTGAACCACCAGGTAACTCTCAACCAAACAACTTTACCTTTAAGACAATTGCAGTTTTTTTTAACTTCAAGAGAAAGAAGACGTCTCTCCTCTCTCCAAAAGAAAAAAAAAAAGCAGAATAAACCAAGAACCAAGCAGGGGTACGAGCTATATGTAACAACAAGATCAATATTGAGTTTACTGTTAAACAGACTCAGGAAACACCTGTTAAAATACATTGTCAAAACGACAGAAAAGAATAAACTTTTGACACTTACAGTTATAACTTAAATGTCTAAGTCATATTGCTGTACTGTGCATCAGCAATCTCATGCCAAGGCATAATATCATGCAACTGTACACATGCCCTAGCACCTACACTGCATCCTTTGCCTCTTCCTAAATTGAAGGGAGACTGGTAAGGTTTCAATCTGGTGTAATGAATAACCTTGGCCGGCTTACTACAGTTACTCAAGTCCTGCAGCTCACATAGGATACCATTATTCATGACTTGAGTCACTTCAAATGGTCCTTTCCACTTAGCACCTAACTCATCTTTGTGTACTGAGTCATCTGCCCAGACCACATCACTATTTGAATATGGCACCCGATTTGTTTGACAATTAACAATCTTCTGCACACGAGCATCATCAGCATGAGTACTATCTCCCAAGGAGAAAATCTTACCTAACATTACACTCTCTTCAAGTTTGCCATTGTCATTAGAAACAAGGTCAATATTTTGAGAATGGTTCCCATTACTCAGCTTTGACTCCTCTTTGTCACTGTCATTACTAATATCTCGAGAACGTTTCACATTACTCGGATTTGCCTCTATTAATATTACTTCTGAAGGAACTTCGACACTGATGCATTTATTACCTTCTACAGTTGCCTCCCATTGTAAGGCTTCTCTATCATTGCTAACTACAATAGCTCCATCACACTCCTTAATATCTAAAGGCTCAAACATAGTATCAGCAACATCATGAAAACATTGATCACCTGAGAGAGAATTAATGCTGTCTGGATCATTAACAAACATGTTGCAAACATTGGTGTTGATGCCCTCACTTTTTGAGACAAAAGGCACTTCTTCACCATTTTGGAAAACAAGCTTCTTATTTCCTACATTAACAATAACATTTGATTCTACCATAAAGTCACATCCAATTATTACCGTTTGTTGCAAGCCCTTAAGGAGGGCTAAGGCCCCATAAGATGCCCTGAAGTCCCATACAACCTTAACTGAAAACAAAGAACCAACCAACACCAAACGAGCCCAGCACAATTAGATTCTACCACACTTATGGAAGAACTTGTCAATGTTAACCTTAAAGCAGTGCACAGATGTGGAGTTAACTACCCACTCAGGCAGACTATTCCACTCTTTAACAACTCTATGAGAAAAGCTGAACTTCCTAATGTCGAGCCTTGCAAAATTCTTAACTAGCTTCTTACAATGGCCTCGAACCCGAGAATTACATTGAACCTTTAAAAAATTGCAAGAGGACAAAGGATTCCTTTCAGAGAGAAATTTGTACACCTGAAGCATGTCCCCCCCTAATCCTTCTCAACTCCAGGGTGGTAAGCCCAAGATGCTTAAGTCTAACATGATAAGGTAGGTGTCTCACCTCGGGTATAAGGCGAGTGGCTCTCCTCTGAACTTGCTCTAAAAGAAGCTTGTCCTTTTCATAGAAGGGACTCCAAGCCTGGGCTGCATAGTCGAGGTGGGGTCTTACCAACTGCTTATACAGATTTAGTACAATTTCTTTACTAAAACTACTGAAATTCCTCTTGATCATTCCAAGCACCCTATTAGCCCTAGCAGCAGCAGCTGCACACTGTCTAGATGGCTTTAAATCACCTGTAATAACTACACCCAGATCCTTCTCAAAAGTCACATCACTCAGAATACTACCATTCATGTTATAATCATAGCTGAAATTTTTAGGACCAAAGTGAAGGACTTTGCACTTATCTGCATTAAAAGACATTTGCCAAGTCTGAGACCATGAAAATAACCTATCCAAGTCTTTTTGCAGTAATGAGGCATCATCCTTATCACTAACCTTCCTATAGAGCTTAGTATCATCAGCGAACTTACTAATACTAGATGTGAGAGAGCTATCAATATCATTGATGAAAATTAAGAAAAGAAGCGGGCCAAGAACAGAACCCTGTGGAACTCCACTTGTAACTTCTTTCCAAGAAGAGAAATTACCATTAACAACAACTCTCTGAGATATACCATTGAGCCATGAATTTATCCAGTCAGCACAACTGCCCTTGATGCCTAACCTATGCAGTTTAACCATACGTCTACCTAATGGAACTTTATCAAAGGCTTTTGAAAAATCAAGGTAAATGACATCAACACTGTGACCACAGTCAAGAGATAAGGAAACATCCTCAAGAAAGCTTAGTAAATTAGTAACACAAGATCTACTCGGTAAAAAACCATGCTGTGACAGATTGAGTAACCCATTATCTAAAAGATATTTAAGCAAACAATCCTTGATTACAGATTCCATAACTTTGCACACAACACTGGTTAAACTGACCGGCCTATAATTGCAAGGCAAGCTCCGATCCCCCTTTTTGAAAATTGGAGTAACATTAGCAACCTGCCAGTCAGCAGGTACAAAGTTTGAATCCAGAAACTTCTGAAAAATAATGCAAAGAGGAACTGACAAAATCTCGGAGCATTCATGGAGAATTGAAGGATGGATCCCATCAGGCCCAGGGGCCTTACTAGCTTTTTTAAACTCTTCAACTTATTACAAACCAACTCTTCAGAGAAGACAACATCACTAACTAAAGAAGAATTATCAGAATCCCTACAAGTCCCCAAAACAGATGATTCCTTGGTAAAAACAGATACGAAATAATCATTTAACAAATTAGCCATATCCTGATGATCAGTAACTAGTGTGCCTTCATTACCTTGGAGAGGCCCAACACCCTCCTTAACCTTCTGCTTAGACCTGACATAGGCATGAAAAGATTTTGGATTTACCTTAACCTCCTTGGCCAATTGCTTTTCAAACTTAGCTTTAGTGTCAATAACCAAATTTTTAACTAAGAGTTCCTGCTTCTTGTAGACTGCAAAGTCATCAGAATTCTTACTGACCCTATATCGACGCCAGCACTTACGTTTCTTCCTGGCTGCTCTAAGTACCTCTCTAGACATCCAGATTGGCCTATTTTTAACCACAGCTTTCTTGAGTGGGATACACAACTTTGTAGTGTCAGTAACTATATTACGAAAGACACTCCATGCTTCAGCAGGACCTAAGTGAGACAAATGTGCAACCCAATCTATGGTAAGAAGCTCTTTAGCATGAGTAAAGTTAGCCTTGCTGAAATCTAAAACAGTTTGCTGAAACAAAGTAACTCAAAACTTATGAGGTCATGGTCACTAGATCCTATCTTACCACCACTAGCTACATTTCTAACCATGTTTTCATCAGTACTTAGTACCAAATCCAGACAATTGTCCTCACGAGTGGGAAACAGAACATGCTGGGTAAAGAAACCATCAGACACGGCCTCGAGAAAATCCCTCCCATGTGACCCACTAGTACATGAATGCCAATCAATATCAGGAAAGTTGAAATCCCCAAACACAACTGCCCTTTTCGAAGAAACTATCCTAAAACTTTCGAACAAACTCTGATTATTATCAGCACAAGAATTTGGTGAACGATAAATAATACCAACAACTAAAGGAGTGCAAGACTCATTGCCAAAACTAATTTCACACCACAAGCAGTTAGAAAATCCTGAAGAAAACTTGTTGGTGACATCAACACAATTTATGCTATCCTTAACATACAATAAAACCCCTCCACCCCTACCACAGACAGTATCAGCCCTATCCTGCCTGAAAATTTTGTACCCAGGAACTTGAATTTCGGAGTTGCTGATATCACTATGGAGCCAAGTTTCAGTAACCCCAACTATGTCTGGATTGTCTATGGAAATATGAGCAAGGAACTCACTGAACTTATTGAAAAGGCTGCGAACATTGGCAAACATGACCTTCATTCCACAAACTGCCCTATCTACATGATTCCCCTTGTTACTAACACAATCACTCTGAGCACAATAAAACTCAGAAACCCCCCATTCTTGGCTGACCTCACCCCTGACTCTAGTTTGACACCTGCGAATCAACAGCCCTGGAAACCAGCCTACCCAGCTCATTAGCCCCTATGCTCGACAAGTGCAACCCATCTTTAGCAAAAAGATCCCTCCTATTTACAAAACCAGCCCAGGTATCAACAAAGAGAAAACCCTCAAGAGCACACTCGTTTTTCAACCACTTATTAAATCCCAAAATTTTGCCCCAAGAGACCTTCCTATCAAACCGAGGGAGAATACCACAAACAACCCCTTTCGAACGTGTCGACTTTAGCCTACAAATCAGTTCCTTATATTTTGACCTAGGTGAAATTTGATTGTCCCGATAAAACCAGACACAGGTAAGATATCACCTGTGGGAGAATAGACAGTCATTTCAATTGGTACCAAAGGCACATTTTTAAGGACAGAATTACTGATTCGAAAATTATCATCAATGACTGACACTGTAGCACCTGTATCTACTAATGCTTCAACATCATCACCATTTACACTTACATTAATGCATGATAATTCTTTATTACCACATGAAATAGAATTGTAACTCTCAGCATATCGGGGATTACATTTAGTCTTAGGGGGGACAACAGATTCTTTAGCTGACGAACGTCCCTCATCACCAGCTACATCTCGTTTAAATTACATCTTGCTTCATATGGTGTGGCATCTCGGGACATGTGATTACGAGGGAAAGGGCCGGGAGACCGATACCTATGGTGACCGTGACCATTATCAGACCTATAATCACCTCTGCAAGATCCCCAATTTGATTCACATTCTTCCCTTAATCTGGCCCTGGACCTACTGCCATCATCATAATGTCTCACAGAACCAGACCTAGGCCTATATGGATTATCATTGTTATAGCCATGCAAATTAATGGAATTTTGAACAAGTCTTGTTAATCTTGTGACCTGTTCTGTCAACTCAGCTAGACCCTTGGCAAATGAGTTGGGCCTGGGGACTTCATAAGATGACATGCATGCAACCATATACCAGCAGATGACTGTGGATTACCATGCTGAGGGTATATGTGTTGACTACCATAAATATACCCATAGGATGGGGGAATAAAACCACTGTAGCAGGGCCCATGCATATTGATAACATCATCAATGTTTACAGCTGTAAAGTAGCTCATTAAAGTTAAATCTAACTGTTAGGCTATACAATTACAACTGACTTTGATAGGTAGAGTCCTTGGCCAGCCCCTAACTTAATGTTGGACTTGGACCCTGGTGATCAATGTAAAATAACTTCTGAATGAATGACAAATAATATTATAAAAACACACTCAGCCTAGGCTATGAAATTCAAAATAACAAAAATTACAAAATTTATAGGCCTATCACCAAATAATCTTGAACTCGAAGACGTAGGCTCTCTGAAGTGAAGTTGTTGTTGATGGTATAGCGGTGCATCGTGGTAGTCTGTCTTGGTTAGGCTGCTGTGACGTCATGGATCTATAGTATAAGCAACACACGTTAGGCTGTCCTATACTAAACCTAGGCTATAGGCTACTATGAGTATGACTAACGTTGGCTGCGTTGTCTGGTTGGTGACTTCTCTACGTGGCCTATACTACCTACACGCTGTTGATGAACCCTAAATTATTTAACGGGATCTCCTAAACTAAACTAAAGTTCTAAACTAGGCCTATGCTCATCTAGGGCTACGCTGATACTGGAATACTACTATCGAGTATCGTTAATGTTAGGCTAGGCCTAACGTTACAACTTACACCGTTGATTACCGATGAACAGAAGTTAGTCCTCTAACTGGAACAGAAATTCAAATTAGGCTACCACGTATGAGTTCAGGAACGTCACAGGAAGTGACCGTCTCAACTTATTTTACCTGGTTAATTGGTCGAAGGAAGTTTCCGTAGCCGGATCCGTTTCTGTAACTGCCAAACGTTAGGCTAGGGCCAATTAGCGAGTTCTGTTGTGTGGAACACAGGCGTTCGAAACGTTACATACATATACTACACACTATACGTATATATATTAACAAGGTAGGGCATTTCTCAGTACCAAACACGAATTTTGGCCTATTTTTTCACTCTTACTCTTACCGCGAACCTCGAAAGACTTTGTTAATCACGTCATCTGTTCCAGTAGAACATCCAACACCTCATCGGATACAATTTTGTGCATAAGATTAACTCCAAACAGTAAAAAATGTGAGAAAATAAAATTTGGAGCACAAGCAGTCGCCTCGCACTTCACTGCCGCGATACATATGATAGTAACCTGCGTAGCTATCCATACCATCTTTTGCTTTGCTTCATCATCCGTTACGTGTTTCCGTGAGAAAGACGGCATAGACGCGTTTGCAACGGGGGGTGGGCGAGGGCTGGGCCCCCAGATGGTATCCAGGCCCGAAATATTGTGCGTGTCCTGATATTATGTGTAAGAATTAAGACGGTGATCGATGCCGTGACCCCCATTTGATAGAGGCCCCCTACAAATTTCATCCTAGCTACGCCCCTGATATACAAAGGATGTGATGTCCCCTCCACTTTAACAATGTGCTGGGACTTTCCGCCCAGGCTTCCTCCACCTGTTGACGTTCCTGTCAGTAAAAATACATTTAAATATTTATCTTTGCACAGACGTCATTTTAATCCAGATTGCTGTATGCTGTCTCATTTGAGTGTGTCTAGTATTTGCCATTTTTGTTTGTTTATGCTGGGCGCTCACAAAAAAATCTTATGACAGAATAATTTTAAAGCTTGATTAGGGATTTTAGTGAATTTCACGATAGTGGAAACATCGTCTCAGATAGTCCAGACGCTTCCCGCTGGACCCCATACTTGTAGGGAAAAATAATACGATACGGCGTCACCTTTGTCATAGGTTAATCGAAAGATTTATAATTATCTGAAGTTTCTTTGAGGTAAAATGTTTGAGTAAACCTATCTTTGTATAAGTCTTTGTGAAAAGTTAAAACTGTTTCTGTTTCAACTAGTCTTGATCGATTGATACATGTTGTCTCTTCCAGTCCATTAAACTGTCTACAGATTTAATGGCAATAGGCACTCTTCCCAGAATTTTCTTTGAAAAATCAGCAAACTCTTGTAGATCTCCTCTCATTGCATTACAAGTATCTCTGAAGACGTTTTGAACATAACTATTACAAACAATAGGTAAAGCAAGGAGAAATTCTCCTTGAATTTCAAAATTCACTAACAAAAATATTGTCACATGATCAAAGTAGGCCAATCATGAACTAGAGTGACAGGGCATACTCACTCTGATTGGGGTGACTGCCTACTGCCTTCAAGGAATCTCATTTTTACAAATGTTATTAACTATTACTAATCTTTTCTACCTGTTAACAGATCCATTGTCTTGACATCAGAAACTTTTAAGGAGACTTATACTAGAAGATACACGTCGTGTGATTTGTTCATATTTATACCCATTTGTAGCACTAAATACAGGTAAGAGTTTGCTTAATATGTGATCTTTCTGAGGCGTGGGGATAGATGAACTCAATCCGATTTCAATGATCAGTTTTATGGTAATATTTTAGTTTGAATGGAGATTTTCGCTCTATTTAAGTATATGAGTGCGCTCCTAAAAGGTTTTAGTTACAATGCCAACGACAGTAGAGTAACTTTCTCGTTTGTCCTTCAATTGGAGTGTACGTGCATGTGAAAGTTTTTCCCAACCATTTTAAAAGAGTAAGGACCAAATAGAGAGGCAGTGCCGGAGGTCTAGGGCCTCATTATAAAGAAAAAAAGAACAAAAAAAAAAACAAGACCCTGTGTGGTTCTAGGTTTTTCAAAGGGGAGGGGAATTACTTTATTAGGGCGGCAGCCGAAATAGCGAGGGCAAAAGAAGACTTGACCACTGGGGGTGGGGGACTGCACATTAACATGAAGTATGACCACTCTAGCTATCCCGGTGATGATATTTTAAAGCTCAACTACTTGTATCCTCTTGTATCTGTCAAAGGCTAAGACGAGGGGGAGGAGTAGCTCTACAGGCAAATTTCGTAATTGTATATGGGTCTTTCTCTAATATCGTGTTGTGGGCCAGTCGCTCCTGCGAAGGCTTGGTACGGGATCTTGAGGTGTAGCTCCATAAAGAGATGACAGCAAAAACAACTTGAGAGAGTTCATGTTGGTTTCATTTCACTCGATACGTCTTGATTTTATTGCTGATCTCTTCCTCCAAAAAAATGATGAAAATCACACAATTAAAAAGGCCGGCCATATTGCAGAGATCAACTATATTAAAGGTGACTACATGTTTCGACTTAGAATTCTAGAACCCGAGTGACCAAGCTTGCAGCTCGGGGTTAATTCATGCCACAAGGCTGTAGGAAAACTAAATGAAGTCTCCTGATTGGTTAACACGCACTCAAGCAAATAAATATTAATATGTCGGTACTGTATGACCAATGAGGAGGCCAGAGAAAGTGAAATTGGCCACACCTAGGAAAATACGGGATGGGGACTTTCCGGCGCGGTATGAGACGTGGAAGTAGTCACGTACACCAAACAACCTGACAAGAAACCGGAAAGATTACCAGGTGTGCTAGAAGCGTGGGAATAACTAAATCTAGTGAGATAAAGAAGTCTGCGTGGCGTAAGGGACAGTATGAACTAAATACTACCTGACACTAAATTAGGGCACCAGTGGTGGGACATAAGGT
The DNA here is from genome assembly GCA_029531755.1 of Holothuria leucospilota. NCBI lineage: Eukaryota > Metazoa > Echinodermata > Holothuroidea > Aspidochirotida > Holothuriidae > Holothuria > Holothuria leucospilota. Next base: position 12,107,571 of record CM055969.1, on the reverse strand, counting down.
CAAAATTTAAAAATCATCTTTATTGATTGAAATTAACACTCATGATAGAGAACTATCAACATTCACTAAAATGAAAGATATTTTACATACAGCCTTGTGTACGCAAAAGGACACTCATTCAAACATATACATGGCAGTAAATTGACCAGCATAACAGGGATACCAAAGCAGGGGTTAAGTTCCTTTCAGAAGAATAAAGAAAAATACTTAATGGTTGAAAATTCATAGTTGAGTGTAACAACAACATGGGAAAAAGTTTGAAAGAATTCTCCAAAACTTGAAAAAAGCCAGTTTTATGTTTTTCAACAATTCCACATGTCAAAAGGTCTATACTTTTACATATTTTATACAATATTGACTGATTTTTCCTAGTAAATGCTATTAAAGTATTTAAATTTTCCTGTTTGACACCCACAGATTATTATACTTGCCATTTGGTATCTTATTTTCTATCACTTTATGGACATGTATGGTATTTGCAAGATCTTTTACTCCATTTAGACTGCCGCGTGAAACAGGGACACCGAGAATTGGTGTCCCATTACACCTACCATGTAAATTTTGAAATGATAACACTTTAATTTTTAAATGTTGAGTTGACCTGAAAATTTTCAAATGCAGTATAAACCACTGTTTGCAGTAATTAGATATTATCAAAAGCCCCAGTTTCATTGAATTTTTGTTTGTCATACTACGAGAATGGCGGACATAACAATGGCATCATGGGGGACACCAAAAAATCAAATGTCCATCAGCATGAAATACATTGTTGAAAAGACTGGAGATCATGTTTTCTGGTAACATTCCAATTTTCATGTGAATTTATAAAATGGTAAAAAAGACATTAGAAAACGAACATCACTAGGGGGACACCAAAGAGCTATGTTGGTCAGGTAATTTTCTATGGTTCTGTTTAGAAAATTTGGTGAAGCAATAATACTGATATTTTGGAAACGTGGATGCTTGGTCATATCCTTACCATGGTAAATGACCAATCAATACAATTCATGATAAATGTTTTTCAGATAAATGTAATTTGTATGCTTGTATGTCCCACCTGTTACCCCAAAATCATGGGGGATACGAAACCAAAGAAGGCTGTTTTTCTAACAAATACTTAACGCTGAAAATTCAGTTTATATATCATAAGGTAGCCCTGTTGGTAAGGTATAATAAAATACCAGTTATGCTGGTTTGTTGTTTTCCATGCCTTTGAAATTTTCTATACAGCCCTGTATACTGGTAAAGGTAGTGAAATCACCACTGGTACCCTAATTTAGAGAGTAACCCAGATATATCCAGGCATCTGGCCGTCACGAAAAGAACACTTGAATTTTTCAGTTCTGTGAAATAGCAAGCAATGATCGCGTGTTTCTCAAAATGTCTAAGACACGAAAGTTCTGGGATCCTCTTATGAAATGTCTTAAATTATGAACAGGTAGATTCGATTTCAGGGCACTTGATAATCAAATTAAGACTCAAAAATTGTGGAGTAGTTCGGGAATTGTCTCATAAATTAAAGATTTGATAGAAATGGGGAGGACGAGGACGAAAAATTTCCCCATGGATCAATCCTTTGAAACTTAGCAACGTGGAACTAACTAAAGGAAGCGAAGTGGCAGGCACGGGTCAAACACAAGGGGTTTAGATTCTGAGTTTTGAGAAAGGAGGCTCGTGCTCAAGCTATAGGTAGGAATTAATCTTTGGGTAACAAGCCCCAAAGACCCAAGGGCGTCGATATCGCCACGGATGCACATAAAGATACTTCAAGGACAGAGTGCATGTGGTCTACTGGATTGCGTAAGAGTTCCTGAAGGATTCAGAGGGCAGTGTGCCCGTGGTGGACCAGGAGGGACCCGGAAACTGTGGGGTATTAACAGAGATGTGGAAATTCGAATAGAGAACAAACTTATAGCCAACGGGTGGTTGCTTTAATGATAGGAGGGGGTTTGCGTGTGGGGATGATTGATGATAGCAGACGTTGTATGGAGCTTTGGTATGATAATTCCTGGTAATTTGTGGTATCTGTTTACTTCATTTAGCATTGCACAAGTTGTCAAAATGTGGGACGAACAAGCCCCTATATACTATTATCCTGGTTCTGAGATTCTTTTAATTGCAATCAGGGAGATGGGATTTTGATTTTTTTATCAGCAATAAGTGCGAAAACTAACGTCTGTGGGAAGAAGGGGGGTTGATCTGTTAAGTCTCTCCTACTCGTCGATTGTGCAGCTGAAGTATTCACTTCAACACGTAATTTAATATTTATGTTTAATATACATGAACCTGACTTTTGCACGTTTTCCCCTGTAAGGTTAAATTGTGCTTTTCTACTGGAAGATCATTTTGGAAAGTAAGTCATTTCAGGGCCATACTGAGAAGGCTCGAGAGAGGTCGGGGAATTATTGGTTCACACTGACCCCTAACGCCCCAAACCAGGGACTGAAAGATTAATTATGGGTCAAAATTTTGGAATTTTCTTAAATTAGTGGCAGGTGCGCAACCTGAGCAAGCAAACTTATTAAGTAAAGGTAGGATGGGCATCACACTATTAGTTTTTTTAAGAGATAATGCCCCACTCGTATGCTAAATAACACTGATTATATCAGATAGCAGAAACGTCTGGAAGAGCTACCCGGCCCAGACGGCGTAGCAGAGCTACTTTAACGTGACTTAAAGCAAGGAGGTGTTACTTTAGTCTTTTCAATGTTTACTCAAAATAGTGGAAGGTGAGGTAGGATACAGCATTGAAAGGGGAAACGGGGGCAGTTGAGTTGACTTGAAAGTAACTAAGAACAGTACATTTCTTTTCTTCTTTGCAGGATAGCATTAAGGACCAAAAGTCGTTCTGTCTACAGGGTAGTTGAAAATGATATTCTAACATGCTGCCCTGGCTACATTGAAGTGGAGGATAAATGCATGTCAGAAGGTAGGTGTATACTCTAAAATGATAAGTTTAATTCTTGATTTCTTACCCTCGTAGGCTCGTACACGTAATACATAAGTCACTTCGAAGTTGCAATTCTTCAGACACCAGAGGTGTAAAGATGTGTGTGGTGTGTCACTATCTGTGTGTACACTGTTGAAAATTCTGTACATTAGCGAAACATTTATGCTAACATATTTTCCAATCAAATTATGATTTTTTACAGTCAAACTGTAAAAAGGAAATAAAACTACAAAGTTTCTTTCACAGTTTGTCATGTAAATTATTTTACAGAAAACTTGAAAAAGGTAAACAGAAAGAACATGCGAATAAGCCAGTTGGGAAACTTCAATAGACAATGCATGCTGGGAAGGAAAGTGTACCATAACAGAGACTGCATATGCAAGACGGATAATCTGTATAATCACGAGCACTTTTCGAGTTTAAAACATGCTTCTCTACACCTCATCATTCACTGGTCAAAGAGAATTCTCTTTTAGGAAAAAAGTTCCTTTTGAAGATAATCTCCTTAATTTGGGCTTAACTTTGGGTTTAACTGTATGACGGTAAATTGTGGAAGACAAAGAAAAAAATCTCTAGAAGCCTTCGAATCTGCGTGAAAATGCTGTGGACTTGATATGTGGTACTGCATGGTACATCAATATCTAATTTCCCAACTCGTCTTTTCTTTTTCTGTTACTGTTTTTCTAGGGTATGTTCATATCAATAAGCCAGTTGGGTAATTCAGTACTTCCAGTGGGGTCACAATGTCACCTGTACCGTGACACCTTGTCCGCCACGGAAGTAGTTCACATGACCTTTGACCCATTACATGATGCATTGCGTGAAAGCATTTTCCCTACTCGTCTATTCCGTTATGTTAATTTACTGACACTTCTTTTCAAAAGTTTGGCTTTAATTGTTGGTTTTTGATTCCTTTCCGAGCGCCGAAGGCAGGCAAGGAATCTTACGGATACGATGGTGATGTCGTGTGTGTGCACCCGGGCTGTGTGAGCGATCCTGTGGCTATGGGTGCACTCAGCAACATGCCCTTAACAGGACACGGTACAGCCGGCGAGAGCTCCGCTCTCGCACGTCTTTCCTAGCTCACGCGAGCTCGAAACTGGCGTAGCTGCCCGAAAATTCCGTCGCTGCAATGAGAAGCCACGCGCGGCTGCACGTGCCTGCCTGGCAGCGCAGCCCGCCCTTAACACTCCCGTCTACTCGCCTAGTAACATGGCAGCTCCGCTACTGGGGAATTCCCGCGAATTCCTTACCGGGACATTTCCCGCGTACCGCTAAGGAAGCGAGGGTGAGTATGGGTGCACCCGCGGTGTGTGAGCGATCCTGTGGCTATGGGTGCACTCAGCAACATGTCCTTAACAGGACGAGCTCGAAACTGGCGTAGCTGCCCGAAAATTCCGTCGCTGCAATGAGAAGCCACGCGCGGCTGCACGTGCCTGCCTGGCAGCGCAGCCCGCCCTTAACACTCCCGTCTACTCGCCTAGTAACATGGCAGCTCCGCTACTGGGGAATTCCCGCGAATTCCTTACCGGGACATTTCCCGCGTACCGCTAAGGAAGCGAGGGTGAGTATGGGTGCACCCGCGGTGTGTGAGCGATCCTGTGGCTATGGGTGCACTCAGCAACATGTCCTTAACAGGACACGGTACAGCCGGCGAGAGCTCCGTTCTCGCACGTCTTTCCTAGCTCACGCGGAGCTCGAAACTGGCGTAGCTACCCGAAAATTCCGTCGCTGCAATGAGAAGTCTCGCGCGGCTGCACGTGCCTGCCTTGGCAAGCAGCCCGCCTTCCAGACACGTACGTCTGCTGGGTTAGTTGGAGGTCAGCCAGGCTAATGGGGAAATCCCTCGAATTCCTTACCGGTACATTTCCCGCGTACCGCTAAGGAAGCGAGGGTGAGTATGGGTGTGTGTGTTTGGGTGTGTGTGTGTGTTCTTGTGACGCTCGTTGTAATCGCAATATCTCAAGATAGGAATGACCGACACACCGACGTATTTGGTATATAGATTTGTCACGTTGAGAGGAAGAAAACTGTTTTGGTAGAGGTCAAAGGTCATCTAAGGTCACGGGAGGTTAAACTGAGAAAACCTTGTAAATGACTTGTAATCACGCTATCTCAAGATAGCAATGACAGACACCTTTCATATTTGGTATAGAGACTTGTCATGTTGAGAGAAAGAACCCTATTGTTTTTGGTGAAGGTCAAAGATCATTTGAGGTCACTGGAGGTAAAAAACCGAAAAGCTCGTAATCACGGTTTCTCAAGACAACGGCAAACCTTGTAATCTCGATACCATGATGAGAGTTAGAACCCTATTGTTTGTGGTGGAGGTCAAAGGTGATTTGAGGTCACCGGAGGTTAAACTGCGAAAACCTTGTAAATGGCTTGTAAACACGATATCTCAAGGTAGCAATGACGGACACTTTATATTTGGTATATAGATTTGTCATGGTGAGAGAAAGAACCCTATTGTTTTTAGCGGAGGACAAAGGTAATTTGAGGTCACCAGAGGCTAAACTGCGAAAACATTGAAACACGACATCTCAAGATAGCAATGACGGACCCTCTTCATATTTGGTATATAGATTTGTCATGGTAAGAGGAAGAAGCCTATTGTGTCTTTGGCAGAGGTCAAAGGTCATTTGAGGTCACAAGAGGTTAAAACTGCAAAAACTTTGTAAACACGACATCTCAAGACAGCAGTGACTGACACTTTCATGTTTGGTATATAGATTTGATGGTAAGAGAAAGAAACTTATTGTTTTTGGTGGAGATCAAAGGTCTTTTGAGGTCCCCGGAGGTTAAAGTGCGAAAACCTTCCAAAATGGCTTGTAAAATCAATATCTCAAGGTAGCTTTGACGGACACTTTTCATATTTGGTATATAGATTTGTCATGGTAAGAGGAAGAAGCCTATTGTGTCTTTGGCAGAGGTCAAAGGTCATTTGAGATCACAAGAGGTTAAACTGCAAAAACCTTGTAAACACGACATCTCAAGACAGCAATGACTGACACTTTCATGTTTGGTATAAAGACTTGATGGTAAGAGAAAGAAACTTATTGTTTTTGGTGGAGATCAAAGGTCTTTTGAGGTCCCCAGAGGTTAAAGTGCGAAAACCTTCTAAATGGCTTGTAAAATCAATATTTCTAAGGTAGCTTTGACGGACACTTTTCATATTTGGTATATAGATTTGTCATGTTGAGGTGTTTTTGTTGAGGTCAAAGGTCATTTGAGGTCACCAGAGGCAACAAAACCGAAAACCTAGCACGATATCTTAAGATAGCAGTGACAGAAACTTTTGATATGTAGTGTATGTATTTGTCATTTTAAGAGAAAGAACCCTAGTGTTTTCGGTGGAGGTCAAAGGTCATTTAGGTCCCCAGAGGTCAAAAACGGAAAACCTTGTAAACACGATATCTCAAAATAGCAATGACAGGCACTTTTTTATTTAGTACATAAATTTGTCATGGTCAGAGAAAGGACCCTATTTTTTGGTGGAGGTCAGACGTCATTTGATGTCACCAGAGGTTAAACTGCGAAAATCTTCTAAACACGATATCTCAAGATAGCAATGACCGACACTTCATATTGTTCTATAGATTTTTCATGGTAAGACAAGAGAAAGAACCTTTTTTTGGTGTTTTTGGTGGAGGATAAAGGTCATTTGAGATCACCAGAAGTTTAACTGCAAAAACCTTGTAAACACGACATCTCAAGACAGCAATGACAGACACTTTTTATGTTTAGTATAAAGATTTGTCATGCTAAGACAGCGGCGTAGGAAGATGTTTGACATGGGGGGGGGGGGGAGACCAGATGTGACTACCTTGAATCCCCTTCCCACACTAAAACACATTTGCTCAATGTGATTCTTCCGATTTTAATTTGAGCAAAAAAAAAAATATTCAAAGCAAAAGGAAAAAAAACATCACCATGCAGAAGTGATTTTTTGTTTAGGAGGCTCTGGTGGACTGGAGATTTTGTGGGGTTGACTCTCGTTTACCATCTAAGCGGAGCGCCACCATAGGTTGGCGCGGAGCGTACCAAGAAAATCTGAGATTTGAATACGTCCCAGATAGCCGGAAATGGCACTTGTCAGGCTTGACAGCAGCCATCAAGATGTGCAATTTTTGTGAAAAAATGTAAAGCTTGATTTGATTTTTTTTTATAAGACACATTTCTGTGAGGACAGATTAGTTGAGCTGGCCTGGACTTGGGGTCCGAGGATTAGAAGTTTGAACCCCATGTACTATCTAAGCAAAGCGCCAACATAGGTTTGCGTGGACGGAGCGTACCGAGAAAATCTGAGATTTCAATACATCCCAAATCACCGGAAGTGGCGCTTGCCAGGATTTTTGAAGCCATCAAGATGTGTCCTTGTTGTGCAAATTTTGTAAAGTTTGATTTGAATTTAACACTTTAAGTCTGTTACAATCTATCCGACTTCATTCAAAATTGTTCAGCGTTGAGTTATCCCCCATGGATTTCAGTGGATTAGTTGGAACTGAGATTTTCTACAGCCAGAGTCTGTTAACGTATTATTAAGTTGAGTAGAGGTAGCCCCACGATTTGCCCGGCGAACGGCCAACGACCCGAAACTCCGACAGCCCCAATGCCGTCGAGTATTGGTGTGGTGGGATTTGAAGAAAGTCTGTGTACCAGCCTCCATTTCATTCGGGTCATATATTGCATAAAGTTTGTATATACTAGAGAGGCTAAGTTCCGAGTTGATTAAATGTTTTTCCGGAATCTAAACTGTAAAACCGCAATGCGCGCGAAGCGCGCAAAAATTTTTCGGGTCATTTTTCACAAAAACATAGGCCTATGTAATTATTAAAAACAATAAGAAAGAAAAGCTGTAGGGGTTCTAGACAGTATAGGAGATAATATGCATTGTAACGAAACTACCTCGACTATCCGATGAAATAGCCAAATATTGCTCGGTGAGTCCTTCACCAACTGGCCGTACCGCATGACACACAAGAGAACAGTAGCTAGGCTTTGCAATATGGGATGAAATTTACATAAACTGTGTACTTTTCCTACGTGTTATGGTAAGGGGGAAAGGACTTGCGCTATCTAGTGATGTAGAATGAAACTATTGAAGAAACCAGAATATATCTCCTGCGCGCGTAGCGCCCGGAAAATTTTAGGTTTTTATTAGAGAATTTGTCCTCTTAAGAGCAAAAATGGGTAAAACGAAACTGTAAACTGTCGCAATTATTGGGGGGCAAAATGACATTCGCCCCCCTCAAAACATATTGGGGGGCATGGCCCCCTTGGCCCCCCGGTTACTACGCCACTGTAAGAGGAAATTTCTTATTGATTTTGGTGGAGATCACAGGTCAATTGAGGTCCCCAGAGGTTAAACTGCGAAAACCTTGCAAATGGCTTATAAACACAATATCTCAAGGTAGCAATGACGGGCACTTTTCATATTTGGTATTTAGATTTGTCATGTTAGGAGGACGACCTCTATTGTTTTTGGTGGAAGTCCAAGGTCATTTGAGGTCACCAGAGGTAAAAAACCGAAAATCTTGTAAACACGATATCTCAAGATAGCAGTGACGGACACTTTTGATATGTAGTTTATGGATTTGTCATGTTAAGAGGAAGGACCCTAGTGTTTTCGGTGCAGGTCAAAGGTCATTTAGGTCACCAGAGTTCAAAAACGGAAACCTTGTAAACACGATGTCTCAAGTTAACAATGACAGACACTTTCATACTTGGTATATAGATGCGTTTTGTTGAGAGGAAGAACCTTATTGTTCAAACGTCGTTTGAATTCACGTTAGGTCAAAAACTGAAAACCTTGTTGACATGATATGTGAAGATGGGAACAGACTCTTTTGATACTTTGTACATAAATTTGTTACCCCCAGAAAGGATACTGCTCCCCAAATGTGCTACGTTCCCTGAGAGACTCAAACGATTTAAATTAGCAATTTTGTTCAACTTAATTGTGTTTTACTTACTAGGGATGTTGTTATTGGAACTTTTATCATTTCGGATAATGTTAATACTACACTAGTAAGGAACAACATGTCGGCTGTAAACAATTTCGAGTAAGGTAAATAATGTGTTAAATAGTACCTGGTAAAACTCCAAAGCAAAAATATATTATGTAGTGATGGAGCAACCATACGGTAAAGAACAATCCTAAAAACGATTAGATCCGCCCACTCAAGTATAATGTTCCATTACGTCATAAATTTTTGTAAATTTTTTACAAACATTCTTAATTTCCTAATATTTTGGCAAAGTTCAACTATTTTTACTCAAGTACCGAAACATCACTTAGATGTTGATTTAATGTCATCATCCTTGGACGTTGGAGTTCTTTTTAAATTAACGCCTTGTAGCTTTTTTGTGTTGATAATTACTTAGATTTCCACATACTCCATGTGAAGTAACATAATTTCCCAACATGGATTTAAATTTGCCGACAAATTTGTTAAAAGAGTAAATGTCAACAGAATGGTATGTTTTAAAAATGGAAAAATTTGTTTTTTGAAAAAAAAAATTATATTCAAGCTTATAAAACATTGTTCAAGCAAAACAACGAATGGTAAATAAGTAACGGTATATTTATGGAAAACCGAAAAGAAACTCTAAAATAATAATACTTAATGTTACAAGTACTTTATCAATGTATTGACAAGAGACCTGTTTCCATATCAGTGACAATGAAAAGGTTTCTAGTCAATGCGTTCTCATCAGTTTGTTAGTATAAGACTTTACACCTCAAGGTGATTATGCAAAAAATTGCACATTTCAGCTTTCATCGAGTTGAACGAAACGGGAAAGATAGGAAGATGATAAAAGTAGCCTAAATTTTGTACAAAAGTGTGCTGTGAGCTCTTTTTGAACTGTAACTTTAATCAACTTCAGACTTGCTGGGTTATTTGACTGCCGATCACAACTTGGTTTAGTTTGTACCCCTTTACCTTGCGACCTCGGGAAACATTGTCAACGATTTCGAAAGCTCGCTTTGGCAGTGTCACTGTAGGCTTGGCAATGTCACTTTAAGGCAGAATATGAATCATCTGCCTTTGACACCCAGATGGCGAAGTAAACTGGTCCACCTTTAAATTCCGCACCCGTGACTACAAACCACTGTCCAATAATCTGTCCTATTTTTTCGAAATATCAGCTAGTTTTTACCGTCTTCTTCTCTCTCGTTATCACAATCAAATGTAATCAAAAGTCCGATAAATCTTCCCTCTTTGATGTGCAAAATGATTCTACTCAAAGTCTGATTTTTTTCCTGAAGAGTTCCCTCGATCGCGTGCTCCTTTTGGTTTCCATTCTCGCCTTGTCGGCAACAAACTTTCAAGGAAGTCCTTCTTATTGGTGGCACTTCTTCAAATAAGTTGGCTTAACTGTGACAGTGCCTGACCATGAAACCTTGTGCTTACGTAGTTCAGATATCAAAGGTCAAATAACCTAATCACTGGTTTCGATGATAACAGAAACCTATGCATTCATGATGGCGTGTATGTATGTATATGTGTACGTGCGTGTGTGTGCGCGTATGTGTGTGGGTACTTAATTGGAGTAAACCGTGGACGTTTCTTGGAATACACACCCTCAAACTGTGGACACACCTGGCACTGTGGACGGTCCTCGGTGAGACCACCAGCCTAGCAAGACTCCTTTCATAAATTTAGAGGCGCTATAGCGATATCTCATTGATATTTCAATAGTCCACGGTTACCAGGTGAAAAACATCTTCAGCCTTGTATTGAGTATGTGCTGACCAACATGGGAACGGATTGTGTATGCATGTCACCCTCAGGCACAAATCAGTTAGTGATTTGTGTATACGTAAACAAATGACAGAATCAACACTATACAGTATTGCTTTATAGCCCATTATAGTCTTATTATAACGATGTCCTCTGTTTGCTAGTTCCAAGTCAATGGTCCACGGTTCGCAGCATTTGCCTGTTAGTGTGAGTATGTGTTTGTGACACTTTGCTCGTTAACACGATATCTCAAGAAAAGAAACTTTGACGGTTCTCAAGCTTGGTACATAGATGCCCCAAATTAAGAGGAAGAACCCTATTGTTTTTGATGGGGTCAAAGGTCACCTGGGGTCAAACCCTGAAAACCTTGTTAACACAATATCTTAAGTAAGGAAGCTTGGATGAATTTCATACTTTGTATGTAGGTGCATTATGGTAAGAGGAAGAACCCTAATATTTTTGGTGGAGTTCAAAGGTCATTTGGGGTCACAGGGGATCAAACCCTGAAAATCTTGTAAACGCAATATCTCAAGGTAGGAAACTTGGATAAATTTCATACTTTGTATGAAGATGTCTTATATGGTTAGACGAAGAACCTTATCATTTTTGGTGGGGTTCAAAGGTCATTTGGGTCACCGGGGTCAAACCCTGAAAAGCTTGTTAACACCATATCTTAAGGTAGAAAGCTTGGATAAGTTTCATACTTTGTATGTAGATGCCTTATAATAAGAAAAATAATCCCATCTTTTTTGGTTTAGGTCAACGGTCATTTGGGGTCACTGGGGGTCAAACTCTGAAAATCTTGTTAACAGGATATCTCCAGGTAGGAAGCTTGGATAGATATCATACTTAGTACGTGGATGCACTATGGTAAGAAGAAGAATCCTCTTATTTTTGGTGGAGGTCAAAGGTCATCTGGGGTCACCGGGGGTCAACGTCTGAAAACCTTGTCAAAATGATATATCCATAGAATAACGTGAAGAACTTTAAAATTAAAATGGTTGCAAAGTGTCGCGACCAAAGATCAAGATAGGTCAAAGGTCGTATTGGATTAAAATTTAGAGACAACCTGTAGCAGGCTCCTCCTTAACTGTAAATTCGATCAAAATAAAACTTCGTGGTGAGGTACCGGACCACTAAACCAGTGCTTGCGCAATTTATAACCTCATGGGGAAAAGATAAATGGTCAAAAGTCAATTGAACTACAATTTGTTTGGCGTCATTTTCTGCTGGTTAGTTTGCTGGTCAACGGTCACTGTGGGGTAAGGGTTACCCTTGTCTAAATTTGCAAAACCTTTTAGCGCAAACTCGTTTAATGGTAACCCCGATCAAGATCACCTTAGGAGGCAGGCGCCTGAAAATTTTTAAACCTGATTTTGTTGACATTATAGGTTATATGTTACAGGTTAAAACAATAGCGAATTCGCCTAAGTAAGTTTTAGCAATTATCTGCCTAGGTCATATATAAGAATAGTCTAAGTCCTTCTAGAGAAAAACTTCGATGGCCAAGATTTAAGTTCGAAGGTCAGTACACGACTCTCAAATCTTGTACATGCAAAGTTGATTATGTCATATAGCTACTTTAAGTTGGTTTGACCCATTACGTACTCGTTAGTACGCTGTAAAAGTCACTAGGCTCTATTGTACAGGAAAGTCTTTGCCTTCACGACATATGAAGTACTGTAATAGGTCTAAAGTCTGGTCAGATAAAATGTCCCCACTGTGCTTGGTGTACTGAGCAGATTTGTATTAATATAAAAGCCTTCCAGTGAAGATTTGTCTTTGCATCAATGCATTTCAGGAAGGCAAAAATCATTTTAGGTCAGTATGAGGCATTTTCCCAAACCTGGCGCTAAGTAAGCACTAAGCTGGTCAAGACGTTAGTAATTCACTTCTCATTACCGAACAGAAATTTGAAGATATATTGGGGGGCGTCTCCACAGTAGTTCCCAATGAACGCTGTGTGCTATGTACAACTATAATACTATGGTCTTGGGCAGACTAAGTAAGCACCTGAACTCCGAATTGCAGCTTTGAATGACTTCAAACATTACCGTTCAAAGGGTACCCCGCTAACACAAAACGTTTTTAAAACGTGTAAAGTTGTGTTATAAAACGTTTTATAACAGAATCGTGTATGCTATTTTGAAAGTTTTAAAAGTGATTTTATTTTAAAAACTCTCATTTTAGTGTGTCTTATTTTTGTGCTGGTAAGAAAGGGGTGGGTCTATTCTGAGCTGGGTCTACCCCTTCTTTCTGAAAAAAAAAACTACTAGTACGTTAATGCAGGATGGCATTCATGCAAAATGGTGCTTTTTATGAAAAGTTGTAAGCAAGTTGAACTAATCATTGAAGATTTTTCATTATTTAGTGAAAGTTTCAGGAGAGGTCTGGGGGAAGGGGTAAATACAGGGGAGTACTTCCTAGTGAGACATTTTTATTTATGGAAAAGCTTAGGCCTAAGTTTTATAAAATTGTGACTGACCAGGGTGTATTCCATGTAAAACCTATATCAAAGTCAAAGGTACACAAATGCTTCAGTTTTCCCATGCTGCTAATAGATCCAGGAGCAATGTTTCATCTGTTATTGTGTTCCCCTCCCCAATGAAAGTTTTTGAAAAATTGGGTGTCATTACATGTAATCTTGTGCCACGTATGCTACCTCTGAAGGAAAATTTGTGTTAAAAAATTGACTTTTTTAGGAACTAAAACAAAAACAAAAACATCGGCATCAGTGAGGGGGAACCAAGACCCAATGGGGTGCCCTTCCCTTTGAAAATTGTTTGAAAAATTAGGTGTCCTTACATGCAATTTGGTGCCACATATGTTACCATTTGCAGTTAAATTTGTGTTAAGAAATTTACGTATCTTTAGGAAGTAAAAACACTCGGCATCAGTGAGGAGGGGGGGGGGGGCATGGCCCAATGGATCCCCTAAATACGCCATTGCTCCTAAACCTATGACTGGGGACTACAGCTCTGGTATTCCAAGGTATCCACTGGGATGTTCCGACAACTCTCCAATAGGGTTAGGATTAGGATTAGCCGGTTAGGCCAAAGGGTTAGGAGTTGTATTTGGGTTTATGTGTTGGAATATCAAGCAGTCGGAATATAGAGATGGAACCGCCGTATACGGTATACGCTAGGCTTGTACAGAACGTCGGAATCTAACTCCAAGTATACTCTAACGTTAGGCCTACATGTATTACTAAGTCGTATACTGTAAAGCTACATCGCATAAGCGATCGCTGTGTGATGGATTTCAATCATGGAACCTTCTAACTTTTAGAGCCCACCGAAGCCTTCCTTTCGAACAGGATGGGAATCTATACAATTATAACCTTTTTCTGGTCTGTTCGTGCATCCAAATGCAGCACACCCCGGGCGCAATTTTGGAAACAAAGCATGTCTGTCTTACATAGGATGCGTACGTCCGGCCGTACGTACAGCCTGCACAACTTCTCGAATGTACATAGGCTACACATGATCTTGCAAGCTCGAACTTTGGCTCCAAAATGGTGCTCATACATTTCGTCCAATCAGAATGCGTATCTGAGAACAATGGTTGGCCAATTTCCCCACTATAGGATCTTTTAGTCATAGAATAGAAAGTGCGCCCTCTGTTAGATAAACCGGTAACCATAACATGCATTACAACCTATGGCAATATACAAATACAGCTAATGTTTGTACCGGTCGGGCACGCGCCTAAGTATACGTGTGCGTACGAAGGCTATCGTTCGTACAGTATGTGTACCAGTCATGTACCTTGTCCAGATAGCATCATTGTTTGTTCTCTATCATGACGTCAGCATGCCTTCAATGCATAGGTTTATACATGTTAATAGGATTCAAGGTGGAATTGCTTTTAAATGAGGTCAAATGTCATGAACGTCAGAAGAAGTCTAAAGCAAGGAACTGGCATCACCCCAAGTATGACTTTTAGTTGGGGGTAATCAAAAGTCTCAGTTGGTGACTACTCTTTTGATTGACATCTGAGTTACAAAATTCAAAAGATGCAGGACAGTTCATATTACACAGCATGCACAGAGAATGTTTTGATGACACATGGGGTCTTTATGCTCACCAGGATGTGGCCTTGAGCAGTGAACTATGTGTATGCACAAGAAGAAGCAGTAAAGACAATTATGGGCGGGGCTTATCACCAAGTAAAAGTCATACTTGGGGTGATGTAAATCCCTCTTTAAGGCCTGAAGCGATAAGATAAGTCAGTCTTTTGAGCTTGTTAATGTTCAAAGTTTACGAAGTTCTTGGTTTCGATATTTGTGTTTTGTCAAACTTCACACAAGGTATAAGTAGAGGAATACCTAATTATTGTAATGCATATGAGTTAGTTAGTTAGATGAAATTTAACGACACACCAACACAAACGTGTTATATAGTGTCAAGTAAACTTTAAATACGGTGCAAGTCCTCCCCTTGAGTCGCCTCTTTGGACAGGCGAGGAATACCGTGGGCATATTCTACAACCCCCAGCCAACAGGGGGCGTCATGCATATGCGAAAAGGGAAAGGTTGTTTAAAAGATGAATATAAAGAGTGACGGCACTATTATAAACAGTCAAGATGTATTGACATTATGCAAATAACGTCACAATGTCATAAAAAATCGAAGTGCGAATGCTCGGAGGGCACGTTTACACTTTTGCGTACCCAGTATTG
This sequence comes from Holothuria leucospilota, assembly GCA_029531755.1. NCBI lineage: Eukaryota > Metazoa > Echinodermata > Holothuroidea > Aspidochirotida > Holothuriidae > Holothuria > Holothuria leucospilota. Next base: position 12,092,192 of record CM055969.1, on the reverse strand, counting down.
CAGCATATTCTCTCTATTGACAAGTTGTGAAAACGTCAGTGCATAAGATCTATATGTTTCAGGATAACAGTTCTTATGAGGAACAAAGGAAACAGGCATTGAGACACTGGTACTGAAAGATGGGGAGATTGTGCAAGGGCAGAGGACTCAAGTTTACGAATTTACTAACAGATTAACAGAAGGTTTCAAAATCTAAGCGACTCTTTGAAACTATGCTTATAAGTAAAATCTTGTAAGAGTTCTAAAATTCAAGAGGGCTAGTGCAGTAGTGTTCTTGCAAATACTCATTCCTCTGGAAATAATAGTATAAATCTGTTGGCTTAATTGAGTATTTCATGCAAGGTATCACAAGTCTTCTTCAAGATCCAGTCTAATTCGTTCTTTTACAGCCACCACTGCAGTAATTACAACTCAGTCACCACTAAAAACCTCAGCAGCTTCCACCTCTCGACCAAGGTTGCTTTCTTCAACGAGTACGGACAGGGAACAGCTCCCTGGTACGGAGAAGTCGATATTTTCGAACATTCCGGCCAAGAATGAATCGTGGTCTCCCAAAATGATTTTGATAATATCTGGCGTTGGATTTTTTGTTATCATCGTTATTATTGGTGTTTTGGCTTTAGTAGTCTTCTTTAGTGGTCTCGGTGCGGTGAGAAAGAGAGGAATTAGACCAGAGTAAGTGAAAAATCTAAAATTTTAACTAAACATGTGGTCCAATGCTCACCTTCACTATTCATCGATCTGTCCGTCCGTTTATCCATTTGTTGAGGCCTCTCCTATGGCTATTGATGTAAAGGATTAACCTAGTCTAGATAAATATACCAAGCTATTCATGTTAAGGTGCATTAAAAATAAAGTTTCAAGACAAGAACAGCTGAAATACAAAAAAGCTACCACACCTGAACCAGGGAGTTGCGTCTGTTTGCAACTCCCTGCCTGAACGGATTTCCTACACCTTTAATTTTCATACAATTGTCCTATTTCAAGGCTTTAGATTTCTATGGGGAAATCACCGAACTGACGTCAATTAAGGGGACGCTTTTAAGACTGCACCTCTTTTGCCTTGAAGATGACAGCCTCCGACCTCAGAAGGCGGTTCTCGACGGGAAAGGGGGGGGGGGTGGACGGGGGGCTGGACGTCTTAGACCACCGCCCTGGGGAAGGTCTAAGCTTCTTACGCATTGGAGATTAACATATACAACCAGGGCTTTGCTGATCTTCTGTGATTTTGTCAGACGTTGAAAGTCTGACCATACAAAGTTTCAGAAACCTGGTCCCTCCATAAGAAGAAGCTCCTTTCGACAGGAGAACCACTCGGGGGATAACGTTTGGATGATACAATTGTCTGGGCATCCAGCCGAGGGGCCCTTTATAATAGAAAATTGTTTTCCCAAACTCATTTATAATTGAAATTCTAAATATGCCCTATGTTCCTAAGGCTTGTTAGTTTGTATCATACTCCTTAAGTTGATAGCCACTCCCTAAATACCGTTAGTTATATATTTTCTCTTTCAACGTTCTTTATAGAACCACATCATCGCCGCTGCAAAACAAAGGTAACTTACTTGTTTTGTTATGTTTAAGTAAGCAAATGATAAGAAAGCGATTATGCTTGGGAGATTGCAATATTTGGGAGTCATTTACCCCTGTTATGACGTCACAACTGAAGCAGGTACATATATCACAGCATTTATAAACTGTCGATAACTAGCCTATCAGTAGGCCTACGCTATAGAGTACCGCCTAGTTGCCCATGGCGATAGTTCTAAACAAACTTCGACCTGATTAGTCTAACGTATTTAACGCAATACCTTCAAAAACTGTGATTTTCACGCGTAAATATAAAACCACATGGCACAAGGTTGAGCTGAATATTTGTCACAATGGCACTCTTACTACCTATGAAACAATACTTTTTTACTTATTTGTTTGAAAATCCCTGCAACTGGCGAAAAAATTTAAATTCATTAATGCATAGGTTCCCCGTACAACGGGATAGGAACTTTTGGAGGCCTAGCCACTACACTTTTACGTGCAAACATATTGAAGGATACGCATCATTTAAAACGATGTACGAAATGTGGCAGTCATTGACTAAGAAAATGTAACTTGGGCCAAGTAATAATTACCAATATGTTCCTGGTCGTATGGCACCCTACATCATTGATTTCGTTCTTGAAATGAGATTAACTTCAGTCGGTGAAAAAGTGTTAATGGGTCCATAGCGCATTACTCCGTTAGACACGCACTTCTGAGTAAAACTCCCTATACCAGACCTACGAAACCTCTTAAAAGTTACAGTTCAGTCGAAAGTAAACGAAATTTAATCCAACCTGGAAAACATTGTAAAAATAATTCAAATATACATAAAAACATATACTGGACTCTCATTTACATTAAAGAAGTCATTTCATTGCAATGAATTGAAGAAGTTGAGTCCTGCGATAAAGCAATAGGGATTTTTGTTCGTATGGAGCCAGTGGCTAAAATGACGTCACACTTCCGTACTCTATAGCGTCTCAACTGCTGAGGTGCTGAACTGCCGATGAAGGAGAAGCGTGTAGCAGCGTAGTTATCTGAAGAGACATCCGTGTAATCACTTACAGATCAATGCCAAAAGAATCAGTTCTATTACAATATTCATTAAAACCTGCAATAGTTCACTAATATAGACTCGAAAATATAATTTTGTGCATACTTTTGACGGCATAAAAAATTCCCAGTTGTGCGATTCAAAGAAAAGACGGGTCTCTACGTACTTGACTTCCTTCCAGGTGTCGCGACTCTGGAAGTAGAGTCGGGTTACCCTCTCAAGCCTTCAACGAGACGATGCAGAGCAGGAGTACATATCTCACTTTTAGACATTATGATATGATGTCAAGGAGGAGAAAGTGCTCACTCCTTTGGAGGAATAGTGCGTATCATTACAAGTTACACCAACAAATGCAGGCAGCTGATTTGTCAACCAATGGTATACGCGCGTCCACGACACGCGAGTGCAAAATCTACGCGTTTGTGCACGTGTGCTTCATTGTTTTCCTCCAAAATGAAGTCCGTGTGACGTAAATGCATAAAGCCTATTCCCAAGCGTGGTTAGTTTGTTAGATGAGGTTTTACGACACAGTTTCCAGCCATCTGGTTTAAGTCGGGCCGGCCACGGCCACGGCCTTTTTTCCAGTTGTGGCTCACTGGCTTGTTTTCCCTACTCCATTGCTGAGCACGAAGCAGAATTGCAGTAGGTTCCATTTTTAAAGTCTTTGGGTATGACCCGGCCAGGAGTCGAACCCTAGACCTTCCGGCTGCAAGTCGGATGCTCTAACCACTTGACCATGCAGTTGGTCAAGCGTGGTAGACATCAGTATCAAATACTCATCGGATGTAGACGCGTAATGAGAGCAATAATTGCTATCTTCCAATAACTATTTAAGGGACCTCCGGTGGGTCCATTGCATTTTGGGATTTTTTAAATGACCAGATGGGTATTCCACAACATGTATATGAGGACTTCGTAACCTTTTTGAAATAATGATCACCCTGTTTAAAAGTTCACCAAACACAAGTCATTTCCGAAACTCTAAAATTTTTGCCCGTAATTCACCCGCTCATTCAATGATGTAATTTACAATGATTTTTCAGGTGCATAGGCTTGGTTACCTAAGGTGAGTCACAGTGCTAAAGAGCGAGTATTGGCCCTCCCCTTCTTCATTTTGGAGACGTACATTTACTTTCAAAGGGTATTCTTAATTCACACCAGCTTTTGTAAAGACATTTTGATTTGCAAATGTCAATGCATAGTTTCATACTTAAAAGTCTTTTTCATTCTTGTCTTCTTTACACAAATGAACCATATATATGTTGGGAGAAAGCCATTTTGGTAGTACTGTCTGGGATAACGTGTAAAAGAAAGTAAAGTTGTTATAACCTATGCTACAGTCTTCTACTTTAAGCTATGTTTTCCTAATAGTTATAATTTATTTTCATAATTTTATTTGCTCATACGAAGAAACCACACGTGAGTGTAGGAGTTTTAGGGCTACTGTATAGTATAAGGTATATGAGAAACTTGCTTTGATCGGTCTTAACATGTTCTCATATGTACAAGGTCTAGGCCCAGATGCAGATCAATGTTTGTCAAAGAGACTTGAATAAAACCTTACGGCAAACTACTGAAATGCTTATGAAAACAGCTTTCTCTGGCACGTCATCCCAAATAGCAGCCCAAAAGGATACAACTGGCCTACTAATATTGAGGATAAAAGGCCTAAAAGGAACTGGTAATATACTTAGCTCCGTGGTGGAAGACAGTAGCAGCAAATACTCTTCCCTTCTGTTCACATTTTGCTGCTTGCATCTTGGTACATATTGTATTTTCTTGATGAACTTTAGAAATGTTTTCTTTTACAGGAACTTTCTGCAATATCATGAAGTTACAGTTAACAGTTATGTTAAAGGGTTTTGCAATAAAAATTGCATTTTGTTCTTGTTTCATTAAATACAGAAAGCAGGAATGACCCAGCGCCTAATGTCCAGTACTATTCCGAAATTCCTGAAAACCAGACAGGGTACAGTAGCGTAGCACTAGGTGCATCCCCTCAACATCCAACACCATCGACAATTAGCGAGCAGCCAAAGGAGAATAAAGTAAAGGCCGTTAAGAAGTCAGAGGGTACGTACAAGGCCAAAGAAGGACAACACAACCCTGGGATGGAAACTCACGAACAACGTGTGGGAGTTAATCCTCAGTTGAGTGGAGTGAAATACTATAAAAAAGTGAAACGCACCAAAAAGCCTTCAACAGAGCTCTACTACGACGAATTAGATAGTTCTCATGACCTCCAGACTAATCGCAAACCCATTTATGATTAGTCTATAGCCAGTGCCAAAAATATGGGCCTGCCTGCTACCATAACATCTGAAAGAAAAAAAAATTGCCATCAGCAAATTTTAAAGACGTATCCTTCTCAGATTGTGTTACGTGATTTCAGTGATATCATATTGTGTACCAGAAAGACGTTATCAAATAAAAAAGTTTGTTCGGCCAACTTACAGAGTCATTATCCTGTTAACATTGATAGAAGCATTGTGTGCGAAATATCACAAAAGATTCTACAGGCATTGTTTTGGGTGAATTGATCGCTTAATAATTGCAGTTAGAAACTTTAAGTGATCGCCTATCGTAGTCAGCAGGCAGTTTTCATTCTATATGATCGACATTTGTATGAGGATACTGATGCAGTCTCTCCGATATAATTCGCTTAAACCACTCGGCAAGCCTTCTGTTTAAATTGTTCAAATTCATCCATGATAGCAATTGGTTCCCCATGGTTTACAACTGGGAGGTCTCTTCTAAGAGGGCTGTTGTGTTTGGGAAATTCCAACCTCCCATATCGGAAAGATTCCCTTCAGGTAGTGTCTGTAGGTTATTTCACACAGCATGGGCTGTTTCCCCACTCGTAGGAATAAATGTCTCGAACAGGTGTTTTGTAAGTATGAAAACATGGTTAAGAACGTTGCTAATTTTGATAACGTAGGACCTATAGTGACCATGGTCTTACCAGCTCTGGTTTATTTTGCCTTGGAAAACTTCATCGTAGTGACAAATCTGTTTTAGATTTTAGCAAGGTCGAATCTACTTGTGCAAAACAGCTCATTTTCATGGACTGGATTGCACACTTGTCTCACCTGGTCCTCTCCAAGTCATGGGGAGTTTTTCGTGACCTTATTGTTGATACCACTAAGTTGTGTGTTCCACTAAAGGAAACTGTATCTACAGGGTCAGTAGTTTTTCTGACTTTGCAGTCAATAAGAATCAAGACTATTAAACTATTAATTGCTGGATGTGGTTAAAGACATTAAAGCTAAGTTTGCAAAGCATTTGGCTTAGGAGATTAGGTAAGTCCTATATCTTTTTTATGCTTATGTCAGTCTTAAGCCGAATATAGAGGAGGATGTTAACTGGGCCTCTCCAAAGTAATGAAGATGCAGTATTTAGTACCCATCGGGATATGGCTAACTGTTTGGATGCTTATTTTGTCTTTACTAGGGAATCGCCTTTAATGGGCAATTACGCCTATATAGATTTGATACTTCAAGTTTAATTCATGTTTTTGTTTCTCGGAGGAAGTGGTTTGAGATAAATTAAGGAGTTAACAGTTTGGGAGATTATCCCGTTTGGGGGAAAACAAAAATTCACCCTTATGGGGGGGGGGGGGAATTATGTGACATATTGTATAGGCATCCAAGCCTTAAAAAACAAGGTTAAGCATCACGAAGACCACTCAAAAACTTACATTTTTCTTAGACAAGGAGGGCTGAACCACCGATTAGGACGCGCTTTTCTGTAGCTATGACAATACAGCTACCGAATATACATTTAATTCCATTACACTCATTAGAGTGATTAGACAGACAAAATTTGCAAGAGAGTCCCAAAACCCATAAGCCACTGACAGTGGAGACAAAGAACGAATGGAATATTGGGTAAAATAGGCAATATGGTGCCCATGGCCAACTTTTTTTCCCGATCAGGGGAAAACTAGATTCTCCCAAAAGAGCTCTGATTTTTTTTTAGGTTTCTCTTCGCATTATTTTTCAGAAGTGTGATTCAAACTTTATTCCTGCTGGCTGGCGGGTAGCAGATGATACCTCAATTTTTAAGAAAGAGATCAGAGCTTGCTTGCAATTACAGGCCTGACAGTTTATTCAGTATTGTGATTATGTAGTCTTTGATCAAGGTTTGGTAACTCAGGTATTTCTTACATAATGGGTTACTGAATCTGTCGCAACATGGTTTTTTGCTTAGTACATTTGTGTTACTAATTTACTGAGGTTTTATCAGGTCGTCTTTTCATTTCTTGATTCTGGTGACAGTGTTGATGTCATTTACGTTGAATCTGAAAATACCATTGATAAAGTACCATTAGGTAGACTTATGGTGAAACTGCATGCACAGATTAGGTATCAAGGGCATATGTGTTGAGGGGATCAAGTTTTGGTTACATGGTACGTAGGAGAGAATGAGTGTAAATGGTAATTTCTTGTCTTGGAAAGAAGTCACAAGGAGGGGTACCTGAGATTAACGTTCTGGGCCCAATTCTTTTCTCAGTCATCAGTGATATTCATAGCCCTCTCATCTCTAATATTAGTAAGTTAGCTCCTGATATTAAGCTTTGTAAGAAGGTAAATGGTGACCATGCTGTATTGACTCCGTCAAAAAACCTGTTTTTTTTTCAAATTTCTTATTTCGTTTGTTTTATTGGGTACTATGTAAATAAATAAATGTAAATGTAAATAATTCAGGCCGTAAAGGGAAATGCCGCGTTTGTTTAACAGAATATTTTCATATTTTTTAAACCAATATTAATAGATACAGGATGATAGACAATTCAAAATAAGGCAGTACGGTAGCCTTCTTTTCAAGAAATAAGGCTCTTGCAGGATGTTATTTGGTTATTTGTTGCATAAAAGTAGTTTGTTCACCCAAACTTTCAAAAATTCAAATGATGCAACATCCGTTTGTCTTGTAATACATAATACTTTAAAGAGATAAAGCTATTACTAGAGTTTATTGGTGAGACTGAATGGTTTGATAATAATTGAGGGTATTTTCTTTGTAGGCCATGTTGGTGTATTTTAAATGCAATATTTCCCTTTATTAAAGGACACTTATTTTACGACGCTAAGCGACCACAAATGTGGGGGAAGCCTATATGGCTTGTCAATTACAACTTCACGTCGGGTGGCTAACCAACTCAACAAATTTTTTTTTTTTTGAAAAGCTAGTTCAGAAAGGAAAATCGTAGATTGTTCTTGGATGACAAATCCACCTTACTTTGACCCAGCTGGGGATCGAAAGTACCCCGAACCTCCCTGTTGCCAAGCTTCATCGCTTTAAGTGCCACCACCTCGGCCACTCGGCCACAGCACCGGCCACACTATCACGTTACGAAGTCATTGAACAGTTCAGGAGATTACCTGGTTTAGGAGAATCTACTTTTCCCCATCAGGAGAAAAATTGGTCAAGGGCGCCGCCATTTTATCCATTTTACCTACGGTTGCACACCTTTTTTGTACGGAAGCCGAGAACATCGAGGTGGTGTGAAATCTGACATACCAGATTTCCCACCCCTTCCTTCGGTAAATATGGGAAGGAGAAATCAAGATACGATTTCTCCTTACCATTATCGGCCGATAATGTAGAGTGGAGAAAACTAAAGTTAGTGAGGGTGTACTTCAAGAAATTACCATTACACAGTGTCTATTTCGAACACCCTTCCAATGTCCTATGCATACATATAACATATAGGCCTGTTTCAGTTTTCGGTGGCTTTTTGGATAGTGTGGTAACTTCATGAACGTTGTTGATGTTCTGTATAAGTAGTGCGATTGTTGTAAATAGACGAGTTGGGAAATTCGGTACTTCCGGTGATGTCACAAGGTCAAGTGTACCATGACAACGGGCAACCCGTTTAGCTCTGCGCGCTCAGCCTTCAACACTCGCGCTGGGACACTGTAAGCGTGGTGCACTTCACCTTTGACCCATTCCCATATTGCATTGCGTGGAAACATTTCCCAACTCGTCTATTGGGAACCCTCGGTAGACGTGTTTACAAGATCACACTTTACATTTCCGTGCCCATTGATGTGTTGCCTGATGTTAAATGAGCTACCCACCTTTGCAAGGGTTGGAAGGGGCATGTATTGTGACTACATAGTATACCATGAACTGTTCATTACGTTCTTAAAGGTCATCAGCCGTTAGACAAGTATGACGGTGTCCGCCGCACTTTGACATTGTTCACTTAATTCAGCTTGTGATGACAAAATGAATTTTAAATAGCTTGGGATTAGGGATCTGTTTTCTTACATATGGTGAATAAACATGTGACGACTACGATGTCATTTATTTCATGATATCTGTGAAAGAGTATGCAACTAAGAGTTTGCAACCAAGTTTATTCATCTCCTTTTCTTTTTCCACACTTTCGTTAGAGACGAGATTCCTTTGTTCAGTTTTAAATTTAGGCTATCTACACACATCCCCTGTTGCTGAAACAAAATATAGCTTTCCGAAATTCATCAATGTGCTTAATATTTTGCAGAATGTTAAACTCGTAAACCAATCAAGTGATTAAGAATTGTGTTGTGTTCATTTAAATACTCCTAACGCTCAGCTACAAATTAGAATTGAAGGAACTGGGAAGTATGAATGGCACAGTTCTGGCAAATATATGTAAATTCTATTGCCTTGTCGAGTTGTGATAAGTTTTATTATATCTGATTGCAGTAATGCCATATTTTCAGTGGGATAATGAACTAATTATCACAATTACAATGATATGAGAGGGTCTTGTTTATTCCTTTATATAGTATTTGGTTCTGCAGAGCCCCAGGGAGAAGCAAATTTCCATTTCCGAACTATGTTTTTTGTAGAGTACTCCTTCAGTTTTGCTGGGACATAAATATAAGGAGTGCTTACCACATACCACATTATAGAACCAAGAAATGTGTAATACTTACATCGACTAAAGGCGCTTATAGTCCGTTCTCTATAATTATCACCTTTTTGTAGCATTTGACAAGGTCGCTGGGCTTTCTTCTAAAATGGAAATCTCTATTTGTGCATACATATTAATTGGTAGAAGGTTTTAACTTTTCGTGAAAGCTTTATCTTTCTGCTTGGCCTGCTATCATTGTACAGTGGATTATGGAGTTGAAGAATTGTTCTACACATGTATTCTGACACTGGTTTGGGATCCACTATCGATAGACCTTATGCATTGACGTCAAGCGACGTCAGTTTAGAGGCAAACAATGAAGCGCACGTGCACGCACGGCGTAGATTTTGCACGGCGTGTAGTAGACTTACTCGAGTATACGATTGGTTGACAAATGAGCTGCCTTCATTTGTTGGTGTAAGTTGCAATGATACACACTTGCCTCAATTAGAGGGCATTCTTTTAGTCATGTATTTTTTTCGTATTAAGAAAGCTATTTTTCTTATTGAATTATTGTAGTTTCTAGTGCAAACGTACTTGCGACACCTTGTCTCTATATTGAATACTTTCTCTGAAAGAAAGAAACTAACTGGACTCCTCGTCCTTTAAAGTCTCAATACGAGCGCATGTCAACGAATTTGAATGTCAGAGAAGAGGCCGGTGTGCTTTATATTCCTTTTTTTTAAAGACATAACCAGAAATAAGATATGAAAGGAAACAGTAGCCAAAGAAAATTAAAAAAAAACAACTTGAAAATTAATAGGGGTCCAGGAAGTTGCATATGTAGCAACTAGTTTTGTCACAAATACCACTTTTGTCTCACCAACCACTTTTGTCAAAATTTTTGCCCACTTTTGTCACAAATACCACTTTAGTCACGATCATCGCCCACTTTTGTCACAACGGAGGTTACCTCCTGTCACAACAATCGCCCATATTTGTCACAATTGGACAGGACACGACTTTTGTCACACACATTTTGCCCACTTTTGTCACACACGTTGAGAAAATTTGGTAAGTCTTGAAGTCATACTCAGTACGTTTTAAGTAGTTGAAGCACAATTATATGTTCAGTTTCGAGCAAATCACCTCTGTGAGCTGTAATACTCACAGGGAGAGGGAAAGGATCCCCCACCTCCCCAATAACTTTACCAAGGTGGTTTCGTGCACCAAGTTGTGCACGGAAATCATATAAGGTTTTGATCTTGCCCCTCACTCCAATTTTGAAGAGCTCTAGGATTTCTTCCATTAGGGCTGGAAATGAGAATCTTGCTTTCATTTTAAATAAAATTGTAAGACATTACGAAGAAACAATTTTAAATCAGAATTTGAGGCCAACAATTTATGACCATGTAGAAATGCTTAAAGAGGGTGCTTCGAAAATTAATTGTTTACTCAAGTTAGTGAATATCCCACATGGTCTTTTCAAGAGCATTTTTGCGATCTTTCCCAACAATTTTTGTTTCAAAGGTCATTAAATCGGGGAAAAGAATAACAACACGATAAGGTACAAGAGGTAGTTTTGGGCTGTCACCACATAGCGGTTGCTCAGTAGCTGTTACGTAAACAAGCAAGAAACGGAGTTACCACGACAGCTCTGTAACAGGCGCGGATTAGGTGGGGCTAAGGACTAGGGTCCCCCAGCTGCAAAAAATGGAGAAAAGGGAGAGAAAAAGAAAGGAAAAGAAATGAAAGAGCAAACATAAACAATCTGAAAATAGTTTAGTAAAAAGTACTCAAAATACATCTTTCTGTAGTGGTTGGGTGAAGCTTCTAGTTGAAATTATCTCTACTAAAAATCCATTTAAAGTGATTGACAACGAGAGGTGGGCTACAATGTGCAAAAACAGGTGCATGGCGTAGCAAAGGCGTTAGTGTACGGATTTGTGAACGTGAACATAATGATATATGCGACGGGAACACGACTTGCCGCATTCAACTGTAGCAACAAGTTTGTGTTGAAGAGTGAAAGTTTCTGCAATCTGGAAGGACTGAGATGCCACAATTTAACCATACAGGTTTTTAGGATGAGCTGATAGAAATCCTTATTGTAGTATTAACACTCAGTGGTCTAGTTTCCTTATTTTTTTCAAAGCTGCATTGCCAAACAGGCACACAACTGCCCACTGTGAAAAAAAGGACCAACCAAGAAAATGAGGGGCTAGGAAAATACAAATGTAGGCAAAAGTGTTCAACTTCAATTTGATACAGAGGACTTTAAAACTTCCCATTAACAATACTCTGCCATGCATCCATGAATGGGTTTACACGGAGAAGGGACTTGTTAGGGAAGGAGATCCAACGCCCAAACCTGTCAGACAATACGTGCTTGAACATAATTTAATCCCTTTTCAGGTAACAAAATTTGATTGACAGGTCCCTTTATTCCCATTATTTAGCCTTTTCTGACTTACATTCCTAATGATGGTCTGCTTTTTTTCAAACCCAAGTAATCTAGAAACAAAGGTCATTGTCATAGGTCGTTGTCACGTTACTTTGAAGTGCAGCCTATTTGCCGACAAGAGCTAAGCTTCAATAACTATTTTAAGTTAAACGACTGTCCATAAATTTTTACCTAATTTAAGCTCTATGTGTCCCTTAGATTTGATGGGTGGTCTCCTTGATACATTATTCAAGCCAAAAATGAACAATTCCCGCAACTTTTCGCATTAGTAGCAAGCATTGTCGACAAAGGACGTTTTGAGAAATTCTTCATTGAAATTAATTAAAATGGAGTTAACTGTGACAACAAAAGTCGAAAGCTTAAAATTTTGAATTTTTCCTTGAAGACTGGCAATGTTATGTCAATTGATGAAATCATCATGATAAGTCCTGGAGATGTAGTAGACGAGATAAACCATTGTCTTCAGTACCAAATCTCTTTCAATACTTAGAGAAGTTTCAAGAGCAGCACAATAGGCAGATAAATATCGGCAACCACCTAGTCTCAAAGGACATATAAATGTTGGATCTCCTCCCCTAACAACTCCCTGCACGGAGCTTACCGCAAAAGTCGGTACATTTGGTGAAAAATATTTACAGGTAAAATTTCTCCGGTGAAGTCCCCAAGTCCATTTGTGTTTTTAAACTGATTGTGTGTATTATTTTATGACATTTTATGAGTTTATTTTTATGAGGGAAAATATAATTGTCAGGCATAATCAACTTGGTCTAAGGTTCTTGATGAGTCCTACTGTATGGCCTCTCCATCCAACAATTGTAAACCAGTCTTCATATTAATAAACTTGTCGCTGAGCTGTGCAACCAGGAACTACAATTGTCACAGGTTCTGTCAGTAGGTTTGCATAGGCTGTGAAAATTATAAGGTGTGAAAATTACTATTTTGCAAAACAAGTCACTGGCAGCAGCCAAACAAAGACGCAAGGGAAAGGGTTTTACCCCATTTTAGTCTGTTGATGTAATCAGTCACAAACGTTTACAATCAGAAACGCATGCAGTCGACGTGTGGTGCTATCTTTTACGAATCGTGGAAGCCTTTCACATGTGATGATATGAAACTGACTGCCACAAACATTTTCTGAAATATAGCTCAAGTATTTAAGTTACCCTTGCAGGTTTTGAGAAATCCAGTTCGACCATGGGCAGATAGGCGGAAATCGCGGGGAAGGGGAGAATACATGCCCAACTTTTTAAAGGTGCCCGCGTCGACTAAAACAATTTCATAGAGTAAGTGTTGATTACCCCCCCCCCCCCACACACACACACTATATATATTTCAAGCAAGTTTGCACAACTGATTTCGGTCTAATAAATGTTCTTGTGTACGTGATAATAGATAGACGGAGTAAGATTTTGAATTACGTGTTGGACATTTTTTAGCATCACGAAATATTACAGAGCAAATCTCAATTAAAAGAAATGGCTGTATATACTGTTTTCATATTCGGACTAGAATCAAAACAAAATCTCAGAATGTTCCTGGGATAGTTTGCTACACATTTATTTTACAAGCTGTACACCATTACGATCTGCCTACAAGTAACCTCCCTATCGACTTCACTAGTGTTTAAACCTCATCCCTATTTACTCCCTATAAAGTCTAAAATGCGACCATCAACTACTAATTGATGGAACCCTTCCTTCTTTTTATTCACCACCATCACTGTGCTCTACCCTTCCATTATAGTCACAACCTACCCCTAAGAGTTACATGACTCATTACCGTAGGCCTACTTGATAACTTCGGATCCTTAAATATCTTCAGACCGCAAATGTGTGTATATATGATGCATATAACATTATTACAAGCTTTATTTAAACACCCCTTATTGAAAAGTATTCCACACGTGGGAGACCAGGGAACTAAAGTTACAAATTGGTGTTTTAGAATAAACTTCCATGAAAGCTTGGGAGTTTGGTTTATCAGTCTGAACTTGGTTCAAGCACGATAAAGGTGAGGTCAGCTTTGATCACGTACAGCTCCCTCTTTTATGGCATTCTCCCTTATGTGAAAGTTCCTGGATCCGTACTGTTTGTTAAGATGCACCTTTGAACCCATTATGTGGACTCGTTATGGATCCCCGTCAAGGATCCCATAAATTTTGGATCTGCCCCTGCTAACCATTCTGATGATTATAATGTAAAAACTCAAGAAAATGGCCAGCGGCCAACTGGCCAAAGACATTTGAGAAACATTGCAAAAAATCAGTAAAATCCATACAGAAACCTTTAGATCTGTAATCGAGTTATAAGTTTGATTAGAAACTCTACACTTTGAGGGGTTCTAATGCAGAACGGTTGCGCATGTCGAAAGTTTAGCGAAGTTTCAATATGATGAATTATATTCAAGTTCATAGCCGGTAATTCGTCTTTATGGAGCTAGTAGATTTCTCTTGTGACAGTTCCTCCAGCTAATACTACGTAATAAACAAATAGCTGTTGTATTTTTACAGTATAAATCGTATGACTTATGTTTACGTCAGAAAGCATTTTAGAAAGAAAAGGGGACTCGTATAATTTACAGGGATTCCTCATAATTTGACATGTATAGACGGTTGTGAATGTTTTAAATGAGGAAGTTAGGGATTCAGACACATTTAACGTATAGTAGTTAATGGGCCCAGTCAGGCAAAACTGTTTAGTACAGTACTTTTTTTTTTTGAGTTATTCTGTTCGGTAACAATGGGGAAAAGGAATTGAAAAAGTTGTAATAACTTTTTTGAAAATTGTAATGGATGCTTATGGAGTGCTGAATTAGCTATTATGTACCTCCTACGTCGCCTTTTCCACCATAACAATGGGCCTCAGCAGGGTTTATCCCGTTGTAGTCCGTATTTCTATTGTCTTGTACGAAACGAAGCCTTCTAAGCGTTCTGAAATTGGATTTAAAGGCCTTTTCCAGTGGCTGTTCACAAGGGTCCCATGTAAAAGAGAAGAAAAATGTCAGTTTATACCATCTAAACCCCGTAGCAATACTCTTTTCCTAACTCGAGATATCAAATATTAAAGACTACTTATTTTTGTCAAAAAATACTTCCAGTTCTCATCAAGGTCACAGAATGTTACGGAAAGTGGGCACATTGCTTTAGATTTCTTTTGCTTTCCTTTATAATTGAATGTCCTGTTGTCCTTGAAATTTGATACTGTTGGAATGTTTGAATATCTTTCCATGTAGGTTTAGCATAAATCTACACCATATATATAGCATAATAAACAAAGTTGCTAAATATTCCCTACAACAGTGTCAATATCATAAAGAAATTCAATGCTTCTTCAAATTAATGTGCCGCGATGACATCACAGATTTTCCATAATGCACTTTATCTTGAGAAAAAATTGCATTTCTTTGAAAATTAGTATCTTCCAAACGCTACAAGCTATTGAGATGCGGTTCTCACCTCCTAGAAGAGAAAAATTTTCTGCATTTTTTGAAGTCATTGGTTTTTGTCACTGGCAAATCCCTTTAAAGCAGCGGTACTGTACGGTAATGGCTAACAAGAATGATAATAATATTACTGTTGAAGATGTGGTTTATCATAATGAATCATTATTCAATGAATGAATCAATAGTCGCATGGGTACCTTAAGCCAGTTTTATCTCTAACACAGGCACTTGTCTTAAACTGAGAAAGGATGCTATTTTGTGAACGGAAAACTTAGCCTCGGGAGGACTCGAACCAGCGACCTTCCCCGTACAGTGCGGAATGCTATAGACCACTCAGCTATCGTGGCCCATATGGAAGTACGTTATATATATATATATATATATATATATATAGATATATATATATATATATATATTTATATATATATTTATATATATATATTTATATATATATATATATATATTGAAAGGTTGTAACAGAGTTACTACAAGACAGCTTTACAGAACTGTTTCGTAAGGGCCAATTTGAACAGGTCCTCACTCTTCAGAAGCCTGATGTAGAATCTACATCAGGCTTCTGAAGAGTGAGGACCTGTTCAAATTGGCCCTTACGAAACAGTTCTGTAAAGCTGTCTTGTAGTAACCCTGTTACAACCTTTCAATATTTTAGCTCCCTTTACAGGTTGAGCGCTTTACCATTGACTGGTTAACACCTTTCACGATTATATATATATATATATATATATATATATATATATATATATATATATATATATATATATATATATATATATAAATGTATATAAATCGTAAAACAGGAAACAAATAAATGCATCACTAGTTGACTTAAAGAGTACGAAATAATCCAAGTTTAATTCGAAATTTTCGGTTCCCCTGGAACCTTCATCAGCGAGATCAGACAGAGAAGTGAGTACAATAATTAACTCGATCAATCAAACAGAACCTCCCAGGGTTCCCTGTAGCCACACACTTCAATCCCCCGTCAACATGCTCGATACGTGACTTGATGGTTTCGGCGGCCATCTCGTGTCGAGGTTCCGATCATGACCGCCTAGCTGCCGAAAACCGCCTAATCATGAAACTTGGAACCCTGTCCCCACAAGGTCTGAACGTTAGACTTGAACTGTTATTACGCAGCAATTCCTGCATTGTTTTGACTTGTGGTAACCACTTAACACTGTCTGTTTTCCTAGCAGGTTTTACCATGCCCAACTTTATTGTGTATTTTTTTAAATTGTACGTTTGGCCGTGTCAACGATTAGTTGCATTTTTGCCACCTGATGAAGGGTTTAAACCCGAAACGTCGTGGAATTTTTCACAAACTTTTAGCACTATTTACTACTTCTTTTTTACCTATATATAATATACGAAACGAAAGAAAGAAACCAACACAGGACACATGGCATACTGTAAAAACGATCTAAAGTAAATTTCACTTTCAGATGAAACAAAAAACAGATCATTTCAATATTCAACAACTAGTAAAACGGTAAAAGTGTAAAAACTTTCAAAACTTTAAAAGTTCAAAGGCAATAAAAATCAAAATACACGACGTTTCGGAAGGATACGCCTTCCTTTTTCAGGTGCTAGTATTACACTAAAAGGGCAGCAGAAAAACATATAACAGATGACAAAATCTACGTCAGGTACTCCCTACTAAGACTTATGTCTTTGACATTCATGTCCACTGGGCCGAAGGTGTTAAGCTTAAAAATCCAGTAGAGTTCCCTTTCTTCCCGAATTTTCTTGTTGTTTCGAAGCTTTTCAATTGCTGTAAGTTCAAATTGCTCACGAGTTAGAAAATGTTTACCAATATATATATATATATATATATATATATATATATATATATATATATATATATATATATATATATATTCGTGTCCGTGCTTCAAAAGACGGGCACGACATATAAATATATATATATATATATATATATATATATATATATATATATATATATATATATAAGGAATACACAAAAAGACTGGTAAAACATGAAGAATCTTTTAGCCTTCAGGACCTCCGGTCCCTTCTTCAGAAACACGTTTAACAACTAAATAGATAAAACGATAGAACAGAAACTTTCAAACGGATAAAAAGCCAGAATAAAAAGATCAAGGGTCAGAAGGTCAAAAGTAAAAACTAAAACATAACGTGATAATCAAGACAAATAAAAGGAAGCACCAACATAACGATGGTAAGTTAAACCTATACAAAAGAGTAAAAATGTAGGCGAAGCACCAACAGCCAAAATAGTAAACGCGCCGGCTTTGATTGCCAAAGCAAAAAAAAAAAAAACGCCGTAATCGAAAAACGTAGTCCTCTCATTTTATCCGTCACTGTTTTTTTTTTGCTTTCTGTTGGTGCTTCGCCTACATTTTTACTCTTTTGTATAGGTTTAAAGTGTACCTAAAGTCTGAAAATTCAAAAATATATATTACAGAGCATGAAAACTGAATTCCAATGGTCCAATTCCCATCTTCACAGGACTTTCTTAAGCTGAGATATAAAATGTTGAAGTTTATTCACTCGATTTAAAAAGGTAGATTGCGCAATAATTTGTGATGTCATTGTTGTACTACTCAAATTACAATCTTTGTATTTCTTTGTTTTTCTGAAAGCCACCGCACCTTGTGCCAAAATGTGATCGCGTTCTTACTGCTTTGGGGTGATTTGACTATATAAGCCCTCTCTGTACAGCATGTCATGCAAGAAAACAGGAAGTGGTCAAGGTCATATAAACATTTTTAATTTTAAAAGAAAACAAAGCATTTAATGTGAGTTGTACAACAAGAATGTCAAAAATTATTGCGCAATGAACTGTTTGAATTTAAGTGAATAAATTTTAACATTTAATATCTCAGCAATGGAATAAGCTATGACAATGGGAGTTGGACCAATAAGATTAATTTTGTAACCTCTAAAATATATATTTTTGAATTTTTAGACTTTAGGTCCACTTTAACTTACCATTGTTATGTTTGTACTTCCTTTTATTTGTTGGCTTTGATTTCTAGTTGTTAGGTTGTGGTTTTTGAATATTTTGCATATTTCTTTCTTGATAATTTCTGTTTGTCTGGCTGTTGTTTTGCAAACTGCTAACCTATCGTCTCTGTATAGGCCGACATTAATCTTGATGTGTTGAAGTTGTGATAGTAGGTATAGCCCTACCAGTTTACAAGTTTCAGCACCATCGAAACTATCCATTGTGACATGGAATGAAGAGTCAGTTCGTTTGCACCATTGTGATTCGGCATCGAACAGTAAAGTGTTCTTGAAAAGAAAAACATGTTTTTCGAACCTTGATATGGTCGTGTACTTTGAAGCAAAGTCTAGGGCCTTGTTTAGGAGGTCAGCAGTTATTTAGGGGTAGAACTCACAGATGTCGAAAGCAATGAATGGTTGTTGATATTTTAGCTCCCTTCACAGGTTGAGCACTCTACCATTGACTGGTTAACACTTAAACGAATATATACATATATAAATTATATATATATACACACACACACATATATATATATATATATATTTATATATATATATAGTTTGGTACAAAGTTCTGTGTAGCATGGAAATAGAAACAAGAAAAAGTAGACCAATAATACTCATGCTGTGGTTTAAAATTGTAATGTGCCAACGTTTCGGGTAATGAACCCTTTGGGTTTAAGTTACAGAAAGGAGTTTTGAAATGGAACATTTCACCTAACCTGACTATTGAAATTAGATTGAAATTTAGTTAACGAAGACGTTCACAATATGTCCCATGTGGTAAATTAGTTACAGTAAAACCTGATACTGTTACACTTGGTTTGGCGATTAAACATAAACTGTGGAGTTTTAACTTTAGATGAACTTGGCATGGGCGTCAATCCTGGGGGGGGGGGGACAGGGGGACACGTCCCCCCCACATTTTGGAAAAACTCCCATTGACTCAAGATTTTTACACAGTAAATTTTTGACAGAACTGGCCATGTCCCCCCCACATTCGAGTAAAGGTTGACGCCCATAGAACTTGGGTTCTAGTCATCAGTAAAAAAGCGGAAGAAGGAAGGGGGAAGTGGAATCACGTTTTATAATAATTTGAAAACGAAGTGCAGGAACAACTAAAGCACAATATGTAGTTTGCCTTAACTGCCAATGCTCAGTCGTGTGAAAGTAATGTAAATGCAATGTCTCTTTTTGCCAACCGGCTTACTGAAGGGATATTCAGTATACAAAAAGCTACTCCTCGTGACCTCAATTAAACCTTTTGCTGGTTGTTCAATTGAAAGGGTTCTAGTCATACTTTAAGTATAAAATTACAAAATGTGTTCTTGATTTGATTTTTAAGACTCAATTAAAAATTGTTATGTACATCCCCATATTCAGTACTGAATTACTGTGAAGGGGAAGTGTTTGCAGTGTTGCTACAGATGTGGGGTCATGGTCCCTGGGGAAGGCTGGCTCCTCTTCGGGGAAATTTTCAGTTTTTGTGGGGGAGCCGTAGGGAATACGATAAAATATGTCATCCGCGAAGACGGCTAGTCGGCCCGACGATTGAGTTGACTTTTCTCTAAATGAGGGTAAATTCTTGAATAAATCCCAGAGTTGTTCAATAAGCTCTACAAAAATCCCGGTTTGTTCTGATTTTCTTTTTAGCAAAAGCCCAAAATTAGCAAAACTTCTTCAATAAAAACCTTAAATTTTCGGCCCCAGAAGCGCGCCGCAAATTCTGCTTACAATATCCTTTCTGCTACCAGTCGCTCTTGTCGCGGCTTTCCGTTGCTGGCCCCCGTAGGGGAGCTTGCCCCCTGTGGGGAAATCCTGGCGCTATCCCTGATTTGCATTCCAGTATTTAATTTTGGTCAATTTAAAATTCGTACACATTTGTTTTCTTTGTCTACAAACCTTATCAATTTTATTGTTATTTGAATTACACGATTAAACGACTGCTACAAAATTATGTAATAATAACAATGTAATCATTGGTCAAACTTTTCATTTAAACAATATCATTAAACTTGTACATTAAAAAATAACATTAAATTTGTACATGATATCCATATGTAACATTTTTACACCAACCAGTGGAAAATGTATTTGTATTCTCCTAGGGAAAGGAGTCAAAACACATCAATGTTTTACTAACGAGAATAAATAGCAAGGGAGGTTTCAAAGTGCTTAAGTTGGAGGCACATTGGTAAACATCTTCCAATAACTATAAAATCTCACGGAAGTCACCTCTTCTTGGACCTTCTCAGTGTAAGGTTTCCTGCAAATTATTAATACAAGCACGTAATGTGAACTACTGGAATACAAGCAAACTGTTGTCGTCAGATACGACAAGATGGCTTTTCATTATTTTAACAACACACCTATACTTGACATCCTCTACCAGCCTCATCACCTCCAAAAATACAAAAATTGTAAGGTTAAATATATCAAGGTGAAATAGCCGCTTGGGCTCATTGAAACAGGGAGCTTCTAGTATAGCAGCTTCCTACATCGAGTGCCCTACACCATTTGACCTTGGATGAGCGCCGGCGAGATTCGCCTTCTCTTTTAGTGCTGACAGGGTAATGAGGCAGGGATGTACTAATCTTTTCCAAACTTACTTTCGGGGCCGCCATTAAACGTACCCATCCGACGGACTTTAGTGTATCCAGGGATGTGTTAGGCTGGTGTATCCTCAGTTTTTTGCCACTTTTGCAAACCCCAAAAGCTGCCACGAGTAGAGACAGAGGATTAGTGCTCTGAAATACTGCTCGACAGCTGAAATGAGGAAACTGACAACTTCCTGAATAGCACAACTTCCTAAATCGGATAACTTCCCTTAACGGACAGCCAGATACCCAAATTTAATCCACCTACATAAATCCCCTAAACTATACCGAAAGGCTTAATATGAGTCCCAAGAAAATTTCCCAGTGGTTCCACCTGTTTTTAGCATGCGAGGCAATACACGCAATCACCAACTCCACCCATTTAATGCATAGAAAGGGGGTCTTACCATTTCAAATGAGCAATCACAAAACCTTAAAGGAATATTTATGTTAATTATAAAATCAGTACAGAAAGTCAAATGAATGGATTCAGCAAATAAATTGGTTTTATTTTCTGTGTGTGCTACCCCCAAACAGATCCTTAGAGTGCAGATCCTGACCAGCGGCTTTACATTAACCACACTATCTAAATGGAAATGAAAATTGAAATTCCTACACTGACATAGTTTATCTTCATCCTAAAGTATCGAATCAAAAGAAACCGTGCAAAACGTTATAAGATCCTAGACCTCTGTAACTCCTGATGCTGGATTTTATTGAATAAAGCCGCAACTTTTCGTCCTTGAGTATTCAGCTATTTCTTTCGTTTAAAATAGTTACATAATGCAACAGTAACTTAATAAGGAAAGACCTATAATAGCAGTCCTTAATGGGAAAAGACAGATTCTCATCAAATGATGGTATGTCTTCCCAGTATAAACACAGAACACTCTCTTCGTGTGAAGAGATATCTCAGGGAATAGGGTGCACAATTATGGGCTGAATTCGATATTATAGGCTTTAAAGTCAAATTCTAAAAAACAACACATCATTTTACGAACAGCGTTGTATTTCAGTAACAGTCACCACAGAAAAACAGAAAATTTTAGTAGGAAATGTTGCGAAAACTGTCACACTGCCCGTTCGTTGTAGGATACAACCTCCATGACTTTGTGTGAAGTCCTTTCTATGGGTATTTCAACGCATACTCTTACTTCGCTCTTTGCACCACGATTGGATAACACTCACGTTACAGGTGGCCTACTTTGTGCAGTTCAACTGTTGTGCTGTAGACTCAGTGGAGGCGTGTCCCGTAACACGCTTGGTTAACCCAGGGAGCTAGGTAGTCCAATCATAGTCCTGTGGTCCAATCGAATCATACAGTAACTGGTTTCTTTTTATCAGGCACGTTTGTTGATGGTAGTTAATATGACTTTGGCATGCTGTTAGAGTTATCCTATAAAAGAGAGAACGATGTTGTGGGTTCATTAGATAAGAAAACGAGATCTTGTTGCACTCATGTAAACTTATGTAAACTTAAACCATATAGGTGGTAGTTGTATGCCTAGTTCGCTATTTCTAATACCAACTCAAACACCGTGAAGAAATTTTGACAATTTTTATCATTTTTGTCAAAAAGAGCAACATGCGAGGAATATTTGTATTGTCAATCATCATAGCTTTCTCTGTTATGCGGAGTGAATCACTCAGTCTAAATGACACAGGAGTCTGTTCTGAAACAAAAACGTAAGTTCTAAAGTGTCATTTTGTTCTCACACTTTGCCATAGGCTCTACACTTAAGCTGTTATTATTTATGTCTTTCTCTGAAACATTATCCTATATGCTTCTTTTTGCATACGCGATCGAGGTGGTGTCCGACCTGAGCAATCGCAGATATAGGCTATGTGACAGGAGATGATGAGGGGAAACCTCCAACCCAATTTTCATGTCCCATTTTTAATACCTACCGGTATATGATTCAAAGCTTCTGAATAATGAATTTATGCAAGTGAACCCTGGACCCTTTTCCAAATAGGAATTACAAAGGATTGTGGGATATAGTTTTGGTGTGCGTCGTTTTTGTCCACCGTAAAATGCCATTGACAAAAACTACCCATACCAAAACGTAGCCTATCCCATAATCCTTTGTAATTCCTATTTGGAAAAGGGTCTATGGACCAAAGTAAACTATTTGGCCGTAAGAACCCTCGACCCTCGGTTTGTAGGTAGGAATGAATTGTACAAACTACTACTAAATTTCTCTAGTTTCTTTTAAGCCTGCATGCGAACTTTATCATAACGGTTCTAATGATTTGCGCACATGTTTAATAGTCAAACAAAATGACTGACCATTGTCAGGACGACTGGAGTTTGAAATTGTTGTTCCACAAACTAGACCTCTACTATCTCCCCTACGTCACGTCAGTTACCCCCACCCCCTTGAACAACACTTCAAAATAAGTTGTTTTGATGGCTGCTTTTACTTAAAACGACAGTGAAGAATAGGATAACAGCCAGAGAGAAACAGGAAATAACTAAAAGTATAACCTTATTTGAACTTATTTAAATTGTTATTTATTACACAAATTAATCAAAATTCAATTTTTCGAAGTAATCATCGTCAGTACATGTAGTGAATGTATCTTTATATAGTGCATTTCCATGAAAGGAGCTTACCGAAATCTGTTCATCGTTTTTTTAGTATACCACCTTCTGACACAAAACCTACCTCCAGTAGTCCAAACGACGCTAGCCGCTTTCTTCAGATCCGGCCCATTCTAGTCACCTACATGATTCGGGTAGTTATGCCACCAAATAACAATTTGATTAACTTTGGTGTATAAACCTGAACAAGTTTTAAATATTCTTTAAAACTATTTCACAAATTCCCGGTTTCTTTTGCTCAAGAAACTGAGTAAGAGGAACTAAACAATGGGCGAAAGGTGACCACGCAGGACATCTGCAATGTGTTTACCACTGTTTTATTAGATGACAATGAACTTCCGCATCTCATCAGAGTACAACTAAACGAGAGCATCCATAGATTTTTAAAGGTTGTGGAAGTAGGTGCATAAATTTTGTTAGAACAAATTCAATCTTGAATCTAGAAGCGCTAACAGTGTGGGATCGGGGACCGCTTACGAACCCTGGACACTTTGGACTTCAGATGACCTGTGGTGAAATCTGAGGCTTACCACGATATTCTACCATTATCGAGTTAAGTTTGATTTCATTTGATCAGCTTTTGTCAGCTATGGAATCGCACATGTGCCTACTGCTTTCTTCAGGGTTGCGCAATGCTTTTTTGGGGAGGGGATAGACAAACGATGTGATGTCCCCTCCACCTGTTGGACGCCCATGTCGGTGAAAATGCATTTAAATACTTATCTTTGCACAAACGTCATTTTAATCCAGATTTCTGTCTGCTGTCTCATTTGACGTGTGTCTAGTATTCGCCATTTTTGTTTGTTTGTGCTGGACGCCCACAAAAAGTCTTATGAAAGAATAATTTTATAGCTTAATTAGATGTTTTAGTGAATTTCACGATTGTGGAAACATCGTCGTCTCAGACAGTCTAGACGCCTCCCGCTGGACCCCACAATTGTAGGGAAAACAGTACGATACGAAGCCACCTTTGTCATAGGTTAATCGAAAGATTTATAATTATAGAAGTTTCTTTGAGATAAAATGTTTGAGTAAACCTATCTTTGTATAAGTCTTTATGAAAAGTGAAAATTAAACTAGTCATTTTTACAAATTATTATTTATTATTACTAACCTTTTCTACCTGTTCACAGTTCCATTGTCTCTACAACAGAAACTTTTACGGGGACTTACACTAGAAGTTACACGTCGTGTGATTTGATCATACTATTACCCATTTGTAGCACTAGGTACAGGTAAGAGTTTACTTATATATGTTTTACCAATAACATATTTGTGTGATCTTTCTGAGGCGTAGGGATGAATGAACTCAACCTGATTTCTGTTATCAGTTTCATGGTAATATTTTAGTTTGAATGGAGATTTGGCCTCTATTAAAGTATATGAGTATGCTCCTAAAAGGTTTTGGTTACAATACCGACGACAGTTTTCTCCTTTGCCCTTCGCATTCTGATTGGAGTGTAAGTGCATGTGCAGTTTTCCCAACCATTTTAAAAGAGAAAGGGCCAAACAGAGACGAAATGCGGAGGTCCAGGGCCGCATTAAAAAGAAACGAAGAAAAAAGGAAAGAAGACAAGATCCCGTGTGGGTCCAGTTTTCTTAAAGAGTAGGGGACTTACTTTATTAAGGCGGAAGCCAAAATAGAGGGGGCAAAAGAAGACTTGACCACTGACGGTGCGAGACATGCACATTAACATGAAGTATGACCGCTCTATCTATCCAGTGATGATTTGCTAAAGCTCAACTACTCGTATCCCCTTTTATCCATCAAAGGCTAAGACGAAGGGAGGGGTGGCTCCTCAGAGGAAATTTCTTACTTAAACACTGTATATGTAATATCTAGGCATCTGGCCGTCACGAAAAGTACACTTGGATTTTTCATTTCAGAGAAATAGCAAGCAATGATCGTGTGTTTCTCAAAATGTCTAAGACACGAAAGTTCTGGGATCCTCTTATGAAATGTCTTAAATTATGGACAGGTAGATTCGATTTCAGGGCACCTGGTAATCAAATTAAGACTCAAAAATTGTGGAGTGGTTTGGGAATCGTCTCATAAATTAAAGATTTGTCAGAATGGGAAAGACGGGGACGAAAAATTTCCCCATGGATCAGCCCTTGGAAACTTAGCAACGTAAAACTGACTCAGAGAAGCGAAGTGGCAGGGAAAGGTCAAAACACAAGGGGTTTTCTGAGTTTTGAGAAAGGAGGCTCGTTCTCACACTCATACTTAGGAATTAATCTTTGGGTAACAAGCCCCAACGACCCAAGGGCGCCGATATCGTCCCCGATGCACATAAAGATACTTAAAGATACTTCAAGGCCAGAGGGCATGTGGTCCAGGGACGGTGTACGAGTCCGTGAAGGATTCAGAGAGCAGTGTGCTCGTGGTCGAGCAGGGGTACCCGGAAGTTTTGGGGGTATTAACAGAGTTGTGGAAATTCGAATGGAGAACAAACTTCTAGCCAACGGTCGGTTGCTTTGAAGATAGGAGGGGCTTGCGCGTAGTAATGATGGATGATAGCAGACGTTGCGGAACTTTGGTATGATAATTCCTTTCAGGCTGTCCTTCAGAGACACCCACGCGTAGCGTACCTCAAATTGTTAATTTGGAAGAAATTTGTGGTATCTTTTTACTTCATTTAGCATTGCACCAGTTGTCCAATTTGTCAAAATGTGGGACGAACAAGCAACTATATACTATTTTCCTGGTTCTGAGGAGGCCCTTATAAATACAATAAGGGTAATGGAATTTTCATTTTTTTAATCAGCAATGGGTGCAAAAATAACGTCTGTGGAAGAAGGGGGTTCAATCTATTGAGTCTCCCCTACTCGTCGATTGTGCAGCTGAAGTAGTAACTTCAGCACATAATTTGAAACATATGTTTAATATACATGATCGTCGGAATTTTGCACGTTTTCCTCTGTAAATTTAAACTTTGTTTTTCTACTCCACATGTGTCACGACTCATGACCACACTTTTTCCTTAAGTATTTCATATGCCCTGCCACATGTGAATATGTATTTTCACATGTGGAATGCCACACGTTTTTTGTAAGGGAGGAATTATTTGTTCACACTGAACCAAACGGGGACTGAAAAATTAATTATGGGTCAAAATTTTGAAGTTTTCTTGCAATGTTTACTCAAAATAGTGGAAGATGAGGTAAGATACAGCATTGGAAGGGGGACAGGGGGAGGGGGGTTTCAGTTGACCTCAAAGAAACGAAGAAGAGTACATTTCTTCCCTTCTTTTCAGGATAGCCACAAGGACTAACAGTCGTTCTGTCTACAGGACAGTTGAAA
Source organism: Holothuria leucospilota (assembly GCA_029531755.1). Lineage (NCBI taxonomy): Eukaryota > Metazoa > Echinodermata > Holothuroidea > Aspidochirotida > Holothuriidae > Holothuria > Holothuria leucospilota. Next base: position 12,065,335 of record CM055969.1, on the reverse strand, counting down.
ATGATATTCTAACATGCTGTCCTGGCTACACTGAAGTGGAGGATAAATGCAAGTCAGAAGGTGGGTATAACTCTAAAAATAATAACTTTAATACTTAATTTCTTACCCTCGTACACGTAATACATAAGTCACTCCGAAGTTACAATTCTCCAGACACCAGAGGTGTAAGGATGCGTGTGTTTGTGTGTGTGTCGTTATCTGTCGGTACACTGTTAAAAAATTCTGTACATTAGCAAAAAATTTATGCTAACATTTTTTCCAATCAAATTATGACTTTTTGCAGTCAGACTGTAAAAAAGAAATAACAAATTAAACTAAAAAGTTTTCTTTCAGAGTTTGTCATGAAAATTATTTCACAGAAAACTTGAAAAAGGTAAGCATAAAGAACATGCCCGAATAAGCGAGTTGGGAAACTGCGATACACAATGCATGCTGGGAAGGAAAGTGTATCATAACAGAGGCTGCATGTGCAAGACAGATATTTGTGTAATCCCGGACAATGTTCGAGTTTTAAATTATGGTTCTCTAGACATCAATCATGGGTCAAAGAGAATTTCCTCTGGGAGGAAATAGTTCTTTTCGAAGTTGTTTCTCTTAACTTTGACCGAAAACTGGTTGGGTAGTATAACGGTTAATTGTGGAAGGCAAGAAAACAGTCGATCGAAAACTTCGTATCCGTACGGAAATATCAGTGGACTTGATCTGTGGTACTACATGGTACAGCAAAATCTAATTTTCCAACTCGCCTATTCTTTTTTCTGTTACTGTTTTGTTAGGGTATGTTGTAATCAATTCCATTATGTTTATTTACTGACGCTTCTTTTCAAAATTTTGGCTTTAATTGTTGGATTTTGTTTAAATGGTTAATAATGTTAAATTCGTCAGTATTGACGCTATATCTGAAAAACGTCTTTACGAATCAGCTTCATTTCACCTCCTTCGGCAGAATGCCGGAGGGGGAAGTCAAACGTTACCCCCAGAAAGGATACTGCTCCCCAAATGTGCTACTTTTTCTGAGAAACCTAAACAATTTAAATCGGCCATTCTGTTCAACATAATTGTGTTTTACTTACTAGGGATGTTATTTTTGGAACTTTTATTATTTCGGATAATGTGAATACTACAAAAGGAGCAACATGTCGGCTATAAAAAATTTCGAGTAAGTAATGTGGTCATCAGTTCCTGGTAAAATCCAAAAGCAAAAATATATTATGTAGTGATGGAGCAACCATACGGTGAAGAACAATCGTAACAACAATTAGATCCGCCCACACAAGTATAATGTTCCATTACGTCATAAAGTTGTAAAGTTACAAAGTTAACATTCTTAACGTTATTTTGACGCAGTTCAATTATTTCCACTAAAGTACGGAAACATCACTTAGATGCTGATTTGATGTCATCAGCCTCGGGCGTTGGAGTTCTTTTTAAATTTACGCCTTGTAGCTTTTTCTGAGTTGATAATTACTTAGACAGATTTCCTCCTAATCCATGTGGATTAATATAATATTCCACCACAGATTTAAATTTGAAGACAAAAAGGTTTCTAGTCATTACATCCTTATCAATTTATTAGGATAGGACTTTACACCGGTGATAATGCGAAAATATGCACATATGGGGTTTCATCGAGTAGAACAAAACGGTAAAGATAGGAAGATGATAAAGTAGCCTAAATTTTGAACAAAAGTGTGCTGTGAGCTCCTTTTGAACTGTAACTTTCATCAGCTTTAAACTTGCTGGGTTATTTGAGTGCCGGTCACAACTTGGTTTGGTTTGTACCCTGTCACCTTGCGACCTCGGTAAAGCTTCTCAACAAAAGCTTTCGAAAGCTTGCTTTGGCAGTTTGGCTAGACTTGACAGTGTCACTATTAAGCAGTATATGACTCACCTGTCTTTGTCACCCAGATGACCGAGTAATGTGGTCCACTTTCAAATTCGGCACCCGTGACTACAAACCACTGTCCAATCAATCTGTCCTTTTTTAAAATATCAGCTAGTTTTTTACCGTCTCCTTCTCTCTCGTTATCGCAATCAAAAATCTGCTCTCTTTGATGGACAAACTGATTCTCCTCAATTCTGATTCCTTTCTGAAGAGTTCCCTTGTGTGCTTCATTTGGTTTCCATTCAAATAACGTAATTATTTTTAACCATTATCTGCTTGTCAGTTGTCAGTAAACTGCGGAAGTCAGTAAACTATAAAATGTAAGCCTATGGAATAGCGTGAAGAAATTTAACGTTAAAATGGTTGCAAGGTGTCGCGACCAACGATCAAGACAGGTCAAAGGTCTATTGGACTAAAATTTAGAGACGACCTGGAGCAGGCTCCTTCATATGAAGTACTATAATGTGTCTAAGGTCAGGTCAGATAAAATGTCCTCACTGTGCTTGGTGTAGCAGATTTGTATGAATATCAAAGCCGTCCAAGGAAGATTGATCTTTGCATTAATGCATTTCAGGAACGCAAAAATCATTTTAGGTCAGTATAAGGCATTTTCCTAAACCTGGCGCTAAGTAAGCACTAAGCTTGGTCAAGACGTTAGTAATTCACTTCTCATTACCGAACAGAAATTTGAAGATATCTATGGGGCGTCTCCACAGTAGCTCCCAATGACCGTTGTGTGCTATGTAAAACTATTATGGTCTTGGGCAAGACTAAGTAAGCACCTGCCTGCCTGCACTCCGTATTGCAGCTTTGAATGACTTTAAACATTACCGTACAGAGGGTATGCATATGATGTCACAGAATAGAAAGTGCACCCTCTGTTGGATAAACCGGTAAGCGCATTTTTTGTCACACGAGGTTTTGGGCAATGATGTCAATGGACCAATCAACTTCTTGGAAATTGTCAACCGCTAACCGAAACATGCATTACAACTTATACCAATATAAATAAAGCTAATGTTTGTACCGGTGGGATACTCCCCTAAGTGTACGTAGGCTATCGTTCGTACAGTATATGTATCTTGTCCAGATGGCGTCATTGTTTCCATCATGACGTCAGCATGCCTTCAATGCATAGGTCTATACATGTTAATAGGATTCAAGGTGGAATTGCTTTTGAATGAGGTCAAATGGCATGAACGTCAGAAGAGGTCTAAAGCGAGAAGCTAATTGTTTAATGCCTGAAGCGATAAGATAAGTCAGTCTTTTGAGCTTGTTGATGGTCAAAGTTCTTGTTTTCGATATTTGTGTTTGTGTTTTGTCAAACTTCATACGAGGTAAGCAGAGGAATACCTAATTATTGTCATGTATATGCGGAAAGGGAAAGGTTGTTTAAAAGATGAATGTAAAGAGTGAAGGCATTATTATAAAGACTCAAGATGTATTGACATTATGCAACTAATGTCACAATGTCATAAAAATCGAAATGGACATGCTCAGAGGGCCGGCACGTTTACACTTTTGTGTATCCAGTGTTGCAGTATGTTCTCTCTATTGACTGATTGAGGGGGAGGGGGCTCTCAAGTAGTGAAAACGTCAGTGCATAAGGTCTGTAGGTTTCAGGATAACAGTCACTGCAGTGAGGAAGAGACGGCAGCTATTAAATATGTTATGACGTTAACTCAGTATTGGGTAGTTGGATGTCACGCAAACTTTACATGCAGTTAGGTTAAAGGTCATGCAAGGTCAGAAGAAGGTCAAAAGATATTTTGTAACATGCTGTATGGAAAAAGCAAGGTTGTTTGAAAGTCATAGGTGAAGTGTCTGTACAAAGTCACTTTAGGTACACACTACAACTCAGTGTTGTTAAGTCGGAAGAAGTTCCCTCAGTAGTTATTTGGCTTCTTCATTAGCACCGGTTCAAATAGCACGTTAGTTTAACAGAACCTAAAAAACCAAGAGTGTCTTCGGTTCTTATGAGGAACAAAGATAACAGACATTGAGACACTGGTACTGAAAGATGGGGAGATTGTGCAAGGGCAGAGGACTCAAGTTTACGAATTTACTACCAGATTAACAGAAGGTTTCAAAATCTAAGCGACTCTTCGAAACCATGATTTTAAGTAAAATCTTGAAAGAGTTCTAAAATTCAAGAGGGTCAGTGCAATGGTGTTCTTGCAAGGAAATCATTCCTCTGGAACTAGTATAGATCTGTTGGCTTAATTGAGTATTTCATGCAAAGTATCACAAGCCTTCTTCAAGATCCAATCTAATTCGTTCTTTTACAGCCACCACTGCAGTAATTACAACTAAGTCACCACTAAAAACTTCAGCAGCTTCCACCTCTCGACCTAATTTGCTTTCTTCAACGAGTACGGAGAAGTCGATATTTTCGAACATTCCGGCCAAGAATAATGAATCGTGGTCTCCCAAAATGATTTTGATAATATCTGCCGTTGGATTTTTTGTTATCATCGTTATTATTAGTGTTTTGGCTTTAGTGGTCTTCGCTGTGGGAAAGAAAAGAATGAGACCAGAGTAAGTGAAAAATACCTTTAAAGTGTACCGAAAGTCTAACATTTAACTATACATATGGTCCAACGCTCACCTTCACTATTCATCGATCCGTCCGTCTGTTTATCCATTTGTTGAGGCCTCTCCTGTGGCTATTTATGTAAAGGATTAACCAAGTCCCCCCAGGTTTTCCGTTATCGTCATGCCTAAAGTTGCCTATGCTGCAGAGTTTTTAACTACGTCTTGTGTGTCCGCCAGAGAAGAAGCATTCGACAACAGAATGTCATTAAGCCGCTGTAAAATGGTGTGCTTGTGGTTATTAAAATGAAAGACTGAAGGTTGTCCTGGTCCCTCCAACAAAGTTGTCTTTAGTGCATTTATTGCAAAGGATATGTAGACAACATTAGCAGAATTCCAGTCGAAGTTTTGCTCTGACAATGATGATTTTAAGAACATTCAAACAGATAAACATACCAAGCTTTTCTTGTTAAGGTGCATTAGAAATAAAGTTTCAAGACAAGAACTGCTGAAATACAAAAAAGCCACCCCACCTGAACGGATTTCCTACACCATTAATTTTCATGCCATTGTCCTATTTCAGGGCTTTAGATTTCTTTGGGGAAATCTTCAAAGTGACTTCGATTAAGCGGGCGCTTTTTAAGACTGCACCTCTTTTGCCTTGTAGACGATAGCCCCAAACCTCAGAAGACTGTTTTCGACTGGGTGGGTGGGGTGGGTGGGGGGGGGGGGCTGGACATCTTAGACCACCGTCCTGGGGAAGGTCTAAGCTTCCTACGCCTTGGAGATTGATATATTTATGGGTAATTCTCTAAATTAGGGTACCAGTGGTGATTTCACTACAATTACCAGTATACAGGGCTGTATAGAAAATTTCAAAGGCATGGAAAACATCAAACCATCATAATTGGTATTTTATTATACCTTACCAACAGGGCTACCATATGATATATAAACTGAATTCTCAGCGTTAAGTATTTTTTAGAAAACAGCCTTCGTTGGGTTGGTGTCCCCCGTGATTTTGGGGTAACAGGCGGGACATATAAGCATACAAATTGAATTTATCTGAAAAACATATTTATCATGGATTGAATTGATTTGCTCATTTATCATGGTAAGGATATGACCAAGCATCCATATTTCCAAAATATCAGTATTATTGCTTCACCCAATTTTCCAAACAGAACCATAGAACATTACCTGACCAACATAACTCTTTAGTGTCCCCCTAGTTATGTTGGTTTTCTAATATCTTTTTTTTACCATTTTTATTAATATGGTCATTCTCAGATAATAAGAAGTTCATTTGATGTAAGAATTAGGTCAGACTCTTTTAGAAAGAAGCACATTTGTAAAGAACTAATCAATAAAAACACATTTTTCAAGGCATAATTCATAATCAACAGAACTTTGGTGTCCCCCTGGTGAGTTATGTTGGTAAACTTTAAGGCTTCACCATTTGCACAAACCACTACATTTTTGGGTGAGTTAAGTCACATGAAATGAAGATATCAGAATGTTACCAGAAAACATAATCTCCAGTCTTTTGAACCAAGTATTTCATGCTGATGGACATTTGAGTTTTTGGTGTCCCCTATGATGCCATAGTTATGTCCACCATTCTCGATATATGACAAACAAAAATTCAATGAAACTGGGGCTTTTGACAGTATATTATTACTGCAAACAGTGGTTTACATTGCATTTGAAAATTTTCAGGTCAATTCAACATTTAAAAATTAAACTGTTATCATTTGAAAATTTACATGTTAGGTATAATAGGGACACCAATTCTTGGTGTCCCTGTTACACGCGACAGTCTAAATGGAGTAAAAGATCTTGCAAATACCATATATGTCCATAAAGTGATAGAAAATAAGATACCAAATGGCAAGTCTAATAATCTATGGGTGTCAAACAGGAAAATTGAAATAGTTACATACCATTTACTTGCTAAAAACAGTCAGAATTGTATAAAATATGTAAAAGTATAGACCCTTTGACATGTGGAATTGTTGACAAAAATGAAACTGGCTTTTTTCAAGTTTTGGAGAAATCTTGCAAGCTTTTTCCATGTTGTTGTTACAAAGGGTCCTAAATCACACTTAACTATGAATTTTCAACTATTAAGGATTTTTCTTTATTCTTCTAAAAGCAACTTAACCCCGACTTTGGTGTCCCTGTTATGTTGGTCAATTTACTGGCATGTATATGTTTGAATGAGTGTCCTCATGCGTACACAAGGCTGTATGTAAAAATATTTTTATTTTTAGTAAATGTTGATAATTCTCTATCATGAGTGTAAATTTCAATCAATAAAGATGATTTTTAAATTTGGAACTTATGTCCCACCACTGGTACCCTTATATAGAGAAAGGCCCTTATAAATATAGTTTCAGAAGCCTGGTCCCTTCAGGGAAGAAGCTCCTTTCGAGAGGAGAATCACTTGGTGGATAACGTTTGGATGATTTCACCCCTGGGCATCCAGCCGTGGGGCCTTTTATAATAGAAAATTGTTTTCCCAAACTCATTTATAATTGAAATTCTAAATATGCTCTACATTTCTACGGCTTTTTAGTTTGTATCATCCTCCCTAAGTTGATGGCCGCTCCCTAAATACAGTTACATATTTTCTCTTTCAACGTTCTTTATAGAACCACATCATCGCCGCTGCAGAGAAAAGGTAACGTAGGTTTACTTCTTTTGTTATATCTAAGTAAGCAAATGATAAGAAAACGAGTATGCTTGGGAGATTGTAATATTTGAGAGTCATTTACCCCTGTTATGACGTCACAACTGAAGCAGGTAAATATACCACAGCATTTATAAACTGTCGATAACTAACCTATCAGCAGGCCCACGCTATAGCGTCTCAACTGCTGAGGTGCTGAACTGCCGATGAAGGAGAAGCGTGTACTAGCGTAGTCAGCTGAAAAGACGTCCGTGTAATCACTTGCAGATCAATGCCAAAAGAATCAGTTCTATCACAATATTCATTAAAACCTGCAATAGTTCACTAATATAGACTCCAAAATATGTTGTGCATACTTTTGACGGTATTAAAATTTCCAGTTGTGCGATTTAAAGAAAAGACGGGTCGCTACGTACGCGACTTCCAGGTGTCGCTACTCTGAAAGAAGAGTCGGGTTACCCTCTCAAGCCTTCAACGAGACGATGCACAGCAGGAGTACATATCTCACTTTTTCACGACACGATTTTTGTTTCCATTTCGCGCAGCCAGACACCAGTTACACGTTGTCCAAACCGTTTTTCAAACAAGCAATGGCTCCACTGAAAAATCATGTTTTGCTTCCCTTCCATAGACCTTATGCATATGATGTCACAGAGCAGAAAGTGCTCCCTCCTTTGGAGGAATAGCGCGTATCATTTCAAGTTATACCAACAAATGCAGGCAGCTCATTTGTCAACCATTGGTATACGCGCGTCTACTACACGCACGTGCGAAATCTACGCGTTCGTGCACGTGTGCTTCATTGTTTTCCTCCAAAATGACGTCCGTGTGACGTAAATGCATAAAGTCTATTCCCAAGCGTGGTTAGGGTTTACGGCTCAGTTTCTAACCAATTGGTTTAAGTCGGGCCGGCCACGGCCTTTTTCCAGTTGTGGCTCACTGGCTTGTTTTCCCTACTCCATTGCTTATGCTTAGCACCAAGCACAATGGCAGTAGGTTCCATTTTTTAAGTCTTTCGGCCAGGAGTCGAACCCCAGACCTTCCGGCTGCAAGTCGGATGCTCTAACCCCTTGACCATGCAGTCGGTCGCGCGTTGTAGATATCAGTTTCAAATACTCATCGGATTTAGACGCGTAATAAGAGCAATAATTGCTATCTTCCAATAACTATTTTAGGGAGGTCCATTGCATTTTGCGATTTTTTAAATGACCCGATGGGTATTCCACAACATGTATGTGGGAACTTCGAAACCTTTTTGAAATAATGATCACCCTGTTTAAAAGTAGTTCACAAAGCACAAGTCATTTCCGAAACTCTAAAATTTTTGCCCGTATTTCACCCGCTCTTTCAATGACGAAATTTACAATGATTTTTTCAGGTGCATAGGCTTGGTTACCTTAGGTGAGTCGCAGTGCTAAAGAGCGTAGTATTGGCCCTCCCCTTCTTCATTTCGGAGACGTACGTTTACTTTCAAAGGGTATTCTTAATTCACACCAGCTTTTGTAAAGACATTTTGATTTGCAAATTTTAATGCATAACTTCACGCTTTCATTCTTGTCTTCTTTACACAAATGAACCATATATACGTTGGGACAAAGCCCTTTTGGTACTGCTATCTGGGATAACGTGTAAAAGAAAGTAAAGTTGTTATAAACAATGCTACATTCTTCTACTTTAAACTATGTTTTCCTAATAGTTATAATTTAGTTTCATAATTTATTTGCTCATACGAAGAAACCACATGTGCGCGTAGGATCCTTTGGGGCTACTGTATAGTATAAGGTACATGAGAAAGTTGCTTTCGTCGGTCTTAACATGTTCTCATATGTAAAGGGTCTAGGCACAGATGCAGATCAATGCTTGTGAAAGAGACATGAAAAAAAAACCTTACGGCAAAATATTGAAATGCTTATGAAAACAGCTTTCTTTGGCACGTCATCCCAAATAGCAGCCCAAAAGGATACATCTGGCCGACTTATATTCATATGGAGGGAAAAGGCATAAAAAGAACTGGTAATATACTTAGCTCAGTGGTGGAAGATAGCAACAGTAAATACTCTTCCCTCCTATTCACATTTTGCTGCTTGCATCTTGGTACATATTGTATTTTCTTGATGAATTTTAGTACTGCTTTCTTTTACAGAAACTTTCTGCAAATTTAAATGAAGAAAATCATGAAGTTACAGTTAAAAGTGATGTTAAAGGGTTTTGCAATAAAAAGTACATTTTGTTCTTGTTTCACTAAATGCAGAAAGTAGGAATGACCCAGCGCCTGATGTCCAGTACTATACCGAAATTCCTGAAAACCGGACAGGGTACAGTGGCGTAGCACTCCCTCAACATCCAACAGTATCGACAATTAGCAAGCAGCCAAAGGAGAATAAAGTAAAGGCCGTTAAGAAGTCAGAGGGTACGTACATGGCAAAAGAAAGACAACACAACCCTGGGATGGACACTCACGAACAACGTGTGGGAGTTAATCCTCAGTTGAATGGAGTTAAATACTATAAAAAAGTGAAACGCACCGAAAAGCCTTCAACAGAGCTCTACTACGACGAATTAGCTAGTTCTCATGACGTCCAGACTTATCGCAAACCCATTTATGATTAGTCTATAGCCAGTGCCAAAAATATGGGCCTGCCTGCTACCATAACATTTGAAAGAAAAAAAATTGACATCAGCAAATTTAAAAGACGTATCCTTCTCAGATTGTGTTACGTGATTTCAGTGATATCATATTGTGTACCAGAAAGACGTTATCAAATAAAAAAGTTTGTTCGGCCAACTTACAGAGTCATTATCTTGTTAACATTGATAGAAGCATTGTGTGCGAAATATCACAAAAGATTCTAAAAGGCATTATTTTGAGTGAATTGATCGCTTAATAATTGCAGTTAGAAACTTTAAGTGATCGCCTATCGTAGTCAGCATTCAGTTTTCATTCTATATGATCGACATTTGTAAGAGGATACCGATATAATTCACTTAAACCACTTGGCAAGCCTTCTGTTTAAATTGTTCAAATTCATCCATGACAGCAATAGACCCTTTTCCAAATAGCAATTACAAAGAACTCTATTGGTCTATTGGTTACCCATGGTTTACAATTGGGACGTCTCTTAGTCTAAGAGGGCTGTTGTGTTTGGGAAATTCCAACTTGAACCTCTCCTGAGTTTCATCCCTTTTTAAAGTGGGTCATATCGGAAAGATTCCCTTCAGGTAGCCTGTGTCTGAAGGTAATTTCACACAGCATGGGCTGTTTCCCCACTCGTAGGAATAACTGTCTCGAATAGGTCTTTTGTAATTATGAAAACATGGTTAAGAACGTTGCTAGTTTTGATAACGTAGGACCTATAGTGGCCATGGTCTTACCAGCTCTGGTTTATTTTGCCTTGGAAAACTTCATCGTAGTGACAAATCTGTTTTAGATTTTAGCAAGGTCGAATCTACTTGTGCAAAACAGCTCATTTTCATGGACTGGATTGCACATTTGTCTCACCTGGTCCTTTCCGAGTCATGGGGAGTTTTTCGTGACCTTATTGTTGATACCACAAAGTTGTGTGTTCCACTAAAGGAAGCTCTATCTACAGTTACCTTCATCCCAGCTGAAAATTCCCTTTGGGGTAAAACCCTTTAAACCCAAAGGGTTTCAAATGGAACCCTTCGGAAAAACCCTTTACGTTCAAAGGGTTCCCTTTGAATGTTGATGGCAATTGGACAAATCACAAAAGGTATTACGATATTACCCTTTGCATAGGCCAAATTCTTTTGAAAACCCTTTAAAACCATTTGGGACCCATTGAAACCCTTTTGATTAATGGAATTTGGACAAAGGGTCTCAAAGGGAATTTTCTGCTGGGATAGCAGTTGTCGAATTTGTACTCCTCTTTAGCGTACATCAGTCTAAAGGATTCCGCTGCAACGTTCACTTTTACACAGTAAGTCAATGGGACTTCACTGTGTGAGCTTGAAGCGGGCGAAATCACACACTAAAACCCCATTGACATTTGTCGTTCGAAACAGCATAATGATCAAGACTTGCTTTAGTCGTTTTTTTTTCATTGAATATTTATGATTCTGTTCGTTGTGATCGTATATATGAATAATTAATGGCGTACAGTTTTTACGCAGTTTGACGAAGAATTCTTGCGAAAGTTCGCAGACATTGGTATTACGAGTGTAGTAATACACGTCCGCCGGGCGGGCAATATCTACAGGGTCAGTAAAGTTTTTCTGACTTTGCAGTCAATAAGAATCAAGACTATTAAACTATTAATTACTGGATGTGGTTAAAGGCATTAAAGCTAAGTTCGCAAAGCAGTTGGCTTAGGAGGTTAAGGTAAGTCCTATATCTTTTTTATGTTTATGTCAGTCTTAAGCCAAATATAGAGGAGGATATTAACTGGCCTCTCCAAAGTAATGAAGGTACAGCAGTTAGTACTAACTAATGTGACTAACTATGATTATTTTGTCTTTACTAGGGAATCGCCTTCAATGGGCAATTACGCCTATATAGATTTGATAGCTCAAGTTTATTTCTTGTTTTGTTTTCTCAGAGGAAGTGGTTTGAGATTAATTAAGGAGTTAACAGTTTGGGAGATTATCCCGTTTGGGGGAAAACAAAAATTCACCTTTATGGGGGAAACTTATGTAACATATTGTATAGGCTTCCTAGCCTTAAAAGACTAGGTTAAGCATCACGAAGACCACTCAAGAACTTACATTTTCCTCAAACAAGGAGCGGTGAACCCTTCGATTAGGACGCGCTTTTCTGTAGCTATGACAATACAGCTACCGAATATACATTTAATTCCATTACATTAGAGTGTTTAGAAAGACAAATTTTGCAAGAGAGTCCCAAAACCCATTAGCCACTGACAGTGTAGACAAAGAACGTGTGGAATTGTGGGTAAAATAGGCAATATGGTGCCCATGGCCAACTTTTTTTCCCAATCAGGGGAAGCTAGATTCTCCGAAAAGAGCTCTGATTTTTTTTTCGGTTTCTTTTTGCATTATTTTTCAGAAGTGTGATTCAAACTTTATTCCTGCTGTTTGGCGGGTAAAAGAGGATACTTCAATTTTTAAGAAAGGGATCAGAGCTTGCTTGCAATTACAGGCCTGTCAGTTTATTCAGTATTGTGAGCAAAATTATGAAGTCTTTGATCAAGGTTTATTTGCTCAGGTATCTCTTACATAATGGGTCATTACTGAATCTGTCGCAACATGGTTTTCTGCTTAGTACATTTGTGTTACTATTTTACTGAGGTTTTCTCAGGTCGTCTTTTTATTTCTTGATTCTGGTGACAGTGTTGATGTCATTTACATTGATTCTGAAAATACCATTGATAAAGTACCATTAGGGAGACTTATGGTGCAACTGCACAGATTAGGTATCAGGGCATATGTGTTGAGGGGATAAAGTTTTGGTTACATGAGTGTAAATGGTAATTTCTTGTCTTGGAAAGAAGTTACAAAAGGGGTACCTGAGATTATGTTCTGGGCCCAATTCTTTTCTCAGTCATCATCAGTGATATTCATAGCTTTCTCATCTCTAATATTAGTACATTATGATGAACATGCTGTATTGACTCCGTCAAAAAACCCGTTTTTTTTCAAATTTCGCATTTCGTTTGTTTTATTGGGTACTATGTAAATAAGCGACCACAAATGTGGAGGAAGCCTATATGGCTTGTGAATTACAACTTCACGTCGGGTGGCTAACCAACTCAACAAATTAAATCAAAGTTGGTTTCTTTTGAAAAGCTAGTTCAGAAAGGAAAATCGTATATTGTTCTTGGATGAAAATCTACCTTACTTTGACCCGGCTGGGGATCGAACCCCGAACCTCCCGGTTGCCAAGCTTTATCGCTTTAAATGCCACCACCTTTATCCACTCGGCCACAGCACCGGCCACACTATAACGTTACGAAGTCATTGGACAGTTCAGGAGATTACCTGGTTTAGGAGAATCTACTTTCCCCCATCAGGAGAAAAATTAGAGACCCTATAGTGGGAGAGATTGGCCAACCATTGTTCTCAGATACGCATTCTGATTGGACGAAATGTATGGACACCATTTTGGAGCCAAAGTACGAGCTTGGAAGATCATGTGTATTGTGTAGCCTATGTATATTCGAGAAGTTGTGCAGGCTGTACGTACGTACGGCCGGACGTACGCATCCTATGTATTAGATAGACATGTTTTGTTTCCAAATTGCGGCCAGGTTGTGCTGCATTTGGATGCACAACAGACCAGAAAGGGTTACAAGTTGTATAGATTCCCATCCTGTACAAAAAGAAGGCTTCGGTGGGCTGTAAAAGTTAGAAGGTTGAATTGGAATCCATCAAATAGCGATCGCTTATGCGACGTAACTTTACAGTATACAACTTAGTAATACATGTAGGCCTAACGTTAGAGTAGGCTTAGCCTTAGAGTTACGACGTTCTGTACCAGGCCTAGCCTATACCGTATACGGCGGTTCCATCTCTATATTCCGACTGCTTGATATTCCAACACATAAACCCAAATACAATTCCTAACCCTTTGGCCTAACCGGCTAACCCTCACCCTATTGGAGAGTTGTCGGAACATCCCGATAGAGACGTTGGAATACCAGAGCTGCAGTCCCAAGTCATAGGTGTAGGAGTAGTGGCGTATTCAGGGGGGCCATTGAGCCATACCCCCACCCAATGCCGATTTTGTTTTTACTTCCTAGAGATGCGTAAAGTTTTTAACACAAATTTTACTGCAAATGGTAGCATATGTGGCACCAGATTGCATGTAAGGACACTTAATTTTTCAAAAATTTTCAAAGGGGAGGGGCACCCCATTGGGCCATTGTTCCCCCTCACAGTCACTGATGCCGATGTTTTTGTTTTAGTTCCTAAAAATACGTCAATTTTTTAACACAAACTTTACTTCAAATGTAGCCTATGTGGCACAATTAAGATTGCATGTAAGGACACCCAATTTTTCAAAAATTTTCATAGGGGAGGGGGACACAATAACAGATCAAACATTGCTCCTGGATCTATTAGTAACATAAGAAAACTGAAACATTTGCGTAACTTTGACTTTGATGTAGGCTTTTACATGGAATACACCCGGGTCAGTCACAATTTTATGAAAGCTAGGCCTAGGCCCATGGGCGTCAATCCTGGGGGGACAGGGGGACACGTCCTCCACATACACACATTTTGGAAAAACACCCATTGACTTAAGATTTTTACACAGTAAATTTTGACAGAAGTGGCCATGTCCCCCCACACTCGAATAAAGATTGACGCCCATGCCTAGGCCTTTCCATAAAATAAAAAAGTCTCACTAGGAAGTGCTCCAGTGCTCCCTATATTTACCCCTTCCCCCAGACCTCTCCTGAATCTTTTACTAAATAATGAAAAATCTTAAATGATTAGTTCAATTTGCTTGCACTCCCCCCCCCCCAAAAGCACCATTTTGCATGTATGCCATCCTGCATTAACGTACTAGTAGTTTTCTTAGAAAGAAGGGGTAGACCCAGCCCAGAATAGACCCACCCCCCACCCCTCTTACAAGCACAAAAATAAGACACACTAAAATGAGATTTTTTAAATAAAATCACTTTTAAAACTGTCAAAATAGCATACACCATTCTGCATTTTCGTCACTTTCTATTAGCAAAAGTTACTCAAAATGGAGGGCGTTATCCCCTCCCTCTAGACCCCTCCCAGGGCGGCTTTTCTTGCACTGGGTGACAAACTAAAGGATCCGGCAGACAGTGCCAGCCAGAGTCAACCGATACGAATGATTGCTACAAGAGAACAGAACGCTGTAACTCAACTTTGTTTTACATTTTGTACGGAAAACTGTACGCACAGTGTATATGATGTCTGGCCAAAGTTAACATTTGGCTCCAAAATGGCGCCCATGAAATAAGCTGGCCAATCTCTCCCACTATAGGGTCTCTAAGAAAAATTGGTCAAGGGCGCCGCCATTTTATCTATTTTACCTACGGTTCCACACCTTTTTTGTACGGAAGCCGAGAACGTCGCGATGGTTGGAAATCTGACATGCCAGTTTTCCCACCCCTTCCTTCGGTAAACATGGGAAGGAGAAATCAAGATACGATTACTCCTTACCATTATCCACCGATAATGTAGAGTGGAGAAAACTTTAGTTAGTAAGGGGGCACTTCAAGAAAGGGCCATTACACAGTGTCTATATTCGGACACCCTGTCCATAAATGGACGCGCCGGCACATGACACGGATTGGCGCTATATAACTTTGGTTATATTATTACCAACGTGGGATGATCCCACCGTGGTACGGAGAAATCGTAGACGAGCGAGCAAGCTATGTTACTTAAATTGAAAAGAGGATCGATGGACATAGTCCATTTATGGACAGGGTGTTCGAAAATAGACACTATGTAATGGTCCTTTCTTGAGGTACCCCATCACTAACTTCAGTTCATGATATCTGTGAAAGAATATGCAACTTAACCTAATTTAGTCACCTCCTTTACTTTTTCCACACTTTTGTTAGACAGTTAGACGAGATTGCTTCGTTCAGTTATACTTAGGCTATCTACACACATCCCCTGTATGCTGAAACAAAATAGCTTTCCGAAATTAATCAAGTTGCTTAATGTTTTGCAGATTGTTAAACTCGTAAACCATTCAAGTTGTGTTGTGTTCATTTAAATACTCCTAACACTCAGCTACAAATTAGAAATAAAGGAACTGGGAAGCATGAATTGTACCGTTCTGGCAAATATACGTAAATTCTATTGTCTTGTCGAGTTGTGATAAGTTATATTATCTCTGATTACAGTAATGCCATATTTTCAGTGGGATAATGTACAGATGAACTAATTATCACAATCACAATGATATGAGAGGGTCTTCTTTATTCCTTTATATAGTATTTGGTTTTGTAGAGCCCCAGGGAGAAGCAAATTTTCATTTCCGAACTATGTTTTCACGGTAGAGTACTACTGAAGTTTTGCTGAGACATACATATAAGGAGTGCTTACCACATACCACATTATAGAACCAAGAAATTCTAATACTTACATCGACTCAAGGCGCTTACAGTCCGTTCTCTAATTATCACCTTTTTGTAGCATTTGACAAGGTCGCTGTGCTTTCTTCTAAAATGGAAATCTCTATTTGTGCATATACATATTAATTGGTGGAAGGTTTTAACTTTTCGTGAAAGCTTTATCTTCCTGCTTGGCCTGCTATCATTGTACAGTGGATTATGGCGTTGAAGAATTGTTCTACACATACATTCTGACACTGGTTTGGGATGACGTCACGCGACGTCAGTTTGGAGGCAAACAATGAGGCGCACGTTCACGCACGGCGTAGATTTTGCACGGCGTGTAGTAGACTTACTCGCGTATACGATTGGTTGACATATGAGCTGTCTCCATTTGTTGATGTAAGTTGCAATGATACACGCTTGTCTCCATTAAAGGGCATTCTTTTAGTCATGTGACATCATTTTCATATGGCCAATGCCTTATGTGGCGACTGAAGACAAAGGCGGCGGCCAGCGGCTTCAACCCACATAAGCTGTGAAGTTTAGTAAAACTGGTCAGATGGAAAATTGAAAGTATTGTAATATATTATTAAGTTAATTTTCCTTGACGGAATTCATGTTGTATAACTTATTGTGCAGTGGGTAAATTAAGTTGGCGGATGTTAAATACATTTTTCGTATTAAGAAAGCTATTTTTCTTATTGAATTTTTGTAGTTTCTAGTGCAAACGTACTTGCGACGCCTTTTCTCTATATTGAATATTTTCACTGAAAGAAAAAACTAACTGGATTCCTCGTCCTTTAAAGCCTCAATACGAGCATGCCAACGAATTTGAATGCCAGAGAAGGGACCGCGCTTTATATCAAGGGCGTAGGAAGCGGAGGGGGGGGTGTGGGGGCTTGGTCCCCAGTTAAAAATGTGTGGGGGCTGAAGTATGCTTCCGCCCCCAAGATCCAAGGGCTAAAACCCCTTATTTGTCTCTTCTGTAAGAAATGTCAAAAATTTACAGTAATTTTCCTTAAAGTTTGTCCAAACTGTTGCACCAAATTGAATCTGAAGACAATCAAACACCCAAAAATTTCCCAAAGGGAAGGGGGACATCCCCTTCCTTTAGATCCCTCCCCCAGATCGGCGATTGGAAACAAGGTTCAGCCCCCCCCCCCCCGTCTCGAAAAGCTTCCTACGCCTATGCTTTATATTCCTTTTTTAAAAGACGTAACCAGAAATAAGATTATGAAAGGAAAGAGTAGCTAACGAAAATTAAAAAACAACTTGAAAACTAAATTGGGGTCCAGGGAGTTTCGTATCTCATTGTCAACAAATGTTTGGTTTAAAGTGATAACAATAACATTAAAGGCGTACATAAAGCACCGAAGACTGGAATTCAACTCAACCATCCGAAGTCAGTTCTGGGTGATCTTAGTTTTTCAAAGACAGATGCCTGACCTGTAACGAGACTGACATCAGTTCAGTCTTATAGGTGGTCTGTCTGCTTTTGACCCAAACAGAAAAAATAAGAAAAGCAACGATTCAATTGGGGTAAATTTAATGGCCTTTCCAAATCACAATTACCATTCCCCACCGTACAAAGGATGCTTAATCTCTGTGTCCCGCAGTTAACCCTGATAAAGATTCACATGAATCTATAATTATTTGTGAGTATATTTTGTGTTTATTTTTCTTTACATATCATGGAAAACATCAGCTATAGGCTTTATACTTATCGTTCCAAAAAACCTCACTTCGGGTTTTTTTTTTGGGGGGGGGGCTGTTCCCCAGTGGTCTGAGAGCTTCATCGGTTTGGCTACTCACGAGCCGATGCAGGTTTGGTCTCGGGTCGTCTGAATACGATACTTCATCTGTTTCGGGTAGTCCTGGTTGTGTTCTATTGGAAGACTATCATGACTGACGCATCTTAAGTTAAAATCAATTTCTATAAGCCTAAAAAATTAAGA
Source organism: Holothuria leucospilota (assembly GCA_029531755.1). Taxonomy (NCBI): domain Eukaryota; kingdom Metazoa; phylum Echinodermata; class Holothuroidea; order Aspidochirotida; family Holothuriidae; genus Holothuria; species Holothuria leucospilota. The sequence goes on along the minus strand of CM055969.1, from coordinate 12,047,245 downwards.
TGTGAAAAAATTTTGCCCGAGGAACGAAGTCATGTGCCCGTCGCGTGAAAAGGGTGTCCGAAGCGGGAGGGCAGAGAGCAGCGATGCTGTGACAACACCAAAACAAATTTTCTCAGCACCTTCCCTTTGTAAGTGAACTTGAGCTCGAAAAACTTTCGCCATTTGTCCGAGGCCACAAAGCAGTCTTCCGATGGCATATACAATAGAATATGTACTATCAACAAGACAAATTTTTTATTTATCATATTTTTCAAAGCTTAGCAGAGTGGATCATGGTTTGGAACTGCTGGAATTTTAAGGATAACTCATTCACGTAACACGTGCTTCACATCTTAATTTTGTTAGGCTTATGAAATTTATGTTAACTTTACATGCATATTTTACGTCAGTTATGCTAGTCTACCAACAGAGGGCAGCCTAATCGTAGTTCTCAATCTGACTGCTTATCTGTCTTTCTTTTAGTCACTTGCCAACATCAATAAATGCGTCAAGTAATGAATATGTGTGTAAAATAGGAAATTAATTTATGGCACAAACGCATTTCAAAGAGTTTTCGTCAAACAGACTGATATGATCACTCTGTGGGTTTTCTTATTCTATACAATGAACTTTTGTAATATCTGGTTGTATAAAATATTCGTCAGAACAGCACGACAATGAGTGATAGAGGACCAATCGGAAACATTCCATGGAAATGGGGGCAAATTGCACCTACGCTGTAAACAATGTAAACCTTATCTTCATTTGTCGCTGTGGCCATATGGAATGAATTTATTTTTCAATAAAAAGAAAAATCGACCGCAAGTTGAGAATATATAAGAAGGAAAACATAGAGTGAAATTTCTTTTCCATTAGATTATTTACTATGCCTTAAGCAGCTTACAAATGACCTTGCTGTGTATTATTCAGCAAGCGAAATCAGCAGCAGCTGTGCGTATTCCTTGTACTTCCGACAGGAAGTGAAGAAACCAAAAGAAACATGGTTCTGATGTCAGGGTGACCCTGATTAATGAAGGTATCCCCTAGGTATGATGTCTAGCGTACACTTGTAGTGCATGCAAACCTACTCCCAAAATTTGTCACGTGACTTGCACGTAAAGGCTAACTGTTGGCCATCGCAGACGAACGGAAAAATGTTGACTTAAAAATCAAGTACAATTGAAGCATGCTTGCAATATTGTTACAAACTCATTTGTTGGATTACTATTAAAAAAAGTGAGTAAAAGCATTATTATGATGAAAATATTAAAAACTGGACTTAACTGTGAATTTTATTTGATTTTTGGTGTCAAATGTTGAGCTTTACAGAGGGGATTTCACTGTTAATGGATTCAATACCATTCAATTACTATGTACATATTGTAGACAAGAGTCCTGCAAAGTTTTCAGCGTATTTCTTCTTGGTAAGCTACCTATCAGAAATTGGATCAAAGGAACAGTTACTGAATATACTTAGAATATCACCAAACTTTTTAGCAGTTTGGATACACTCAATTAATCATGAAATACTACTCATAAGGCCTACTCTCAAAATGAAAACGTAACGTAAACTCTAGATCGTCCACTTGCAGCAATTGCCCAGGTACCTTAAAATTTACTAACCGTTTACAGCCTTTTTGTGAGAAGGTATGGGATGGGTGAACGCGAACAACGCAATGTTTGTGGTGGTTCAACCGATCATTACATTTGGGAAAATTAAAATGTAGTAATTCAAAAGGCATTTAAATGCTATTCGCAGTAGAAGTTTTCCAGTTATATGTATTTTGTATGTCTCAAACAACGAAGTATTTTAATTTTTTAGGCGGTCCAGCAGCGACCTTCTTATGATGTAAGATATAAAGAAACTGGTGCTATAGCTAAAGAAAAGCAAGCAAACGAAAGTGCAATTTAATTTGTAGTTCTGTGTGGAGAGGATTACCAGTGGTAGACTAGCATGGTCATTACCAAATGAGATTTGTCATTATCCAGAAAGAAAAAAGGAAGATCCGCTACAGATGTTTTAGTCCCCCATATAACTGCTGTACCCCTTGGTCCTCGATCGAATGATCTGATGACTAATTGCTTGGGTGGTGGTTCCCACAGCACCCCATACAAATCCCATCCTTATGGTTAAAGTTCCGATCTGACATTTATCCTTTTTCTTTCCATCGTACCATTTGAAACACCCCTTTTCACACACCATAGTATGAGCCACTGCTAAAAGTTCAATATTCCTGTTCCTTGATGTAAAGTAGTAAATCTAACATTAGGCATACACAGTACAAACTTCTGCTTGATGCACACTCCACAGCACAAACTCGTAGGCCGTCTATCCCAGCGGACTATTGAAGTTCTAGTACTTCTAGCTAGCACACTGTTGAATTTTAAGATAAACTTCACAGAAAAAATTTGTCCTTTATAATGGAAAACAGAACCGGGTTCAAGGGGGCGTAAAGGGCGTATCCCCTTATTTTCTGCAAAGCAATGATTTTTGAAACAAGAATTTTATTTCTGTAAGTCCATGAAAACGGTATGATCTCTTTCTGCAGAGGTTTCATCATCAGCATTGCCTCACAGATCCACAAACTGTGTGAGCTTTTATTTGCTTGTTCACAGTGACACTTTTGTTTGGTAAAAGTAAATCATTTCCTTAATACAAGCCCGTGGCCAAGGGGGCCAGGGGAGCGCCGGGGACCAGGGCGGGTTCCTTCGAAAAAAGTTCTCTTCCTTAAAGTTAGGCTTCCTCCACCGCTTCCTGTATATTTTATATTAGTTTGTATTTTTATAATGTTGTGGAAAAGAAATGAAGGAATGAAGAAGTTTCCATTGCCTTAATGCCTGTTAGTGCATCTCGCCCTCTTAAGATATTCCCCTCCCAGAAACTATCTCGCCCCTTCAGTAGCTTGTCTGGCTATGATGGGCCTGCTTTCATATTCCATTAATAGACGTGTTGGGAAATTCGGTACTTCCGGTCGGGTCGCAAGGTCAAGTGTACCATGACAACAGCAACGTGTTAAGCTCTGCGTGCTCAGCATGCAACACCCGCACTGGGACACTTTAAGCGTGGTACATTTCACCTTTGACCCTTTCCCATATTGCATTGCGTGGAAACATTTTCCCATCTCGTCTATTAAGAATATTCTAAGTTCCACTTAGATTTATAGTTGCCATAAGTTTGTTTCTTCATGAAAGAGAAATAATAACAAGCAATGCCTTAAAACTTGTCAGTGTAATTGCATTGCAGAACTCTTGATGATCGGGGCTGGTCTTTAGAGGCCCAAGTATAGGTTAATTTGGAAGTTCCACAATAACCTATCCTTGGGAGTTCAATTCCCGCATGAGGCCCACCAAAGGTTGTAACTTTCGATTAAGACTGGAAACCGGAAGATCCTAATTTGAGATTCAATTTTTGTCATCTTTGTAAAAATAATTAGTCAAGGTATATTTAACGTTCCAAAACTAATCAAGCATCGTTTGGCGTCTTTTCAAGTGCATTTTTGCGGTCTTTTCAACTATCCGAACAATTTTTGTTTCAAAGGTCATTAAATCGGGGAAAAGAATTACAACACGATAAGGTACAAGAGGTAGCTTTGGGCTGTCACTACATAGCGGTTGCTCAGTAGCTGTTACGTAAACAAGCAAGAAACGGAGTTACCACGACAACTCTGTAACAGGCGCGGATTAAGTGCGGCTAGGGACTAGGGTCCCCCAGATGCAAAAAAATGGAGAAAAGGGAGAGAAAAAGAAAGGAAAAAGAAATAAAAGAGCAAGCATAAACAATTTGAAGATACTTTACTAAAAAGTACTCAAAATACATCTTTCTGCAGTGGTTGGGTGAAGCTTCTAGTTGAAATTATCTCTACTAAAATCCATTTAAAGTGATTGACAACGAGAGGTGGGCTACAATGTGCGAAAACAGATGCATGGCGGAGCAAGGATTTTAGTGTACGGATTTGTGAACGTGAACATAATGATATATGCGACGGGAACACGGCTTGCTGCATTCAACTGTAGCAACAAGTTTGTGTTAAAGAGTGAAAGTTTCTGCAATCTGGGAGGACTGAGATGCCACAATTTAACCACACAGGCTTCTAGGATGATTAAAGAGGCCAGGATGGCAAGGGGACGTGCTATTGTGCGCAGTGGCGCTGGTACGGGGGCATGGAAGGCGCGCTCCCTCTCAATTGATCACCAAAAATTTCCGAAGATATTTAAAGTGAACTTTAAAGGCGTTTTGGCTACAGAGTTCTGCAGGGGTTGGGAAAGGTGTGTTTTCGACTGAATGATGGACATATTTCAATCATTTACTATCACAAATCATTTCAAAACTATCAAACTTTTCCCGAAATCCTTCGCAATCTCTCCAAATTATCGCCCGCTCCGCGTACCTTTTAGCCTCATTGCTTAGTAAAGGCAATAGGCAGTGGTCCCCAAATTTTCTTTGACAAATCAGCAAACAATATTTTTCTTATGTCGTCCTTATTTTGTGTTATTTCATTTGGATTTGCTACAAAAAGCAGTGGAGAGCGAAACGGTTTCTTATGTTTTGTACTTACTAGATTTTTTAAAGAAAGTAAAAGTAATCTAAAATTTTTTATTTTGGCTGTACAATGGAGTCCATCTAAGGCATAGGGAATGGGTAATTACAAAGTAGCAAAACTGACATGAGCAATGCGAATTTAGACGATCAGTGTGCAATGTAGATTGAGTGAGAAGGGATTATGAATCATCAAACGGTCGTGGACTGAAAAGTATGTAATGTAATTACCTACCAATAATGGTTGTGGGCGAAGCGCGCCCTGAAAATGATTTGAAAAAATGTGTAACGACAAATACGTAATGCTACAAACCTGACAAATGTTACCATGGTGATGTCAGATTGCTCTGTGATCCCTCTTGATTGGCGGTCCCTACAGAGGTTGCCGAAATTTACCTCAAATTTTCAGAAAAGAAATTAGGCCAGACTAATATTCCCCGGTATTATTTCCTATTAATAGTCATGAGATATAGAGGGCGATCCATGACGAATTTCATCATGGTTCGCGCTCTATCGGCCTATCAGACGAATGCGAGCCGGTGGGTAGAAATTTGGCATCAAAAATAATAAATCATTTCTACGACAAAGTTGCATGAAGACTTTGCACCGAGACACTGTTTATTCCCACCCCCACCCCCACCCCCACAGTGTCTGCCAATCAGAATGCGAGTCTGCCGTCTGGTTTTTCATGAATAATTTTTAAAGTAGAGGAAGGTGAAACGAAATCCTTGCTTCGCGTTCTTACATGTGCTGTACTCCTCTGTAAGCACAATTGGCTTAAGTGTAGAACCCTCACGGATGCATAATGCGAACACGTTTTGAGACTGTATTGATAGTAAATACAGCAATAAGACTAAAAGCGCGCAGAGCGCGCGAAAGGTTTGGTAGATTGAGAAGAATTTGCGAAAGCCTGATAGTTAACAAATTAGTTGTAATAAACGACTATTGAGATTAATTTATCACTCAGTCGAAAATACACCTAACCCCTACCCTCTGCAGAAATTTACAGCTTAGACGCTTCTTGAGCCCAATTAAAAAATTTTCGGAAATTATAGAAAATCGATTGGGGAAAGCGTGAGTCCACGTCCCCAAACCCTTGTCGGCGCCACTACGCACGGTACCAAGTCCCCTTGGCAGACTAGAAAACTTTTATGGCCAAACTTTGGCATCTCAACCGGCCTCTTCAATTGCAGAAGTTATCACTCTTCAACAGAAATTTGTTACGACAGTGGAATGCAGCAGGGCGGTTCTTATACCACCTCCCTAAATGCAGCAAGTCGTGCCGCCTGTGTAGACTGGCATCATCTTTGCTCACTCAGTCATTTACCTGTTTTAGCACAATGTATCCCTTCTCTCGCCTTCAACCACTTTAAGGGATTTTTAGGAGAGATCATTTCAAGTACAAGCTCGACCCAACCCCTGCAAAAAGATATATTTTGAATACCCGTATTTTTCTTTTTTCTCTTCTTTATCTTCTTTCTTTTTGCCCGGCGAGGAGGGGCGTCGGGCCCGCAACCCCCCTGAATCCATTTTCGAAAAGAAGTTGTCGCAAGAAAAATTCCTTGCACTATTGTCCTAAGAATGCTCATCAGGCATGGAGTGTAAACCGTGGTAATTGCGCCCGAAGCGTGCCGAACGATTGCATTAGAATTGCTCTAAAATGTAACGTTCTTACCATTGATCAATGTGTACATGTTAAAGACTGTACTGAAGAAACACAATTGGACTGAATTATAAGGAGCGCGGAGCGCGAGAAATGTTTAACAATTTGCGAATGATTTCTGATAGAAAACAATTAAAACATATCCACCATTTGTTCGAAAGACATCTCACCCTAACCATACAGAAAGCTATCCTTAAATGCCTTTTGCGTTCATTTAAAAAGTTCGGTAATTGATTGGGGATACGCCCCTTCATACTCCCACCCTCCGTGCCGGAGACACTGAATTATGTTGTGGATGATCATCATTTAGATAATTTTTAGTCATCGCATTGCACTCCCCAAGGATGCTACCAGGACGAACTGTTACACTTATTACGTTACTGGGTAGTCAGAAAAGTCAGTGGAGGACAGTAGATATGGAATGACCCAGGGGTCCGTCTTGTGCCTTGGTGTATGTCCAGGGGCGACTTAAAATGTCTTCAAATGCATTTGACCATTGTGCACAGAGTAGTACACAAATATCACATTTTGATTATTTGCTATTAAGGCCTTACGGTCTGGTGATGCTGGGGAATTGTCAAGGGCGACTAGATCAGTGATAGTATACTGCATAAGCCCTTGGAATTATCCTATCACATAAGCCGTCCAAAAGGAATAATGGGACGTATGCTAAGTTGCTATAGGTGTGCGCGAAGGGCACTCAAAATGCCTCTTTAAGGCTATTTAGTAATTATCCAAAATCTAACGCACTTTTTAATGGAGGGGGGGGGGGGGGCTTATGGCTCTGTATATTGTTTGGATAACGGCTACATTTATTTGGGGGAAAAGTAGCGGCAAGCAAAACTTTGAAATGACTCATTCCCCCTTACATCCCGTAGTGCCACCACTCTTTACGGTATCGTTAATTGTATTATTATAAGGCTGCATTCGCGAGCAAAGTCGCCGAGAGTGTTTTCCATTTTTTACACCTTATTACTAACTGAAAGGGGTTAAATTTTTCACTAATAAATAAAGAATAAAAATACGAGAACTGTTATTAATGTTCAATATCTCCCAAGCTATTTGTGTATATGTTAAGACACTTATCCTAAAATTATTGGGGCTAAAAGTTATCTCGGCAACCTCAGTTGAATAATTTGGGGGTCACCCCTTGGTTCCCCGCTTCCGAAGGGCGGTGATTGGTGCTGGATATGGGGGGGGGGGACGTAGGCATATATATATATATATATATATATATATATATATATATATATATATATATATATAAAGGTATATGTATACGCATATTCATACGCAGACGTATAGAAGTACTTTTATACGTAAACGTATATGGATATGAAGACATGTTTAAATGATGCTGGTAACGAAATGTTCTCATTAGCCACCCCGAACACCGAAGGAGCACAAAGCTTTCCCTCCTAGTCGCAAGTAGCATTGGGTGTGCGTTCAGAAGTTAACCGAACTTTTTTTCCTGACTATCACACGAGGAAGCTAAACTTGTGCTTGAACTTTCTCAGAAAATGTGTTTAAAACTCTCAGGTTTGCGTGGGGAAATCCCAGTGAAGTGCGATAATTTGAAGGCCCTGAATATGCAGTTGAATATAATATTTGCCTGTATGCGTCTTAGAGGGTCTCAATAATCAACAGGGATGCATGTGGCAATAGAAGCGAGCAGAAAAATAGGCAAAAGAGCTAAATACTACTGTCTTTGACAAAAATTAAGAGGGATGAAAGGGATTCCTTCCCCTTAACCCAAGTACTAGGGATTATGCCTTATAGGCCTACACGCAAATATTGGCAAATATTGCGGGTTTTGCCAAAGTGCTACAGGCACTCCGTCCTCCCTGACCAAATTAAGGGAGGGGACTGCATCTTACATATACCATTTTTTAGCAAATATCACTGCAGTTGACCAACTTTATGGGAAGACTGAAGAAAGTTATCACGTTCCCAACCAAATTTTAGAGGGAATATTATACGATTCTTTTGTGAATCACCGAACATAGACCATGAGAAGCGTGCGTTCGAAGCGCACCTGAAAAATCGCTTCTCATGACCTTTCAGTCCTTGCAAAGTTTAATTTTTCACAAAATAGATGGCGAATCACTCTATTATTGCAACAGGTCGTAGTGAGACTGTGTGTGAAGGACTATACAGGTAGTGGACCACTAATTACTGTCCCCCTTGACTTACACACTAAATCAGGCTACTTTCCCACCCCCTAGATCATTGTAGAAGTTCTCAACATGGACATGCCACCCCTCCGGTTAAAGCTCACAATGTGGGCTTCTATGGCACTTTAAAATTATTTTGTACTATGGCCCTTGAGATTTGAGCTAGAAGGGTTTGAATAATAGGTACATGTTTCGAGCCCTGATCATTAGTCAAAGACGGCAATTCACAGAGCGGACTAATACAATAGAAAAATGGCACTGAAATAGTCCGATTGTCTTGAATTTTGCACAGTCTATATTTCAACTTATTACCTACAACAACCAGATCAAAAATGATCATATTTAGTAAGTAATATAGGCCTAGTCAAAAACAAGCTCCCAAATTTTTTTAAGGGATCAAATTTGTCAGCCAATATTTTCCCCACTTCGTACACAGAACCAATGCTAAAATGCTTTGTTCCTTTACCTCCTAGCCATAGGCATACTTTAAAGTTCGGTTGACTCAAGCGTTGAAAACCTCCTGTGTGAATGGTACAACAGAGTGGGAGTATTTTAAGGATTCGGGTCAATTCATAAAATATATTACATCCTTTTAATGATTGCTCTCCGGGTTTTGGTTGAAAGTATATAGTAGAGTATTGTGTGTGCCGACAAGTGTAACGCACTCTATGACTGTTAAAATGTAGGACAGAACTGATAACTGCGTACCGTATCATCTCGAAATTTGTAACGAGGTGTTTATGTTTTTCAACATCTGAGTGAACAACACAACAAAAATGGCTGCTTTCGGGAAGAATAGACCACATACTTTTTCGGGCTGCAAGCAAGGTAAACATTTTGCCAAGTTAGAACGGCTTACTTTGCAAACATTAGTTAAGTATGTAATAGTTAAATATTTGCCATGGCCACAATGCCCCTTGTCTACCTGCTGTGAAGAAAGTGGCATTACGCATACACTTCCACCCCGGAAAACTGCATCACTGTGGACCATAGGCATATAAGTAGAAGACTGAGGGGTGCAGAAATAATGTCGACTCAGGGATAATAAATGTAAGTTTCCTCTGAGCAGACTTCATGGCATTATTGTTTATTAATTGTAATTTCTGTCAGGTTAGAAGCCAGACAATGTGAAAAGGATAGCTTTGGGGGGGGGGGGGGGTATTTCGGGGAGTGACATATACTTCTCTACAGAAAGCGCAAGATTCGGAGTGGTTCCACAGAATATGCACATTGAAACTATACTGGCATGATTTTTTTTTTTTGCTAATTAGGGATACTTTCAGGGCAAACACGTTCTGCCCGATTTTGAAGCGTCTTCCCATAGCCTATGCTAGCTAGGGGTTCTCAAGTGTTTTCAGCCGGCAGCATTTTCCCGAGTTTATGCATTATCACTGTAGTAGTAGTGATAAGCAGTAGTAGTGGTAAGCAGGCGAATCAAGTTTAAAAGAAAGTGGATCATTCTTGAGGACGAAACCCATACTTCCGAAAGTGCCTTTTCACAACAGGCAGTGGCAACTCTAGGGATTCTCAGTTTTGGGTGGATTCTTAAAGAGGGCGCCGTATGGAGGGGATCACAACCCTCAGCCCCACCATGACTGGGGCTGAGGTGAGAAATGTTGACATTTTGAACGCGCTAGATAGCAGGAAAACGCACTCTACAACGCAAATTTCCTACTGAAGCTCCTCGTTTCCCATGCTTGTGTCCCCATTATGGTGAGAAAATTTGGCATACTAAGCGCCCAGATTGTAGGAGATTGCACTCTTAAGACAAAAATGTATCATCAGATGAGTGCATCTACCATGTGTGAATCAGTGACGCCGCTAGGATTTGGTGATCTGGGGGGGGGGGGCACCACAGATGGCGTCGTAATGCCACCTCAGTTAAAGCATAGGGGTACGAGGCGGGGGCTGGGGGCTGCAGCCCTCCCAGAGCAGGGAAAATGCTTATTTCAGGGCACTGACACTTGTATTTTCAGGGCAAGGGGGCAGTGCAGTGGGCAGTGCGGCGGGCAGCAGCGTTTGCCAACAGGGCAAAATGCTTATTAGTTGCACAACGAAATAATATATTTCTTTATAGCTTGTGGGGGAGGGGGAACTCATCCATACCCTTCCTAAGTGATATCGTGGTAAAAGGGGAAAATCAGGGCAATTTGCAAAATTTTCAGGGCAAACACCCTCCGCCCCCCTGTGAAATGTCTTCCCGTACGCCTATGAGTTAAACCCCAAAGTCTGCGTAAATTGTACCCTTTTCTATGCGTTTCTGCTATATACAGCGGCGGGGGATCTTTCATCTGTCACTTCATAAAGGTAGCTTCCTGGGGGGAGGTCCCCTTTTGAGAAATTTTTTGTTAATTTAAGGTTGCTTAGACGTAAAATGGTGATATCTTTGGGATATTATTTGAACAGATCATATGGCTGGAAAATGTCCATAATTTAGTGATTTTAATTTTTGTTGGTTAGTTGAAAGAATAGAGTATGTTGTCTAAGAGAAGGGTATATTTTCAACAAACTTCCCGAAGCCCCCTTTTGGCTACATTACTGCCTTATATTCGGGGAAAGTGTTTTCGCAAAAATACCTGCGTGGAGTCCACAGAAACATTCTTCGACTCTTACGAAATTTTCCTTTGCTTCATTGTGAATTATAAAAGGGTACCCAAGGCTGACAGACACCGATATAGGGCCCCCAGGAAGCTCTGGGTAAAATGGGCACTGACATGATGCGTATCACCTGACATGCAAATGATACTATTACGTACGACGCCGAACACTTTACAACGATCGTATTTTTACTAATTTTTAACAACATTCCAGACGAACAGCTTCCAGTAATGGTAATGAGAGGGAGGGAGAGAATAGGTGCAGGGACTGGTGATATTAGACCTCGCTGATAAGTATAGCAAAAGGTGTGGAGGACTAACAAGCTCGTTTCAGAATGTTTTTTTTTTGTCGTAGGTGTATAAACATTCATCATCTATACCGATAATGCTGCCGGCAAAGCGCCCCGGATATCTGAAAGTCAATAGGTTTGTAATGTCTTGTGTCCCTTTGGGGTACGTAGCTCCTTTGTGGAGCAGAACTCCTTCGGAGTAATGTTTGGTTTCGTCAAAGAGTCGATGGGACTTTAGAAAAAGTATTGCCTTTCGGCTCTTGCATTCGCTTCTCGACCTTTTGGCTATACTCATGTGTAGTATCTGTTTTTCAGCCAGTCTATATAGAAAGGGACCTCGCATGACCGACCCTTGATGTAGAGGTCTGAAGTCAAGAGGTTAGTCATGCCAAATCTTATGTTCTTTCGGGATACGTAGATCCTTTGTGAAGCAGAACTCCTTCGGTTGTAATGATTTGATCTCGCCCTTCGCCAGAGAGTCGAGGGGACTTTGGAAAAAGTTATTTTCGGCAACGCATTAAAAAGAACTACGATGTAGAGGTCAGAAGGTCAAGACGTTGCTCATGTTTAGTCTAAGTTGTCCCTTGGGGAAGTAGCTCCTTTTAGGGAGCAGAACTCTGTCGGGATTCAACGTTTGGTTTTCGCCCTTCGATTCTTCGCTAGAAAATGTTAAGCTGTAACCCAGCATCTGTGCAGCTATAGACCAGATGTACACAACACCTATCATCCATATAATATTGTGACTGGACCAAATGAGGCCCATATCTGGTACAGATAAACATTTTATTGGTAAAAATATGGACTTTCCATTAAATCAAGTTATTTCTGCCCACTTCTTGACTTGGCCAGATATAAATTCCATATATGGCAAAGATATGGGCCGTATATATATATATATATATATATATATATATATATATATATATATATATATATATATATATATATATATATATATATTTATATATAAAGCACAAGAAATAAAACGGACAAAAAAATGGATGTCTTCATGCCAACTTAATTGAAAAACTCTATAACTTAATACAGAACAACTCAGCCAATATTTTGCAGGGTTCTTTCCAACCCCAGAAAGAGACTATTGTCTTATCGCAATACTCCCACCCCGGACCGTATCCCACTAGTCACCACCTTCCACCCGTCACTTAAACCCTTCCTTAGCAGTGTTGGACGTTCTTAGAAGATCCTACAATGTGACCCTGGTATTGCCAAGCTCTTTGAGACACCCCCATTACTAGCCATAGGCAACCCCGTAACCTTAAAGCTGCCCTCGTTCGCACTACTCTCTACCCCCGTCCAGTCCCCTGCCAGTAATACTACCCCCTCCAAGAACGAAAAGTGCAATAAACCTAGGTACCTTATTTGCAAGCACATTGATACCTCGACCTTCTTTCACCGTGCTACGGGTACAGAGTTGAGACCAGACAATTTCGTTTGTGAGCATAAGAAAGAAGAGCCCTGGTTTTACATTGGCTGAACGTTTTAATCTTGCAGATCACATCTCTGCCAACCTACGGGCCCTTATTCTTTTTGGTAACTTCAAAACAGCACAGGACCGTAGAAAATGTGAAGTAAAAACTATTCTCAGACTAAATACGCACAAGAATGGGCTTAACAGGGATTTAGATTTTATGAGCGGCAATGTGAAAAATTAAGGAGTATCTGTACAGTTGCTCTTGCACAGTATACATGTTGTTACAACTGATGAAGAGCTGGGAATATGCTCGAAGTATTTTGTTCTGTATTTAGCTATAGAGTTTTTCAATTAAGTTAGCATGAAGATACCCATTTTTGTATGTTTTATTTCTTGTGTTATATATTTTGCCAACATACGCCTATCACTACATTGAATATATATATATATATATATATATATATATATATATATATATATATATATATATATATTATATATATATATATATATATACTTCATTGAAAAGAGCATCACACCAACAATAAATAACAAATATAACACACACTTGGAGAAACATATCCGAATTTTCGGACCACAACGGGCCCTTCTTCGAGTTACAATGAAAATAAAAAAGAAAACTGAACAACTACGTGAAGTAGGCCTAACGAACACGAAGATTACAAAAATAAAGCGAAAAGCCTCAAGCCAAGGAGAAAGAAAACGAAAAGGCCAAGGGATTAAATGGGTCAGCGAAAAATTACAAAGGCTTATTTAGTGCGTACACGGGACTTGCGGGCCTGAACGCGGAAACCATCATCGATGTTAAGCCCCTTAGGGTAAACAGTATCCAGCTTCCAAATCCATCGTGTTTCAACATTGCGAAGGTCGGTCTGGCTTGAAAGGACCTCTAAAATAGTAAACGAAAATTTATTGGGGGAATGAAAACCAAGGTGTTCGTACAATCGCCAGCAATCATTACGCTGTCTTCCTGAGTTTGAAAACAGCCGCAGTGAAGACTTGTGTTGATTAAGGCGAGTACGAAGTTTAACCGTTGAGCCCACATATTGTAAATTGCAGGTCGGGCAGAAAATGCAATAAATACAAAAAGACGACCTGCAAGTCCCTCCCCTAGTCTTCGTGTTCGTTAGGCCTACTTCACGTAGTTGTTCAGTTTTCTTTTTTATTTTCATTGTCTCGAAGAAGGGCCCGTTGTGGTCCGAAAATGTGGATATGTTTCGCCAAGTGTGTGTTATATTTGTTTTATATATATATATATATATATATATATATATATATATATATATATATATATATAAACTGAAGAATGGTGGGAAGCGTACATCAGTCGCATAATTTTAAACCTGTGTCTAACACTGGCAACCTTTGTCTTAGTAAAAAGACAGATACCACCAAATGATGAAAAACTGAGGTCCGAGCTGGGTTTGAACCAACTGCCTACTGTTCAATGTGCAGTACGCTCTACCAACTGAGCTATCGGAACTCCGTTGAATTTAATTCAAATACCAGACGGGACAGTTTTCCATCATTACGTCACTTGTAAGCTCCGCCCAGCTTTTGTAAATACGGAAGTGTAGATGTGACGTTGCGACTTCTAAATATAGAAACCGAAGAATGGTGGGAAGCGGACATCAGTCGCATAAATTTTAAACCTGTGGAATATGCGTCTTTCTTTTGGCTTAAAGTTGTTCGCTACTATCGTAAGAAACTAAACATGACGTCATAATAGAGCCCTAGGTTAAGCTGGGAGACTTAAAATATGATCTGTAAAAATTTATCGAAAAGTCAATGTTTTTGTCGATTTCAAGCATTTTAAAGTTAAGTGTTTCATGAATGGGGATAAAAGCAGAGTGCTCGGTCTTAAATGTGATTTAAGACCTCCGATTACGTCTCATAGAGGCAGCCGACCGAGGCGACATGCCTCTGTGATATATGGAGAAGGAAACTGAGCTGAACTGAACTGAACATTTAAGACCGGGAGGGTACTCTCGTATTTATCCTCAAAATGTGAAATAATCACCAGTGCAATATCTTTCCTGTAAACCAAAGGCTTCTAAGATACTGACAGTAATAACCGATTCAGCAATAATTTCCTTGCATTCCTTCCTGTAGATGTCTGTCAATGGAAACTCCCTCAGAATCAGTGTTGTAGTACTCGAGACCGGTCTCGAGACAGGTTTTTCCTGGTCTCGGTCTCGGTTTCGACACCCTGTGGTCTCGTCTTGGTCTCGGTCTCGGAAGTTTGCGGTCTCGGAAATTTTTCCGGTCTCGCTTCGAGACCGACAAAAACTTCTCGTTTTTTCATTTAAACTCATTTATTTCAAAATAATTTTAGTTCACTTACTTTGATAAAGTAATTCATTGAAAAAATCATTCATCCAGCGAACCCATACAGTATTTTTTAATATAGCGTGGATTGACTCATTCATATACAAGTCGCTACGTCACTCTACCTACTCAATACTACATGGGACGCGTTTCTATGACGTATACAATGAAAAATTTAACCCAACAGTATTTAAACTCAGTTGGCCGCGTGCTGCCACATAGGCCTCAATGGCTCAGTGGTCAGAGCATCCGCCTTGTATGCGGGAGGTCGCTGGTTCGAATCCTGCTTGAGGCTAAGTTTTCCATTCACAAAAATATCCTCTTTCAATATAAGGCAAGGGCCTATGTTAGAGGAAAATGGCCTAAGGTCTCTGTGCGACTATTTAATATAGCGTGGATTGACTTTTATATTTATATATATATATATATATATATATATATATATATATATATATATATATATATATATATATATATATATATATATATATATATATATATATATATCAATGAGCTGATGCACTGTTGGTGCTATAGGTCATTTTGTAAAGCATAAGGTAAAAAATTCATGTAAAACAAGTATTCAAAACGTTGGACAGTTTGTCTCATTTTCCTATACAATATGTACATTCGGTCTCGGTCTCGGTCTCGAAACCCTCTGGTTTCGGTCTCGGTCTCGGATATGCTGGTCTCGAATTACAACACTGCTCAGAATCTACCATTATACTGCTATGGGGAAGAAAAATTAAGTATTCTTTCAACGGTGTGCAAAACAGCATGTGTAAAACTGTAGTGCAAATAAGTTTCTTGTACTACGCATCCATTCCAGTTAAGAATCTGTGCCTATAAGAGTGTACCAAGTGAAGATTTATGGGTCCTCAGAGTAGCCTTTAAAGAAATTGGGACGAAACATTATCATATCAACATAAAATACTCAAAGTTGTAGGTTAATTGCAATTTCGGATTTGTCGCAAAGAAAAACTCACATTTAATGTAAACTATATCATTGAAACGATTAGCGCATTCCCCATAAATGAAGGTGGGCCAACCACATCCAAACGAAAGGAATACATATTTCGAAAACATCAGGAGGGAACACAGCAAACCTGCAACAAATTGCTGGGACCTCGTTGGCACGTCAGGCTAGGAAGAAACGATTACAATTACAACAAGTTGTATTAACAGTTTACTCTAATAACAGAAAAAGAAAGAAACTTGGTCTCACGCTAATCGGAAAATTAGTGAAACCATGTTGGCGAATAGATTTAATAAAGGTCAAAGGTCATAATCGACTTTCAATTTGTACTCTTTTGGGCCTATTTAACGCCAACTGAGGTGTAATAATTGATCGCACCAACATCATTCAAATGAATTTAAATGCTTCTTAATGTTTGTATGGGTTCTTATCTACACATTTATACTAGAAACAGCATGGGATTTCTTTGGCTCTGATAATATGTTGGGGGTCAAAGTTCACAACTGAGCCTGGAAGCAACTTTCAAATGCACAACATGGAAAATCAAATTTCTGGTTATGTCAGGTAGCTGTTTTTCGTTTGAGACTATGACGTCACATGTCACACAAAATATAGCCACAGCTTTGACAAATCGCTTTGGAACCGATTGCGAGGACATAATTGACAAATGAATTTAAATGCTTGTTAATGTTTGTATGGGTTCTAATCTACACATTTATAGTAGAAACAGCTTTGGATTTCTTTGGCTCTGATAATATGTTGGGGGCCAATGTTCACAACTGAGCCTGGAAGCAACTTTCAAATGCGCAACATGGAAAATCAAATTTCTGGTTATGTCAGGTCGCTGTTTTTCGTTTGAGACTATGACGTCACATGTCACATAAAATATAGCCACAACTTTGACAAATCGCTTTGGAACCGATTGCGAGGACATAATTAGAAATAAAACTGGAAATATTGCTTTCGTCTCCTTTCATTTGCATAGCATTATCTTTATTTTTTCGATGGTAAGACTGCAGTTTCACAGAGAGCAATTTCTTTGTTTCATTGACAGGGTTTTTGACATTAGTGTGCGTGTCAAGTATTCTAGTAGTTCTGTTCAGGATAAATGAGACCTCCTTTCAAAGTAAGTAGATCTTCCTTTCATCTATGTTGCAGTTATGTTGCGATTGTTCGCAGTGCGAAATAACACACTAAAATTGCAATGATTACATAACTTGTAAGCAAGAACGTCACCAGAGCATTCTGACTGGGGTTGTGTACACAAGTTTTTTATTTGCCGACCAAAAGGAAGAAAAATACGACAGAAAAAATGACTCGTGTAGTGCAAAGCAAGTGAAAGCGGTGTACAGTGCTCTCATGAGGGTCCCCCAGATAAAATTCTCAGATGGGGGAAGGGCTAGGGGGCTAAGCCTCGGGAAATTTTGCACTATTTTCAAAGTTATGGGCAATACAATGAATTATTTAATAATCTCCAACGCGTTTAAAGGGAAAGAGCAGTCACCCACACATTTTTGGAAAAATCAACAAAATATTACAAATTTCCTCTTATTTCCTGTACAAATATCTCTCATGGTTGTCCAGACAAAATTATTTCCAATTCAAGGTAGTAGTTATTCTGCATAAATTGAACAATATATTAACAAAATCATCTTCACATGACTTAAACAGAGCCATTCATGAATTAGGATACCGGGGTACACTAATCCAAATTAGGGTGTCTGCATTTTCCCCGTAATGGGCAATAAATAGACCAATTAAATTACGATTTGAACACTTCTTTACAATTTCTTAACTTGGACTTATACAGTCAGTCGAGTTGCTGATGATGGGAATTGTTGTGGGAAAGAAAGGATGGTTGATTTGAGTTAGTGTGGCTTTGTAACAATGTTATCACACAATTTGTCAAACAGGAAGTAGGCCTAAATGTGGCAAGTAGCATGGACGGATGCGCGCTAAGCGCGCCGAAAAATATTGTATTTTCAAGACACTATTTTAGACACATTGCATAGGAATCTTTTTGTTGTAAAATGTTTGGCCTATATTTTTAGCACCGAATCTAGTTGGGAAAGCGAGGGAAAATGCACCCCGTGGCCCCACCACTGTTTGCAGACCTCTTTGAAAGCAACTGGATGAAATCATATTAGCAGTGGCGGATCCAGGAATTTTCATCGGAAAGCTATTCATGCTGTACATGCAGGACCAATGTCAGCTCGGCTTCACTACTATTAGGGACGCTCACATTTGTCACTATAGTTATGAATCTTCCCCACGTGCGGTGCGAGAGTGACGAAAATTTGGCATCCCAAACCGTCCCCGTTCATATTACGAGTTAAATACACCACCTACTAGAGATTCTGGTCCAAATACTTGTCAACATACTGTGCACGGAGTAGCTATATGGAACGGAACTATTAAAGAAATGGAACAACGAAGCCCAAAGCGTGCGAAGTGCACCAAATTTTTTTCAGTGCAGGGGTCGAAATTCCCACTGTTCCGCTGTTCCGAGAACAGTGCTTTTAGTGTCGGAACAGTAACTTTTCAAAAGCCACTGTTCCGTGGAACAGTGTTTTTCCACAAGAACCAAAGTGCATATAAATATACGCACATTCTAATCTCTGATAAAGTAATGACGCCGTGAATATAAAAATCCCCGTAAATTTTGTGAAATGCAGTCTCGTTCCACCGTTATCAATTTAAGTCAGTTACTTGCACGTGTTATTCCCTATGCTGCATGGTACAGTGCTGTGTAAACGCATATACTGAAGTTTTACTACCAAACACATAAAAACTTTTAGTACAGTACCGTATGTCATTTATTGCCCTACAAGCGAAGGTCATCTTGCATCACCCCTTGTCTTGCGTGGTATGTTCCAAATGGCCTCTTAACCATTTTATTGATATTCCCTACACTTTATTGTGTTTTTAGGGGGTTTTGTATTAATATTCCCTCCAAGCTAGCAACTAAACACCCAAACTTGAAATGACTAAAAGCAATTCTGACTGCTGATATCTCGCAACCAAAGTCAATGGGTCCTAAGTGTTTGTTTTTCCTCTTAAGATCTTCCCATTGACTTACTGTGTGGAATGATACTTGAATCAAGGTTACGACTAGAACGATTTCACGTAAATTTGCTGCGAGAAAATAACAGCAGTATGTGCACTCATATGTTGGAGAACACACTCATTGCTTTGCCAGTTTGCTATAGCAATAAACCGCAATGCAAAGGATGAATCAAGCAAAAATATTCCTTTACCGTGGAACTTTTATGCTCTCACTCAAATCCCACTTGCCTTGCTTGCTGTGCCTTCTGCATAAATTTTGAGTGTATTTCATCCTACAGTAGGTTGTGGGACACTGCAATGTTAGGTCTCAAGACAATGAAAAATTATTGGCGATAACTTTATGCTTAAAAAATAAGAACCAAAAGAAAATCAGGATATCCCACTGGCTAATCCCCGCTGCAGGCAAAAATTCACCTCCCCACGTTACGGTCAGGTCGTGCAGTCATACCACTCGAATGCAGTAGACATCAATGCAATTTGCACCTTTGCAGTTTGCACGCGTGCACGAACTGTAGCCTACGTATGCCGAGATACTGTGCTCCGGAACAGTAAAATCTGATCCGGAACAGTGATTTTGGAAAAAGCGCTGTTCCGTGGAACAGCAGCAAAAAAAAAAAAAAAAAATTAAATTTCGACCCCTGTCAGTGGGATTTATAAAAGAATCTGCCCCAGTCCTTTAGGTCAAAAACAGGTAGTAAGTATTCATATTCCTATCTACCACACTTTGCACATGTGGTGGACACTTCCCTTGTCACTTATTGCGAAGGTGCCGTCCGGGGGGGGGGGGTTCTAAGGAGAATGGATATCCCTACCCTTTGAGAAATTTTGTTCGTTTAAGTTGGGTAAGATGCAAAATGATACTATCTATGTAGCAAAGTTTTGATCTGATTGTAAATTGATAAATTGGTTTATATTTGTTGGATGTATATGTAAGGGTGTGGTATCTGAGTGGAAGGGTTGCATCTCTTCCTCTTGAGAAAGTTTTTCTCTCTCTCGGGCTTCTACTTTTGTGAAGGAACCGTTCTCCCCTGGACTAACTTCAATGACTCCAAAACATTGAAATGGCCCGGAGAGGGTTTTCCTGTTGCAGCAGGTGAAAATCCCATCTCAATAGCACGTAGCAGTTGTAAGAAACGAATTTTCAAGAAAGTTTGATTTTTTCCAGCGATACAGTACATGATGGAAAATCTGTAATGTCATAGTGGTATATTGGTTAGAGAAAGTTTGTATATCTTTTTGATTTTTGCGGGCAAAACGGGTTTCCTTAGGCAAACACCGCTAACCCCCCCCCCCTCCGTGGTGCTAATAACATTATTGTATGTATCACTCTGTTTTTCTCTGACTAGTTTCTTTTCCCGTTGCTCGATGTGGAGGTAAAACCTGTAGTGGAGGAAACTACTGGGCAGGAGAGAACAAAATACATAATAGTACACTTTCAAAGGAAATAGCGAGTTTCGAGCGTCACAGGGATCTTCAATATGGCAATTTTGTATCAGGTAAGTTAGGATGTGGTCCCAAAAATGTCTTTCTCAAAATTGAAAAAGAAACTAATCATTAGGGGGCACGAAACGGAATCGTTTCATACATTTGAGTAAAGTTGAACTGAACTGGTTCTTTTGACAAAATCTAGCCAGTTCTGAACTGAATCAAGTCAAATACATAAATTCCTGTCTGTGCCCCTATTGACTAGATTGTTATAAGAGCACAGCTAAAAGGCAGGAAAGGTTTTTAATTATCTGAAAGAATTTGTCACGGCTTTTTTCAACTGTCAGCTTTCGTCACTTCTTCTAAAGTTTGCTTTCGTTGAACATGGAACCTATTTGTCCTTATTCAGTCGAGGCTTTTCTTAATTCTTTTATGTGGGGATTGTTAATTGTTTGATTTGTTCAGAGGGACTCTACTTGTGCAAGCCTGCTGTTTTAAGGCCTCCTAATTTTCTGATCAGACATGGGTTCTGTGTCGCTTAAAGACATTATTTTGTAAGTAGTTGTTCAGGCGCTGATCTGGAAATTTTAGAAGGAGGGCCCACGTGACGATCGGTAAATCACAAGTTCATCGAAGATGCATGACGAAGAGCGTAGTGAAATTTCACACGGGTGGGGTTCAGGGGCCCTGCGTTAGGGCCCTATGGAGGGGCCAGGGCTGGAGCCCTGTGGGTGTTCAGTGGGCCAAGTTCCAGAAAGCTATCGTAATATTACATATAAAGAAGGCAGAAGATCGGATCCACTTACTCTGTTTAAGGAGATTTTACAGGCAGCTTTTTCAATGGGGAAGTTCGACTTTATGAAAAGTTTAAAAGTAGCTAAGCGGAGCGCTACCACCGTTACCGTTAAGATTACCTAAAAACTTTTTCCAAAAACGCATCCTAGGTTGTCAAAAACGGCACTTCCGAGGCCTTGTAAGTCGCTTCTAAGCCTTCGTTTATTTGGGGATCTCATGTGTTAGAAATTTTCACTCTCCCGTAAAAGCCAGAAAACTTCATTCTGTCAAATCGCTGAAGCCACTGTGATTGCAAAAGTCGTTTGTTGTTATGCATTCATGCTTGCTTTTGAAAGGCCCTACGTGTCCGGCAAGCGAGATTTTTAGGACACCGAGTGGAAATAATGAATATTCATATTACAAATATCTGTTGGCACGAATAGTCCACGGGGACTTCTTTATCTATTAGACATCGCTTGGTATTATTGTTTCGTTGTAATCGGTAATGCTACTGTAGCGTGACTTGTACCCTGATTAGTCACGAAATTAACAGCATGGATTAACCTACAGAAGCAGGCAGGTGTCATCTGATCTATCAATTGCTGCTACGTGTATGGCAGAGTGATTACACCTACCTAATTGGGGAGATAGTTCACGTAAGACTACCTCAAACTGAGGTGAATAGACAACTGAAGGGAATTGAATAGGCTGAATAGCCTGAAGTGAATAGGATTAGTAGGTGTCTATTCACTTCAGTTTGAGGTTGTCTTACATGAAGTATATACCCTTAATGGATGGCAACTACATGATATTTATATAGAACGACACGGAGAGTATAGTGGCACCTGTTTTGAATAAGTTTAAGTTTAATTAAGTTAATTGAATTTAATGAAGCGCTCAGTACTACTAAAGCATTCACTGGCGCTTCACAACCAGAACAAAAGAAAGAAGAAGAAAAACGAAATTAACAAAACCACGACCTAGCAAATGAAAGTTCAGTCAATTGAAAGTTCTAGTAAACAGGTGCGTTTTAAAGGTGATCGGTCGTCTTGAAATATTGTTTGTGACGTCAGCCTTTTCTTGACATGTTCTGTAGTCGTAACTGTTGAACGGATACACCATACAAGTAGCTATGATGACATCGGTATACCTAGTAGGTATGCAGCTACATGCCGTCTCGTCTTGCTTACCGATTAGCTATACCACGCTTGTACGGTGTATCTGTTGAACAGTGACGCCTCAGAAACATGTCAAGAAAAGGCTGACGTCACAAACAATATTTCAAGACGACCGATCACCTTTAAGTTTCGATTTGAAGGAGTCGATTGATGGACAATCCCTCACATTCTCTGGGAGGCTGTTCCATAATTTTGGACCCGCGACACTAAAAGATCTGTCACGAAAAGTTGAAGCTTTCGTGAAGGGGACGTGAAGTAGATAGCCACTAGAGGAACGTGTAGAATAATGGGATTTACGTCACTGAATTAAATTCGACAGATAATCGGGTGCTAGGTTATGGAGACATTCCCTGAATAAACAGGGAGTTACCAATAGTGGCAACTCTCTGGAACAAATACGACATGAGGCCCCTCAAAAGACAAGAAGTTTAATGGGATTTATTATGCTTTGAAAGTCAGCAAATAGGCTTATGCCTGAAACTGGGGGTGTGGAAGCCTAGGGAAGGGGTACCTTTCCTATGCTCTTTTTATGATGATAAAAGCCTTTGTAGGTGTAATAAAGTTGGTTGTATCTTCCCCTGGCCCTTTCAGTCCCTCCTCTGACGTGGAATGTATCTTTTCCTGGATTCACAAGGGGAAACTGAGCCTGACACCGAATTGCCGAAAATGGTGACACCTTTTTTCATTTTCACCGCTCGTAACATGGTTGTATGGAGTGGATCACTCTCCCACTGGTGGATGCTCCTCCCATGTGGCTAAGGTGACATTTATTTTTTGGCCACACGACGCGTATATCACTCATAGCTTTCTCTCAGTTCAGTCCCCCGACGCTCGGCCTGAGAAGTGAAAACGGCATGGTCTTTGCAGTTCTATGACTACGGCTAGTGTACATTTTGTGGCTCTCGGTTTTCAGGTGAAAGCCGCAGATCGGATGAATAACTGAGCTATAAATTTCATTTTATTTCATTTCATTTCATTTATTTGTTTTTCACACCATACACGTATACAAACATAATATATATATATATATATATATATATGTATAATATTTACATCAATTTTGAATAAATCCTTTATGATGTGAAGGAAGTAGAACAAAAAAACCCTCACGGGCTTGACGAAGTTCTCTACTCCCTACATTTATGTCTGCAATTTATTATGACACTTCAACCTCCCTTGTCATTTGAAATATTTCTCTGAAATATGTCACTAACTAGACTGAGATGAGATCGCTTGTATTTGTATAAATCTATGACACGCACAACATGCGTGGGAAGCTGACCCCTTCCTGGGAGGGGTCTAAGTTCCCCTCCCCTTTGGAGTCTGCGTTTGCAACAGGTCTAATATTAGCACTCAGTTAAGAATATGCAACTAATAGAATCATCAGCTCAACTGACGTTGGATATGAATAATTCATGACTTTCCCCTTAAGGTCGTACCAAGACATTTCGCGCACATGCAATGAATGGGAATTAAAGGGGCGATGGCGACACCCAAGACATTTAGGAATATATGTGATCATATCTCAGACAACATTGCGCTTTGATTGACATTATTTCAAACAGGAGCTTCACCCTGGCTCGTCGATGATGAATTGTGCAGTCAGTTGTATTCCCAAGCTCACACACACAATGTTATGTGGATGTGGCCTTGAACAATCTCACCCAAGCAATAAAAGTTCTCTCTTTTAAGTTTACTTTTAGCACATCATCCAATTTGAACAAAAAACACCTGTCTAGCACACATCCAAAACAGAATCACAGTACGTAGCTTGCGCTGAGTTTAATTTGCTTGAGATCATTTTTATTGATACACTATGTGTGAGTTTAATTGGGAACACAACTGACTGTACAAGTCATCGTTGACCAACCAGAGTGATTTAAGCTATACTTTTTGAATGAATGTCAATCAAAGCATGGAAGTACTACCTCCTTCCATGATCAAAGTGCATCCATCAAGTGTATGTAGAACTCTAGGGTTGTTCCTAAATATGTTTGGACCGGAAGTTGCTAGCAAACTCCCTGGTTTCGGGGATGCCATATCCCCTTTAAGTCCAGTGTAGACTACTGTAACTTGTCTGAGTGCTGTACTGGACGGGTACTTTCTCAATTTGGAAGAGGGGCTGGAAGTAAACTAAGCAGGGAGAAATTTGACTATCGGGGGCGACATTGTAGAGCCTTCAAAGCAAAATGCCTAGGTTATTGTACTATGCAAAGCTGTATGCATTTCTGATCAGCCTGTGTTTAACTAGGTTAAATACAGCAGAAATAGTACATAGGTGAAGTTAGCAATATTTCTGAGGAGGAGACAAAATCAATTTTATCCTGAAGTTTGATTTTTGAGCTAGGTTGTGTATTGGTTGTTTTAGGGCTCTCCACTTTTTGCTAGTTAAACACCGATTGTAAGACACGCTTTATTTCACAGGTGTCCCCTTCCATTCTATTAGCCTTATCCGAATTAAAATTGCATGTTAAAACATGCATGCTAAGTGCTTTCGAACTGATTTCTCAAAACAGTAAATCATAGTCCTACTCCTCGCAAGAGATATTTTTTATAACGATGTGTTTCCACGTTTGGTAGTTAACATCGACCTATGCACCTAGTAGTTATGATTAAGCGCACGGCCGCTACGTAGGCAACCTTCACTTCAAGTTTCTTGAAGAGCACTGCAACACTACTGTTGGTGTAAGTAATGAGGAAAAAATAACAGGGACGCGAGCAATGCATAATATGCCGCAGATTTGAATTTGAAGACAGGCTAATATTTGGCATAAGGATGGTTTACAATGTACCGATATCTCCAGTGTACTAAATACACGGGGCGACTGGAGATTCACCTTTGCAACATTCAAAATCGCTACAGAAAGATGTTAGAAAGGGTAAAAAATGTCAGTTGTCAAATAAAAGGATCAAAATAGAACAACAAGACCCAGAAAGAGACCCTGCAAACTTTTTTAGGGGTGTTTTTTTTAGGGTTGCGTTTTTTATCTTCTTGAAAAGAGCTAGCCGGGGGGGGGGGGGGACTTGTACCGTGCTCTACTCTCTGATGTTCTATATTGCTTACGCAGTTAGAATAACGTTTTCTGTTAAGCCGAACGCACACGGAGGACAGAAAACGCAAAACACGAAATAGAAAACACGTTTCGTGCTGCAAAGGCTTTCATTAAAAAACTCTTCCATCGCTCCCGCAACCTGGCGCCCATGTAGGAGCTTCGGATAGCTGAAACGTCCCCCGCCCCCGTCAGGAGCCTTGTCCTTTGTTAGTTAACTTTCTAACGCCACCCTTGCCTCAAGGTTCTTCTTTTATTTAGTAATCAGAATCGGCGGAGGAGAAACCGTACTGTCTGCAAGATCGTGGCCAGGGAGAGACGACCCCTTATAAGTTGCTCTCCTCTAGAAAATAAAAAAAATACAGTTGCCTCAATGCATATTTTTATATTTTCTCCCTAAAAACATTTCACCCCTGGAAGCTATCTCGCCCGCTCTCGGTACCTCGTCTGGCTATGGTAGGGCTGTGTAGGTGCAATTACTGTAAAGAGGTCGGCGAAGACGGGGGGGGGGGGGGACTAACAAGGTTACTGTACTGGGGGGGGACTAACAAGGTTACTGTACTGGGGGGGGGGACTAACAAGGTTACTGTACTGGGGATCCTGAAATGTTCCCCCATTCCCATTCCCCATTGCTGGAAGCTGTTCGTCTGGATTTTCGTTCAAAGTTAGTAAACATACGATAGTTGTAAAGTGCTCGGCATCGTACTCTATAGTATCATTTGGATGTCACGTAGTAAGCATCATGTCAGTGCCCCATTTTATATAATTAAGCCAGAGCTTCCAGGAGGCACTATGTCTGCCAGCCTAAATACCCTTTTATAATCAGATAATGCACAATGAAGCAAAGCAAAAATTTCGTAGTAGTTAATGTTTCTGTGAACTCACGCTCGTATTTTAACGTACAAACTTACCCCCGAATAGAAGGCATTAAAGTAGCCAAAGGGGGGGGGGGGGCTTCAGGAAGTTTGTTGACAACTTCTCTAAGACAACATACTCTCCTCTTTCACCTAACCAAAAATTAGAATTCACTAAATTATGGATATTTTCCAGCCATATATGATTTGTTCCAAAAACATCCCAATTTTGCATCTATGCAACCTTAAATTAACAAAAATTTCTCAAATGGGAGGGGGACACCCCCTCCCCGTAGATCCCTCCCTTAGGACGTCACCTTTATGTAGTGACAAAGGAACGATCCCACACTGTTGTATACAATCGCAGGGACCCACACTCTACTCTTTCTCCTAACCAAAAATTAGAATTCACTAAATAAAGATATTTTCCAGCCATGTATGATCAGTTCAATAAATGCCCCAAAGATAGCACCATTTTGCATCTAGACAACCTTAAATTAACAAAAATTTCCCAAAGAGGAGGGGACACTCCCTCCCCTTTGAGCCCTCCCCCAGGACGGCACCTTTATATAGTGACAAAAAGGATTCCACACTCAGGCTGTATACAATCACAATGTGAGTTATGTGTAGTAATTTGTGTAGGTAAATGTCGGGTACACTTTTGCGGTTTGGACATGCCGCGACAGCGTGAGTAAGGGGGATCGAGAGCAAGTTAGTTAAAAATCGAAATTGGTCATCTAAATAGTGCTTCTGACTTGGGTTGGCGACAAGTCACTTGCTGCAAGTCTAAGTCAAGTCACAAGTAAATCGATGCAAGTCCAAGTCAAGTAACAACCTAGTCAATATGAAACTCTCAAGTCAAGTCACAAGTCACGAAAATAGTGACTCGAGTCAGACTCGAGTCAAGTCAACACGTCCAAGTCAACAACCCTGTCGGCCGGGGATCGAACCCCAAACCTCCTGGTTACCAAGCTTCATTGCTTCAAATGCCACCACCTTTATCCACTCGGCCACAGCACCTTGTTTCGGCAACTTGTTTCGCGAAACGCTTAACAGGCAACGCACACGAGAGACCGAAACACTTGTTCAGCTAAAACACTTGTTTCGCGAAACGCTATTTTTTGTTTTCGTCCAGCGTACACAGAGGCCAGCGTGAGAAAACACGAAACGTGTTTTCTGTCCTTCGTGTGCGTTCGGCTCCTAAATTAAACTGATAACCGTAGGATAGGACACTTTAAACGTGTAGCCTACATATTTTACAACCGTTTTTAAATGGCATGTCAATTATTTCTTTAATGGATTTCAGCTGCCGGGCAGTCGTTTCAGACCTGGACGAATTTATCAGCTCCAGGGACATACCGAGGTTGCATATATTTTGTTGACTCCTATGGGAAATTTTTTAACATTGTTCAAGAAGAGGATAACCCAAAAATGACGGTCGTGAGATGTCTCAACCAATGTAACAAGAAGGTAATAACAATATTTTGGAAGTTTACCTAGTGGCGTAGCTAGATATTTTTTGTGACGGGGGGGGGGGGGGGCAAAAGCAAAAAAATTCCGACAGATTATTTTCGTGAAGTAATGATGTATACTTTCTAGGAGTAGCGCCACCATCATCTGGCGTGTAGCGCGAGGACAAAATTAGATTAAAATATCTCCGAGACTGCCTTACATGACACTTCCAGGCCTTGTCAGTAACCTGTAACCTGTTTCAAGTGAATTGTTTTCATTTATTTCCGACAGAGACTAGAAATTTCCGACAGAGGCCTTCGGAGGCTTTGTGGGGGGGGGGGCGACCGCCCTCTGCCCCCTCTAGCTGCGCCACTGAGTTTACCCCACAATTTTTGGAGATGCTACCATTGACTAATACTTATCATTGTTCTTTATCCCTCCCCAAAATTTTGACACAAATCTCCTCCACACTAATAATTGATATTTGTCATGCTGTACTATCTCATTAGGAAAAGCTGTTTATTAAGCTTTATTCTTTGATTGTCTGCCGAAGGCATGCAAGGAATCTATGCGGTGGTGCTATGTGTGTACGTGACACTTAGCTTGTAAACACGACATCTCAAGAATAGCTATGACGGACATTTTTCATATTTGGTATATAGATTTTCATGTTAAGAGAAAGGACGCTATTGTTTTTGGTGGAGGTCAAAGGTCATTTGAGGTCACCAGAGGTAAAAAACCGAAAACCTTGTAAAGACGATATCTCAAGATAGCAATGACACACTTTCATATCTGGTATGTAGCTTTGTCATGTTGAGAGGAAGAACCCTATTGTTTTAGTGAAGGTCAAAGGTTATCTGGGGTCACCGGGGGTCAAACACTGAAAACTTTGGTAACACAATATCTCAAGGAAGGAAGCTTGGATAGATTTCATACTTAGTATGTGAATGCGTTATAGTGAGAAAAAGAAGCTTATTGTTTGTTGGTGGAAGTCAGAGGTCATCTGGGGTCACCGGGGTTCAAACAATGAACACCTTGTAAACACGATATCTCCAGATAGGAAGCTTGGATAGATTTCATACGTGGTACATTGATGCCTTATGGTCCGAGAAAGAACCGTTTGGTTTTTGGTGGAAGTCAAAGGTCATCTTGGGTCACCAGAGGTCAAACACTGAAAACCTTGTTAAAATGATATCTCAAGGTAGGAAGCTTGGATAGATTTCACACGTAGTATATGCATGTCTTATGGTGAGAAGAAGAATCAAATTGTCTTTGGTTGAGGTCAAAGGTCATCTGGGGTCACCGGAGGTAAAACTCTGAAATTCTTCTTTAAATGCATTTTCTCAAGGTAGAAAGCTTGGATAGATTTCATACTTGGTATGTGGGTGGCTAATTATGGTCCGAGGAAGAACGCATTTGCTTTTGGTGGAGGTCAAAGGTCATCTGGAGTTACCAGAGGTCAAAAAGTAAAATTTCCCAAGAGTTCTCAAGATCGCCATCTGGAGTCACCAGGGGTCAAAAAGCAAAATCTCCCAAGAATTCCCAAGGTTGTCACATGGGGTCACCAGAGGTCAAAAAGCAAAATTTCCCAAGAATTCCCAAGATCGTCATCTGGGGTCACCAGTGGCAAAAAAGCAAAATTTCCCAAGAATTCCCAAGATCGTCATCTCTGGTCACCAGAGGTCAAAAAGCAAAACTTCCCAAGAATTTTCAAGATCCAAGATCCATTGGAGGTTGAATCCCTTTCAAGACACTTCCTTTTTTTCTTTTATGTTATATCTGGTGGGGTTCAAAGGTCATGTGAGGTCAGCAGAGATCAAATTGTTGAAACATCGTAAAATGATATAGTCAAGAAAGATAAATTTGAGGGATAAACCTCAGCGCAACAGAGCATCCCCATTCGGCAAGTAATCACTAAGCCTTTGGGCTTTCTGGTTTATTAATCTATTACAGCACATTTAAGTGATGAGCCTCGTCCCTTTAGGCCGTTTTAGTGGTCACACGAGGAATCTTTTCCATTCATGTTACAACAACAAGCAAACGTTTCTATTCCTTATTTAGTGCTTGCGTTTTGGCATGCTAATCAATAATTACGTCAATATGCAGGTTGCAAGGAAAACCCGTTTGCAACTGGAAAATGCATAGAGTTAAATAAATATTTTTTGGAAGATATTTGTATGAATTCAATTTTCTCTCTAAAGTGTAGCTGTATTGTATGTCATTACTAGAATCAAAACTGTCTAGGCCTAGACATTACTTGCAAATGTAGTTGGGAGGTGGAAAGGCAGGGTGTTTACTGAAAAGTCTAATTGCTGTTGCAAGTAGTTCTTTTGTATTAGATTTGCCCCACAAAGAAAACAAAACAACAAATATCCTAACGGACACTTTAGAAGATCTTTTATACATAGCAGTGTACAAGAATGTCATAAAAGAAAATGTGAGCCATGATAAGAAAATATAGGTTGCTGGTAGGTCACACCTATTTCGAAACACATCTGTCTTCCAATCTGTTTGTGCGTATTCAATAAAGACCTCATTCCCAACTTGATAGGTGGAGGCTTATGAGGGCTGAATGGGGTTGCAGGTTGACATACGGCCCTAACAAATTTTGATGGATGAAATGTCGAAATGTCTGTGTAAGAGCTTTGAAAACCTGTCCCAAGAACTGTTTAGATGTACTTTACTAATATAATGAGTGTAAGAGGGCTTACCATTTGCGCGCTTGCACCTTAGGCTGCGAAAGTGTACTTGACATTCCCATGATAACTGACAATTACAGTCCATGAGCTTGCCACAGGGTACAACATTATTTGGTCTACCATATCACTA
This sequence comes from Holothuria leucospilota, assembly GCA_029531755.1. Taxonomy (NCBI): domain Eukaryota; kingdom Metazoa; phylum Echinodermata; class Holothuroidea; order Aspidochirotida; family Holothuriidae; genus Holothuria; species Holothuria leucospilota. The sequence continues at coordinate 12,016,620 of CM055969.1, read as the reverse complement.
TGGTTACGATTGAGTTAGAATTGTAATTGCCGCATGTCTACAAAAGTATTGCTTGATGCAGTTCGGACAGATTCTCCTTATATACTTACACAGGCACACACCTACGCAGGTTTACTAAACGGCACCCAGTGTCACTGCATCAATTTTACCGGACCGATGGAGGATAGTCTCCACTATGTACCTACTTCTGACTGTTGTGTACCTTGCTCGGGAGATCCATCTTACAATTGCGGAGGCAGGCGTGATACTTTTTCTCTCTACAGAACCAAAGTTTCAGGTCAGTATAACTCTACTGAGAGAACTCGATAGTTAGAAACTGAAAACGTAAATTAGGTAGGTGTAAAATGAAGTCTTCTTGCCAAGTTCGTATCTTCACCGTGTTCGGTATGTTCGCCATGTACACTTAAAACGATTTTTTGAAACAGATGCTTCAAATATAGATGACGTTTAAGGCGACTGCCTAATAACTTAAGAGGATGTTATTTCATTTTACAGTTCTTGCCTTTGAGTAATACCAAAGAGATACAAAATAGGCTGAATAGGCCTTCGAAGGACAGCCTTGAACCGGCATCCTTCCCATGATCAATGAAAGTCAATATTAGGGCAATAGTATGTCGTTTTAGGGTGAAATTCATGTTATCATTGATTACCAAAAAGGAAAAATTTCAGGGCAAAAGTCCCCTGCCCCCTTGTAAAACGTCTTCTCATACGCCTGTCTTTCTTATGTCGATGCAATTGTGTTTCTACCAGACGAACGGTTTGATTTTGCAAAGTAAACTCAATTTTGATATCTATTTCTATTGTTGGAGGAATAAGTTTAAATTAATTTAATCCTTGTAAATGCGTTGAAACAGGCTCAATTTTGCGACATTTTACAACTCTACCGGTACGTGTTAGGTAGGGAATATTCCAGTGACAACTTCAGAGGATCTCAGATGAAAGAGAACATTTTGTTATCACATGCCCTTTAAAGCCCACACCCATAGCTTGCCCATAACTCAGGATATACGGTAATAAAGATAGGCTATCCTGGTCTAAAACATTTAGACTTCTAGTTGCTTCAACGTTACAAAATGTTACGTAATACCGGCAGCTTGCTTCCAAAATGTTTTGTTCTCTTAAAAAAATTACAGTGTTTTACTTGGCCTTGAACTTTGACACCAGAGCATTAAATAACACTCATTTTTGAGCTATAAATTTTTTGACAAAGTTTACAACTCTAAAAGTGTCTGCATAATTCATTTACATGTGTCAATATTATAAAGAAATACAAAACATATTCAATTTGTCTGTATGGCATCACAGATTTCGCTTAATAACTCAATGCACTAGCTGTGAATTAAGTATTATCTATAAAAATTCATAACTCTTAAACGCAACATCTCTTCATATGGGGTTTTCACCAATAAAGAAAAAATCCCTGACATTATGAAACTCTCTTATTTTGTCACCGGAATACCCCTTTAAGTCTCTTCCAAAGGGTGAAAGGGATCATTCATTTAAAGCCCTTTAAAGCCCTGTGAAGCAATGTTTAAAATATCCTTATGTTTTCGATCTGAACTTTTAACTTTGCAGAGTAAGAAATGACAAGAACGAGTTTCTTTGTAAACCACGCCCACTAAAATAAATGTGAGCCTATGACGTTACAGAACAGAAAGTGCCCCCTCGGCTGAAATGAGCCCCTAACCATTATGTACATTACAACTTACAACAACAAAAACAACTACGCTCCTGAGTCGGTGCGAGCGCGTGTGAGGGCTGTATCAAAGTCATGTACCTTATGTAGATAGCTTCATTGACGTTTGCGTCACGTCAATGCAAATGGCCTATTTTATTATCTCAGTATGAATGACGAAGACGTTGGGGCACATTAACGCAACAATTGGTTGTTCTCATTTCAGACTCTCGTTGTTCACAAATAAGTCTTAAACCTAATGGATCCATCCCTTTAAGAGCTCTTGCTAGCTTCCCTCGATCTGGAAATACTTGGACCAGACGCCTCTTAGAACATGCGACGGGAATTTTTACTGGGAGTATTTACTGGCGACATGAAAGTCAACTAAGTATTGGATCAAACAGTAAGTAAACATTGTCAATGGAAGTTGTGCATTGACACGCCAACTAGTTAAGCACTTACTAGGGACGGCTCTCCGCCACTGAGCGACCATCACGAACGTGAAACTGTACCAGGGAGGTGTAAGGACACCTAACACCTCCCTGACTGTACTAAATTATCTAGGAAGCCCATACATACACGTTGAAGGAATATTGTATGACAACAGCACTACAAGAATGAATGGCTGGATTTCGAAAGATACGTGATAGCAGTAGAGGCTTGATATATGGTGAATATAACAGCCATAAAAGGATTTTGCAAAGCTTTCGAGTAATAGAGATTGTCCGTGACAAGCACACACATACACACAGACATATATATCTGTATATGTATATATATATATATAATCACGGATAGGGGGTCAGACAGTCTCGGTGAGGGTGCTCGATTTAAGAAACAGTGAAATAACTAGAAATATATATATAGGCCTATATGGACATATATATGTATATAATTACATATATATATATATATATATATATATATATATATATATATATATATATATATATATATACATTTATTTAAAAATTTACAATCTTATGTCCATACCCAGCCTTGAGTTCAGTGGTGAGGGGACAAGGTAATAGACCCTTTTCCAAATAGCAATTGCACAGGATTATGGGATACAATTTTGGTATGCGTCGTTTTTGCCAATGAAATTTTTTTGTTGCTAAAAATGGCAAGTACCAAAACTCTGTACAATAATCTTTTTTGATTGATATTTTGCAATTGATAGTTGGAAAAGGGCCAACGGGGTAAATGGAAATCAGAAAGAGATATATAAGGTGGAAGGTATAATGAATATTATGACTATTGTTGTTGCTTTATTGTTATTGCTGTTTCTTATGGTTGCTGTTGTTTTGCCGGTATTTCATGAGGGACTGCAACTGATAACTGTCTGTTGTGAACAGACATTTGCATCTCCTTTGAGTGTAATGCACTCTGAAAACGTCCAGATTTGAACCGAATCCGTTCAAATGGGCACTGAACCGAAATCTGATCAAATATTTGACTAAATTTGGTTCATTTTGAATAGATAATGGTTAGTTTTGAACCAAAACTAGTCAAATATTTGATCCTTTTCGTTTACGTGCTCATTTGATCCGTTTTCGGTTCAGTTTGAACGGACGTTTTTAGAGTGTGTAATGTTAGTTCAATAAAATGTTTCTTAACTTAATGTAACTGAGAAATTATTTAACGGATTTCGATTTGTTTGTTAAGTTTTTCTAGGAGGAAACACACCTTACAATGCTGGGTCGACTTTGTGCACCAAAACACATGTTTTCAGCGAACAGAAGATAAAAGAGTTTCATGACGGTGCTATCCTTTTACTTAGAAATTCTTACAAAGCTATCGTGGCTGAAGCCTTCCGAAGGTATAGGGGAGTCAGCAGAGAAGGAAAAAAGAGAGCAACAGAGTTCATAAAGAGTAAAAGTAAGAAGTTCATTAAATTACGTTTTAGTTTGCTTTTAAAAAAAATCCAGGTAGTGAACAGGGCGAAGGACGCATAGATAAAAGAGGAGGAAAGTTCAGTATATGCTCATACTTGTGAATCTTTAAAGTATACGGTAAAGCTTAACCATCCCTAGCTGACCTTTTTTTAAATTACAATCCAAAAGATCAACTTTCTTCATAACAGTACTGTTAAGAGGTATAGCGTTTTTAAACCATACTACAAAGAGAAATAAGACTGGCCCCAAGTGGACCCTTCACCAAAATGTTATACTGAAACTAGTATAACAATGTTCCAAAGGAAGGACCTGATTACATGCAACGGTGTCAATGATATCAATGGTATATGCATTGGACAAGTTTACTACGTTTCTCAGCAAAATCAGTGCTTTATCCCTGTAAACAATTTGTCGTTAACACCACGAGAAAAGGGACCTTTGGAGGGTAATTGGCTTAAACTCATCTGCTGGTTTCTAGCGGCGTCTTGTTATCGAAATACAGAATTAAGGTATACTAGACACGTCTTCTGTATGCAAAGTGTGAATACTGTAATTGTTAAATTTGATAAAATGTTACTGTATGTTTACACATCAATGGGTACACCCTCATTACCCATGAGATCTTGCCATGTAAAGAGCTTGTTTACAAGGTTTTTCTTTAATATTTGACCCTTCTTTGACATGGATGACCCTGGGTCAACACCAAACTACTAAATTTAACTACTTTTGACCCTTATAACAATAAGTATTGAAGTGTCAATGCGTCGTGCAGTTGCAGTGTCATATTATGCCTCTCGTGACCTCAGATGACCTTTGACACTGAAACATCTGGGTCCTTTTACTTGATACGAGATAACAACACACCCAAGATGAAGAATATCCCTAGTCTGTACTCTCCTGGGATATCATGTTTATGGTTTGTAGGTATCTTGACAAAGAACAACACGGTTCTCCTATATCAATCAATGAGAAGTGTCTCTTGTCTCACCATTAACTATCTTGTTTTCAAGAAAACGTCACATAAGCACACATGCCATGTACACAACAAATACGCACCCAACAGCAGGACTTCATATTTATTTCCCATGTCTCATTTACAAATTCTTGTAGTTTCCAAAGTTCCACACTTGCGGTGCAATGCCAAAAGCATGCCTAAGCCTTTCTGACTCCTTGCCCAAGGCGAAAGGAATCTATGTAATCACGCTGGCAAGTGTATATATGTGTGTGTACATGTATGTGTGTATCTGTATTGGTGACCCTTAGCTTGTAAACACGATATCTCAAGATACCAGTGATAGATACCTTTCATACTTGGTGTATAGATTTATCATAATAAGAGTGAGAACCCTATTGTTTTGGTGGAAGCGAGATGCCATATGAGGGCACCAGAGGTCAAAAACATGAAACATTGTAAACAAGATATCTCAAGGTAGACAACACGAATACTTTACTTACTTAGAGTGTGGATACGTAATGCTAAGTAAATAAACCCTATCGTGATAGAGGGGAAAGGTTATCTGACGTCACCAGGCGTGAAACTTCGAAGCCCAAGAAAATTGCTTGTACGCACGTTAATTATCTCGAGATAAGAGTGATGGGGTTCTTTCAAACATGGCATATAGACTTGCCATGTAGAGAGAGAGAACGCTATTATTTTAGGGAGGATCACATGTCATCTGAGGTCGCAAGAGATAAAAATCGAAAAAAATTGTAAAATAGATATTTCCAGAAAGGAATGTCGGATACTTTTCAGACGTGGTATATAGATTTGTAATATTAAGACAAAGCCCCTAATGGTTTGGTGGAGTTCCAAGATAATCTGAGGTCACCAAACGTGAAACTACGGGAACTCTGTAAACTGCTCGTAAATACGATATCTCAAGAATAGAAGGTGCATCGTATCTCCAAATTGTGTCGTTCCGTGGCCAACGTAAAAGAAGGGCTAAATTTTTGTAGCATTTCAAGGATAAATATTATAGAGAGCAACATATATCTTTTCACAAGCATAACTTTGAAAATTTTTAATTGATTACAGTTTTAACTACATGGACTTGTGTGGAGGATGCCATAACCATATTTTAAATAAAAATAGCCCACAATCAACGTGTATGTCGATGGTGTAGTAGAAAGTGGTCGGTTTCCCATTCTCACGGCCAGGTTTCGAGTCACATGCAAATGCTTATTTTTTCAGCTTTTGTCATTCAGTTTCTGTCTTCTATTATTTATCAAACTTGGGATACGGCTTTTGATGTTGAGAGGAAGAACCCTATTGTTTTGGTGAAGGAGTCATTTAAGGTCACCAGATGTAAAAAACTGAAAATCTCGGAAACACCATGTCTCTGGTTTGTAACTATGATATGGGTTTCATACTTGAAATGTACGTGAATGCGTTAAGTTTAGAAAAATAGCCAGATGACCTTTAAACTCTACCGAAAACAGCAGGAGGTCACCGGCGGTGAAACTACCAAAACGTTGTTGACTGAGGTATCTCATACTTGAAGGCCACATACTAATTACAAGTACCCTTTTATTATTGGTGGAGGTGAAGCTCATTTGAAGTCACTAGAGGTCGCATGGTAGAAACCTCGTAAGCACTATAGGTCATAAAGATAATCTTGATGGATTTGATAGTTGGCATGTGGATGCCACGTATTGAGTTCAATAATTCAATTGCTTTTGGTGGTGGTCAAAGGTCATTTGAGGTCAAAGAGGTCAAAGTGTGAAATCTGGTATGTAACTGTGAGGGCTTTAAAACGCAACAGGTGGACGATCCTTGTTGAGTCACCAGAAGCCAAATTGTGAAAACACCGTAAAACATGATATCTGAAGAACTTTGAAGAATAAACCTCATGACGACAAAGCATTTCCTTTCGGCAAGGAGTCACTAAGCCTTTGGGCAGTCTGGTTCATAATTCTAACTAAAATAACTGGGTTATGTCTAGAAACCGGAAAGAAGATTTATTTTCATCTTTTCTTATTTACTTCTTTGATTCCTAACCGAAGACTAAAGAAATCTATACAGTCATAATGGCCTATGTGTGTCTTTGAATGACCAATAGCAATTGCAGTACTTATAAATATGTATGTATCTTTTCGAAACTCCACCTTAACTGAGAGCTAAAGTGTAATATGCTCAATGGCGTCGAGGGGTAGGTAAATAGACCAAAAGTAAATACATCCTGTTCGGCTACGGGAGTGACTCCTGGTGAGCACTGGAGTGAAAGTTTCAAAAAAATGAAGAAATTTCTTAAACAGCCTTACACAAGACAACGATAGCTTGTGCCATTCAAGGACTACCATTATCTAGGTCAAGACAATTGGCTCTTCAAAACAGGAAGACGTAGTTGTATGTAGAAAATCTGTAGAGAGCCTTGTGGCGAGAGCTGGTCAATTCCAGTCAATGGGGAATATTTTAAGACTGTGGTAAGATTAGATGGTGTCTTTGGCTACTCGTTGGAGAAAAATTCTCACATCATTGAGAGTTCGTTTCATTTCTTTGCAGAATGGACCGATTTTGTAAGGAAATGCGCCACCGATTGGGAGGCAACAGCGATAAATTGGTGTCAATATTCTAAACGTCTCCTAGTTGTTTATTATGAGGATCTTCAAAAGAATACTTCTAAAGAATTAATGAGAATGATAGAATTTCTGAACCAGCCGTTAGATCTAACAAGGATAACTTGTGCCGTTCAAGAACTACCGTCCTCATTGTCGACAGGTGTTTCTTTGGGGAACCATGGACTACAAGGAAGATCTTACTTGACTTTTGATCCCTTCACAAAGCTCATGCGTAGGCAAATTCACAGGCACATATCAGCTGTAAATTCAACACTTATTCGCTACCGACACTCCCCATTGCCAAATTATGAGGAAGTACCTGCACTTTTTTGAGTACTTCCATTCAAAGTTACTATTTATTTTATTTGATTTGAAGCTAATGCAGGACAGTCAGAAAAAATCAAGCTTCTAGCCAAGGGGGAGGATAGGCAAGCTGGGGAGATGCCCCCTAGAAATATGTTGGCCCCCTAGCAAGTAAAAGCTTACCATTGCTTTATTAAGCGTATCGCGCTCCTACTAAAGTATTTCGCCATCCCTTGAAAGCTATCTCGCCAACATTAGTACATTGTCTGGCTAGAGGCCTGGAAAGATTAGGTGATCACGTGACATTTGAAAAGACTTTCAAGGATTTCGCCATGAGACATGTATGATCTCCCTTCTCCCTGGTGTTATCAAATGAAGCATGTGAGCAGACTCCAGTAGCTGTAGAGCGAGGAGTACTATTTCATCTGCATCGGTTTAAGGGCATGGATTGGATCATATGTATGCAAAGTGTAGTCTACGAGGAGCATTTGGCCGAAGGCTTTTCCGTGTGGACTGACGAGAAATTTCAAAACTCCTATTAGCAGATTAGTGCAGTGGCCTTGGCTCTGATACGTACCTGGTGTTGCTAGAGTGAGAGACGGTCGGGCGGTCCGTCCGGGCGTAGGGTGGCACCAGGTGGGGACAAGAGGCCCATGCCAAGATGATTTCACAGGAATGACTGTCACAAAGTTGATAATGGACAGGAAAATTGTTGCAATTGCTTGGGGAGATTTGCCCTTTACGGATTCATTATTTTACGGACTTCTAAAGGTTGACTGGAACAAGGTGTGTTCAGGGAATAATTTATTCAGTATCGCATCGCAATTTGCTACACAAGCTGGCCAAATTGCTACACAAATGAAAAAAATGTGTAGCACTTTTTGTGTTCATAACCATGGGGTATTCAGTGATTTTACACTATAGAAGGCAAATATTCTCAAACTGCTATGTAAAATGTGGATACTAAATTATTCCGTTATCTGATTATAACATAGTAGACCTAGTATGTAGAAGTAACAGATTTTTAAAGAATTCTGCTGTGAAAATCAGATTTTACGGAAACTAAGCATTTTATAAATTGTAAATTTTGCTAAGGAAAAAGGAAAACGTTTAGTCAAAAATTACAAAAACACTTTCCAGCAGTTCAACTTACTTGTTGCCAGCAAAAAGAGAGTTGGCAATGTCGTGTTTATTTGTCCATGCCCAAGGTCATGGACAATTTATATGGAACGCATCATCATTTGCTCGCTCAGGTCCTTTGACAAATGGCTTCTTGTAATACAGTCCCTTAGATTAACAAAGTTTCACATTTTTTGTTCAGGGAGTGGGTAGAGCGTGGGAACAGCTTCGGTCAGAGTTCTGATTTTAACTACATAGGTATTTAGCTGAAGGGTTGTTTATATTTCACTGTATCACCTTGCTTTCCGTGGGATCAACTCCTCATGCATACCAGCCCCCCCCCCCTCCTCCCCGTAGTGCATTTTTTCAGTTTCGTCGGGAATTATGTTTAAGTCCAGACAGCGATCAGTCAACCTAACCCGTTTTGTCTCCAAGGAGACTGGGGAATTCCTGAGTCTGTTCCGTATAGAGGGGTTTCACCGACGTCACGTGATCGCGCGTCTCTGGTTTTGAAGGGCAAACTGCCGCGCGTCTCTTTGGTTTTGACTTGCACGCGTCGATTGTGTCGCAATAGTATCTATGCCGTGCACGTGTGCTGTAAAATAAATACGCGTACTGCGTGTGTGTTTTGTCCTTCAGTGCCTGGGAAACCTACACGTGTGACGTCATATGAAATCCCTCTATAGCTAAATGTTACAGGCCTATCCTCGACTTCTTACCAAGTATTTAGTTATATGCGCACACATGCAGTTTTCTCTAAGAGTCGGGAATTTCATTCCCAGTTGCTTAGTTGCTCTCTTGTAGGCGGAAAGTTTGACCACTTCATTCAGCAGATGTGGATACGATATATTGTATGTCATCTTCGATAGTGGTCAGCCGCCCCCAGAGCTGATCTACTTTTACCCTCAGTGAATAAATGAGTACAGGTGGCAGAATGTGTCTCTAAAAAAGGAAGAAAATGTGTGCGGGCTTCGCGGGCTATGTCATTCCAAAATTCAGGTTTCTTGTAACTGAAAGGTACTAAATCAGCATTAAAATGGTACGCCAAGTACGTAGCCCTCCTATGTTGTTAAACATGTTGAATTGTACTGTAAAAGTAGCCTACTTAGAGTGGGTACTTAAAGTGCCTATATTTCAAGTTTTGTGAATAAAATTTCTGATTATACTTGGAAATTGGTGTACAAGTACTCTTGGCATTGGTGGGGGGCAGGTGAATGGGTTGGCTAGAGGACGGGTAGGAAACCAACGTTTCTCAGTAAACGAAATATGTTTAAGACAGTAAACAACATGTTCCAACTACTGACAGTTCACTCATCTCTACTTAGGCTATCTATAACACAATATTTTATACAGTTGCTAGGGACTTTCAGAGATAGACCTTTTCTAAGGTGGTCATGACCTAACTCAGTGAATCTCAAACGTGAACCTTAGGGCCGCATGTGGTCCCCGGGCCCTGTCGGTGCGGCCCCTAAATTGATTTTACGTTTAAAAAAATGATGTGTTTTAATTTACATATTTTGAAGTCACTATACTTGACTCCGTCCAAGTTTGTTCTCCTGAAGAAGTGCTATATAGATTACTTACGTAGAAGGCTGTACGACATACTGGTTGTTTAGTCAATCTAGCCAGTTTTGTTTTGTACACCGTAGTTTTTTGCACACGGTGGCATGTAGTTTTCAGTGGTGATTTGATAAGTGCTTGCTTTTACAATGATAAAGCTTGTAGCACAATCACATCCTTGAAATTTAATTTTTTGGTGAGGTGTTAGTGCAATTCAAAAACATATCGTATTGAAAGGTGTTGATTCATTACTGAAATTAAATTCTCTGCAAGTCATCTTTCGTTATACCTGTAGAAACAACATCAAATGCAGATGCTGAGTGGCAACACCTAACAATGACTTTGCGACGTTTTATCTGCGATCTCTTTTTCCACAGCTCTGTTAAATGAAAAAGGATCATTCAATAAATTTTTGAAATGCTGCCCTCGACGTGAGCCCCGTTCCTCTATCTGACCGCGTTGTAAGATTAACTGTTAAGAGTTTACTGGCCAATACCCCAGGATACTAAACGCAACCTGTCGTGACTTCATCCGTTTCAGGGTGCGGTTTTCCGCAACCTGCTTAGTTTGGGAAGCCAAATGTTTCTCCTGTACCGCAAACCCACGTATGATGAACATCGAAATGATCATACTAGAAGCAGAAGCTAGACCCAGAATTGTAGACATCTGTGGGTGCAGGATGAAATGAACCCCTTCGGGGAAGGCTGCCTCACACAGGGAAGTTCCAGTTTCGTCGGGGTCCTAATAGGTACGACAGAGTAAGTTATCCCTCGACATCGACCAGCCAAACCGACGAATTTCTTACTTTCGCCCTTGAGGAGGACAGATTTTTCAATTAAAACATCAAATTTTTAAGTGGTCTTTAATGGGAACCTCATAATTTTTGTCTCCCTTCGCGAGCCAAAAAATTCGCATCACCCATCCTTTCTGCAACCCGTCACCTTCAGTTTGTCGAGGCTTCCGGTTGCTACCCGTGGGAGCTTGGGTCATTGACGGGCAAATCCTTTGGCCACGCGTAATTGTAGACACAAACGTGTGGTTTTAATTGCGGTTTCCTGCGACCTAGGGCGTCTGAAAAACCAAATCTTCTGACCTCAGCCCAACCATGGTGGGACTGAGGTTGGGTTGTTCCCGTAAGACTTTTTAAAGGGCAGATTTCCTTCTTAAGGAACCGCTTCCTATGAAGAATTCAGATGCGTACCAGGCTCCCAGGCTCTGCCACTGTTTGCCATAGATACAGCTTCCGGACCTCTTAAGTATGGGTTTCGTTCTCGAGTATCCTCTCTGTAAGGCTGAGGTCCTCCCCTGCGTCCCTCTACATCAACCCATCACTATGGGATAAATGTTGCCTACAGGCTAATCACAGTTCCCAGGCAAACTACGGACTCAATATCCATTCTGTCCTTATAGCCGCGAGTCTAATAAACTGTGTTACAACAAATACCCCATCAAGATATTTGTAAGTTATGAAAGTACCAACGTTACAATTGAATATTTGCCTGATTGTACTTAACAATTTCAAAGACAATCTGTACATCCTAAGAAGCAAAAAATTCTGCTGTAATGGAAATCTAACTTGAATACGTTTAATTTCAAGTCGTAAAATAAATCCAAAGGTTGTACATCTGGTCTAAGGAAGTTTGATTTAACGAAAGGGTACGAGGTCCTTATTCCTTAAATGCGTTGTTGTCGGTTTTAACAATTAATATATGTAACCATCCTAAACCAGAGAAGTGTTAGGAACGTAGACACCACACAGTATTTATCATGTTATTACTGGATCATGTTAAGATGCTATTAGTTCACCTCAAATTAATCTTTCTCAGATGAGTGATTGTAGACTTATTGAGCCATTTGACTTTCATTAATACAACAAAATTCCTGCATTGCCTGAGACGCATATAAGGTGAAGCTATCGTTGAACAAGAAATGGAAGGCAGTGCAAGCTTTTATGGGTTTGATTATTAACCTAGAGAAGAGAATCAAGGCTTGAAACTGGTTAAGATTTGTGGATATTCCCCATTTACAGCGGTGTTGTGTTTTGACTGCTCGCAAAGTAGACCACTAGCTTAAAGTAGTGTTAGTAATTAGTAGGAGAATTTCCATTTTCCAAAGATTTGTGGAAGTCTTAGTAGTAACTCAGTCAAAACTGGCCCGTTCGAAGTTTTATCCATGAATAAAACGGGCTTTCATCGATCATGAACAAACGTATAAACAGCAAATGAAACAAAATGTATTGGAAGTAAAACTTTAAGGTCCACCGAAATAATAATAATAATAACAACAACAAAAATAAGAATAATGATGATGATGATGATGATGATGATGATGATGATGATGATGATGATGATGATGATGATGATGATGATGATGATGATGATGATGATGATGATGATGATAAAAAAAATAGACAAACCATTGAGTTGCAAATTACATCTCACTCATGGGCGTCCGGAGAGGGGGGGCAAGGTGGGGCACTTGCCCCCCTGGAAAATCAAAAACTTGAAAAAAACGAAGAAAAATTAAGAAAAAAACGAAGAAAATATAACATAACATTTCTTAACAGTTCAATCAGTGTTAATTTCTACTCTCAAAACAGGAATTGAATAAAAATATCAACACTCAGGAGTTTATATTTACGATATTGCTTATGTTTCCCCTTTTTACATGCGGTAAAAAGGCCTTGGAAGTGCCATTTCCAGCGATCTGGGAAGCATTTTGGGCCAAAATTTTCTTGCGCTCCGCGCCGAGAGTCTGTCTATGCGCTTCGCCCCCCCCCCCCCTTGACAAATTCCTGGCTACGCCTTTGTCAACACTGTGTGAAAAGTAGCATCTAAACTCTTTTCTGGGAGTAAAATATTTCCCATGGAAAAAGTTGGGCCCCTGAAAAATTTTGCCCCTCTTGAATTTTTTTCTGCGGACGCCCATGATCTCACTCAACTTCTATGAATATTTTGCGGATGAAATTATCCACATACTGACAAACATATATAACCTAGGAACAGTGTAAGATTGTTCGACCTTGACCTCTGACCTATGTCATTGATTACTCATGCAGTTTTCATGGTCTACTCAGGGTAACCCTGCGTGAGGGAAGTGTTTACATTGGTTCTTTTCACTACTTATCCCTCAACGTCAGGGAGCGTTTTGCACTGATTTTCACTCGCAGTGAAGGTAGAGTTTCGAGTCCTAACATTCATATCTATTCGGAGCTCCATCGCTATTGGTCACCTGAAGGATTTAATCAACAATACTGACATCGAACAAGGTACTTGCAGCGGTGTGTGTGCTTTTTACGTGCTGAAAAACGGACACGGCCAGCCCGGCGAAAGGACTGCATATGGCCAACAACCAAAAAACCAAAGACTAACACCTACACAAACAAAATAAAACAAAACAACCAACAGCGCTCCCGAACAGCAACAAGCACCCGAAATGAAAAGACAGCACCAGACCAAACTACAAGAGACTGCCCACAAGGGCCACAACCCCGAAGGAAAAACTCTAGGACTACCTTATTTACAAATTATTTACAGTATATGTACACTATTTTTTTTCCAAAAGTCCCCTGACTCTCTGGCGAAGAGCCAGGGGCGAAAACCAAACAATACTCCCGATGGAGTTCTGCTCCCCGAAGGAGTAACAACGTCCCCAATTTACACTATTGTACACTATCGTCCCCGTGTACACTATTTACACCCAACCAAACAAAGTCCCGAAGAGATCGAACGAGCCCGGTGAGGTACCAAGCACCAAGCACTGCACGTCCGCTCTCTTCGGGAACCTGAACAAAAACAGGGACGTCAAGCTCGGGAATATTTTCAATGTTTATCCACGATGATATAGCCGTTAAGCTTTCTTTAAGGTATGGAACAAATGTTATCTTCCTTTCATGTGCTTGACTTCTCGGTAAGAACTGGATTCAACGAATAATACACGTTGTTTTGGTACAAGAGAAGCTTGTTTTCCATCCACGTTTTTTATTGGCTTCAGATTCGCGATCTTATGGATATTCATGAGAGATGAGCGTTCTTATCTCTGATTGGCCCTTCACGTTGTTTGGTCAGGGAGTGATTTTCTTCGCCTTTTTCTCCCTGACGTCGAGGTATAAGTGAAAAGACCAAATGTTAACACGTTTCCTCGCAACAGGGTACCCTGACTAGTCACCTACCTACCAACTGAAGTTTAAACTTAACCAGACTTCTGCTTCAGAAGGAGTTGAAAGGACACAATCTTGTTAAATAATTAAGGTCAATTTGACTTTTGACCTACATTCTACCTTTGACCTTGACCCCAGGCTACGACAAACACTATTTTAAAACAGGCGTTTGAAGCGGCGGAGGGGGTTGGGGGATTTATCCCCAGTCAAAAATGTGGTTGGGGAAGTATGCTTTCCCCCACAATTCAATGACGAAAATACCTCTGAAAAAAAAGTCAAAAGTTTGCAGTAATTTTCCTAAAACTTTGCACAATATGACCCAACAGATTGCACCTAGGAACCCTTAAATGTACCAAATTTCCCAAAGGGGAAGGGGACCCCTCAGCTCAAATCCCTCTTTTCTTTTTTACCGATTGTGGCAAAACTTTGTTTGGTACGCTATACTCACCAGTGATGGCGGCCCCTTGATAAAAGTATACTCATGATGGACCTTTTGAGAAATGCCCCCCTCCCACCCACTCCCCTTGGGAATAATCCTGGATCAGCCTTCGCCAAAATTTGGCGTTAAAGTAGTTGTCACGCTAAAGAGAGTTTTTGTTTTTGTCTTGTGTGTATGTGTAGGTGGGGGAGGAATCACTCGTGGTGAAGAGTTGAAAATGTTTAGAATCAGTGGAATTAACAGGTTTGAAAGTCGAGAGACACCCCCAATTTTTCAGTTTTGTTCACCTTAACAAAACTAGTACGCACATGTTTGAAATGAATCCATAGTTGAATTGCAGTTGATTTCGGAAAAATGGTGGCAGAAGCCATTTAATGGATTAAAATGGTGGAAAAATCTGGACTCCAACTTTTTTCGGGTTCCTTTAGTGAGCCACAGGATTCCTCACTTTATACGGGAGTTCGCGATTCGCGCTTGAAAAAGTCTTCTTTGGAAAGGACCAGAGTAATCCTCAGATGTGCCACAGTGAGAACCTCGTGATGGCCCGAGTATTTTTTCCCAGGACAAATGGGGGCGGGCGAATATTTCGAAGTTTCCATTGAAATCATGAAAAATGAAAAATGATGCTCAGGTTAGGATTATGGTGAGGGTTAAGGTAAAGTAATGAAATTGCCCCCATTCCTCCTGGAAAAAAACTACGCTAGCGGCCCATATACGGGCTACTCCAGTGGCAGCTCCCTGGTCTACTTTTGTATACTGTACTCAATGTGATTCTTGTGAGGAAATGAAACAGAAAGCGAAAGTAAAATGACTCAGCTTTACTTGAACAAAGTACAACTCCATAAGTTGGACATAAAAAGCCATAGGTTAAGTTATGACCTACATGAACCATGGCAAGTAACTGCGAGGTTGTATTACAAAATACCAGTTTCCGTTATACAAAACGTTCTTTTTAAAGGTTATGACAAGCCAAACATCCATAAATTAAGGTTATGTGAATGAATCACGCCAAGGTAGCAAGACTAGCAAGTTATAACGACCTGCAACCGTACTTGTCGGCACATCCGACCAACTCGGAAGTCAACGTTATAGATCGACTGGCTCATTATCACGAGATTCTTTATTCATATCCCATTCACAAAGGATTCATTTTACAATTCACTTAGTTGTTTTCGTCGCTAGCCTATACTAGGCTACTCGAAGTTCATTTCACGATGACCTAGACTATCCTTTTACGACCATGTTTGACCCAAGCAGGACCGTAAATTACCCCCCAAAACCGTCGTACCCATCGGGCAGTAGGGGCGAAACTGCACTGTTGTTGCAGGTAATTAAAACAGATGCACAAATGGCATTACACGTTAAAGGTCATGTGACATGAAAATTACGTGATAGTTGGATATTTGATGAAAAAAACCCATTAAATGTCCAGAAAATAACCGCAATTTTCATTAAAATCCATCAAATATTGACCATTTAACAGGGTAATTTCTATTTCACACTTGTATGATGAATAAACAGATAAATATGCAAATATGTGACATCGAAAGATGGACATACTATATATGGCTCATGTTAGCCTTTGTTTTTTCAACCTTAATTCCAAAGACACTGGTAGCATTGCTATCCCCTGATGGGTTTATTATGAAACTTTAGATTTTTCCCTTCAGAAATATTGATATCTTTCACCAAACTGTAATCTATCTGATCAGTAATTAAGAGATAATTGATATAAGGTTAACAAAAGAAATCTTAACACTGTGCAACACTACATATCATTATTTTTACATAGGCTATGAGTTTCTTTAGAAACCATAAAACTTTAAAGAGGTATATTTTGAGAATGGTAAAAGCTATTGAAATAATTCCAAGGTATCTTTCATTGGAGGGCTTAATTCTTTAACTGGCAAGTGAAACAGCTTTTTGGTGGCAGTGTCACACGACCTTTAACGAGCTGATGAGTGTAGGGAGGCAGCCAAATTGGATGAGGAGGAAACCAAAAACATGTTAAGGAGAAGTTAATTAGGTCGCGGCAGTAACAATCACCATCAATCTAAGTTACTTTTGATCAATGACGTTGGTGTAGTAGCGGCAACTCCCTTGTGTAGGGAATCGCCCATGAACCTTAGAGGGCACGGTCCAGGAGCGATTTCCAGAAGAGTACGTACTTGGGAAAAGGTCGTTACCACCACTGAAGAAATTGTGCACAAATAAAATTAAGTTCTTAACAGTTAAAAGATGGTGTTACTTTCGTCTTAAAGTAGGCCATAAAAAGCCGCAGTTTGAAGAGTTTGAACGGTTAATAAGTTGTACCGAGCATAACAGCAGTGAAGCAGATGAACCAAGGGATCTTATGTCACAGCTAGTATACCTATCCTGCTTCCAAATAAGCATTTGCATTTTTTGCACAGGTTCCGCGAATTTGCACTATGAAAACGCCTGCATTGTTAAAAGAACATGTTTCCTCCCAGTGATTGTAGGCTTTACCTTTTCTTAGAAAAAGTACTATTTTACATTTACATTACAAAGAAATACAGTTGGTTCACTTGATCGTAGTCGGAGTTGCCATTTTTTGTATATTTGTCTCAGGACATTGATTTACAATTGAACTCATCTAAACTATTCGGCACTGTCAAAAGTGTATGACCTAAGTCAAAACCTCAGAACGTGACAAGTCGAAAACTTGATTTCCATCAACCATTCGCAGGTTACATCACCTGAGCTAGAATGAAATGAACGGATGACAATTTGAGTCTAATGTAAGTAAGAATCATACAGACGATAGACAGCTAGACAGAGTCCAATTCCAGAATGAAAATAATGGTTCCATCTCTTTTATTTTATTCCGCTTTTTCAGTTGTGTAGTGTGACAGTTAACGATATGCTTAAAATATTGCTGCAGGCCGGGAGGTTACGTAAACTTCATTGACATATCAGTGAATACATTCTTATCAAGTGACTGTCTCTTCAGTGTTGTTGTTACACGTGTTGACAATCTTTTATATGGATTGCTCCAATAACTTCCTCTCTAAGTAACCTTTAACAGTTTAAAAGGAAGATATTAACTCAATTGGCAACTTTTCCACCTGGACCATCTGTGGAATTTCGTCACACAGCTTTGTATGGTGATTTCAAACAGACGTTCTGATAACTGCATTGTAAGAGAATGTGATGATAGTTACGCTACGTGTATTACGCAGAAGTCAGTGTAGTACAATAGCCAATTAGCCGTGACAAAAAAAATGATAGTAACTAGTATGTCACGCTTGGTTAGCCTTACCAAGTACGGTATTTGTTATACTGATGGCTGGAAGATGTGAATTGACTTGATCTAGTTGTAACTTTTGTGAGGATCCGTCCCCCTTTAAAGCAGCCAGCGGTGTTTTCCGCACTTTGCCGGACATGACAATTTCCGGAATCTTGTTTAGTTATACGTGTGTGGCAAATATTAAAGGAAGCCATAACCAATGCACTCATATTTTCACTATTGCTTCTCATGCCCAACCAAACACCGTAACGAACTTTCAGGACTTACTAAGGATTTTTTTCAAGAGAGCAACATGCGTGCAATATTAAGGATATCGATCATCGTAGCTATTACTGTTATGCCGAGCGGGGCACTCAGAGAACATGGCACAGGAGTGTGTCCTAAAAGGGAAACGTAAGTCCTAAAGTAGTCTAATGTTTGCACACTTTGCCAAACTACACTTAAGAATTGTACGTCATTAGGCTTAAATATATATTCCACTGACATATCATACGTAGCCCAATAGACCATTAATGGTTACAGACGATGCCCGGAAAGCAGCTGATGGCGGGTTCAAACCCTCGGTGCGGTTCTATTTTTCTCTCTGGTATTTTCTTCCAACCTCTCCTTCTTTAATAAGGGCTATGCTCTATAGGATTGGTTTCAACTCAGGTCGAATGTACTACTATATATATATATATATATATATATATATATATATATATATATATATATATATATATATAGGTAAATGAGAAGCTTGGATAACAACAATGTTCCGGTGTATGTCCAGGATCCAGAGGATTCACAGCATTCTAGTTAAAAGTTAGGTAAAACTTTAAAATGATAAAACTAGAACAGCAACTGAACACACAAAGATAAAAAGACACCCTGCATCGAGAAGCTTTCGGCTGTTTTATTCAGCCTTCATCAGCTCGAATGAAGCAGATAAAATGGGTTCAAAAGTCTACCTATAAAATTCCAAAAGATTTGCAAATACATACAAAGAATAAAAGCAGCCAGCACAAACTCAGGACAGTAAGAAATAAAGCTTAAAATCACTGGGTGGATAAATAGCAAAAGAAAGAGAGAGAGAGAAAAAAAACAGATTCTTAAAACCAGCTGTAAACATGCTGCACTAAAGTTAAGATAATCCTCAAAAATATGGTTAAAACCAACGGTAGCTGAAGGGGGCCTGGAAGGTGCATAGGAGAAGAACATTACGCATAGGAAACCACATTAAAGAAAGTTACCCTGAAATTTACCGTAGGTAGCTGATTCTTTTGGAAGAGTTAAATTCCTTCCGTTTGTTTAGGCCTAGGGGGAATAGGGTATTCAATTGGGCAAGCCAAAAACCTTCTCTTTTTGTAAGGGCTGTGTCATTATTAGACTTGCTGTAAGTCTGCTCTATAATGATGAACTTAATGTCTGACAGTTGATGAGGAGAAGAATTATAATGGACTGCTAATTCGCATCTCCCGCGATTATTCAAGAGGTCGGATTTGTGATTTCTAAATCTTACTTTAAATTCTGTGGAAGTAGACCCAACATACTGCAAATTACACTTAAAACAAGTTGCTACGTAAATAATACAAGCACTAGTACAGAAAAATAACTTTTAATAGGATAAGTTTTCTTAGTAGCACAACTATAAAAGCTGGAACTCTTCAATAAAAAATGGTACAAAGGTCACACTTTTTCCGCTCACATTTGAAACAACCTACAGTGTGTCCCCTGTACGGGTACGATAAGGAGATTTCGACTTCCTAAGTAAATCCTTAAGGGATTTACATTTTCTGTAAGCAGTGAAGAATGAATTCTCTGGGAAAAGATTGGTCATACGAGGCGAGCTATGAAGGATGTGCATGTGTTTACGAATGATAGAATTGGCATTGGGTAACGCTGGGTTGAAATCCAGGACTAGTGGGTATTTACGATTGGAATTGCTCTTTTTAGCAGGATTGAGCAGGGCAGATCTAGGTAATTTGTTTGCTTTTTCAAATTGCTCTTCTACAAGTTGGGGGTCATATCCTCTGGCTATTAAATAATGCTTAAACTCAATAACTCTCTTGGCCAAAGCATCCTAAGCATCAAGTAAAAAGCATCCCTTACAGTATAGCCTTAAGGCTGAAACGTATTTGTTCTACCTCTGAGCTTTTGGCCAAGAGAGTTATTGAGTTTAAGCATTATTTAATAGCCAGAGGATATGACCCCCAACTTGTAGAAGAGCAATTTGAAAAAGCAAACAAATTACCTAGATCTGCCCTGCTCAATCCTGCTAAAAAGAGCAATTCCAATCGTAAATACCCACTAGTCCTGGATTTCAACCCAGCGTTACCCAATGCCAATTCTATCATTCGTAAACACATGCACATCCTTCATAGCTCGCCTCGTATGACCAATCTTTTCCCAGAGAATTCATTCTTCACTGCTTACAGAAAATGTAAGTCCCTTAAGGATTTACTTAGGAAGTCGAAATCTCCTTATCGTACCCGTACAGGGGACACTGTAGGTTGTTTCAAATGTGAGCGAAGAAGGTGTGACCTCTGTACTAATTTTTTATTGCAGAGTTCCAACTTTTCTAGCTGTGCCACTAAGAAAACTTATCCTATTAATAGTTATGTTTCCTGTACTAGTGCTTGTATTATTTACGTAGCAACTTGTTTTAAGTGTAATTTGCAGTATGTTGGGTCTACTTCCACAGAATTTAAAGTAAGATTTAGAAATCACAAATCCGACCTCTTGAATAATCGCGGGAGATGCGAATTAGCAGTCCATTATAATTCTTCTCCTCATCAACTGTCAGACATTAAGTTCATCATTATAGAGCAGACTTACAGCAAGTCTAATAATGACACAGCCCTTACAAAAAGAGAAGGTTTTTGGCTTGCCCAATTGAATACCCTATTCCCCCTAGGCCTAAACAAACGGAAGGAATTTAACTCTTCCAAAAGAATCAGCTACCTACGGTAAATTTCAGGGTAACTTTCTTTAATGTGGTTTCCTATGCGTAATGTTCTTCTCCTATGCACCTTCCAGGCCCCCTTCAGCTACCGTTGGTTTTAACCATATTTTTGAGGATTATCTTAACTTTAGTGCAGCATGTTTACAGCTGGTTTTAAGAATCTGTTTTTTTTTCTCTCTCTCTTTCTTTTGCTATTTATCCACCCAGTGATTTTAAGCTTTATTTCTTACTGTCCTGAGTTTGTGCTGGCTGCTTTTATTCTTTGTATGTATTTGCAAATCTTTTGGAATTTTATAGGTAGACTTTTGAACCCATTTTATCTGCTTCATTCGAGCTGATGAAGGCTGAATAAAACAGCCGAAAGCTTCTCGATGCAGGGTGTCTTTTTATCTTTGTGTGTTCAGTTGCTGTTCTAGTTTTATCATTTTAAAGTTTTATATATATATATATATATATATATATATATATATATATATATATATATATAGGCTATAACCTTTTCCAAATTCGAAAGCTTTTGGTCTGGTGCGTTGTGTAGAAACAAGTTGTTGCCATTATAATACACATTTTTCACAAATGATATGAAAAGAGGGTGTTATAGGCTAATGTAATTACAAAATTATGAGTTAATAGTGCGAATCAAGCAGGCTATGAAAAATTGCCCCGTTGAAGAGGTTTCTGTCGTAAATGAAGGACTGCAAAAATATATACGAGTCTAACTCGAGACAGATACTTTGCTTGTTTTTTTTAAGAAGAAAACAACAGTTTGTTGAACCTGGACTGGTACAATGAAACCGGCATTTGGCCTACCAGGAGGCTTTGATGCCGGTTTCATGGTACCATCATTGGAGCGATGCCATGTCAAAGCCGAAATGCCACTAAATAATGGCAACTCATTATGTACCTGTTCAAACTGCTTTTCAAGATGGCGCAATTTTGAAGCCGCCTTACAGAAACAAATATTTCTACAGGTAGGAGTTTCACCCCCTGCACTTCGACTCCTACACCCTTCCCTTACACCCAACAAAAAAAGGAACAATTCACTATTAAGTGAGAATTTTTCAACATATAATCAGAGTTAAAATTCTGCCGAAGATAGTGCCTTTTTGCATCTAAGCCACCTTAAAAGAAGGGTCTAAGTTCAAATAACGTTTTTATTTTACAGGGATACTTATTCTAAGCATTCTGGTGAAAGTTGTACATTTTCAACACAAAGTGAACTTGAAGTAAGCACGTATGACGTCATAGCCTCACATTAATGACCAGTCTTGGTTTTTTCTTTAACCTTGACAACCAATTTTCTCCCCCACAATCACTCGTTATCGCAATGTGATTGCATGAGAGGAGTAAGAATTTTACAAATTTCACATTCCACATGGGTAGGTCCTATACCTAACTTCAAGATAAGCACAACAGACTGAAAAAAAAACAAAGTAAACAAAGCACTTCTCATCAATGTGAGGAAGTGATATAACCCCTGCTTGCTTCAAGCTCACTTTGGGTCACAAACGTAGTAACTTCATTTGCCGGCTGCTATCTCGAGTACTACATTTCCGATTTGAATGGAAGTTTCACCAAATTGAGTAGATATAGTTCCTCTTTCACATATGAAAATTAATTTTTCGTTTAAACCCTTCCTTTTAAACGAAAAAAAAATTCTTTCTCCCTTAGACCCAAGTTCCCCTATTAAACCTCATCTCGGCACTAAGTGCCAAGGAAGGGTCCATTCCGGGTGTACAAATGTAAACGTATATGCACACTTTACGCCGACATAGGTTTATCTGGTGTAGTATTACGACATCATCGTCTGTGCTGCTCCCCCCTCCCCCTCCCCCATCATCAAATCCTGGCACCACTGGATAAGGATGATATAACTTCGTCTTAAGTGTCATCGTATTTGAAAGGTGTATATTGTCCTTACAGCAAACTTTTCTATATATAGGCCCTTCGTCCTTATTGTAAAGTCACACTATCAGCTAATATTCATTACCGGGACAGTGCGGGAAGTTTACGTCATTTTGACAACCCACTTTGTGGGGTAGTTTTCGGATTAAGCCTCTTGTGCCTTAAACACACCAGCATTTATCTTGCTGGTAAGAACTTATAGAAGGTACATTTGTAAAAAAGTAAAGAGGTTCAGTTTTCGAGCGTTTGGAATAATTGTTACACTGCATTAAAGCAAACCACTTCCCATGTCAAAGATTGGTAAATTTTTTATGATTCTGGCTCCACGTTGTAAAGATCATTCCTTTTAAAGGTGATCAGTCGTCTTGAAATATTCTTTGTGACGTCAGCCTTTTCTTGACATGTTTCTGCAGTCGTCACTGTTCAAGGATACACCGTACAAGCATGGTATAGCTAATCGGTAAGCAAGAAGAGACGGCTTGTAGCTGTATACCTACTAGCTATACCGATGTCATCATAGCTACTTGTACGGTGTATCCTTGAACAGTGACGACTGCAGAAACATGTCAAGAAAAGGCTGACGTCACAAAGAATATTTCAAGACGACTGATCACCTTTAATTGGCTAGTACTATACCAGGGAGTTGTTAGTTATACCATTGTGCAAGTGTAGGCTATAGTGAGCCCGGGTTATGAGGGTTGGGTCCATTAACAAACGTCTTCAGGACAGTGGAATGTAGAATTTATCGTTACAGTGAAGTCATTCCTCTTGTCAATTTGACGTCCTATCACTTAAGCAACCAGAGTCAACGTTTAGGATACCAAGATTTTACCCAAAAATGTCGCCTTCGCACGGTAGGTGCAGAACTAGTACAGAAGTGACTATAAATACAGTACTTCCTGTAATCTAGGGCTTTTGGGACGGCAAATTTTCTCTGTAATATATACTACCCTGATATGGTAGATGAATTACTTTAGAGACCAGTGACTCCTCCAGGAGTTGGTGATGGGGGAGGGGCACAACAAAATAATGTCGTAACCCCACCTCAGATACCCCTGTGTAGATTGTGCACAAGTGTACTTGCCATGGTTGCACTCGCGGCGAATCCTTCGTCTCCTCATACGGGGACCGCACTGGGGAGGGGGTCTAAACCTCCCCGTTGAGGAATTTTGTTCGTTTAAGGTGGCTTAGATGCAAAATGGTGCTATTTTTTCGAAGATCACATGTTGAAAGATTCTCATAATTCAGTGAATTTTTATTTTTTGGTTGGGTGTAAGTAGAGGGTATGTTGTATAAGTGGAGGGGTGGCAACTCCACCCATTAAGAAACTTTTGTTTATGTTTGGTGACTAAGATGCAAAATGGTGCCACCTTTGGCAAATGTTTGAACTACGGTTATTACATCCTTAAAACTTCTCATTAATCAGTGATATTTTGGCCGTGGCACGGCACCCGTTAGACAAAAATGTATAATGACAAATACATACTTCCAATCTTTCACATCACGCTACAATGTTACTGTATAGGCTACTCGTGATATAAGATTGCTCTAGAATCCTCCCTTGATGCCTGGTCCTACACAGGTTGCAGATGTACCCTTGTTCTTCGGAAGAGCGTATTGGTCCGAATATTATTACCCTATATGGTCTTGAGATGGGGAGTGCAAACCGTGACCAAAAGCTCGCGAAGCGCACAGAAATTTTGCATTAGAAATTTTCGTGACAAAACATCCCATGCAGGCTATGCACCGGGAAGCTCGCAGTTCCCTAATAAAATTTATCGACCAATTAGAGGACGAGACTTTTGCCTGGAAATGCGTAAAAGCTTTCAGATTTAATGGAATACCGGTATATCTTCTCTTGAATTTCGCAGTCTTGCAATGCTGTGCTTCTCTGTAATCACTCCCCAGTGCGGACATGAACAATCGGCCTAAAGCCCTCTCCGATGAATATTGCGAATACGTCTGGGACCGTATTGATAATAGGCAGAGCGATGATGTGTTGCTGGGAGCGCGCAAGCGCTTTTGATAATTCGCGAAGGAATTATGAAAATTTTGGAAGTTTCAGAACGACTTGTAATAGAAATTTATTAAAATAGATCCATCACTCAGTCGAAAATACACCTCACCCCACCCCCTACAGAAATCTTTGGCTTAAACGCCGTTTGGGATCATTTTAAAAGAAAAAATCTTAAATTTTCAGAAATCGATTGGGGTTACGTGCCCCCATGCCCCCTTCCCCGTGATGGCGCCACTGGCAGAGACAAACGTGTGAGATTCCCTACAAATTAGCGGACGTAGGATACCAAGTTTTTCAAAAAAATATTGCAAGCATAGGTACCGAATCAGGGAAGTGTAACCTGACCGAACTTAAAATGATGAATTGACTCCTCATGGGAGTTGCAATATCCCGAGGACTGCGATGATCACTGTTTAGTCTTTTTTTTAAAACAGATAGGCACTGATTAATAAATTATACTAGTAATGCTACTTCCTTTTTCGGGACATCGATAAATTAGAGAACTTCAGTCATCACTCCTCAATATATTCCATTTACAAGAAGGGGATTTTCTTTCAGTGGGGTTCCAAACAAACACTTAACCTGTGAACATACAGTAACTGCTTTGAAGTTAACAGATCTATTTATAGGTCAATTACCATAATTATAGCGAATTTTCACTTTCAGGACGGGAGAGCTACAGGACGGATAGCGAGACGAACGAGCACAGCTGATGTGCAAGGCGTTTCTATCCAGTAGACGACGGGGGGCACAGTAGAATGACATCAAAACACAGACGTGCTCCCTTACTTGTAACAGTCTAATAGTTGGAGCTTAAGGCATTGCAAGTTAACATTTTTTTCAGGTTAGCGGCAAATTCTGTAATAAGATCACAGACATAGGGCAGATTGCACAGTTAAAGTGATGAACTGTTTTGTTATCACAAGACACCCATATTCTTGGTTTAAAATGGAATCATCCATAGGATTACTTTCTAAGCATGCTTATAGATCAAGTCCATTATGAGAGCAAGCAAAATGACGTCACAGACACGCAGACGTGCGGACTACGGGAATTGTCATGACAGCTCTCGTATCGTCCTTTGTCTAGACTGAACGAATCGGCCCAAGCACCGATATTAATGTAAATCGGTGGGCCCAAGACCGTTCTGAAAGTCAAGACGTCGGTGTGGTCTTCACTTACACCCATGCGTAGACCAGGTTTTGCTGCGTTCCGCCCTCTTCATCTACCGTCCTGAAACAGAAAACTCCCCATTGTCAAAACATAGGCCTATGGACTTCGATTTCTTCGCTCTTTAGCAACTTAGCAATTTACTGCATTCGTTTTTTAAACGCAAGTTTGTGAGCTTTACGTATTCTGGATAAAAACAAAAAAAAGAGTTCTTTGCGTATACAACCCACTGTTAATGCGCACGCATTGCAAGCTCTTTTAACAATGGCGTTTTCTATAATGTGTTCTCATTTTTATACGCAAATCTCCGCGTACAACAGTCCGCATGTCAAATTTATTCTTCCGCCACGATATTTTCGTCTCCTTGAGGAGTCACTTTCCATAACAGTGTAGGTGTAGGAGTTTGGTAATAATGCTTGTAATATCTTTAAAGCATTTTCATATAGACCTTATGCACTGACGTCACGCGACATCATATTGGAGGCAAAACAATGAAGCACATGGCACGCAGTAGACTTTGCACGCGCGTGTAGGAAACTGTCACGGCAGTTAAGCTTATTATTCGTTAAAGTTTGTTTGCTTGTAAATACTTTACTCCATTGAATGTCGTTTACTATCTGCTTACTACAATTACCCCATAAAAGTTTTAATGCACTTGTAATTTGTTGAGAACGGGTAAGCCGACGTGGCACGTAGTACCGTATAATCTTAGACACTGCAGGAGGCTACAGTACTGTTTGCCTAACATTTCCTTTGTAATGTTATATAATTGAGAATTCCACAGTATTGTAGCAAGCGAAAGTTCTCTGCGCCTCGTTTAGGATGATCGCTGCGCTTCTGATTCCTGTCAAGCCACCACGACGGAGAAACTTTAAGGCAAAATCAACATCATTAAACCATGGCTACGTATTGAAGTGCCGTAACCCTATACACTCCACCGTGTAGAACGGTAAAAACAAGGGAGACGCAGACCACGGAATCCAGTTTAGAGAAAAAAATCGAACGATCAGATTATCAAAGAAAATTGAACTTTAATTTGAAGCTACAACGGAGAAAAACGAATTTAATTTAGAAGCGTAAGAGAAGAAAGGCGAACGTTAATTTTTGCACCGAAACGAGATAAGAGAAAATGAACATTTGCGAAGTGCAGAGAACTCATTCTGAAGTAACAAATGAGAATTGTTTGAGGTAAAGGCAAGAATTGTCTGTTTTACCGAAAGCTTATTTCACGAATGATCAGATCGTATATATTACGGTTGAACGGAGAAGAAAGAAATAAATCAGGGACAAAAGGAGAGAGAGAGAGAGAGAGAGAATAAGGAGAAAAGAACGACAGAGGGCAAGGAACCCCTTGTAAATATAATTAAGTAACATTCAAATAATTTCGTTGTATTAGTCACTTTTTGTTTGTAACTTCACGCAAATCTAAAATTTTGAAGGGAACTCGGGATGCACGTGTGACATAAACTAACGCGCTTATCCGATTGATCGAAAAATCATCTGTGTGCATTTGTTGGTGTAACTAGCAATGATGATACACGCTTGTCCCCAAACGAGGGAGCACTTTCTGCTCTGTGACGTCATATGCGTAAGGTCTATTGGGGCCCTCCCCACAGTTATGGTACAAGCCAACTTGTTTTCCCAAATCTGTGATTTAGAGTGCAATTTCCTGCAATCTAGGACGTTTGAAGTGTCAAGTTTTCACCTGTGACCTTAATTTCTTTGAGGGCGGCTCTTTTGAAAGTAAACGTGTTGGGAAGTAGTTTGCCCAAAACTAGGCCCATTTGCTAATAGAAATCCACGCAATATGTATCTCAGTAATGTAATGGATGACACGTAGGCCTTGTAGCAGGATCAATGTGTACGATGAGCCCATCTTCATCGACACAGAACGACCCAGGGCGACTCCTCCGTACTCCCGTCGGTTTCGAAACTTGACGCCCTAATATCCACATCATAGTCAATGTATGTGTCCTTATGTGAAGTGAAATTAAAAAAGGACTAGAAAGAACCCACCTGCTGGTGGAGTGTGACAGGTCGAAAGTAATGAATGGATGTGAAACCATTCAACAGAGTAAGTGCAAAATAGTTAGCGGGGTTCGGAGGCCCTGAGCCAATGATTTAAACGCTGGATCAGTAAGGAATCGAATACCCAGGCCCGGTGAGCCAGTTAATTATTAGGGAATACACTGAAGAAACCTAGTCAGTAAGTTCCTTGCTGAACAAGTAGCTCAACTACCTCACTGTAAAATATTTCCAATCAATGTAAATAATCAGATCGATTTAAGTTCACTGATGAAAATACATTGTTTAAAAAACCCTCACTCAGTCATTTTCCCTTTGCCATGATGACCAGTAGCCTATACTGAATGGTTTAAACTGAAGGCCTGTATACACGAGCAACACCTTTAAAACATTCTCAAAACACTTCAGTTGGAACAAACCCAAAACACCCTGTTTTCGGTTTGTTGCACAGTGTAGACAGGGTAGCAACAATTTGAAAACATTTTGAAAATGTTTTGAAAAGAATTGACAGGGCATTTCTTCTGCAACAGTTTCCAAACATTTTCAAAACATGTTGTATACCCTGTCTACACTGTGCAACAAACCGAAAACAACCATGTTTTTGGATGGTAACCTGGATGGGGTCATCCCACGAGACCGAAGGTCCACGAGACTGAAGGTCCGCGAGACCGAAAATCAAAAACAAAAAGGGTCCACGAGACCGAAAATGAAAAAAGGTTCGCGAGACCGAAAATGAGAAAGGGTCCGCGAGACCGAAAAGGAGAAAAGGTTCGCGAGACCGAAAGAAAGAAAAGGTCCGCGAGACCGAAAATGAGAAAAGGTCCGCGAGACCGAAAGTGAGAAGGGGTCCGCGAGACCGAAAGTGAGAAAAGGTCCGCGAGACCGAAAACCAGAAAAGGTCCGCGAGACCGAAAACCAGAAAAGGTCCGCGAGACCGAAAATAAGAAAAGGCCCGCGAGAACGAAAATGAGAAAGGGTCCGCGAGACCGACAGAAGTTTCAGTCCGCCGTACTGCTCCGCTCCGCTTTAAGTTAATGCTGGCACCCTGTAGTATTTACATTTTGCAAACTAAAGCGTTGCCCTTGCAACACCACCCTTCTGGCATGAACGTTCCGGCCTCGCTAGCGGATTTTTAATTTCGGTCTCGTGAACCCTATTTCATTTTCGGTCTCGGGGACCCTATTTTATTTTCGGTCTCGCGGACCCTATTTTTTTTTCGGTCTCGCGGACCTTATTTTATTTTCGGTCTCGCGGACCTTGTTTTATTTTCGGTCTCGCGGACCTTCGGTCTCGCGAACCTTATTTTATTTTCGGTCTGGGGGACCTTCGGTCTCGTGAACCTTATTTCATTTTCGGTCTCGCGGACCTTCGGTCTCGTGAACCTTATTTCATTTTCGGTCTCGCGGACCTTCGGTCTCGTGAACCCTATTTCATTTTCGGTCTCGCGGACCTTCGGTCTCGTGGACCCTGTTTCATTTTCGGTCTCGCGGACCTTCGGTCTCGTGAACCTTCGGTCTCGTGGGCTGTAACCTTTTGGATTTGTTGTGCCAGTGGATGTTTTGGAAGTGTTTTGGGAATGTTTTGCAAATGTTGCTCGTGTATAGACGAATCGGGAGAGCAAGTGATGGTCTGATTTCAGTCGGCCATACCTGGGGTCTATCACCTTTAATCTTTTAATTTCCTTGCTTACCTGTATGATGGATGGTTGGACATTAAATTGTATCTTGATTCGTTCAAGTTCACTGAATATGTGGGTTTGAAATTCATGTAGAAAATAAATGAAGACGATTTAAGGCTGGTGGACCCCATTAATGGCTGCCTACAGTCACTAAACACAAGCGCTGATCGGATTCGTCTATACAGGCCTTTACGTCGGATATGTTTTTGTGATTACTTTTCATGGACTTGCTATTCGGTGATCATTTGCCGGCTTACAATTAATCCGTACCTATACATTAACATGAAAATGTTGAAACTAATGAAATGAAATAAATTCTCCTGAACAGAATATTGAACCAATTTCCAACTTTCTAACTGTCTAATATTTCCACAGCTTCATGCCCCCTCCCTGAACTTTAAAAGCGTATTGATCAGATTGAATTGGAAACTGATCAAATAAGCCCATCATTCAACAGAAAATTAAGTAAAATAGTTGGCTAGTTTAAATTGAAAATTTACTGTTTGCGGGCATACGCGCCTGAAGCTAGACAGATATATGGCTAACTTTCAGCTCGGACCCCATTATTTAGATTTGGTTCAAATTTAAACGGGATCGTGTTTTTAGAATGTGCACTGACCACACCGGGGCTCCATCCATTGTCCTCGCCAGGACCCCAGTACAGTTCTGTAGCAGGTATATGAACATCAACTTCCTGACTGTAGTTACAAACTTTTCATCCTTAAATATTTTACACCATGGATATGAACCGTACGGAAATTGTACTTGGCAACATTAGCGCAGGCCGGTGAGTACTGGTTTCTTAGGTGGCATGCCATGTATTAGGTCACCGTTCAGGTTAAGTTTAAGGGCAACTTACTAACATACCATGTGGAATCAACAAAATATCAGCGGAAAATGTCAGATTCACTTGGCCTCCTTTGTACAGGATTTACGGAGAGCAAGTGACTTCTTTGTCCTCGTGTTCGCCACTCGATACAATTTTCACACAGCCACTTACTTTTGTCCTAGTTTAACCTTTCTATTTATTTGTCAAACCTTTATCGATATCGAAAGTAAACTCGACAAAATGATGACAACACACCCTTGTCACTTAACAGAAAACTTACTTCAAAGGTTCTTGAAACTAAGAATGATTCAGTGAAGGAAAAATGTCAATTATGTCTTGAAGGGAAATATTTTGTCTTAATTGCATCATTATCAATTTGATGGAAACAGAAAACAGCTTTCATCACTTGAAAATTCGACAGTTCGGTGAAATTATACATGAGGTACCGTACAAAACGACTTATTTCTCTGTGTGAAAGCATTATTTCTTCACAATAACTTAACTCATGTTGGTACCTATTTTTGACTAGCCTATCATTCTGCATCTGTAAACCATTATCTCAAAGGAAAAGAAAATTTTCATTTTCACAAGTACAATGCTTCCCTTTTGCCTGGTATCTGCATTATTTTGCATGGTTAACTTTCCATTGTGTTATGCTTTTGACTAATTGTCAAACTTTGTTCCAATATTGAAAACACACCCAACAAAACCAAGAAGACACACAATCTCGCAATCTCATAATCTGTTTTTGTCATCTCGCACCCGCTTGCGGCTTAAGTATACAGCTTCTACTTGTAATTCTTGTGTAAATATTTCTTTAATGATTTAGAACTCCTTAAAATAAAAAACAATCAAATTTGTACCTGAAATGTGTGTGTACAGATGTAATGGCATGCTCGTATGATTTTTCCAATGGCCATATCGTTTATATCGATATTCAAATGCGCACGTCAAATATAATAATATGCACCTAAATTTTGCATCTGCATTTGTCATTTCACATCTGCTTATGCAAACCCAAAGTCGGCCGTTAGAAATATGGGTTTGACAAATTATCTGGATAATGTACCCAGTGGACGAATTGCAAGAAATGCTGCCATCCAAATTTAGAAATATTTCTAAACTATGTTTGTCTTTTATTGTATCTTATTTTTTCTTAGTCTAAGGACATTATTTTTGCAAACTTTTGGGAGGGTTGAGGGTTTGCCGCGTGCTCCTATAGGAAGCCGCCTATGTACTCACAGTTGCTTCTTGGAACTCCCTAAATACCTATTTTAAGGTTGCTTGAATGTGCATGTAAAATCTGAGGCGTACGAGCCAGGGGCCAGGGTAGCTGCAGCCCCACCCAGAGAAGTTCGAGAAAATACTTTTCATGCAGACTGGGAAAAAGTTGGTCATTTTCCTTGAGTAGCACCGGTTTTTCGAGGCTAAATCGGCCCAGTCAACTTCACGAGGAAAAATTAACTGTGCTCACATGTATAAAATGCTTCACTTCAAAAATTGTACAGTGAACCAACGTGATTTCTTACAATAAGCATCTCTATCATTTTGTATGCTCATATTTCTATGATCTCGAAATTTTGTCCGAACGTGACTGGCACTTTTTTATCGATACTGAAAATTTTCAACACAAAATTGAATCTGGCACCCGTAAATGCAACCTAGCACCCGCTCAAACAATTACCTTGTTAGTTGAAAATATGGTGACCTTGAAGTTTACATTCATCTCAGCTTTTTGGTAAAAAGCAAGTTTGCATTTTCATGTTAACATGATTGTGTAAAACCACCTCAACTTTTTATCCGCAAGAAGGCCATTTCCTTAGAAATCTATTGAGCCTACAAGTTCATCTTGCTTCTATTTATGTCATCTCACATTCGCTTGTGCACATCATTGTTACTTGCAACAAATCTTTCAGTTAACGTTTAAGATATCTTGAGACATACCGTAGACCTAATAGTTCAGTTAAGTAATTCTCAATAAATCATAATTTAAAAGGGTGTGTCTGCAGGATGCTACACGGCTTTATCCCTATGCTCGTATTATTATGTGGAACCATCATACCTGTTCATCGAATCGTGTATCGCAATACTCCTGAAAAGCTACGCGCTCAAACTTTGCATCTCGATATGTCCATGTAATGGAAGTGCTACGTCCAAGGAAGTACTTCCATGATATGTCATCTCGCATTCGCTCAAACACCCCTTCAGGCCTTTGCATAAGTGAACTATTGGCGGATTGGGGACTTTGAAGTTTCATGAGCAGATGAGATAAAGAATGTACAATTACGACTTCTGTATTTCATGTGTGAATCTTACATCGCTGTAGCTTTGGAAGTCTTGCGTACTTTCATGATTGTTTTGTGACCCTCTAAAATTGGATCGACATTTCAAGGGCTAATAACTGATTATGTTCACACACCTTTAGAAGGATATGACATCTGCTTATGGAAATTGCCATAACTAGAATTATATCGTTTCATTTTTTCAGATGATCAGGGAAATGTTATTTCCCTAGATAGGAAATGTTATTTCCCTAGATACATATAGAAACCGTGCTTTGTTAGTGAATTGATGTTATTTTTATTTTGTTGGCTAAATGACTGATGACAATTTTAGTTGAACTATTGTTTAAGTATGGGTGGCAATTCGTGGTTGGTTACTGGACTCGGAATTGACCCGGCATGAGCTGAAGCTGTACTTGGACTGGAAATTCACTCCAGCTGAGTCCACCATGTTCCATATTTCGTTATTGTTACACAGTTCAGTACATGACTAATCATATTTGTTCAACCAAATTAACGATGTGATGAGCTAGACTGTGAAACTTGAATCATGAGAGTGACCTTTTCAACTTCCTATTTAACGGTGTTTCTTTTTGATGGTATGGAAACCATTTGCATGCTATGCTACATTACCTAGTGACCGGACTCGGAATTGGTCCGGAATTGGGAAAATTGGAATAAGAATCGAAGGGTACTGGACTCGGAATTGGCCCCAAATGTTGGCAACTGGAACTGGAATTTCCTCGGAATTTGGTAAGGTGGACCAGGGTATTCAAATGGGAAAATGGAAAAGGAACCAATCCTCAAACCTTAATATTTCAAAATTGTCCATTTTTTATTTTTGTGATGCGTTAGTGCGCGTCTTATACCATTTGAAGAGAAATACAATAAATGTTTCATTTCTGGTCTCTTTGGATTTAGAAATATCCTATGAATTCGATTTGTGCCTCCCTCAGGATCCGCACCTGGGTTTTTCCCGTGGTCCTGCCAGACCTCACACCCTCGGGACATGAACACGACGTGTGTACAATTTATGTTTAAAGGTCGTGTGACATGCCACCAAAAAGAGCTGTTTCACTTGTCATTTAAAGAATTAAGCCCCCTCCAATCAAAGATCCGTTGGAATTATTTCAATATCTTTTATCGTTCTCAAATTATACATCTTCAAAGTTTGATGTTTCTGAAAAAAACTAATTGCCTATGCAAAAAGAATGATGTGGAGTGTTGCACAGTGTGAAGATTTCTTTAGTTAACCCTACAGGCCCTATATAAATTACCTCTTAATTACTGATCATACAGATTACAGTTTGGTGAGTGATATCAATATTTTTCAAGGATAACATTTTTAACTTTTATAATAAACCCCTCCGGGAATAACAATGCTACCAGTGTCCTTGAAATTAAGGTTGAAAAAACAAAGGCTAACATGTGCCATATGTGGTATGTCCCTCTTTCGATGTCACATGTTTGCATATTTAGCTCATGTTTATTTATGATACAAGTGTGAAATAGAAATTTACCTGTAAAATGGTCAATATTTGATGGATTGTAATGGGAATTGTAGCTATTTTCTGGATTTTTAATGCTTTTTACTTCAAATATCCAACTATGCTATTTTCATGTCACACGACCTTTAAGTCTGCGGTACTTACCAGGTTTCAACTTTTTAACTGACCCCCTCCCCCTGCATTTTTCATTCCTTGTCGAAAGCAAATGAGATGTATGCAATCACGCACGAGCTCGTGCGTGATTGCATACATTCCATTTGCCTTCACTCGTGCGTGATTGCATACATCCCATTTGCCTTCGACAAGGAATGAAAAATGCACGTCGTATATATATATATATATATATATATATATATATATATATATATATATATATATATATATATAGTACTTTGACCTTATATATATATATATATATATATATATATATATATATATATATATATATATATATATATATATATATATATATAACGCTAATTCCCACCTTAAGGGGAAATTGTTTATATCTGCTTGTACATGGGCGAAAAAATGATAATTAAATACATCAGAAATAAATTCGCCCTAACGTCTAAACATATAAATTAACGTTATTTCAATGGCCAGCCATCCGTTCGTGTTAACAGCTAGGTGTCCGTAAATTTCACAACTTTGAAGTAATGGCATCTAGTTTGTAAATCTAAGAGGGCGCCCTTGTAAGTTTACGTATTCCTATAGAAAAAGTGTGTGTGGAAACGTTAAGGCGAAACTTATATTTCACCCGAAAATTTTTTTCCCCTTAAGGTCGACTTTTCAACAACAACTTTCCCCCTAAGTGCCGAATTAGAGAAATATATATATATATATATATATATATATATATATATATATATATATATATATATATATATATATATATATATATATATATATATATATATATATAATGTGTGTGTAGGTGTGGACCCGTGGTGTGTACAGTCATGATATGTGTATGGATGCACTCACCAACGTGACCTTAGCGCGTGCCGGCACAGCCGGCGAGGGCTCCGCTCTCACACGTCTTTCCTAGCTCACGCGCTGCTCGAAACTGGCTTAGCTGCCCGAAAAATCGGTCACTGCAAAGAGAAGTCACGCGCGGCTGCACGTGTCTGCCTTGGAGCGCAGCCCGCCCTGAAGCATGTCCGTCTACTCAGTTAATTCGCGGGCAGCTTCGCTGCTGGGAAATTCCCTTGCATTCCTTGCGGGGTCCTTTCCCAGTACCCCGTAAGGTATTGAGTATGCGTATGGGTGTGTGTGCGTGTGTGTGAGGCTTAGCTTAGTTTCTTTTCAGTAGATTTGTCATATTGAGAAAATGGTTTCTATCGTTTTTGGTGGAGGTCAAACGTCTTTTGAGGTCACGAGAGGTCAAAAACCGAAAACCCTGTAAGAACGCTATTTCAAGATAGGAATGATGGATACTTTTCATTCTTAGTATGTAGATTTCTCATATGAAGCAAAAGGTCAGTATCGTGGAGTATATCTGTTGAAAGTCGAAGTCCATTAAAGGTAACCACGAATAAAACCAAGAAAACCTTGTAAACGTCTTTCTTTAAACCGATATCTCAATGTTGGACACTTTTCATACTTGGTATTTAGATTTGTCACATTGACAGGATTCGATCGGAAGGCATATCACGTTAGTTTAAAACAGTTCCCTGTCCACACCGAGATGTAATGTCTATGTATAATTCATATATACACACTCATTCTGTACACTTGATTGGTCGATCGTGTGGGCTTGGTCAAATGTTGTGCTTACCAGTAGTGCTACAACGCGCGCTCGGTGTAGAAGTCTCAGGCGCGTAACGGTCGTGTTGGTCAAACATCGCTTGGCGTCTTTTCATTGGTGCAAGACTTACACATATTCATATTTTTCGCTGTTTACATGTTGTTTGGCCTGGTCCCTATGGGGTAGTGTTGGTATTTTGAAAACAAAGGTTACCACTGGAAAGTTTACATTACAACCAATCCAGCAATGCATGAACATCGACGATTCATACTTGTTTGTACACACAGGAGTAGGTCAAAAGTTCATGCTATTGCTTACCATGCAAAAAAGATGCCTTTGAAATCTGTCCAGATATTTATGTAATAGTGAAATATTATGACATATTTTATTGTCATTTAGAAGCTGAAACATAGCAAAACATAAAACTGAATGAACATCACTGTAATTTTTGCTATGCAACAGAGAACGAGCGATCGGAAGTTCGTAACCATATACAGAGCTCCTTTTCGTTGTTTGGGAGACGCTATCACAAGCTGTGTGGCATTAAGTTACAAAAATTGATATGGTTTGAGTTGCTTTGGGCGGAGGTCAGTGATATGTGAGGTCATCAGAGGTCGAAAAGGAAAACCTTGGAAGAATGATATTTTGAATATAGGAATGATTGATACTTTTAATATTTCATAAAAATATTGCCATATTTAGAAAATGAACCCCAATGTTTTAGGTGTCTAACAGAGTCATATAAGTTCTCCACAGTTCAAACGGCGAAAATGTCGTGAACACTATATAAACTTTTCATTGAATGGACCTCACAGTTACCAAGTGGATGTTCCATATAAAGTTACTGAAGCCTCTTGTTTGTCATGGAGGTAAAAGGTCATTTGAGACCACCGGAGTCTAATTGTGAGTACTTCGTAAACACGATATTTCAAGAAGGGTAACATTCAGGGAACTCATACTTAGCATACAGATGCCCTACATTGAATTAAGGATATCCATCGATTTTTTTTGGGGGGGGTGGGTGGGTTCATTTGATGTCATCGGAATTCAAATTGTGAAAAACAACATGTTTTGAGAAGTGAAACGTTTAGGGATACCTCACTTAGAAGACTGAAGCTCCACATTGATTTCAAGAAATTTAGTGGTTCAATTTGCCCCTTTTTGTACAGCCATTTGCCACTTTTGCCCCCTTTTTGTACGGTTCTTAATATCAATTCGATCCAAAAATCTAGTGACGCAAATATCTGGATTTTTTATGTTCGTTTTATACCATCTTCAGGGGCTTCGATCAGTTCTGTACTTGCCTGCAAGTACAAACCGTCTAGTTTTGTTTGCGTTTGCTGTGGGAGATAGCCGGAAGCACTTTTTGATTCCTTGCCGTAGGCAAAAGGAGTCTATGCGATGGTGATGTAGTGTTTATGTGGGTGTGTGAATGTGACACTAAAGGCTTTGTTTGTAAACATGATATATCAAGAAGGGTAGCTGTGAGGGATCTCATACTTAGCAAGTAGATTACCCATATTTAGTAGATGATCCTTATTGTTCTTGGTGGAGGTCAAAGGTCATTTGGGGTCTAGAAAGGTCAAGGGTGAAAACCTTGAAACTGCCTTTAAAAACGGTATCTCAAGAGGGGTGACTGTGAGGAATCTCATACATGGCATGTAGATGCCTATATTGAGTAGATGATCCCTATTGGTTTTCACGGAGGTCAAAGGTCATTTTGGGTCACGAGAGGTCAAAAGATCAAAACGTTGGAAACACGATATCTAAAGAAGAGTAACTGTGAGGGTTATCATACTTGGAATGTGGATAGCCAATATTCAGTACATGATCCCTATTATTTTTGGTGGAAGTCAAAAGTCAGTTGGGGACACAACAGGTCAAAACTTTAAAACCTTGTAAGCGCATTATCTCAAAGGGTTAAGTGTGAGAAGTCTCATACTAAGCATGTAAATGGCCCATACTGAGTACATGATCCTTATCATTTGTGGTGGAGGGTCAAAGGTCTTGTGGGTCAAAAATGTTAAACAGTAAAATTTTGAAAACTGCCATTTTAACACAGTATCTCAAGAAAGGTAAGCATTGAAGATTTCATACTTTAGATTTGGATACTTCATATTGAGTAGATGATGCCTATTATTTGGGCTGGACGTCTAGGGTCATTTGGGGTCGCGAGAGGTCAAAAGGTCAGAACCCTTGAAACGTAATATCTCAAGAAGGTTAAGTGTAAGGGACCTTGGAGTTAAAATGTGGATGGTCCATGTTTTGTAGATGGTTCTATTATTTTTGGTGGATGTCAAAGGTCATGTAGGGGTAGTCAAGGCTCAAACTGTTAACCTTGTAAACATGATATGTCAAGAAGGGAGACTGTTATGAACTTCATACTTGGTATGTCAGTGCTCCATAGTAAGGTGAAGAAGCCTATTGATTCTGATGGAGGTCAAAGGTTATTTTGGGCTACCCTAGGTTAAATGCAATTTACCTTGAAAACTGCTAGTAACCATGATATCTCAATGTGAGTTATAGTGAGGGACCTCATATTTTGTGAGATCCTCCTAAACATGATTTGTCAAGTATGAAACAGGTAATCAAGAAATTAATGTGTGATCATGTTAACACAAATCATGCTGTTTGATCTTTACCTATGGAATTCAATCTTAAGCAAAGTAAATTTACAATGAAAACTGTGTGTCAACTTCAAACCACAGAAACAAAATTATATCCACATAGCAAGCAATCGCAAAGCCTTTTGGTTTTCTGGTTAAACAAGTGGGCAATCCCTGAAGTTGCAGATCTCATCGTTACCACCCATTTAATTTGTGATGACAGTAACATGTAACAACTCACATCCTCCTCAGGTATTTAAAAACGTTTGTGCCGCTCAGTTTTTGGCTGACCAAGATAAAAACTTTACATCTTACTCATACAAATGTCGCTAATTAAAAATATGTTTTCAACTTGTGCACAGGACCGTTGTAAGTGACACAGAAACCTTTATGGAGAGTTACGCTTCAATGTACGAGACATGTACAGCATGGGTATTTTGTCGTACTAAATATAGGTAAGAGAATACCTTTTATGTCGTTATTAATCATTTTGAAATGTTTGTTTTTTCTCTCAGATGTGTAGAGATATATGGGACCAAACCTAGTTAGTCAGTTATCAAAGTTTGTGATCAGCAGTTTAATATGAGAGTGGGGTTAGTGAGACATCATAATACAATGAATAAAACCTATTCCCTGAAATACACGCTTCCTTCTCATAAATTAAAATAACATACTTTACAAAATAGTCAGCATTAGAAGAATTGCCAATCGTAAATTAATTAGTTAGGTTTTACAGATTTACCTACATAACAGGAACTAAGTAAAGTTTCTGATCAGCATTTAATGAGAGTGTGACATATATAATAAACGCGGATAAGAAACTTCATTCCTGAAATTTATGCTTCCTTCTCGTAAAATAACATGCTCTAAAACTAAGGACAAAACTTTTCCATCCCATTGAAATGGCCCGAACTTCCGGAATGCCTTATGTAATGAATACTCCCTGTAATGAATTTCATGGGAGTAAGAAATGTACTCTACTTCCACTTTCTGCAGACTAGGATATAGAAGCAGGAGTCGTTCTGTCTACAAAGCAGTTGAGAATGAGTTACTCACATGCTGCCCTGGCTACTCTGAAGTGGATAACGAGTGCAAGCTAAAAGGTGGGTGACTATTTTCTGATCACCAACCTCGTTACAGAATGTACCCATATACGCCGTGTTGAGCTTTTCAAATGATGGACCTGAACTTGTTAGTGAGGGTGCTTTCATTGTGGTTAGAAGTTACAACAATGTTAGGTCGGTAGGCACCACTTCCTAAGCTTGTGTAACATTTTGACTATTCAATTCTTGTTAACTCGGTTCGTTTCCTTAGAGAGCAATGTGATTTGTTTGCATCATCATCTCTATATAATGCAATTCATCTTAAAGTAGAAACGAGAAAAGAGGAATTGCCAGTGCAACCTTTAAGCGTTTGTTGAATTACACAATCGCTGGCACTTGGCATCCTCATACCAGAGAGTTGCCAATGGAGCTTTTACTATTGTTCACATGAGGGTTTACTTTGAACAGGCTTTGTTAGATGCCAAAGATCATTTGAGGTAAAGAGAAGACAAAATTGGAAAACCTTGTAAACGCGATTTCTCAAGATTGCACGCTTGGATTATTCAAACTTTAAAATTGAAAGCAGCCGTGTCTTAGTAAGTTTTCGGGTTGGTTGGGTCAGATGAAACACACTTAATGCAGAACTTATTCTAAACTATTGTCTCAACCGCATAAAGTATCTCAAGTTTCCCAGAAGATTAAGATATGTAAACAACAGGATGAATGTTCTTTCCGAGAAATGTCAATTTGTTGGCCGAAAAGAATCACAAAGCCGTCAGGTTGTTTACTTTTAAAGTTCGATTTTCTTCCAGCCACAGTTTCTGTTCGATCTGAGTCAAAATCGACAATTTCACCAGCTTTCACTTCGTCAACTTCGTCTTTCTCGCCGAGTGAGGAGCGATCGACGGAAGAGATTTCAACAACGTTATCAAACTTTCAAGTCGAGAATGATCCATTACCTCTTGCAATGACTATGATGATATCCGGTGTCGTGGTAATCGTCATTATCGTTGGTATCACATCTTTGGCTTTAATCTTCTTGGTTTTCAAGAGGAGGAAAAGGAAAAGATTTCAGTAAGTTTAACATAATAATGCCATATCAATTTGTTTCTTACACAACCCCGCACATCTTGTGTTAGCGTCTCAAGCGCTACGGAAATGCGTTTCGTGGAAAACCTTTTGGATATGAGCTTGCTATCGCTCGTGCGTTGTTGCAAGGCAAAATAACAATAATGTTCAACCAGTTCTATTACGTTTCAGCTTTTGAATGAAATAAACATACGCAGATTTTACATTACTTATATATAGGGACCCGGGCAGATTTCCAGGACAGCCAATTTAAACTTTTGACCTATTGCTGTTTTTTTGTACAAACAAACTTGAATCGTCAGTGAATGTTCATGCATTGCTGGATTGGTCATGAAGTAAACTTTACAATGTAAAACTTCGTTTGTAAATTTTAACAGCGCCCCATAGAGATCAGGTCAAATTACGTACAGATAGCCACACATTTGAAAATGTATAAGTCTTAAACTAATGGATAAATGCCAAGCGATGTGTGAACAACGTAAACGTTATGCGCCACAGACCTTTGTGATGAGCGCGCGCTCTGTGTACAGCGGGCAAGAGTGCAACACTAGAAGTAAACAAAACATTTGGGCAGGCCAATGAAGTGTACAGATGACCGTGTTTATGAATTATACATGAACATAGCAATCCAGCTTACACAGGAAAGATGTATTGAAACAAATTGATGTACTTCATCACTGTTTCTTAAGCCATTCTCTAACGGATATGGAAAGTAGAAACCCTTTAATGAACATTCATTGGTGATAGTTCGCTGGAATATTACGAATTGGCCTCCCTAAAATGGTCAACTGTTACTTTACTCTAGCTTTGCCGATAGGTTACAGTTCAGGTGAAGCAGTGATCTGCAAGACAATTGATAGACACACAAATCTTCCAGGAATGTGTTTCAGAGCTCCTTTTATTTCCAATGGCCTGAGGCAACGTGCGGTTTAGATAATAATGTACTCCACTTGGACAATGGAAGGGTGCGTTTTGAATAACTACTTTTAGCGCAGTCAATACTGTATGAACAGAAATTCGCCGTTCCTCTTCCTTCGATTAAGGCTGCACTATACACGGTACATCTTTATCCTTTTCAATGTTATTTATAGATGACACAGTTTGAAACGAATGTCAAAATCCCTAGTTTCTAGGATCGTTTGGTCATGCCCGAAATCTTTCAAACCTAAGTCTAAGAGTTCAAGTCTGTATCACAAAATATCCTTTAAAATTGAAATGTCAACATTCTTGTTTAGATCACTACCTATTGTTTTCACTTTCATTGATTCCTTGTCGAAGGCAAAAGGAATCAATGCAGTCACGATGGTGTGTGAATGTGCGTGTGTGCATGTGCGTTTGTGACGCTTGGCTTGTAAACACGATATCTCAAGATTTGAATGATGGATACTTTTCATACTTGGTATATATGGGTATATCATATTGAGAGTCTATTGTTTTGGTGGCGGTTAGAGGTCATATCAGGTCAATGGAGATCAAAAACCAAAATCCGTGTAAACACGATATCTCAAGGTAGAAAGAAAGCATTGATACTTTCCATACTATGCATGTGGATGCGTTAAAGTCAGAAGATGAATCCTATTGTTTTGGTAGAGGTCAAAGGCAGTTAGAAGTCACGGAAGGTAAAACTTCACAAATCTTGGGAATTGCTGATAAACACGATATCTCAAGATCGGAACGATGGATACTTTTCATACTTGGTATATGGATATATCATGTAAAGAGAAAAAAAACTGTCGTCCTTGGTGAAGGTCAGAAGTCATGTCAGGTCACCAAAGGTCAAAAACTCATACCCTTGTAAACACAATATCTCAAGGTAGGTAGCATAGATACTCTTCATACCTGGCATGTGCATGCTTTATAGTCAGAAGATGACCCTATTTTTTGTAGAGGTCAAAGTCATGTGAAGTTACCAGAGGACAAACACTGGGACCCTTGTAAACACAATATCTCAAGTCAGGAATACTTGGTATATAAATTTATCGTATTAAGAGGAAGAATACTATAGTTTTTGGTAGAGGTTGGAGGTCATGTGAGATCACCAGAGGTCAAAAAACCGAATCATTTTAACACACTATCCCTAAGAAGCGTGTATATTTTCCATACTTGGCTTGAGGATGTGTTTCAGTAAGAAGGTGAATCCTGTTCTTTTCGATAGAGGTCAAAGGTTACACGAGGTTTCCGGAGGTGAAACAGAAAAATCTTGGAAATTGCTAGTAAATGCAATAGCTCAAGATGCAAAGATTGATACCTTTTATTTCCTTTCTGCAAAGAATCACTAAGCCTTTGGGCTCTCTGGTTCTTCGTAAACTGTTGGTAGGCAACCGCTCAGAGAGGCATTCCATTTGCTGGTGGCAATTGGTATATGTGATATACGGCATATGTATTTATTCAATCAATGATAAAAGTCACATTGAAAATAATGTGACCACACAAGCTCTATGATCAATACAAAATAGGTAAACATGAAATGAACAAAATGCAAATTTAAACAAGTATAAGAATAGGTATAATATCAGTAAATGTAAATGAATAAAATGCATAAAAGAGTAGACCTTTAAACGATAAACGAAGTATGTAGAGTTAAACACCCAAAACACGCATTTATCCTAAAAAACCCAGATCCGAAAAATCTTTAAACCGGTTATCTGGTTTAGTGCAAATTGAAAATCGTTGTCACACTGGTAAAACTGTCAGTAAAGGTTGTTTCCTGCCGGAAGGAACTTGGAATATGCTCTACCTAGGAGTGGACTGTCATTCAGGATACCTTCGATTCGTTTACTCAGTGCTCATTGCTAATACAATATATGAAATGACTGCGCTTTGGGGGCCATTAATGCGATCGGCGCTTCTACAGCCAGTTTCTAATTTCCAGAGATCCTTCTGAATCAAATTACCAAACCAGACTAAACTGTTGGTGGTTAAAGTACTCTCAATAATACCAAATAGGATAATTTATACCAAAGGATTTACGATCCTTTTAGGATAAAAATTACAATCTTTGAAGGGGCTTTTTTCAAAATCTCTTCGGTGTTCGTACTCCATAGAAAGTTGCCCAGGATGGAAGTACCGAGCAATTTAAATGCATTACCTTGTTTACACGAGCTCCATTTCATAGTTCCTGACTGAAGTCCACAACTTATTCCTGAGTTACCATTTGTATGAATAACAATTGCATGAATTCATCATTCTTTTCGTTTGAGATCATAGCTGTGAAAAATTGGAGTGCATCGTTATCTTCTTTCTTGGGTGTTGGTGGGGCGGGATAGGCTGCTATTTCCGTAGACCCAGATCAAAGCAGCATCCTAGACACTTATTTCTGTTTTTCTCCTTTCATATGCTTTTCTAGAGCCGCATCATCGCCACTGCAAAGAGAAGGTAATGTACTTGTTTTTCATCATATTTGGGTCGGCAAGAGAAGAAAACTAGAGCAGGAAGACACATATTATTTTTCTCATGGCACAGTCTTACATTTCGACTTCGAACACAGCTAAAGGAGGGTCCCACGTGTACAGACTGCTTCCCAAACAAGAAATGCATCCAGGCCAATGGATCAGCCTACCCTCGGAACTGAAAAGGAAATTCCTTTTTCAGTACAGAAAATGTTCTTAACTTTAAAAGCATAATTTATGGATAAATTCAACTTAAAATAAGGTAGCTGGGGAAGGTTACTATAAAAAAGAGTTCTCAGTGAAAGAAAGTCAATGCTTTGTTCCTCATGAGTAATTTGTTCATCGAAACTTTCAAAGTTTGTGGTTATGAAACATTCATTGACCCTTGAAAATCGTAATATTTATGGGTTGAAACGCTTTTGTCAAAGTTCACTGGTGAGACCTCATGGTTTCATAACGGTAGAAGCTGTTTTCTTTTTGTGCCATGTTGATACAATGAAACTCAATTTTTCCAATAACAAACACATTGTTACACATTCACGCCCACCCCTCATGCTTGATAAAATATTTC
This sequence comes from Holothuria leucospilota, assembly GCA_029531755.1. Taxonomy (NCBI): domain Eukaryota; kingdom Metazoa; phylum Echinodermata; class Holothuroidea; order Aspidochirotida; family Holothuriidae; genus Holothuria; species Holothuria leucospilota. The sequence continues at coordinate 11,971,838 of CM055969.1, read as the reverse complement.
GCCATATCCGAAGTCATCTGCCCCCTTCTGTACCTTGTCTGGCTAGGGGCCTGCGTAGGCTACTCTTATAGGCCTACAACCCGACAATCTCCCTTAATCGTGGTGCAAAATCCTGAATCAGCAAATACCCAACAGGTTTGGATTCATAGTGGAAGCAGTGTGCGTTCTCATGCAAAGGCATGTCCATTCTCATGCAAAGGCATGTCCAGGAGTAATAAGCTTAAGGCAGTCAAGATTTGGGTAACGGGAAAAGGACATGTAGCTAGTGGGGAGGGATGTGTTTAGTATTTTGTGATCACCAGCATAGGGAGGGAGTCAAAATAGGAAGGATGCCTCATGACTCTTGGGAAAATTTGCAAGTGTCTTACAGGCAATCTGCTGGTCCATTTATCATCTTGAGTGAAGTTGGTGTTCAAGCATGTACTTTTTTGGATTACTTTCTTTTTCGAATAACGAAGGGGCATAGCTAAATTCCTCCTACCCACAGATACGTCACAGTCGTGCTACCCTTTTGGTCATGCTCTCTGTCACTCAGGAGAGTCTACCTAAAACCAAATTAGGGGTGGCGATAAATTCGACTTCTTTGAGTGTCGGAGGCATGAGGCGAATGGCTTTAAATCTGAGTTCAAACTGCCCAGAAAGTCGTCCTGAGAATTACAGAAAAGTTACAGAAAGGTTACCATCTTCCTACTCCGTGACGTACCTCTAAATTTTGATATCAGTGAAATGTTATCCTTGACAGGAATTGGTGGGGCGGCCCCCGGGGATGGTCCCCTGTCCTGCCACTACCCTGTTCCTGCAATGAAATAGCTAGGGGCAGCTAGGGTGCATGATGAAATAACACTTAAGTGAAGCCACCTTTTCTCTTTTCTTTGCAAAAACATTGATACCCGCTGTATGTTTTTCTTACTACCTCTCGTGCCGTTTCCTGGAATTCAACTACGTTTAAGAATGCTGAACGCTTTAAATCGATAGGTTGGTCTCAACTGCTCAAACACATGTTTTTGACTCCTTGCCAAAAGCAAAACAGTCACGATGTCGTTTGTATGTGTGTATTTATGTGTTTATGTGTGTGCTTGTGGCGCTTAGCTTTTAAAGACAATTACAATATGGGAAAGGTGAATAGTTTTCATACTTGGTATATGGATGGTGTATGAATTCATATTGAAGGAAAGAAACGTATTGTATTTTGGTATAGGTCAGAGGTCATGTCAGGTCACCAGAGGACAAAAATAAAAAAATGCGATATCTCATCGATACTTTTCATACTTTCGCATATGGATGAGTTATAATCAGAAAATGAACCCTATTGTTTGGTCAGAGGCCAAAGGCTATCTGAGGTCTTTGAGGTAGGTCTGAAACTAAAAAAACCTTGGAAATTTCTTGTGAGCACTATATCTCAAGATAGAAATGATGAACACTTTTGATACTTCACTACAGATTTATCGTATTGGGAAGAAGAAGCCTATCGATTTTACTAGAGTCAGAGGTCATTTAAGGTCACCAGAGATCAAAAACTAAAAACCTCGTAAACACTATCTGATGATAGGAATACTGGATGCTTTTTTCCATACTTGCCATGTGGATGCATTATGGTTAAAAGACGAATGGTATTAATTTTGAGAAAGGTCAGAGGTTATCAAAGGTCTTTGGAGGTGAAACGAGAATAACCTTGGAAATTGCTACTAAACGCATAAGATATATGCGTTTTTCATATTGAGAGAAAGAATTCCATTGTTGTAGGAGTAGGTCAGAGTTCACTATAGGTCAAAATTGTAAACCTTTTCAACCTTATATCTCAAAAGAGGAACCATAGATAGCTTTCATAATTAGCATGTGGATGCATTATTGTCAGAAGATAAATCCTTTTGTTTGGGAGGCTTTCCCTTTAGGAGAGGTCCAAGCTTATCCGAGGTCATTGGAGATCAAGTGATGACAACCTTGTAAACTGATGTTTTGAGACGGATAGCAGTGGTGGAGCTCATAGTCAACATAAGGATGACCCCCACTTTGAAATAAAGAACTCTAATATTGCTTTTGTGGAGTTCAAAGATCATTTAGGGTCACCAGAGGTCAAATGGCACACACCTCATAAATATGGTATCTCAAAGAGTAAACTTGACAGATCTGTAAAAGGTAGGCGGTTTTCCTCCCACCTGTCAGGGTACACGTCAGAATCAGTTACACAGCTGATGAAGGTGGTTGCACTCCTAGTCTGAAGCACCCTTGTGTGGACCAGTTAAGGTGAAGGCGTTCAAGACAAGTCTTGATAACACTTTGTTGAAAGCATTTAAGTCGGTTCCTGCTCTCACCATTGTATGGATCTCGGATAGCTTCTCATTTAGTCTCCTTTTGAGAGTAGTTCAGGTTTTAAATTTGCTTATAGTTGGAGTCAGCTAACAGGGCTTTTCTAGGAAGCATTTGGTGACCTGACTTTGTCAATTTGAAGCTCCGGAAAGTGAAAATACTTTAAATATGTTCAGCGGCAATGCATCATTAATCCTTTCGGCTTTTTGGTTTGCAATTTAGAACATTTTTCGGTTCGTCTTCACTCCACACAGGGAGAGAAAATGGTCAAGAACCCCACGTCCAGTACTATGCAGTCATTCCAGAAAGTTCAACAGAGGCTAGTAGCGTCGTTATAGGTACATCTCCTCTAAATCCATCACCACCAACAGGTCCCAAACAGTCCACGAAAAAGAAGAACAAGTTGAATAGTGTACCTCTTAGTATGAAGAAAAATTCGATAGGAGTGAAAATGCGTACCGACTCTGTTCAAGATGAACAAGATGTAAGCAATAAACTTTTATCAGAGGACTTATCTCATCATTATACAGATATGAATCACCCTGAACCAGGCCCGAGCACCACTGGATACATCGATATGCAAAGCCCAAATGCCAAAACAGCTCAGAGCATGGGGTATACATACATGAGCCAAAATAGTGACGGATACTCTGAGATGAACGCTCAGGAGCAAAGCACTGAAGATATACCTCTGTCGAGTGAGTGTGAAGCTTATGACATGTTGAACCTCGCAAAAAGGCCTCCAATGGAAGATAATTGTTACGACAAATTAGACAGGTCGAGTGATTTGTTATGCGGGTCGGTGGTAACGAATAATTACGACATGGGAAATAATCACGTGCAAATAGGGAGTACCCAGGATGAAGACAGTGGCGAAGTTCAACAGGAGAGTGATACACATGATAACCAGGAAAATCTATACAGTTACCCACAAAATAATTGTGTACTTGACAGTACGAGAGACCATGACAATGATAAAGAAGCCCAGTACATCAATAGCCGCTGCAAAGAATCTGAGCCTACTTACTATAATAACACAGGAGAGACAAGACAACTATCAGAAGATTTGAATGATGTATCCATCTACACCAATGTCTCTTGAATATTATGTCAAGTGATCACTCTGCGGCCATATTGAATGCAGGGAGAAGGAAATCAAATAAAAGTTATTCTGCTCAACAAAGCAGGATCGTCGAACTGTCTCCGGGCCCCATGGGGGTAGGGGGGTTTTAATTGAAATTGTTTTAAAGGTTTTTCCACAGACTAGACGAGGACTCTTTTTCGGAACATCCTCGGACTGCCTGAGCCTCTCGATTGGGATGCAGCTAAATTACCACACCAGTCGGCGTGGTATACAGATGTAAGAAAGTATTACACACCTCCGGTGCGGAGGAAGTTAATTCAAAGTTTGCGACGTTAGCCTCTTACTGAGAGTGTATCAATTTAAATGCCGTTTTGGTTAGCCTAGTCCATCGTGGTTCACATATTTGTCTTAACGTCTAAAAAAACGATGGGTTTTGCTTTTAAAGTATTCTTCAAATCAGTTGAATGGTGTTATGGTAATGGTTCATGAATTCTTTTAAAATCATGTGACATTTTTGTTAAATTGTTCGAACTTGCCGGCCGTTGGACTAACCTGGGGGATTTATATAGGTCTCTGTGTCAAAGTCCATTTTCCAGGAAGCCCTCTTATCCACCACCCAGAGGAAATCCTGGTTGTGGGTTTGCGTAGTATGCAAAATTTGTGTTGTGGGATATTATACGAAAGATGCTTGGTAGGGAAAAGAGGGAGATTGAAATATTAAAGTGGGCATGACACAATCTAAAACACTTCTCCGTGATTCTAGATTGAATACAATAGTGTATAAATACCACTTACAAACAGTTACAACTCGTGCAATTCGGCATAAAGAGAATTTGAAGAAAAACTTCAAACAACCCAATTTCGACTACAAAAATGCCAAAAATGGTCAGGTGACTTTATGACGCAATTCGCCGCACAAACACAGATCTACAGTATATAATTGGAGGACGTGCTTAAGTTGGACTTGTAACGGTGTGATAAAGTTGTCTAAGCAACTTTATGAAAAGACTGACATCACAGTATCACATCACATACAGAGAACCAAGCACGGACCGCGTTGGGGCTTCAATGCACAAAATTTGCTAATTATGCACACGTGCACGTGCGCGTGCATGTATGAACTTCCCTTCATTAGCCACAGTTTTGTTTCTGTGAAAAATGACGCGGTCGGCGCGCTGTACAGAACAGTTGTTCACTTGTATAGACAGTCCGTAACAAGCGCGCCCTCTGTATAGTGTTTAGTGACGGTGTTATCGCGAATGCTAAGCAGTCACCGCGCACCAACGCACCATTCACAATAATTATGGTCACAGGCGCTGCTCTAGTATCATGGCAGAGGTGTGTGCAACGATTGGTGAGCTGCCTAGTGTTATATACTAGCGTGTCGCCAATGAGGTCACTTCGTGAGACGCGCTCATAAGTTTTTTTCACTTTCGGGTTTCAGATGGGCTGCGCCTGGCCTGTATTTGGTAATTTATATGGTCTCTTTCTTACATATATGAACCTATTTTAGTCTGCAAAACATTCGTTTCGTTTCAAGCTGTATCCAAAAATTATTTACTGAGAAATTTATGTTGGTCGTGTTATGCCCACTTTAAACTAATGTTTCAAATAAAAGATGAGGCAGCCGCTAAGGTATTACCTAGTTCATATATTTACTAAGAGAGTATAAAATGTACGTTGTGGGTGGGGGCAGCAAAAAGACCTATGCACGCTTTTTCAAAAAACCAAAATTGGCAATATTTTTTTTTCATTTTGCCGAAAAATCATCACAGTTTTTTCTCAAATTTCAAAGTGTACTTTCTGGAAGGGGAGTCTCAAGAAAGAGTGCGTTGTGTACTCTTGTGAAAATTATGAAAACGGATAGACTCTCGGGTCTATGTCCTCTAAGCCTTAAATAACTGAGTTGGAAATAAAATATTAGTACTCAAAGAACTTCACGATAGTCAACGAGACTGCATTCTCATTTTGGTCATTTGGTGCCGGCTGTGCAAACAACGTTATACATTCTTTTGTATTCCACATGTTTATGTCGGTTTCTATCTTCTCATATCTTTTCATTGAAATTACTTTTACCAAATTCGGAGTTTACGAAACGTCATCGGAGATCACCATACTGACAAATAGTGAAAGGTATTGATTTAACCCAGTGGAAGCAGTTTCGCTCGGTCTTGAGAAAAATAGTTATTAAACTGTTTTCCTTGACGATTTAAGTTCGTGATGCCTACAGGCAATTTTTTACAAATCAGATAATAGACTATTGTGCTTTAGGAAATACCTAAGAGACATGCTTTGTGTCAGAGAAGTTGCCTTCACAATCCTTTCCATGTAAGCATGCATCATATAATAGTTTAACAATGGAAAGTCTTTCACCACAGATCAATTGAAGTGGCAGTACACAGTGAGGTGATTAATGGTCTTGATATTCTGCGTAAATATTGCCATTGTTGTAAATATTGATCTTTGAATGACCTGTGTAAAAGATCTTTCTATGTTTATATTCCGTGCTTAAGGGTACGTTCCACTCTTACAAATACCTATTACAGTTGATAGCCGGCACAATCTCGTCCTTCTCTGACTAGAATCTCATGATCTCACACACACATTTTGAGAACTGTTTCTGCTCATGTCCATTGACATTGAAGGGTGAATCTAGAAACTAGGGAGAGGGGAGGGGGCTGGGAACAGTTGGAAGGATTAGGACTACTCTCTTCCGATGTCTCTTTGTTTCGAAGTCTCTACATGCCGGCTCTGAGTCAACTTTGAGGTCAGTGTTAGGATAAATGTTAGATTAGGGCTAGGAGAGGACAGCCTGAGGAGTATAAGGGTTACGTGTGTCGGAATATTGAGACGTCGGAACATAAGAGGTGTAACAGGGAGGATACAAATTCCCCTTGTAACCATTTTGTCAATGTGATCTAAGCAGTCAAACTAGGATGCGACGAAACAATTCCTAGAGTTCTATGTAAATCAGTCCTTAACAAAACATTTCACTAAACCCCGCAATTGTTATGCGCGTATGGCGAGCTGGTTAGCTGTTCTGTCAAGGCATGCTGCAAATAGGCTACTCCCATCGATATCCCAATAATGATTCAAATTATATATTAGAGAGAAACAGTTACTTTTCCAAATTTCAAGGTTACAAATTCTTTGGCCAAACGTTTCTCGAAAGGTAAGAGTGTTTGTAAGGCCTATTACTGTATTGGGCATTTAATGATTAATTTAAAAAATGCTATCTTTGGATGATTGTATTGACCCAATCGTATTCTTTTACTTTAAGGAGTTTAGTTTTTGTTTCATGTTATTTGCCGCTTTTATAAACTTCATGTTGATCCTAAAGTCGTGTATATTTTCTTTATTGTTTATGACGGTACATTGGAACTTTATATGAAAAACTTTTTCTCGAACAACGGAGTTGGGAACTCTCCCTGCTTGGTCCCAAAGCTCACTGCAGACAGCTACTTTTGAGAAAAGTGGTGATGTCGGATGCTTAGGCTTATAGCGGATAGACAAGGTACTGGAGGGGACAAGATAAGTTCCAGCATGCGATAATATCTTAAGAGAGGCGAGATATGTGAAATGCAGTAGGGAAATAGTAATTTTTAATTTCTACGGGGGCGAAAAATTGTCTAGTGGGCGCCGTCCGCCCCCCCCTCCCATGCGCTTGCCGCAGACCCGGGAATGCTACTCGCTATAAAGACGTGAAATAAAGTTTGTCAAACATTCGGCGGGAAAGCATTTATGATAAATTGGCCTTTTCTTGTACTATACAACTTTACCATTTCTGTATTTTGCAGTAAGCAGGTGAAAGGGAGATAGACCATATCTGTAATATTGACCATTGATAGTTGGAATGTTTGTCGTTAAAATATTGGTTCACTTGTTCACTCATTGTAATAAACATTCATAAGCGTATGAGGCGGGGGACAAGGGGGCATATGCCCTCCCAGTTCGGGCAAAAACAGTGAATCAATTCGGGCAAATGAGACAGCCCAGATAGTAAATTATGCCCTTTTTGCGGGTCGTGACAACCGACATAGCAGTATCAAAATTCTGGCAGCTTGGTCCAAAATTTTAAATTCGGGCAAAAGTTATCCCTGCCCCAAGAAATATTGACCCCCGTACTCCTATGCAAGCAGTAATGCCTATCACATGGTTTTTCAGTTTCAAATAAATATTGCAGTTTTGTAAGGAATTGCAAGAAGTTTCATTTGGGGTGATTGAAAAAGGTAGGTGAGTTGCTCCTTCTTTCGAAATGTACTTGGAACAGGCTTATAAGACATGAGCACGAAATATTGAAGGTCAGTCTCAGCCATGAAATGAAAAATTATTCATTTCTTACCACTGAGCTGCAATTTGTTCCCTGCCCCTATAGTATTTGAAAAACTTCGCTGCATTACCATGTCTTAATGTGTTAAAGATACCGAGCTCTCCGACAGTATGTAAACTACCAGCCAGGTACACTTTTCATGTGATTAATTCTGGAGGCAATCTATTCGTTTTGGTGACAGAAAACGGCCGGACTACCACGCCACTGTTCATTAACAAAATGATAAAATTCGCTTCTGTAGTTGTGACGAAAATAGCAGGAAATAATTTTTTACAACGTTTGAACTAGAGCTGAAAAACTTTCACAAAGTTTGCTACCAATGAGAATAGAAAGAATGCAGGGATCCAGGACTCTTCAACTTCGATTATCTCCTTAAATACGGGGGTTGGAGAGGAGGAGCCAAGGGGGGGGGGGCTAATATGTGACACTAATTTAAGGGGAGCACCTCCGTGGTAAGTGTAAGTCCAAAGTACATACATGTAGTATTTTACTCGAAAACGGAGTTAAATATTCCCTTTTAATTTTAATAAAATAAATATTGTTAATAATAATATTGTTGTTGTTACGGGGCTCTGGAAGGGTGCCCTGGGCAATATCGCTTTAATCTTCTTTGTAACTCTGGTATTTGACAAGCCATCGCTTTTGTCATGTCTCCTTGCAACCTTGAAAGTCATTTCAAGACTCGTCAGTTTTGGACCTGTTCTGTAACAATTCAAAGAGTATCTTATCTTCTATAGAATGTGGTAATTTCATCAAGAATTGGGTCGATGACGCCGCATTCAGTGATGGTTATTGGCGTAATCGAATTGTTGGTATTGCCTTCTACGGCTGTTTACATTCCGTCGTAATTGCACAAGCAAAGTAACACAAGGTGCAGGTTTCCCGGGATATTGTTAACTTAGATCAGAGGGACTAGCCCTACGCGTTTTCTTCAGATGGGCACATTTCTCTCTTAATTCAAAAGAGTGAAGTTAGGGACCAATCGGTAATTTCGGTTGGAAATGAGTCTAACTGATTGAGATATATGTTATTTGTTTTAAAGTTTTCAATCCAAATTTAGAGTTGTCACTCATACCACTCTTTTAGACTTAAATTGAATCTAAGGTTTTAAGAGAGTTACTGCAAAATTTTGAAACTCTGGCAATTTTATTGGCTGATACATAATTTTACAAAACGGGGACCCACAAGAAAAAAAAATACGGTAAGCCTGTGAGTACTATACTAGGGCATGACAAACGCACAGGTGAAAACTGCAGGGTTAAAAGCCTGAGTCCGGACCCGGACAATTCCTGACTAGAGTCCGTCCTTGATTCCTTGCAGTTGCCGAAGGCAAAAGGAATCTTGGACGTTGGAAGACACGATCATGTGTGTGTGTGCCAAAAAAAGTCGGTCTCAGATCTAATTCACTGTGCTTACGTAACAGTTGAGCAGACATGAACAACGTTTGAAGTGACAACCCCCCCCCCCCAAAAAAAAAATGGGCCCCGAAACTTTGGAACAACATTTGAAGTGCAAAAAGCAAACAAATGAAAAAAGTTCCTTGAAAATTCGGGTCGTACAACTATGTCAGCGGGAGTCGGTCTCAAAGAAATGTAGTTGGTCCAAAAATAGTTCACACCCCCACCCCCGCAAATTCATGTATATACGCTCCTGGGAGTGATGGACGAATTTCGTACTTGGTATATGGATTTAAAATCCATATAAAAAGGAAGATCTCTAATGTAAGGTCATGAAAGGTCACCAGAGGTCGAAACCAGAAAGCTTGTAAACTTGATATCTCAAGGTAGGAAGCATGGATACTACTCATACTTGGCATGTGCATGCGTTGTAGTCTCAAGGTAAATCCTATTGCTTTTTGGTAGAGGTCAAAGGTTATCTGAGGTTTCCAGGGGTAAAAGTACGAAAAAACCATTCAAACTGCTTGTAAACACGATATCTCAGGATAGGAACATGGACAATTTTCATAATTGTATATTGATTTATCATGTTGAGAGGAAGAACGCTATTGTCTTTGGTGGAGGTCAGAGGTCACGTAAGGTCATCAGAAGTCAAAAACTGAAAACTTGTACACAATATCTCAAGATAGGAATGGTGGATACTTTTTACAAGAGGAAAAAATCCAATCATTTTTGGTGGAGGTCAGAGATTATGCAAGGTCACTAGAGGTAAAAAAAACCCAAACCGTGTGAACACGATATCTCAAGGTAAGAGGCATGTATACTTTTCATACATGGCATGTAGATCTGCGTTATAGGCAATATAAACACTACTGCTTTTGACGGAGGTCAAATGGTATCTGAGGTCACCGGAGGTGAAACATTGAGAATCATGAAAATTGCTAGCAAAAGCAATAGTTCAAGATTCAAATGATGGATATCTTTCATACGTGATATATAGGTTTGTCATTGAGAGGATGAATCCTAATGTTTCTGGAGAGGAGGTCAGAGGTCACTAGATTTCAAAAACTGAAAACCGTGTTAATGTGATAGCTGAAGGTGGGAACCATAGATACTTTTCATACTGAAATGTGGTTCGTTATAGTCAGTAGATGGACCCTATTGTTTTGGTAGAGGTCAGAGGTTATCTGAGGTCACTGAAGGTAAGTGGGTGGAAACCTTGTAAACTCCTTACAAACATGATATCTCAAGAAGGGGACGACAATGATGGAGCTACACTTAGCATATGGGGTTGTAACTCCTTTTAGAAGTAGTTTCAGGTTTTTGCCTCCAGTGAAAGGGAGCGCTTCTCCTTTGAAAATCCAGAAAGTGAGAGTACTTAAGAAATATTTTCAGAGGCAAGGAATCACTAAATCTTTTCGCTTTCTGGTTATTAAACTCGGAGGTGGCCGGGAATGGATGATCCAAAATGGGCTGTAGCTAGAACTCGGACTCGCCCCGATTTCAGCCGAGTTCACTAAAGTGGAATTAAAGTAAATGTTTTTCAAGGCTGCCCTGTTACTAATTAACAGTTTAATACATTAATGGTCACACATTCAACTAAATTACAGGCCGTGAGTCGTATATGAAACTGGCTCCTAAAGTGATCTTTTTAAGTGACTTTTTAGAAGTTCTATACATTTTCAATGGTACAAAAGCAAGATGTGTGTTATGCTACATAAATGACCGGACTCTGAACTGCCCCGGGGACCTGACTGGAATCGGAATTAGCTTGGATCGAACAGTACTGAACTTGGAACAGAGGCCACTGGAATCGGAACTGGCTCTTAATCGGGTTACGTGGACTCGAATACAGCCTTAGTAAACTGAAATAATGGTTTAAACCAAAATAAAGTTTTCTTATATATCAGAGGACTTACTACGAGTATGAAGAAATTGCACCTTGTGGTTTTTATTTTGAAATATCAGTAGTCGAAGCCAGTGGCGGATTTAGACGGGGCGCACCCGGCGCCCCCCCCCCCAAATTCTCCAAGGTTTGTTTTTTTACCTTCGTAGAACGGATCATTTCGCCTACTTGATTCTTCATCATGTTGTATTGTCTTATAATTGCTACAAAATAATAGCAGTTTAAAAGTATACAGTTTCAAGTTTTCCGATGGAATGGCAACAGGGTGACATCGAAGATCTCGACGTATCTCGCAACTTATAGGGCATGGGAAGGGCCATTTCCTGCAATCTGGGAGGCTCATTTTGCAAAATTTCACTCTTACGCTACGCGCGAACCAATGATCGCTTACGGCTTACAGATACTGGGAAAGTCGAACTCCAAACTGGTCATTTGTCAAATAGGCGTACAAGGCAGGGGCAGAGGGCAGACTGTCCCCAAATTTCCACAAGATCTTAATTTCTGGCATGGGTTTGCACAGCCATTTGAGTCTTAAAAAATCTCGCATGTTTTAATTCCACTCAAAATTCCTATCGTGCCCGAATTCTTCCAAAGATTTGCCAGAAAAATTAAAAAGCGTCAAAAAAACTTTTATTCCTCAGCCTCTTTTTATAGTCTTGCGCAACACTTTGCCCGAAAAGTCCGAATCTCCCAATTCTTTGAAACATTTGCCCGAAACATAAAAAAAGCATCATAGTCAAAGTAAAAATTTCATGACGAAACGAAAAGAACACAAAAATTCGCGACACATCCGGGTCGCTTATGGAAAAACAATTTTCCTCAGTCTCACTTCATAGTCCCGTGCAAACTAAACTTTGCCCCAAATGGTAGAATATTCCCGCGAAAGTTGTAAAAAGTTCTGGGATGTTTTCAATTGCTAGATTACACTGACAGACGGGAGGGTGTATAGGTGTATACAAAGCCCAAAATTTTGCCCAAAGAAATTAATCAAAGACCATTTTTGACGTGTCATATTTCTTTATGACAATACTACCAGTAGTCATCATAAGGCGAAGATTCGGTTTAGTCGGGACGTATTCGGGCAGCTATGTGTGGCCACAATTTTGCATTTTTCAATATGAGCCACCGTCAATTGTGCAAAACTTGCTACTTATAGGCTGCAGTGCTTTTAACCCCAAATCGGGCAACGGTAAAAGTATCTTTTTCTTCAATTTCACATATGAATTTAGTGTGAGAAAATCTTCCCATAAGTCCGCCTGAAAATTCTTCAAAGCCATCTTGGAACGTGACATACCGGTTTTTCTCAGAAGGTGTTAGTAGTAAACTCAGTAGCGTGCGCATTGGGGGGGGGGGGGGACGGGTGGGCCATGGGCCCCATGTCTATAACTTGTCGGAGGAAAATCAACTGGTCGGGGGAAATCGGGAGCAGTCTGACCTACTCTGGCGGAGCAACAGGCGCGCTCTCCCATGTGTGTTTTAATATGCTTCAAAATGCTTCAAATATAGCACCATTTTGCATCTCAGCTCTCTTTCTTGGGCAAAAGTTTCTAGACCCCTCCCCAGGACAGCAAAGAATCAAACCTTGCGCACCTCTGTTAAAACTTGTTTTACCTTCCAACGGTTTACCACTAAATAAATAGCAGTTCTGAAAAAAAACGGTAAATCATCTATTAATCTATAATTTGACGAGTAGGATTTTTTTAATTAATCATCTAATTAATCATCTATTATAAGCCAAGGAGGAGGGGCGAAGGGGACAGTCCCACCTTATTTCTAGTATTCTATGTTTCTTTTTTACAATATTGCTAGTGTTTCCCCAAATTTATATGCGGTAAATAGGCCTGGGAAGTGCCATTTCCAGCTATCTGGGAGGCATTTTGAGCCAAAATTTCCTTGCGCTCCGCGCCAAACGAAGGTGACGCGGAGCGCTGAGAGTCTGTCTATGGGCTACGTCTCCCCCTCTCCTCAAATTCCTGCGCACGCCACTGAGTAAACTCATCTATAGTCGGGAGTTCGGGCAGCAATATAGACAGTGGCATAAATTCAGTGGACCTTCAGTTCGGACAAGTGTCGTAAAAGATACGCAGTCATAAGCATGTTTTCAATTCCGTTGTATGGTTTTTTGTCCCGGAAAGGTACAAGACCATTTCATCCAATGGTAGTGGTACATGTTTTCACTGACCTAGCCAGCAGGGGGCAGAATGCCCGCACAGAAATTTTAGGGACGCGGTCGACGATGTTGAAAAAATGAAGGAGATCAAAAATTAAACGGCAAGAGGAGGGACGGATGGGATGTTGTTCGGGTGGAAGTGTGAGGGTAAGAGGCCTAGGGCTAGAGGGAGGGTAATTGGGAAATATTTCCTTCACAACTGTGATCTGTTTATGATATTGAAAACTATGACGAAACAGATTAACAGAACAATGTAGGCGTCCACATCGTATTTCGTTTTTCGTAAAAATTATGAATAATATTATTCATTGATAGAATGAAAATCAAGACATTTTCAGCACATGGATCTAGTGTGAAAAGAAGCAAAATATAGCACGATTTTTTAAGCCCTTCGGGACAGCAAAAAAATTCAAAAGGAAAGGGGACACTCCACGACGGCGGTCAAGAACGGGAACTATGAATAGACTTTGCCCCTGCATTTTATTTGGTAATTTTCTAATCATTTTGCAATTTTCTCATTTTTAATTGATGGGAAAATTTTTTGGCAAACGAAAGCTCAAAATATCGACTGCTTAGACTCTACTTACAAGCCTGGGAAATGCCATTTCCGGCTATCTGTGGGGTCGCGATTTTTCAAAATTTTCTGTACGCTCCGCGCCAACTGATGGTGGCGCTCCGCTTAGATAGTCGTTCGGGTGGATGTTTGGCCGTCAGCGACCCCCCCCCCCTAACGAAAAATCCTAGATCCGCCCCTGGTCGAAGCTATCACATTGTCTTTCAAAAGTAAACTTGAAGCCAGAACGTGTAACGTCGTAGTTTGAAATGCAGAACAACATTTTGTTATGTTTGCTGTGAACCATTTTTCGTTTACCTTTAATCCAACATTTAGTGTTGGAATGCATAAAACAGTACACCCCATATTTTTCCGATGGGTCAAAAGTTTTAAATGAAATAAGAATAAAAAGGATGAAAGATGGTGGTATATCCTGCTAGTATACCAACTTGATCCAGCATTACACGAAAATAACTGTTTTAGCAAACTCATTTAACAAGTCAACAGTCCATTGAAACCATTTATTTCATTTTCTTCGACCGAGTGTCCTATGCCTCTGGAACTGTCCTTATTTGAGGCGGAGTGGAAGGGGCGTCGAGGGGGGGGGGGCGCAAAGGTCTTACCCTAATTTTCGAAATAACTATACGAACCACATGAATCATGCTGACACTCGGGGACACAGGGTCCCTGCATGGGATCAGAATGCAGTCAGTAATCTGTGGCCTAGAGGAAGGATCTTTGCGGTATTTTTGTACAGTTAAGCGTCAGTCTGGAAGGAGAGTGGTGCTATGTTTATTAACACAATAAACATTTGCTGGAAAATTTCTTAGAAGAAATTGACAGGTGTGCACAACGAAAAATGTACAATATGTAAAATATAAAGACAGTAAAAACATAATTTGCTGGGCTTATTTTTGTCTAAAATGTGAAACTTAAACATTAGGCTTGCAATCTTTTACCAGGCCTAACACCTCCCTACTTTTACCTTGTGACGTTTTCATTATGGGTCGAAGCAGGGAGGCAACTCCCTGGTCAAAGTACTCAGGCCACAGTCGATGACGATTGAAGCAAGACTCGGGAAAGCTTTTAGAGAGAATCGAGACCAGTTTTGGGCAAGACTAGGGAACGATTCGTTCAAAAATCGTGAAGTGAACTATAGGGCAAGAATCCAAGAAATTTCTGACAACCGACTGTAAGTAAACCCTTTGAAATTTTGTCTTAACTTTTGTTTTGATTCTTTCATTTGAATTTCATTTTTCCCGAGGCTTCCCTCTGCCCCTGTTTCTTGGCCCTTGTGCTGCCTGTGATTTGTCCTTTTTGTCAGTTCCCTGATCCACAGAACTTCAAACTGGGTTGTAGACAAAATTTAATCGATAAAATTTGTCTGCATATTGCATACCTAATCGAGGCTCGACGGTTCACGCTGTTGTGTCACGCTGTGGGCTCTTAGACGAGCAAAAATTACCATTACTTAGTAATCTCTAAGAGGAGGAAGATTGATTATTTGGAAAAACGACCAAAGGGATCTTATAGCACTATACAGTTTTTTCGTTTTTGATGTTTTACATAGGTAAACTGCTATGTAGCAGTCATTCTTTTCACTTAGTGAAAACAGTTAATTAGCATGCAGGTCTGGTTTTTCAAACACAAACATTTTCAATCTCTAACGATTACCATAAGCTGTTGGTCTTTAAAAGGAATTGTCTGCAAAGTTACAGTCCTGTTGGAAAATTATATTGATTTACATTTATTATGAAAACAAATCTGGTTTTGTAAAAAATAACTGACATGACCTTTTCTAGACATTAAAACCAGCAATATGCTTATTTGAAAGCACTTTAAGCGTAGCAACGTCACATCAGCGCTAAAAGTGCTTACGTCCTTGAAAGCTAAGTATAAAGAACACAAAAACAGTGTCAATCACGTGAGTTAATTAACACCTTTACGACGTAATGGAACATAAAACTGAAGTGGGCGGAGCTAAGTTTTGTCTTTACAATGATGGTTATTGCTTCGTTGCATTTTCTCTTTTGCGTTTGGTGGGAACTGATTACTAGGACGGGTCACACTCCAGCGACTTTCAATCCGAAATGTCATTCGAATTTTTTCTAAATCGCACCAATAGTTTTTTATTCAGATTTTGTTCTAAGGATGGTCACGCTATAATATCGATGACTGATCCTAGTTTGTCTCACGATTAACTGTTCTGCTACCATTATATAACTTATACCGCTCAAGAGAACGGTATTTGTTCGAAAATCAATCCGATCATTTTGCACGCGTGTCCGATAAACGCTGTCTGCCGATGTAACGTCAAGAAACAATTAGTTTACATTTCATTTTCGTAGTCCTCTGATGCAAATCATGTATTTACACAGGTTGGCAAATTTTCGGCTCTTTCCGACCAGGGATGGCGAAGAACTTAACAAAACTCACAAAAATCGGACCGTAATCCTATCCGAAATCGCTCTAGTATGACCAGGGAGATTATATTACATACCACCTCCCTGGTGTGACCTGCAGTTATGAAGCTTACTTTGTTTGAAAATTTTTACAACTAATGTGTTGGTATTGTTTGTAGAATTCATTTTGGAAGCAATGCCATTGTATTATTTGAGGATTGTAAATTTATTAATTATATAATACACAATGAGTAAGACACTGTTATTATATACACAATTGCTACTAGTTTTCGAGCAATTTTTTTCTGTAAGGTTTCATGCATGATAAAAAGTTTGTTGATGCATGCAAGTCTAGGTCGTTTCTCGGCCTTGTGGCTAAGATCATGTGGTGTATCTGTTCATTTCAGCTAGTCTAGATAGGGACCATGCATTACAGACCCATGATGTGATGATGTAGAGGTCTGAAGGTAGAGGGGTTGGTCGTGTTAAGTCTTGTGTTCCTTAGGGATACGTAGCTCCTTTGGGTAGCAGAACTCCTTCGGGAGTGACATTTGGTTTCGCTCAATTTGGCTCTTCGCCGGAACTTCGTAGAAAAAGAAGTTGATACATGCAAGTCACTTCTTGCTCTCACAAATGCAAGTACCGCTTGATCATACGTGGTATCTGCTCCATCTATTCGATGTACTATATGAAGGACTGCCTCATTGGGAGATATAATCCACAGATAGTGGCGGCACCAGGATTTTAAAAGTGGGGGACAAATGGAAGGCAAAAGAAACTGTTGGGGGGGGGGCAAAAAAATTTTCGCCCGTAGCGCGAAATCGAGCGTGAAGAGCGAGCTTTAGCGGGTGGGTCCAGGGGCCCGTCCCTGGTGGGGTCCAGGGGGAGAAGCCCCCGGAAGCTCTGAGGTTTTATCATATCTCTGGGTGGAAAATTATGTCCCAGGAAGGATATTTTTGGTTCGTAATGCATCCTCAAATGCAAAGATTCCAAATAGTATTAATGTATTAGGCTATTCTTCCTGTCAGGCTACTGTACTGTTAAGTGGGTGGGGTCCAGGTGCCCACCTTTGAGCCCCTGGTGGGGGTCCAGGGAAAGAAGCCCCCAGAAGCTCTGAGGTTTTAGCATATCTCCTGATCAAAAATTAAGTCTCAGGACAGGTATATTTTGGTTTGTAATACATCATCCAGTGCAAAGATTCCAAATAATTTCAATGTGTTAGGCTATTCCTCCCGTCAGGCCACTTTACTTTAGGAGCTGAGTGGGAGGGACATCTGGGGGAAGAGTTTCCGACTGGGGCAAATGCCCCCATGCCCTCCCACCCCCTTGGTGCCGCCACTGTCCACAGCTATCGTGTCAACATCTATTTTGAACAGCTATGGGACTTCTGCTGCCGTGAGTCCTCTCCCTTCAATATTTTTCCTTCTTCGATTATCTTTTAGTCGGTCAGATTTTGTGTTCGAAAACTGTAAAAACTGTCATTTTCGTTGCCTTTTTAACGGGTATCCAATAAATATGAGGATAATTAAACAGCTTCACTCTTGAAGGCTATTTTTCGTTTCTTTTAAATACAGGTGCCTTAAAATTTGGATAAGAAATTTTGCTCTCCTGAATCCTGGTCGAGGCGGAGCCAAACACCACCCCAGGGATCATAAAGTTGTGATACCTACAAAAGTAGTATATTAAGGACTTGCACGAAGTTTTCATAGATACCTAATACTAGAATTTCCTGCTCGCTTCGCGCTTGCACCAGGGTTGGTCTAAGCGGTCACTAGCCACCCTTTTTATTTATCGCTAAAGAAAATGCAAAAAATATATTTGTCATAGCTATAATTTTAAGGCACCCAAAACCCAATGAACTACATTCAAGGGCTTCTTTTTCCCCAAATTTCCTGCTAGTCACAAATTCGCAGCCGAAAATGCACCTTCGATGCTCTAGTAACGCAGTGGTTCCCAACGGGGGCGTTATCGCCTCTGGGGGCGTTTTCCCAACTCAAGGGGGCGATAAGGGCTAAGATGGCGGCAGGGGGCGTTTTGAAAAAAAATGAGATACTCAGTTTACATCGATTCCAAAAGCTTTTCATTAGCTGAAATCTCAAACTTGTTGGCACGAAAAGGAGATAGATCAAGTCAACAAGTCGAGTAGGTCTAATATTCCCTTCCCAGATGCCACGAAATCTCAACGAACAGTGTTTAACTTCAATTTTTTCCTGGAAGGACCCTCCTGATCCCATCAGTGACAGTGAAAGTGGTGACCAAAGTAGCCATAGCTAAAAATTTTCTTGTCACTTTAACTTCGAATGTAGATTTTTGCGTGCAGTCCATATAATATGAAATACTGGCACAGGTGGCAATTGTAATAAACTATAACATAGTAGGTACGGTAACTGTTACCATATACTATGGAGGAAAATCTAGGTTCTCAAGTGGGGGCCCACGACGTCAATTAATGCGGCCCGCGGGATATTCGAGGAACCAGAACATTTTTCGTTAAATTTCTTTTGTGCAATCTAACACATTTGAATGTTGCTCCCATACAGGACAAGTGGGAAACGCAAATACAGGCCATGGTTAATGCAGAAGTGAAGTTACAAGTTAAATCCTATTATTCAAGTGAGATTTTCTCCAATCCAGAGCACTTGGGGTGCCACATTTTCTCCCGTTCTCGTGACCCACGCATATTAAAGTAAAGTTCCGATGACAAGCTTGTGTTTTAGGGATGCAACTTCCTCTACCATCTAAGGAGGTAACATGCCAAATTTTCTCCCCATACTGGCTATACAAGCCTGTGAGACGAGGAGCCACGCTGCAAGTTTAGAATACGTTTTCCTGCTATCTAGCACTTTTAAGATGTCACATTTTTTCACCTCAGCCCCAACCTTGGTAGGGCTGGCGTCGTTTGTAACCTAGGCTGCGATCCCGTAAGGTCCTCCCATTTAGAAACCACCACCCAAATTAAGAATCCTTAGAATCGTTACTCCTTGCTGTGTAGACACTCTCGGGGCGCTTATGTGTGGGACTCCCCCTCAAGAATGAGCTATTTCCTCCCATGGATCCGAAGGCTCCATGTTTCTCCAAAGCCTGGATTGGACCCTTGTGGCTACTAAAGCAGAGATTAACAGTGCTGTAGTCGAGACCGGAGGATCCGAGACCGGCCTCTCAACGGGCTTTACACACTGTTTGCATAGGGACTCGAGACCGGTCTCGGAGACAAGACCGACAATTTCCGGTCTCGAAATCGGTCTCGCTACAGCACTGGTGATTAAGCAGAAACAGAAGGAAATGTGGCCCGCGGCTGAAAACACGTGAAAACCCCGGAGAAAAACGTTAAAATGTTTTCAAAAATATAAGTTTCGGTGCGCCAGTTTTTGTTTTCTCATTATTTCTACCTTTAGGACAACTTGAGTGACACATAAGACTATACTAAAGTCCCATCGACCCCTACCATCCTTCTTCCTCCCACCCACAGAACAAGCCCCTTGCAGCATCAAAGGGAACTTCTGTTTCTTATTATTAAAATACAAATTGCTCTGCGTGAGGTTTTTGTAATCTCTTTAGTGTGCATTTTAGCTAGGTTATTATAATTAGAAGGTCAAAATCTGACTGACAGTGCGTCATTCTTGTGTCAAGAATATCGTATATGCCCCAGAGCTTCCAAGACCTTGCCGTTCATCTACTGGAACGTTGCCCCTGCGCCCCACTAAAGGCCCTTGGATTAACGGTCCACAACTGGGTGGGCCTCTGACATCTGTAAAATTCCAAGGACATTTCTCCGCTCCTGATCTCGATCAAGCCTTCAAGCCTTCGTAAGTCGTAGACTAAGAATTCACTATCTCAAAATGGTGTCAGTTTTTTTTTATCCCGAGCCGCCGTTTTGCTACCCTGGGTCGGACCCACACACAAAAAAGATGTATGTGTAGGTCTACCCTTGATTTTCACAAGTGGTTTATTTTTGTAGCTTCATTCAGAGCAATACTATACTATAGAAGGGGAGGGGGGAGTTCGCCCATCCCCATTCGGCGAAAGGGGGCGTTGAGATGAAAAAGGCTGGGAACCACTGTATTAGGCTATTCCTCTCGTCAGGCCGCTATAGTTTCAAGCGGTTGCGACCCCGAGGACCGCCAGTGTTTTCGCTAGAACGTTTTCTCAATGCGACATTTACTGATCTGTGGCCTTGGGGAGGGGTCTAATGGAAAGGGGTGTCCCCCTCCCGGTGTCCCCCTCCCCTTTGGAAATTTTAGGAATTTGAAAGGTTCCTAGATCGCAAATGGTGCAATATTTGAGTGCGGATTTCTGCCCTAATGAGGAACCTCAAAGTTTACACCCTGGTAGAATTTGCTTGTCAGATTTTTTGTGCGACATTTTTCGCGGTTTATGCAACATTGTCGCACAAATAGGGGATGGCTAAAACACTGGGCTCGCCTTAGGGCCCCTGGTGGGGATCCAGGGGATTTCGCCTCCGGAAGCTCTGAGGTTTTAGCATAATCTCTGGGTAAACACTTAAGTCTCATGCAGGATAGGTATATTTTGGTTCGTAATACATTATCCAATGCAAAGATTCCAGATAATTTTAATGGGTTAGGCTATTCCTCCCGTCATGCCACTATACTTCAGGAGCTGAACCTGTCGTTCAGAACTGGAACACTATGCGTTCAGCATTTGAACACTAGACGCGTCAGACGTTCAAGTACGTAAGTGTTCAAATAGGCGTCCGGCGTTCAAAAAGGGAGAAAAAGTGTTCAGAATCTTAACACAAGCGTTCAAAATATGCTTTAAACGCCAGGATGGGGTCTGTATCTGTTTCATTTTGGTGTTCAAAAGTTAAAAGCCTGACATTGCATTGAAGGGAAGACGCGCGCGGCACGCTTTTTTCTCTGGATGCATTATATTTTTCCCAGGATGTTTGTGGGTAAACCGGATCCTCAGGAGGTTGCAAAATGTGTTTGAAGTCAAGGTTAGGGTTTAGAAAACGGGCTAAGGATGCCATCTCCATGGGTAATCGGGTGCTGCTGCCCATGGTGATAATAAAAGTGACGAATAATAGTGAGGAATAATTTACAGAAAATGGGTTTTCAAGAATGCCATATGACCCGAAATAGCGCGCCTATACGGAAGTCTTTAATTCCCTTTCTTTCCCCGAGTTGCCGACGGACTCACCGACGGCAGTTGATACGGCCGTAAACGGCCGTCACATGCATAATCAATTTGCCGACGGGCTTTCAACTTGAATGGGCCAATTAGATGAACAGTCGAAAATCGAAATACCCGATTACAGACTGGCCACGTGCTCCCGTTCTCTCTTTCTCTTTTTTTCTTTTCATTCTCCGTCTTCCCTTTCACTCCCTTCCTTTCCCTTTCCTTTCCCTTTTTCTCTTTTCCTTTCCTCCTTTCCTCTTCTTTTCATTTCCCTCTCCCCTTTTTGCCGACAGACCGATAATTTGCCGACGGCGACCAAATATTGGGTGGGGGGGTGTGACACCCCAAAACCTCCGCTCGCTATGGTCCTGAAATCAGCCATACATAGGCCTACACATCCGAAGTTTAGACCCATGAGTATCTACTCAATGCCAACACGCTTGTCGTACTTAGTGCGCTACCCATATCTTCCTACGTATAAACAGATTGTTTTCCCCCCACACTAAAAGGTTGTCTACAAGCCTGCCCTACAAACAACTCAAGTCAAATGTCGATCGTCATTGAAAACAGGCTCCAAAGACATACATACTGCCGCCGTCGAACGCTTGAACTTAGGACGGGTTCTGAGACAGAAATATACGAGAGTGAAGGGGTACATGCAGTCCCCTATTTGGCCCAGAAAATTGTCTATTCTCGGGCAAAATCCTTTTTAGGGGCCGAAAATAAATTAATGTGCTTAAAGTTGCGGGTAAAATACCATGCCACCTAAATGAAATTTCGCTGGGCGTTCTCTAAAAATTACCCTAACTTAGAAAACCATGGCCAGCCTGAGGGGCAAAAAGACTCCTGTCAGTGTGTGTGTGTTGGGGGGTGAGGATTTGGTCCATCTCATAATTACATATTGTTCTCATCCAAATCAGTAGCAGTCCGGTGGGGTCACTGCACCCAACCTCGATCTCAGTGATATGCAAAGGTCTCTGCCCTGTGGGTCAAAAGAATTACGTCCGTCAATATCTTTTCCATGGACGAGAGCGGCGATTTGTTCTCAATTTCGGGGGGGGGGGCATGATCAGATTTTCCAATAATTTACTGTATGAAAAATCAAAGTCAGTGGGCGATTTCTCAAATATTGGGGGACATGTCCCCACGGGATCGCCACCCATGTCCACGGAAATTGATATGCCAAGCACCGCAATGCCCTTCTAACATATTTGTGATTGAGTCAGGCCATTTTCGCAAAACAGCACCGGCAAATAGTTGTTTAAAGGGATATGCAACTTCTCGTTTTCCTCCGCTTCCTAGCGAAACCTTGGAAGTTGGAAGACTAACTTAATAAACGATTGATCCCTGCATTGCGCTTCTCCCATCATTTTAGTATCGATATGATGAAAGCACTCCTTTGTCTAGTTGGTGCACTTCTTTTTCTGAATCTACTTAAACCTATTTCGAAATCATGTAGTTCGACACAATTACGTTTCATAGCCCTTGGGACTTACACTGTAATGAGAACTGCTGTTCCGCATTGCAATCTCATGGACTTGATTTTGAAAGTAATGCAGCGAGCCAATTCAATTTTTATCAGCATGTAATCTACGTGCTCCACCATTCATCACCAGTGCACATGTGAACTAAGGTGGTTTTGAAGAGGCACTTCATCAGGCCACGTACATTAAGTTAATTTTCCTGTCCAAAAGCGTGTGGGTCTCTCTTCCAATTGGGTTGCAGGGTTGCACTGCAGCACTTTTGGACGAAACTTTTACCCAAAAATAGCCTATATTTTGCCGGAAATAGAAACTTTTCTGCCCGAATGAGAGGCAGCAGTCCCCAGTCCCTGTCTCGTAGCGTCCTTGTTTAGCTGTATCTCAATGTATTTCTGTGAAGGGGAGTTTTTCAAGTTTTTGATGGCCCGCGTGAAGTAGTTTTTGCATGTCAACCCATCTTGGAGGTCCTGAAAAGATGCAAAATCACGATTAAATTGAATCCAATTTAATGTAACGTAATATAATATAAAATACATAATTACAAAAGTAGGGCTTAAACAGCGCTGGTTTTTCCTGTTGGTTATAACGAGTATGCGATATATCAAGTAAATTGACTCTTATTTTTTATGAGCTTACAGTTGGAGCTCATCTGGCTGTCCTATATCTGCTTTCCGGTATGATCTCAGACAAAGCCTACCATTTTGTATGATAAATTCTTAAAGAAACTTAAATTAATCGGAAGAGATTCCGGAAGCTATACACATAAGCGTAGGAGGGGGGGGGGTCTGGGGGCTGGGGGCTGCAGCCCACAAACCAATTTTTTTTTGCGATAATTCGGGCAATATGCTGAGAATTTTTCGGGCACCTGCTGAGAGAAAAATAACGCAATGATGTAGATAAAGATAATCTGATTATTATCATTAGCCTATTTTTGGTTATATTTTTCGGGCAAGTCGTTACAGCCCCCCCCCCCCCGAATTAATTTGGGCTCCTAAACCTATGGCTTTACTTCTTTTTTGTGGTTATAATTTCGTAATAAGAATTTATCGATCACGTATAAAATATAATTTCCTTATATTATTAGCATGAGTTCAATACCAGCAGTGACTTGTAGAGTGTCCTTTCAGCAGGCCCGTAGCCAGAATGACCAATTAGGGGGGAACATCGATGTTGGAGTTTCGCCAGCGTGGGGACGGAGTCTAAGGGAAGGGGTGAACCCCCTCCCCTTTGAAAATTTTTGCCTATTTTTGACTCTAGATGCAAAATGGTGTGGTATCTTCCATTTTTCTCTTCATATATTTGTATTCCAAAAAGGCTGGTCTCGTAATAAAATTTTCCTCCTCTTAGTGCAAGACCTTTTATTGAAAAAAAAATTTTGGGAGGGGGCACGTGCCCCCGTGGCTACGTACCTGCCTTTGAGTGGTGGTACTTAACGTTGACACCTGAGTCAATCTCATTGGACATCAAGTTGGTCAGTACCGTAATCCCCGTCCGAAGAAAAAATAAATGCAATTTAAATGAATCTATTACCTTTTTGTCCCCTTAATGACCCCCCCCCCCCCAGAGAATGCAAACAGCTCCACGAGGATGGCCACTCCAGGTTCACAATTTCTTAGTGATGGTACAGGTACGAGATTACTAATAGGCCAGCCCCATACTTTTCCAAAAATGGCGAAAATGTCCTGTCTGCCAGTGGCACTCAAAAGTTAGAGCGCTCACTCAAAACTGGACGTGAAAAAGTGATCTTGACAGAGTATTCCTCCACAAAAACGTGAACCCTTCCACACGGTCTTTGAACATGACTCGGCATTGATTAGAAGCTGTGAACTGCGTTGCCCCTGTAAAGGTGATGTGACAGTCCTGGCCGACTTAGTAAAATACTTATCACACAGACAGGATAGATGTTTAAATACTTCACTGCCCACTGGTCTTAGACGTTCCGGTAGGATTGAGGGATTAATGCGTTATATAAACTTTTCGTTATTCTCTATATGCATTTCTGTTACTCTTACTATTATTTAGTTGTATTTAATGTATTGCAATAAAGACGCCTTTTGACCTAAAATGAAAGCTTACACTGTTCCACATGTGACGAAAAATCAGAATCTCCCTGCATCGATATGACTCAAATACCCGGCCTATCCGTGATCAAAACGTTTTACGGAATCATCATATCTAACTTGTCTAGCATAATAGCCCTACAATCTGTTATTCAGAATAGCTGTAGTCTAGCCAGGCTGTGTGGCGGCTCTCTGTGGCTACCTCCAAGGGGCTGTTAGTGTCATAGGCGTAGGAAGCGCGGGGGCTCGGGGTCGGCTAAATCCCCCAGTCAAAAATGTAGTGGGGCGGACTATGCTTCCTCCCCCTCAATCCAATGACGAAAACGCCTTATTTGTTTCCTCTGTAAAAAATGTCAATAACTTGCAGTAATTTACCTTAAAGTTATCTTAAAATTTGTCCAATATGTTGCACCAAATTGTATCTAAGGACCCTCAAATATTAAGAAATTTTCCAAAGGGGGAGCGGGCCCCTTAGACCCCTCCCAAGGACGGCGATCCGAAAGCAAGATTAAGCCCCCAGTCTCGAAGAGCTTCCCACTCCTATGGTTAGTGTTTTCGTAGCGAATCTGCAGTAACTAAAAAAAAAATAAATCGTTCACCCCGCAGGCCTATATTGACCAAATGATTGTGAGCGCTAACGGAAAAACCTGCGTATGAGCAGAGAGTGTGTAAAAGCTTCCGTATGCACCCTCTATTGATCCCTTACTGCGAAAGAGTGCTGTTTCACCAGACAGTCATTTCGTTATAAAAATAATAAGGGCAAGGGTGAAAAGGTTCGGGGTCAACTAGCTCGGAGCTCCGTAGTTGGTTGTATATCTGTGTATTGTTAAAATTCCGTATTCTCACGGCGTACACTGACGCCTTTCTGTGGAAGAAGCGAAGCAAATAGAAAGAATCTTTATATCCTTTTAAAACTGATGCCAAGTTTAATAGTTTCGTTGTCGAAGGAAAGGACATCGTATTATTGATTTCTAACAGCCACCATGTAACTTCTTTTCATTGGTGTTTGCTTTAGTGGATCTGATGTTTCTGTTCACAACTATCATCGTTACAATTTCGTCACAAATACGAAAGAATTAGTCATCCATTCACTCATCACTATGATTGGCCTCCGTTGACAGGGGAACTGGTGTCGATAGATGTTGGCATCTAGTTTTGATGCTCAAGATTAACCCGCTCGCTTCTCAAGTTGGGAGCACTGCCTGTACTCTCCCGAAGCCGCAGTTTTTAAGTTCTTGCAGTAAATCGTAGATCACTTTTTCATCAGTGCCGTTCCTTTAGCAATTTTGCTTTCAAGTCATGTCACATATTCCAAACGCAGTCCTCCTCCTGGTGCTGTTCAGCTGCTGGATTTGTGGCACTATTTCCTCCGCGATTTCCGAAGACGAGGACCACATTTGCCGAAAAACAAGGTAAAACTCGGAAGCTTTTGTTCACAATGTGTTGTTGTCTCAAAACTTTTTGCGGTAATTGTGATGTCTACGGTTTCTCTCTTATTCGAAAAACGTCCAAGCAAGTAGCAACCGAAAAGATACCGTGTTCCTTTTTGTACTGGCATGCCTAACCCTGCCCAAGGCTTCCGTCATGTTACTTTTCACAGGCAGGAGTGCGATAAAGACTGTTCCCTCCTCAAGTAAGCGAAGAATTAGCTAAAATAAATGGCTAAATCTAGGAAAATGAAGAAATCTAGGAAAATGAAGAGTGTAGTTTAAGACACGCGCATGGTTACTTCTCAGAGGAGGGAGATTAATAACTTCATTATAGTGGAAATTTGAATTGGAATATTGCCAACTTGCGAAATAGTGAAATACAACACGTGTGAATGTGGGGGTAGTAAGGTGTTATCATTGAGAGACATTGTTTCTTCAATACGGTGTGCGTAGCTACATAGGTGTGAATAGAAAACTGTTCTATCTGTACGGGGAGGCTGAACTCTTCCAAAACGCAGTCTTGATGGAGGGTGAATATTTTAGGGAGAATGTGCAATTTGATGCTACATATTTTTCAAATTTTGAAGGAAGTTATTTTAAGTAAATTAAGAAAACTTGAATAAGTGCACAAGTTTAGTCAGGGAAAAAGTTTGTTATACAGCATGTCACACAGACTCAGGCTCAGGAACAAAGAAAGGAATGTCTCCCTTGAAAGTGGAAGCGAAAAGCATAACCCCCCCGTTTCAGCATTCTACGCTTTTTCTTACATGCCTGGTCACTTTCTATGTTTGAGAAATTTAGAATATCTCGTCCAAGGGAAGATTTATATTCTCGGTAAATAGTCACATCTGACTTTAACTATGATGGCTGCTCTAGTCTCTTATCTACCCATAATATATCTGGGGTACATATTCACTTATCATCGTTTACCCAGAACCTTAGCCAGGAAGTCGACAAGAAGCCATGGGTATCGGCACTTCAAAGGGGGGGGGGAACCGATGGTATGTAAGGGGGGACTGCCCCACCCTTGGGTCCGAGTTGGCGACTCGCTTTGTAGTGGACAAATTTGGTCAAAGGACACAACTGCAACATTTGAGAGATGGTTGATGTTACTTAAGCTTTCTAAATCATCAAGAATTGACAAGCAAATATGGGTCAGATTCGAAGCTTTGAAAGACAATAGAAAACACCGGAATGAGCTGTCTTTTCATAACTTTCGCTGCTGCTGTTGAAATTAGAAGTGACACTGTGTAGCTCGTGACTTTGTTTGACCACAGCACGAGAGAGGTGATAACACGCATAGGCCACAGCAACAGTAGGCTAGATCATTGAGGATATGCTTTGCATCCTTCCCAGGCACAACAGACAGAAACAAACCTGTTTGCATGACGACAGTGGTATAGGCCTAATGTTTTACAAATAGCAACTCCCGGTAAAATAGCAACTCCCTGGTATAACGTCAAGAACAAACTACGTACTTGAACAGTACACATTTAGCCCGGCAACTCGATGAATGAAAAAATGTTTCGAAGCCGGTCGGAGGCTCGGAGCATATCTTTACCATACTAGGCTAATGAAGCTGTTGAGTGTTATTATACCAGGGATTTCGTATCATTTACTATGCCTATGCCCTGTGGCGATATATTTTACACTCTGTCAAACTGTCAATAACAAATAGTTCTCTGACCCGAAATTGAGTATTCAGTTCCTGCAGTCTTGGCTTGTTGGTGTGTAGCCGGAATTAATTGAATTAACCTGTTTTATCGTTACAAACTAACTGTATTCGTAACACAAAGTAATACCAGGGGCTATAATTCGAAAATAGCACCTCACCTGTAATCCCAAAATGGAACCTATACTGCCGTTGTGCTTGGTGCTCAGCATAAGCAATGGAGTAGGGAAAACAAGCCAGTGAGCCACAGCTGGAAAAAAGTCCGTGGTCTGCCCGACATAAACCACTTGGTTAGAAACTGAGCCGTAAAACCTCATCTAACTCATCTAAACCATGGCTGTTTCTATTCGGGTGTGTTAAAAAAAGGGGGTAAAAAAAGAGGAATGGGGCTGAAACAATTTGTGTAAAAACTTATCGACTGTTACAAACATTATGATGGCAATCTTCCATCATACTTTCGCAACTTTTGTTAACTTACCCAACATCTTACCTTTGATTTCAAGGAACTGGTTGTCTATATCAAGTAACCTGAATGCGTATTTTTTTATTTCGTGGTTATTGCAAACAATGTTAAGATTTTAAAGTGTGAATCTTGAGAACAAGGTTATATTTGGAATGGTAACAAAATTCAGCCCTAACTTTTCGGTGGTCACGTAAACGTCACAATTTGGTGGTACCCCACTGTCTATTAAATTTACGAGGTTTATTTAGTTTCATTTCTGGTGACTTCAGATGACCTTTGACCTTCAGCAAAACCCATAGGGTTCTCCCTCTTTAGATGAAAAATCAAGTATCAAAAGTATTCATCATCCCTGTTTAAAAATATTTTTTTTTTCAAGATTTTCGGTTTTTGACCTCTGGTGATCTCATATGACATCTGGCCTCCACTGAAAACAACAGGATCTTCCTCTTAATATGATAATTCTATATTTCAAACATGATGAAAATTTGTCTGTCATTGCTTTCTTGAGATATCTTGTTTACAAGCCGATTCAAGAGTGACAAACACATACATCCCACACACACATTGCGTGATTGCATACATTCTTTCTTCCTTCGACAAGGAATCAAAAAACGAAGAGTTAAAAATAACACTTAAAGAGCAGTTTTCTAGCTCTTACCAAGAGCCCTAAAAGGGACTGCACGCTAGGGACTGCACGCCAGAAATAACCCTCGTATGCATTGGTGCTGTTTTGTCCAGCACTATGCAAAGTTCTATAAATAAAACAGGTTGTAAACACGGGGAATGGAAAAATATTTTAATATCACAATATCTACGACAATATTTAATAGCAGTAAATAAATAAGAGGCTGCTTTACTGAAGGAACATTCATCCAAAAATGTCCCAATATAGTTAAAAAAAAACAATCTTAAAAATATAGGCACGAACCGAAGTATTTTCAAATATTTAGAAATTAGCCGATTGGTTCCATGTTCCACCAAATCTATGAATCTTGAATCAAATTTAGTCAAATATTTGACATCCGGTTCATGCCCTATGGATTAAATCGTTTTTAGAGCGTTCGGGTAACTCACAGGGTTGCGTGGGGGTATCCCAGTTTGGTGTGTTAATTTAATGACCCTGAATATGTCGTTTCATATAGGCCTACTATTTGCCCATGTGTGTCTAAGAATGTCTCAGTAAGTGTGTATGTGGCTAAAGGTGCGCGCAAAGTGCGCCCGGAAATTGGCCTTTCATGGTCTATTGAGCTAAATGTTACGGTAGTTGACCCCCCTCCCCAGAAAACAAAGCAAAACAAAACCAAACAATGTGAGGGATGAAAAGGATTCCATTCCCCTCAACCAAAATACTAGGGATCATGCTTTATAGGCCTAAACGCAAATATTAGCATGCGCTACGTTGAGAACTTTGTCAAACAACTAAAGGTTCTCCGTTCTTACTTATCAAATTTTGGATGAGACTATGTCTCACATCTCACATACATGAATTTTAGAAAATATCGCTGCAGTTTACCAGGGAGTTGCCAGCTCTACGGGAGGATTGAATGTTCCGTTCTCAACCAAATTATATAGGGAATGTATATGTGTGTTTACAAAGGTCTTGTTAATCACAGAACATACACCCTGATAAGTGGGCTCTGAAAGTGAGCCGGAAAAGTTCGAGTCATTTTTTATGACGTGTGGAATCATCTTAAAGTGTAATATGCCTACAAACATCAGCGATTGTTACGTTTTTGACAAAATATCTAAGATATTCCGTCCCCTCAACCACATTATTGGAGGAGACAATGTCTCACATTCACAATATCTGCAGATATTATGGTCGTTGACCAAATATACAGGGACGAAAGGTGGCTCGTCCAGTAGCCAAATTATCGGGGGACCATGTCCCTCCATCCCCGGAGATCGCCGTCCTTGACTAGGATAAAAGTTCACAAGTTATCATTTTTTGACCTGCTCTTATTCAGTCTTGTGCGTTATGATGTGGGCTTTAACCGTAGAACGTTTACGAATATCATCTACACAATGCACATTGCAAAGACGTACAGCAGATACGGTGTGGACTGGGTGTAATACAGGGACTGAAAGAGGTAAATGCTATGTAACGACGGACTCATTGCAGTAAGTGAAGTAAGATTCTGCCGGTCTCGCGCCCGGTCTCTGGGATTTTGTAGCCGAGTCACGAGTTCGAACTGTACGAGACCGAGTCCATAAAATCGTGACTCGACCGGTCTCGAGCCCTACAGCACTGCCAATTTTCTAGCACAGGGTTAATCATATCGGAGTAGGTGTCAACGCAGCACGTATATCCTTTTATTTAAATTCATGCTTTACTGGTGCTTTTACTGTCCATGCAGTAAAATCTACAAACGATGGGCTGACCTGCGATGAAAAAGTTTACTGTCATGAAGCATTAGACTGTTTACTTAATGTTGAAGGTCTTGGAACATCTATTTCGTCAGTTTACTACCAGTATTCTCGGAGAGTGCAAACACTCTTTTTGGAATAAAAACCAAACAAATACCAAACTATTTAGGAAACGATTTCCAAGTACGGCACACGTAGCTGACAAATTCTTAACAAAATCAAACAAACCTTACATCATTTAGTCACTATTAATGAATGTAAAAAATAAATGACTGAATAAATTGGCTCTGCCCGCTTTACTGAAATAGTCAATTATTTCAAACAGCTGAAATTAGCATATATAGCCTACAAGTGGTAAAACAACACATTTGCCATCAGCACCGTGGCAGTGCTATGCAAATTATCACCACGTACGTGCAAATTGAACACTTTTGGTGATGATTTGAAATAGCAACCAGAAAGTGCTGGCAGATCAGCATGTAATTTTTTGAGTGTACGAGTAATGGGCTGTATACTGTGCCATTTGAGAGGGAATGTGAGGCAGTAGTAAATTATGATAAATTATCACTGATTGAGGATAAACTGATTAATATGTATCTTTGAAGCTGGTCATCTTGGTTGATAATGCGGAAGGAGTCTGAAATTTCCGACAGGTAACTAATCGTAAGTTTACTGCATGAAGTATGGACAGTGGAGTAAGGGGATGAGCATTTTTGTCCGAGAAAACCTTTGTTCCCTCAGCTGTTGGCCGATTTTTTCCACAAAATAATCTGCATCGGAAAAAAGGTTTTTCCCGAACACCTTCTTCCACTGGTCTGAGTTCCCACTCATTTGAGGGTTGGAACGCCCAGCCCCCTGGTTCGTACACCAATGAAGAATTCATGCTGAATTTTTTCCACTTATATGACATTTAGTGAGCCGACTTTTACGTGCATTGTATTAAGAAAACGCAATAGGCTTCAAATCTGAGCAGTGGCAACATTTCTGTAAGATGTCTCATTCAGATGACGTAAGAATACCTAAGCAGACTACAAAATATTTGCTAAGAAGACGAAATATCTGAGGAGAAGATAAAATATTATGACCTTTTTGGGTTTCAAAACCAACACTTCTTTGCCTAAACTGAACTTTTTTGAGCCAAATTTACAGTCTATGGTAGTGAACACAGTGACAAACGTTCGGCTATCGTGATTTCATGTGACAATAAGTGTCCTTAGAGACTCTAAATGTTGTCTAGTGGCACCATATATGGTATGATAGCATTGCTTGTTCAAATAACGGTCTTTGCAGTTATGATACCATTTATGATACCTCATGCACTGAGTGTAGCGAAACAAAGAAAGTACACTTCGCGGGAAAGAGAATCGTCACTTGAGTAGGGAACTGTTAACGCTGTATTGTACCTGGCCAGACGGCGAAACTGCAACAGTGAACACACGACCGTTGGTATGATTCTAAGATGAGAGAGCTGTAGAATACACTAAGCAGAAACGTCAACTGGTTAGCTCGAAGCGTACCAAAAATTTTGTGCCCCAAACTCCTCCCCATCCTGATCGCCTGAAATGACCCTTCTGAGGCCTTGTGAGTTGTTTCTCATTTTTTCCTTGGAAATTCATGCATTTCTGGAAAAAAACCGCAACCACGAAGACATTTACTAGAAGATTTCATGTAATAAGGGGGCTTTGATGCGGGGAGACCTAGCATTACTTTAAAAGCTGTTAAGGGTAACAGTAATTTGCTAAGGTGGGGGTGGGGATGTGCCGTTTTTGCTCAATAATCCTAACCAGTATCATGAGACCGAACTGCCGCAAGTTTCTCCAGTCATATCTGTCTGAGAAATTGCATTCACCTCACTTTTACTGGGATGAGGCCCCTGGATCATATCTCTTTGATAAGCTATACATGATTGGATTTATTCACTGTTCTACACATTTACTGAAAGTTAAAATATCGTTAATCATGCTTTTATACTTTGTGCGAACCCTGAGTCACCCTGCGTACAGTGGGGGGGGGGGGGGCTGGGAGCGCTGTCCTAGAAAAAAACCGTAAGGACATTTTCTGTTTAAGTTAAATGCCTTCGATGCAAAACTGTGGTATCTTTGGAAAAACTTTGAACGAATAATTTATTTCTTCATTTTCTTGTAGATGTTTCTCAGTTTATCGCAGCGTTATTTTTTATTTCTTCTTGAGAAAATTGGCTTATGCATTCCCCAGCTGACTGGGTTTACCACACCTGGCTTAGTAAGCCATTGCCTATGAGCTTTAGCCACAGAATTCTGACTTTGAAGGTGTGCACTGCAGTAGTGTATCGTGTAATTAGGGCAATATCATACGAAACCGATATCCAGCAGTGACGCGTTTACATTAGACCTTACAGGACGGGAGGTCCTGGGTTTGTCCCAGGACCTCTCGTCCTGAGGTACTTTCTTAGCGCTGACAACACATTATTTCTGGGAGGGTGTTTGCATGAATATATAAAAATATGGATCCCAAAGTGCAAATTGTTGGAGCTGTACTCCCATCTCCAATCTCGACGGCAATGTTACTGATTGACGTGATCTAAGAATATTGCAAGGAATCAAAGTTCTCTTCAAATGGTGTTCCTTGTAGGCTGACAACCTTCCCCCAGGGCCATTCCTGTTGCTATCTTACTTCCAGTTGTCTGCATGCCTTTCGGTAGCATATTTGCACTGAATCAAATATCAGTAGCAGTTACAGGTATACCATTGCTTAAGTAGTAATGTCAGTGTGCGGAAAAAGACCACAAAAGGGGGTGGGTGGAATCGATTTCCATATATCTTACTCTTTGTACTGAGGCAACTACGTTTTGGATTTGAAGTTCACCTTTACGTTATGAATATTCCTTGTTATGCTTTTATGGGCCCGATCTATCAAATTTCGACTAAACCATGTCTTAAAAGATGCACACAGCTGTGATACTGTTTACCAAGGAAGGCTGCAAAATATTTGTGATGAGCGGGAGAGGGGATTTATCATTCCGGTGAAATTTTCGTATAGTTCCTGAAGTTCCTGTGGTTCTGAATCACTGTTAGCACAAATTAGTCAAACATTGTCTGATACGACTAACCCAAGTTAGTCAAAGGCGTTTGACTAATTTTGTACCAATTGACTAGATTTCTGACCAATTTTCAACCTCTTTGACCAATTTTTTACCAATAATTATTGGTCCATCATTGTGCCATTAGTCAAATATCATTAGAAATTGGTCAAAATGAGTGACTAAAATGGGTTAGGCGTATCAGACAATGTTTGACTAATTTGTGTTTACAGTGAAGATAAAAGCAGATGAAGTAACTACATTTGTGAACATGTGAACTTTAGCATTTTGGGCCCTGCAGGCCAGTCGTACAGTATGGGCCCCGGCAGCAAACACCGATTCTTTAATTTTAGGCACATCCTAACATCATCAGATTACAAACCTTTTGTCTCATTTCATGCGATTAAATCGTCCGGGTTGACGGTCTATATCGTAGGAGTACGTCTCGTTATATGATAAATCGTAAGAAAATCCTATTGTCTATGATTCAATGCCGTATGATGCAAAATTTTCAAAAATTTACGACATAACGTATTTATTAGCTCAACCCACGAAGCGTGGGTAGAGCATATGCGGTCCTGTAGGGGGAGAATATGTCTGTCTATTTGCCAAAAGTGCCTCTCATAATGCAGGAAATGGCACTTCCAGACCTCCTAGACCATGTGAATTGTGGCTAAATATTCTTTTTAGAAACCACATAAATAGAAATTTACACAAGTTTCCAAAAGTTCAGTCTCTGCAAAAGTGGTGAGTGGAAGCTACTAGAAAAATGAATTGATAAATTTGCGTTAACATCACTTGTGCTATATTAGTTTAATGAAATTAATGTATTCAGGCACTCAATATGTTTACTATGCATCGATTCAAAGTTCACATTTGTCAAAAAAGTATATATTTCATTATAATTGGTTCTTTTTCTTTTCATTTGTAGCCTTTTTACAGAGACTTTATTATAATTTGGAATTTGCACTGCTTTGCAGCATTTAGACTTCAAATGTGTGGTGTAATTTTCATCCAACATTCTATGCTTTTGCTCACCAATTTCATGTGGCCGAGGGGGCAAGACATTTGACAGCCTCTTCTCCCTCTAATCATGCCACTGCCCTGCACAAACTGGTGACATTTATGTACTATACGTCTAGTTTCTGATTCGTATCCCTGTACCCCCTATAGGTAGTGTTATGTGTTAGTGTTATAGTGTTATGGACTTGCTAAGATTTATCTATGATATGGTCCAGCTGCAAAATGTAATGACTAGGTCAACAGTGTTACACGTGCTGGCCAGCCCATTATGAGTTTGTGTATGTACCATGTTTGGACCCTGAAATCTTGTGTTCTGGCAAAATCAATTTAAAACTGGACATCACATCGAAGGGCAGCGCTGCTGCTTAGTTATGAGTATCTCAGCAATGCCCAGAGTATCTCAACTTTTGACCAGCTTCGTTCTGATCCGCACATTCTATACGTCTTTCTCCGAAATCCTGACTAATGTGACGTTATTGAAGAAACACTTCCGTAAAAAATAATGAAAGATCTTTGACCTTATAGAAAGATATTGTCATTTATCCAAAGTGTAAAGAAAGCTGGAGTCATATCAAAATAAGGAAATCACTACCTTGTAAAGACGGCATTACTCTCAGTTTACGTCTGCGAGTATGCCACTTTTTCACATCTTTTAGGTATGTATAGGCCTACTTTAATTGGTTAATTACCTTGACTGTTGAAAATGAATGCCTTTTTGTAGCCAAAGGCCTTCTTGAGAAACAGTAATGCACCTGTACATTCATTTGATGTTATGATATCAGTTATAGTATTTCAACGATTGGTAGCGCTGGAGAAACTTTGAAGTCTTTTCCATAAATATAATTGACAGAAGTCTCTTGTCTTCCCTTTTACACAGGCTGGTGAAGCTACTGGATCACGTGGGGCAGCAAGATGATTGGTCTTGTGAGAATTACTTTCCTTTCCAATCATGTAAAAAAATAAGGTGAAATATGTTTTTCTTTTCGCTGTCATTCAGAGTTGTGCATGTGCGTATGTGTGTAAGTGTTTAGCTTATGAACGATAGCTCGGTATCTCAAGAAGGGTAATATGCGGGATCTCATAAGTGAAAATCACGCTGAAGCTTCATACGGAATTTTTGAGTGATGAAAGCATGGTCGTAAACAAGTTGGGGAGGGGTGACATGTCTTTGGAAAGTGGAGGAGATTAGGCTATGCCCCACTTTTTTCCAGAACCTGAGGAAATAGTAAGAAAATGGATCATTCCATAGATTTCAATACAAGTGAAACCAAACTCGACAGA
Organism: Holothuria leucospilota; assembly: GCA_029531755.1. Taxonomy (NCBI): domain Eukaryota; kingdom Metazoa; phylum Echinodermata; class Holothuroidea; order Aspidochirotida; family Holothuriidae; genus Holothuria; species Holothuria leucospilota. The sequence continues at coordinate 11,935,718 of CM055969.1, read as the reverse complement.
GTAGGCAAAGGCCATTTGATGGATTCAAACAGCAGAAAAATGCTGCAGATACCATCTGTCTGCCAGACTTTTCCAGAGCCCATGACAGCATGAGTGAGCCCCCGATCCCTCGCTTCTAGGGCTTCGCGATTCACGCTCGAAGCAGTTCTGGTTAAGGTCATGTATCCCGCTTTTGAGAAGCTGCTGACGACTCTCATGGATGAAGGTCAACTTTCACCAAAGGTCTCAAGAACAATAGCTTTAAATAACCAATAGCTGGTGTGTGGGAACCATAAAATGTAAGGCAGAACATCACGTTCTAAAATCCAGGCCTTCCAGGGCAGTTGTTTTACGACGCTGAGAGACCACAAATATGAGAAAGTCTGTGGCTTATTAGTTAAAATTTGGATGTAATATGGTTTCTTTTTAAAGGTCAGTTGAGACGGATGGGAAATCCGTAGATTGCTCCTGGATGAAAAACCCACCTGACTGTGACCTGGCGGGTGATCGAACCCAAAATCTCCCGTTGCTAAGCGTCATTCCTTGAAATACAACCGACTTTTTCCATTCGGTCGCATTGACCGCCTCTGGTTATGTGCAGGTTTAATTGGTGAAAACGTTATAAATATGATACCTAAAGAATGAAAACTTTGATAAATCTCGTATTTAGTGACTGAGTGCCCAATATTTAGTAAAAAGATTCTATCATTTTTGCATGAGTTCAATGGTCATAAGAGGTCGCCTCATGACAAAATGTGAAAACTTTGTGATCGCAATAAATCAAGCACACAATTGTATGTGGATTTAACATCTTATCAAGACATCAATTTCTTTAATTGGTCAATATCCATTGAGCTTAAATATCTTGAACCTGCACATGCAAAAGCAAACCCTTAACGATGATGATGACAATTCGAACCATTCTGCTTTGAGATTTCTGGTTAGTATAGACTGTCGAGTTAAAGTGAAGTTTGGGTGTGCTTCTGTTGGTGGGTGGGTGTGTGTGCATTCGGTTTTGTGTGTTTGTTGATCCATGAGTATAAAAATTTACCCTTGCTTATAATCATGAATTTGGTAAAATAATGTTTACGTAATAGGTTGTATTCTAACAAGTAACAATTATGATCTTTCATATGCAAACTCAATTGTATGGTGGCAGTGCTCTACACCAGCCTATCATTTATGCTAATACATAATGTTTTACGGAATGTAAAACTGGCATAAAATAGGAATGGTAATTATTCACTATTATTATTCACTGTAACTCGTGAAGGGCCCGTCGAGACTCCGAATTTGACAAAATAACGGACTTGGCTTCGCCTTGGAGTCGAGACGGTTTATAAGACAATAATAGTCCGAGAAATGTGGTTTATTCCTATTGTACCACCGAAAATGTGTAAAAACGTTATTATCAGTTTTTTACGTTTAGTGACCGTGTGTTGTGGAATAACAGGTCAGTGTTTAACCAATCAGAATGCAGAATTCACAATTACGGATGCGTAGAGGTGGTAGAACTATTATTGATTCCTTGCCGAAGGCAGGCAAGGAATCTATGCGATGGTGATGTCGTGTGTGTGAGCGTATGTTTGTGTGTATGTGAGGCCTGCTTGTAAACTCTTTATCTCAAGATAGCAATGACCGACTTTTTCATATTTAGTATATAGATTTGTCATCTTAAGAGAAAGAACCCTATTGTTTTGGTGGAGGTCAAAGATCATTTTGGGTCACCAGAGGTCAAAAAGCATAATTTCCCTAGAATTCCCAAGATTGTCATCTGGGGTCACCAGTGTTCAAAAAGCAAAATATCCCAAGAATTCTCAAGATCGTCATCTGGGGTCACCAGAGGTTAAAAAGCAAAATTTACCAACAATTTTCAAGATGCAAGATCCATTGGTGGTCAGATCCCTTTCAACGCACCTCCCTTTTTCTTTTTTGTTAGATTTGGTGGGTTCAAATGTCATGTGAGGTCAGCAGAGGTCAAATTGTTTAAACATCGTAAAATGATATACAGTAGTCAAGATGATAAATTTGAGAGATAAACCTCAGTGCAACAAAGCATCCCATTTGGCAAGGAATAACTAAGCCTTTGGGCTTTCTGGTTAAACTTTTCATCCGTAAAGAAATGCATTCATACAAATCCATTTGCATCATAACCACTAGGCACTTCTTGCTCTCATTTCAGATCTGGTGATGTAAATTTTGATGAAGTATTCATTCCAGCGGAAGAATTAATTTGCTGCCCTGGATGGATGAGGGACGATCTCGGTTTTTGCCGGTTAGGTTAGTTACAAATTTATGGCAACAGTTTTACGAAAGCGAAAGGCCAGTAGGGAGTCCCAGCCTCACGTTGTTGGTCCAACTTGCGTAATAAGTAACGATGGTTTCTTTTTTGCCTTATACCGTAATGTTTTCAATGCACGCTCTGAGAGGGGTCCGAAGAAAGAGTATGTTTAGTAAGCTCTTGAAAAAGGATGGCAAAAATTGATTGCCACGTCAGTCTCCGTTTGGTTCCATTGAATCCTCTCTAAAAGCGATAAAGAGTACATATGTACACCGCAAAGTGACACAAATGTGCACAACTTGTACTACTTCAAAAATAAGATCCGAAATGAGAGAAAGCGAAATATAAACCTAAAGTGTAACATAAGTTCAAAACTACAAACATATATATGTTACAAAGGTTGAAGAATTTGCCACGTTGGCCCCTACAAAGCTCATCAAAACGGGATATTTGTTCGCTGAGATGTAAAATGTTAAAGTTTATTCACTAATAGTTTGAAATGATAGACTGCAATATAATATTTGATGTTACACTTGTATATCTCGAATTGCCATCTTTGGTTTCCTTTTTCACTGTTTCACCTTCTCCCCCTTCTTGATGGGTATAGCGAAATGTGACCAGATTTGTCCTTTCCTCACAACATGCTTTGCAAGATAATACAATCAGTTTAAGGTCATGTAAACATTTTGATATCAAAACAAAAGGGAGTTAATGTGAATTGTGAAAAGGGGGAATCATAAATACTTTCGCAAACGACTGCCTCAAATTAATAATTAAGAGAATAACTTCTAAAATTTCATATTTCATCAATTAAATACATCATGAAGATGAGAGAAGGGCCGACGAAATTTTTTGAAACCTCTGTCATGCATATTTACGTAAGTTTAGACTTTAGGTTCACTTTAAAGAAAACAAAAACAAAGTAACTTGTGACTTGTTACTTGTAACCCTAGACCAAATGGGATTTTCTTTTCTTGATAATATAATATTCAGCATGTCCCGAGGGTTTATATGGTGAAGACTGCCGTCAGCCGTGTCATTGTGTTCATGGTCACAATGGTCAGAATTGCGATCCAGTTGATGGTCAGTGTGAGTGCCAAGAAGGTTGGACTGGACGTGATTGCAATGAGAGGTACGTTACTTCAGGGTATTTTAAAACAGAAGTTAAATTCTCAGAGTCCTTTCATGGTCGATGATTAAATCATCAACAATGAAAGAGAAGAACCCTGAGAAATTAATTCAGATTTCATATCATAGAATTCATATTAATCAGGTTTGTATGATTAGGTCTTCGTCATTGATTTTCGTGATTTATTTGCCTTTTTCCAAAGCCATTCTAGTAACTAAGGGTTCAGGGTACTTATCAAACTTGCCGCTGGCATTGACCTAACTCCCATTTCCTTTTTGAAAACATGTTATGCTCATTATTGCGCATGATAATGAAACTGCAGGATTGTAAACACACCAAGAAAAGACATTCAAGATCGATAACGTTTCGGAAGAAAGTATTCAGAACAATAAATCCCACAAGTACAAAAGTAATCGACATCTACTGAGACTCACAAAAGCTTACACATCTGATCTAATAAAATATTATAAATTTTGCTTTTACAAACGTGCAACATTCTTGCAATCATGTTTTCTCCATAAAGTAAGAGGAAAAAGGAGAGGGATAAATATTACAGTAACTCCACCCACATCTTCAGTTTTCGCAACGAAAAAGCATTTCCAAATTATGATACGGTAGTGACCAAAGTACTTTATTGTGTCAAACATTTATAACTTGGGCTTCGTTCTAATGATTAGAGAAACCTACGCAGTCAATTTGTAACACTTAGTTTGTTTACACGGTATCTCAAGAAGAGCTGCTCTGAAATTTCCTAATCATTTTGCTTCAGGTCAAAGGTCATCTGAGGTAACAAGAAGTAAAACACCAAAACCATTGTTTATGCGATATCTCAAGATATTGGAATCTTTGTTTTCAAACTTAGCACCTACGTGCGTTATGCCAAGTAGATCGACCCTATTGCTCACGGTAGGTGTCAAAGGTCATCTAAGGTCAATAGAAGTCAAATACTGAACTTGACACAGAAGTACAGCAATGGATTGGACAATGCCCATACACCGCATATAGATGAGTTATACTAAGCAGTTGAAGCCTGCCATTTTTGGTAGAGGTTGAAAGTCGTCTAAGGTCACCAGGGGTCAAACACTGCAAATTTTGATTACTCAATATCTCAGTGTAGGCATCATGAATAATGTTCATCCTTAGGACGTAGATGTGTTAAATTAAGCTGATGAATTTTGTGTTTTAGTGAAGATCAAAGGTCATCTGCGGTTACCTTAGGTCACATACTGAAAATCGTATTTATACGATAGTTCAAGATAGTATATTCTTTTCATGTTTGACATGTATATGTCGTTTGTTGTGCAAAAGACCTCTGTAGTTATTGTTGGACATTAAAGAGGCTAGTAGAGGTCATCAGGTCAACAATTGTCAATCAACTTACACATGTCATTAAATAGGAAACATGAATAGTTTCATACTAAGCACATGAATGCATTATATTGAATGGAAAAATTTCTCTTCTGTGGAAGTCAAAGTCAAAGGTCACTGGAGTTCACAGAGGTCAATTAATGAAAGCATTTTAAATATGATATCTCATCCATTGTGTGTTGATACATCACATTGTCATGACCAAAAACGTGTTACAGTAAGTACTGTATATTGAGAGTTATTTCTAGTGTAAAAGTTGGCATGATGAAGTCATCGAAAGCTCAAGGTAGTATGGCTTACACAAATAGACATAGTATAGTACATCTGCGTTTCTGTGAAGTTGTGAGTTGTTGCGTATTTAAGGTGCGCGGCATTCATGTCACCACGAGACGAATATCTGAGTCATGTGAGCGAGAGGGCCACAACAATTAATTGTTTAATATTTTGGATACCTGTCATCATGAAGAATGTAATTGAGGTGTAAGCAATAAACTCGTTCTTTTATCCCACAGATGTCCACCAGGTTCATTTGGTAAAAACTGCAACGAGAGCACCCTTCCTTGTTTAAATGAAGGAATCAATGATCCATTGACAGGAGAATGCCTCTGCCCAGTAACTCACCAAGGGGAGTTCTGCGGAGAGCAGTGTCCGTCATGCGTCGTGGAATGTCATAATTGTGCAGATTCACACACAGAAGTATGCGACACCGTGATAGCAGCATGTCGATGCAAGGCTGGGTGGACTGGATATTTCTGTACGGAGCCTTGTCCTTCTGGTTCTGGCGGGATGTTCTGTGCTGAAGAATGTTGTTCTGGTAATGGGTTGTGCCTTGATGGAAGTAAAAGCTGTAGATGTAACGATGGGTATCGTGGTGAAAACTGTGAAGAAAAATGTGATGAAGGTACCTTTGGTCCTGACTGTTCACAGAAATGTCTTTGGCCTCATTGCGACCACGTGACCGGACAATGTCATCAGTGCCCAATTGGTTATACCGGAGAAAGGTTAGTCTAAGCTCTTATCAGCCATTTTTTTCTCTTCTCTGTAAATTCTCTAAATAATTTATTCCTTGATGTCCAAACAAAGCAAAAGATCAAATGAAGAATGATACGTATCGTTAGTTTAATGAAAGCTTAGTACATATTCAAAGTTCCATACGTCATTAATGATTTATGTACCCAACACGAAGTAGCGCCTAAAATGATGAAAGCCAAAGAATTTGTAACATTCTGCAAAAAACAACCCGCTGTCATTAGCTAAACCCACGAAGTGTGGGTAGAGCTTACGTGGTACTGTGGGGTGGAAATGTCTGTCTCTCTCTTCAAAAGTTTGCATTTCCTACAAATTGTGTGAATTTTTTCTGCACTTTTTAGCGGAAGACCTCCACAAGAATGACAACACAGTTTTTATTCTACAAAGGATTGGATGGAGGAATTTGGTCAATTTTGATAATTTTCTGACATTTTAAAGTCAGGGCATTCCTTTTACAGCTCTAACTCGTTCGGTTCAGTGTTTATAGTGTATGGTGTTTGTGTTTAGGGTGAACCTTATCTGGAGGGAGTACGTTCATTTATTGAAGTGAAAGCTCAAATTTCAAATTTCATGACAGTCCACAGAGCAAAGTTTGAAACATGAGTTTTGCAGGAAAGTTGCCTGACTGGAAAATATTAGGCAACAAATAACTGAGTGTTATAAGATCTTGAACAATCTGCTGGGTTTGATGTGTAAGAATTGATGTTTTCTGACAAGACCTAATATAGGTGTTAGTTACATTCAAAATAGGCCTACTATGTAGGCTATGTAAGGTACAGTATTAATATGAGCAGCTCTTCAATATGAATAAGAAAACTGAATAAATCCAGGCACTGCTTAACCAACTTTCATGGTATGATAAGGGTGAAATGTTATATTTATCCTAGGTAGCTGCCAATGCATGTGAAAGTTTATGTTTTAGGTAGCATCGATATAAGGATGGAAGTAGTCAGCCTCTGAAGAAATCTTCAGTGCAATAATACAGTTAGTATGTGAGATAATGTGGGTGGGGGGGGGGAGGAAGGGAGGAGCATATACACGTCAGTCTGGGTCTGGTATAGTTTAATGGTCCCTCTACACTGAATGTACATAATGAAAATGGAAGGTTACAATCAAGATTGCATCTGATTGTCTCAAGGTTTGCAAGCTGCATTATTCCATTAAGATGGATGTAACAGGGGCTGCCGAAATGCTACATATATAACAAAAATAACAGTGTTGCTAAAGGGAAAATGCAGTCACCGCAAATTGTATTTGTATAACACGGAATCCTAATTCCTGAACGGCTCTTTTAAATCATCTTAAATCATCTTAAACTTTAATTCATCTGTCAAAGTAGGTTATAAATCCTTAGCAGCCAAACAGTGTATTGTCTTCCCCATCATTTGAGGTTAGTTCTCTTGAAAAGCTTAAAGCAAATACCCTTAACTGCTACAACTGGAGTTTGCATCATGGGCACACCGTCTATGAATGTGAAACTACTTTTAACTGGACTTCTCTTTGACATGTAAAGTGCCCCTCCACATACTAACACCTCAGTTTGTTCTTTATGTAGTAACCACGTGGATCCATTCTATACATATAAAGTTGAGATCAAACATAAAACCAAGCAAATACTACAACGCGAATCTCCCACCAGATTTTGTAGAGCCTGGAAAATTGTCTCACCATTCCGTCCCCAACCCCAACATTCATCGTTTTACATTTGGCCAGAATTGACCACACATTTACAAGATTTCAATCATTCAGGCAGTGAAAGGGGAAACGATGGCTACCGAGCGCAATTAAAATCCCCATAACAATTGTGCATCTCCTCCACAAGACCCCCTCCATGGAATACCAAAGTACTAAAACATACATTCAAAAAACTTGCATATTGAAACCTTAATTGTGCAGCCCACGGGGCTATGAAGCCTTTCAAAGGGGTTGAGCGACTGTAGCATGGCTACTAAAGTTATACTTCCGAGACATCAGTTGTGGCTCCGATTCCTTAAGATGAGACTTGTCGAGTGTGTCGTAGTTGTATCTTTGTGGTAGCAAAGCCCATTCATTTATGATGGAATGCTTATGCACTAATGTTAGTGTATATAGTGTGATTGTTTGTGCAGCCCATTTCGTCATCACAACGTCTAATAAAGGATTAGTCTGCGAATCTCGTATATGGCATGTGAATACCCAGTATCGGATTATGCCTCTTACTCAAGAATCGGATTTGGATCTGTTTCTCTGATACGTGTTTAACCATTGTGCTGCCGAAATTTTGTCAGTATTCTAATGTGTTTTTTGTGCCAAACGATGCCAAGGGATGTCTTACTGTTCTGTCCATAAAAGTTCCGTTTTTGTTTGCATTTGCAGTTGCACGAGTATCTGTAGCGAAGGTAGATGGGGTCCCGGTTGCAATGAGAGTTGTCATTGTGAAGCAGACGAGTTGTGCGATATCTTCACTGGAACGTGTAGCGAGGTAAAAATAACAGGTAACACAACTACCTTCAGATCTTACAGCAAACGATATTAATTGTAGAAATTGTCGTAATTTCATTACGTATTCAACTTTGATTCAAGGGCATAAGCAATTGCCCCAAACTTATTTTGCAGCAAACAGCTAAATCTCACAATCACTTTAGTCTAGACTTATTTCCTTTTAAGTATATTAAGATAATTTCATGATATTTCGGATCATAAGTATGGCATATTTAAGGTAAATCAAGGAGTTACTCTGCATAGAATTCACAATTCAGTGAGAAAAAGCTTGTCTCATGCATCTCTAGAGCCATTCATAAAAATAATAACCGGGGACACTACTCCAAGTTGTGGTGACTGCATTTTCCCTCTAAGCATCTATAAGTATGGGGTCTTCGAAATTATCATGACCGCCTTGGAGCGGTGATTGTACATCAGTGCAAAGGATATATTTGGTAAACAACTCATTGAGCTGTCCTACTCCCTGTTTTCTGCCTCTTATTAGTTGGAGTCTATGTTCCGGCATTGGATTTTAGACGCGTAGGCTATAATGCAACCAAACAATGAAACTCCTCGTGTAATGTCTTGCTTTCAATGATATAAGGGAACTTATTTACCTATGCCTTGTGAGAGCGGTAATGTAGATGGAGAAGGTGGTGTGTTATGAAGTTTTAGTTTTCGATACGAATTTTCAAGACTGGGCGGGATAGCAGGTGCTGATGTGGTAGATATTGTACTTAGTGTATGGGTATCACTTATTACAGAATTGTGCGTAAAAAAATAAAAAAACACGTGATTGTCATTAAGGGTTCCGATACGCTCAATGCTGGAAACGTTGTAATCAAAATGGTTGAAAATATAATTCGCCATTCATCTTGTTTTATGACTTCAGACTACAGTCGAGGTGATGAACCACAGCCCTCCGTGACGATCACCGGTGCTCTGACTGCAGCTGGTGGGTTAGTTCTGCTTGTGCTGGTAGCTATTATCATGTACGTGTCCATCAAGTGTTTGAAACGGTAAGTAAATCGTTCGTTTATTCCTTGAAACTGTAATGAGCGACAAGTTGCAAAAATATTAGTTTGGAATTCAGAGACAGACTATAGTTAACTTTGCCCTTCTCTGAAATATATTGATTATTGTCACAGTGTTAGAATATGTTGGGATACTTTATAGTCATCCCGGCTGTAAACTGCTCCAGTGATGACGTTAAAGGAGCTGAGTAGCCGCCAAAGCAGAATAAATTCTCGGACCCGCCGACTTCGTTACATCACTCATCCGGTTATGCTTCTTGGTTTATCGATTCGATCCGATACCGATACTTATCAAAGCCATGCATGCAGTGTGTCTGGTGTAACAGCCTCATTGGTACTGTCGTTAACAGTACTAACGTTAGCCTAACTTAGGCTAGCGTTAGGGCCTAGGTCTACCACGAAAAACAAACTCATTGATCGAAAAAAACAGTTTCAATACCTGCAAAATCCACAATGTTGTTCATGAACCTCCTGCAGATGATGTGCGAAATAGGCGTGTGCCTTGCCACTAGTAACGCTAATATACTACATACGTACGTACGTTGTAAGTTGTGTGTACTACATGCCCGGGTAGATGCATCGATCAAAACCGATACATGTGGAAACGATTCAAAATTGCCGGTGCCAGAAGAAAAAGTAACGAACTAGAAATTCAAAAAAGAAATGGTAAAAGATCTTGCAAGTGTAAAATCAAGTAAAACAAGAAATAGTATAGTAACGTTATTGAAAAATTACTTTGTAAGATTATTTTAAATGAGAATATAAAACGCATTAGGATTAATATTTTTAAAATTAGCCCTGCACAGAGGGTAATCATTTCGTTTGGTATGATGTATTTATTTTGGAAGTACGCCACTATTCAGCTCCTTTAACTCTTTCAAGCCTGCCGCACACGAGGCCTAACTTTCGGCCTTCTCATTCAGAATACGCTTGCGCAGTGGGTTAAAGACGTGAGCCAAATGCTCAGGTCAGGCGCACACGGTGAGAAAAGGGGCACTCGTGTCAGAAAGAATCAAACACGTTTGATATTTGAGTCATCTGCCTCGCGAGGCGGAAATCTCACCAAAACTCGCGCGCACACGTGATGAAATTAGCTGAGCAAAGTGGCAGGCGAGGCATTTTGCTGAGCTAGTTTCCCCTCGTGTGCGGCAGGCTTAAGGAGAAGAATTTTAAGCCAATTTTAGGCCATCGTGACGTTTTGCTTCATTCGGCTTATCAAGTATCCATTCATAAAACGTTAAATTAACTCATATACATGTATGATTTGTTGTTTCTATGACGTTTTGTGCGGAAGAAAGTGAACACCATTAATACGCTTTTTCTTCAATAGGAAAGATACCCAATCCACTCCAAACGAAGGTAAGTAGTTTTTGGTTTAATTACAAGAGAAATTCATTCAATGATGGCGTTTGTGTTCATGTGTGAGCATGGCCGGAAATCGGGATGGAGCATACACCCTCCACTTTTTGGAAATGCTCCCATTGACTTTCACTTTTCAACACAGGAACTTTTGCCTTAAGGGCCCATTACCACCACCTTCTTACATAAATCTCCGCTACTGTACAGTGTGAGAACATATTAATGGGTGACGGGAAGCTTGTGAACCATTTTTTCTCAAGAATGGTATCATTTAAACGTCACAAACATAAGAAGTAAATGTTACATATGCCTCAAAAGAAAGCCTTTGTTTGAGGTGGCGGTCAAAAGTCATCTTAAGTATCGAGGGTAAAATAGAAAACCATGGACACACTGATGATGCACTTGATTTAGCACACTATGTTTGGTCTGGTCATGTGAGCAAAGGTCAAAGAAAGTCATTTAAAAACAATGTACGAAAGATACCTGAAAGACAAAAAACTTGTAGATCTATTATAGTTTTCATGTGGATGACCGTTAGCAGCCTTTTATTTCCCGTGAAGGTTAAAGGTCAGCAACGATAAGCATGCCAGAGCACCTTTGTAAACACATTATCTTGACATGGACCCATATTCCCCAGTAGGGTAGAGGTTGGAGGTAAACTGCTAATCAACTTATATTAGATAGACTAAAAAAGATGATATCTTGAGATGGAAAACATGAATGGTGAAAACTGCATCGTGAGCAAAAGTCGATTATTGATTGTGTAGAGTTATCATAGTCCAGTTTGTAAGTACTCAAAGTGTGAAAAAAATTAGTAAGTACTTTTGGTCACTGCAAGACGTACTACTGCTAGGTAATTTATCAAGTGTAGAGATGTTCATTATTGAGTTCAAGGCATTGTTTTTGATGAAGGCCAAATATGATCAGAGGTCTGACTTCAGATTTCCACACTGCACACAACTCAGGTTTCATTGCAGACATTTTAGGTATAACTATGTTCTTTTTTTTACTTCTAAACCAATTTATGGAACAAAGTACCTCACTGACCAGTGAAATTATTTCGATATGTCGCACCAGAGTTTTGCTCACTAGCTGCTATTTCGTCCAGTTTCTTACCACTAATGGGTATGAGAAAGCGAACTGGATAAACCATTGTGATTGGATGGTTGTCAAATTTCTAAAGCTGTCCCTGTCAAATATTAAAAACTAATCCAGTACATGTAGCTAGGGAGGGGCAACTTCCGTATCTTACTCATATGTATGTTCCCGTGCCTGTAAGTATGCGCGACATCCTTTACGTAATATTTTCCAAATTTAAAATCTATTTGCTCTCAAGACGTATTATGAACACATAAGCACAAGTTTTAATCAGTAAAGTATGATGTTGACCTAAGGTCGTCAAGAAATATTCATTCTCCATCCCATCATATTTCCACCACACCATTAGTAAACAATACGTACACTAGACAGCTAGAAAGGTATCGACACCATAGACCTTATGCATATGATGTCACAAAACCGAAAGTGGCCCCATGTTTGGAGGAAAAGCGCGTATCATTGCAAGTTACACCAACAAATACAGACAGCTGGTTTGTCAACATATCGTATACGTCAGTAAGTCTTCTACACGCACGGGCAAAATCTACGCCGTTCCGTGCACGTGTGCTTCATTGTTTTCCTCCAAAGTGACGTCGCGTGACGTCAATGCATAAGGTCTCTTAGAATTTGTCAAAGATGCCAGCATCGTACTACGTGCATTCACATTGATACCCACATGTGTGTGATCTTGGACTCATAGAAGGAAAGTTTAAACGCATTACTTTACTTGGTGGATATGTTAGTCATAGTTAATGCCCAAAAGACTTCATAGAAGATATCATGCATGTTTATGGGTACTAGGCAGGACTTAATTGCCAATATCTTTAAGACGGTAGGGCTCCATTTCTTTCATAGTTGATGTAAGTTTGGTGGGTGATAAATTCATAGAAGAAACACTTCTATTGTATCACCTCTTCAACCATTTATGAGTAGGCTGGACTATGTACGAAAAGCTGTGAAAAGGGAATATCATGACAAATTCTAAGGATGAAGATCTAAAGGAGACAGTTTGTTATTCCTTGCCGAAGGCAAAAGGAATCTATTCAATCACGCGGGCGATTGTGTGTGTGTAGGGGTGCGTGTGTATGCGTGGGTGCGTGTGTATGTGTGTGTGTTTAAATGTAACGTTTGGCTTGTTAACACGGTAACTCAAGATGAGGGATATTTTTCATAATTGGGGTATAGAATTATTATATTACGAGGATCGAAGAACCCTTTAGTTTTTGGTGGAGGTCAAAGAGCATGTGAGGTCACCAGAGGTCAAAAACTATACACCTTGTAAACACGATTTCTCTAGGTAGGAAGCATGGATGTTTTTCATACTTGGCATCGGGATGCGTTATAGTTCAAAGATAAACCCTATTGATTTTGGTAAAGGTCAAAGATTATCTGAGGCCAAGGGGAGGTGAAAATACGAAATTCTTGAAAACTGCTTGTAAACACGATATCTTAAGATAGCAGTGATGGACACTCTTCATACTCCTTATATAAGTTTATCATATTGAGAGGAAGAACGCTACTGTTTTCAGTGGAGGTCAAAGGTCATTTGAGGTCATCGGTGGTCAAAAGTCTAAAACCTTGAAAAAACACAATATTTCAAGACAGTGGTGATGGATCCTTTTCATGCTTGTTATATAGATGTGTTACTTTGAAAGAGAGAGGAAACCCTATCGGTTTGTGTTGGAGGTCGAATGTCATATGAGGTCACCAGAGGTGCAACTACGAAAACCTCGTACTAGTAAACTAAGTAGACAGTGGACGACAAATTGTATCCGGCGTTGCGTGACCATTGAAAAGTTAGGGCTGAATTTTTCTTCCCTTCCAAAGATAAAGTTATAGAGAACACTATTTTTTCACAAGCACAACTGTTACAGTAATAATACTCATTTAAATTACGTAATTATCAACACGTGAAAAGGCGGATGCTGTTACTGAGCATAATAGAAACACCATACGCTGAACGAATTCTTTGATGTCCTAGTGGATTAGAGCTCGGTTTCTCACGCAGATGGTCCAGGTAAGAATCCCTCCTAAGACATTTGTAGTTTTTTCATTCTTTGTTAATCACTTTTGGTGGGGCTCAAAGGTCATATGAGGTCAACAGAGGTCAAATTGTGAAAACATAGTAAAAAATGATATAGTCAAGAGGTATAATTTGAGAGATGGACCTCGTGCAACAAATCCCCCATTTCGGCAAGGAATCACTAAGCCTTTGGGCTTTCTGGTTTGATAAGCAGGAAAAATAAACATTAAAATATTTTCATCTCCCAAATAGTTTTTTCGAAAGCTTGTTTTGTAAGTTGTTATCAAAATATGTCTCAGACGGTTGTCTAGATCGTGTTTTGATTTCATTAGTTGATACAAATATATATCGTCTTTGTCTTCTTGTAGCGTTTCCCTCTTTGAACATAAAGTCAGACACGTCGTCAAATAAGAGAGTAAACGACTCAAACGGGGAGCTCCGAAAGGATGACTACAGTTCAGTGTACCAAGAAATTGATGATTACCCATCGAGATACACGAAACCGGCTCTCCCAAGTGCCCCTCCCGGCATTCCATTGTACAAAGATCAACCAAGCTATGAGAGAGTCCTTAACCAGTTTGATCCTGATTATCTGGTTCCAGACGTCAAATGATGTTTTTAACGAACTTTGCTTGTAATAATTGCCAAAATATTTTCTTCTAAACCGCGACTTGTATATAATTATCCGCAAAGACGTCCAATGCCTCATCTGTTACAAAACGAAACTTGTTGATTGTTATTGAGATAATTTTTCAGTTTCAGTCTTATAAAATTGAACTGATCACTGGCGACTAGCTGCTCATGTGCTTATAAGCTCTCTAGAATCATCGGCAATGATGCATAAGGGAATTTTTTGAGTACTTTGTATGTTTTAAATGTCTCGTGGGTTCGTGGGTGTTCATTATATATTCATATCTAGTGCTTTGGACTTGAACTGATCACTGCAACAAGCTACTCATGTAAATAAGCTCTCTTGATTCAGAAGCAGTATTCTGAAGGCGATTGAATGAACACAAATTCGTTTCAAATGTTTCAAGTGTGTGAATTATCTATGCAAACGCAACAGGCATTTATGTAAAAAGCTAACAGACTTAGCCCAGGCATTTTTGGCCATATTTTTCCAATCCTACGTTTTCAAGTGAATGTGTTATTAGGCAGGGTAAAGAGTTTGTTTTCACTGGGATAGAGAAAATAAGGTCTGCTAATTGAGTCTTAGTTCCCACAGAGTTCCATGACTGTAGACTGGTCTTTGACGCCCTTCACTCTGAAGGAATTCCTACATGAGTCCAGTGGCACGGCCAGGATTTCAAAAGGAAGGTTGCAAGTGGGAGGGCAAGCGGAAATGGGGGGTAATTGAAGGAGGAATGTCATTCATTGGGGGCGGGGACAGCCCTACCCTCCTTGGCACCACTGTGTGGGCAAAAAGAATAAGTAATTGTCACTTCAAGAAAACTCATCGAAGGAAAGGTCTGGTACTGTAGGCTCTGTTTGATAAGTTAGTATTTTGTCCCATTATGTTGCTTTTGCTGTCCGTCATTTCATGTATATTGATGGGTTGCTATGTAAATTTGCCAGTTTTCATTGCAGCTACTGCTAATTACCTTTTAACATTGAAAGGAAACTTGCAAGGCTAGTAGAAAGCTTCCCCACAAAATGCATTATTGAAAAACGTTTGAACGAAGATTAAAAAAAATAATGGGTTGACAATTCTGCTAAATCTTTAAAGACATTTTCTTTAAGTCCGTGGTAAAATTACCTACCTAGTTATACGCCACAAACTTCTTTTTCATGTACATCAAAGTAAGACAAGAGAGAACATTAGCCTCATGATACCTTCCTAGTGAGTCTAAGGCGATCATCCTTTTACAATGTCGGTTTACAGTTGGACAGTTGTACGCTTTCAGTGTCTGCCTACATATACGTATCTTTGTTACCCACTCCTTGAAATATGTTAAAGCTCTAAAATTCCAATGTTACAATCTCCAGCACAATAGAAACATCTTAGTAACACGTGGTAAAACAATTGGATTCGTTCACATATCTTGATCACGACTATCTACCCTTTAACCAAATTTATCGGACGATATTCTGAAGTAATGTCGGAAATCAGCAACAAAAAATTTACGCTTGTGACACCATGTGAATTTTATCTTTTTAAGGCTTCTTAATAAAAAATTTCGCACTTTTTGTGGTAACTTAGGTAATCGGTGTCCTAGACCTTGACAAGGTCTAGGACACAGGTTTCTTGGTCCTGAGACCACCCGGGGCCATGAAACACTTTTCTTTAGGCATGTGAGGAAGGTACTTCAATGTTCTCTCGGTGTCTTCTGTTCAGGGCCGTAGCCAGACAGGGTACTGAATAGGGGTCGGGGAGGGGCGAGACAGCTGCTGGTGGAAACTATTTTTCAAGGAATGAGATACGTTAAGATGTATTAAGGCAATAGTGAGTTTTAGTCTCAAATATCCCTAGTGGGGAAAATGTTTCTAGCGGGTGCCTTCCCATGGCCCCCTTGAATGCGGAAGTGCGTTGGTGCTAATAATTTATTTCAATGTCTGACAAACTGTAGGCAAAATCCTACTTTAATTCATTTTATATTTACTGCACTGAAAAGTTGTTTTCAAACCTCAACTTTCCATCGTTCTCTTTTCATCGTTCATGGTATAACCATATTACGGCACCCATTGCATAAGGCCGTGTGTTATCACCACCACATGGTAGTGCTTTCACATTCAGGTTGTGAACAAAAACACTGTGATTTAGAAACGGATGTGACCTGTGCAGATGGTGTAGCCTACTCCCTATATTTTGTTCTTACTGTCTTGCTCTGCGGTTAACGGTTTTAGAACAATGTATGCACAATCGACAGAAAAATGTGAAATAAAGGTTGCAAGGCCAACTTCTCCTTCCTGTAGTTGCTTGCAAAATGAGAAGATTTTTTATTCACTTGCCTATCTTAGTCCAACCTGTCTGATTCACCACGGCTAGAGTGTGTTTGTCTGACCCGAAGCATTTTCGTCATGAAGAAAGTAGAAGCACAGATAATCTTGTCTTTACTGCTATACCGTCTCTTTCAAGATCAAATCGTTCATTCTTGTAGCACTATTGTTAGACGGTATTTCCGTCGACGTATATATATATATATATATATATATATATATATATATCTATATATATATATATATATATATATATATATATATATATAATATATATATACATTTATATATATATATCTTAGCATCGGTCCATCCGTTAACCTGGCGTAGATATTTTTCAGCAACATGTTAACCCTTGCAATAAGTTAACCTTTCAAAGGTTAACATTAGTTTGTGTGTACGTTACATGAGATCTACGGGTAATTGTGGTAAACATTTGGCTTAAATTTATTAGTTACCATCTATTCCCTTTTATTATGCCAAAACTTGATCCGAAATTTTTAATCACCATGGAGATATTTTGAAGCAAATATTGCGAATTTTTGGCTTGTATATAAGCCTTCTGAAGTATATGTTCATCCTTTGAACGCTTATAACTTTTCACATATGCCGTATTAATGTACGAAATTTTGTGTGGATATTCTTCATTCATCAATCTTACTATTTCGTTACTTTTTTTTATAAATTTTATTATCACTGCTGATTAAAATACTGATACAAAAAGTGGACATTTGGACTGATCTGTAGAAAAACATGAATGGTTAACATTTGGCCGGATTGGGAGGTATACATATATATATATATAAATATATATATATATATTTTGCTAATTTGGGATTAAGGGGAAATATCGTATGAAAAAACCCGCCTATAAGGGGAAATCGTCTATAAGGGGAAAAAATCAGGTCGACTTAACGAAACTACACGCTTTTTCTATAGGAATACGTAAACGGATGGTAATGGCCTTTTCACTACATAATCTATATGCCATTACTTCAATGTTGACCAATTTACGTACACGTATCTGTTAACACGTACAATTGGTGGGCCATTGAAATAACGTTGATGTATATCTGTTTTTCAAATTCTACCAAATGGCGAAATATAATCTTATGTATTTTATTGTTTTTTTTTCGCCTTTTCGAAAGGGCGTCTAGCGCCCTCTAAAATTTTTCCCCTACCGTGGGTTTTAGCGTTATATATATATATGTATATATATATATATGTATATATATACATGTATATATATATGTATATATATATATAAGGTCGATTACTGCGAAGCACTTGTGAAATGTATAGGTCAATGAAAGTAGTAAAAGTGCTTAAAGTTTAGGAGAAAACTCGGCAACGTTTCGGGTACATACCCTTCATCAGGCGGCAAAATGTCAACTGATCAGTAAAACACAACTCGACCGACGCACGTGCGTTGGCCGCGCTCACAGAGTGTGTATGTATAAAGTGAAACAACGCAGTAAAACAATGCAACTGCGTTAGCTACAGTAAAGCTACGCAACTGCGTGAAATACAAAAAACTGCGCAACTTCGTTAAATAACTAAAAGCTGTAATAACGCAACCTAAAACGATTGACGTGCGTCGGTCGAGTTGTATAGGCACGCGTTTGTTTGTTTCATTTGAATCGCGTTTTACTGATCAGTTGATATTTTGCCGCCTGATGAAGGGTATGTACCCGAAACGTTGCGGAGTTTTCTCCTAAACTTTAAGCACTTTTTACTACTTTCATTGACCTATATATATATATGTATATATTTATATATATATATATATATATATATATGCAGATATATATATATATACATATAAGGTACATATAAGGTATATATATATATATATATATATGCATATATACATATATATATGTATATATCTATATATATATATATATATGGAATTGATAGGGCCTCTGCCATTAATAGGAATGTAGAGACCCTTGTCATGACCCATTCACACGCGACCATTTCCCTGTCCCCCCCCCCCTTCCATCACAGCATTCAGAATTGAAAAGAACATATCTAAACAATTGCTCCGTGCCTCCCACCTCAAGCAGTAGTGCCTAACACTCCAGGAACTTTTCCTTGCAACCGTGGGAGATGCAATACTTGCCCGGTGGTCGGTCATGAAAAAATTCTTTCCATTGTAGGTCCCAACAACAACCGGTTTAACATTCACCAGCATTTAACCTGTACTTCAGCCAATGTTGTTTACGTTCTTGTATGTTAACGCTGTAATATACTGTATGTGAGAGAAACAAAACCTCGTTTTGCTGACCGAGTCACTGAGTACCTGAGGTCAATCAAGCAGAACCTCCCAGGGTTCCCTGTAGCCACACACTCCACCGTCAACATGCTTGATCCGTGACTTGATGGTTTCGGCGGCCATCTCGTGTCGAGGTTCCGATCATGATCGCCTGGCTGCCGAAAATCGTCTCATCATGAAACTTGGAACCCTGTCCCCACATGGTCTGAACGTTAGACTTGAACTTTTATAAATCAGCAATTCCTGCATTGTTGTTACCTGTATTAACCACTTAAGCCTGTCTGTTTTTCGAGCCGGTTTGCCCGTGCCCAATTTTATTTGTGTTTTTTAATTTGTACCTTTGGCCGTGTCAACAATCAGTTGCATTTTTGCCACCTGATGAAGGGTTTAAACCCGAAACGTCGTGGACTTTTTCACAAACATTTAGCACTATTTACTACTTTTTTGACACATATTTATATATATATATATATATATATATAATAACAACAAGAGCAACGGTAATGCCTTAGCAGCCAACATTGTATTGAAAAAAGTTACGAAATTTTCGAAGTTCTGCATCTTCCTCGGCGTATAGTCAGACAGTGAACTTACTACCAGAAGGTTGCAAAACAAAAAATTATAAGTAAAACACGAAAAAGCTGGTAGCTCATCGGAGGCAATTGAAAGCACCCGAGTGCGACCGTTCCCTATTCAGACCATGGTCCAGCGTATTAAGCTTATTGATGAGCTTTAGTTCATACGATTTACGTTCGGAATCAGATTTGAAGCCTCCACGTAGCAGACAACATATATATATATATATATATATATATATATATATATATATATATATATATATATATATATATATATATAGAAAGTGTCCAAATGACAGGACTTAAAGGAGAAGCAAACCCACGGATTTTGCAGTAAACCACTAGTAGAGACTAATATTCTAACGCATTTTCTGAAAAAGCTAGTCGAAACAGCATTGCCCCAAATTTTCATGAATTTTCCAATTATTTTTTCATACACATGATGCTAATAGCCATTTTCTTGTTTCCAAAAAAGAGGGCCCTTCAAATATGACGTAAAAGAGCCACATCGTAAGTATCACGATGTCTCAGTCATTGCACATGAAATGCACACTAATATATACTAAAAGGCTTAGTACAGAACAAAGTTCTGATGCTTCCCAAAGTAGTTGAAAAAGCGTAATATACCCTACCGTGGCCTACGAGGACTAGTATCCATAACCAATAGCTTTGACAATTTCAAGCGATTTTTAGGGCTTCACATAACTGACTATTCTATGCCACTAATGTAAGCCTGTTATATACTGCCCCAGGAACTGTAATCTACCTACCATGTCGTTAGGTGCACTCGGTCCTCTTTTTTTTTGCCTCAATAATTGGTCAAAATGGGAATTCCAAAAAGAATATTCCTGAAACATATTTGTCAAAAATTACTGTCGCTTACGATACCCTTAGCTTACTCCCCACTTGCGTAGAAAACAAACTCACACAGTTTCCCGATCAGTTGCACTGGCCGTTGCAGAACTGGTACCAGTACAAGTGCTAATCATAGCCAACCACCTTCACAACAGTTCCTGCTCTTGCTCTATTTGTGTCGATGTTTAAGTCCATCCTCTGTATATTGAGGCTCCAAAGGATACAGTAAGATTTGAGTCTGTTTGCTTCCATGTTTTCTTTTACCAACAAGTAGGTATACTGTTTCAAGTTTGACCGTGTGAGGTAAAGATTACGACTACGTCCTGCTGAGTGATGCAGTGTTTCTAACGTTACCCTGTATGTAATGGCCTACAATTCTACACAGTGTACTGTAGTCTGTGTACTGTATGTGTAGGTTAGGTTAGATAAGGTTTAACGTCCCAGTTTCCAACCAATTGGTTCAAAGTCTGCATGTGTAAATCAGTGTTGTAGTGTATGGTGAATTACGGTAGTGTTGCCAAGTCACGCAAACTACTTATGCTAAATTGTAAAAACCTTTTTTTTTTCTTTTCACTGAAATAATTTGTCATGAAAATATGTTTAATACAAAATTTTGAATTTTATTCCCTATTACAAATGGCGAAAGAAATTTTGTGAAGCATTTTATGGTTATTTACCACAGCAGCACCACAGCATATTTACCACATCATTGTACATCCGGGAACTGGTGGGATTCAAACAACAATGGCTCGAACCAATAGCAACATAAAAATCATTTTTTAAGGTTGAAATAAATGTATTCAAGCCTTTTATGTGCTTTTTTAGGAAACAGCATACATTAAAATGTTAGTCTTAATGCGGAAAAAGCTAGGGTTTATTTCTCCTTTAACAAAATGCTCAATTTTACTAGAGCGGGATAATTTTGGGTTAAAAGCGGACACAGCGAAGACTCGAAAATCATTATTCATTTGGGTCTCCTGAAAAAAACGCACTAACATGAAACTCTTGAGTAGAGTTTTTTGCTTTTACGCCATTACAAATTAACTTATATAACTTATATATAAATATATATACATCTATGTATGTATGTATGTATGTATATATATATATATATATATATAATGCCTCATGAATGTCATGGTTGCATCTTAGGACAATCCAAAGTTTTTTTTTTAATTTTCTCACTTGACAATTCTTTCACATAATTACAGTTTCAAAAATAACTTTTCGCAATGAGGCAATCGAATAAGTAAAACAAGTTTCACAACTTCTTTATTACAGCAATATTCTACACTTTCTTTAAAGACATTAATAAATACAGATAACATTTAACAATACGCAAAATTTCAGACAGCTAGAGGCAGAAGCAATAGCCTTTTACATTTTGCAACAGAAATTGTTTATATCAGTACTAAGAATAGTAATAAAAAACGGACGGGATTGTACCCGAATTCAATTTTCACATTTACGAGGTCAATATTTATATCAGCTCGTACCCAGATATTCTAAAGAAAATACTCTGGGAATATATACAATTAAAAAAGAGTTGACGGGTATCCTTATAAAGGAGACATTATTTGCATAGGTTTGAATTGATTAGTGTACATACGGATGAAATGATCTCTTTAAAGACTGTAGCCGACATTGAAATCAACGGAGGATGACGTCGATAGAACACTTTATAGATTTATCGTGCAACAAAACACATAGCACTCAAATGAGAACTATACGCTTTCCGCCTTCTCAGATAAGGTTGCTTGGACGTGTAGATGGCAACAGTTAATCTTTCATAGCTACACGGATTATCCTCGATCGTTTTTGCACTACTTCAAATAAAAATCAAACGGCCAGTATATGTACTGACGTGTCTTTCTGTCTCGAAGTCAATATTTCGGGGATTAAGTGGACCAAGCTTAAAATGAGCCTAATTACTTAAATAGATTACATACTAATCGATAATTCTAATGACAGTAATTACACCGTATCTGTGATTTATCCAAAAAGATCTTTCATAAAGATAATTTAAGGGAGCGCGCCGGGAGGTGTCTATTACAGTTGGCAACTCCTTGGTATATTAAAGAGATCCCGAAGAGTTAAGGTATCCAAGAGGAGCCTGATCATTTTTTTTTGACTTGATTTGTTTCAAAATTGAATGGATAAATAATTAACCAGATCTAGTCCAATATCTGACGAAATCCCCGCCAGGAGTTCCTTGGATTCTGGTAGGTTCACTTTGACCCGACTGTATTGGAGTGAAACAAAAGTTTCTATAATCCAGAGCACTAAAATTGGTGTGAAAGATAAGTTCTAGATTTATCAAGCTTTTCGGTTGTGTACGAAGGAAGTTATATAGATACCACCTTATTACCAATTCAATAGGGAAACGTATTTTACCTCCGAGCAGTCCTTAAGTAATCATCCGAAAACAATGCCCCTGATTTATCACATTTATCATAGGAAATTTTGTTGTACCTAACGATTTGACACTGTTTCCAATTTCTAAATAATATTTTATGATCAACGGTATGGAAAGGGGTTGTAATGCTGGCTTTGACGAATCTCTTATTTTAGTATACAGTGCTAAGATGCCATTCTTTTTTTATCAGATGTTCTTTCCCAATGCTTATTTATGATAGCACGTGGTACGCTAAGAAGATGTATATTTTCTCAAAATGAAGTTGCTGGTCTTGTAATCTCTTTTATTGTTAATAATTGTGTATATGCCAGTTTTTACAAAGAAGAGGAACGAGTTAACTCTAAAATTGAACACCACTGGCGATATCAGTAGTCGTTACTTGTAGGATATCACACACATTTGCACAATCAGTGATTCTAAACTTGAACATTAATTGGCCGAATAAAAAGTTCATACGAAAATGGGGGATGGACTAATCAGTTGTCTTTTTGGCACTAACATAAAGGTATTCGAAATTTATACTTCATTTCCTCTGGTGTTAAGGTAATCCAGGCTACTTTCAAGTTTCAAATTCCATTTAATTTTCCTTTGCTCAATTCCTTGTGCAATGCACAGATTCGACGACTTTTAAAATTACTTCATGATGAATTATTTTTATTTTTATAATTAAATAAACAATGAATAATCTAATAGCGTTAGTCAAAGAAGGCATTAAACAATTTTTCGTTTTTTTATCAAGTATAAATGTCTAACTGTTGGCTATCTGAACATTTCAACGGTGCTCTCGCACATTACCGCTTACATTGCATGACTTAGAGAAAAGCTTTCGTCTTAAAAACGCACCTTTGCGACACATCAAATTTCATGAAGATTGCACTTATGTCTTATATTTTGAAGTACACCAATGATAAACTTCTCCACATTTTATTACAACGGAGGAAAACATCACTTCCGGTTATGTGGGAGTGTCACTGTGGGCAATGTTTCTTTTACATTGTAAAATATCACAAAACTGATATCTTCATTCCACTACAGTAAAGACATTCTTGACACCACGTGTTCTTCCTTCCGTATTATTGGTGCTCGAATGATTATATAAGCACCTATAATGACACAAACTGGAGCACTCATTACGAAAATTTCTGTTCAGTAAGCCGTATATCAAAGGATTAACAACACTACTGAAAAACATCATGAAGACAGAAAACTCGTTTACCCCTTGAGAGAGCGGCTCGGTGGAGACGGTTTCGATAAAATTGACGATCGATATTGGGGCCCAGCAGATCAAGAACGACGTTAAGATAAGGAAGAGCATTGCAGTGATACGTAACTCATCCCTCATACTTGTTGATCCCGATGTACGTTGCTTAACACTAGAGAAAAGTTTTGTCGGGGTGAAAGAGGGCAGATTAGAAATGAGCATTTCTCCTGTAAAAACCCTTACATCTCTATTCAAGTTCTGATGCTTAGGATTTATAGTCAATAGCTTGCTCTCAGAGTTGTCCGAACTTTTCGTAGAGCTTTGATGAGAGCTGTCCGTTTTCTCTCTGCTGGAATATTCCTTATCTGAGTGAGTGGCATCCTTGGCGTTTCTTGCAACAGGTAGCTCATCTATGATGTAAAGTGGATCCTCTTGAGCACTGATTTTATTTGCCGTAATATGTGAAGTTATGGTATGAACATTCGTTTCCGAATGCAATACATTACTGCCACTCCCCGTTTGTTCCCGGGGTCCGGAAGCGTTATTCCGACTTGTTTTCATGACCAATTTAGGATTCTTAATTTTCTTCTTTTTATTTTCACGAATCTTACTTCTAGATTTAGTACTTAAATTTGTGATCCTTTTTCTAGATTGCTCTTTCCCGTCCTTGGTTTCATTTAACTCGATGGGTGCTAGCCGTTTTTTGCGGAGGCCCATACTACGTTCCAGCTGAAGTAACAAGAGTTTGTTATTTTCTCTAATGAATCTGTCAGTCAAGTTATCTCCGTGTCTCTCGAAAATTGCTTTTCTATCAAAATGTTTGTCACCCATGTGGCCTTCTTTCTCATCCCCTCCATTAGCAAATAAAATGGAGTTGTTATTACCTAAGGCACCCACTTCTATTTTCTGCTTTTTTGAGGGCAAACTGAACGATTGATCATTGGGACGCACTCTATTTTTCCGTTTTAACCAAATCGTACTAGTAATGGAAGGCTGACACTGCCCAGTGGAAGTACGTGTTGTCATTGATGGCATCATAGCAGGCTTTACTGCATTTGCTGTTGTTTCGGGAAATCTGAAAGATAATGTGGCGAAAGTTACATAAATTGCTCCAAGAACTTTGGCCAAATCTAACAATTTCAGCAATAGTTCAAACAATACCCCAAAATATGTTCTGTGAACACATGTTCGAATAGAAGTAGCTTATTGCTTTCCCAGAAGAACTGTTTGGTCACTTTGCAAAATAATATACTTCTTCACTGAGATATTGACAAGCATGGAATGATATTGATAACGCTTTCTTCCCGTCCAACTCTACGTTGCCCTCCTCAGCTCACCCCCAACATCAGGGGCTCAAATCGCGGGGAGAGGACAGGAGATACTTCCCCAAACCCTAAAGTGAGTTGGGCGAAATATTCATCCCCCCCCCCCACAAAAGGAAAAGAATGTAATTCTAGTTATCAAAGAATCGAAATTAGGGTGAATGTTAGTATAATATCACATTTGCAATGTGGATTAAAGTGAAACGTTATCAACATGCGCAATAAAATGCTGGTGGGTTTGTTTAGAGAGTTTCAATGCTATTTGTAGAGCGTTAAATGCTTTATACTAGTGTTCACCATTTTAAATACAGAGCTTCCGAGAGCTTCTTCCTCTGCTCTCCTCTGCCCCTTGACTCCATCAGGCCCTTCAGGCGACCCCCTAGGCCCTCACCGAAGGAAACGGAGTGCCAGCGATCAATGAATATTGTTCATGTCGAGTGGCACTAGCCAAGCGCACCCCCAACTCCCGTAACCACACAGTCCAAATTGATGTATTTTGTTACATCTGATATTACCAGGAACCAATATACCTCACAACAATATTTGCCCTACCCCCCCCCCCCCCAAAAAAAAGCCGAATCCTGCCCTAATCTTATCATTGATACATTAATGAAGCGGACTGTATACATAAAGTCATAAATATGTTCAGCATTCAGAAAATGACCTTAAAACATCACAATTTAATGTCTTCATCATCTTATCGTTGGAAGCAAGTTCATCATAAAGTCTTAACCTTCAATAATCCGGGTGATGACACTTTCAGTGTAAAATGTATGTGTTTTAATGTCTTGGAAGCGTTATTGTATGATTTCCTTTTCACACTGCATTTATTGACCCAAGTATTGAAGGACAGTCTCCAAAAACTCTTTGTCCATTTCCTTTCTCATTTTCTTTATTAAAGAAGACCTAGATACGATTTTAATAATCATCAACCACCATCATATCAAACCACCTTCATTTATCTTTTTTATTGACTTGGTGTGTGCTATTAGACTTTGTACCTCGAACTCTATGCAATCAATATTCTCGAATACACACGCTGTATCTGCTATTAAAGCAAATTGAGAAACGCAACGTAAACCTTTCACGTCTCGATTTTTAAATGAGTCCGCAAGATTTTACTATTCTGGTATTAAACTTGAAGTTTAATTACGATGATAGCATCTAATTTCTGGGAACGTATGATACAGAGGCAACACAATCAGATGACATATAGGCTATGTACACTGTTATATCTGTTTACACAAGAGAAAATTAGAGGTAACCCCGTATGAAGAAGGATATTATGACAAATTGTATGAATTTCATTAAAACTATCTTTTTTACCATCCTGATGCCAAAAGCAGAAGTGATTTCTAAGAAAAACAACTGTTACTATACCAATTTAATTAAATGTTACAGAACTTAGTTTTCTGGGTGTCATATTTTGCCACAAAATTCTGTTTATGCAAGACAGTTTTGGTGCAAATCATGAATTTTCATTAATCTGAAAACGGACGGATGTTACTGCATGACCCATTCTTTTTAAAGCAATAAGAATTTAGAACTACATGAAACATTTGCATTTGACACGAAAAGCACCTTTAAGTGAATGTTTGTCTCGATCTCTTTAATTAGTAAAACCTGTATAGAAAACGTTTTATTCGTAATAAGAGATTTTTTCTTTATTTGTTATATAACAAGAAAAAGAAATGACGTCAAGGTGACGCAAATTTCTTTCTTCCTTTTCCTTTTGATCCTTGACAATTTCACTTCTTTTATTCTGATATTAATTAGATATGACAAATGTGAACCTTTTGGTAATATATATCAAAAGAGTTTGTCACCAAGAAGAGGAAAAGGAGGGTTATAAGTGATATTTTGTTTTAAATGTCAGTGACAACTTTAACCAGTAGTTTGATGGTGTGAGAAATCTTGCAATTATGTTGGCGTCTGTGTTCGTATTTGTTCACATGTTATATATTGTTGTGATCAAGATTGCTATCATATAATTAATGCGAACGAAAAGTTAGCAAAACCGTAATTGCGTCCATTAGTCGAAAATAACTGGATGTGATAAATTGTCGGACAATCAATGAAGAACAAAAGACGTGGTAAATAATGCCTCTTAGAGGTTTGACTGGAAATCTACATGAGGCAAGTCAGACGACAGTGTATTGAAGATGTGCACAAAGTGTGGGCAACACCTTCCATTTGTTTACATTACCTTTCATGTGTTTTATTTGCGTCGCAAAAATGGCCTTTTATCGAGTTTCTCTAATAATTCAACCCTACATTTTCTGCGTTTATTGCTTAGGGGTATTTTTGTTTGAAAATTTTGTTGACAACATGAATATGATCCATATCTGACTGCTCAAAGTTGAAACTGATTTGACGTCAAATTACAGTTGTACCTCCTGAGGCAGATGAAATCTCCCTTTCATGCTATATTAAGCTTGTGATCACCCTAAGGCTTCTTTAGGACCAACTATAGCCTCTAACAGAAGTATGGCACTAGAGTCAACCTAACCATACTCCAAAACATATGAGGGATCAATTATTGTAATGATGCCTGAAACTCAATAATGTCTGCTTTCACCCTGTAAAGTGTACTATATAGGGGTGGTCTATTGGCGCAGTTAAGCGTATTTCTTGCTCTTATGAAAAGAGGGCTCATGTAAGTTTTCTTACCATTTACATGTTGTGAGAACGAAAATGAACCAAGCAGACTTGCAAATCTCTGTGGCAAATTACATCATTGAGATCATTACTTTCTTTCTCTTTCTGGCTATGTTATCAGAAACTAAAATGAGTGCTCATGCTTTACTGTACTTGTCTGCACTTGTATTCATGACAATGGATGAGCATTCGTACTCGTTCTCACAGCACTCAAAGAATTCATGAATATATAATGTACTGTAATGAGGTACGTGATAAATGAGTGAACTCGTACTCACAACCATAGATACTACACTTCTACTAATATCCGTGGCTTTGTAATTACACTACATGTATATATGACAATAGGTCGACAAGTTATATGCATCGTTCAAGATCTTGGCCAAACAAGATGCTACCATCTATATTTTACAACCTTCATGACTAAGTTGCTTTAGCTGTGAACTGTGACGTTGCGGTAAGAAATTCATTTATCATTTTGCTTGCAGTCAGGTTGCAGTGTGTGTGTGTGTGTGTGCGTGCGTGTGTGTGTACGTAATGTATCTTGTTTGTAGACACTTAGTTATTTACAATGTTATATCCTCGCTGGGGATGTAGAAATTTTGCAGCTATGTGTCTTTTGTGTCCAGCATGGCGCACATTCGATGGGAAGATATTGAAAACTTTACAAATTTTAGCATCTTACAGGTAAAGTACCACATTTTAGTATATGCAAGCACCTTTGACAACCGACCTGTTGCAGAAATGGAAAAATATACTTATACAGGCTTTCATTCCAGTGATATTTGTATTACCACTAAGGCGACCCAAAATTTAATTTTGTCTAAAATCTTCCTAAATATGTTATCGGATGCAAATCGAGGGTTTCACTTATTTTTACTGCTTTTCCAGAAAGAGAAAGTCAGAAGTATATTACAACACAACAATACTTACATGCTTTGTTGTCTGATACTGTCTCTTCTCTGTCTTCGATGCGAATTCAGATTTTTGAAACTGTTGCGAACCGTTAGGAAGATCTTGAAATACGAAACCAAAATTACAATGAAAGGAAGAGCAGCTCCAAGGAGAAATATGAAGGCGGTGTAGTAGCGGTTGGTGGACCACTTCAGAGTACAGATGGCTCTTGCAGGAACATAGTCATAATTAGACCAACCAAGAAGAGGAGGAACGGCCAAAAGACAAGAAAATATCCAGACACCTGTAACAAAAAATGTGATATTCCATATTTACTGGCACTGCCATCATTTTTTGTCTGTACTCTACACTTGCAAGGAGTATACACACTCACACCCACACTTTTGTAACATTGTTGTGCTTGTTATCTGATTCCTGGGATTGGATCTGAACTCTTTTCGTACAAATTTCATTGTCGAATGCTGTTAATGCAACATTTTGAACTCGTTCCAGTTAAAACATTCCCGCACTCGTCTTCTTACTCGAAAATGAGACAATACACCTGTACTTAGTACTCATGACATAAATACCACACCACAAGTTTGTTGTAAGCAAATTGTCAGGGATTGTTACAATTTGAAATGCGTATATGTACAGTACAACAATGAACAGCAAAGTTTAAGCCGCAGACGAAATATTTAATATTATTAAAACAGAGCTTGTACATAACCTAACCGTCGACACAGCAAGAGTCCACTTTCCTTTTTCTGAAGGAATTGCTCTAGGTGGAATGGTAAATTAAACAAACATATAATTCTGAAGGGAGGTTGCACTTATTCACAACTCAACAGAGCCAAGTTTAAAGGTCAGTCTACATGATCAAACATTGTTCAAAACTTCATTTATTTGTATGACGATGCTTATGAACAGATGTATGATTGTGTAGACGGGCGTCCCAACAAAGGTGAACCAGGGAGGTGATATCACTTCCCTGGGTGAACAACGTTCAACATGTATGTCGGTGATCGAGTTTTTAGATGCTTCATTTTTCATGTTCTCAATAAATATTCAAACGATTAGAAAACATTTAGTCTATTCTTATCATTTGGCTTTAATGTATGGTCGGTGTAAAAGGAATAGTCGTCTTAACTTGTGAATTACTCTGGTATGGGGATGTTTAGCAAAGAAAACAAAAATAACTAAGAACAGAAAAAAAAAACAACTAAGAACAGTCCGAGAAGTTTGGAACTAAATTATATGGCGCATGAACATTGCGCCTATAGGCCAATACACGGTGCTGCATGCTTCAAGTAGGAATCTGTGGAACTATGTCACACATTTATGTAACGATGTTCATGGATAAGTGAATGATCATATAAGTGGGCCTTAAGGACCCGTGACTAACCTAAATCGTTATATTTGAAGACTATTAGGTAATAGCCAAACACAAGTTTAGCACAAAAATGTAATATACTCTAGCTAGAAGGATTGTCTTAGACTATAGGCCAGCTCATGGGTTAAATTGGTGATTTGAGCACCCACAAGAACTCAAGAGAGTCCTGTCTAATATATAACTCGGGCCTGCCGTGCAGGGCCGTAGCTAGGGTCATATGTTTGGGGGGGTGTGAAGGTCCCAAATTCCGACTGGATGGATATTTTTTTCCAACTGAATGGTGGCGCGTAAATTGCACCATTTTTTATGCGCCCTGCGTTTACATACAGCAGTGGGGATCCTACCTTTGTCACTACATAAAGGTGCCGTCGTGGTAAGGGGTCTAAGGGGAGGGGTTGACCCCTCCCCTTTGAGAAATTTTTGTTAATTTAAGGTTGCTTAGATGCAAAATGGAGCTATATTTGGGATATTTTTGGAGCTGATCATATATGGCTAGGAAATGTCCATAATTAAATGAATTCTAATTTTTCCGACTGGTTTGATTCTTTTTCCAAATGAGTGGCGGCCCGTAAATTGCATTTTCTTTTTGTGAGCGTTACTTTTGTATGATACAGCAGTGGGGATCCTTCCTTTATCACTTCATAAAGGTGCCGTCCTGGGGGATGGGCCTAAGGGGATGGGGTGTCCCCCTCCCCTTTGAAAAATTTTTGTTAAGGTTAGGTTGCTTAGATGCAAAATGGTGCTATCTTGGGATAGGCTGATCATATATGACTGGAAAATGTCCATAATTTAGTGAATACTAAGATTTGGTTAGGTGAAAGTAGAAAGTATGTTGTCTAAGAGAAGAATACGTTGTCAACAAACCTCCTGAAGCCCCCCCCCCCTTTTGACTACTTTAGTGCCTTCTATTCTGGCATCTAAGGCTGGCATATACCTTTATAGGCCTCCTGGAAGCTCTGGATCAATTATATAAACGGGGCAATGACATAATGCTTATTACCTGGCATCTAAATAATAATATAGAGTATGCACGCCAAGCACTTTACATCTATCGTATTTTTACTAATTTTGAACGAAAATCCAGACGAACAGCTTCCAGCAATGGGGAATGGGCGGGAGGGAGAGTATAGGTGCAGAAAAATGATACTAGGCCTCCCAGACAGGTATAGCAAAAGGGGTTAAGGACTAACAAGCGCGTTTTCAGAATGTACACCTAGTTTATGCTATAAAAGTTCACTGGTACGTTGTGCTTATAATGTTCATAAGTGATACGTGGGTTGTGAGGATTGCGCGCGAAGCGAGCCGAAATTTGGGGGTATACTTCAATGCCAAAATGAAAAACCTGCAAGCAGGCTCAGCCAGGGGTGGTGCTTTGATTTGCCGACATGGGGGAGGAGCGCCCTGACTGGGCGCCAGCTACTCTAAGTCCCGACAGATGCAATGGGTTGCCGAACTCAAAATATAAGGGGCGCGCGAAGCGCGCCGAAAAATTTGGGGTTATATTGAATTTTCATTAAGGAAAGTTGAAACAGTTTTGGCTTTTATTGAAGAATCTGGACAAAACCAAGAAATTTGTTCGGGTGACTGCATGGTCGTCGTCGGGGATTACATTCTTCATGTTACCCATTAAGGATCTCCTACGAAACTGAAAGATCTTTTTGTTACAACATATGTTTGCCACGATGGCGAGGCTGAAGAAAGAATCTTCCAAAAGTTAGGAAAAAGAGGAAAGAACTTCGCAACGATGCATTTTCGTGTTTCTCTAGAATCACGCCTACACGGAAGAACAATATTTGTGGAAACGTTGAATAAATCCAATATGTTTGAAATGGGGGCAGTACCACTAGATAGAACTATAGATGAAAGCGCGAGTAGCGTGCAAAAATTCTTTGAAGTTATAGAAAGAATCGTTACAGAACTTACTGGCTACGGGCCTGATAAATAGACGTTTGGAATATTTTCTGAGTATATCTATGTCTTCACCAATATAGTCTATATAAAATTTTGCGCAATTTTGTGGGGCTCGGAAAAATTGGGGGGGGGGGGGCTAAAGCGCCCTAGCTCCCATAGAACTGTGTCTGGTATAATTACCTTAATAATGTTCATGAGATTGATTGTAAATCGTGACGCATGCGCGCGAAGCGCGCCCAAATTTTCATTAAATAAGATTTCCATAATAAAAACTGCATTCAGAATCTGCATCGAGATACTTTCAATTGCCCAACAAACCAACATGCCACTCAAAAGGCCAGTCTTTTACCTGGTAATTTGTAAATAGCTTTCAACTTCTGCTGTTGTACTTCTCCGAAAGTTGCTATCGGAAGATATTGATAATAAGAACAACACTGAGGTAAGGTTTGAAGCGCGCGGAGCGCGCGAAAATTTTGAGAGTTTGAGAAGAATTTGCGAAAAAAGGAAGCTTTGATTTGATTTTACGTGAGGAAATATCGTTTGGTGTTATTCTCACTTGGTCTAGTTGGAAAATATATACAAAGTTGACATAGGCTCAGTCGGAAAAATGTGCTAGACTGAGATATCAGAAATTCCAACTGGCATTTCAGATTTTCCGACTATCGTCGCTCTGACGAACTTTGGGGGGGGGGGTGAGACACCCCCCACACCCCCGGTCGCGACGGCCCTGCTGCCGTGTGCTGTGAAATAGTAAGGACAATGTACACAACTTCGTGGGTTTGTTTATATGTATAGATGTGTAAATAATTTTATCTCCCGGAAAAATATATGTTTCTGAACTTGGTGATTTGACGTAGACGTGTATTGCAGCAAGGATATTGTTGAAATGGAATGATACGAATGAGCCTGCTTTGTTAACTATGGTCCCGTAACATTTTAATTCAGGTCTTGAAGGGCAGTTGTTTTACGACGCTAAGCTACCACAACTTGGGAGAAGCCTATGTGACTTATGAATTAGAATTCACCTCGGGTTGCTAGGCAACTCAACAATTTAGATCAAATTTGCCTTCTTTTTTGAAAAGTCTTTCCAGATTGCTCCGATCTTGGATGAAAAACCCACCTTACTTTAATCCGGCTGGGGATCGAACCCCTAACCTCCCGGTTGCCAGGCTTCATCGCTTCAAATGCCACCGCCTTTATCCACTTGGTCACAGCACCGGTCAAATTTTACATACATTTAAGTACAATGGCAATCCGAAAAGACAATATACATTTGACTGAAAGCCATGAATCGATTGTTCTAGTCGTTTTTTTTTTCCCTTTGATTAGTGCGGAAAGCACGGCTTACAATAACTGGGGTCGGATTCACAAAGAATACGCACAAAAACTTGCGTAAGTCGGATATAAACAGCGTTTCTTTCTTAGATGGTATTCACGAAGGGAAAAGTAACACATACAGAGGCATGCTATAAATATTTTTGCTTGGAGCAGGACGGCGCGTGTAACCACAGAAGGCCATACGCGCCGTTTTAACATTTACAATCAACGTGATTGGCTGAAGTTGTGACAAAATAAGATTCAACCGAGCACAAGATTAGCTCAATTGCATTTATTACGTACCTTTACGAACTGCTTAAGTTGTCATCGTAAATACCACTTCAAAGAGTTCTTAAGCAGTGCGGAAGTATTTTGACTGACGCAAGAACTTACGCAAACGTTAGTGAATCCCGCCCCTGTTTTCAAAAAATAACAGCTCATACGGCATAACTCAATGAGAAAACTCAGTTTAAAGAGGTTTACTGCGTATTCGTTTAATGGAACTAGCTTGGGTTATCAACAGGTGGAGGACCGGCGGGGGACGGGGATAAGACCCTCCCATTTCTGATAGTGGGGATGTCATATCATTTGTCCCCCGCTTTTGTACAGAACCTACAAAAAACGTATTAGGCATATGCCCGGTTGGTATAAAACTATAGTGATGGTGCAGTTTTTGAGAAGAGAATACGAAAGAGTTACAAAAATGATGGTACAGGTATAAACTGGATATAATCTGAAATATTCATTGGAATTATTATAATGGCACCGGGACCTGTCATTCAAACTATAAAAGAAAAACATTAATTGAAAATGAATGTTGCTGAAGCGTGCTCTAAAATGAATTTCAGTGATGGGAAATTTACGCTGATCACCCCGCAGAGTATCTAGGATCCAATTTCTTCCCCCACATGATCATAGAATCTCGCCTTTGCATCAGTTTGCTTAAAGTCATGTCTCTCTCACTTTTTAGAAGCTGCTGACGTTCGTGGGAGCTACATTTACTGCCATCGTTAGAAATGTCGTATTGAATGCCACTCAGATTACTGGAGCCATTACGTATACGCGATTGATACATAAATTATATGTTATGATTTGCAGAGAGACCAAAGTGTCTGCTCTAGTCGAGTGATAAACATTCTTGGAAAATGGAAACATCATTGTTTACATATCTTTAGTTTCCTTTGTTTACCTGGTCAAGTGATATTATGTGCAAATTGATTTTACCTGTTCAGAAATGTACCCCAGATGACTATGTATACAACTGTAAGCTTATGAAGGATTGTGCATTTTCATAGTCATGAAAATTTTGAGATAGTCTCTCATGATGAAAAGTTTGTGATTGTAACACTCATTTCGAATAATTGAGATCTAACTTATAATACTGCTGGTCCTTTGAGTACATCTTCTAACATATCGATCTTGCCTGTGTATTACTTGTATCTCTCACTTGTTTCCTTTCTGTGCCACCTAGCTTTGTCCTACATTTCAGGGTTTTTTTTTGTGAGTTAAAATAGCTGTCCGCCTACAAGAGGCCAATTGCGTTTGTTGTATAGAAAGCGTTCAAAACTTGACTCCATGGTTTTTTAGTGTATTGAATGATTAACTTTTTAAGGTTAAGTCCTGAGGGCTATCTCTCATTTCGGGCAAAAACCCTGATACTACTACCAAGGATGCTCACCGCATAAATCCTATTTTCTAGTTCATACATACTGTAACGGCCCAAACTTTACAGAGAGTCAAGTGATGGAACATGCAAAGACTTTTTAAGAAAAATATTTCGAAAAAGTAAAGCTATTGTCAGAAATATTTTGGCTAGACTAAGGGTTTTACTAATGAAGACAGGTATTCTCTCTCTGTGTCATGTTGATTAGTGTAAATCAATGCACATGCTCCTTGAAGATCTGACACCAAGGTTTGAAGTAGGTTGTAAATACTTTATAACCCTTACTTGAAATAACATAAGGTAGCCTGTTCGGGGTGATCCAAACTTTTTGTCTTTCACTCGGTAACTTGACCAGTTGATACCTGTTGACGGAGATGATAGCTAAGGTTGTAATCGCCGAGAACCCGTACACTGTCGTGGTGAAACCATTCAGATCACACATTAAACAGCTGTATATCCATGTACCTTTTGCTAGAGTTATCACGACAAACGGGCCATTAAAAACAACTGTAAATAAGCCACATAACGAAAGGTTAAATACAAGTTTATTAGGAACCGTCCGTAGTTTGGGGTTCCTCAGCATGACGCACATTAAAAGAAGATTACTAGTAAAAGCCACCAGAAACATA
Organism: Holothuria leucospilota; assembly: GCA_029531755.1. Taxonomy (NCBI): domain Eukaryota; kingdom Metazoa; phylum Echinodermata; class Holothuroidea; order Aspidochirotida; family Holothuriidae; genus Holothuria; species Holothuria leucospilota. The sequence goes on along the minus strand of CM055969.1, from coordinate 11,899,906 downwards.
CAGGCCATTACTATTGCTAGAGGGAGGTTTTCGTCGTTTTTGCTATGCATGTCCGTGTCATTATGGCTGCCAAAGCTGTTATCCAGCGCTGTGACTCCCATTGTAAATTTTACCTCCTTCTAATATCATATAGATAAAGTTGCCAAGGTAATTTTGACTTCTAAGTTCACCTTTAAAGTACGCAAATTTACAATACACTATAGCCGAGTATAACATAAATTCCGAACTCTTGGAAGTGAGTGACTCAAATCAGTATTCTGCTTGGAAAATGTAACAAGGGTAACAACGTCTCCTTCACAGCACAATCACAAAAGCTCAAAATAACTTAACCTGCAAGGAATTCGCAACACATGTATCCATATATTATCCCATCTGGAAGTTAATTCCCTTTACTACCGTTATTAACGATGGACTTTAAATGAAGTGTCTTGTTGAAAATGAGTGGATTCAATGTTTGTGGCATCTTCCGAAGACTGGAAAGTAACCAAATATATCACCGATGTATTTTAGCATGGTATGATTAGAATATCATCGTTTACTTGTAATCCCGAACACCACTTCACATAGGTCTACGTTTCCAGTCGTGTACAATTACTTCTTTTCTCCATATGAAATCACATTTCTCCTAAAATAAGAAGGCTCTTCACTCGAAGTTTACGTCATTAAAATTCGTTGAGTCTTTTGTCTTGTATTATCCTGCAGGTTTAGATTATCTCCCTCTCTCTTTCTATCTCTTTCTCGCCTCTCTGTTTCTCTCTGCGTAGTCGCAGAGCATGCTGTAAGACATGTGATATTATCAAAAGGACAAGTAGATGCAAAGCAGTATATAGATAATATGATAAGCTAGCGAGTTGTTTAACAACCAACCACGACATGCTTGGTTGTGATCCTACTATTGTATGTCACTATCATTGGTATGTAAATACTTTGCTAATGACTCTTTGGGAGGTATGTATTTTTCTTGTGCATGAAGAAGGTTATAGGCAAGGACAAAAACAGAAGCAATTGCAAACTAGAAAAATACAGAAAAAAGGGATTCAAATGTTTAAAAAGACATTTCAGAAATTTAAATAGGTTGTTTATGTACATTAACTAAAGGCTTTTCCAGAGTTACTGACATAAAAAGAAAAGACGCAGTGCTGGCTCATGGAGAAAGTTGGACAACAGGGAGTACAAACTTTCCCACAAACATTCACGAGTGAAAGTCCAAAAAATAACTTCAAATCTGGTCCGTTTCTTCATCCAAGTTGTTAAGGTTAAAAAGTTGAATGGCCCTTTCTTCATCTGTGAATGCTTAATGACTTGTTCCTACTTGTTAAGATGCAGACAAAGAGTGAAAACTAATTCTGCAAATGTTTCACTTTTGCTCTTTCGTCATCGGTCATGCATGCCCGTTTTACATGGTAGAGACCTGCCCAAAACGTTGACCCTTAACGGTCATTCGTTTATCAATTTGGTATATGGGTTTAGTTTTGTGAATAGTGAATATTGATGTTTTTTGTATCAAAATAGGATGGAATCGAATCTCTGAGCGCTAAAACGTTTCCCTCAGATCTCATTTATCATCATTTGCAGGTTCTCTGTAAATTAATACCACCGCAGAAGCTGCAAATTGCTGCTCTCTTTCATGGAAATCTGACACCTGGGGCTTCGATCTACGGGATATAATGCTCTCTCTTCTGGTCTGTTGGATTTTTCCTCGAAGAGTCTATAAAACGAATGCAAAAGCAATGATCCATACAAAAGTATGGTCATAGAAAAAAAAAAACATTTTTATTGTTAGTGCCAAGAACGCATGTTATCATTGTTGAGAAATTTTACGTTCAACTGCATGCTTCAAAAATTATGTTGAAGAGACACGCAACACCTCGCGTACTGTTATTATTCCTCCGATGACGACTTTCTAGAATCTATTCCAACTTAGCTTATATCAATTCTGCTAGGTCAAGCTATTTGTATATGACATCAATTTTTCCAAACACCGGTTCTCTTAAAAGTTCTGGACCCAATATGCCTACATGTCGCTTGTGATCACATATTACCTTAGTCTCTTGCTTATATGCCAATGCTATTGAAAAAACTTGTAAATTTCCTTTTCAAACCCACATTTTATATTATTTAACCCCCCCCCCCAAGATTCTGAGGGTTTGCCTTCAAACCTTCATTGGGACATTGCCACTGGGGAGCCTCCGGTGCTTGAGCGCGAAGTAGCCTATATGACCGAAGAGATAGCGTCGTTGGTTCTTCGTGCTCTCTGCTACACTCCACCCTTCCCCATTACTTCGAAAACTCATCAGCAAACCAACACAGTTACTATGACCATTACTGCACTAGCCTGACAAGAATAAAATCATTAAAAATGACAAGAGATATTCTGTTAGGGAAGTGTTCTTGAAACGAACGATTAAGGTGTCTCTCAAAACTCAAAACAACCATATATGTACCGCTGAGATATGCGCTTACACGTCATTGCCTTTGCATGTAATAAACAAAAACCCATTCGTGGCCTTAGTGTATTTTAAGCGGCCTTCAAAATTCGTGACATACACACAAACATCAGATATTGCATATTGATCTAACAGGTTTCTACACAGAGGAAGCAATCAATAGTTTATGTATGAATAAGAATTGCTTCTGCCTACAAATTATCACCAAAAAATAAACGAAGACAAGCGTGTTGCAGATACTCATTAATTGTTCCCGGCATGCGCAGGTAAATGGTTTGTGTTAATAAGTTTCATCTGAACAATAATCCTACCAGCAATGTATCGCTATTGTTGAAACTTCGTAAACCAGAACAACCAGTTTCTGAATCCTTACCGAAAAAGTAGTCCCTGCGACTTTTTTCTTCATTCTGTATGGGACTGACGGTGCGGGGCGGTGCCGGGTGTTGGGCAGTGTCGGAAGTGCCGGACTATGCCAGACAGTGTCGGTGTGCATCACTCCTATCTTGAAATATTGTGATTACAAAGTTTTCAGTTTTTGACCTGTGGTACCCTGAAATGACCTCTGACCTCCACCAAAACCAACAGGATCCTTCCTTACAATATGACAAATCTGTATTCCAAGTATATGGAGTGTCTTGAATGGAATTCGAACCCGGGCCGGTCAGAGTGAGGAACCGAGCACTTTCCACCACACCATTAACATACTCGATATTAGTTATGTTTGGTCACAATAATTTTTACAAATTTTCATATTTACATAGTTAAAGTTGGAAATACAAATTAACATACAGAATTGTTCTTTTGTAGGGATCTGTTTGTAATCTATCATTTCATCTTTTGAATATGATAAAAACATTCTGACCTCCCTCTTCGGTAGTCACAAAAGACACAGTTTGGGGGTACCACTTACTGTCTGTTCACTTTACGAGGTTTTTGCAATTTCACCTCTGGTAACCTTAAATGACATTTGATCTCCTCCAAAAACCCATTAGGACTCTTTTCTTAATATGAAAGTGTATATGCCAAGTATTAAAAGTACTAGTATCCATATCCCTGTCTCAACTTGAAAAATCGTTGTTTCAAACATTCCGGTTTTTTTACTTTTGTGACATCAAATGACCTTTACCTCCACCCAAAACAACAGAGTACTTCCTCTCAACATGATAAATTTTTATACCATGTATGAAAAATCTTCGTATTCCTATCTTCAGAAATCGTGTTTTCAAGCATTTTTCAAAGATTTCGTATTTTGACCTCCATGACCTCTGCCAAAACAATGAGGCTCATTTTCTTACTATAAAGCATCTACATGCCAAGTATGAAAAGTATCCATGCTTACTATCTTGAGATATCGTGTTTACAAGGTTTTCAGTTGTTTACCTCTGGTGACGTCACATAACCTCTGACTTCCACCTAACACACATGGGGATGTTTCTCTTCATATGATAAATATATTCACCAAGTATGAGAACTATCCATTATTTGCTATCTTGTGTTATCGTGTTAACAAGCTGATCGTCACAAACACACACGCACTCGCATTTGATTGCATAGATTCTCTTTGCCTTCGGAAAGAAAGAAAAAGGCTTAACACATAAATTTAGTTTGACATGTTAGAGTGGTACTTAACATAAATATTCTCAGTGATGTAGTTCTCGAGATGTGATCAGATGAGGTAATCACACTTTCAACCAAACATGAATTGAAAGCAAGGACACATGAATCATATCCGCCCATCAATCAACACGTGTTTTTTTTAAACTTTTCCTACCATTTCTCCTCCTTCCCCCACTATACACCACGATCTCATGCTTTTGTTATGTAAATTCATGAAAAGCATGCAGATTTTGCAAGCTTTGGATTCCTCTTAGCATTGCTCATCAATGTGATGAGTTGAAATTCCTACCGCTTGTTTTACGTTCACTTAAGGTTGCCACGGTATTGACTTCATCCGAACCGCTTAACGGAATTGATGAAATTTTCATCGAAATTCGTAAATTAAGACTTTTTTAAATAAATGGGAAAGAAAAAGTTGCTTAAGCCTTTTTACAACATGAAAAGACGTTTAATGATGCTGCACGTTTTCTTACAAAAAAGAAATCATAAATAATTGGAACATGGTAAATTCATTTAAATTGTAGTGTATTTAGCTCTCCTAAATATCTTTGGAAACATTTATTTACATTTCTCAATCTCGCACGAGGCTGAAAACGTGATTTCAAGAATTTTTTTTCTCTGTTTACCGCAACTTACAACACGCGTGACCTAACGTGGTTATCAGTGCTTGTATCAATCATGAATCATTCATAACCCTGTAAAAAAGTAAAAATCTTCTGCGGTTAATGGAAAATGTTGTTTGCCGATCAAAGAAGTTCACACTAAGTATACATGAAAAAAATCGGAAATAAGTCCTATAGCATGAATATGCAAAGTGAAATGGTTATAAAATCAAGTGTAAAACATATCAACCTGAAAAACTGCCTCAACGAAAAATAGACCACCTCCGCTGAGTCTCCAACCTAGAAATCCTGCTCAAGTTAGAAGTCATCGTCAACGATGATGAGGGTATGTGGTGCCACTATCTGACGATGCCGGGTCGGTGAACTCATAAAATTTTCAAAATCGAAAAGTTTCCTATCATTCAATTATGATCGGCAAAAACTTTGTAAATTCCTCTCTGTAGGTACGGGGAGAGAGTGTTGTTCTAAGAATGACATTTAGACAGTGTTTCAAGGAAAATCAATAAGACCGTTTATTGCTGTATGTGGCGGAATGTCAACAGAAGTATCTTTACCTGGGGAGTCTGTTTTAAACAAAAGGCAGGGTTCGTCAATGAACAATCACACTCCCCCCTCCAACTCGAGATTTCGAAACCGGGAACTTCAGAAAAAATACGGAAATGCTGAAAAATTCACTGTCTCATTATGATTTTAAGGCCCTCAGAATCTGGGAAATCACATCCAAGGGCTCAGTTTCTCCCAAACTTCCCGGGAGGCGTTCTTATGTGGTTTACTCTTCCTGACTACTGAACGAACCCTCTTCCTTCTACATGGTACACAGTTTAATTCACCAGAAGCATATACGCCAGCTAAAGGTTTTTAGTATTATTTCTCACACCGTGCCAGAGAGAAATCTAGATTTGTTTCTATAGCATGAAATCTTAACATATAAAACGTTTAGATGAAACTTATAGATGTACAAGGTCTAGAATATGCCACCCCTTACCCCATATAGGAGGCATTTTCGACCAAACTTTTCTTGCGAGACCTACGGCACGACTACGCTTCAAACGATGGTGGCTCTCCTAGAAGCGTTCTAAGAGGGGCAATCCGCACCGAGTGGTGTCATACCACAGACAGAAAAAGTATGTGTAATTTCTAGACATATAGTCAGTTCAAAGCTTTACCAGAGATAGCACCATTTTAATCGATCTAAGAAAAAATTAGAACACCAAAAAGTTCTCAAAGAGAGGGGTATCACCCCTCCTCTGAGGAATCCCGTCAATTACCGACACCAGACCAAAAACAGAAACTATCACTAAGTAATGAGGATTCCTAAACATAAATCAATTCAACATTTTACCAAGCTTTACCAAACAGCACTGTTTTGCATCCAACTTAAACCATCTTACATAGAGAAAAATTTCTCCAACCAAAATTTAGAAAAAAATTCACTTAATAATGACAATTTCTTATGTATTATCATAACCAGTTCAAAGCTTTGCCAAAGATAGCACCATTCTGTACTTTAACAACCTTACATAAATGCTACCCCTCCCCTCCGCACCCTCCCCAGGATGGCATCCTTGTCGGTGACAAGGAAGGCTCTTTCTTATGTATTATCATAACCAGTTCAAAGCTTTGCCAAAGATAGCACCATTCTGTACTTTAACAACCTTACATAAATGCTACCCCTCCCCTCCGCAGCCTCCCCAGGATGGCATCCTTGTCGGTGACAAGGAAGGCTCCAACCGGGTACGTCATGCCATCTATTTATAGTCACACCACTTGGTGTTCCGCTTAGAGAGTGTCTTGAACTGCCTCCCTCAGGATTTAACCCAAGCTATAGCCCTCTGAATCTTACTTTTTTACAAATAAATCTGATACTGACATTTGGTATAACTTTTTGTAGGAATAAACTGCAAGGTCGCGAAGCAGGTGAATTAGTTGTAGTTCAAGAGCAACAACTCCCGCTCCAGACAAAAAAAAAATCCCCACTCCATTCACTTTTAGCCCCTCCTCCCATTCAAACAAAAACGCCCGTCTAGTGCACTTCCATGTCAGAGCTACAGTAGCCTGCATGTCAACACAGTACTGTGTGTGGGCTTAGTTGGAAACACAACTGACTGCTCAGATCATCATTAACCAACCAGAGTGAAGCTTCTGTTTGAAATAATGTCAATCGAAGTGCATTTTCCGATTTTATTTAGAGATTTGATCATATTTCTAAATATATTTTGGGAGATGCAATCGCCCCTTTAATCCGCAACTAAGTATCAGCGTTTGTTAAAGCTAGTTTCTGATGCCTTCTCATGCAGGTCATGGATCACTGTAGTGGCGTTGTGAAACCAGAGACGTGCGAAGTAACAGCTCTCTGGTGAAACTATTTTTGTTTCACCTGTTCACAAACTGTTCGATAAGTGAGTTTGGAAGAATCCGGTGGTAATTCCCTGTTCATCAGTAATAACTACACTAAGGACAAAGGAATTAATGGAAGACAAATGCATATTTCGCAAATACCTCTCAGCCTCCGTGTTACTACAGGAAAGGTAACTATTTTAAGGAGTAGCCACGTTACCGGCAGCGGAGAGATGGCATGGAAAGAAAATATCGTGACCAGACAACCGCCGACATAATTCCCAACAGGAAAATTACCAATCTGAATGACAACAGGGCAAATCCTTTCAGAAAACAAGGGCCAATCGTCCGGTGAAGTTGTCAAGGTAGATGTTGAAGGGGGCGTAACTGCTTGGTGGGGACCCGTCCACTGCCAGGAATGGAAATTGTCGGAGAGGTGTCGAGAAACCGAAGATACCAACTGTAATGTTGTCTACAATCCTTCCGAGCTGTCGACGAAAATCCATATTTGGTTATTTTTAAAGATACCATAAGATTGAAAGATGTTGAAACTTAACACGAACACATGACACACATCAAAGCACACAGCGTCGGGCGATTTCCTTGATCTTGCTTGTCGTCTTATTCACGACTTATTATTAAGGGAGTGAGGGGGGGGGGCTAGAAGCGCTTTTGACACTTCTTATAAAATAGAAGTGTTATTCCATGTAACAACTTATGTGTGGGTAGTCCTTCTGCAACGTGATGAGTAATACAAAAGCTAAATATACTTGAACAGCAAAGTTGGGTCTTTGCCTTAGATGCTCATTTGCATACAGAATTTGTTGTCAGTGTGGGTACTGTCATTGATCATTGACAGTAACGTTTGGTTCTGTAGTCGTAAACAAGCGATCTGATCTTCAAAAGAGTTGTTCGTACATGACTGTCAGCATAATTCATTCGCTAGGGTAGCAGGTTACTAATGGAGTTGTAAAGGATATGAATGAGTCTAAAGTGGAAGAATTTTAACAGTCAAATAATAATTTAATGATTATCTCAAGATTAAAAGAAGGGTTTAAGCAACAATTTCCTTTTCATACGTGAAAGAGGAACTAAATCTATGTATTTTGGTGAAACTTTCATTGAAATCGGCCTTGTATTACTCGAGATATCAGCAAAAGAAGTTACAACATTTGTGACCCATAGTGAGCTTTGGGCAAGTCGAAGTTATATCAGTAGGCAGCTCCCTGATATCACTTCCTCACATTGATAAGGAATGCTTTGTTTCCTTTGTTTTTTTCAGTCTGTTGTGTTGACCTTGAAATTAATAGGGTTAGGACCTCCCATGGGGAACGTGAAGTTCGTAATTTTCCCATCCTTTTCATGCAATCACATTGCGATAACATTCGATTGTTGAGGAGAAAATTGGTGGTAAAGTTTAAATAAAAACAAAAGATTGCTCATTAATTTAAATGGAAATTTGACCAGATTGCTAAGAATAAGTACCCCTCTAATACATCAAAGCTTGATTTGAGCTTAGACCCTTTTTTAAATTTCACTCAAGGTGTAATTTAGACAGTCTTAATTGTACTTCCAAAGCAAGCTCGGTGGTGTACCGGAATTAGGAAAAACATTCTTAATGTCACTGAATTTTGGACCAAATGAGTGCTGTACCCACGCATTGTCTGACCGAGTATCCTTCATTCTCATGCAGCGTGACAACTAAACCCTATTGCATTTAAACTTATTGTGTTGTAGTGATGTTTTAATCACTTTTTTTCCACAACACAGAATCGGGCAGCAGAAGGTACATGAAAGAGAATCAGAAGTGTCAGGTTATCGTGTAAGAGGGCGCTTTATCGAAATAATTAAGCAACAGAAGCGATTTAAAATGCAAACGACAGCACTAAGAAGTGCAGCACATGAAGAATATTTCTGTACACATTAGCATCTTCGGTTGGATAGAGCCCCGTGCATGTTCATTCAATCTTTTCGTTCGTCAAAAAGTAAATGATCTGTAAATAAGAATAAAGCCTTATATAATTATTTTATTCTTCCAAGGGGTTTAGTTTGGCAAATTCAAAACTGAACGTTTTTGAAACACGAACACTTGATGTGAACCTACATGGTTCCCCTAGCACCAAGGGGATTATAGGTTATCCCCCACTCAAAAATCCCCTTCACGATATAACCCGAGTTGAAGAAATTGCTTAATATTTTCCCCAAACTAAAATTTTATGGAAGATATGTTGATGACATCTGTGTGTTGATTTCTGCTGATTATTTGACAGATTTTTACGGCTAGGCTACTCAATTCTTTTCATCAACCTGTCAATTTCACCTTTTAAACTGAAAAGGTGGTCTATTTTCTTTTCTAGATGTTGCCAGTTCTAGACTGATCGACAGCATTTCCGTTGATAGTGTTGTAACATCTGTTTTCGGAAACAAACTTTCCCTTGTCCTTTCGCTAACTGGAAACCTTGGTGTCACAAAAAGTTTAAGGTTGCCATATTAAAAGCGATATAAGAAAGGGCACGTAGACTTTGTGCCTCTGACGATTAATTTATTGTAAATTTAAAGTTTATTACGCTTTTATTGGATGTATAATGAATTTTCCAGACGAGTGTTGCCCGAAATTGAATCAAACACTCGAGGAATACGATCCCGGTTTGGCATGGGTCCTGTGATCCATGACCCTGACACAAGTCAGTCGAGTAAAACTATTTACGTACTATTGCCTTACATTGGCCCAAACAGTGATAAGATTGCAAAACGCTTGAGAAACTGCATTTTAGTAGTCTTTGTGCAGCTGACGTTGATGTAAGGGTCACCTTCTTATAAAAGAAGATATCCATCTTATTTAATTTCAAAGGTAGATTGGGATCAAATTATTCAAATAATGTGGTTTATAAAATTAATTGTCCCGACTGTGATTCTGTTTATGTGGGAGAGACAACCAGAAGGCTTCTAGACGGATTTAATAAGCATACTATGTACGGGTGGTAAAAGGAGGTTTTATTTCGACACTGTGCTGCATATAATCAAAGCTTGCCCAACTTTTCCGATCATTCTGTTGTAAATGGTCATGAACCACATTGGTACCAAAGTAAAATTAAGGAGAGTTTATTCATTATGTTACAAGACGACCCGTCAGGAACACCGGATTGAATCCATCGACGAGCGAATGGAAAGTTCCAGAGAATTCAACTTCAACGCAGCCTTTCTAGAACTGTCTAGAAGTGAGAACTGTTTACGTTATGTCCCAATAATAGCAGCGACCTGGCAACACTTCGAAGAAGCTGCAATTGTCGTTATTCAACTACTGTGTGTTCTAGAAGTTTCTATTAAGGAACGTTCTCGTAATTACTGGACTGTGTACACTAGAAGTTTCTGTTAAATTCTGGAGAGTTCTCGAATAAAAGCCTAGCATATAAAAGGCAGTTCAACAACTGTTAACAATGAGAGACACCCTAATACTTCATCGAGAGACACCATCGAGTCCAGACGTTATTCTGCTGTCCGTTTGTTGACCGAATCATATGAGGCCAGCCACTGACACTTCACACTTGTGACAAATTGCCTTACGCCGTTTCTACGCTGTGTATTGAGAGTGTTATTATCCATCATCGCTAGCCTTGTCGTTATTCGCTCGTGGAACCAGTTCCTACGCTACAGCACGCTGCAGGTCTACTACTGTACCATCGTCAACGTGCATGCACTACCAGCCCTTGGACCAGACCAGGCAAATATTAATTAAAGGATTGTGAGTAAGTCTAATTAATTATTGTAAATTTAAGTGAGATAAGGAGATTGTAAATAATCATTAAGTTGTTGAATTTCAATCTCGTTCTTCTGTGATCTTTCGCTGTTATTGGTTTGACTTGCGACCACAAGCCGTAACAGAATTGGTGGCCTAACATCCGGGAACGAAAAATACTAGAAAATTCGAGAAATTCTGTTGTGAATCGTAAGCAACTGTGTTTGCTCAGACTACTTCTTTGTTTGTTGAAGGCTTGATACAATTTCAAAATGCCATTCAACTTAGATAAATTCGTGGCTAGTCCCTCAGTCGAGGAACTAGATTCATTAAAGAAGTCTGAGATTGTAAAGGTCGCAAAACATTATGGCATTGAATTTCAGCCTTTAATGCGGAAAGACGAGATTAAAAGATATGTTCTAGAATATCTTGTGGATGAAAGTATCCTGCCTATTACAGTATTGGAAACAGCTATCACTGTGCCAACTGACAACACATTTGAATTGAAAAGGCTTGAAATAGAAATGAATAAGGAGATTAGATTAAAAGAAATGGAAAGAGAAAGGGAAAGAGAAGAAAGGGAAAGAAAGGAAAGAGAAATGCAAATGCAAAAGGAAAAAGAGGAAAGAGAAATGCAAATGCAAAAGGAAAAAGAGGAAAGAGAAATGCAAATGCAAAGGGAAAAAGAGGCAAGAGAACATGAATTTAGGTTGAAGCAACTAGAGTTAGGGGTCATAAAAGCCTCAGACCCTAAAATAGGCTTGGATACTGGGGGATTCGATGTTTCTAAGCACGTAAAATTTGTCCCCAAATTTCAGGAGGATAATGTGGAGAAATTCTTTAACCATTTCGAAAAGCTGGGTGAGCAACTAAAGTGGCCAAGAGATAAATGGTCCATACTCATCCAGAGTAATTTCACAGGCAAGGCTCAAGAAGTGTATTCCGCTCTGTCAATAGAGGACAGCATGGATTATGATAAGGTTAAAAGGCCATATTACAAGCCTATGAATTAGTGCCCGAAGCTTATCGCCAAAAATTTAGAAAGTATCGTAAGGCGGATACACAAACATACGTAGAGTTTGCTTATCAAAAGGAAAGGCATTTCGACAGATTGTGTGCTTCCAAAAAGGTCTCCACATTTGACACTTTAAGACAACTGATGCTGGTCGAGGAATTCAAACGGTGTGTGAATGATGACATTAAGACTCACCTTGAGGAAAATAAGGCTGACAACTTGAAAGAAGTGGCAAATTTGGCTGATCAGTATGCACTTACCCATAAGTTTGGTAAAGTGGGTCAGACTCAAAACAAGGGTCAGTTTAGTAGGCCAAATAAGAAATATGGCAATAATAGTGGCACAACAGGTAACAGTGGATCTCAGTCTGGTTCTATCTCTCCAACAAATTCTGGTAAAAAACAACCAGATTCAAGTCGTCAAAAGAACGACCAGGTCAGCTCAAACAAAGCTGCCTTAAAAGACATAAGTTGTGGTTTCTGTCATAAAAAAGGCCACCCAATGGCAAATTGCTTTAAGTTGGCAAAATTAAAGGAGACTGAAACAGCTCCTAATGCCTTAGCCAATGTAGAGAACTCTTCTGAGGTAGTCGTGACTTTACGGCCTAATTCTAACGACAAAATTAAGGAAGAATACCTTCCATTCGTGTCTGAGGGGTTTATTTCCCTAGATGGGAATTCCGCTCATCCACCCGTCAAAATTAAAATTTTGCGTGACACAGGCGCAACTCAGTCGTTGCTTCTTGATGGAGTTTTGCCATTATCGGACTCTACTTCCACACGGGCAAATGTACTAATTCAGGGGGTTGAGTGTGGATTTATTTCTGTCCCTCTTCACAAAATTAATTTGAAGTCAGACTTAGTTTCTGGGTCGGTCATAGTAGGGGTCAGACCTACTCTACCTGTAAAGGGGGTATCTCTGTTGCTAGGCAATGACCTAGCTGGTGGAAAGGTAGTAGCCAATGCAATTTTGACAGATAAACCATGTGATTATAACAACACAGAGCAATTAGAAAAGGAATTTCCAGATTTATTCCCTGCCTGTGCTGTCACTAGAGCTATGTCACAAAAGCTCGCCATGGATGATAATCTTAAACATCCACCCTCCAAAAGTGAGGATACAGTTCCCAAAAGTGGAACAAGTAGGGAATCATGTAAGGATGATAATCTTAAACATCCACTCTCTAAAAATGAGGGTATGATTTCTGAAAATAAGGATGATAAACTTAATCATCCGCCCTCTAAAATTGAGGAATTAGTTCCTAAAAATGGAACAACACTCCCAAAAGAGGAGTCAGAGTCTGAAAAAGATTCTAGTAAAAATATTCATGAAAGTGAAGATTCTTGGTATGATCTCAGCCAATCTTTTATGACTAATCTTAATGATAGTCAGGATTGTGAGTCTCCTGGCCCCACACATAGTGAGGGGGTAGAACAGGAAAAATCAAAAATGTCTGACACACTCCACAGAGACCAGTTGTCAGTCCAACAACAACATGATGAAGAGCTTCAGCCATTAATGGCTGGTGCACTCACTGAGGATGAATCGAAAGACGTCCCAGTCTGTTTTTACTTTAAAAACAATATTTTGATGCGTAAATGGCGACCACCTGATGCACCATTAGATGAAGAGTGGAGAATTTACCATCAAATTGTGGTACCTAGGACCTATAGAAGGGAAATACTGAGTATTGCTCATGAAATGCCATTTGCAGGGCACCTAGGAGTCAATAAGACTTACCACAGAATTCTAAATCACTTTTATTGGCCAAAACTTAAAAGTGATGTGGCCAAATTTTGTAAGACCTGTCACTCATGTCAAATGGTTGGGAAGCCGAATCAGAATATTCCGGCTGCACCCTTAAAGCCAATTCCTGCTTTTGAAGAGCCGTTTAGTAGAGTCATCATTGATTGTGTAGGTCCCCTACCTAAGAGTAGGGCAGGGCATCAGTATATATTAACCATTATGTGTGCTTCTACGAGGTTTCCAGAGGCAATACCTCTGAGGAATATTAAGGCTCGGACAGTCTTACAAGCTTTACTTAAATTTTTCACATTGTTTGGGTTGCCTAAAGAGATCCAATCAGATCAAGGGTCTAATTTCATGTCAACTGTATTCCAACAGATGTTGTATGAGTTAGGCATAGACCAAATTAAGTCTTCGGCTTATCAGCCGGAAAGCCAAGGGGCTTTAGAAAGGTTTCACCAAACATTGAAGAATATGTTAAAGACATATTGTCATGATAATGAGAGAGATTGGGATGAAGGCATTCCATTTGTGATGTTTGCTGCCAGGGAGTCTATACAAGAGTCACTTGGGTTCAGTCCATTTGAACTTGTCTTTGGACACACAGTTCGTGGACCATTGAAATTATTAAAGGAGAAGTGGTTATCAGATCCAGGTGAAGACATACATCTACTTGATTATGTATCCCGCTTTAAAGATCGTCTTCATGGAGCATGTGAACTTGCTCAGGAAAATCTGAGACACTCTCAGAAGAAAATGAAAGCGTGGTATGACAAGACCACTGTGAAAAGAGAGTTTAAACCTGGTGATAAGGTGCTAGTGTTTTTACCTGTTTCTGGTCAGCCACTCCAAGCTCGCTTTCAAGGACCTTATGTCATTGAGAGAAAGGTCAGTGACACAGATTACGTCATTTTGACACCTGACAAGCGTAAATCTAAAGAGTATGTCATATTAATATGATGAAGAGATATTATGAACGAGAAGATTGTGACATTTCTAAGGATGAAAGTGTACATGATGTAAATAGTAACACTAATGATACAGGTGATCAAGTGTGTGTTATCAATGCTGATCATGAACTCGGTAATGATGAGATCAAGGCTAATAATGTTCCTGACATGTGTATTAAGTTACAAAATTCTGATGCGTTGAAAAATCTTGACCAGAAATTAAGTCATCTGGATCACAAAGAAAAGTCAGAAATGAAATCATTAATCTATGAATATGCATGCTTGTTCTCAGATGATCCTACTAGGACAAATTTGATTGAACATGATGTTGATGTGGGGGATGCCACACCAATCAAGCAGCATCCTTACCGAGTTAACCCTCGAAAACGACAACATCTCAGGGATGAGGTTCGGTATATGTTAGACCATGACATTATAGAACCTAGTAATAGTGAATGGTCTTCCCCTTGTATATTGGTCCCCAAGCCAGACGGTGGGTACAGATTTTGTACTGATTACCGAAAGGTGAATGCGGTCACAAGAACGGATTCCTATCCGATACCCCGTATCGATGATTGCATTGATAGGATTGGGAAAGCTACGTATGTGTCAAAGTTTGACTTACTAAAGGGGTACTGGGAGATACCACTCACTGAGAGGGCTCGGAAAATCTCGGCATTCGTGACGCCAGATGGGTTATTTCAGTATAAGGTTATGCCGTTTGGTATGAAAAACTCACCGATGACGTTTCAGCGCTTAGTAAATAATCTTACGTCAAATTTAGAAAATTGTGAAGTATATGTTGATGACCTTATTGTGTACAGCAACTCGTGGGATGAACATGTACAACATGTTAAGGCATTATTTGACAAACTTGCCAAAGCTAATTTGACTGTCAATTTGGTCAAAAGTGAGATTGCTTGTGCCCATGTGGTGTACTTAGGGCATGTGGTTGGTCAGGGTAAAGTTAGACCTATTAAGGCCAAAGTTGAGGGCATTGTCAAATTCCCTGCCCCAACTGATAAAAGGCAGCTCATGCGCTTCCTAGGCATGGCTGGTTACTACAGACGTTTTTGTCCGAATTTCTCTGACATTGCTGCACCACTGACAAAATTGTTAAAGAAGAGTGAAAAGTTTGATTGGACGGATAATTGCCAAGCAGCATTTGAATTATTGAAAAAGGCACTAATGAGTTCACCAGTGTTGATTGCTCCAGATTTTGAGAAGAAATTTAAGTTGGCAGTAGATGCCAGTGACAATGGCATAGGAGCAGTTTTGCTTCAAGCTGATGAGCATGGTGTTGATCACCCTGTTTGTTATTATTCTAAGAAATTTGACAAACTCCAGAAAAATTATTCAACAATTGAAAAGGAGACATTAGCTTTAATACTTGGTCTTCAACACTTTGATGTTTATTTGGGAACTACTAGTTTCCCTATCACTGTATACACTGATCATAACCCTTTGACATTTTTATCTAAGATGAAGAATAAGAATCAAAGATTGATGAGGTGGAGTTTATTTCTGCAATCATATAATGTAGATATTAAGCACATTAAAGGGAAAGACAATGTTGTACCAGACTCTTTGTCAAGAATTTGATTTGATGCAGTATGTTGAAGATATCACTGTAAGTTTTGAAATTTTGTGTAAACTATGGCACACTGTGTATTGATGATGTTACTGTATTCATGTATCATCACCTTGCAAGACAAATTATATGTTATAATTGTACCTTCCATTGAATATTGGACTACATGATATACATACTGTACTTATTACTGTAAAGTTATACATTGTAAATATTGTAACTTAAGTTTTGTCCGAGACGTCCAAAACTTTTTCAAGGGGGGGGGGGAGTGTTACAAGACGACCCGTCAGGAACACCGGATTGAATCCATCGACGAGCGAATGGAAAGTTCCAGAGAATTCAACTTCAACGCAGCCTTTCTAGAACTGTCTAGAAGTGAGAACTGTTTACGTTATGTCCCAATTATAGCAGCGACCTGGCAACACTTCGAAGAAGCTGCAATTGTCGTTATTCAACTACTGTGTGTTCTAGAAGTTTCTATTAAGGAACGTTCTCGTAATTACTGGACTGTGTACACTAGAAGTTTCTGTTAAATTCTGGAGAGTTCTCGAATAAAAGCCTAGCATATAAAAGGCAGTTCAACAACTGTTAACAATGAGAGACACCCTAATACTTCATCGAGAGACACCATCGAGTCCAGACGTTATTCTGCTGTCCGTTTGTTGACCGAATCATATGAGGCCAGCCACTGACACTTCACACTTGTGACAAATTGCCTTACGCCGTTTCTACGCTGTGTATTGAGAGTGTTATTATCCATCATCGCTAGCCTTGTCGTTATTCGCTCGTGGAACCAGTTCCTACGCTACAGCACGCTGCAGGTCTACTACTGTACCATCGTCAACGTGCATGCACTACCAGCCCTTGGACCAGACCAGGCAAATATTAATTAAAGGATTGTGAGTAAGTCTAATTAATTATTGTAAATTTAAGTGAGATAAGGAGATTGTAAATAATCATTAAGTTGTTGAATTTCAATCTCGTTCTTCTGTGATCTTTCGCTGTTATTGGTTTGACTTGCGACCACAAGCCGTAACAATTAAAAGAATTGCAATCTGAACTGACGAGCAATGTCGTAAGTTACCAGTTGGAACTATTCTAAATTCTCACTATTATTCTAACTCTCACTCCTTCTTCCTTGTATGCTTTGTTCTCGTTGCTCTTTTGCTTACCTATGCTCAACGAATGTACACTCCTTAGTCTTTGTGTGCTCCTTCTCTCGCATTGCCTCATGTTTAAATCCGTCCACGTATTGGTTGATAGAATAGTTCAAAAAAGGTAATAAGCGATAATGTCTTTTTCAATCAACAAACTTTATTTTTCCTCAAATATTTCGGTGATTAAAATCCATCTCCTTCCTCAGTGAGTATTAGACGCTTAATGAAGAAGTTTACATGTAGTTCATAGATACACTGAAATTCAAAAGGCAACAGTTACGTAACAAAGCGATTACGTATGGACACGCGCGCTGCCTAATTAAGCTGTATATAAAAGCGCGTGAAACGTTGCGGGATTATGACTTAAAGAATGAAATACCGCTTACGAAACCAAGATCCTTATTAAGGCCAAAGATGTACGTTTTAAAGTGGAGGATATTTTCGACTTCTTTGCGTTTCCTATCCGAATCGCTTTTGAAAATTCCATTGATTATGAAGAACTTTTTATTGTCACTCGAATGACAATGTTGCTTCTAAAGAGAGATTTAAATCTCTCTTTAGACGTAACGCAATACGCGTCTTTATCCCCTTATTTTGTAGTTATGACAACTCTGTGACGTAACCATGGGCGTCCGCAGAAAAAAATTCAAGGGGGGGGGCAAAATCTTTTAGGCGGCCCAACTTTTTTCAGGGGAAATATTTTACTCCCAGAAGAGTTTAGATGCTACTTTTCACACAGTGTTGACAAAGGCGTAGCCAGAAATTTTTCGGGGGGGGGGGGGGGGGGACGGCCAGAGACAGACTCTCAGCGCTCCGCGCCACCATGGGTTGGCGCGGAGAGCAAGCCTTAAAAATTTCGGCCCAAAATGCTTTCCAGATCGCTGGAAATGGCACTTCCAAGGCCTATTTACCGCATACAAATAGGGCAAGCATAAGCAATATCGTAAAGATAAACTTCAAAAAATACCAAAAATATGCTCGAATGGGGGGAGGGGGCTGTTGGGGCCTGAGTGTTGATATTTTTATTAAATTATTGTTTTGAGAGTACAAATTCACACTGATTGAACTGTTAAGAAATGTTGATGTTATATTTTCTTCGTTTTTTTTTCTTTATTTTTTCTTCGTTTTTTCAAGTTTTTGATTTTCCAGGGGGGGGAGGGGCACTTCCGGACGCCCATGGACGTAACTGATCTTATTACTCTCATCTAATTACGCTCTAGTTGTTTTACATGCAATGCATGTACTAATGTGTGTGTTTAGATTCAAAGCTTTCAATTGTCACTGAAGAGGGCCCCAGGTGGGGCAGAAATATTTGACGTTAACAAAAAACAGTACTCTCTTTTGTCCATCTTTTGTTTGTCTTCGGATTTTCATCTAATCTTTCATCTCTAAGAGTACACGTGAACTTTTTCTAATTTATCTTATATATATATATATATATATATATATATATATATATATATATATATATATATGTGTGTGTGTATAAGCCTTCAGTGAAACATATATTGAACAACGCAATAATATATTTCCGAATCAGGACGTTTAATACAAATTTTCGGCACAACAGTGCCTTTAACAAGTAACAGCCACGTAATGAAGATAATGACGTGAACGACCCAATATATATATATATATATATGTATATACATATATATATATACATAGTTATTTAAAGGGAGAATGCAGTCACCCCAAAAAAGAATTGTATAGTAGACTATCCTATTTCCTGAATGGATCTTGAGAATCATGTGACAGTATTTTTCTCACTCAATTGTAAAATTTACAAGGAGCAACTGCTTAATTTACCCTGAATATGCAATATTTATGTTCTAAGATATCATGAAAGATACTAAGAAGCGAAATAAGAAGAAATTTGTGACATTTAGCTATTGTTTCAAAATAAGTTTGGAGCGACTGCTTCTGACCTTTAAACAAAGGTGGTTCGAAATCTTGGCTGCATGGTAGAGTGCTTAGGGCGTCCGCACTAGCAATTAAAAGGGAGGTCCCAAGATCGATTCCGGATGGAGTAAAACTTGCTTTCATATACGTATATGTAAATGTAGGCCAAACATCTTGGCTGCATGGTAGATTGCTTAAGGAGTCCGCACTAGCAAACATGAGGTCCAGAGTTCGATTCCAGTGGAGCAAAACTTTGCTTTCATATGTAAATGTATACATTAACAAATACATATAAAAGCAAGTTTTACTCCACCGAAATCGAACTCGGGACCTTTCGTTTGCTAGTGCGGACTCCTTAAGCAATCTACCATGCAGCCAAGATGTTTGGCCTTTGTTTATATAGCTGATGAAGAACTCGCAATTCACCTCCCGAGAAAGTACATATTTTTGGAACGGCACTACGTCTAGTTTTGATGTCACTCAGCCACACATCACGAATGATTCAATCCAACTAAAACCTGACATTGCTGACTTCTGGACAAGTAGTGCATCTCAAACGATTGCAAGGAAAGGTCCCTGTGGGGTCGGGCATCGATGTTTGGGGATGAGAGACCAGAACCAAGTGACCAGAGATACTCTTTACCTTTCTTAAGGTTGTGATGGGTTGTGGGTCCTAACAACAACCGCTTCCATTTACCAACATTTAACTTGCACATCCACTAATGTGGTATACATATTAAATTGTTAACGTTGTGCCATTTTGTACGTGGGTTAATCGAAAGGTCGCCTGGCTGATACCGAACACTTAAGGTCCTTCGAGCAAACCCTTCCTGGCTTCCCTGTGGCTAATCATTTCAATCTCCGTCAGTTGCTTGATGCGGGACTTGATGTTCACTGCAGCCATCTCATGCCGAGTTTTCGTTCTCGATCGAGATGTAGTAAAATGCAAAAAGAAAGAGTGGTGGGGCGCCTCCCTTGACCCCCTCCTTTTGGTTACGGGCTTGAGTTTTAGAGGTTCTTTCGATAGTCAGTGCGTCTCTAATTAACCATTTTTCGACACTGTGATAAATATTTGAGCCCCCTACTTATCTCCAAAAACATAAACAAGTTTTGATAAAAAAAATCTAAAAATCTTACATTTCTCCTCTTATTTTTATCACAAGTATCTTTTATCATGTCTCTGTGTAAAAGTATTGAATACTGAGGGTAAAACAAGGAATTATTCTGCATGAATATAACAAATAAGCAACAAAAATATTGTCACATGATTTAGAGGAGCTATTCCTGAATTAGGATGACTGGGTACACTAATTCAAAGTGGGGGAGGGGCGGCTTCATTTCCCTCTAAGCTCTACGCACACCATACGACTTTGTGCAAACAAACCCATTTTGAACGTACCTTTGGCAATAGCCGCGTATTGTGCTTAGATTTGCAACTGCGGCTGTCGGTTAACCACGCCACACCGGGCTCCACAAACGTTAGAATCTAGCTGACTGTGATTACGAAATACCTCTTGTTCATATGCAGCTAAACACATCGGCTCCAGAGGGACCTTTATGTCCCCCAAGGGACAGAAGGAGTGGGAGAACCCTCTTATGATATTTGATCAACGGAGGTTACTAGATGCTGATATTTATAACCAGAAGAAAATTTGCCGTCACATGGTAGTTTTAGGAATGTTTTTCTTCCGGCGTGCTTATCCCCCGCCTTTGCCCTGGTGATGCACAACGCAGATATATTTTTACTCGTATATGTATACTTGTGTAAGCAAGCATTTTCGTTTATGAATACACCATCTTGAACGGTCAGGCCCCTTCCGTATGCCCATCACAAATCGGCCCTTTGCTTGCTTCAACCCTGTCAATGGATGTTGATGGTAGCAGTGAGAGGATGAAGAAGGTGTGCTATTCTTTCAGAAACATAAGCAACCACTTTCGACAGTACCTTGAGGGAAAGTCATTTTTGGCAGATAATTAAATTTAAGAGGGCGGTTTAGTTTGGATGAAACATATGACAGTGCCGATATAACAGTTACCGAAATAGAGGGGGTTTCCCTGCACTCTTGTTGAAATTTATTATTAAATTAAACTGATATTTCATATTCACTGTTTTTCGTTTATTTTGTTAAGCTCAATCTTGCAAACTAAAGATCTTTCTAAATAATTGTATAGGGGTAGTGGTAAATCCTTTTCCGTAGTATCTTTTCGAGTCAATTAAAATTAACATGAAACAATTGACTCTGAAGATATGGTGGAAGTATATATTTAAATTTAAAAATTGGTACATACTTTCGTTTTTAGACATCAGAAGGAACTCTTTATATGTCTTCATACTTCTGCCAGTGTTCGCTATTAGGTCAAAAGTTGCCATTTCACTCATTTTAAAACATAGCGAAACCAACAGACCGGCGAATTGGGAAGGGACCTCCGAACGGATTTGGTAACGTACAGGGCGTAAGGGACAAGCCCGTAGCCAATGGGGACTGAGGGCGAAACCTCCCTGGAATAATTTTCGCTCCTACAAATTTCAATTTGCCATAGCACAATTTTACACATTCCAGTGAAAAACTATTTCACCCCTTGGAAGCTATCCTGCCCCCTTCACTACCTTGTCTGGCTATGGGCCTGTGACAGTGGCGGATCCAGGGGTGGGGTCGCCGACGTCCGGACCCCCCCCCCTCAAATTTCCCAATCTGCCCTTTTTCAAAAATGGTTTTTTTACACGTGGCCTAAAAATAAAAAAAAGAAAGAAAAACACGAGAGATTTTGGTTACTCCCATCCAGTATCGATCAATTGGCCTGTAAAACTCAAGCTACAGTATATATCGCAGAAATTTCGGCAATATATTTTGACTTCGGTGGCCTATATTGCCCGCCCCGAAAGACGAACAGTGCAATCTTTTTTAGAGAGAATGTGACTACAGTATTTCTTACTGCCTGCGTGACAGTCAGGCATTCTCATTACTTTTCGCTTGGGAACCACATGTGGCGTACTTGGGCAATCAAAGTAATACAAAGCACACATATATTACGTCATACTCACTAGCTAGCGCTTTATGCAACATATTACCGTTGGGCTTTGATACTGATTCCAAAAGGTCACTTCTAGTCTTTTGGTCTTGCAAAATAATGATCTGTTCACACTCCCTAAACGCTACATCTACAAAGCTTTCCCTCCACCCGCTGGATATCCCTCCTATCACGAACAAGAGAGAGTAGGTAAATACGTTTCGCTATGATATCCATGGTCTGGAATTACTTTCTTCTTTAAAGTGTTGCCCTAGTGATGGGAATAAAAGCCAATTTTAAGGAAATGTCCACAACCAAGAGTTGACCAGAAGTCACAACAGGCAATCGGTGTTTGTTTCAGTTTAAAATTACTATAGAAAATCACCGCCACCAGGTCAAATAACGCAATGTTAGTCGGTTCAATTTTTGACGTCTTTAAGTTGGACCGATGACCGGTCTGCTGTCGCAGAGTACCGTAGTTTATGTAAAGGTAGTAACTTTCTTCCAATATCGTAAACCCTGTTGGTGTTCTCTTGTCTGTGTCACGAGGTACAGTCAGTTGGTGAGCAAAGTTAAGTTGGCTATTTCATCGTGTAGTCCAGGTGGTTCCGCTACAATGTGTGCTATCCCGGATGCAGTCTACAACCCCTATAGTTTTTCGTTTTTCCTTTTGTTCGCAATGATTACTTACGTGTTTTATGTAAGCCTGCCAAAAATTTTCGCGCACTTCGCGCGCTTTACAATTTCACGATTCAGATTCTTAAGTACACTATCAGTGCGCAACTCAGTTTTTGGAGTATTAAGTATTCAGTGACCCTTTGCAAAATATGCCCTGCAATGGCATGGGATCGTTAGGCTCCTTCATGTCCCCTTTTCACTATGATGTTTTGGTGTGGGAAGGTGGGTCAAGGTCGAGAAATCGCATCTGGTCTGCCCCCCCCCCATGTCAAACATCTTCCTACGCCGCTGACCCATGGTCGGTTTACTTATTTTGGCTTACAAAAGGGTGAATTCTGTGATAAAACCCAAATTTTCGGTACGCTTTATCCACTCTTTCTCAGTTCCGTTATACTTATAGCCAAATAGGCTAGTACAAACTCTTTCAAGTAGAATACACGGATTTATGTAAATATCATTTCGGTCAACGTTCTCTTGTGTCTGTCGTGCGGTACGGCTACTGACTCGAGGAGGAAAGTAGGCCTACAATGAAAGTTATGCCCGAAAGGGCCCAACTGCCGGGACAATTGTCCTGTATAAGCTTTAAATAATACAAATTCTTATGAGTGTAGGCTTACCCCCCAAAATTTTCGCGCGCTCCGCGCGCTTTGCAATTTCACCGTTTAGATCATTCCAATTTTTGCATATTTCTCGGTTGATCCTTTCTTTTTTTGACGTTTATTAGAACCAAACTTTTTAAAAAAAATGAATGTGCCCTTTTTTGTTGGACCCCCCCCCTCAAAAAACCCCTAGATCCGCCCCTGTTGTGATATTGAAAGGATCTAGTTTGGAAACTATGTTTTGGAAGAATTTTCTAGGGTTGGTTGCATTAACAATGGCTGTATGGGACTTGGCAAACCTGGTACCTGTGGGATTCCCTTTAAAAGAAAGTTTTCTCATTGTCACCGGAAAGGGGACAAACTGGCGTGCTCGCCTAGGGCGCAGAACTCCAAAACTAGAAAGAAAACTCAGAGGCCGGTTTATCAAAATATGAACTTAATTTAATTTCACTTACTTAAAGAAATACAAAAAAAAAAAAAAATACATACAAAATATGGAATGCAGATTGATATACCCGTGAGCTTACTCTTGACCCAAAAATATGAACCCCAAGCTACTGTCAACTCGAGCTAAGTACAATAACCCCTCTGCTGGGTCTCATTACACTACCCTCCCCTTTTTACTCCCCTTTTCTTAACAGGGTAGTGGACGATGGAATTACAACAGATCCAGTGTATAAACTCTCAGGTAGACCAAATAGGCGGGACTACGCCCAATAACACCAAATAGACGTGGTTAGGTCCTGAATCTCAATACGTTATGAAGGTGTTCCCGATAATGGCTACCAGATCGACACTGTCCATACAGTCTATCAAGTTATCATGGCTCCGTGCAGATGTTGGTGGCAATAAAATGGTCAGGATGGAGTTGCCGTAACCGGCAATCGAGGCACTCTTTCCTGTCCCTGGTCGCAGAGATGTAATAACCACTTCACTACGGGACTGTCCGGCTCTTTCCTCACCAAGGAACCTACGGCAAGGATGATGGGAGCTGCAATTTAAAATACATAAATGAATAATACGTGTTCCCATCTATACAGTTACATCCCGTTGTGGGTGACGCCCTAAGTTTGCGGCTGTCGGTAACCAGTACCGGTAACGTGTGACACTTTTGACTCGACAAGCCTGTCGTTTTAAATTCGTCAAAAGTATTTCCAACACATTTCCAACCCCGCATATATATGTAATTTACCTCAGTAGACATCATTTTACTGTGGCGTTAATCCATAATATTATACAAAATTAAACGATCACATTACCCGATACGCGGGTAATAAACTAAGTGCTACGGATACACAATAACGGTCTACCGCCCCCAGCCTATGTGAATTGGGCGGTGGTATTATTTCCAAACATAACGAAAGTCCACGATAAAATATACAAAATCTCGCTCATACTTCCAACGGATGGCCATGACCTGACATAATATAATAACATAACGTAACAAAATTTGTCTTTCCCAATATTTCACAACTAAGACCATCATAAGTCATGAAGCGAGCATTTACAAACAGAATAATCCTTTCTCGAAATATACAAAATAATAGTAACATCGGGGAAATTACTTTCTTTCCGTTTTGGGTAACTAATAATTCGAACAACTGGCTAACTCCTATCCCTTTGACATGAGTGCCACGTCATACACAATAAATGAGTAAACATAATATTTCGACACTCTTCTAGAAATCCATACAACATAAACAATATTTCGTAGATCACTTAGAATCATTTACAACCTAAATATACATACTACTACTACTGCCGGTCTTCAGTAACCCCAATCTGTAACCACCCTGGGACACCCCGAGCTTAACACAAACATTACGCACCACCCCACATCTTCCCCCTTTCCCAGAATAATAAAAGTACTCACAATTACAAGCCTTCCTTGGCGTCTCGCAGAGTCTCTCACCGGGACCAAATTGGACGGCAGTCCGTTGCGTCACTCCCCTCAGAACATTTACTCTATTCTGGGGACACCATGCGGAGTCACACACACACTCGGGATTTCTCTTTACCCGGTGTAAAACAAATGTACGGGAAAATTGATCGGGTAGCTAGCCCGATCCTCGATAGGTCTAACCTTAACCTAACGATTAAATAGTGGCTCAATATCAGTCCCGTCGATAATGGTTCCTGCCTACTATTAAAAAACACGTACATAGACTTTCCGCTGGCAAAATAAACTGGTCCTAGAGACTACACCCCGTTGCACAACGCAACAGCCTGGTTAAAGCTAGATAGAGATCTTGATCAAGTTTGAAGCTGTCTCTGCCGGAGATTATAATACCTACTGCTTTTATACAAGAAAACAGCTGTGATTTACTTGGTTACACTTCTATACCCAAGCATCGTCTAAGCCTACTTATAATTTGCCTAATAGAAGGGTTTAGGGCTTCCGAGACTCGCCCTCCTTGCCCTCCCAAGCAAACAAAAGATTACACATACCGCGCATGTGATCAACTATACACAATTATATACAAGAGGATGGCTTGACTTCTGAACGATCGCTGTACGGAAGCCTTTTAAAATTTACAAAACTATGTACAATACTACCGCGAGTCTATCTCAGATGTGACACTCATACGATCTTGTAGCATGTCTTCCCATAATTTCATAATGACGCACCGTCCCAAAGCCTTCTTTTAATTATGATCTATACACAATCCTTAATGAAAAGAATACTTCAATAATACATGGTAAAAGGCCACTTATCTGTACACTAAAGGTACACTTCACTGGTACTTTGTGGTTATTGGAACTATAATTTTTTTAAACGCTGGCATAATAATTGTCGAATTCTTTTTAATCTTTGTTGACTAAAAAGACCCATGATGTAAGGGTATGAAAGTCGAGGGGTTGGTCAGTTTATTAAGTGTATGTGTCCTTCCTGGGGACGTACCTTCTGTGGGGAGCAGAACCCCCTTTCCGGCAGGTTTGGTTTTCGTCCTTCGGTATCCAGCCGGTCAGTTAGCCCTCAGTGTCTTTTCTGGGGACGTAGCTCTTTTGGGAAGCAGAACCCCTTCTGGTGTAACGCATGGTCTCCGTCCCTTGGCGTCCAGCCGAAGGGACTTTGAAAACGTATGCCCCCTGACGATTTGCAGGACTGAAAGAGACAAACGTTCCTGCGCTTTTTGGACTTTTGGCTAAGATCGTGTGTAGCTCCTTCACTGAGAACCCTTTACGTTAGGTCCCTGCAGCCAGTCGAAGGGACCTAACGTAAAGGTGACAACAGCTTTAAGTTTTGCCTGCAGTGGGAGTTTTGCTGCAGGCTTTTTTTTTTTAAATTAAGGCATAACTACTTATCTAATTGTGTGAATTTGGAAGTCAGACTACCCAAATGTTTTCAGAAGCAAGAAAATACTTAGCCCTTCAGTTTTCTGGTCTTCTAAATTGGTCACTTATAAAGGAGAGTGTCTTCAGAAACATATGGCGATAGACAGTTTATGCACAGTAGTGTATTACCGACGTATGATTGTTTTTATTCTTTCAGTTGCAGTCAAGATGCTTGATCCTTTAATGCCTGTAGCCTCAGGGTAAAAAAGGTTAAGTGTTGTTCTTAATGCTTGTAGAAATCCTTATCTATAAATACTTATCTATTGTAAGTGCTGATCGTAAATGTGCTCTCCATACACCCTATGACTCTTTACTTGGTTTAGAACATGGGTAACTAATCACAGGCTAATATTCTCACAAAGTAGTCTTCTTATTACCTCTAAATTAATTAATCTCTTTATTTTCTCTCTTTGGAGATATTTAATACAATAACTTAAGTATTAATTAGTATGATAATTATTTCCTATCAGAAATTCACCTCCCTGCCTTAAATAAAATATCTGCATCTTGCCTATCCCTTTGTTATGAACAACGAAATACAACCAAAACTAATTGAAAGAAAATTTCATGGAAGAGAAAATAGTTTGGTAATATACTTCTTGTTAAAAGATGTGAAATTTTTTCTTTCATTTTTTTCAGTTAACGCTTTACAGCTTCATTATGACGGTATACTTTGACATTTAATAGAGCCTGGTAGTCTGTATTATTAACTTAACTAAACGGGTCGTATTTTCATCTGAACGTATTGGAGTTGACAACTGTAGCGATGCTCATAACCATGGAAGAGGTACATGGTGCTGACGTAATGTCCGTTTAGATTGGCTTGAAAGCAATTCTTATACCACCATCCGCCATGATAACGTATGGCAAAGTTATTGGTAGAATGTTCGTCGTTGTCGCGGTCAAAAGTAGAGAAGGCCTTACTTCTGTGATGAATCATGTAGTCAAAGCCTGTGAAAGGAACAACATTCGAGACAAATGTGAAGGTGGTGATAATTTTGCAAGTGAATACTTTCCCGTGACTAGACTAGCTTTAATACTTGAGTTTACAGCACAATTGTCTCAGGTATCAAGAGTCACTACTTTTGGTGACGTTGAGGTGATAAGAATTAAGTGACTTTTAACACAGTTAATCTAAATATAAACAAATTTAGGCTTTGTGTACTGTTTTCCTTTCAGTAACGCGGTACATAAGCACTAATAAAACTGCAAGTCATTTCATTTTCTGTTTCAACTAATGTGAAGATTGTTTCTTTTGTTTAAAAACTACTCCAGATTTCAAGATGTGAACTTGAAGGATGTTTGGTACCACGTGCGATCATCCCCATTCATAAAAGGAAACAATTGCCACGCTTTTCAATGCATACTGCCATCATTCACGTTAAAGTGGAAATACTCGATCAGATTTGTGGGAGGCTAACATTCATGAGGCTAAGCCTCAGAAAATTGTCATTTTTGAGTATATCTTGTTTTCATTTTTATAGCTCATCTGCCAACTCTACAGACTAAATTTTTTGTGAGACATGGTTTTTTCGATTTCGAGGTAGCATTATTACGGTGAAGAAGATTGACGAAACTTATAATTTGTTTGGGAACGTTTCTTGCTTCTTCACTGAATGTGCACGTAAGGAATTTTGCATGCATAGTTATACCAATGCTTAATATAGCATCAAAACTTTATGGCAATTTTTTTCTCTTGTTTCTCTTGAGCTGAGATAGTCGTTGTAACTAGGTGTTAATGTATAATGACCCGACCAAAAAGAAGAACAAGGTACCATCAAAGTACGCCCTAAACTGGCTATGGCACTGCGTATGCTATTCATATCAATATGAAAATATGTCCCAGACATTCACGATCTTAGTAATAGGACGTACATATACATGATGCACCTAAATGTGAGATTATTTACACTTGCTTTGCTGGAAAAGCTTCTCCGAAACGTCAAAATGCGACTCTTCTTGATACCTTATCTATATGACGCATTTCGTGACGCAATTTGAATATTATGAATCCATTACATCGGCAAAATCTGAAGTGGTTGGACAATTGTCTATCTTTTCCTTCTTTACAAACTTTAATACGTTATTAGCTGGTATAACCAGTAGAAAAAGATAACTTGTTAGACTTTGTCAAAATGTTATTGTTTTATATAATTTAAAAAGAGAAAGAATTTTTCAGTAACGTAATTGAATGTTTGGTCTAGCTCAAAACCTTTGGCAAAAGTTTGTCATATCAGGTAATTATTTTCAGGATCGAACAGGAGGAAACCTTTTAGAAATTTTGGTGATCATCATAACGGTAACGTTTAATTGTATTTAGAATGACGATTATGATTTCGTTCATAAGTGTAAATAATTTTGGTGTGTATGTTACCAGTATTAATTACGCATATGATTTCTTTTGATAGAATCACCAAGTATTTTTTTCAGATTGAAGAATTACTGTATTGGTAACCAGCTGCAGTAATGCTGATGCTACACTGAAATAATTCTTAAGTCAAATTTGCCTCCGAACAACTCCTTCGTTAGATCTTCAGTCCCATTATAGTTAAGATTAAAAACATTGTTATTTTCCTGATTTTACGTCAGTTTGATAGTCGAGATATATTTTCAACAATAAATTATCATAATTGACAAGATTTTTTATCGTGGTGTTGCTTTACGAAATTCTTCAAGCAGATTAATACTTGTAGCGGATGTCAGGACAAAATCACCGAAAACTGTAAACAAACCGTTTGTGTTCAAAATGACGTTTGAGACGTAAATTCAGTTACAGGGTCAATTTTAAACAATCTTATCATTTAAAGATAACCTTCACAAACCTGCGTTACCCGAGTAGGTACCAAGGGTGAGTTGATATTTATTGCTCTCATCACCTACGCTGAAAGGGTCATACTCCAGGTAATAAAGTGTACCATCATTCAGTGTTATATCTATCCGTAGCAGGTAACGCTTCTGCTGGGTCAAGAAGTACAACTTTTCATTTCCAAGCCACAGCTCGTTACCAAGAGACCCAAAACCTTGTCTGTAAGTATTCCAGTTTTGATAAAAGTCCTGAGAACCATCCACGCGACGTTGAAGAACCTGTATTTATGAAACAGACAGCGCAACGTATATTAGGCCTAAAGAGAGACATTTTTGAAGCTTCACACATGACATTATAAGGACGCTAAGCAACCTGTATTTCAAGCGTATTGTAGAAATATTAAAATTAAATAGTGTAAACAGAAATTACAAATATGTAACTAATAGAAACAGATAAATAGAAGCCAAACATGGTGAATGAAAAAGTAACCGTGTTTGTTTACTCACGGTCCATCCTCTTCCATCAGTCATGTTACAATATACTTCAAATGGTGATCTGGGTTTATAGTGTAAACACCACTGTCAGTGTAACCAGCATTGAATACGTCCTGACAATCGGTCATCGGACCCGTGCAGCTATTCCCATCACCGAGATATTCTTCATTACAATAACATTGTCTGATGCCGTCCCTTTCTTCGCATACTGCGTTGACGTCACACATGAAGTTGTCTTCACACGTCACCACACCTGTCTCACATGAGCATCTTCTCGAGCAGTCTGTATTGTAGGAGTATCCACTACTCTGTGAAACAACAATTGTTAAAATCAGTGTTAAACTCAAGAAAATATGTCTTGTCAGTAGTATTTATTCAACTCTAAATAATATATTCTTCAAATAAAGGTCGCTCTCTATGACGTTTGGTAGATTGTTCTGTCTCATGCAAATAACCTCTCAAAGGTGAAAAACTCACAATTTCTATCAACATCCATGAAAAATACAAGTATAAGCGATAACAGTTAATACCCGAATGCATGACACAGAGGAGCAGAGGACAGCACTCGTTAGTAAAGCTTATCTTATCCTTTTTGTTTAACTGACAGTTGAAGGATACTTGCAATGTCTGGATGTCCCGAAGACCTAAGTTTTGGAAGTAACAGTTATCGTTTTGAATAACGTGATGTTATAACCTCATTACATACTCTCTGGCAAATAACTGATTGATAGTTGGCATGTGATAGCTAGCTAGTTCTCTATAGTGAAAGATATTTAATAATTTTAACGATTCCTCTTCATTAGGGGATCTTAATCTATAAATACTGGTTAAAACAGTTTTTTGGTAAAATTTCTACATCCCTTCAGAAAAAAATTTCATTACAGAGATAGTGGAGTAATTTGCAGCATGGGACTAAATTCCTCTCAAATGTAGTAACTAAATGAAAACAGAACGTGGAAATGTCTTTTGTAAAAGTATAACACCGCAAAGAAAGACTCACCGTGATTACACCATCTCCAGGCTGAAAGCAAGCACATTCCTCTGCAGGTACACATTGTTGTCCTTTCATAAAGAATCCTTCTGGACTGAAACACATCTCCAACTCATCACACGTATCGTGACATCCATTTCTTCCATCTGGATCTTCACAAGTTTTCTGACAGGTACAGTTACCATAGACCATATTAGCCGGACACCAGGTAATGAAAGAACCTGCAATAGTTCCACAAAGGAAAACTTGCGATACACTAACAAACAGAATATGTCACAGGTGGTGACAAACAGGCCTAGGATGGCGGTCGTTAGCAAAGGTACGTCTACTCATAACTTCTTGACAAAATACTTGTAACATTTTGACATCTTGCAAACTGTAATTTTCTAAATTTAGGAAGTAGCTTCCACTCCTTTTAGTCTTGCATATTTTATCACAAACAGCTAAGTAGGCCTTTTCCACAGGTAAGATTTCATAAGATGCATCATGACATATCGGGAATTAAGTCACCCTGCATGCATGCGAGTGCAGTAGGTCTGTTATAAAGTTAACTATGTTATTTCATTAAAATTTAGCCATTTTGTTCCAAAGCTTTGGAACACAAAGGAAAGTCATAAATCTCGATTTTGGTATCAACACAGAGCTTTGGATATGCCTTTTCCATTAATACTGAAAACTCAATATTGCTATTAGCCTACGTTATAGCTGATCTGTCAGTGTACTTCACAGTGTGATACATACCGGCTGTCCCACTGAATTGTCCTAGGCTAACCAGCATGTAGTCACTCCATTCATCGCAGATACGAAACAAGTTGTAGCTGACGTGGAAGGATCTTCCTGCTTCGTTCTCCATCTCAATACGAAGTTTATAATTTCTTTGGTTAGTTAGAAATGAAATTTTTTCATTTCCAAGCCAAAAATTGTTGTTTAAAAAGCCAAATCCATTCTTGTACTCTGCCCAGTTTCGTTCAAAATCAACATTGTCGAAACTCTGTCGCTGAATTACCTGCGATGTCATGAAAATTGAACAATTTAATATTATAAACTGGCGACGTCCTTTAAAAGAACTCTTCATTTCTTTTTCAAAAGACCTATAGGATTTTCTTTTGAATTGTCAAAATGACATCAACGTCAATGTTTTTACTGGTCTTATTTGAGCAAGTTATTCTGCAATATAGTGATGATATATGCAACCAATACCCGTTGACAACAACAATTTGGAAGGCTCAGTGACAAATGTTTGGTTAACTTAGTTCTACACGCATGTGAAAAATGTCAAAAAGTTACCGTCCATCCCCTCTCATCTGCAGTATTATCACAGTATATTTCAAAAGGTTCCTCGTAACCGTCTGGTTTGATCAAATATATACTACTTGAATTTTGCGCTACACATTGCTCAAAAACCTCTTCGCAATCTCTAGGATACTCAGGCTGGCGATAGTAAAAGTAACTGGTCGCTGAAAAAGATTAAATTACATTAACATATAATTTCTGAATCGTGTGTTTCCCATTCGCTTAAAGGGGACATTTTCAAGACAAATTTGCACTGGCCTCAACTGCACAACTTAAGGTTTCACTTTCGTCACTATATATGTCTCGATAGAGTTGAGCTAGCAATGATTAGACCACAAAATACCATTGCCGTGTTTTTTGTTATTACACAAAAGATATCAAGGGGGCAGAAAGGGTTCATTACCAACGTAGATGCACTATGATACAGACTGTTAGCCCCTTCGTGCATAAGTCTTTTCCAATTTAACTTCAAACACTATATTAAGAAAAACCAAACTTTTCTCTCTTGCAGTATGGATCGAATGTCCTTACAAGTTTACCCTACAATTTGAAGGAGATACCTGTATATGCAAAATAGCGCAAAATAAGAAGTCGAAGGATAGTGCTAGCAGTCATTCCTTGAGAGAAACCGTTAGCTGAACAAAAACAACGCTTACGAATCGTTCCCAAAATGATTATCTTCTAAAGAGAATATACTTATACTCTAACACAAAACTGTGGGCAACATGGCAACAAACCGAAATGTAGTCGAATAGTTGGCTAGATTTGGTTAAAAAAAAACGATTTTATGACTCAAAAGAATTAAATTTAGCTATTGATAAGATCATTTACTGGTGTATTAATTGACTCATTAGATTTGGTTCAATCATGAAGCATATTTTGTACTGTTCTAAGCATCAATCAATTTATTTTACTAATGAAATGAACTTATGACAATGACATTATACAATGCACAGTTAGAGCATACACACGTCATGTGACTTCATTACCGTCATTCTCACATCAACTTGTCAAACGTTTTTAAAAAGACGCTTTGAAGTTTAAAAGTTCAAGAAGTTTTCATGGGACTATACTCACCTATTTCATGTCCGTTACTGTCCTGGAACAAAGTAAAGAAATATTGGAACATAACATTTACACTATAATACACACTCAATACCAACACTTAAGAAGGGGGACATCGTTGCGAATAAACTTACTATTATTCAATTTATCAACACTCGTTTTGAAATATATAGGGCAGATTTTGTGTACGATTTAACACAATAGCACACGTTTGTAACTTGCATTTCAATAATATTTTTAACAGTGCTCTTTGTCGTGGAAATCATTACTGTGAACGACCTTAGGACTCGTTTAGTGAAAACTCTTTTTGTTGCATGGTGTACTGTTGAAGCTGTGCCATCCATAACGATATAACATTACATTTCTGAGGACAAATGTTACATCATATTTCTTCACATGAGAAACCCCTTAACTGAAGTTTCCTAACTCATCTAATGAAAACAGTTTTGCAACAAAGCTAAATGAGAGTATTTTGGATTTAGCAAACTATCAGAATATGATACATTCTTGTTAATGCATAAGAAAATGCAAACACTGATCGAAGTGAAAATTTCGGACTTGAGTGACTTTGTTATTCAGCTTTACAAGTATGGAAGCAAGTATACCATTAACACGAACATTAAGAATAAGTTACAGTAAACTTCAAAAATCGTATTTAACGACAAGTTGGATAAAGCTAGCAAATAGAGAAGTCTTGGCAGGTCTATAATATGTAAAAGATAAAGTGAAAGAACGAATGAAAAAGCACTGGAAAGCTTGTTGTGGAAGTAACTAATAAAAAAGAATTCTTTGTCCTGACTTTTTTCTCTTTAAATTTATGGAGGTTAATGAAAGCTGTTACAGACGATAGAAAGATTGCACACTCATTTGTTAAAAAAGACTACGTCTGTGATTTAATAGAGTAGCTATTTTACTACTTGGTTCACAACTTAATCACGGATAAATTGTTTATTAACTTAATTGCATAGTCATCGCTACTATGGTTTGAAGCAGTATGAAAATACTGAGCATAATGAATGACAAGGCCGTTTTGCACACGCCACAATCAAACTATGATATTTTAAGTTCCATCGCAATAAGTTTGAACGCTTACAAGTTATAAAAAAGAAATGTTATCTCTTCAGACCAATTTTCTTGTTTCAGAGATACTCACCAACTTAAGATGGTAGACAGGCGTTCAATGAAACCCACAAATAGCATTGAAATGCAATAAAGTCAGAAATCTATTATGTCATGAATTTGTATTGAAAGGTTAAAAAATTTGGTAGTTCATACGTCTTCCGTCGCAATTCACTTGTTACCATTAAGCATCAATAAGAAATAAAAAAGATTCTGGGATGTTCAAAAATGCCAACTTGAATTAGACAGTGGC
Source organism: Holothuria leucospilota (assembly GCA_029531755.1). Lineage (NCBI taxonomy): Eukaryota > Metazoa > Echinodermata > Holothuroidea > Aspidochirotida > Holothuriidae > Holothuria > Holothuria leucospilota. The sequence goes on along the minus strand of CM055969.1, from coordinate 11,865,142 downwards.
GTCACGAGGGTTGTTTGCAGGGGGGTGGGGTCGAGTGGCTCGACGTGCGCCCCCAGAGCCCCGATGCCGTCGAGGAATTTATGAGGGGATTTAAAGAAAACCTGTATACTATACCATGCCATTGCGGGGCATACATTGCATACAATTTGCATATAGTGGAGGAACGTAGTTTTACGCTGTTTTAATGTTCTTCTCGGAATCTAAAGTGTGAGCTTGTAAAGCGCGCGAAACGCGCGAATTTTTTTCCAGTAGGCCTACACTTAAAAGAAACTGTACTTATTTAAAGCTTAGATAGGTCAATTGCCCGGGCAGTTGGGCCCTATCGGGCATAACTTACGTTTTACTTTCTTCATCTTGTCACTAGCCGTACCGCACTACAGACACAAGAGAACATTAACTCATTAACTAGGTTTAGCGAAATAAGATGAAAGTCCCGACATTTACGAAAATCCATGTATTCTACTTATTAAGTTACTTTAAAAGGTGGAAAGGGTTTGAAATGTATTTAGCTATAAGAAACGAAACTGAGGAGAATGGGCAAAGCGTATACCGAACATTTTGGGTTGAATCCCAGAAATGACCCTCTTGAAGCCAAAACAAGTAAACCGACCATGAGTGAAGACAGAATTTTCCCAACAGATGGCCAGGCTATCCCAACTACCTTCAGCCACAATGTCGAAAAGTGGTGAGAAGGGGATATGAAGGAGCCTACCTTTCACATGTCATTGCAGGGCATATTTTGCATAATATCACTTACTAACTTCAAGAGCCGAGTTGTGCACTGAACGTTTTCTTTTGAATCTGAATCATGAAATTGCAAAGCGCGCGAATATTTTTGGTAGGCTTATACGAAAACATTAAACATATGTAATCATTGAGCGCAAAAAGGAAAAGAAAAAAATCTAGGGGTTGTAGACAGTATCGAGGATACGTACATTGTATCGAAACCATCTGGACTACCCCGATGAAATATCCAAACTTTGCTCCGTGAGTCGCTCACCAACTGACAGTACCGCATGACACACACAAGAGAACAACAACCAGGCTTTTCGATAAGGGATGAAATTCACGATCTCTACATAGAATGTGTACTTTGCCTACATGTTACTTGGTACGGTGAACAGGACTTGGTGCTATCCACCTAGGTGAGTTAGATGAGGTTTCACGACTCAGTTTCTACTCAATTGGCTTAAGTCGGGCCGGCCAAGGCCCTTTTTCCAGTTGTAGCTCACTGGCTTGTTTTCCCTACTCCATTGTTTATGCTGAGCACCAAGCACAATGGCAGTATGTTCCATTTTTAAAGTCATCGGTATGAACCCCAGACCTTCCAGCTACAAGTCGGATGCTCTAACCACTTGACCATGCGGTCAGTGGAATGGAACTATTGAAGAAACCGAACTGACTCTACAGCGCGCGTAGAGCGCTAAAAAGGTGGGCTCTTAATAGAAAAAATTGTTTCCTTGAGAGCATTAACAGGAAAACCATCGGGGCGACAATTCGCCGTAGGGGACTGCATACTTTGTCGTATCGACTAAGACTCCCCGACGAAACTGTAAAAATACCCCGACGGACAGTCTTCCCTGGCCCCTTCCCCCATCCGGCGCCACCCTGCCCAAAACTAGTTCCAGCTTCCAACTCCCGAGCTAAACTCGAATCCACGACAACACGCTGGGAATATACAGACTGAATTACTTTGCTTGAATTCTGAAGGCTGAATATGTTCAACACTACCCGATACACATGGCATGTCCAGTTTAAACTGATCTGTGTTACAGAAACTGTAACACGTGTTACGAGAACTGTACAGTACAGTACTGTACAGTATTTACTGTACATGCTATGAAAATTGGCTGGCAACACCATCATTGTCAACATACAGTATTTAATAAGCAAGGAATTCGTATAGGCCTACGTCAATCTATCGACTCGAAGAGACAAAGACAGCTGGGACAGTGTCTATTTCAATTCATACCGGTCGCATGCATCAAACAAAAGGTCCTATACGGCTATACCACGGACTAACCTCAGAAGATGTTAATTTGGTGGCAGTGTTTCAACTAGCTGCTGCATGCACGACCGCACCATAGCCCTCAATTTAATTTAAGTGCTCTTGCCGTCACGAATTAACAAATCACCGGAGGCAGGGGGGCGCTAAAATACACAAGTTTTCATTTTACTTTTCCTCCTCTTTCCATCTTTTCTTATTTTTGTAATTCTTCCTTTCTTTTTCTCTATTTTTCTGTTCTTCGTTTTCCTTCAATTTGCGCCCCCTGGCGCGTGTAGGAAGGGGCGACTGCCCCTCCCTGCCGCCCCTTTCTTACGCCACTGGAATTAGATCTACGTGGTTTGGGGGGCGGGCTGGAGATCTCCGGGAAATGCGGCAAACTCCTGCACCGGTTGCAGTAAACATCGATCTCTATATGCACCTTCCCGAGGGATTTGTTTGTCAAAAGTTTGTCGCGGGCTTTATTTCTGCATGAACTTAAAGTCATCAGCATATAATCCTTAGATGCTTTTAGCAACATGCATGTTTTAATAAAGTTTTTCAAATGATGACTCCCTCTACTCTACAAGAATATAGGCCTAAGACCAAAGTTACGGTTACTCTGATGAGAGATTTATTACCAACGTCCTGCTATATCTTCCCTTTAAATGACGTTTGGGTTATGATTCAGAGTCGGTCTAATACACCCAGATTTCAACTAAGATGCCTTACAGCCATTAAAACGATGTTACCTTGTCGAACGTTGTTACACCACCAGTTACGCCGTTACCTTCACATATTTAGAATTTTTTTTAATTTATGGTCAGTGTATTTCTTATTAATTGAAATATATTACCGTACTCCAAGACTTTCTGTTTATCTGTTTGTGCACTTACTACAGTTCCAGTGCTGCTCGACAAATGACAACGATTCTATTTCGCTCTATTCCAGTGTCAGAATAGCAATACGCAAATATGGACAACCATGACATCAAGTTAATTTAATCGGAGGTTAGTAAGTAATGCTCAAAATACCAAGCTACTGGTCCTGTCAAACTGTGAATAACTTATGTTTTCGGGATAAGGAAGGACAGATAAGCTTCGTCAACAGTTCAACTAAATGACCTATGCGTGACCGTGCAAATCGTCACCGGGCTTTAATTTAACTACACAACACTCATACATGAAAAGTACTGCACCTGGGATTACAATATCAAGATATGTTGGGCTAGTCAACCAGGTCAACCAGTACCCGTTTTATCGACAAAGGCGCAGGATCGGTTTTCAAAAGTGGATGGGATAGGGAACTGCATGGTTTTTGAAAGCCTGGCAAAACGCTCTGACTGTTTGGCTCCAAAGGTGTGGGTAGTGCCTAGTGGCCTTACGTAATATGTTACCACCGAAAACATGGTTGTATGGGTTGTAACTGATTTATGAATGTGTGTTCATTCAGTATTTTTGCTAGCCAAAATTGTACTTTGCATGTGCATTAGTTCATTCATTTAATGCATGTTTCAAAGCTTAATATGATGACATTTTGTGTTTTGTCCCCATCCAACGCTTCCCCGTACTATTTGCGTCCTTGTTCGTCTCTTACCGATATTCCAAATCCCAAACCAGGGGAGATCGATCTAATGACGACAGAGATATTTGAAACGATAACGGTGGTGAAACGTTAGTTAAAGTGTATGTAGTAAACACGAAATGTAATACCTGGGGATGTGAGGAAGAAAATCAAGCATTCTATGGACTCTTTCAAGCAATGTTCATTTCGGGCGAAAATCTTGCCCTGTTTCTTAATATGTTTATCTAAATACCTTAATTTGAACTTGCTTAACTTCTTATTGCCAGTAGTCACAAGATAATGTGAATTTTACACCTCCGTTATAATTCGACACAATCAATATCATTTCAGTTAACTTTATTGACGAACTTACTAAAACATTTCATTTCGAGTACACTTTTTAGTGATGAGAAATTTACCAAAATTGACAAACAAAATATTTTAGGTTTGAACAATTATTCAAACGCTCGATAAGATTAGTAGGGACACACAATAAGTACATTAATTCGTTTATTGACAGTCATTTAACTGAAAGCCTTTATCAAAGTTGGTCCTTGTGGGTGCACGATAACATCACATGAAAGCTTGTTTTAGCAAAGGGCTTTGTTTCAGGATTACCTTCGCGTGAAAGGAATAGATCATGATTAGTAAGGGGAAGTCAACATACGCTAAACTGTAATAATAAAGTCAGCTGTCAAACCAGTTTGGATTCTTGAATGAGATAAGGTTTTTTCGAGTTTATTTTGTCTGACAGATTTGATTGTTGTGTCTTCTTTTTAACTCCTTCCTTGCGAGACAGATTCCGTAAAAAGATTAATTTTTTACCCGGACATTTGATTAATCATTGCATATATTCTGTAAAGTCTGGAGTATCATCGAATGAGGTTCCTGTAAGACTGACGCTGTTTCAGAACGTTCAAGAAGCACTCAGGTTAAGTGGCACATATTTCCTGAACCTGTCCCCAAAGCCGACTAAGACTTGTTTATTTTCATCGAAGATACGTGCTATTTTTATTTTACTTCCAAATTCTGCTCTTTTTTATTGTAGAATAATTTAAACATAGGCTGTTGGGTTGTTATGTGATTTTTCCTCAAAAACCTAACTTAATCTAATTAACGTCAATAGAGGGGAGAGCTGACTAAAGCTTAAACTAATACTGTCCACAGAAGATAGATAAGACTGGGAAGTCATGTATTAAATATCCAACACCGACATAACTTCCAAACGATAACGCCATTAATAAAGGTTTATTAAAAATTAACGTTTTAATATATAGTTTTAAAAGACTAAGTATCTTGCATGACATTACTGTACAGGTAAGTACCGTATGACACACTCATGTTTGACCATTATTGTTTCTTGGTGTTAAAAAATTCTTCCTGAATCCTAGTCCGTAGGTGAATTGAGACTAAAAGTTATGGGAAAATATTTCGACTACCTTAAAAACTTATAGTGCAGAGTACATCCGTAAAGGAATTGAGGATTTTCAACTTGACCCAGTTGTTGGAACAATTTATTCATGAACGTGCACCAATACATAAGTCCGTTGATATTTTCAGCCTTGACTACAAGGAGCAGAACTACAATGGTATTTTTTGTTTCAGACTTTGGCTAATTCATCACTATGTGGTCGAAATATTCCTAATTTTCAATTTACATGTAGTACTTGAAATAATCTATATGTGGATAAAAACTGCAGGCCCTTTGGCAGCTTGCATTGCTCAGATAATTTTAAGAAAAACCTTCTTTGGAAAAAAAGATTTGAAAAAACTTACCAACTGTAAGTAGAGTCCAATGAAACAATTTTTCACAATCCAGAAAATAACGAAAGCTTGGCAGTGAAAACGCATAATGGTTAGACTTGGCCAAGTCTCTCGTGAGTGTTCTCGTACTGCTAGTACCTACAGCTCACCATATTTACCTTGGGTTTAATACGCCCTCTATCGGCTGCTTATTTGTATTGCTTCTCAACGAGAGACTTGGGACACTTGGTTTCTGTGACGTCATAATTTTAATGTTATTTCTTTATTTTATTCATCCTCAATTAGGGATGAATAATATGTAGTAGGCTGTCAACTTTTAGTCCAATCAAAATCAGTAAATTGAATGTTATGTGAATAAACAATATATGAATAAACATATATGAAGTTTATATCACGTGATTAATTGCTGCAGGGTCTACGACATTGCCGATAGCGAAAACTCATCAATATCAGCCGTAAGAATTGATCAATATGACGGTTTTTGCAACTGGAAATTTCACGGGACAGGATTCACGAGGAGCGAAACCGTGCCATGATTTGATTTTCATAAAAGAAAGACAAAATCGTTGGTTCAGCGACTTAATTTGAAGAAAGTTTTGCTTCGAAATCGGTATCGATAGCGGTCTGATTCTCAGGCGTTCAGAGCGTTATACACAAATACATATACAGCTCTGTGTACAAGCAAGGTAGGACACTTTGGATCCTAGGCATCGCGGCACTCGCTATTATCTGCGTAGCCATCCATACGGTCTCTCTCACAAAACGCATAATCAGATAATGTAAGGAAAAGCACAGTAGAAGGCAAGTTCGCTTTGCAGATGTAACCTTCGTCACTCGCAAATCACAACGCACGCCATTGCTGTGAATCGCGAGTGCGGGAGCCTGGCTGGGATTCGAAGTGGCCTACTACCTTGTTCGTATACTTATAGGCCAATATGTATCAGCTTTATCATCTTGCTAGCTCAATGTGCCCTCAAGCGGGTAATGACTAAGACTTTATATTAGACCAATTGTTAAAATCACTCATGCATGCCAGGCAATGCTACAGTAGCTTTGCTTGTTCCTCTTGGAGGTGTCTTGTGAGAACAATATAGCAGCAAACCTGAGCTTGGAAAACCACAAAATTAACAAAGTAGTTTGGGAATTAGGCCTAGCATGTTTCCAATGTAACCAACATTCAGAACTGATGGACTATGGGAGAGGTCTAAGGGAAGAGGGTGTCCCCCTGCCCTTTGGAAAAGTTTTTCATTTTAAGACGGAGGTACCTATATAACAAATGGTGCAATATTTGACACAAATTTTTCTTGCAAAAGAGTGAGCAGTACAATTTGACTGATAAGTGATTCTTTGAAGAACTGAATCAAGGTGATATAGGCCTATTTGAAATAAATACCTGCATGGGCAGAAATTGCTCTTCATATTTTTTTATGTGACAGTTCTTTGCATGTATTATAGGCAACATTTGTCATTGATACAAATATACTAGTTTGCTAAGTCACTGGTGAAGTTAAATAAATAAATTTTAGGCCTATCGTAATCCACAAATTCCAGCTAAGAGCATGACTATAAGAGCTAAAAACCTTAGAGGTTTTGTGATCCTTACATTGGGCAGGTCAGGGACAGAGCCAGGATTGAAGGACTATTTGAAGGGCCTTTTTGATAAGCATTAGGCTTCTACATGAAGTGGGATACCCACTAGACTAAACTTTCACTTGCAAGGTTCACTAGACAAAGGATGGACCAAAAATCTTCTTTGGCCCAGCTGGTGGTAAGGTTAGGATTCCACTGAGGTATAAAATTTATAGGCTACTTGGACTAGCCTCAGGTAAGATTAGGGTTTGGGTAGGGATTATGGTTATGTTTAGGATTATTAAGTTTACAGTAGAGTTAATATCTTTGGTCTACTCTAGGGAAGCATTGATATAGTACTGAACCTGTCATCTAGACTCATGAGCCTTGCAGCCCTTGAAAGCATGTCTATGGCTTGTGCATGTAGACATTATATCAACCTGAAGGTGTATGTTGCCTTTGCAAGTCATATAGACTGTGCCCCCAAAGTGCTGAGCCCATTGCAGTATTTACCAAATGCAAAACAGTTCTTACAGGGATTGGTTTAATTATCAGCTAGAGATGGTAAGTGTCTGGTACATCCAGTGAAAATTTAAGATGACTAGCACTATTTAATGTGCCCTTGTAGTGGACTTACAGCCTTACAAGTGGACCAAATACATGTTTTGCAATGGCATTTAAAGATAATGCAATCATTTAGTTGAAATAACATAAGAGAATGCAGGTTTCAGTAGACTCAGGTCACATTGCTAAAGGGGAGGGATCTTAATTTGAAAGTAGTGGACCAAAGCTATAACCATGGTACTGTGCAACCATTCAGTTGTTTTAAGTAGCACACCTAGTGCAACATTACCTGAAAATTGATTTCAGGATAGTTGATGTACGTAGGTCGTTACAAAATGAGTCAAATTTTGTATCAGTTTAGATCCAAGAGATTACAAACCTGAAAATTTTTTTATACTAGGAGAAATGAATCAGCTTTACTCAAGTCACCTTATAGTTACATTTAAAATAAAGAATTCTAATTATCCTCCTAAATTTCAACACACATTATTATTTACTGGATAATTACTCAAATGCTTGCTGTGATGGACCATGACAGATTTGGTATTATGGTGTCCTTGCTGTACATAAAAACAACTTCCATGTCAAATTTGCTCTAGAAGTAATAGCCTAACATACTGCATAATACTTTGTAGAGAATCTCACATGTGACCACCACAGTGCTCTCCATCCATGCAGCATCAAAGATAAAGATTCTGGTGTAAACTCAAGTCTCAACCTAGGAAGAGGTCTTGCCAGGCAGTGTGAAGATTTGTTATATCTTGGTACATGTATGTATACATGTGCCCAACTTTTTAATACTCATGCATCAGGTCTTCCTCACTTTTGGGTCATGATGTAAAATAAAAAGGGTCTTGAGAAGGCAAGCTTCAAACAATTTAGCTCAAGAAGATGCACTAATTGTTGCTAAGTTAGTTCAATTGCCTTCCCTGACACATATGACCAAGTACCATACATGTCAGTTGTTATGTTTGCATCAGGATAAAGCATATGACCATGTACTGTTGAACTTCACAGTGTTTAACTTGGTAGAAACTGAGGAGGTTAAACTGTACAGGTAACAGTTACAAGTCCATAGAAGTATAGTTGACTTCTGGAAAATGAAAATATGCAAGTTGTCAACTATTTAATTACAACAGATGCTTAAATTTACCTGTACCCTCCACTTCTCAGGGATTGGTAGGTGGAGGATGAAGGGGCAGGGAGCCAGTTCTCTGGCTCATATAGGCTAACACAGTTTGACTCAAAAATTTGTTTACATGGCCCTAAAATACACTGACAGTCTACAGAACTGCAATGACAGAGGCCCCTACTGACTCAGCAAGGCTTGGAAAACAATTTCCATAGGGGAAGCTGTTGTATTTCATATACTAATTTGCTCATATATACATACTGTACAGTACTGTATAGTACCGCAACATTCACCTGTCTAAATGGCCTGCCTTGGCAATATACATTGCCTTAAAAAATCTGCCAAACAGTTCTCTGTTTCATTCACACTGGCTGGCACTTATAAGTTCTTGTAAGTTCACAATGTGGTACTGCCTTGGCAAATACTATAGCTACATTATATCCAAAGTAGAGCATGTGTGAAGTTACACAAGGTCACAAAGATTGGCTGTGAGTTAAATTGAAACTTATATCAAACTTAAGACATCTGGCATTTGTTGTACCTTACGCGTTACTCTGGCAGCTAAATTTAATAATTTTTTATTTGCCACATTTTAATTTACTTGGTGGAGGCTAATTTTGGGTGCCCCCCACCCAAGAAGAAAAAAGAAAGCAGTAAAGAAGGGCTTGAATACTGTCAGCCACCCTTAAGACATTCAAGGTGACTGCGATATGTGACTCTACAGTATACGTGTTGGCCGGCTATGGTACACACATAGCTATTATCATGTCAGGCCATGCAATCAAGTTCTGCCAAAAGAATTGTAAACATGCATGCATAAAAGGCATGTATAAGGATTGAAAAGCCACCATGATACTGTAACTGAAGCTAAAAATACTTTGCCAAAGACACAGTACATAGTCTGAATTTAGTCATGAAATCATGACTTTTTTTGAAGATCATGTGTTTCCCATTTAATTAAAGTCAGGAGATGTGATAAATTTGTAAAGTCTCTCACATGGGCTATGATGGAGAATGTGTAACAAAAATACAATGCACTCTCCAAACTTCAAGGTCTAGATAACCCTGGGCACTGTAGTACTCCTTGCACTATTCAAACTGGGCTACTACATTTACATAAGCTATAGGCCCTGTAGACAAACTCACAACTGCCTAGTATTAGCTACATACCTTCACATTTTCCAGTAATGAGGGATCCATGGAAAACAAAGGTTTCATATAAGTAAATTGATAGACCTAACATAAAAAAAAAATAACAACCAGTAAATAAACATGCTCATGTTTTTCTTTTCTTTTATCACTAAGTCAATCGATCTTAGTTCTGTATTAAGAAATGCCTAGCCCCGTGATAATATGATATATATGCATGGCCTATCATGTACGTCAGTTTAGTACGGTTCAAGCAGGGAGTTGCTACAGGCTACATGCTGAACCAACGTTGTTCACCTACAAGATTTAACTTTAATTAATTGTGGCAAGAATCATGACGCAGAGTAACTATGTGCTAGCACAGAGGAAAATAAATAGAGCATCCACTCTTCGATTATCTCACGGGTGCTAGGGCTTGGCGGCTACTTTTGTGTGGACGCACGAAACTTCACAAACTTGTACAAGTACCCATTCTGCTAATCTTTGTTTACGTTTGGAGTTAAGTACACGAACCGCTAAATGGTACCATTATGTATAGGGAAATGTATTGACACATGTTTCTCTAAAATGGATTACAAAGGTCTCATTTGTCATCAAAAATTTTATTAGTGTAATTTTCGTAAGGTAAATTAGTTTTTAAATATTTATTTGAGTATAATTACGGCGACTCAATTGTCAAAAATATGTCATATCAAATAATATTCTCTTTAATTGGACGATACTAATTTCTGCACATGAGGACTGTTTATTGGATTATGAGGTTGACGCCCCCTCCTTATGAATAATATACTAAGCTCATTTGTATGACGTCACAGAAACCAAGTGTCCCAAGTCTCTCGTTGAGAAGCAATACAAATAAGCAGCCGATAGAGGGCGTATTAAACCCAAGGTAAATATGGTGAGCTGTAGGTACTAGCAGTACGAGAACACTCACGAGAGACTTGGCCAAGTCTACATAATGGTAGTAACTGAATGTCTAAAGGCATTAAAAGAGTAATCTAGCAAGTTTTCGCTGCGAACTAGATTTTATGACTGAATGGTTTCTGTTCCTTCTGTAAAGCCGACTGTCAGTGGCTGATGTAAGGAAACTTTAAACAGGCAGCAACAATTCGTAATTTAAAGGACACGAGAGGAGTATCATTCACATATTCCTTTGAAGTGTATGCCTGCTTGTAAGTTATCATAATGTTAATACGTACACTTTTAGACAGTACCTTTGACATGTTGCACAAATCCCCTTTCTTTGTGTTTCAAATCTTCCGTAAACAGGATCTTGTTCGAGTAATAAACACCTGTCCCTGTTCTTGACGAGAAGAGAAAGATAAATTTCTTCCAGTAGGAATTTAAACGACGGACAAATAATACAAGGCAGGATATTGTCTATTAACAAAGTATGTGTTTACCGACTTCCAACTGTTTCTGAAGTAAACAGTATGGCCTCGTTTAAAGCATATTAACTTTACAGAGAGCATCATGATAGTACTTCTGGTATTGCAGAATAGTATTGTTAACCTGAGGTCATTTGCTTTTAGCAGTTACTTAGAATAATGAACTGCGCTTTTCGAGGCCAATTTATTCTGCCATAAAAGATAAAATAGAATCTTAATGTTGGCGAGCACACTTCTCCGAAAGTTAGAGGCAGATAATCTCTAAGTAAAACAGGGACTGAATTATCGGTCTTTAGGGTGGGTAACACTGTTACTATGTGGCTTTATTCAACCGAGAGGTTTTTGTTAATTGTATTTGCAGTGAAATATGTGCAGTTGTGTACGCTACTTGTAAGCTATAACATTTTGTTCAGTGGGATAGAATGACGCAACTTCAAGTTCTCCGATAATTATTTCTATCTGAGCTCAATAGAAATGAAGTGGGGTAAACAGGAAAAAGCAGAAGCAAATTGCTTGTAGTGTTCAAAACTTTTCATCGTGAGGTTTGTTTTCAGTGGGGATTGATCACTTTAAAAAGTTCCTACAAGCCTTTAACTACCTTCAGGTGTCTTATACGCAATGTTAAAATAATGCTTCTGCTTTGGTATGAATAACCAGATTGCAAGGTATGTACTTTCATTACACAAGGTAGGTAATGGGTATAGACCCTTTCTCAAATAGGAATTACAAAGGATTGTGGGATATAGTTTTGGTGTGCGTCGTTTTTGTCCACAGTAAAATGCCATTGACAAAAACGGCCCATACCAAAACGTATCCCATAATCCTTTGTAATTGCTATTTGGAAAAAAGCTCTATGGGTAGCATCGACGCTATCCGTTTGCCGAAAATACAAAGTAACAAATGAAAGAAAAGAAGAATCGAAGACTGAATGCATTCAGGAGAGTCATACTGCCGAATGTGATACAGTTTGTATTAGCATGCTTCAAGTAATCCTCATACAGGATTTTTGCAGACTTATGTGGCATAAACCATAACATCGTAGCTTTAACTATGGAGGGAAGGTGGTGAGGGAGCAGGGGGTGAGTTGCCGGAGGTAATTTAGGGAAAATTTCCTACAAACTGTTCCAACAATAATTTAGAGTCACAGAATTCTCAGTTTCTACACGTCAGGACAGTTTTAGAGGAAATGTAACCAAGGAGTTGTTACGGATGGAGTACAAACACTTCTCCCTCCTTTGACACTATGTGGTTTGCCGACAATAATCTCCCGTTTGTCTCTTTTTTAAAGAGTTCAGTAAAAGTTCAAATAACTTACTGAACATTGATTCATGATTCCTAATTTAGGAACAATGAGGAACGTTTTTAACTTTTGTAGACAAAATATAGACTTGCCGGCTACACAGAAAAGGAATGCTACTTTACATGGCATGCGTAAACATTAGAATAATAAAGAAGTTGGATCCCTTAAAAGTGCAGTTGCAGTCGTTTATATTAGAAAGATGACAAAGGTTTAACATCTGTGGGTGGAGCAGATCAAAAATTCAACGCATGCTGGTTTACCTGTGTTTGCTCTCATGAAGGGCAAATTCTTTAACAAGCGAGGACATTTTCGCGCGTTGTAGAGATTCGTTGTTTAAATTTCCTCCACAGTTCTGCTTCTTTTAGCTAAATAAAACAAGATCTTAAGCTTTCGGGGCGCTTTGCATGCTTTTGCAATTCCACACATCACATTTTCTGGAAAAATACTTAAATCAGATCTATACTTGATAGTCAGGTAGGTCTTTATACATTTATTCTGCAAAATAACGTTTGTCATGGATTGGAATCACATAAGATTTCCTACCAATCTCTCCATTATCCAGGTCGCTAACCTTTCTTTAAACGGTTGGGGCTTCGGGTGGCTGGTCCCTCTCCGTCAGGGGGAGCTTGGTCACCTGTATAGCCCATTGCAAATCCTGGCACACGCCTAAATTCCTTTCTTAATAATTGCTATGATTTTCGAACACTTGTTACCACCTGGTCAATTACTCTCTTATTTAATAATAATTCCTTTTCACTTCTCACGCTTCAATAGTCTTGCTTCCTAGCGTGCTAGATGTTAATCTTAAGGTAAACAATCCGCTACATTTAAAGGTCATTTGTATTGATAGGGTCGATGCACCTCTCCCCAAAAAGTTTGGCTTCACATGTATGTTCTAGAAGTAGTCAGAATCTGGAATGTTGACATGGAGACAAGTACAAACGAAACTGTCGGGATTGACTTTGAACCTCAAACAAAGCTCTGCAAGATAAAGCTAGAGTTAATATATATATATATATATATATATATATATATATATATATATATATATATATAAATGAGTCAATCCACGCTATATTAAATAGTCGCACAGAGACCTTAGGCCATTTTTCCTCTAACATAGGCCTATGTTAGAGGAAAAATGGCCTAAGGTCTCTGTGCGACTATTTCATATAGCATGGATCGACTCATTCATATAAAGTCGCTACGTCACTCTACCTACTATATATATATATATATCTATCTATATATCTATCTATATATATATATATATATATATATATATATATATATATATATATAACTCAGTCTGCAGATAGAACTGTTTCGATCTTGTTAGATCTCATCAGTGCAGCTCAGAGTAGGTTCCAAGACTGAATGGCAAGGCTGAGACAAGCATAACTTGCGTCAGTCCGGCCTTTCACGGTACACTGCCTATGAATACCAAAGTGCACAAGCTTTAAGGAGCGTGCTAGCATAAAGCAACAGTATTACGTCTTGACCAAAATGCCAAGACTACACAAGCAGTGTGCCATCTTGAAACGAGAAAGTGCTCAACAAAACAAGGTCTTACCGTAGCACTACCATGTTAAGGAGCGAAAATAACTCAATCTGCAGACAGAACTGTTTCGATCTTGTTAGATCTCATCAGTGCAGCTCAGAGTAGGTTTCAAGACTGAATGGCAAGGCTGAGACAAGCATAACTTGCGTCAGTCCGGCCTATCACGGTACACTGCCTATGAATACCAAAGTGCACAAGCTCTAAGGAGCGTGCTAGCATATATATATATATATATATATATATATATATATTATATATATATATATATATATATATATATATATATATATATATATATATATATATATATATATATATATATAACGCTAATTCCCACCTTAAGGGGAAATTGTTATATCTGCTTGTACATAGGGCGAAAAAGGGATAATAAAATACATAAGAAAAAAATTCGCCCTAACGTCTAAACATATAATTAACGTTATTTCAATGGCCAGCCCATCCGTTCGTGTTAAACAGCTAGGTGTCCGTAAATTTGACAACTTGGAAGTAATGGCATCTAGTTTGTAAATATAAGAGGGCGCCCTTGTAATTTTACGTATTGCTATAGAAAAAGTGTGTGGAAACGTTAAGGCGAAAACTTATATTTCACCCGAAAAATTTTTTCCCCTTAAGGTCGACTTTTCAACAACAACTTTCCCCCTAAGTGCCGGAATTAGAGAAATATATATATATATATATATAATATTATATATATATATATATATATATATATATATATTTATATATATATATAAATATATATATAACGCTAAAACCCACGGTTGGGGGAAAAAATTTAGAGGGCGCTAGACAACCTTTCGAAAAGGCGAAAAAAAAACAATAAAATACATAAGATTATATTTCGCCATTTGGTTGAATTTGAAAAACAGATATACATCAACGTTATTTCAATGGCCCACCAATTGTACGTGTTAACAGATACGTGTACGTAATTTGGTCAACATTGAAGTAATGGCATATATATTATGTAGTGAAAAGGCCATTACCATCCGTTTACGTATTCCTATAGAAAAAGCGTGTAGTTTCGTTAAGTCGACCTGATTTTTTCCCCTTATAGACGATTTCCCCTTATAGGCGGGTTTTTTCATACGATATTTCCCCTTAATCCCAAATTAGCAAAATATATATATATATATTTATATATATATTTATATATATATCAGAATAAGTGTTCAAAAACACATCCGTACCACTAATCATCCTTTTCCCCCAAAGGCCCCTTCATAATCAAATGGACCAGCCGTTGGTCTATGTTACGCCATTACAAAATAAAAATGTTCATAAAACATTTGTGGTCTGCTAAGTGTTCATGCATTGAAATCGTTAAGTTCTTCAACCTAATGCCCACAGTTTAGAAAATACCCAAAATTTTCAGAGGACTCCACTCCCTGGACTCCCAACGAAGTAGAGACGTACTTCACAAGTGGGACAAAAGGAATCACCCTGAAACTTTACCCCACTTCCAAACATTCATGTCCCGAGTTTTACCCTGAAAATTACCACTTCAAGTTGCCCTGAAATCGACATTTTTAGATAGAGGGGAGGGGGCAGCCGCTCTAGAGACCAACCACATACGTCTACCATGCAAGAGAGCATTTCCTCTGGACCCTACCAAGGACTTTAAGGAGAGCCAACGAAACACGATGCCGTTGAAGAATCGCTTTGTGCTCTCGCGGAACCTTTGTCACGGATGCATTAGCCTGTCCTATCCCCCCACCACCACATTTGAAAAAGCATCCTGCACCCCTGTTTATTGGTAATCAAAGGACTAGCCTAGACCGTCACCTTACATTGAGTCTATTGGCATCATTTGTGTTTTCTCTGCTAGAATCCCCCTCAGATGATTTAAAGCATATACTTAACAGCAGCAAGTGTACCTTAATTTCAAAAGAATTCGGAGCGCGTAGCCTGGGCGAATTCTCTGGGGGCAGTTCACGACAGTATCTAAGAGAAGCACCAAGTGGCGTGGCTATAGATAGTTGACACCCTGGCGGAGCCTTTCTTTTTCACCTGTGAACGGATGCCATCCTGGTGGTGCTATCGTTGACAAAGCATTGAAGTGATTATCTTTACAAATTGTATTTTTTTAGAAATATTCTTCCTAGTTTTTTTTTTGGCTGGCCGTAAGGCAAGAGGTGCCGTCTAAGAGAAGGGGACGACACCACTACTCTTTGAGAAATGTTTGTCTATACGAGGTGGCTTGTATGCAAAATGGCGCTATCTTTGGCAAAGCTTTATCAAGCGTTGAACTGATTATATGTTCAGGAATCCTCATGATTTAGGGAACTTTTCTATTTTGGTGGGGTGGTATTGAAGGAGATGTTGCCTGATGGTCGGTTCATACTTCAGTATAGCGCTATAAAACTATGAAAGTTGAACAATGGCACCTCTACTTTTTAAGAATTTTTCTCGCTCTTAAGCTTGCCAGATCCGTAATGTTGTTATCTTTGGTAAGGCTCTGAAACGATTACATGATTTAAAATTTAACATAGTTACTGAATTTTTCGGCCGTTGCATGGCACCCCTACAAGGCTGGTAGCCGGTGCGGGCTGCTCCCTCTTAGTACGTCACTGGTGGAGCCGCCATCGGTTGGCGCGTAGCCGTAGCGAAGGCATCGTAAAAAAAATATTCGGTCAAAATGTCTCCCAGAAGGGAAATAATGACAAATTTTAGATGTTGTGAGCTATTCTTTATTTTAAGATTTCATGCTTTAGAAACAAATTTAGCTTTGGTTTAAATAACAAGTTACTTTTCACTCTCATTTTAAGTTTAGTTTATAATTAAAAGTACTAATAGGCTATTTCATCCTTAGCCTGTTGCCATAAATTTGTAACTAACCTAACCGGCAAAAACCGAGATCGTCCCTCATCCATCCAGGGCAGCAAATTAATTCTTCCGCTGGAATGAATACTTCATCAACATTTACATCATGAAAATTGGCCTACTTGAGAGAAAATACTAAAATGCTGAAAAGTTCACTGTCCTAATTATGACTTCAAGACCCAAAGGACCTGGAAAATTGCGTAGAAGGGTTATTTCCCCCCAATATTTTCCCGAGAAGGTCCCCGAACCCCGCCATGAACGTGTTCTTATGTGGTTTACTCTCCTGACTATTGAACGAACCTTCTTCCTTCTACATGGTACACAGTTTAATTCACCAGAGGCATATACGCCAGCTAAAGGTTTTTAGTATTATTTCTCACACCGCGCCAGAGAGAAATCTAGATTTGTTTCTATAGCATGAATTCTTAATACAGAAAACGTTTAGATGAAACTTACAGATGTACAAGGCCTATAATATGCCACCCCTTACCTTATATAGGAGGCATTTTCGACCAAACTTTTCTTGGGAGACCTACGGTACGACTACGCTTCAAACGATGGTGGCCCTCCTAGAAGCGTTCTAAGAGGGGCAACCCGCACTGAGTGGTGTCATACCACAGACAGAAAAAGAATGTGTAATTTCTAGACATATAGTCAGTTCAAAGCTTTACCAGAGATAGCACCATTTTAATCGATCTAAGAAAAAATTAGAATTACACCAAAAAGTTCTCAAAGAGAGGGGTATCACCCCTCCGCTGAGGCATCCCCGTCAATTACCGACACCAGACCAAAAACAGAAACTATCACTAAGTAATGAGGATTCCTAAACATAAATCAATTCAACATTTTACCAAGCTTTACCAAACACGGCACTGTTGTGCATCCAACTTAAACGACCTCACATAGAGAAAAATTTCTCCAACCAAAATTTAGAAAAAAATCACTTAATAATGACAATTTCTTATGTATTATCATAATCAGTTCAAAGCTTTGCCAAAGATAGCACTATTCTGTACTTTAACAACCTTACATAAATGCTACCCCTCCCCTCCGTACCCTCCCCAGGATGGCATCCTTGTCGGTGACAAGGACGGCTCCAACCGGGTACGTCATGTCATCTATTTATAGTCACATCACTTGGTGTTCCGCTTAGATAGTGTCTTGAACTGCCTCCCTCAGGATTTAACCCAAGCTATAGCCCTCTGAATCTTACTTTTTTACAAATAAATCTGATACTGACATAAATACTGACATTTGGTATAACTTTTGGTAGGAATAAACTGCAAGGTCGCGAAGCAGGTGAAATAGTTCAGTGTAGTTCAAGAGCAACAACTCCCGCTCCAGACAAAAAAATCCTCACTCCATTTTCTTTTAGCCCCTCCTCCCATTCAAACAAAAACGCCCGTCTAGTGCACTTCCTTGTCAGACCTACAGTAGCCTGCATGTCAACACAGTACTGTTGTGTGTGGGCTTAATTGAAAACACAACTGACTGCTCAGATCATCATTAACCAACCAGAGTGAAGCTTCTGTTTGAAATAATGTCAATCGAAGTGCATTCTCCGATTTTATTTAGAGATTTGATCATATTCTTAAATATATTTTGGGAGATGCAATCGCCCCTTTAATCCGCAATTAAGTATCAGCGTTTGCTAAAGCTAGCTTCTGATGCCTTATCATGCAGGTCATGGATCACTGTAGTGGCGTTGTGAAACCAGAGACCTGCGAAGTAACAGCTCTCTGGTGAAACTACTTTTGTTTCACCTGTTCACAAACTGTTCGATAAGTGAGTACGGAAGAATCCGGTGGTAATTCCCTGTTCATCAGTAATAACTACACTAAGGACAAAGGAATTAATGGAAGACAAATGCATATTTCGCAAATACCTCTCAGCCTCCGTGTTACTACAGGAAAGGTAAATATTTTAAGGAGTAGCCACGTTACCGGCAGCGGAGAGATGACATGGAAAGAAAATATCGTGACCAGACAACCGCCGACATAATTCCCAACAGGAAAATTACCAATCTGAATGACAAGAGGGCAAATCCTTCCAGAAAACGTGGGCCAATCGTCCGGTGAAGTTGTCAGTCAAGGCAGATGATGAAGGGGGTGTAACTGCTCGGTCGGGACCCGTCCACTGCCAGGAATGGAAATTGTCGGAGAGTTGTCGAGAAACCGAAGATACCAACTGTAATGCTTTCTACGATCCTTCCGAGCTGCCGACGAAAATCCATATTTGGTTCTTTTTAAAGATGCACTTAAATTAAAAGATGTTCAAACTTAACACGAACACATGCCACACATCAAAGCATAGGTCACACTTAATTTCCTTGCTTTTCTTGATTTCCTTGATCTTGCTTGTCGTCTTATTCACAGCTTATTATAAGGGAGTGGAAGGGGGCAGCCGAAATGCTTTTGACACTTCTTTTAAAATAAAAGTATCATTCCATGTTACAGCTTTTGCGTGGGTAGTCCTTCTTCAAAGTGATGAAAAATGCAAAAGCTAAATATACTTGAACAGCAAAGTTGGGCCTTTAACTTTGATGCTCATTTGAATACAGAATTTGTTGGCATTGTGGGTACTGTAATTGATCATTGACAGTAACGTTTAGTTCTGTGGTAAACAAGCATTCTTTGAGAGGGAGCTTTTTCGAAATAATTAAGCAAAAGAAGTTATTAGCTTACAATAGTTTGTAGGCTTATGCGGCCGTATTCACCTTGGAAACCTGTGACGTCATCAAAAAGTAAAATACATAAGAAATCGCGGATTCTTTCTTTACACCCTTAGGATATAGTACGGTAACATTACGTATGTAAAATAGCGCCAAGTTTGTACTTATTTGAACATATTTTGTAACTCTTCATACAACTTTTCATAGCATTTTAGTAACAAATCAGTACAATATGCGACAACAAATACAAAACAAAAATTGCAGCGGATATAGCGACCAAAATCAAAACAAAATGTACCGTAAACTGGCACTTTGCAATCTCCTAATTTTGGTCGCAGGTTTTGAGTCGAACACCACCCACTTGACTCGATTTTGTTACATATTTCTTCTCGTAATCAGACATTGGTTCCATAATCTGAAAATTCCTTTTGTCACCTTCGACATCGACAAAAGAGGAATTAGCACACATTTGTATCAAATTCGACAGTTCGTACTGATCGCCAAACGATTATCCAATGAGAGCTCAGAATCTGGAGTATTCTCTGTCACGTCCGAATAGTAGTATATATATATATATATATATATATATATATATATATATATATATATATATATATATCAGAATATTAAATTTGACATGACATGTGACTATTGCAAGCCTAAAAGCCTATGGCTTTTGATTTAAAATGGAAACGACAGCACAAGAAGTACAGCACATATGTAATAGGCACCGTAGACAGGGGTTGGGGTGGTTCGATCTTCTGGTGAAATGCACTCACCTTCTACTTGCCCCTTATCTTCTCCAAGGCGTAACACAGTTATGCAACTGATATACTGTAGCATTTGGGGGTTAATTTTGAAGTTGTATCAATTTCTAAATCGCATTGAACGTCATTTGGTTGAGTAAAGACGGCTACAACCTTTTCCACTCAGCTACACACATCTGTTTAATATGTTTAATTGCATGTTCAAGGTGACTGATCGTCACATAATTCATAGTCGAGGATATCATGCAAAGTCAAGTGTGAAAATTAATTAAACTTCCCCCTTTCTAACCTTCTGAATACAATTGATGTGACAATGTTGGTCGATGTAATAATACTTTCAGAGATATTTCGAGTCATAATCACTGAAATTTTTATCTGTCAAATGACAACCACTCCCTTAAAGAATGAGAAATAACAATGCAGTTCGTATTGTGTACTGCCGTAATTGGATATCTAAACTTTCACTTCGCTCTTGTAATAAACAAAGGTCCAAATTGACAGAGAAAAGGCATCTCCACTACGTAATGGCAACACGTTTATTCCACTTACTTACGACCCTTACATAATTGCTAAGTAAATTAGGACATTTTATTTCATCGTGAATATTCATACCCTTATTTTACATGGATTACATAATTACGGTCCCCTGACATATCGCCTCGAACAGTCCCTACCAAGACAATTTCCGCAAATTTTCTAACGGACAATTCCCACTCAGGGTAATTAAATATATATATATATATATATATAGCCTATATATATATATATATATTATATATACTATATATATATAATATATATATATATATATATATATATAATATATATATATTCTATAAATCTGCTAAATTGAAAGGTGTAGGTTCAAAGTATGTGGTATATTTTAGTGTTTTCTGTCATAGCGCACTCCTGACATACAAGGTACTGGGTTCTCTCCGTCTTTTCACAGAGGTGAATTTTACGATGGAATGTAGGTTCATTTTAAAACGGTAACAGAGGACAGTTGATAAAACTATTTAAACAACAAGGGCACAAAACTGAGATAAATAAAAAGTGACTGTATTAAAGTAATATTCATAACAGTACCTCTAGTACATTACCATCAAATGTAACATCTAATGTTTCACTCGATGATGCAAAAACTTAGCGGTCACGAGGTCCAGTGGGATGATCATTAGTTCTCTACATTGTTGTTTGTTGTCCCTTGGGGAGGTAGCTCCTTTGGGGAGCAGAACTCCTTTGGGAGTAATGTTTGGTTTCGCCCCCTGGCTCTTAGAGAGTGGATGGGACTTTTGAAAAAAGTATATTATTTTAAAGCGGTCACTTTTTTTTACTTTTGTTCCCTTGTTGTTTTAATTGTTAAACTGTTCTCTATTACTGTTTTAAAATGAATCTACATTTCATCTTAAAAATCATAAAGAAAACCTCTGCCGAAAGACCCAGTGAACCCAGTACGTTGTATGTCAGGAGTCCATCTTTCGACTATGACGGTCACATTTACATGTATCTACCTCCGACCAGGTTCTACTCATGTAAAGTAAGGGAAGGCAGTGCCACTATCTGGCGTTACCAGTAGTGGGTACACCTTGCAATTTTTTTAGGAAACGCCCGAAATTATCGTGCGTAATTTCTTGCCCAAGATAATCAGGCTTTTTAAGGGGCCGGGCTTTGCAAGTAAAAGGTTTGGTTCTTATGACCAATATACAATCTTGGACAAAACTCGGAACAGGTCGGAACACCCCTGCTCCTCGCTTCCTCGTACAATGTGGGAGATAATAAGGTCAATTAGGTGCACTATTTTTTCTGGGACCCAACAGTAAGCGGGGGACGGGGAAGCACTGGGGAACGTTGGTGTACTGGGGAACGTGGGTGTACTGGGGGACGTGGATTTCGTAAATCGCGCATGGCATCATACATAACATAATGGGGGGAGATGTTCCATTAGTTGTCCAAGATTGTCTGGGCATTTTCGGATAATAAGAACAGTACAATACAGTAAAACAATCTATCAACTTGTAAATTAATCCTTGAAAAGACGGTGACATATTTTACATACATTAGCAGCGAAAAAATGCATCGGCTTGCATATTTTGCGAGATTCATTATGGAAAATTAGTGATTTTCTCTCCCTTAAAATATGTAAATAAAAGCGTAAAGACTACATATTGAAGTAAATAAATGAAACAAAAATATCGTACAACGATAGACGGTAGTCATTGTAAAAGGATCAACTTAATTCAGTCCACAGAATTATTTTAATGTTACGTCCGTGAGGCGAAGGAGCGAACTTCCTGATGAAAAGATGCACGTAAAGTCTTTCCGCCCCCCCCCCCCCAATCAACGATCATGTATTGAACTAAATCAGTTTTCAGCGATAAACGTACGGTAGTTGTTAATATAAGGTTCGATTATCCAGTGAGTTTTATTCAGTACTGTTTATCGTGGCGCTATTTCATCTTGCATATTGGGTTTTCTTTCCCCCGTTATTTCAGGATAGAGAGATGCGATGATCCAGTGAGTATACTGTTTTTTCATAGTTTCTATTGGAGTAGAATGTGAAGTGGCGATTACAAGAGCCTGACTGAAAATCCTGAAAACTTTCCTTCCTTAATTATCTCATATTTCAGTGCTTCTGCTCTTAACTTGTCACCGACAAACTTAAATATGTTTTTTATTGAGTTCAAATCAGGGCTTCTTGGGATCATCTGTAAGAACGAACGTGGCGTTTACGGTTTACCTCTGTCACGGCGTCACGGGCGTGTTTTGAGTTTTGACCATAGAAATATAAGTAAGGGAGAATGACGTCTGCCGATCTGGACTAAAGCCATTGATTTGGCCAGGCTGTACGGCAATAGAGCACCTGAGCGTAATACAAATATCACGTCATTGCTTTTGCCTCAAGTATTGGCAAAAAACTACAAGTGTTCAAGTCAGGAGTGTAAAACAAAGTACTTAAGCCACCATGATTTATTTCTGCTGTGAAAATTACTCCTAATTTCTCTAAAAACGGATAAAATAAACTATAACTTCTGCAGCAGAATGCACACTGTACGTACGGAGACACACCAATCAACCGGTCTTTTGCCGTACAACGAAAGCGCCCTCACAATTTTCTTGGCTTCACCGGTTAAACATGCATGAATGCATTGTGTCATCGTTCTCCCTTACTTTTATTTTTATGGTTTTGACTGGGGTGTCCATCCTGAATGAATACTCGGCTCCCATTTCTATTAGCTCTGAAAATATTGCTTCGAATTTTCGACGCACGAAGTCAGAAATGTAGTCACCGTTTAGTTCCTCACAGGGTTTGCAAATGATTACCCTTCATCGTAGGAAATCGCCACCATTAAGTTGAATACTTTGCCTCCCATTCCAACTTTATTTCCCTTAGCGGTGCAATCGGATAACAAGTCTTTAGATTGTTTTGGCCAAACGTGGAGTGCGTGTTTGATCCAATGGATTGGTCTTAAACGTGAAACTCGTTCCACCCAAGTAGAAAGCAATGGTGTTTGAAGAAATTCCGTCCATACTGCTGAAGTACTTTTGAGAGCACCAGTGCCCTCTAATCTTTGTTAAACGTTTTAATCGCTTGGTTTTCGTAAAGCTAGTATCTCACTGGGCTGCGACTGTTGGCGACAAATTGCGAACGGGTTTCGCGAGGGAGTTTCCAAATGTTCGCAGGGGTTCTCAATATCCTCGCATGAGTCGCAGGGCCTCGCGATCGTTTTGCGCAGTTTGAAATGTTAAAAAATTCGTGCGACAAATTTTCTCTCGAAATAGTTACAGAGTGGTCGCGGGTGTCTCGAACCTGTCTTAAACCCTTCTCAATTTAGTTTTCCGTCTCAGGAAGTGCGAGAAATGTGAGATAACTTTGTTAGGGGTTTGCGACCTATGAAATTCAATTGTGACTAATTGGAGTCAAAATGAGAATAACCCGAGACAGGTGCGACAAAATTGCGAATAAATTAAAAATGAATTGCGAAAAAATTGCGACATAATTAAGACACCTCTCTGAAGTGCTTCGTGAGCTACTCATACATGCCATACTCGTGTCTCTTCAAGAGTCATTCTCTCACCCACACACTCTTACTTTTTCCTTCTCTTCTGGCCCTTCTTTCCCTGGCTTTGGCCTTGGCCTTCTTGACCGCAGCAGCAGCAAGGATACATGCCGGCAGCTTTCAGCATGTCAGCCTGGTCCTCATCCAGGTTTGGGTCCTCAGTCAGCAGCTTCTACACTTCTTCGTTTGAGATCCATCACGCTTGACGTCTGGTGGCAAAATGCTTGCTGGACTGGGGAGAGTTCCCGTGTTTATGTGGTCCAGATTTCTCAATTGTCACGCATACATGTCGCTCGAGTGTTGCACGACATTTGCGCGAATGTCGCGCAACACTCGCAAGTGCAATAAAAATTCTCAGTTTTGTTGGGCGAATGTCGCGCGACATTCATGCGACAGGAATGCGAATTCCCTGCGAATTTGGACCACAATTTCGCCGGGAGTTCGTGTAACACTTGTGCAACATTCGTGCGACATTCGCGAACGATTCAGTGTGATTGCAGGTGAAAATTGTCGCTCTTTTCTCCCAATTTTGTGTCTCCAACTAGTCGCCAGCTGTCTTCAGCTGTCGCAGCCCAGTGAGATAATAGCTTAAAGAGCCCCCTACATTCATTGCGATTTGTGAAATTTCGTAACAGCGCCCCAACAAATATTGTTTATCATGCATAGTGATCTCACCATCTGGGGACTGGTATGACTGGGTATGACAGTAGTCGGTGAACCTTGCACATATTTAGGAAAGGCCCGAAATCATCGTGCATGACTCCATTGGTTTTTGTTTTCTTGCTCACATGTAACATATGGCGGAACTTCATCAGTAGCAAACAGTAGTGCGCGATTTTGAGTTTCATTCAAAATGGTTTGTAAAAGAGCATATGAAAGAAACGTTAGAGTTCCTTTTTCTGAATATTTAGTTATATCCCCAGATCTTTAATGAGCCTTGCAGAAATATATTATATATTAAATAAGGCAGTATTCCGATACTTTTCACATCGCATACAAGTCCGTTAGGGAAATGTTACATGCGGGGGGGGGGGGGGGAGAGAAAAGATACTGTAGGGACGGAACACTTAAGAGGACAGGCGCATCCTTCGTATTATCGGATAGTGTGCAGGTGTTCTAGAGAAAATTGATGATCCCTCCTGAACTTCATTTCGTACCATGGAACTAATGTTTCCCAAAGGGTATTAGATCTAGGGGGATACTGTATAGGCAGGTACTTTCGACGCTCAAATGCAGCAACAAAATACTGTGTCTGAACTTATTAAGACTGTTTGCTAAACGAACTTTGGTGCAATGAAAAAGTTTTCCAATTACGACAGTACTATACTTTGAATATGGGAATCTTTACAACAGTACCCCATAAATTAAGAAATAATGGTGGATATTTAAGAAGGAGATCTTTGTTATTGCAGTTTTAAAGTCAGTTCTCCTCAGAGACATACGGTAACACGATCCTCTACAATCTTAATAAAAAGTTTTAACGTTCACAGTCTAAAGTGGGGCTAAGTGATGTTCTTTAAGCACAAGTTTAAAATTTTACATTACGCTGATGTAAAACAATGCTGATGTTGAGAATGGGTCCTTTACACATGAAAGCCAAACATTACAAGCGACTTTCTTTTCACAATAATTTGAATCTTCAATCGAACGTTTTCTCCCAGTGCCATAAATAACAGTCTTTGAATTGGTTTTCAACAACTTTTTAGGCCATTTGACCATCTCAATTCGCAGCTGTTTTCCTTATGGGCAAGAGTTATCGTTTTTAAATTGTAATAATTTATTGAAATTCTCAAAGTGTGGTAAAGGTCAAATTCCTAACTTAGATTCATAAATTAGAGATGTTACCAGTGTTACAGTAACTGAAGGTTGGTAACGTTTTATGCTGAGACCCCTGATCGAGTCCGTACTCGAGCCAGTTTTACAAGACTCGGAATTGCCTCAACATGAGAAGTTCCGGAATCGGAAATGGCCAAAAGATGGGGCTGCAACTGGACTCGGAGTCTATTCTATCCGAGTTAACAAAAGTGAAACTTTTGTTAAAAGTAGTTGAAGTTACCCTGTTAAAGGTTTTTAATGTAATACACATATGACTACGCACAGTCATGGTCCATTGATTAGGGAACTGGAAGGGCCGGACTATGAAATCTACTTCACAAAATGACCTCATGAATGATGTAACAATGATGCATGCACATGTTAAATAGTATAAAAATACAATGCTCAATAGACAAATCTCGGAACTGAGGACACTTGAATCAGACCTACTTGGGACTCAAGAGATGTCGGAAGCGGAACTGGCCCGGAATCGGGCAACTGAAATCGGACCTGGCTTTGATTCTGGCAGATTAGTTGGACTCAGGTGAAGTCTTCAAAGGAGTTCCTGACCGTATGTGAAATCGTTCTTATATGCACTATCCCCACCGTATCCTCTGAAGGTCAAGAAAAGCTGATCAAATTCAGTTTTTGTTAAGTAATCTTAGTTTAGTCACTGACTTAATGAAAATGATCACTGGAGTATCATTGAGTAACAAGTGAGCTGTTGCAACGAATTTCATAAAGTATAACACATCGTGCAGAAAAAAGCCATGACTTTTTGTTGGAATCAAGTTTAAAGATATGAGAATGACTGTATGGTGTATGAATGAA
The DNA here is from genome assembly GCA_029531755.1 of Holothuria leucospilota. Taxonomy (NCBI): domain Eukaryota; kingdom Metazoa; phylum Echinodermata; class Holothuroidea; order Aspidochirotida; family Holothuriidae; genus Holothuria; species Holothuria leucospilota. The sequence continues at coordinate 11,838,182 of CM055969.1, read as the reverse complement.
CACAGCTGTCAAAAGTCTAACCAATGATAAATCAAGAGACCATTCAAGCTTTCACATCAGCTTGTGGTTAAAAATTGTGAAGAAAATTTGAAAATGGTGGTGCTGACAACGACGTCGACGACTATAAAAGAAATGTGAATGATAAATACAGGCTATCGAATAAAATATGTCTACCAAAGTGCCATCATTTGAGAATTTGCTGTTACTTGACCGAAGAAAATGCAGTTTGTGGCTATTAGAAACGAGAGAGTAACGGAACCAACTTGAAATGTAACGCCGTTAGTTACTTTTAAGCAGAATTGTAACTAGTTACTTGCTCCGTTACGGGGTTGCGAATGTAATTCGTTACATTGTTCCGTTACACAAAATGTAACTCGTTACAGTAAAGGCGTTATCTGAAACTCGTTAATTCCCATCCCTGAAAATACTTTTTGTACTATGTTTGTACATTCAATTAAAACACCCTGTTATTTAATTGACTGTATGTGACCATTGATATGTTGAACTGTGCTCCAATAATGTATACAACATTTAATATGTGACATATATGTAACTTTTAATTTTGTGGACTCGGTTGAAATCGTCTCCGAGTCAGAGTCCAGCTGCAGTGCATTCCAGGCCAATTCCGATTCCGAGACCTCCCATTCCTGGGCAATTTTGGGTTCAACGAAAAACGAACTCGAGTTCGGAACCGTGTCCGGAATCGAGTCCACCGGAATCGGATGTTACAGCCCCGTCAAGATTCGCAACTAATAGCACGCTAGCAACGTGTTGGTCACCTTCAAGGCAAGGAATTAAGGGACCCTAGTAGAGTTTGCTCTTAATTATAAATGACAGTACCAAGTAATGATACTTGCGTTAAATGCCAAAGTCGTGTTTTCAAAATATTTTGTTCAGAAAACAACTTGTCTTTGAGTCCATTGGAAAAATTTTCCTCCATCTTACTTCGTAAACATGTTAAGAACAAAACTTGTTTACAGAAAATAGGTTAAGGAAGAAATTGTGTTTATATTACATGGACTTATCACCAAAAACTAATTCAAAACTACGGGATTCGATTGTACCGGCATTGGTATTTGTTTTTGGCCATGGCAGCAGGGGCAGTTGTCCCCCACCCCCCCCGAAATTTTCGAACCAATTTTTATCACATTGATTTGTGTAAACGTTGAGGATTTCAAGGCAAAGTTTGTTTAGATGAAGCTTGTTAGGCACGGAAAGTGCCATTTCCGCCTATTCTTGCCACTTCTTCCACAAACACGAGCTAATCGGCTAACTTCTTGTCCTGGCTTTGCAATTTGCAATAGACCACCTCAAACCGCAACTGGTGATTCTATCGCCGTCACGTACTTTAAAAAGTCTGAATTCCACTCTTTCTTGCTACTTTGCACTTTCTCTGACTTTCCTTTCAAAAATCCTAATGGCCAAGAGCGAAGGGCAAAACAGTAAAAGCCAACTCTGAAAGGTACAGGACGTGATCTTAACCAACAGCTGAAGGCGATTTCAGTTATACCTGTTCCGTAGACATTCAAGTTTACTGTTTATTTATTTACATAGCGTATGTAAATATGTATGAGCAAAGGAAAACTTGGTATCAAAATATTCACGATGGTGGAAAAACAATAAATGTAAAACTTGGGGGGTTGGTTGATTTCGCAAATTTTGAATTACTCTAAGATGTGCTGAAAGGGAAGAGATTGGAACAGGTGGTGACTTTTTTATTTGAATAGATTTTATAAATTTATTTGATCATTTGTTAGTTTTATTTATTTATAGTTTGTCACAATACTGTATTGTTCAATATACTAAAGAGCCGTAACTTCATATTTTTTTCACACTACCGTTTTTTTCTAACCTTCAGTTCATTGGCTGATGCACTTAAAATAAAACCGAAAACTTCCACATCCGGTTATGTGCATCTTTTTCAGAATCCAGTTGCTTCTACCATTTCTTTCACTCTCCATACTTGGATATGTATAATGTGGTAAAGGTTTCGAGACAAAGTATATGCATAATATGATGTATCTTGATTTCAATAGGCCTAAATGGGACGTATTTTCATCTGTGTGTATTGAAGTTGACAGTGATAGTGACATGCGTCTGTAGTACAACCATACAGACACATATTACTGACGTAATGTCCGTTTAAGTTGGCATGATAGCAATTGCCGTACCACCATCCTCCATGATAATAAATGGCACAGTTATAACCACCCCAGCCATCGTTGTCGCTGTCAAAGGTGGTGAAACCTCGATCCCTGTGATTAGACATGAAGTCCAAACCTGCAAGGAGCAAGATTCAAACCGAAAATCAGACTCTGTTATTATATGCACTTTCTGTTATGTCTCAAATCAGAACTAATATTTCAAATTGAAGAATAGAAATTTCAAAAATTCAATCTGTTTGTCCGTTGCCTTTGTACTTGATATAAGGATGGATGAAATACAACTCATTAAATCCTGTTTACGATTACATTAGTGTAAGGACTGCCACGTAAGTTACCATTACCCTTCGGAGCTTCTAAATTTGATGTTCAAAGTAAATCATGCCTTTACTGAACAAAACTGTCTCTTATCTGCTTTATGTTCTTTTGTTCTTAGTATGAATCAAGGAATATATTGGCTTCCCAAGTAATGATTGAAAGTTTTTTAGTGCCTAAAGGGGAGATTGGGTTTTAAGTTGTCTTTGAGGAGTCCAGTTTCAGGGTGTCAGCGCAAGTATTGTGTGTATAAAATCTTCAATGTTTTTGTTAGATAATGCGCGAGGCAACATCAGTTTAATTCTTATTGGGAGAGGTAATCATTACCATTTAAAGTGTGATGTTTACACATACTGAAAATATAAATGAAAGGGAGGATAGCAGTATCTACATCCAGGGTTGCTGTCTAGAATATTGTGCATAATTTTGGATGAGAATACACCATTTCAAATGCCTCCGAAACTTTCAGTGCTAAGTTGTTGACTAACTTATGATTTTACAGCACAATGCTATCTACTAGGATCAAATGAGCTACGGAGTCATGAACTACAGGTGTTTCATCCATAGAGTAAAACGTCAATAGAAACGTCATAAAAATAGTAATAAACAAAACGTGCCTGTTGATTTTTCCTTACATTTGCATTTGTTCCATTCACCACTTCAAACAGTGTAGGCATGAGGTCTATTCATGCAAGAAAATTTTCTTGGTAAATCAAATAGTTATTTATGAACTTTAATTCTCTTCCACATCTTACTCGTGGATTGTATCCTACAATTGCCATACACTACTGATCATGAATGAAACCTACTGCTCATTGAAGACTGTTTGGAAGCATATATCGTGGAACTTTGTAAATAATGTAGACGTTCACTCACAAGCTAGAAAAAGGGAAATCCTTCAGATACCGTATTTAACGAAGTCTCGTTTACAATTGAGATTTTTAAGTAGCAAAGAAATCTAATTCTTATCACTTTGGAAGCATTACATCATTGGATGAATGTACAAGTAGTGAAACAACCCGATATTTCCGATACTGCGTAAGCCATTTTCCTTCAATCTCTTAAAACGTGCATTCTGGCGATTCTTTCTAATTTGCTGTCCAGCTGGAAATTGGAGCATACAATACTTTATCATATGAATGATAAAACAGTGTAAGTGGCACGTTTAACTTGCCCACAAATACTATCTTCCAGATGCATGCCGGCAATACTCTAAGGCTGTAGGTTACACCTCATGCTCTAGGATGAGATAAGGTGTGTTGAGAAGGTTTTCTTTGGGAAAAGTTTAATACAAACTTGAAAGAATATACACTTTAAGTTACTAGTTGTCATAGTATAATGTCCTTTTTTAAGAGATCTGTTTCGCTTCTAGCAATAGTAGGTACTCAAACCTTTCATTTACCATACATAGGTTTTAAGACGCAGTGCAACAAATGTGGTTCGTTCCCAAGAATTTTTCCATATTTCGGGAACTTAGTTAAAAACAGTGGCCGCTAGTTTTGTACCACGTTGTAATCATAAAAACTAAAAGCAATAATTGCTCTTATTTTCACTTTTTATGTGAAGGGAAAACATTTCTAAAACGTGATTGTCGATAAGTAAGAATCAATTGCATTAGCTTTTTCTAGGTACACTCTGTTGTCTTGTAGCAGGTAAATCCAAAAAGGCTTAACGCTTTGCTAAGCTAGAAGCTCCGCTACTAAAGAGCTGTAACCTAAGGACGTTCTGTGTGAGGGTCAATATGGTAAACTGGCAACGAGTCTGTGAATTCTAGGAGACGTCATGTCTATGAAAATGAATATAATGCTGAAAATGTACAAACCTGCGTTTCCCGAGGCTCTGCCAAGAGTGAGTTGATATTTAGTACTTTCATTCCCTACGCTGAAGCTGTCATACTCGAGATAGTAGAGGGTGCCATCGCTCAGTGTCATATCCATCCTTAGTCGGTAAGGTTTCTGCCTACTCAAATAGTACAGCTTTTCATTTCCAAGCCAAAATTCGTTATACAGAGATCCAAATCCCTGTCTGTAAGTGGTCCAGTTTTGATAAAAGTTTTCAGAACCATCAATGCGACGTTGAAAAACCTATAGATTTAAAAGGGTAAAGAAACCGAGGCAAGTTACATCCCCTGCCGGGTGTTTTATTTTCCCTATAAATTCGCAATAACAACAACATATGAGATTAACACCAAACTACAATTACAGTATATACAAGCAATAGTCACTCTGTGAGTTACTAGACTGTATTGCATACATTGCTGTATTTTTGGTAGTTGCTCATTATATATGGCTAAAAGCAAGGAGGGATGGACATTTTCCTTTCTGCCGCCATCTGAAAATGCTGCCGTTTGTTGGAAGTTTCTTGCAAACGAAATGAAAAACAACTCACTCCCAAGATCAAAATACATAAATCTCGGAGGAACTGGTTTTATTTTAACTCACCGTCCAACCTCTTCCACCTGTCATATTACAATATACTTCAAAAGGTGACCCAGGCCAATGTGTTGGCCGTATAGTGTACACAGTACTCTCAGTATAACCAGCATTGAATACGTCTTGACAATCAGTCATTGGACCCGTGCAACTATTCCCATCACCCAGATATTCTTCATTACAGTAACATTGTCTGATGTTGTCTCTCTCTTCGCATACTGCGTTGACGTCACACATGACGTTGTCTTCACACGTCACCACACCTGCCTCACATGAGCACCTCCTCGAGCAGTCTGCATTGTAAGAGTATCCATTACTCTGTAAAACAAATTTATGACATTAATTGTTTTGAAGGAAATAGGTTTATGTCACATGTTTGTTCAGGCCCACAACATAGCTTTTACATTAAAATTGTATTTGTGCTGACATACGTAGGGTTAATAAAAGTGTATCGTTTCTGAACAAAATATTGTCATGAGTGTAGTATTCATACCTAATGTTATAAGTCAGACATACCTTTACCAAACTGGTAGTTTCTTTTCTATAGGATTCCAGGCTTACTTACAAAGAGTACACTGTAACTAAGTATTGACTTCAGTTCACATCCGTCAACAAAATAGACATTAACGTTGTGAGCATTGTGAGCATTGTTACCATTGAAAGCTTTATGATCATATACCTTGAAAATAGCAAAAACTAAACTCACCGTGATGACACCATCTCCAGGTTGAAAACAAGCACATTCCTCTGCAGGTACACATTGTTGTCCTTTTATAAAGAATCCTTCTGGACAGAAACACATCTCGAACTCATCACACGTATCGTGACATCCATTTCTTCCATCCGGATCTTCACAGGTTTTCTGGCAGGTACAGTTACCATAGACCATATTAGCTGGACACCAGCTGATAAAAGAACCTGGAAATAATTGCACATAACGAAGTTCAAGATATACTACAAAAAAGCAAAGAAACGTGCCACAGGAGGGACAGTAGGGCTGGCTGTCCTAAGCAAAGATTAGTCAATTGAAAACTTATTTGAAAATGCCTACAACATTTTGATAAGATTTTGCAAAATGTAATTTTCTAAATGTGGAAATAGCTTAATTTCGGTTCGAGTCTTGCACAATTTGCCACGAACAGCTGAACAGTTTAATGCACCTTCTTTAAAGAGGAATTATTGGAATTCATCATAGCATATCTGGCATTGTGTCAGCCTGCATGTACCCAAATGCACTAGTATCACTAGTAATCAATTTAATTTCATAGTATGTTTGTTCATTAAAATTTAGCGATTTTGTTCCAATATTTATAACATATATGATAAACGTTGATTTGATACAAACACAAAACTTTGAATTTAATCTTTCCATTGGTACTAAAACATATGACCTGTGGCCGACATTATACCTGATCTACAACAGTGTTTCATATTTTTGGTACGTACCCGCTGTGCCGCTGAATTGTCCTAGGCTAACAAGCATGTAGTCACTCCATTCATCGCTGATACGAAACAAGTTGTAGCTGACGTGGAAGGATCTTCCTGCTTCGTTTTCCATCTCAATACGAAGTTGATAATCTCTTTGGTTGGTCAGAAATGAAATTTTTTCATTTCCAAGCCAAAAATTGTTGTTTAAAAAGCCAAATCCATTCTTGTACTCTGCCCAGTTTCGTTCAAAATCAACATTATCGTAACTCTGACGCTGAATTACCTGTGTTGTCATGAAAATTGAACACGTTTATGTCATTAACAAGCGAGGCCTCTCTAAAGAAGACATCATGTTTTTCAAAAGACATGAAACTTTTAAATTCCCAATATGACAGCCGCGTCAATGTTCTCACCAGGATAATCTATTAGACTATTTCTGCAGTACAGAAAGGATAAAAGAAACCAGCACTAGTTGACGACAGCAATTTGGAACGCTTAGTGACAAAAGTTTGGTAAACGCTGTTTCATAATGATATGTAAAATATGAAACAAATTACCGTCCATCCCCTCTCATCTGCAGTATTATCACAGTCTGACAGTATATTTCAAAAGGTTCCTCGTAACCGTCTGGTTTGATGAAATATATGCCACTCGAATTTTGCGCTACACATTGATCAAACACTTCTTCGCAATCTCTAGGATACTCAGGTTGGCGATAATAAAAGTAATTGGATGCTGGAAAAAGATCAAATGAGAGCAATATATAATTTCTTATTCATTTGTCTTCCCATTAAGAAAAAGGAACCATTTTCAAAACAAATTTGCGCCTACCTCAACATCACGATTTAAAGTTTAATTTTCATCATTATATGTATCAATAGAATTGAACCAACAATGATGTGAACTCAAAATGTGTACAACTGCAGTATTCTCCGTTATTACACAAAAGATAGCACGAGTTATGAATATCTTTTCTTTTGATAATGAAGTGTCCAAAATTGAACAAAACGGTTCCATCACCACAGATACAGGTTAAAAACGGAATTTCAGCCCTGTTGTTCATACGTCTTTTCTAATTTAACTCCAAACGAACTAAAGAAAATAACCTTTCTTTTCTGCTGTAGGGATCAAACGTCACTACAAGTTTACGCTGCAATTTTTAGAATATATTTACAAAACATCTACGAATCAGAAGTCGAAGGATAGTGCTAGTAGTCTTTCCGTTCTGTCTACAAAACGACTCATACGAATCGTTTCCAAAATGTTCATCTTCGAGAGCGAACCTACCTTTAGTGTAAAACATAACTGTGGTCAACCTGGCAACGAACCTAGAAGTAGTCAAATAGCTTACTAGCTTTGGTTTAAAATGCCATTTAATCATTCAAAAGAATTTCATTTACTAATGATAAGGCCATATTCTGGTTTGTTATCGAACTCATCAGGAGTGGCTAAAATATGAAGAGGATCTTTTTATTGTACTGAACGCCAATTAGTTGTTTTACTAGTGAAAGGAGCCATTACAATGACATGCAATGGACAGTTTAAGTATGCACACGTCATGTGTGTAAATTACGGTCATTCTTACAACAGCTTTTCGAATTTCGTAATAAGACGCTTTAAAGTTAGTAAGTTGGAAAAGTTTCCATGAGACTATCACTTACCTATTTCATGTCCGCTACTGTCCTGAAAAGAAGTAATGAAACATGGGAACATAAATAATTACGCTATAATACATCCTCTCTCTTAACAATTAGAATGGGCGCAGTGTTTTAAATTAACTCACTATTTTCTAATTTATCAACATTCGTCTTGAAATATAAAGCAGATTTTGTATACGATTTAACACAATGGCTCACGTTCGTTACTTCCTTTTCCGTCATATTTTAAACAGATCTCTTTGGAGTGGAAACCATTACTGCGAACGACCTTAGGTTTGTTTTAGTGAAAATTCCTCTTGTTGTATGGTGTCCTGTTGAAACTGTGCCATCCATAATGATATTACATTACATTTCAGAGGAAATTTTACTTCATATTTCTTCACATATGAAACCTTAGCTGAAATTTCCTAGCTTATGTAATGAAAAGAGTTTTGCAGCAAGAGTAAGTGAGAGTATGTTGGATTAAGCAAACTATCAGAGTGTAATGTATTTTGGTTAATGCATAAGAAAATGCAAAAACTGGTAACAATGAAATTTTGGAGGCTTGAGTGAGGGCAAGTGACTTTGTTAGCTTAACAATTATAGAAGCAAGAATATCATTACCACGACCATAAATAATTCCTTCTATTGGAATTCATTAAAATTTGGAGAACATTTATACAGGTTAATGATAGCTGTTACAAACGATAGAAAGATTACACACTATTTTGTAAAAAGAATGTTACAACTTTGATCTAAAAGAGTGGCTATTTTAACTAACTGTGTCACAGTATAATCACTTATAAATTGTTTATTAACTTAATTGCATGGTCCTCAGAACTATGGTTTGAAGCAGTATGATACCACCGAGCGTAGTGAATGACAAGACCTTCTTTGCATGCACCACAATCAAAATCTGAGATTTTGCGTTCCACTGCAACAAGTTTAAACGCTAACAAGTTATGGAAATGAAATAACATCGAAAATTTAGACCAATGTACTTGTTTCAGAGACCAGATTGCAGGAAACTATGTCACGAACTTAAGATAGAGGGTAGGTGTTCAATGAAACTCACATAGAGCATCGTGATGCAATAAGGCCAATAATCTATTATGCCATGTGTTTGTATTTACGGTTAAAAATCAGGTAGTAGAAGCATCTTTCCGTTTCAATTCATTTGTTACCGTTAAGCATCAATAAGAAATATTCCAGATTCTGGAATGGTCAGAAATTCAGAAGAACTAGGCCTACGTAGGTTTAGTGGGAGCTCTGGAGATCTCCGGAAAATGCAAGAAACTCTTGCACGGGTTGCAGTAGATTTGGACCTCTATTATTACCTTACCAAGGCATTTGTTTGTCGAAAGTTCGTCGCTGGCTTAACGTCCGCATGAACTTAAAGCCATCGGGATATAATCCTTCGGAGATGCTTTTAGAAACATGTTGTCAATTAAGTTGCGCAGATGATGATTCCTTTTACTGTAATGGGATAGAAGCCTAACACCAACGTTACGGTTACTCTGATGAGAGATTTGTCAACAACTCTCTGCTATTGCTTCCCTTTAAATGACGTTCGGGTTGTGGTTCAAAGTCGTTCTTATACTTCAGAACACAACGAAATGCCTTAAAGCCATTAAAAATACCTCGTCGAACGTTGTTACACAACTAATTACGCCCTTAGATTTATATATTTGGAAAATTTTTAATTTGTGGTATTTCTCTATTCCAGTGTCAGACTAGCAATACGCAAATATGAACAACCATGACATCAAGTGAGGTTAGCATTTAATATTCAAAATAGCACGCGTCTGGTCCTGTCAAACTGTGAATAACTTATGTTTTAGGGATAAGCATACTTCGTCAGCATTCAACTACGTAACCTATAAATGATTGTGCAAATCATCACCGGGCTATAACTACACAACACTCCTAGATGAAAAGTGCTGCAAGTGAGGATACAATATCAAGAAATGTTGGGCTAGTCTACCAGTATCCGTTTTATCGACAAGGCGCAGATAGGTTTTTCCAAAGTGGGTGGGACAAGGAACTGTACGGTTTTAGAAAGACCAGCAAAACGGTGTGGCTCTCCGGTTCCAAAGAGTACCTAGTGCCCTTACGGTAGACAGGAGCATGGAAAACATGGTTGCTTGGGTTGTAATTGATGTACTAAAGGGTAATTTTTGTTAACCACAATCGTTGGATGGGGGACAAAACACAAAATGTCATCACATTAATCTTCGAACCATCCATTAAATGAATGAATTAAAGCACATGCAAAGTGTTCTAAACCACAATTGTACTTTAGAACACTTTGCATGTGCTTTGATTCATTCATTTAATGGATGTTTCGAAGATTAATGTGATGACATTTTGTGTTTTGTTCCCATCCTACGCTTCCCCGTACGATTTGCGTCCTTGTTCATCTCTGACCGATATTCCAAATTCCTAACAAGGGAGATCGATCCAATGGCTACAGAGCACACAGAGAGTATTGTACAGAAGACGTTACTTATTCTGCCCTAGAGATATCGTTTATTGCGGTGAAATATTTCTAACCATGCAAATAGCCTTTACTGGTTGGGACAATGTGTAGATGTATACCTAAATCAGACTATGTGGCAAATATCAGCCAATACTAACCACGAACACGTGTTTCCACACCACCCTCAAAGCGGAACCTGATAGGAAATTAGAAGCTAAACTGGAAAAACACAGTGTAGCTACGAATTTCACTCAAAGGCTTTAAAAATAATCTGCTTTTGGGAATTATATGCGTAAGTGGATTACCAGTACTTGTTTAAAAGTACCGCAGTTCAGGACCTGTTAATTATTTTTTATTTTTCCTTGGAACATTGAATTCTCTTTATGTGACCATCCATGATATTACAGAAGAGCCATGGATAAGTGACTGTTATGATGTGAGTAAAATTGAGGATGCTTTTGGTTGTCCTAGAGGGGTTTTATGGTTAATCCGTCAGAGGAATAGACTATTGTTTTAAAAGTAAAAGTTGATCAAGACATACTGTCTTCGGTTTGAAGATAACAAAAATATAATGAACTTTTCAGTGATTGAAAACTAAATTGACTGTCAATGACATAGAAAACAAGCATTTGCAACAATAACGGGGGTGAAACGTTAGTTTAACTGTTTGTACTTTACACAAATGAAAAACCTGGGGTGTAAGGAAGAAAATCCAGCATTCTATAGACTTTTTGAAGCAATGTTCATTTCGGGCCACAATTTTGCCTGGCTTACGATAAACGTAATATGTTTCAGAAGAAAAATTCCTAATTTGAAATTGAAGTGCATTGAAATTTACATGTGTGGATAACAGGCCCTTTAGCAGCTTGCGTTGCTCAGTTAATTTTAAGAAAAACCTACTTTGGAAAAGAAGACTTGAAAAGACTTACCAACTGTAAGGAGAGTCCAATAAAACAATTTTTCACAATCCAGAAAATAACGAAAATTTGGAAATAGAAACGCATATTTGTAGTAACTGACTGTCTAGAAGCATAAAAAGGGCAATCTAGCAAGTTTTCGCTGCGAACTAGATTTTATGACTAAATGGTTTCTGTTCTTTACGTAACTTAGCCGACTGTCAGTGACTGATGTAAGGAAACTTTAAACAGGCAGCAACATGATTCGCATTTTAAAGGACACAGAGGAGTACCATTCACATATATTCCTTTAAAGTGTATGTCTACTTGTAAGTTAGCATAATGTTAATACGTACACGTTTTAGACAGTACCTTTGACATGTTGCACAAATCCCCTTTCTTTGTGTTTCAAATCTTCCGTAAACAGGATCTTGTTCGAGTAATAAACACCTTTGCCTGTTCTTGACGAGAAGAGAAAGATAAATTTCTTTCAGTAGGAATTTAAAGGACGGACAAATAATACAAGGCAGGATATTGTCTATTAACAAAGTATGTGTTTACCGACTTCCAATTGTTTCTAGAGTAAACAGTATGGCTTTGTTTAACGCATATTAAACTTTATAGAGAGCGTCATGATAGTACTTCTGGTATTGCATAATAGTATTGTTAACCTGAGGTCATTTGCTTTTAGCAGTTATTAGAATAATGAACTGCGCTTTTCGTGGTCAATTTATTCTGCCATAAAAGATAACATAGAATCTTAATGTTGACGAGCACACTTCTCCGAACGTGTGAGACAGATAACCTAAATAAAACAGGGACTGAATCATCGTTCTTTAGGGTGGGTAACATTGTTATTGCGTGGCTTTATTCAACCGAGAGATTTTTGTTAATTGTATTTGCAGTGAAATATGTGGAAGTTGTGTACGCTACTTGTAAGCTAGAACATTCTGTTCAGTGGGATAGAAGGACGCAACTTCAAGTTCTCCGATTATTATTTCTATCTGAGCTCAATAGAAATGAAGTGGGGTAAACAGGAAAAAGCAGAAGCAAATTGCTTATAGTGTTCAAAACTTTTCATCGTGAGGTTTGTTTTCAGTGGTGATTGATCACCTTATAAAGTTCCTACAAGCCTTTACTACCTTCAGGTGTCTTATACACAATGTTAAAATAATGCTTCTACTTTGATATGAATAACCAGATTGCATGGTATGTACATTGAGTACACAAGGGTGGGTAATGGGTACGGGTAGCATCGACGCTATATATTTGAGGAAAATATAAAGTAACACATAAAAGAAAAGGAGAATTGAAGACTGAATGCATTTAGGAGAGTCATAATGCCGAAATTTATCAAAAGGATATAGTTTGTATTAGAATGCTTCAGGTAATCCTCATACAGCGTTTTTGCACTACTTTGTGGCATAAACCATTACAATATAGCTTTCAAGTTTTAGAGGAAATCTAACTTACGGACGGTTAAAAGCTTTAAACCACTGTGCGCAATTGGAATTATTTCCTGGATTCATAATAGGGCAATATACTTTGAGCCTACCAGAGGCCCGATTTAAGGTCTTGGAACTCAACCTTGTTGAGGGAGGGGTTAACGCGTCTTTGTACTACTGTTTGACATTTAATAGAAGTAAGTATTACTTGAGTCTGAAGTTTACTTTTCAGGCTACATTTTGACTCAAGGGCTGCCATATTTGTGCTTATCGGAGGTATACCAATAGCTCAACAATTGCGCAGTCGAATCTTAGTCCTGTTTTTCATGTTTGTAATGTTACTTATATAGTCGTAAAAATCTAACATACTACCTTTCTTAATTAAAGATATTAAAGATGGAAGGATATGTATTGTCTTAAAACATCCCTTTACTCCTACTACATTAATGTCACTATGTGTTTGTCAATAGTCTCCATGAGTGTAGAACTAATTGAAAAAGATACGTTACAATGTTGTAAGGTATAGTGGAGTACAGTGGATTACCAGACACATGCCGTGCAACACGACACGGGAAAATCCTCTTCAGATTACCAGGGAGCTGTAAGAGATGCAGAAAAAGCCCTTGTTCCTTCTTTGAAACCAGGAGTTTTGCCGACACTTTACCTTCGCATTCTTGTTCCCGAAATTCCTCTAACCTTACTGGAAGGATTAAACAGTGAAGACAATTGCTCTTCTCGTCTGCTATATCTGAGGCTCAAAGGATGATTTCACCCATTGGAATAACAGTGGCAGTCGTCGAAGAAAGTAAAATTTATTTTATCTTGTGCCACTAGGTGCCTCTTTTTAAAAGGGTACAGTGTATCTTTATGTTACTTTTTGAACAGATATACATTTTTTGCTATTTCAGGAACAATCAGGAATCTTTTGAAATGATATCATCAAAATTTAGGCTCCAAAGGGTTCACCAAAGGGATATGTTCCTTACTTAAAGAAGAAATTAGAAAATAATGTATTGTGCAACTAAAGAGTGCATGTACAGTCGTTTTGAAATAAAACAGTGAAAACGGTTCAAATTTATCGGCTTCGCAGTTATCTTCAAAGCATTATCTTGACAATGGTCTTTGTTTCAAGATAACTGGGTTTTGAAAGAAGGGGATCATCATTAAGAAGAAAAGCCAACAGTTGCTAAGCAATAAGGACAAAGAGACCTGTTAATCAAATTTTGCAACTTGCAATGGATTAAATTATTCTAAAGTACATATTGTCTGTCAGATTTGGTAGATGTTTCTCCGTCTCTCACAGCTCCATGAGATTATTTACAGTATATGTAGCTTTACTGTGCTTTGTACTGACTGTTCCATTGTGGTATGCATGTACAGTTTAATTTATTAATCTTTTAACTGATAAATGGGCATGGGAGCCGATTCTGAGGGACAGGGGGCATGTTCCCCTCCATTTTTTGAGCTGGCGGTACATAAGATAAAATGTTCCACCCCTCCCACTTTTGGTTGAAATATCAAATTATATCAAAGTATCTTCTCAAGAGAAGAAGAGAGAAACATTCCTAATTGCATCGTTGCTCGTGTATGTCTTCGCCGGTATGGTTACAACTCGCGACCATCATCTGACATAAACGTTGATACAATTCAACGCGTTATTCCCGATAAGGGCCAGCCGCTCTCACTGTTTACCTGTGTTTGCTCTCATGAAGGGCAAATTCTTTAGCAAACAAGAAGATTTTGACGTTGTTTAAATTTCCTCCACAGTTCTGCTCCTAATAGCTAAATAAAACAAGATCTTAAGCTTTCGGAGCGCTTTGCATGCTTTGCAATTTCACACATCACATTTTCTGGAAAAACACTTGAATCAGATCTATACTTGAAAGTCAGGTAGGTCTTTATACATTTATTCTGCAAAATAACGTTCGTCATGGACTGGAATCACATAAGATTTCCTACCAATCTCTTCATTATCCAGGTCGCTAACCTTTCTTTAAACCGTCATCCTGGTTGGGGCTTCGGGTGGCTGGTTCCTCTCCGTCGGGGGAGCTTGGTCACCTGTATAGCCTAGAGCAAATCCTGGCGCCACGCCTAAATTCCTTTAATAATTGCTATGGTTTTCGAACATTTCTTACGACCTGGTTAATTACTCCCTTATTTAATAATAATTCCTTTTAACTTCTCACGCTTCAACAGTCTTGCTTCCTAGCTTAGCATAATTTGTGTTTTCTCTGCTAGAGCCCCCCTCAGATGATTCAAAGCATATACTTAACAGAAGCAAGTGAGTAACTGTAACTTCAAAAGAAGCCTGGGCGAAATATCTGGGGGCAGTTCACCACAGTATCTAAGAGAAGCACCAAGTGGCGTGCCTATAGATAGCTGACACCCTGGCGGACCCTTTCTTTTTCACCTGTGAACGGATGCCATCCTGGGGGTTCTGGGGGTACATGTAAGGCCTGGCTTAGGTGCACAATGGTGCTATCGTTGAAAAAGCATTCAAGTGATTATATCTTTACAAATTGTCATTTTTTAGTAATATTCTTCCTATTTTTTGGGGGGGGGCTGGGCGTAAGGCAAGAGGTGCTGTCTAAGATAAGGGGACGACACCACTACTCTTTGAGAAAATGTTTGTCTATGTGAGGTGGCTTGGATGCAAAATGGTGCTATCTTTGGCAAAGCTTTATAAAGCGTTGAACTGATTATATGTTCAGGAAACCTCATGATTTAGCGAATTTTTCTAATTGGTGGGGTGTTATTGAAAGGGATGTTACCTGATGGTCGGTTCATACTTCAGTATTGCGCTGTAAAGCTATGAAAGTTGAACAATGGCACCTCCACTTTTTAAGATTTTTTCTCGCTCTTAGACTTGCCAGATCCATAATGTTGTTATCTTTGGTAAGACTCTGAAATGATTACATGATTTGAAATTTTACATAGTAACTGAATTTTTCAGCTGTTGCATGGCACCCCTACAAGGCTGGTAGCCGGTGCGGGCTGCTCCCTCTTAGTACGTCACTGGTGGAGCCACCATCGGTTGGCGCGTAGCCGTAGCGAAGGCATCTTAAGAAAATATCCGGTCAAAATGTGTCCCGAAAGGGAAATAATGACAAATTTGAGATTTTGTGAGCTGCATCTAAGATTCTTTTTTTTTAAGATTTCATGCTTTAGAAACAAAGTTAGCTTTGATTTAAATTACAAGTTACTTTTCACTCTCATTTTAAGTTTGTTTATAATTAAAAGTACTAATAGACTATTTCATCTTTAGTCTGCGTATATGCAGGTGTATTCGAGCTGTGTATTTTGTAGGTGGAAGAGGGTTCCTTCGTCAGCAATAGAAACCCACAGAAGAACACGTTCATGGCGGGGTTCGTTTACCTCTTGGGGAAAATGTTGGGGGGGGGAAAGAACCCTTCTACGCAATTTTCCTGGTCCTTTGGGCCTTGAAGTCATAATTAGGACAGTGAACTTTTCAGCATTTTAGTATTTTTTCTCAAGTAGGCCAATTTTCATGTACGGTTTGGCGAGAAATCTCAGGAGGCAACTGCTGCTGGTCATTGCAGGCTACGGCTCTGAAATTATTGGACAAAATGTAGCCCTGTAATGCTTATACTGGTTGACGTAGTTTATGGAAGTCGAAAAGTACAGTGGCCTAGCCTCCTTTGCTGGGTAACCTTTTGTTGTTGCCCGTTTTCCGTCTGCTTTTTTTTATCAATGCCCATCGCAGTTGTGGTAAAATACGCACCGAAATTTGGAACAAAGTGGAATTTAAGAATTGTTTGGTCTGAGTCATGTTTGAATGACAGGGCACTTTCTTGAAAAATACACCAGTTGACCGACCCGGTGACGGTAAATATGTATAGAGAACCGCGTCAGTAATAAATACTTGATGAATCACCACAGACGAAGACTCAGGGACGTGCAGAGGATTTCAGAACCTGTACGCATTTTCCTCCAATTTCTTGAAATTCCCGGACTAAGAACGACAAGTAGGGAAAATCCCCCCATCCCTTCGGGAACGCCACTGTTACGCATTCCATACTTAAATAAAGAATTATCTGTAAACTCTGGTTAACTTTATATCCCTTCTATGAATTAATTTAGCAACAGTAACTAATGTAAGCTAGGCACGTGCTTCACATTACTGTTGATTCCTTGCCGTAGGCAGGCAAAGAATCTGTGCGATGGTGATGTCGTGTGTGTGTGTATGTGTGTTTGTGTGTGTGTGTGTTTGTGACGCTGCTTGTAATCGCGATATCTCGAGATAGGATTGACCGACACTTTTCATATTTGGTATATAGATTTGTCATGTTGAGAGAAAGACCTCCATTGTTTTTGGAGGAGGTCGAAGGTCATTGGAGGTCACCAGAGGTCAAAAACCGAAAACCTTGTAATCGCGTTATCTTGAGATAGGGATGACCGACACTTTTCATATTTGGTATATAGATTTGTCATGTTGAGAGAAGAAACCCCATTGTTTTTGGTAGAGGTCAAAGATCATCTGAGGTCACCACAGGTTAAACTGTGAAAACCTCGTAAATGGCTTGTAATCGCGCTATCTCCAGATAGCGATGACCGACACTTTTCATATTTGGTGTATAGATTTGTCATGTTGAGAGAAACAACCCTATTGTTTTTGGTGGAGGTCAAAGGTCATTTGAGGTCACCGGAGGTAAAAAGCCGAAAAGCTCGTAATCGCGATATCTCAAGATAGGAATGACGGACAATTTTCATATTTGATATATAGGTTTGTCATCTTGAGAGAAAGAATCCTGTTGTTTTTGATGGAGGTCAAAGGTCATTTGAGGTCACCAGAGGTCAAAAACCGAAAACCATGAAATCACGATATCTCAAGATAGGAGTGACCTGTATGGATTTGTCGTGTTGAGAGGAAGAACCCTATTGTTTTTGGTAGAGGTCAAAGGTCATCTGAGGTCACCAGAGGTCAAAAACAAAAAACCTTGTAATCACGATATCTCAAGATAGGAATGACAGAAACTTTTCATATTTGGTATATAGATTTGTCATGTTGAGAGAAAGAATCCTATTGTTTTTGGTCGAGGTCAAAGGTCATTTGAGGTCACTAGAGGTCAAAGACCGAAAACCTTGAAATCGCCATATGTCAAGATGGGAATGGCCTATATAGATTCGTCATATTGAGAGGAAGAATCCTATTGTTTTTGGTGGAGGTCAAAGGTCATTTGAGGTCATTAGAGGTCAAAGACGAAAACCTTGAAATCGCCACATGTCAAGATGTGAATGGCCTATATAGATGTGTCATGTTGAGAGGAAGAATCCTATTGTTTTCCCTAGAGGTCAAAGGTCATCTGAGGTCACCAGAGGTTAAACTGCAAAAACCTCGTAAATGGCTTGTAAACACGATATCTCCAGATAGCAATGACCGACACTTTTCTTATTTGGTACATAGATTTGTCATGTTGACAGGAAGACGTCTTTTGTTTTTGGTGAAGGTCAAAGATCATTTGAGGTCACTGGAGGTAAAAAGCTGAAAAGCTCGTAATCATGATATCTCAAGATAGGAATGACCGACACTTCATATTTGGTATATAGATTTGTCATGATGTAAGGAAGAACCCTTTTGTTTTTGGTGGCGGTCAAAGGTCAGCTTGGGTTACCAAAGGTCATAAATCAAAAATTTCACAAGAATTCCCAAGATTGTAATCTGGCATCACTGGGGTCAAAAAGCAACATTTCCCAAGAATTCCCAAGATTGTTATATGGGGTCACCAGAGGTCAAAAAGCAAATTATCCCAAGAATTCCCAAGAATGTAATCCCTGGCGTCACTGGGGTCAAAAATCAACAATTCCCAAGAATTCCCAAGATCATCATCTGGAGTTATCAGAGGCCAAAAAGCAAAAACAAAATTTCCCAAGAATTTCCAAGATTGTTATATGGGGTCACCAGAGGTCCAAAAGTGAAATTTTCCAAGAATTCCCAAGATAGTCATCAGGAGTCACCAGAGGTCAAACAGCAAAATTTTCCAAGAATTTTCAAGATCCAAGATCCATTGGAGTTGAATCCCTTTCAAGACACTTCAGATTTTCTTTTTTGTTATATTTGGTGGGGTTCAAAGGTCATGTGAGGTCAGCAGAGGTCAAATTGTTAAAACATAAAATGATGTAGTCAAAAAAGATAAATTTGAGGGATAAACCTCAGTGCAACAAAGCATCCCCATTCGGCAAGGAATCACTAAGCCTTTGGGATTTCTGGTTTTACATTTAAAATTTCTGTTAATTTATAAAAGACACCTTCTAATTTCATTTTTTTCACCCTCCCCTCAGGCCTCTCCTCAGGCCTCTCCCGAGGACGCCGATTCGCAAGTGGTGAAAAGTTCCCCCCCCCCCCACTTTTGGAGATGGATCCATGCCACTGACCATGTTCTCCACGGGCGAACATAGGCTTTCAGGGACCGAGAGGGGGAGGGCTTCAGGTTTTTATTACACTTAGCAGTAGGTGAGTATTAAGACCCAAATTCGAGTAAAAGGTTGTTGAAAATTTCGGTTCCTGTGGAAAGGGGGTTCATCCTCTTGACTAGCTGGATCCACGACTGTTCTCCTTGAGAAAATTGAAATGGCAACCAATGCAAGGCATAGTCCAAGTATAATTTTACACTACTCACATGTTTAGCACGCGCCTCCTAGAAATACCTTCTAGAAAAGTCAGAATTACCGTTGTTGAAATGCATTTTAGTATGATTTCCCCTCCTAGAATATACTTCGCTCTCTGGAAGCTATTTCACCCCCTTCGGTACCTTGTCTGTCTACAGGCCTGCTGTGATCTTACTTAACTGGGATTAAAATTATTGAAGTTTGGGTATTGTTGTCGACCGATAGTGGGATTTGAGGTCATTCACGTTATATCGTTAGCGTTGTTCTCGTTTTATAATAATTACAATAATATTTAATTGATTTCATCCTTTTATGCATTTTGTCAGTACAGTTCTGTTTTTGAACATGGTAGCTGGACTCTTTTACTACTTTCATCGCAGATGTATGTAGTCCTGTGTGGGATTCAATAAACTCTGCTCTGTTCTACCGTACATTATTCTACTCTGTTATATTCATTGTATGACTTAGCCATTATATCTAACTGCAAGTTGAAGTTAACCATTATCATGGTTGAGAGTGCAGCAAATTAATGATTTCATGGACCATAGGAATGTGTTTGAATATTCATGAAGATGGGGTCTTTGAAATAACAATATTTCCAGGCAGGGGACATGGGAGGGACACAGGGACGGGACTAACATATATCACTCAATTTTCTTAGCGGAGAGTCACCATTAGTTCGCGCTCAAGGGCGAAGTGGATCAAGAAATTTTTGGATTGTCGGAAATGTCACCTCCAAGCCCTGAAAAGTGGATATAAATATTTGTTATTTTGAAGTATTATGTTTTAGAATTTATACATCTAAAATTTCAATCAGGAAACCTTTTTTATAAAAGACACATTGCTTTGCAAACTCTCCTTTATTCATCATTTGCCTTGCACTGATAATTAATGACAATCATACTTTGATTAATTCACACGACATGCAGGATTTGAAGAAATGGGGGCCTTCGGTAGCAGGACCAAAGGTGCTTGTACTGCAGGGTACAGAGGAATGGCATTCTCGGGGAAAATGTGAAGAATAGAAGCACTAAGTATCAGATTTCCTTGGTCCTGAGGACCTTAAATCCATAATCGTGACAATAAAATTTTCAGCATTTGCCAATAAATGGAGCACTTTTTTCGAATTTGAGAGAAAAGGGTAGGGTTCTGACTTATTGAATCCCACCTCAGCTGGGTCCACGCCTGACTTGGTTGTAAAGCTATGACAGACGGTCTTGGCTAGACCTAACGTCATTTTTACGGTAAACAGCTAGTTTACTTGTGGTACATAAACTTAAGATAAATGCAAGAAACAATGGTACAGTGAAAATTCTAAGTTTAAAGTCACTAACTTTCCAGCAATTTCCGGAGATATAAGAGATGAAATAACTAAGATTGGGGCCAAAGTCGATACATTGAAAGACAGAAATCAGGGAAGGGTGTATTTTTCACTCATTCAGAATTAACTGTGAAATTTATTGTCAGGAAAAAAAAATAAATGGGTGGAGAGGTATGTTATATGTCACCTCACTGATTAACGCCGGTAGTCGGTCTTACTGGTCCAAATGATACCAGTGATAATGAACATGTCTATATTCGATTATCTAAACCAGATGTTAGACCTGATAAAGTAAAATTTCAATTTAAAAATAAAACCTGTATAGTTGGACAACATTTTTCATCTTCACATAGTTAAAAAGCCCCCGTTGAACAAGGAACCTATAGGACCTAATTTTAGTGAAGGTTATGAATACCAGCAATACTATAGGTTAGCTGCACGAAATTTCCTTGAAAATTAAATATTTCAATTATTTTTACATAGTTTCAAGATCTTACTTCAACATCCAGTGCCGAACGTAGGGAGTGATGATAGCGAGACCTGTCACGGGTGGGGCACCGATCGCTGTCGTAGGGTCCAGGGTCCATGGGAAGAAAAATATTTGGAAAGCCTGCCCCTTTTTCAAACAAAGGCATTTCAGTAAGTTTCATCGGTGGTCAGCCTTGAGCACAACAAGATGATAAGATGACCATCAAAAAAGATACTATGATGCGCTTACGTAAAGCTATTATGTATTTTACATGGTCCAATAGTACGACTCAGTGCAAGTACATGTTGATTATAATACTTCCGATGTGAGCACTTTCTTACCATTGGCCTAATGTGAACGCTTTGCAATACCCAGTAATTAAGTACATTGTTGGAAATGACCTAGATTAAAGGTGTGGCTGGCCCTCCAGAGTACCTTCTTTATAAAAAATTAACCTTTATTAGATGCGATTCCCTGGCATTTGAGAGTCATGAGATTACAGAAATAAGCATTCCTTTGGCATTCTCATGCAGTTTCAGATGACCACTCTGCATTTACGGGGTAAGCAAGCCGGTTATCATGTCCATGTACCCTCACAAATGGTCATTTGAAGAGAAGAAAAAAGGAAGCTGCTCATCATGTATGAGTACTGTACTCTAAAGCGATTCCCAATAGCACAACAGCTTTATTTTATTTTAACCAGAAGGTTCTTTTCAAATGTTTAGGAAACAGTTTGTGGAGCTGTTTTGGGATCTGCATGGACTTGTTCACGTTGACAATTATCCCGGACGGAAGCAGGGCTATTTTCGCAACTATTATTTTTGCGCCTATCCCACCTTGAACATCTTTCTTGGGACTGCGAGGATGAATTGAAGGTCACTCTGAATGTTTTGTAAGCTTATTATCACGCCCGGTTGGGAAGCAATGACCTAAGCAAAGCTCCACCATACAATAGTATGTGTACAGGCTGTAGACCTGTTGGGCTAAGCCTACCTCATTAGAATATAGTACAGATGATGCCCTCTGTTAGGGCATTTTGTTATCTTGGCCTAAAGTAACACTAATAAATCATGTTATTTGTAAGCACTGCCAATATTGGTGCAAGAGTAAAGTACGGTAAACCTTATGGGCGCCGACAGGCGATTTGAGTCCGTCAGGCGGTTCGAACGACGCCCCTGATCGACTATATGGACGCTCCGCCACTGCTTGAAGATATAGTCCCAAGAAAGAGCGTGGAAACCCCCACCACCCTAGGTAGTGACAATACTCCGACTATTTTTTTCACTATTAGCCTCGGCTGAACAGGGACGGCCAAGGAATTCCTGTCGCTCGTCACCCAGGGCATGAACCAACTGGAGACAAGAAAACTGGCAATAACTCATTTTGTAATGTACTGAGAGGCTAAACAGTTATTTTCAAGTAACCACAGGGATCTCTGAACCCTAAAGTGATTTCAAAGTTGCAATGACTATCGTGGAAAATATATCGCCCCTGAAAGTGTTTCACCCCCTTTAAGTACCTTGCCTGTTTGACGGGTATAGACTTCGACAGTTAGAATTCTCTGGATTCAAACTCACCTTGAATTTTAGCTGCTTAATTCACCAAGCCCTCTGCTACACCCTCCGTGAAAACGACAACATCATCATTAATAACCCACCAACTCACATGTTCACAGCGTAGTCAAATCGACGGGCCATTAGTCTGACACAAGTTATCCAGTGGAGTTGAGTAGCTAGGCAGGCCAGCTGAAATGACCTATGCAATTTGAGGAGACAATATGTCCTTTCATAGAAACTTATGCAGGCCGAAATTTTTTTCTCTTATTGGCCTTTTATTGTTTAAACTGTGGATTGCTAATGATAATATTTCAGAGTAAAGAATACGGTATCAAGCTACAACTTACTCAGCCTTGAAACTTGTCACTAAAGACAATATAGGAGGCAATTTGGCTAAGACAATATTCTTGTTACGGTACAATATATGAGCCAACAGATGGGGACGCTCCGCTCAGATAAAGTCACGGCAAACCATCTTTTCCCCAGGTAAACACTTTTCAACATAAATTTGGACAAGTTAATCTGACATGATCTTAGTTTTTAACCGCTCTGTCAGTCTGGACTGGGGCTATTACGAAATAATGGTCAAATAGCAATACTTGTGATCATCCATTGAGTGTGCATTCACTGTCATTTACAAATAAGTAAGTGTACAGGTTAAGTTCATCATTTTGTAAATACCCCAGAGCTTCCGCGTCCGGGGATACGTCCTTCTTTTTCCATTCGGTGCTGCTCTGATCCCGGAGCATTTCGACGGACCCTAAAACACCACACATTTAGGTGGAACGCTGGCCATTTCAAAATGAGTCCTAAAGGCAAAATAATGGATACGTGTCTGGTTGTGGCCCGTGTGATCTTCCCGATTAAACATGCGGGCCACAGGCAAAAATAATTAAGGACCCCCTAAGAACGTTTTAACCGTAGGACTTTTGATGTTATCATATATACTGTACAGTGCATATTGCGAAGACGTGGATGCCGTGTGCAGTCGTCCAGAAACTGCAGGGGACAAGGTAAAGCTATGTGACTACAGATTTATTGCATAAATGTGATTTCAAAATTCTGCCCGTCTCCAGCCCGGGCTGTACGAGACCGAGTCCGAGTCACGAGTGAAAATCGTGACTCGAGACCAGTCTCGAGTCCTAGACCGGTCTCTAGTACTACATCATTGCCTTTAATCTCCACTAAATTAATGCTACGAAGATTGGTTTACAGCCGACTATTTGAATAACCTTATACAGGAGTTTAAAAATTGGAAGAGTCTCGTGTGCTTTGCCTACAAAGTTTAAAAAATTGAAAAGATCTTCTCCCCCTATTGAACAGTTAAGTTAACTTTTCGTTGCCAATCGTCACACAAGTACATGAAACTTCTTGGTCGCAATAACTGCCATTTCTGTTAAATTCATTGAAGACTTTCCACACAGGTTACATGCAAGTCAAGTTTGTTTCTAATGATGGGGAAATTTGCCAAAATTTTGAAAAATGATGCAGGCTTGGACAATGCTTAATGCAGACGACGCATTAAATTCGTACAGATACAAAGGGAGTACATCATTCAAAATATCATTTACTGCCGTTTAGTTAAAAATCTTGATTAAAGGTTTGAACGCGTCGGTAACAATTCTCAAATCAATGCATGTTTTAAAAAAGACAACTGATCAGGATTAAGGAATAAAGCGAATAAAACGTTTCCGAGTACACTTTTTGTCTGTTATGTCTCTTCCTTTAAGCTCCCACATTATAGTGAAAGCAAGAAACATAGTACTTACCTGTGTAAGAGGTTTGAATCGCCTGCAAAGGGAATTTTAAATTAATATGTATGCGTAGATGGTGCGTAGATAAACACCTTGCTAGTCACAATCTCCTGCTCTTGCCGAGTATTTTACCGTACCCTCTACAATTTATTTCTCTTGGAATGTGTGAATTTGTGATCCGATGAATTTTGTCAAGTCATTGCAAGTGGCAACCGAAATTAAAGATTGCTTCTTTAATGAATATTTTGGATATTTACTTTACATTTCTGTGCCGTATATATAGCTTACACGTTTAACTCTGACCGTCTGGGTAACGGAAGTTACTCCTTCAAACTGCCGTGCGGCAGTTTGAACGGCAGTTTGAATGCAGAGCTGTATGGTAAACTTGCTAGTTTTCTTACAAACTTCCACTGAATTTCACTCAGATTTTTTCCGTGTAAGAAAAGTGCCTACTGTGGAGCACTTTCAAATGTTGTTAAGGTCACACCCATGAAAAGAGAACAATTTTTCCTTCTCAAATTTGAATACCCCTCTTTATTTTAAGAACGGTTGTGGAAGAAAACTTGCAAGAAATCAGTTATTCTCACATTTACGCAAAACGACGATATTGGGATATATGTGTGAAGCACAAGGCAGAAAGAAAACACGGGCTACACTTTACCATCTCTAGTTCGATGGGCTAATACAAAGATTTAAAAACGCCCTTAAGGATCAAATTGCAAAGTTTCTTTTCAGACAGATGGATAATGGGAAAACTTCGTAGGGCAAGTAGAATTTGCGTACAACATTGCACCCATGCATGTTTCCACGGGTTTTAGCCCCCATTTTCTACTCCAGGAGGAGATCAAACGACACCAGCTTTTCAGCAGTCATGTACAGCTACACCAAATGCTCCAACTGAGTACTGCGAAGTTTAACAAAACCGGCTACGCAGGACATTCCAACAAACTATTGAAGAGCGCCCACGAGCGCATGATAAACAAAAGTATTACTGTGATGTCAAAAAGAGATTTTCTGAGTACTTTTCGGGTGATTTTGAGATGCTGAACAACGCTGCCGAGAAAAGCTTGGAGGTATCACTCAAATAGCCAGAACCTTCATGTGTGATAGCCACTAAGTCACACTCTGGGAAAGAAAGCCTTATGTATGAAATCAAATATTTACGTATCCCAATAAGCCTACCATTGTGCACTATAATCGCCTATAAAACCTTCTTATGACAGTGAGGAGAAAGATTCTTGTTAACCGTCATGCTCACCGACTTCCAGTGATACGTCCTCTCATGATAATTTCTCTCATACTAACCCTCTGATGTCACCTTTTGACACAGCCAAGCCTCCTGTTTTTTTTTTCACGTGGGCAACCAAGTGACCCTGGCAGACCCAAGGTATACCACACGGTCAGGAAAGGTAATACGTGAGTGATGTAAATCGCTATGGGCATTTGTTATAAATTCAGGAAAGCATTGTACAGAGGTGATAACATCTAACCTATTTGCAAGATTGTTAACGTGTATTTCCAGTATTATTTGTTTCGCAGGCATTTGAAGTCATATTTTAGTAATCTATGTGTTTTTTCAAAGGTGTCGCAAAAGGTAACGTGTATAACTTTCGTCTTGTATGTTCAATGTTTTCTTTTGCTTTGTCAGATGTGGTTACAATTTCTCTATGCACTCGTCAAGATAGAAAATTTTTAGATATTTCCTTGTTCTTTAAATGGATTGATGTTGCATTTAAAAATTCAAGACGATTCTTATTTAAGGGGGAAAGAACGTATATTCAAAGAATTAGGACTTGACTTGCGACTTTAGCTTAACTGACTTGTTACTTGTTTAAGGACCCTCTTCGAAAAACTAAGAAACATCTCTGGTATTGTCTCACTAGTACAATGTCGTTTATATCTAAACATAAAAATATGTGTAATACAATAAGTTTACATAAGTAGCATAACCATCAAGTCTAGTTACAAAATAACCAACTATTGATGATCCCACAGTGAGTATATTTTTTTTAATATTTGTTATGAAGAAAATTCAAATATTTCTGCGAATCGTTAAATTAAGAATTGCTTGACTACATATTTTTGTCTTAAAGAATTTGTCATACTTTCGTCCAAGGATAACGAATACATTATCTCAAAAAATATTCATTTTTCACAATCTCTGGTACCCTAAATCATTTCATGTACTATACGGGTCGTATTTTCATCTGCACGTACTTAAGTTGACAATCATTGTGATAAGTTACACGATTATAGATGCACATTGTCTCGTAATGTCCGTTTAGATTAGCGTTATAGCAATTACTGTACCACCATCCTCCATGATAATAAACGGCACAGTTATTACCACTACCATCGTTGTCGCGATCGAATGTAGAGAAAGAGTCACCTCTGTGGACATCCATGTAATCGAAACCTGAAGAAGAAACATAATAGAGTACATTTGTATATGGTTATATAATGTGATAAACTGCGCAACGTTAACTCTAACATTTAATAAATAGTACAAAAATTTGTCCGAAACTAAATGTCCATATTTACACAAAATTTACATTCTAGGTAATATTCTGATGACCTTTGCGTTCTAGCAGTCATTATTTTTTATTTGTAACTTATTTGTAACAGTTCTTGAATAAACCATGACACTTATTGATTATGAAAAACAAAAGAATACATTAGTCCGAAATACTCAATTAAATAACTAATAAACAAAATGACGCGCTTAAACTGAACCCAGCAAACATGTTTTCTTGGTAAATGTAATCGTAACATTTTAATGTGTATAATTAAAAAGGTAAACCCATTTCGGGGGTGGGCTTAGAGGGTGTCACTTTTTCATAAGTATTTGATGAAGCTATCGGTGTTTATGAATCCAATTGTAACGCCATGATTACTTTGGGAACCTGTTGAAAGAGTTTTTCATTGCACCATGTACTTTGGGTTGGTATGAATCTTTTGTTTCTTCTATTATTATTTGCGTATAAAATGTAGTAAACGGGAGATCATTTTCAAATCTTTTTCATATTTTCAATATGCCAGTTTTAAAGGTAAAGCCTCTCGCAGGTACTTTCAAACTCTTAATATGAAACACTGTGTAAAAGATGATGAGCAAAACAAATGATCCGTTTGAAAGCGATTCTTTCTTAACTTAATTAGAATAATTTCATCAAGAAAGGTAGGGTTGGTTTGAAAAACTACCGCATACAGAGTATGTAAAAAAAACCAATGACGTGTATTTCGTCTGATAATATTGGCAAAACCGTAGTTTGAAAAGTCATAGTTTGCGGTTATTCCATGCTATTTTTGCTTCTTCTTTCTTACTGAAACCTAGAAACAGGAACTATAGTAAGACACGGCTCGTTTCCTACGGATTGGATTCGTTTAAACATTGCCTTTATATTGCCGGACAGACAGAAAGTGAGGTACATTTGAGTACCAACCAAAAGATAAAATGAAAAATTACGCTAATACTTATATTGAAACTATGATAATCTCAGTCAGTTTCAATATCAACTTTTAAGTCCTACTGTTATATTATTCCTGAGAAATACATATTTTAGCACCGTTGTTTAGAAACGAGATCCAGCCACACTGTTGTCAGTAGCTCGTAGCAAGGGGCACGTGGCATTTGCACCTCTCTCGTAGACCTTGCCCATCTTTTGCTCCAAAAGAAATGATATGATGTAGTTTGCTTACAGAATTACAGTTTGCAATATTTTCCTTACTCCACAAGATGAGACCATACCGTTTTTTTTTTTTGCCAAATTCTAGGGCCTGGCCACCCCATTGGTATTAGGTAATTTGTGGTTAAAGATTGCTTTTGGTAGATATTTGGCATTTTGTAATTATATTCTCGTATTTGTTACCTGATCGTTTATGTTTGAAAGTTACGTTTGTAATTTAAATTCAATAAGAAATCACTTATTGAAACATTCTCGTTATTTAAGACTTAAATTATGCAAACCTGCGTTTCCCGAGTAAGTCCCAAGGGTAAGTTGATATTTACTGCTTTCATCTCCTACGGTGAAACGGTCATACTCGAGATGATAAAGTGTACCTTCATTAAGTGTTATATCTATCCGTAGCTGATAGCGTTTCTGCTTGGTCAAGAAGTAAAGTTTTTCATTTCCAAGCCAAACCTCGTTGCCAGGAGACCCGAATCCTTGTCTGTAAATAGTCCAAGTTTGATAAAAATCTTCGAAACCATCAACTCGGCGTTGAAAAACCTACAGATTTAACGCAGAAAATAATGAAGATAGTTACAGCTCAATGGTTTACTTTACTGTCCACAGAAAACAGTGGTCATGTATGAAATGAACAAAGAAAGATATTCATCATTTGTTGCGACAAAGCACAAATAGTAGGTACTGCTGTATTCAAGAGCCAATATTGTATACACAGAATGGTAATCTTCACAAGAGCCCATTATGTGCTTGAAAACACAGAGAAATGGGAGCATCTACAACTGATGTCATCTGAAAAGTGTGATGCAAAAGGGAAACCGTTAAATTGGTACATGACGTGTACAAGGAAGACAGTTTACTCACGGTCCATCCTCTTCCGTCAGTCATGTTGCAATATACCTCAAAAGGTGATCCAGGCCAGTCTGTTGGTTTTATATTGTAAACATTACTGTCAGTGTAACCAGCATTGAATACGTCCTGACAATCGGTCATTGGACCCGTGCAGCTATTCCCATCCCCGAGATATTCTTCATTACAATAACATTGCCTGATGCCGTCTCTTTCTTCGCATGCTGCGTTGACGTCACACATGACGTTGTCTTCACACGTCACCACACCTGCCTCACATGAGCATCTCCTCGAGCAGTCCGCATTGTATGAGTATCCACTACTCTGTAAAACAAATTCAACCAGGGGTATAACGACGTGTGTCTTATCCACAGCTTTTTCACCCCCAATAGTAGGTAGCACATGTAATTACGATGTTTCTTTAAAGGTCTATGGGTATGGGTCATACTAGTCTTTTTGATGTTAGCAGTTAACAGCAGTAAACAGCTCAAATATAAATACCTAATTACATTAAACTACCCAGCATGGGGTAAACAGCAGAAATACAAACAATACTCCATGTCATACGGTTTGCATAGGTGGTCAACAGCAGCTTCAAAATGGTAAAACGTAAGTTAGAACTGCAAAAGATAGTTCCGTCATTGGTGGGTATAAATCTATAAATACTAACTAAAACAGCTATTTAAATATATTTCTACCCACTGTGAGCAAATTAAGATATCTCATCTAAAGCTATTAGAGTACTTTAAGGAGCAGTGAGGGACTAAACTGCTTTCATAGCAATTAACTGAATGCAAAATTAACGTGGAAAGATTTTGCTGTAAAAGTACACAAAGCATACGACTTACGGTAATTACACCATCTCCAAGCTGAAAGCAAGTACATTCTTCTGCAGGTACACATTGTTGTCCTTTCATGAAGAACTCTTCTGGACAGAAACACATCTCAAACTCATCACACGTATCGTGACATCCATTTCTACCATCCGGATCTTCACAAGTTTTCTGACAGGTACAGTTACCATAGACCATATTAGCAGGACACCCGATTATGACAGAATCTGCAAAAGTTATTATTGGATATTCCTTATTTAGAAAAAGTACCATGTATCTTCCTTCCAACCTTAAGTGAATTGAAAAAATAAAGAGACCGTGATTGCACTTCTAAACTTTCGGTCATATTTGTGTCAACGGATTGATCGTTAATTTATAGAAATTTCTGACCACTCAACAATTGATGCATAAGTCTCATGTTAACGATAGCCCTTCGGCATTTTAGTTTGAAACTAAAAGTGGTTGGAAGTGGCCATATAACCTGCTCCCTATAAACAACTCGGTAAACGAATGAAATTGTTAACACTTTCTGATAAAACCTTACACTGTCATTAAGTTTGCGTTTTCACTGAATTTACGGGATAAAATGTAAAGCTCACACTTTCCTAAACGGTAGAATTTCAGGACGGAATGATTCGAGAGATCCGGGATCCTCTAGCTTTCAACTTATAACATGTTAAAAGTAAGCCCATTTCTTTGAATAAACACAAAATTTATCTGGGTTAGATTAAAGTAGAAGTGCCTCATGAATTCAAATCAGTCATGAACTGATCCAGGATGTAACATTTTAAGTTCCCGCATCTCATTTGTTGCACATGAATGTCTAATCTTCACTTGTTTACTTTGACCACAATTGACCGCAATATTTTACAAACTGAAATAGTCCCATAAGAGCGCTTTCTATTCAAGATTTTACCGTCATTGAAATTTTCAGAGCATAATTGCACCAAGCCTTGCAGTGCGTGTGTGGCGTGGCGTTTAATTTTATTTTCCTTGCAAATCCTCGAAAATGCCACTTATACTTCCCTGAAGACTTGCCCCGAGATATATATTTTTGAAATTTGAGTCCATTGATTTACTTTTATTTCAAGACCAATGGAAAGTAAATTGTTTTATACCTACCCTCTGTCCCATTGTATTGTCCTAGTCTCACCAACGTGTAGTCGCACCATTCATCACTGATAATAAATAAATCGTAGCTGACGTAAATTAACCTTCCCTGTTCGTTCTCCATTTCAATGCGGAGTTGATATTCTTTTTGGTTTGTCAAAAATGATAGTTTTTCATTCCCAATCCAAAAGTCGTTGTTTAAAAATCCGAACCCATTCTTGTATTCCGACCAGTTTCGTTGAAAACCAATATTGCTGTAATTTCTGCGCTGAATTACCTGTGACATATATAACAAAAAAAGAAGAACAGTAAGTATTATTCATTAACAGTTTTACTATGTAGGCAAAAATTTGATTTTAGAGATGGAATAAAGAATGTAGCCTTACGTTTCAATAAAATAGCTTTCATTTTAAGAAACTTTGAATTGCAAATGTAGTAACGTAGTCGTTGCAATCTGACATTAGTAAGACCGTATTCGTATTCACTAAATTGGCTAGATTATTTTAACCTCCCACCTTGCAGGGGCAAAGCAATTTGCTTTACATTTTCCAGAGATGAGCATAAGTTTAACTCACTTGCTAATATTTGATACATGGATGAGGGAGCTGGTAGAGACTAGCAACTCCCTGCATGGATCGATTTGGACTGTCTGGGGCATAAATGTGGGTCTCCTAAAAGTTCACGAAATAAAGGTAATAAGCATTAACGATTTTTTAGCATATTTGCGACTAATTATGAACTACCCTCAAGAGATAATTTCAAATGCATACAGCTAAGTTCAAAGACGCGATTCAAACTTTCAATAAAGACGGATAGTCTTCTGTATTTATATACTTATTTTTAAAGGGGATATGGCATCTCCAAACCAGAGACTTGCTAGCAACTGCAACTCCTTGCCCAAACATATTTAGGAATAGCCCCAGAGTTCTAAATACAGTTGATGGCTGCACTTTGATTGACATTCATTCAAACAATATAGCTTGAACCAGTCTGGTTGGTCAAAGAAGACTTGCACGATCAGTTGTGCTCCCAGTTAAGCTCACAAGCAGTCTATGTGTGTCAATATATTTGACCTCGAGCAAATTAAACTCAGTACAGGCTAGGTTCTGTGTCTCTGTCTTGGAGGTGAATTATACAGTACAGGTGTCTTTGTTTAAATTGGAGGTGGGGCTAAAGTAAACTTAGTAAAAAGTAAACTTGGTAGGGGGATTTTTTGTCTGGGGTGAGATTAGAGAGTCTTTAACGACGAACGACGTAAACTTACCGTCCATCTCCCGGTGTCTAAGTCATTATCACAGTAGATTTCAAAGGCCTCGTTGTAACCGTCTGGCTTAATCAGATAAATCCCACTGGACGTTTGGTCTTGACATTGGTCAAATACTTCTTCGCAATCCCTTGGATAATCGGGTCGTTGGTAGTAAAAATTATAAGAAGATCCTTTGAACAAATAATAATAAAATTACTGACATGTGTTTAGTCTACCATTGCTTTTGGTAGAAGTTTTGACGAGGAAAATGTTCAACAGGATTTCCAATTGCCATTAATTAAAGACGTGTGCAATACCTGCTGTGTGAGCAAGGATAAAACGCATTGACCATATCTCTTACTAGTAAAGGCTTTTGATTTAATCATTTCCACGGCCCATTATTAGGTTGTGCTCTCGACGTGGTTGAATGGATAAAATTTCAACACAACTTTAGAACAGGTCTCAGTCCATGCAGAGAAAAGATCAAGTGTTTAAAGAAACAAATTATCTGACAAAATGTTAGGAATATATGTCGAAACTTAATGGTATATTTTGTACAAGAAGTATATTGGAATATTGGAGTAATGGCCGGGCAGACCAACACCACCAACCCCAACAGTGTAATTTGTTCATTTTCTACAGAGTAATATTCCTACTGTCGCTCGTAGAAGATGTGAAATTCAATGCATTTGCAGCTAGGATTGAGTGCCGTGAAATTTTGCATGTACTTGAGCTCTCCATTGCAAATTTCTTCAATGTCTCGAAAAATACGTGTACATTAAAGAGGAGAACTATCGAAAAGAACGTACACTCGAGGAAACCTCCCATGTCTATAGCATTGACACATACCTTGTACATTTTCATTGTCCTGCGAAGAGAAAATAAAAGAAAACTCACTTGCAAAAATGCCCTTTTGAAAAGCACTTAAACTTCGATTCTTTAAATTGCATTATTTAGTTTTACGTGTATACACAGCGAAGCTGTTGAAAATTATTTATCACTCTACTATAAACAATGTGAAGCGCCGAGATCCTGGCAATAACATAGAGTCAAACCAGAGAATTAAACCATAAAACGATTCTTTGAATTGGCTAGATTTAATGAGCGTGACCAGGTTTCGATTTCAGAATACAGCTAAAAAATCATTTCGAAGAGTAAGACATACAGTGATTAACACTCTAAGATTGTTGTAAAGCATCTTATGGAGGTTTCCATGAAATCAATATATTTTCTTCTAATACTGCAGACTCTGCGAAGGACTTTTACAAGTTTACTAACAGTTAAGGCGTACCGTAATACGTAATTGTACTTTTTTGGAAAATATTTAACGGATCCGATTTAAACGCATGAAAAGTTTGAAATTTCGCCAAGAAGGTGAGGTATAGAACGGCTTAAAGCTTTGTGTTGGTAGGCTGATTTTAGTGGTAAAAACGCAGAAATTTCAAATTAGCCAATGTCTAATATTTAAGGAGTTAAGACTATTTTAAATGCCATTTGTTGTCATCATGATGTAATTATCAAATGACGTGTGGAAAATTACATGTACAAAATTATTTTGTTTAACCATTTCAGCTTTCAGTTTTAAAGGAAACACTACTACAACTCTTTTGACATGCCAAGATATTAGACTGTTAGGTGTTGGAACATTTGTATGAGATATACTGCAACAATGCACTTCCAAAAGCTAGACCCTCGCCAATAAAGCTTTGTCTAGACTGAATATTGATGAATTTCACTGTCAATTTTGCCATGAAAAAGGATAGATAATAACTGAAATGTGGCGATATTTAAAGTCATCAGAAAGATACAGATTTAACAACAGTATCAATATCTTTATACTATGCGCGTTTCCATAGTTTTGCTGTCACTTTCATGACACCGGTGTCAGGGGATTTGGGAATTATGCTAAATAAACCTTACAGGGAACTCACTTGCAAATGAGTGATTTTGGCTTAACAATATTTCAGTTGCTCCTATTGCGTTGTATGAATGATTCCAACCATTTTGGCGACTAAGATGAACTCAATGGCAGTTGGCTGCACTGGTTTGCTAATAAAGAATGTAGATTATTCTCGGAATATGAAAACAGAAATATCACAGTATTGAGGCTTCTCTATTACTTATTGCGGTTGTTCCTATTTGTAAAGGAGGCGTTATGTCCACGTATAAACCAAAGTGAAACTTCAGTTCGCTGCCCTCGAACAACACGTGGTGGTTTGAATTTGAGTACTATTACTTTTAAGAGAAAGAACCTTAATATATCATTTCACTATTCCGCAAAATACTTCAAGTTTAAACAATTTCAAATAAAATAAAATGAAATATGAACGCAAAACAAGAAAACGCAGCAATTACTTTCACAGAATTTTGACCTTGTATTTGAAGTCAATTTCTCTGAGAAGAGTTGATAACAAGATCAACTAATTTTAAGTCAGAAGAAAGAAGAATTTTGGACAGAATCATCCCTTACCATCTGAGAAGAAAATCCAACACAAATTGTCACCACCAACACAACAACAAGATTTTGAAATAGAGAATGCATACTATCAGCTGGAGATATTGACGGTTAACTCTGTGATGCAGACAAGTCTTGATGTCTGAATGCTTCTTGCTTTCGGTGAAGGAGCAGAAAAACTCAATTTGTCAAAAAAGACTTCATCACACGCTTTGTATGGAAATTTTGAAAGTCCATAACTAAATTTTTAACTTCATCCAAACAATTGTCTATCATTTAGATACCCGTAAACTGTTGTAAAAGTAACGAGTAATAACTTGTCTTATTTTCCTTTCTGTTGTGGAGGGTGCATTAAAGCATCCTTAAATGGGATCTATTTGAGATATAGTAGAAATATCTCTTTTAATCGACAAATGTATAAAATAAAAGAAAACATTTCTTCTATCACACTCACCGTGACCTGAAATATCATAGTACTAATTGCAGCATCGAAGAAACTCTTTCTGTTAGGTAACTCGATTTAAATTTATTGCAACCCAAACTCGTTGAGCCTGTGTCCTACACAAAATGAACTTTCTTCTCCAATTATGGTTATCCGAAATAGATACAAAACAAGACTACCACAAGACACTGATAACGTTTTCAACCTATATCTAATTATCTGTACCTTGGTTACAAATATTGGTAAAGCTTATGCAATCCATATCATAATGACGAGTAATTTATTTTATAAAAGAGATATTTCACGCCTATGATCATGGATGCGTTGTATACGCACAGGAAGGGTGCACTTTGTGCTGGGACAAGAACAGATCAGCTTTGTTCAGTTTCCTTCACGGAACAGAACAGGAGGGCAAGCTTGTAGAAAGTTACATTAAAAGTCCCACTACATGCCAGCCACTAAATGAGTGATTGAATGAGAATGTTTACATATTTGGTGACCATCAGCTTATCAGTGGCAATCGATGGCGCATAAAATAAAAACAGATTGGATGTACTTGTGCCAGACTGACTCGGCAAAATAAAAATTTTCTGGGATGCCTACTAATATTTTCAAACACAATTTTCTAGGAAGATGCCTTAAACGACTAAATGTTCTTCCACAAATTAATGGGAATATGAATAAGCATACAAGCATCTTCTACTTGGAAGAATATCCATCTCATTATCGTAGGAACATTAGTAAAGTAATTTTCTAAGAAGAGTCTTCTTTCTACCTATCATCATTCTTTTAAATTGATATACGTTATAAAGTGGTATTTTCTTACTAAAGTACTGGAATTAGTACCTAGAAATAGCTTTTGAAGCTCGTTACCCTGGTAATTCTAAAAAGAGGTTTTACTTAAATATTTGGGTTGCTCTGACGTCAACTTAAAGTAAAACCTCGAGTTTACAACGTAGCAGAAGTTCTGAAAGTGGGAGAGGAAGCATATGAATTCATAACGTACAGATTTATTGTAGTTTTAGACTTGCTTGGGGGAAAATAGGAGTAAGGCGAATATAGGAATGATGTTTTCTTCTTAGGTAATAGAAACCTGAAGGTCGAACACAATGCATAGTGTCTCCGATCTAAATAAGTGCCCATTTTGAATGCATATTTCTATGACCTCTAACGATGGATTTGGGAAAGGTTAGCGTTGTTTAATGCTTGTAAGTTAAAGGCTGAGCCGTTTGAGACACCAGTGGTTGAAAAATTCCTTTTGTGCATGAAAAATTGACCAAACTCATAATGGGACTACCTTTGAATAAAATGTTAACTTCTATAAAACAGCGGCGTAGCTACGGGAGGGCCTGGGGGCCTAGGCCCCCCAGATATCCGTCAGCCCCCCCCCCCCAGATTTTTGTGTCCTAATAAAATGTGTAAGAATAAAGAAAAATAAATGTTTGAACGGAAATAAACTTTGAAGTATTTCCTTCAAAAAATAAATAAATAAAAATGTGTAAACTTTAAAATGCCTACTTTCACTAAATTAGGTATATAATGTGCACTGTCGTTTAATTCTCATATAATTCACTTGGACGATGAAACGAACGTCCCGACGACTACTTCAGATGTGGCATTGTCAGGTTTAGACCCTTTCTGCCTTTCGGATGGCTGGTTGGTATACTGAAAACATGGCAACCATACACCGAAGACCATTTTTACACGACCATTCCTATACGGTATCATACACAAAACATGCCGTACGGTAAGGTACTGCGTTGCAATAATTTTTTCGTAAGTCCTCTTTTTAGTAGTTCGCACTGGCGTCACGGTCCGGACGGATTTGTAAAATTGCCAACAAGGTCCGGATTTCATGTGTTTCCCACATGATTCCTACTTCTGCTTTGCAGGTTAAATAGTTTGAAAGATTTACTGGTGGTATTATAGGTCTGACCAAGTAATATACCGATGACTTGAGTCCGTGAACAAATACAGCACCATTTTGCATCTAGACACCATTGAAAAACCGGAAAATTTCCAAAGGGAAGGTTACACCCTTACACCCCTACATCAGGACAGTGATCCATGTCCTCCTTGCTGGAAAATAAATATGGTAACCCTATGTTGGAGACAAATGGTATGATCTACGGGATATGCAATTGAGTAGTGGACATGTAGCCTATGGATAGGGTGATGGAAAAATGTAACAGAGATATACTGGAAGGTGAATATGGGAAAATTGCAGGCAGAATAAATGAAAAGGGATGCATAATTCAGTATGATTCTTGTATTATCTCAGCTCAATACGAAATCCACGGCCGTACACAGCGGGAGGGGGGGGGGACGGGCAATTACCCCAGAAATTTTCAAAGTGCACTGTTTCCAACTTTGAGAATATGCAGAGAAAACGTAGTAAAAATATTAGAAATAGCTGTGATCGAAATGATAGAACTTAAACAATTTCAAATAGGCAGATCAATATTTTCGTGCCTATATCTGTACACATCACCAATCATTTACAGCTCTATAAGGATATATTTCTAACCTACTTTTCTAAAATTCTCGCGCTACGCGCGATTATGCATAGCTACAATGCTGTTGTTGTTGTTGCTATAGGTACCTTCAATCATCAAGGACTTAAAACGTTTTTAAACCGTGCCAGTTTAGTCATAAAACGTTTTATAACCAATAACACTCCCTCCCTTCCCTTAAACCCTTCCCACGACGGAGTTCAATGGCTGAGGTCATGCTTCACCTCGTATCCACCACGCTCTCAAAAATGACTTTTGTCGCACTTAGTCACAACTACTTTTCGTTTTCCTTTTAAGCTGAAATCCCTCAAATATTGCACCATTTGCTATCTACACGTCCTCCTGAAATTACAAAGTTTCGCCAAGGGGGAGGGAGACACTCGTTTCCTTAAGTCCCCTCCCCCAGCCCACAGATCAGTAATGCCCACTTTTTGCCCTCTAGCAAAAAAATGTACGTGCAGCCTTGTGTATTACCATTTTTCATGGATTGAGTTTTTTTCCCAATATATGAGAAATGGCAGACATGAGATTCGAATTTCAAGGCTGGGTACATGCAGCTTAAAA
Source organism: Holothuria leucospilota (assembly GCA_029531755.1). Classification (NCBI taxonomy): domain Eukaryota; kingdom Metazoa; phylum Echinodermata; class Holothuroidea; order Aspidochirotida; family Holothuriidae; genus Holothuria; species Holothuria leucospilota. Next base: position 11,799,966 of record CM055969.1, on the reverse strand, counting down.
ACACGTGGGAAGTGCCGTTTTCGGCCATCTGGAGGGTTTGTAAAGCCAAAAATTTTCTTGCACGCTCCGCGCCAATGGATGGTGGCGTTCCGCTTAGACAGTCTTGACAAGACTGATCCTCGGCGGTGCCGACCCCCATTTGTTACCGAGGCCCCCCTAAAGATTTCATCCTAGCTACGCCCTTGCTATACAAGGAAACTTTCTCCGCCATAACGCCAATATTTTTTTTCAGTATCCCAGCAAACTAAGTACCGGCAGAAGATGACGAACAAAAACTGAATGAGATCGCATCAACATCCAATAGTAAATCTGTGGGGGAGACAATGCCCCGTCATGCGTCCGTTGCGGCGCCACTGCTAACGATATGTATACATTTTTGAGGAAACATTCCTCTTGAAACGAGAAAAATGTTTGAGATAAATACACGTTATGCTGAGAATTAGCTAAATTCGTCATAAACAAATAAAAATCAAAGTATATTCATATTAATTTGGATATAAACCTCTTTTTCTATTTCGTCCTTTTCTGTCGGAGCACTTTCATCCCAAAATCATTGTGACTAAAAGATATCTTAGCAACCTCAGTAAAATTTATTGGGGCCTACTCTCTAACGCCCCCTTCCTAAGCCTATGGTAGACATACTGGACAAGCAATCACTTAGTTGTTTGTGAGGGGCTAGTATGAACAAAGAGTCAGACTTAGATATTGAATGTTTCTATAAAATTATAGTCCAAAGCTCTTTTAATACATCTTTGCCACAGGATAACTGTCACAGGTGACAGGAGAAAAGCTTATATCGGTCGCCACTGATGTAACTCGCAGCAATCATTTTGTAAAATCGTTTACTGATTAATAATGTAGTATACATAGTAGAACTTTCGTGTACCGCATTCTTTCCAGGGTTGGGTTGGGAGGGGTTTGCCAGTTTCCATAGGAGTGAGCTAGGGCAGTGCAGACTGAGACAGCGGGGAAGGCAGGCTGGTGGAAAAGGGTACTCCGCAGTACTTTTTGAGGGTTTTTGCATTCGGCGTACGACTTAGCACATGTTTTGAGTGTTCACGGTTTTTGTTTACTTAAGCCTGTAGGAAGGAGAATTCGACACTAACTGCAATGAGCAGCTGAGGAAAAGCTAGACCAGCTGCGTCTGTACTCAAACAATATTCCCTTCCCATATAAAGCAAAGATTAAAAAAGGAAAATTTGTACGTAGAATTATGTAAGGAAATTAGCTGAAAGAACTGTGAAAGGAGAAAAGAGTTATCGGAACGAAACTATGTGATATTTAGGAATTAACATGTTCAACACAACCACGATATTTAACAATTGAAAGAATTTAAAAAGTAAAAGGAGTTAAAAAATTAAAGAGTCAGAAATAATGTAAATGAAGTTGAAGAGGTGACTGAGTCTTACGATTCTTTTGAAGTCGAATGGACGTCAATGGTTTTTAATGTCAAGAAACGAAAGGAGAACATTGATTTATTTGAGACGAGGAGAAGTAAAGACAGTTCGGCATTAAAATGCTGACAATGAATTGTAATATTTTGTGAACACTTCTGGTAACGGACAAGAGGAAACGTAGACTACAACATTTATGGAAAGGTCATTGAAGTTATGTCTTTTATGAAAAGAATAAAAGAAAACTATCTTAAAGGAATGTTTGGTTTCGAAAGAAGTCAAACTTCAAACTATGCAACAGCTTTAATGCTGTTTATTTAGTGTACTTGAGTCATTACCAATGGACGTTTTCGTTAATTTTGTGGATATGTTATCCCTTTTACCAAACTTTTTTAGAAAGAGGCATTGTAGGAACATTGGAAGCACTTAATATCTATTCGAGAAGTCGTTAGAGGTGTAAAAGGAAGTTCTTTGAATGTGTTACGGACTTCCACTTTCAGGCTTGGGGATATATTCCCAAGAAAGAGAGTGGACAACCCGTAAAACGCTCGGTAGTGACAATCCTCCGACTATGTATTTCACTATTAGCCTCGTCTGAACAGAGACGGCCAAGAAATTCCTGTCGCTCGTCACCCAGGGCATGAACCAACTGGATACAAGAAAACTGACTGTAACTCATTTGTACTGAGAACTTAAACAGTCATTTTCAAGTAACCATAGGGGTCTCTCAACCCTGAGTGATTTCAGAGTTACAAAGTGTTAATTAAGGAATAAATCGTATGTGGCGAACTATTATTGCTGAATAAACTGTCGAGACTCCAAATTTGGCAAAATAACGGACGGGGCGAAACAAAGTCATTTATTTTGCAAATCTGGAATCTAGACGGTTCATGAGACAATAATAGTCCCATTCTACCACCGAAAATGTGTGAAAACTTCACTTTTTTCAGTGTATACGTTAACTGACCGTATGTTGTGCAATAACAGGTCAGTGTTTAACCAATCAGAATGCAGGATTCTCAATTACGGATGGCTAGAGGTGGTAAAATGACTTTTATAGTAATCCCAAAAGGAACTCAAGGGTTCAGCAAACATAATATATGTTGGAGACTGCAATGTTGTGAAAACCAAAAGGAGAATTTATAATACGCACAAGTAATAGCAGCACAAGGGGTGTAATTCGTAATTAAAAGTATTTAACAACTGTAAGCGTTGGCTGTTTTGGAGTGAGAATAACCCCATTACAGAAATTTTCTTCATTATTTTCTTCACGTAAAATTGATCAAGACTGAACCCATACCCTACATAGGCGTGGATCAAAATGTGAAAACTTAAACTGTGATGAATTGTAATATAACATAGATTACGAATTGACACTACATTTTTAAAGCTAAGTTGCGCCCAAATATGGCACCATTTGCCATAAAGACACCTTCTAATTTCCTTTTTTAAAGGGGAGAGGAACACCCCTCCCTTCCCCCCAGGGGCGGCTATTCGCAAATGGTGAAAAGTCGCCCCCCCCCCCACCTTTGGAGATGGATCCACGCCACTGATAACCTTTCTTCATCTTTGTGTGTGACTACGTCAACTTCTTCACCCCTTCACTGGGCTAGCTGTGTGGAGACAACGGAGAGTGTTGCAATGCCAAATCCTTATCACTCCCGACTGTGCGTACGTGAAAGTATCCACACAGCCTTGCATAGTAAAATTTGTTCAACCCTACCTTTCTTTCGCCCTTCCTTCTAAACCAAACAACTGATTTCCTTTTTGTATAAACCAAATTCTTAAAGTTTAATCCGTTGTACTTACTGCGATGTTTACCTTTGTCGCCTTTCAAATTATTTTCAAACCATCATTTTTGGCATAAAGGGAATGTTTGTAATATTTTTCTTTGAACAGTCTCAGTGAGTTTGACAGAGTAAAACGATTGTTGAGAAGTCTCTGAAAACCTCCTTTGCAGAATTCGTGATGCCTTCTCTTTAAATTCTTCTATCAAACTTGTATAAAACGGATTATTCAAGAAAATACTGTAAGCTTTACAGTAGTGCTAAAATCGATACTGTGAAGTACATTTTAACCTAGTCAAAATGGTGGAGAAATCCATGACCTTAACACAATCTGAAGTTCCATCAAGCTTACCTACAGAAGTTACGTGCGTTAATCATTCCTCCGGCGGATCGCTTGACCCCCTATGCCCCTACTTCGAAAAGCCTGTCTTAACATCAGGCGCGGAACCATCATGGTTTTACCAACAGCGCTAAATACTGACGGCAAAGCCTGGACCTGAAAGCACTTAAATCGTAGAGCCGGGATAGTGGTCTGAGGCTCCACCACAGGTAGGTTTGAAATTAGGCACTTTCGATGCGATTTCCTGGCATTTGACAAAGTTAAGGTAAGTACACAGAGGAAGGTTATTTTGTATAGATACTTTTGCATGATAAGCACTAAATTGTAATTTGGACACTGCTAGCCAATGATAATCACGTAGGTTATCCTTCAACATGACCAATAAACCTGGGTTTTCTCCTCCAAAAGGGCCCCCACTCCCACTGGGCCCTCCCAGTTCAAGGATGCAAACCCCTCATTTGTTCCCTATGTAAAAATGTCAAAAATTTACAGTAATTTTCCTTAAAATTTGCCCAATATGTTCCAACATCTTGCATCTATAAGGACCCTAAAATATTCAAAAATTTTCCCAAAGGGGAAGGCGGACACCTCCCCTTAGACCCCACCCACAGGACGGTGGTCAAAAATAAAGTTCAGCCACCCTCCTAGTCGATAACAGCTTCCTGCTTCTATGGGTATTCTCAATTAAAACACTTACAGTGATGACGGTGGGAAGAGTGCTGGGCGCTCCTCCAACAGATCATCCATAGACCTGCACCTGAATTATCTTTAAGATGGCTGCCTGGGCGTAAAAGTCAATGATCATAGAGTAACGTGTGTCAACTTGGTCATTCTATCCTGTCGAGGTTATTATTCTTCGAAATGTTGCATTAGCTGTCAGGAAAAGTGATATATGCTATATATCTCATAAAAAGTCTAGTGTGACTTAAAGTGACTTGAGATCCTATTGGTGTCACGACGCCGAAGATGGAAAAACAAACTCTAGAGCTTAGGTTCTCAAATGACGGTTCGCGGGCAATTTGTCGCTCGCGACAGCACTAACAGATGGTGGGCCGAAGCCTAAAAGTTGCTTGTTTCGTAAGTACTTTGTAAAATTGCAAAAAATCTTAGTAAAATATGAAACATGAAAATAAATGTTTCCACCTGCAAAAATTGCATATTTAGAAGATATTAAGTGAAATACTAGTATAAAGTTTTAAACATGTCCAAGAACGTGAAAAAAGGTTACCCAAGATTTCGCGTAAACAACGAATGGCAGATCAACTAGCGTCCACACGACTTTGATGGAATGTTAACATAATGGAAATGCTATGTGTGTGCACCCGCAAAAGCACAGTGACTGAAATTTTCGAGTAAACAAGATTCATTACGTAAAAAATAAAAGTTGAATCCATGGAACTTACTTTTTATAGTTAAAAGGAAATTTAAGTTTCAAATACACCAACATGGCACACAAAGACAATACCTATAGTCAGGGGCAGGATTTGATGTCTGAAAGTGTGTGGGGGGCAAAACCAGTTGGACTGTCAAACGGCGCCGAAGGCCCCGCGGGAGCGCGAAGTGCTCTCCCTAACGGCGTGGGGTCCAGGGGCCCGCTTTGGGGTATTTACGAAATTGTAGGCATTAAAATGACGCATTTTAACTTCAATTCAACTTCAAATGACATAAGGTGGACAATTTACATACCACAAAAACCACAATTTGACTTTTTTCAATTATATTTTCACTCCATGTGACTAACAATCAGATGGGGTCGATAATGCTGAGGACTTGAGGAAGTAGGGCAAAATGGATTACTTTAAAGGTTTCTCGGGGCTTTGGAACAATAATTTTAAGAATGAGAGATCTAGTATTCAGAATGGGTGCGCGCGAAACGCGCTAAAAATCGCATTTTTCATACTTTTTAGTGATATGAGTAATAGAAATGTTAAGAAGAAAAGTATCCTCAAGGAGCTGTCCCCCCCCCCCCCTTCGCTAAACGTCTTTGCCTTATTACGGTACCGGAAATGACACTTTCCATGCCTGAAAACTTGCATCTCAAACAATCTTTAAAAAATCATTAAATTTACACAGATCGAAAGTTCGAAAGTTTCTGGGGAACTTCCTCTAGGCTACGTACGGCCTTGGGGGTATTGGTGGATTCAATGGTAATAGAAGAATTTGCACGAAACTATTACAAGCAGGATGTTCTACAGGAAGTAGTCCCGAAACCCCGAAGCAATATTTAAACGTGTGCGCGCGAAGCTCGCAGAAGAAAACAGCGTTGAGACAGCGTTTGAGGCATTTAATTGTAACCTATTGTTTTCTTTAGCTTTAAATGCAGTATGCTTATCGCATAAAATTTTCCTGCTTTCCCCAGGTGCCTGTTCTTTCCATAGAGCAGGATATGTGAACCTATATCCTGCTCCATGGAGACTTTCTTTCATGTTTCATTTTGTCGATGGTCTGGGATAAGTGCCCCTCAACCATTTTATTAGCGTAAAAAATAAGGTTATGTCGATTTTGAAGGTTATGGACTATGCGATACTTAAAAAAGTCAATGAAATCTTTTGTGGGTAGTTTTTACATGGACATTGTCAAGGGCAACGGCAGTTAAAGTGCCAGGGAAGTACTTTTTATTGGAGGCTGCATCTCTGGGAAGTTGTGGCAGGTGAAGTCTTTAACCGCGATCGCCGAAGGCGCGAAGCCGGAGGTTGGGGACTGAGAGTTCTCCCCAAGAAATCTTTCTCAAATTTGACACCATTTGCGGCCATTCTTGACTATTTCTTCAGAAAATCCTGCTTCCACCAGGTGTAATTTGAAATGCTAATGAAAAAGAATTCATATAGTGACCGCAAATTTAAAGACAGACAGTCATCACCCCAAAGTATATTTTTAGTGTATGTATTTCAAAATTCTCAGTTGGTGACTGCTCTTTGATTGACATCAAAGTTTGAAAATTTGAAAGATGCAGAGTAGCTCACATTCCACACAAGGCAGTGAGAGTACTTTTATTACATTTTTATAGCCTTATATGCTCACCAGGACATGGCCTTAAGCAATAAAACAGGTTTATTCTTGCACAAGGAAGAGCCTCATACAGTTATGGGAGGAGCTAGAAGATGCATAGTTGGGAGAATTGGAACTGTCTGGGATGATGAAAATTCCCCTTTAAGATAGTAACCATCAGTCAGTTTACTGCGGATGGTGGTGGTTGGTGAGGAAAGTGAACAGCGAGAGGTGTAGCAAGGATTTTGGAAATGGTAATTTAGTCAAACTGTCCTTCAGGAAGTAATAGCGAGACAATTCCACCAAACTTTTCCTACGCACGGCAGTACAGCAGTACTAATGAGACATCGGTGTTTATAAGGCTCATGCGAAGCACGCCGATTTTCTTCTTTTTTTCTCGAGAATTGCGGTTCTGTATACATGGGCAGGGTTTGGGACTTGGTTTGCAAGGACCATGGTGTATTTTATGACGTACATTAGTACTTTCAGTGACCCTTTTTTTAGAGCTTCTAGTCACAATAGTGTTTCGCGTAGGACGAAAGAAAATTTACGGTGCTAGACAGTTAGTTAGTTAGTTAGTTAGTTAGTTAGTTAGTTAGTTAGTTAGTTAGTTAGTTAGTTAGTTAGTTAGTTAGTTAGTTAGTTAGTTAGTTAGTTAGTTAGTTAGTTAGTTAGTTAGTTAGTTAGATGAGGTTTAACGTCCCAGTTTGCAACTAATTGGTTGGAAACGATGCTAGACAGAATTTTCGATTGTATTAGTTAGTTTTCTCTGACGGTGGGCGCGAAGCGCGCAGGGAAAACTTTCCTAACAATTTTATGGTTTTTGATATCAATATTTTCCTTCATTAAACATTTCAAAATTAAATCATAATAGACTATTGAAATTCTCTTATAATTTCTCCGGTGTCGACAACTTTTGCTCATTTTTTTATTTTCTTGTATTTTTTTAAGCTCTAGAAAAAGTGGGGGGGGCAAGCACCCCCGCTTGCCCCGGTTATTTTAACTAGGAAATGTATTCAAAACTATTGACCCCGATCCTAGTTAAATTTAACCAGGATGTTTTCAGAGTGTAATAAACAGCCCTGTCTTAGAGCTGACTGCTAAATGTCCAGGAATACAAATGTTTAGCTATATCTTCGATTTCATTATTTTTATTCTTCTAGTCGTTGAGGTAAACATATCACTGATAAATGTGGTGCATGTAATGTCAGAATTTCTGGTCATCTCCCTCCCCTAAATCTTTATGTGATGGCTCTGATAGTGGAGATGCTGTTTGAGGTAGAGGTCTTTTCCTACTTCTTCCTTCATCCTAATGCACTGCTGCTGTGGGGGCGGCTGAATCTGCTGCTGTGGAGGCGGCTGGTGAGAGATTACCTTCAGCCTTTTACTTGCCTTAGATCGATATTGTAGAATTACAGTAACTACATGGAAATGTGATTTTAGACTATGGGGCATACAGTCGAAAAGGCTTTTAAACTCGACATTTCTGATCCACCTCAGGCTAGGGGGTGGATATGAAAATATAAAATGATGTAGACTAATTGTAGCAATGAAGTAATTCAAACGATTCCTTGTTCCAAGTGTTATACATAAACAAGAACAAAACCGTTAACGCTAATGGAGAAAGGACTTAAGCAAGCAGCCTACATTTGACGTAGTGCATATACTGCTGTTACGTATAGTGCACAGTACTCGAACGATAATGAAAGGATCGGGAGACGGAACGATCTGAATGCCTACCACTACCAAAACGTTGGATTGTGTAAAGAAATAAGACAGGAATGAATAAGGATAATGACTAAGTGTACCGTTACCTCACAGATGGAGGAAAGTTTGCAGGATAGCCCTGTCAGATTAGATCTACGTCACGTGTCTGCAGTCTCCAAACAGCAGCTAACCTATTACTATATTTCTAAGTGGTAATACTGTATTAGTAGGTTAGGTAGACAGTGGCGTAGCCAGGATTTCTCTCACGTGGGAACATGCAGTATATGTTGTGTGATCGCCGGCCTAGGGCGGGGTCTAAGTGGAGCGACACCCTCCCCTTTAAAATTTTTGAAAAATTAGGTGTCCTTTCATGCAATTTGGTGCCACATATGCTACCTTTTAAAATAAAATTTGTGTTAAAAAATTTATGTATTTTTAGAAACCAAAAAAGTCGGCATCAGTGAGGGGGCCATGGCCCAAGTGCCCCCTAAATACGCCACTGTAGGCAGGCAGGCAGGCAGGCAGGCAGGCATGGAGCGTCAGCGTTATTGCCTAGATTCCGTTCGCCTTCAGCAAGTCATCAAAATGTTTCAATTTGACATGTTTTAAAATATAATTAGACTAACAGGGGCATGGACGAAGTGATATTTAGAGATGATGGATGGATATAGTTGCAAGAACTTACTTTAGAAGCAAGAATGCTATGGTCTACCGTTTTAGCCGTCCCTTGGCAGGGATTGATTTCTGGTGCCCGGAAAGTTCCCCTTTGAAGTCGTTTATCTTTATTAACAGTCTTGCAGCCTATCGCCTTACAAACTTTCATTTTCTCTGGTTCCAAACGCTTTAATGATAAGTGAGATCTTAATACGCATAACTCAAACGTAATTATCAAGGAATATTTAAATACAATGGCACATGATAGTTGCTTGATTAAACCAGCTACCTCTTGGCAGTGCCTTACTTTCGGAACAACAATTCCGGCAGTGCTGACAGTATTCAAGTCAGTTTCAACATGAAATCTTTAATAACAGATGATCAACCCATTTCCCAAACACGCTTTTTGTTTAATGCCTTCATAGTTGTCACAATCATGCATGCGAGGGAACGCATAATTATTTTTAGTTGTGAGTTTGTCACTGTTTCATGTATCGATGTGGTTAAAAAGGAGGGAATATGCATGCAGTACTGTAAATGTGATACTAAAATATCACGAACTAACTATAAACCCCTTTTCACAATGCCGGAAGTAAAAGGAACTAGACCAAGTGGGAGCCAAGACATTAAGGTACGCTAGTACGATATGTCCTATAGAAGATGGAAGAACTATACCTAAATATAAATTAATCGAAAATGCTCATGAAGCTGACTCTACACAAAATGGAACTTAAACAATAACTGACAATCCTTCACATATAGAAATTTTATTAAAACATCTGGTATACACAACACTTTGTCCGTTTTTATCACTAGCCATCGTTACAATAAGTTAAAATACGCATTATAACCATCAGTTTTTCAAACAAAAATCATGTATGGTTCTTCGTACATTGCCTTTATTTTCCGCTACATATTTGTTTTCAAGCATACGTTACACAAAGTATCTTTGTTGAGGCAAATTTTGCCTGACAGACGGTATCGAAGATGGTTGGCAATTTCTCTTTTTTTATCACACGTGTTACAGATACGCTATCTCATAAAGCATTCAGAAATTGCAGCAAGTCCTACTAGTCCATATCTTTTCTTTTACTATGCTGGTCGTATTTTCATCTGCACGTATTGAAGTTGACAATCATAGTGATAAGTTCCACCATGATACAGACACATATTACTGACGTAATGTCCGTTTAGATTAGCGTTATAGCAACTACTGTACCACCATCCTCCATGATAATTTATAGCACAGTTATAACGACTAGCATCGTTGTCGCGATCGAACGTGGAGAAGGGATCATTTCTGTGATTATCCATGTAGTCGTAACCTGAAGAAGAAACACAATGGAGTAAATTTGTACATGGTATAATACGAGAGTGTGATGAACTGCCCAACGTAAACTGAAAATATTTTAATAAATAGTACAAAAATTTGTCCGAAACTGAATGTCCATATTTACACAATATTTACATTCTAGGTAATGTCCTGATGACTTTTGCATTTTAGCAGTCATTGATATAATGCACTTTCTTTACTATCAGGAACATCCATAAGCACAACACTGGTCTTTATTTTAGGCTGAAAAATTATTTGTAACAACTCTTGAATAAACCATGACACTTGAGGAATATGAAAAATAAAAGAATAAATTGGTCCGAAATGCTCAATGAAATAAATACTAAACACAATGCCAGGCTTTAACTATACCCAGCAAACATGTTTTCTTGGTAAATGAAATCGTAATATGTTAATGTGGAGAGTAAAAATGTAAACTCTTTGCCGAGGCAGAGTGTAGATGGTGTCAGTTTTTTCATAAGTATTTGATGAGACTATCTGTGTTTATGTATCCAATTGTTTATTTTATTGCTTAAACGCCATGATGACTTTGGGAACCTATTGGAAGTTTTTTCACTGCACTATGTAAATTGGGTTGGTATGAATCTTTCGTTTCTTCAATTATCATTTACGTATGAAAATGTAGTACACGGTAAAATTTACAGTGTCTAATTACAATGCTTTATATTAGTCCATGCCTTTGAACTGTTCAAAGGCAATTCGCAAATCATTTTCGTATTTTCTTAAAATTCCAATTCAGTGTTAAGATGTGTTTGTTTGTGTGCATTAAGTGCAGTCTGCTACGCGGCCATCTATATAGTGTATAATTAACAAAAGGCCAGTTTTAAAGGGTAAAACCTCTCGCATGTACTTGCAAACTCTGAATATGAAACACTGTGTCAAAGGTGATGAACAAAACAACAAATGATCCATTGTGAAAGCGATTATTTTTCAACTAAATTTGAATAATTTCATCTAGTAAGGTGGGATTGGTTGAAAACTACCGCATACATAGTATGAATAAATCCATTGACGGGTATTTCTTTTGACAATTTTTACAAAACCGTACTTTAAAAAGCCAGAGTTTGCCGTTATTGTAGGCTATTTTTTCTTGTTCGTTCTCACTGAAACCTAAACAGAGGAGCTACGGTAAGACACGGCTCGTTTCCTACCGATTGGATTTGTTTAAAAATTGTCTTTACATTGATGGACAGACAAAAAGTGAAGAAGACTTGAGTACCAACCAAAAGATTAATAAAATTGAAAAGTTACGCTAATTTTGGAACTATGATAATTTCAGTCAGTTTCAATATCAACTTTTTAAGTAATATTGTTGTATTATTGCTGACAAATATTTTTTTTTTATATTTTAGTATCGTATATTTTAGAACCGATATCCAGCCACACTGTTGTCAGTAAAGCGTAGCAAGAGAGGACGTGGAATTTGCACCTTTCTCGTAGACCTTGCCCATCTTGTAGGTTGCTTACAGACTTTCAGTTTGGAACATTTTTCTCACCCTGCAAAATGAGACTACCCCCTTTTTCTTGCCGTATGCTAGGGCTTAGCCACCCAATTGCTAGTAGACCATTCGTGGTTGAAGGTCTGCTTTTGTCAGATATTTGATATTTTGTAAATATATTCTCTTATTTGTTACCTAATCGTTTATGTTTGAAAGTTACTTTTGTAGCTAAAGTTCAATAAGAAATCACCTATTTAAACATTCTCGGTATTCAAGAATTCAAATATGCAAACCTGCGTTTCCCGAGTAAGTCCCAAGGGTAAGTCGATATTTACTGCTTTCATCACCTACTCTGAACTGGTCATACTCGAGATGATAGAGCGTACCATCATTCAGTGTTATATCTATCCGTAGCCGGTAACGTTTCTGTTTGGTCAGGAAGTACAACTTTTCATTTCCAAGCCAAAGTTCGTTGACAGGAGATCCAAATCCTTGTCTGTAAATATTCCAATTTTGATAAAAATCTTCGGAACCATCAACGCGTCGTTGAAAGACCTGTAATTGTATAATGCCGTAAACGATGATAAAGTTACGACTTAGAAGAGTTTTTCTAGAACAGAAAAGGTAATAACATGAACATAGGAGATAAATGCGAACAAACATTTGACCAGATTTTTATACACTACTAAAATTACACTTTCCACAAACCATGGCCAATATTGAGCCCCAATTGTATGTACTGAACAGTATTTTTCATAACTATGCACTTGAAGACAGAGGGGTTGGATCCTCTAATATTGCTTAGACGGGTGACGCAGAAAGGAAATTATTATCATGCATAGGGAAAATGCTATAATTCTTTTAACTTACCGTCCAACCTCTTCCCCCAGTCATGTTGCAATATACTTCAAAAGGCGACCCAAGCCAGTCTCTTGGTTTTATAGTGTAAACACCACTGTCAGTGTATCCAGCATTGAATACGTCCTGACAATCGGTCATTGGACCCGTGCAGCTATTCCCATCCCCGAGATATTCTTCATTACAGTAACATTGTCTGATGTTGTCTCTTTCTTCGCATACTGCGTTAACGTCACACATGACGTTGTCTTCACAAGTCACCACACCTGCTTCACATGAGCATCTTCTCGAGCAGTCAGCATTGTATGAGTATCCACTACTCTATAATGCAACAAATTTACGACAGTATTTCAATGAAGTAAATACGTGTGTACCACAATTCTGCTCAGGCCCACATAAGAGCTTTTATATTAACACTTGTATTTGGGTTGACATGCATGGAGTTAATAACAGTGTATCATTTCTGAACAAAGTATTTTCATGAGGGTAGTCCTACCAAATGTAATACATCAGACATACTTTTACCAAATACCTAATTTTCCCCCCTCCTAAACGATTCTAAGGTTATGTTCAAAGGGGACTCTGTAAATGAGTATTAACATCATTTTACATCTATCAACATAACAGGTTAGAAACCGAGCCGTAGAACCTCATCTAACCCTCTACCCCTAACAGAACAGGCATGAGCATTGTAAACATTGTTAGTATTGAAAAGGTTGTAAGCTTTGTAATCATTTGCCTTGGAAATAGCAACAACTAACCGTGATGACACCATCTCCAGGTTGAAAACAAGCACATTCCTCTGCAGGTACACATTGTTGTCCTTTTATAAAGAATCCTTCTGGACAGAAACACATCTCCAACTCATCACACGTATCGTGACATCCATTTCTTCCATCTGGATCTTCACAAGTTTTCTGACAGGTACAGTTACCATAGACCATATTAGCCGGACACCAGGTGATGAAAGAACCTGCAATAATTCCATAAAAGGAAAACTTACGATACACTAACAAACAGAATATGTCACAGGTAGTGACATGAAGACTAGCGGTCGCTAGCAAAGGTACGTCTACTCACAGTTTCTTGAAAAATTCTTGTAACATTTTGACATCTTGCAAACTGTAATTTTCTAAATTTAGGAAGTAGCTTCTACTCCTTTCAGTCTTGCATGTTTTATCACAAACGGCTAAGTAGGCCTTTTCTACAGGTGGGCTTACTTAAGATGCATCATGGCATGTCGGGAATTAAGTCACCTTGCATGCATGAGTTGCAGTAGGTCTGTAATGAAGTTAAGTATGTTATTTCATTAAAATTTAGCCATTTTGTTCCAAACTTTGGAACACAAATAATAGTCATAAATCTCGATTTTGGTATCAACACAGAACTTTGGATATACCCTTTCCATTAATACTGAAAACTCTGTATTGCCTTTAACCTACGTTATAGCTGATCTGCCACATTTGTGATACATACCGGCTGTCCCACTGAATTGTCCTAGGCTAACAAGCATGTAGTCACTCCATTCATCGCTGATGCGAAACAAGTTGTAGCTGACGTGGAAGGATCTTCCTCCTTCGTTCTCCATCTCAATGCGAAGTTGATAATCTCTTTGGTTAGTCAGAAATGAAATTTTTTCATTTCCAAGCCAAAAATTGTTGTTTAAAAAGCCAAATCCATTCTTGTACTCTGCCCAGTTTCGTCCAAAATCAACATTGTCGAAACTCTGTCGCTGAATTACCTACGTTGTCATGAAAATTGAACAATTTAATATTATAAACGGGCGAGGTCCTTGAAAAGAACTCATCATTTTTTTTTTCAAAAGATACACAGGATTTTCTTTCCAAATTGTCAAAATGACATCTACGTCAATGTTTCTACCGGCAGGCCGGTCTTATTTGAGCAAGTTATTCTGCAATATAGTGATGATATATGCAACCAATACCCATTGACAACAACAATTTGGAAGGCTTAGTGACAAATTTTTTGGTTGAGTAAGTTCTACACGCATGTGAAAAATATCAAAAAGTTACCGTCCATCCCCGCTCATCTGCAGTATTGTCACAGTATATTTCAAAAGGTTCCTCGTAACCGTCTGGTTTGATCAAATATATGCTACTCGAATTTTGCGCTACACATTGCTCAAAAATCTCTTCGCAATCTCTAGGATACTCAGGCTGGCGATAGTAAAAGTAATTGGAGGCTGAAAAAGATTAAATTATATTAACATATAATTTTTGACCGATATATTTTCCCATTCGCTTAAGGGGACATTTTCAAGACAAATTTACACTGGCCTTAACAGTACGATTTAAGGTTTCACTTTCATAACTATATATGTCTCGATAGAGTTAAGCCAGCAATGATAAGACCACAAAATATGTACCATTGCTGTATTTTTCGTTTTTACACAAAAGATATCAAGAGGACAGGACGGGTCCATTACCACTATAGATACAGTAAAAAAACAAACAAACTGTTAACCCCTTCTATTGCGGATAAGATCATTTTCATGGGTGTAAATAGACTAATTAAATTCAATCCTGAAACATAATTTTTACTGTTCTAAACCCCAATCAGTTTATGATACAAATGAAATGAACTTTTGACAATGCTATTATGCAATGCACAGTTAGAGCATACAAACGACATGAATATACATATCCGTCATTCTCAAATCAACTTGTCAAACTTTTTAAAAAGACTCTTTGAAGTTTAAAAGTTCAAGAAGTTTCCATGGGACTATACTCACCTATTTCATGTTCGTTTCTGTTCTGGAACAAAGTAAAAAATACTGGAAAATTAACAATTACGCTATAACACATACTCAGTACCAACAGTTTAGAACAGGTACATCATTGTGAATAAAGTTACTACTAATTAATTTATCAACAGTCGTTTTGAAATAGCAGATTTTGTGTACGATTTAGCAGGATGGCACACGTTCGTTACTTGCTTTTCCATAATATTTGAAACAGTTCCCTTTGTAGTGGAAATTATTACTGTGAACGACCTTAGGACTCTTTTAGTAATATTTCTTCTTGTTGCATGGTGTACTGTTGACACTGTGCCGTCCATAATGATATTACATTACATTTCAGAGGACAAACATTACTTCATATTTCTTTACACAAGAAATCCCTTAGCTTAAATTTCCTAGCCTATCTAATGAAAAGAGTTTTGCGGCAAGGCTAAGTGAGAGTATGTTGCATTTAGCAAACTATCAGAGTGTGATGCATTCTTGTTAATGCATAAGAAAATGCAAAACTGATAGCAGTGAAAATTTTGGAGCTTGAGTCCTGCCAACGTGACTTGTTATTCTGCTTTACAAGTATGGAAGCAAGCAAACCATCGTCACAACTATATAGAGTAAGTTACAGTAAACTTCGAAAATCGTATTTAATGGCAAGTTTGTTAAACGTAGCAAATAGAGAAGTCTCGGGGGTCTTTAAAAGGTAAAAGGCAAAGTAAAAAGGAACGACAGAAAAGCACTGAAAAGCTTATTGTGGAAATAACGATCATTAAAAATAATTCTTTGTGGTGAATTGTTTTCTATTTAAATTCATTGAAATTCGGAGAAAATTTATACAGGTTTAATAATGATAGCTGTTACAAACAATAAAAAGATTACACACTCATTTGTTAAAAAAAGGTTACGTCGTTGATCTAATAGAGTAGCTATTTTACTAATAGGGTCACAACGTAATCACTGATAAATTGAATATTAACTTAATTGCACTACTATGCTTTGAAGCAGTATCATTCACTACGCTCACTGAGCGTAGTGAATGATAAGACCTTTTTGCACACACCACAATCACACTATATTTTAAAGTTCCGTCGCAATAAGTTTAACGCTAACAAGTTATGAAAATGAAATGTCATCGCAAATTTAGACCAATTTTCTTGTTTCAGAGATTGTCACGAACTTAAGATGGTTGGCATGCGTTCAATGAATCCCACATATAGCATCGAAATGCAATGAAGTCAGTAATCTATTATGCCATGAATTTGTATTGAAAGGTTAAAAAATTTGGTAGTACATGTGTCGTCCATTTCAATTCATTTGTTACCATTAAGAATCAATAAGAAATATGCAAGAGTCTGGAATGTTCAAAAATGCCAAAGAACTAGATCTACGTGGTTTGGCGGGAGCGCTGGAGATATCCGGAAAATGTGAGTCTCCTGCACGGGTTGCAGTGAGCTTTGATCTCTATACTTACCTTCCCGAGGAATTTGTTTGTCGAAAGTTTGTCGCTGACTTAACGTCCGCATGAACTTAAAGCCATCAGCATATAATCCTTACATGCTTTTAGCAACATGCTTTTAATAAAGTTTGGCAAATGATGACTCCCTCTACTCTAAAAGGATATAGGCCTAAGACCGAAGTTACGGTTACTCTGATGAGAGATTTATCACCAACTTCCAGCTATTCCTTCACCACTTTAAATGACGCTCGGGTTGTGGTTCAAAGTCGCTCTTACAAAACACATCAAGACTAAAATACCTTAAAGTCATTAAAATGATGTTACCTCTTCGATTGTTGTTACACAAGCAGGTACGCCTTTGACTTTACATATTTGGAAAATTTTTAATTTGTGGTATTTCTTACTAGTTTAAATACATTATCCCATGAATTTTTGTTATGGTGCACTACAGTTTTATTGTTGTTCGACAAATCATAATCATTCTATTTTTGCTCTGATCCAGTGTCAGACTAGCAATACGTAAATATGGACAACCATGACATCAAGTTAATCGGAGGTTAGATTTAATGCTCAAAATACCATGCAACTGGTACTGTCAAACTGTGAATATTTTATGTTTTCAACTAAATAACCAATAAATAACTGTGCAAATTATCACCGGGCTATATCTACACAACACTCATAAATGAAAGTATTGCACCTGAGTTAACAATATCAAGATATGTTGGGCTTGTAAACTGGTATCCGTTTTATCGACAAAGGTGCAGATCAGTTTTCCAAATTGGGTGGGAAAAGGGAACTGTATGGTTTTAAAAAGACTAGCAAAACGCTCTGGCTCTTCGGTTCCAAAGACGTGGGTAGTGCCTCGTGGCCTTATACGGAATTTTGGAACACCGAAAACGTGGTTGTAGGGTTGTAATTGGTTTATGAAAGTGTATTAATGCAGTATTTTTTGTTAAAAAAATTGTCCTCAAGAACACTTTGTATGTGCATTAATTCATTAATTCAATGGATGTTTCGACATTTTGTGATGACATTCTGTGCTTTGTCCCCATCCAACGCTTTCCCGTAAGATTTGCGTCCTTGTTCATCTCTACCGAATGTTCTAAATTCCAAACCAGGGGGATCGATCTAATGATGACAGAGCACACAGAGAGTACTCTACAGAAGACGTTACCTATTCTACCCTACAGATGTTTATAGTGATGAAATATTTCTAACCATGCAAATAGCCTTTGGTTGGAACAATGTGTAGATGTATACCTATATCAGACTATGTGGCGAATATCAGCCAAGACTGACCACAAACACGTGGTCCCACACCACTCTCAAAGCAAAAGCTGATAGGAAATTAGAAGCTAAACTGGAAAAAATGCCCAGTGTAGCTAAGAATTTTACTCAAAATAATCTGCTCTTTGGAAATGCGTACGTTAGTGGATTACCAGTACTTGTTTAAGCAAACACGTACCGCAATTCAGAACCTGTTCATTATTTTTAATTTTTCTTTGGAACTTTGAATTCTCTTCAGGGGAGTGGAATTGCAAATGTAAACATCCATGATGTGACAGAAGAGCCGTGGATAAGTGACTGTTATGTTGCGAGTAAAATTGAGGATGCTCTTGGCAGTCTTAGAGGCTTTTTATGGTTAATCTGATAGAGAAATAGATTAATGTTTTAAAAGTGAAAGTTGATCAAAACATACTGTCTTCGTTTTGAAGATAACAAAGATATAATGTACTTTTCAGTGACTGTGAATTATTGACTCTCACTCACATAGGAAAGAGGCATTTCCAACGATTACGGTGGTTCAACTGTTGGTTCAACTGTTTGTAGTTGACACAAAACGTAAAACATGAGTTGTAAGGAAGAAAATCCAACATTCTATAGACTGTTTGAAGCATTGTTGATTTCGGGCCATAAACTTGCCATGCTTCTAAAAATGTTCATAAAAATACCAATTTGAACTTCGTTTGAACAATGTTTCAAATCTAGATCAAATTCGTAGGGACGCACAGTAGGTACATAATTTTGTTTATTGACAGCTCTTTAACTGAAAGTCTATATTAAAGTTTGGTCCAATCTAAGGTGACTACATTACATAAAAGCTTGTCTTAACAAAGGTATTTTTGTCGGGACTACTTTGGTTTGAAAGGAACAGATCATCATTCTTAAGAAGAAGTCAACAGAGGCTAAACAATAAAATATAAAGTGAACTGCCAAACCAATTTTGATTTTTGAATAAGGGCAACATATTTTTCAAGTTCATTTTGTCTGACAGATTTGGTTGTTGGGTCATCTTCCTTACTCCTCCCTGGCGAGACAGAACTCCCCCAAAAAGATTGATTTTTTGCTCCGACTTTTACTAAATTTTTAAAAGAGGAGAAGTGATTGTTTTAATGAATCTCCAGCTGCGGGTATGCACCCATGTGTGCGTTTCTATGACATATATAAGAGTGTCAGAATTTTTAGAATGAGTTTCTACACTGTAAATTTTAAAATAGTAATTACACATTGGATGAATTTTCTATGAAGACTGACTCGTCATGGGATGACGTTTTCAGAACGTTCAAGAAGCACTCAGGTCAAGTGATACGTATTTTCTGAACCTGTTGCCAAAGCCGACTTGTTTATTTTCATCGGAGATAAGTATATAAGAATTAGTTCTATTTACTTCCAAACTTTTTCTGCTCTTTTGTATCGTGGTGTGATGTAAACTAACTTCCGTTGGGCTATCACGTGTTTTCCCTTAAAAACGTAATTAAATCTGATTCATGTCAACAGAGGGGAGAGCTGACTAAAGCTTAAACTAATACTGCCAACAGAAGATAATTAGATAAGACTGGAAAATTATGTATGAAAATTCCAAAGCTGAAATAACGATAAAGCAGTGGCGCAGCTAGATATTTTTCGTGGGGGGGGGGGGGGCAAAAGCAAAATAGTTCCGACAGATTATCATCTTGATAGTTGTACGATTCGAAATTTTGAGGACCTTTCTTTTTTTGCTTCCCGGGCAATTTTGAGACCGACTTTTGATTTTCACGTAAACATGTCGATGTGTAATTCTGCTTAAAAACATAAGAAGTGTTGTAAGTGTTTCAAATGAATTGTTTTTATTTCCGACAGAGGCCTTCGGAGGCTTTGTGGGGGGAGGCGACCAGCCCCCCCCCCCCTCTAGCTACGCCACTGCGATAAAGCCTTAAAGCTTGTTAAAGTTAACGGCTTTTATTTACAGTTTTAAAAGACCAAGTATGTTTCATGAAATTTCTTTACAGGTAAGTATGATTCACTCATGTTTGGCCACGTAAGCTAAATTGTTTCTTGGTGTTAAAAATTATTCCTGCACCTAACTACGTAGGTGAATTAAGACTAAATTGTTATGGAAAAATATTTCTACTACATTAAAAACCGATAGTGCAAAGTAAATGCGAAAACTCCATAAATGATACATGTAATATGTTTCAGACGAAATATTCCTTATTTGAAATTGACGTGCATTACTTTAAATCGTAGTCCTATACGTGTGGATTAAAACAGGCTCTTCGGCAGCTTTCGTTGCTCAGTTAAATTTAAGGAAAACTTTATTTGGAAAAGAAGACTTGAAAAAACTTACCAACTGTAAGGAGAGTCCAATAAAACAATTTTTCATAATCCAGAAAATAACGAAAGCTTGGCAACGAAAACGCATATTTGTAGTAATTGACTGTCTAGAAGCATAAAAAGGGTAATCTAGCAAGTTTTCGCTGCAAACTAGATTTTATGACTAAATGGTTTCTGTTCTTTATGTAAAGCCGACTGTCAGTGACTGATGTAAGGAAACTTTAAACAGGCAGCAACAATTCGCATTTTAAAGGACACGAGAGGAGTATCATTCACATATATTCCTTTAAAGTGTATGCCTACTTTTAAGTAAGCATAACATTGATACGTACAAATTTTAGACAGTACCTTTGACATATTGCATAAGTCCCTTTTCCTTGTGTTTCGAATCCTCCGTAAACAGGATCTTGTTCGAGTACTAAACATCTTTCCCTGTTCTTGACGAGAAGAGAAAGATAAATTTCTTTCAGTAGGAATTTAAAGGACGGGCAAATAATACAAGGCAGGATATTGTCTATTAACAAAGTATGTGTTTACCGACTTCCAATTGATTCTAAAGTAAACAGTATGGTTTTGTTTAAAGCATATTAAACTTTATAGAGAGCGTAATGATAGTACTTCTGGTATTGCAGAGTAGTATTGTTAACCTGAGATCTTTTGCTTAAAGCGGTTACCTAGAATAGTTAACTGTCCTTTTTGTGATGAATTTATTCTGCCAAAAATTGTAACTTACATAGAATTTTAATGTTGGCGAGAGCACTTCTCCGAAAGTGTAAGGTAGTTTACCCTTAGTAAAACAGGGACTGAATTATCGTTCTTTAAGGTGGGTAACACTGTTATCACGTAGCTTTAGTCAACCGAAAGATTTTTGCAGTGAAATATGTGACGTTGTGTTCGCTATTTGTAAGCTAGAACTGTCTTTCCAATCGGATAGGACGCAACTTTCTCCGATTGTTATTTCTATCTAAGCTCGATAGAAATGAAAAGGTAGTTATACAGGGAAACAGGAGCAAATTGCTTAAAATGTTCAAACATATTCATCGTAAGGTTTGTTTTCAGTGGTGATTGATCACTTTATAAAGTTCCTACAAGCGTTTAACCACCTTCAGGTGCCTTAAAAACAATGTTAAAATAACGTTAAATGCTTCTGCTATGGGCTGAATCACCAGATTGTACGGTACGAACTTAAATTACACAAGTGTTTGGGGTAGCATCGACGCTATGTGTTTGCGGAAAATACAAAGTAAAACATAAAATTAAAGAAAAGAAGAATTGAAGACTGAATGCATTGGGGAGGGGGGTGCTGATGAAATGGATACAGTTCGTTAATGGCATCTAGAATGCTTCAGGTAATCCTCATACACAGCGTTTTTGCACAACTTTGTGGCATAAACCATTACAATATAGCTTTAAATATGGAAGGAAGGTGGTGGTGTGAGTTGCCGAAGGAAATTTAAACTGAAGAAAATTCCCCGAAAACTATGAACTTCCAACAATGATTTAGAGTCACAGCATTATCAGTATCCGCAAGTCACGACAAAATATGTTGTTTTAGAGGAAATATAATTTAAGAACGATTGAAAGCTTAAAAACCACTGTTCATAATTGGCATTATTTCCTGGATTCATAATAGGACATATACTTGGAGCCTACCAAAGGCTCGATTTACGGCCAAGGAATAGATAGAGCTACAACCATGATCCCCAAAACAGCGAACGTAAAATCCTCTAATGCCTTTGGTCGTATCCTATCACCCTTCCGTACGTCCCATTCTTTAGTAGGAACATAGAAATACTCCAACAAGATCCTTCTACCCGTGCGTATTTCCCTGAACCACCTATCACGGCATTCAGAAATGATAAAAATATTTCTACTCACTTAGCTCGAGCCTCTCATCCCCAACTATTAATGCCCTACGTTCCGGGGACATATCATTGTAATCGCGTAAGGTGTAATACTTGCCCAGTATTTAGCCATGACGGGTTTCTCTAGGTTGTGAGCCCCAACAACAACTGCTTCAACATTCACCAGCATTTTACTTGTGCATAGACTGATGCAGTATACAGGGGCGTAGCGGAGGTGTTATCTTTGGGGGGGGGGGGGTGGAGATTATGTTTTGCCGACGGATCTGGTAATGCGTAGTACGAAAACGAGCTTTAGCGGGTGGGGTCCAGGTCCCCGCCTAAGGACCCCTGGTGGGGTCCAGCGGGCGCAGTCCCCCGAAGCTGAGGTTTAAGTATATCTCTGGGTGAAAAATTAAGTCTCAGGATGGATATACTTTGTTTCATAATGCATGATCAAATACAAACTAGATCCCCACTAATTTTAATGTATTAGGCTATTCCTCTCGTCAGGCCGCTATAGTTTTAAGTGGTTGGGATCCAGAGGCCCGCCAGTGCTTTAGCTACGGTTTTCTCAATGCGACATTCACTGATCTGTGGCCTGGGGAGGGGTCTAAGGGGAGGGGATGGAAATTTATGGAATTTGTAAGGTGTCTAGATCGCAAATGGTGCAATATTTGAGGCGATTTCTGCCGTGCCCTAATGAGGAACTTTAAAATTTACACAGTAGAATTTGCTTCTCAGATTTTTTTTGTGCGACATTTGTCGCCGTTTATGAGACATTGTCCCACAAATAGGGGCTGGCTAAAACACTGGGCCGGCCTAAGGACCCCTGGTGGGGTTCCGGGGGGCTTCGCCCCTGGAAGCTCTGAGGTTTTAGCATAATCTCTCGGTAAAAAATTAAGTCTCATGCAGGATTCGTATATTTCGGTTCATAATGCATTATCCAATGCAAAAACTCCGGTTAATTCTAATGTGTAAGGCTATTCCTCCCGTCATGCCACTATACTTCAGGAGCTGAACCTGTCGTTTAGAATTGGAACACTATGTGTTCAGTATTTGAACACTAGACGCTTCAGGCGTTCAAATACGATAAGTGGATCGGCGTCCGGGGTTCAAAAAGGGAGAAAAAGTGTTCAGAATCTTAAAACAAGCGTTCAAAATATGCTTTAAACGCCAGGATCTGAAGATGGGTTCTGTATCTGTTTCATTTCGGTGTTCAAAAGTTAAAAGCCTGAGATTGCAGTGAAGGGAAGACACGCGCGGCACGCATTAATTTTTTCCCAGGATGTTTGTGGGTAAACCGGATCCTCAGAAGTTTGCAAAATGTGTTTGAAGTCAAGGTTATGGTTTAGAAGACGGGCTAAGGATACCCTCTCCATGGGTAATTGGGTGCTGCTCCCCATAGTGATGATAAAAGTGATGAATAATGTGCAGGAGGTGGTTTTTCAGAATGTCATATGACCCGAAATAGTGCACCTAAACGGAAGCCGTTAATTCCCTTTCTTTTCCCGAGTTCCCGACGGACTCAGTCACTCTTCCAATTACACCGACGGCCATTGATACGGCCGTATATAAGGCCGTCACATCAGTGCATAATCAACTTGCCGACGGGCCTTCAACTTGAAAGGGTCAATTAGATGAAGAGCCGAAAATCGAAATAGCCGATAACAGACTGGCCTGTTCTCTCTTTCTCTTTTTTCTTTTTATTCTCCGCCTTCCCTTTCCCTCCCTCCCTTTCCCTTCTTCTCTCTTCTTTTCTTCCCCTCTTTTCCTTTCCCTCTCCTCGTTTTGCCGACTGATCGAAAATTTGCCGACGGGCGACCAAATATTGGGGGGTAGGTGGGGTGGGGGTGACGCCCCACACCCCCGCTCGCTACGGCCCTGGTAGTATACGTTTTCCTGTAGGCGTTGAACAATTTTGTATGTGGGTGAAACGAAACGTCGCCTGGCTGATCGCTGATCGAATTACTGAACACTTAGGGTCTATCAAGCAAAACTTTCCAGGCTATCCAGTGGCTAATGATTTCAACCCCCGTCAGTTTGCTCGATACAGGACCTGATGGTCACGGCAGTGATCAGTGGCATACGCAGGGGGGGGGGGATTGGGCCATGGTTTCCCTCACAGATGCCGATTTTTTTTAGTTCCTAAAAATACGTAAATTTTTTAACACAAATTTTACTTCAAAAGGTAGCATATGTGGCACCGGATTGCACCTAAGGACACCTAATTTTCAAAGGGGAGGGGACCCCCTCAGACCCCTCCCCAGGCCAGCGATTCTTTTTTCTTCCTTAAAATACGTAAATGTTTTAACACAAATTTTACTTCAGAAGGTAGCATATATGGTTGTCAAAGGTAGTTAACCACACTATCTCTTTAATTCGTATGTCTATTATCGGAATGCTCACCGACATTAAAAGCATGTTCTGGTGACCAAATTTGATGTTTTCAAAAAAAGCAGAAAAATTTTCTGTGTAGGGCAGTGAAAACCCCATCTCTATAGCATCTTGCGTCTGGAAGATATGAATTTTTGAAGAAATGCTTTATTTTCATGTTCTGCAGTGCATGATGGGAAATTTGTGATGTCATCTGGGCAAATTGATTAGATGTAGCTTTTGTATTTCTTTATAATGTTGATATCACTAAATTGATTATTTCATAACTTTATTTGCTGTATGATAAGTATGGCACAGTTTTACACTACATCTACACGGAAAAGCATCTAAACATTCCAACGGTATCAAATTTCAAGGACAAACAAGGTATCCAATTATAAAGAATAACAAAAGGAATCTGAGGCAATTTGCCCACTTTGCTTCATGTTCTGTGACCTTGAGGAAATCTGGAGGTATTTCTTGTCAAAAGTAACCAGTCTTTTGGAAGGGATATCTTGAGTTAGGAATGGAGTTTTGGTATGGGGTTTGGATGACATGTAATGAAAAATTTTTATCTTTCCTATGAGACCCCTACAAAATGCCACCAGACAATGTCTTTAAGGCCAGCGGAGATGAAGCCTAGGTATGAGCGCAATGCCTCTTTTGTGAACCTGGAAGGTAGTCTATTGTGCTTATCACCGTAGTGCGCTGGGATGTATTTTTGTGTAAAATTTATGCAAAATAGCTTTCTTTTGTTCGTTGTCTTGTCCAGTGTTTGTTTGGGCAGTATGTGGTGTACTCCTCACTTGAGCTTGGGTTACAGGTAAAACAGAAAAGGTGTGGCAACAAAATAGTACAGTTGTGTTCCTGCTAGTGAGTTCTCGTTAGTAGAGGCGGAGAATGGGTATTCCTGCCTGAGAGCAGATGATAAATATTATTTTCTGGTGATGTGAGAAAACCAGATAATTATACAATTTTTGAGAGTTCCTGCTTGTTAGCAGATGACAGTTCTGAGGGTTCCTGCTTGTTGGCAGATGATAACTGTGGAGATACCTGCTTGTTTAAGCGGAAGATATGGAGATTTCCTGCTAAAATAGCAGATGAAACTTAATTGTAAATTTGTGTTTTGAAGTACTGTGTTGCCGGAATGTAGCGTTACAGAGACGGCCATAACCGTGAGAATGACAGCAAGAAGGTGTATTTTAAGGCTGGAAAGTATTTACATTTGGTGTTGAGAAAGTTTCCAAGAGTACAAGTAAGTGTATTTTAGCATTTAATTTCTTGGGATAATGGGCTGAGTAGGGAATATGTTTGGAAAAGCCTGCTTTTGATGTATTAAGTAACATGTAATTGCTCTCAAAGGGTAGAGCTTTTTGTCACATTTTATTGAAGAAAATCGTTAGCAATATTTATTCAAATATTTGTTACAGTAGACTTTTCAGGTTGTTGGGCTTATTGCTCTCGTAAATGTGCACTTTCAAATTGTTGGGAAATGTGGAAAATTGGGCTATACTGATTTATTCAATTTGAGTTGAAAAATATGTTATTGACTTTTGCTGGAAAAAACGAAAAGTTGATATATCTGAGCAAAATGACGAGTTAGCTCAAACGCTTTTCATGATTGACAGTTTATGAAATTTGAGATACTATCTACTTGGCAATTCTATGTCCGAATAGGTTCTCGGCCATTTATTGACGGGCTTGGGTACGGGTGCTGCAGTTCAGGCAAGATGGCAGTGGATCCGTAGCCGAGACTATTTCATGTGGCATCGAAGGAGAGAGCTACTGGACGTTGGTGATATATATATTGTGTCCGTTACTACTGCACTATTATCATAAGAGTATGAACGTTGAAACGGCATACTTAGCGAACTATTGAACCATGGAGAGATACTGGGCGTTGTGATATATGAATGTGTCTGTAACTGTTTATTATCAAAAACGGTATATGACGGTTGGAATAGTATACCTAGCGATTTTAACGCCTTGAACCAATAAGAGACAGTGAACATGGGACACGATAGATAATGAGAAGAGTTCGATAAAACAGTAGAAGAAAAATTGAATTAATGAGTATTGTATAGACTGGAGGCAAGATGTATATATGTAAATAAAGTTGTAAAGTTTTAGTGCTGAACAAGGTAGAAGAATTTGTGTTGAAGCCCAATTAAGTACAATTTAAGCGTTGTGAACCTGATTCATTTTTATGTGTATTAACTAAAACCAAAAAAAAGAGGACCCGTGTGACAATGGTACCAGATTGCATCGAAGGACACCTAGTTTTTCAATCCAAAATTTCAAAGGGGGAGGGGACCTCCCCTTAGACCCCTCCCCCAGGCCAACGATTCTTTTTTCCTTCCAATATGTAAATATTTTAACACAAATTTTACTTCAAAAGGGTATGTGGCACCAGATTGCATCTAAGGACAGCTTATTTTTCAAAAATTCTCAAAGGGGACCTTAGGCCCCTCCCCCAGACCGGCGATCGCATGAAATACTGCATCCCCCCCACCCTTGAAAGGAAATCCTGGGTACGCCACTGGCAGTGATATCATGCCGAGGTTCCGACCGCGATCGTTTAGTTGCAGAAAAGCAGTTAATTATGAAGCTCGGGACCCTCGCCACTAATGGACTGAATGTTAAAGCTTGATATTTTGCCGCTTGATGAAGGGTATGTACCCGAAACGTTGCGGAGTTTTCTCCATACATCACGTTTTACTAGTTCTATTGACTTATCTAATATATATATATATATATATATATATATATATATATATATTCATGCACACACAAGAAATCACATGGTACATTAAGGTTATCCATGTTGTCATGGGCTTGCCAAATTAAGTTTGTATTTAAAATTTATTTCTACACATATGTACAGACAAAACATTATTTCAGGTCATATTTCAACAGTGTTTGTATAATCAACATTTACAATAAAGGTCCTAGTGAACCATCCAAGACAGTTAAATTCTCCCAACAATGTACTTTCAGTCCCTTCTTCAGCAAAAAAATGTCATTGGTTCCTCTCTCATACATAAAACTTAATTGCCAAAGGTCAGTTCTGCTGAAGACACTACACTGTCTGCCTTACTACACCTTTCTGTAATGTGAAAATTTTTTACAGCCTCTTTGCACACTGAACATTGCACAGCTACTCTGCTCTGCGATGTGTGTAAACATATCTCACATTAGTGGCTTGTGTACAAGTTGAGTTGAAATTTGCCTATGTGTTAATCAAAAGCATGTGATAAACTGTGCACTGATATAGCCTCCTATTGAAAGTATACCAATGTGGGGAGTTGCAAAATATCCTCCATTACCTGTCTGATATCTTTGGTGTTTAACTTAAACAAGCAGCAAGTCCAATACAGCATGCAGGATTCAACTCAATGATTTTCACCAGAATGATTTAATACACTCCTTTTTGCTCTTTAAATATAAAAGAAGTTGACAAGGCTGGGCAAATGCTTTCTTTTATAATTTCCAGCTCTAAACAAAGTCCAGTGAGTTCCATTTAGACAAAAAAAAGTTAAATGATTAAATGAATTTCCCCATAA
This sequence comes from Holothuria leucospilota, assembly GCA_029531755.1. Classification (NCBI taxonomy): domain Eukaryota; kingdom Metazoa; phylum Echinodermata; class Holothuroidea; order Aspidochirotida; family Holothuriidae; genus Holothuria; species Holothuria leucospilota. The sequence goes on along the minus strand of CM055969.1, from coordinate 11,771,860 downwards.
TTGCATTTAGTCCGCATACTTGTAATTGATAAGTTAAAATGATGCGTACAAATGTACATAGTAATACTAAGGCAAGGTCTAGAAGATCAACTGTTGCTTGTATATTTTGTAGACTTTCAAGATGTCAGCTGATAAGTTCTGACACACTTCCAAAGGCTGGCTTCTTCAAGCTAAGGGATTAAACTTCCTTTGCCTGTAAACTTCAATGACCTTTCCTTTGTGCTTCATGTTTGGATGGTTTTAATGTATTTCAAGACCAGCAAATTGCATTTAACCTGGATTCAAGGTTTTCAAGGCATGGAGAATTACAAACCTGGATTGGTGGCATTTGCCGACCCTGTACAATCCCTGTATCTCGAATAATATGTAGCACAAATGGAAGCATTAATGGTTCATTGGGGTATAGGACTCCCTTCAATTGGGGGTTAAACATCACTTCCTGAAATGAGTGATTTCATTATCACAAGTTTTCCGTCAAAAGAGTGTCTTCAGCTGCAAAAAGGCAAATTTTCTACCCAAATGGGAGACAGCCCCCACCCCTTGTACACCTTTGTCAACAGGTTTATGAGGACCTGGGATAGCAAGGCACCTGAGTTGACCTGAAATAAGAAAGGACACTAGTAATCGTGCTTGTCATCCTTGGACTTAAAGTTAAATGTCTAGGGCACCTTGCTCAATCACATTCTCATTGGCATGCACATACAGATTTGTAAGGAACAAGCCCACGTATGGAGTAGCTAGAATAAGCTCATAAGAAGAGTCGCTAGGAAGAAGTCCATGAGCGAGTTGCTAGGAACAAGCCCTTCTCTGGAGTTAAAAGAGGTGATTTTACAGGTGCCAAACAGTTGAGGAAAAAAACCTTCCTGTCTTCTGTGTTGCAAAGTTGTATGAGACACTTGCATGACATCTGGTATGTTTTACACCACATTACATCAACTTTATGTAATTTCTAGAAAATGGTTCCAGATGTGTATGAAGTATAGCCACATTCAGAGCAGGAACTAACAGCTTACTTTTCATTTTGTCAAGATCTTGATCAGTGTTTTAACATTCCATGGACAGAAGCTTATCAAAAGAGAGACCCACATATAAATACATTTAAGTTGCTTGGCTCCACACAAGATGGGTGATGCGTCACGTCCCTTTCCTTCCTTATAAAGCATCATTCATCTTAGAAGCAAAACTCATTCTAATGGTCAAAAATGGTTCACTTGTGAGAGAAAATTTCTCTAGCAATGAGTTCCTTCATTATTTCATTGCTACCAGCATAGATTTGATAAGCCTTAGCAGCAGCAAATGCTCTTGCAATAGGGTACTCCCACATGTAACCCCAGCCCCCATGAAGTTGCACACACTCACTGGCAACTTTGTAACAAAGGTCAGTGGTCCTGAAAGAAATGGAGAAAACAAAATAGGATGTTTGTGATGCTGTAATTTCAAAACCTTTATGCCCTACCACATTTATGAATTTATTATATTTTGTTACTTCAATTCAAGTATCATCTAGCTTCTAATATGCATGTCCTAAAAAAAAGAAATAAAGAGTACTGTTACAATACAATACAATATCATAAAATGTTTATAGTTCAATATATGGTAAACACATATAAATCTACAAATATACACAAATTGTTACAAAAGCACTAAAAATCCAAGATGCAACACAAAAAGGTAAAAGCTAATTCTTATAGGTACTGTATTACTCAGACAATAAACGTGACTTAAGCAACTTCTTGAAAATTTTAAGAGAGCCAGCCTTTCTTATTTCAATACTCAAGTGGTTCCCAATTGTAGGACCAAAACATGAAAATGATCTACATGTTAATGTCCCAATGCTCCAGAAACATTCAGCAAAGGACTGTTCAACATGTCTCTTCTTGGATTGCCATGAGAAGACTCTCCTCCCAGTCACCCAATGAGCTGTAAGCTTGCCACAGACTGCCTGACAACAAGTGACTTGTCTTAACATGACAATTCATGAGGTATATACAGGCTCTAAAAGTTTGAACCCTTTCACCCCTGTTGCATGTTGACCCCAGAAATCAAACCATGCTAAGTAGAACAGGACCAGTGAAACTTCACCCTAGGAGTGCCATACCTTTCTTGAATCTACTATTCCAAATACCAAGTCATGGAGAGCAGCACTTTAATAAAGATCAAGATCTGTCATGCTAATTTGCATTAGTATACCCTGGTATCCTATGTAATTCATTATAATGTATCCATCAATCATGTGACAGTAAACAAATAATGAATATTTATGAGTGTGATAGTATGAATAAGTTCATGAGTTGAAAGACTGAACGTTCTATTCAACAAGGCGAAGCACACACGACCGTGTGTTATACTAGACTATTACATGATGGATAACACATGACCATGATGATAGTGCCGAATCACCCATGGCATGTGACCACCAATCCTCCAATTAAATGTAGAGAAATTAATACGGTGTTATATAATATACAAACAATGAATGTTTATGAGTGTGACAGCATGAATAAGTCCATGAGATGAAAGACTGAACGTTCTATTCAAAGAGGTGAATACTGTCACATGAATGGAAAACATTCATTATTTATGTTATATAACACATTGCTTCCTTAATAGGCCAGATTTTGATCAAAATCTGATTCAAGGAGCGGACAGGGCCAAACACTGTGTGTTATTCTAGACTAACCCATGATGGATAACACACGTCCATGTGATAGTGCCATATAACCCATGGCATGTGACCACCAATCCTCCAAATCGATGTAGAGGAATTAATAAGGTGTTATATAATATGTTATTGAATCATTCAATTCCAAGAGTAATTGCCTCATAAGCCATTAACATGAAATATTCATATTCTAAAACATCAGTAAAGATTCTTGTGAGAGTAATACATTGTATGAGGAGCTGCAAGATTTGACTCATGTCTCCAAGAAAAGGTGGGCTACCTGTGACTGCTCAAAGAGATATTCCTGGGGGAACACATGGAAGTTTCATAAAATCAGGGACCTTTCCTCTTTATAGAAATGAGGGCCCATTTAAGTAATGTAGCATGTTGTGTTCGGAAATTATGAATTTTCAAAGCAAAGTTTCATTTCACAACAGTTCATTTACATTTATGGGAAACCTGTGATGCCATACAGATAAACTGAAAATTTTGCATTTCTTTATAGTTTTCACACATGTCAATGAAATACATAGTAACTTGTAACATTGTTTACTCTCACAAAGTATTTCACCTAGTCCACAACGAATGCTATTCAGTGTTTCAGTAGTGTCAAGTTTCAATGTCACACCAAACATTTCAATTTAAAAGAACAACAACATCTGCCAGGTTCATTTAACAGTTTGTAAATTTTTCTTCACAGGCATTACCTATGTTCTAAAAGGACTACCGTGAGGTACAAACATGGTGTAGGAACTGAAGGGCATGTGATACACTTTTTTTCATTTGAGATCCTCATAAACTGTCACTTGAATATTTACTTAATCCTTTGAAGCATTAAATACAAACACATAAAACAGAAAGTAATCATGATTAACTGTGATCAACCAGTAAACCAAAGTCTACTGGTTGGGCAACCCTGATCTAGGCTATGTTACTACTGGCAACATCTCAAGTACACTAGCACCAGGCCACAAAATTCATTTTCCTAGTCCAAGGCCAAACATAGCTTTGATGACCAACAATTTTTAGGTTAATCATAGGCCAAAACTCTCTCATTCAAGGCCCAGCCAAAATGTCATACACCTGAAATAAGAACTTTTAATGTACAGATTCAATGCAAACAGGCCTACGCGTAAGCCTAACATTAGCACATTATGGTTAAAAGTTCTGTTCTACCATACAGTGGACACACATATGCACAGTACATATATTCAAGTAGCCCAAGTATGGCAGAGAACTGTGGTGAGTGTTGTTACTTTGTGTCAATGTGATTCTTCCACATCTACGTATTTCTGTCAGTGGGTATCATTTATGTGGGAATCTATTTTAATGGTGAGGCACTTTGAAAGCAGTGATTATCGCGAGTAATCTATGTAGCTCATACAGTACTTGCCATAAGGCTGTATAGTTAACTGCGCAAAGAAGCCTGCTTGCACCTTGTGTGAAAAAATAGATATTCCAGATCTGGTGGCCTCAGAAATATACATTTAGGCTATATTGCAAAAACAGAAGTCTGTACACAGGTGATGTGAACAATTGGTTTGCATAGTGTGAGAATGGAATATCAACAGAACTGTTTTGAAAGTAAAAAAATATTGGTTCCCGTGCGCTGCATCGTGCATGCTTAATTGTGCAAAAAAGAATGATGTAGGAAGTGAGCTCGGTATTTAGTAGAACACACATGGAGCATCTTAACTGATACATCGCCAGCCAAAAGTGGCCTTCAATAATTTTATGGAAAATGGCTGTCAGAGGCACAACAAAATTTACAACGGTCATCGCCGTGATGGCTGTTGTAAATTTGTGGCCTAAACACAAAATAATATTTTACTTTGTACTACTTATCATGAGTTACTGAATGTTTTGGTCTTCCAAGGCATTCAAAATTCCACGTCTGATTAATTTTGCCCAATTTCTTTGTCTTATAAGGATCATTTAAATTTCCACACTATTCAGACAGGCTTTTTAGTAAACTCTCTGACCCCCAAACTCACCAGTATTTAAGCATAGATGCACTTGAATTGTCCAGCCTGTTTTCACAAAATAGCTGTAGACACTGGTCAGTAAAAGCTCTTGTTACGCAGAGTTCAGTCTTCATAGCCGCTAATCTATGCTGAATAGTCTGTGAAGTAAAATGAAATCAGGATGCCACAGGCATTCAGGGAATACAGCAAAATCTGACTAGACACCACCTGAAAAATGTGGATGGCAGAAATTCCTGAGACTGTATACATATTACAACTGCTCCCCCTCCTTATAGGAGTATAAAAACTGCAAAAGCAACCACTTCTTATTTTCTTACCTTTCTCCTTAAGTATCACTGTTTTCCTGCTTTGAAAAATCCACAAGCACAGGAACAATGACCTTATACCTTTTCAATCACTTTTGCATCCTAGAAGCAATAGAGTATCTGGTTCAATAAAACTTTAGAACTCAAAGCTTCAAAGGGCTGGATTTTGATCAATTGGTTGCCATAGACAAACAGTTTTACAAGTCATAACAGCCTGTCCAGCAGGTGATAAGTCCATCAAGGTCAACAGTCTTCATTCTAAGCCCTTGCGTTTTATAGGGCCTTATGCTTTTACTGTTATTTATAGTTGTACAGAGTCTTTCCTACAAAATTTTCTCAACATCATTTAGCATGGAATATGTACTGTACAAATTTTCTTTGGTTATGCAGTTCAACTTTCTGTCTATTGCTTCTTTTGGATGACAGAACTTTTCAGTTCCTTTTTAAGACCAAATGGGTGGACACAAGGGGGAGAGTCTTGCAATAACTTAATGATAGCAGTATAAAATACAATGCAGTGCAGTGTAATTCAGTACAGTACAATTCAATACAGCACATTAAAGAACAGTACAATTCAGCACAGAACAGTACAGTACAGTGCTGACAGTATTAACGACAACAGGTCCAGTATGGAGGACATGCAGTATGTATGCAGTTGATCTATGGTTTAGATGAAATGCCAAGATACAGAAAGTGATGAGAGATAAATTATGCGATAGCATACAAAACGTCCTTCAAAGGGAAAAATATTCGTTCCATAGTATGGGCATTTTAGACTACAGATTTTGCCAATACCGATACTGGGCAAAAATGATGAATGTAGTCAGATCCACAGTGAATACAGAGTTTCAGTCCAACACTTGTTTGAGAATGTCCTATTTAAATTGGAACATCTACATCTGCCCTTTAATATGTGGTGGCTATTAAATATGTATCTGTATGTCACTTGAATATAGTACTACAGCCTATTAACTTAACCTAACAGTTATGACAGTATGGAGGAATATGACTTTCTTTAAGAAATTTTTTTTCTACAAACTGGTTTTGTTTTTCAATCATTCATGTCTAATAATTACAAATCCTCTTATCAGTACTTTTAATACAAAGCCATGCTCAGTGATGTTGATAGTTTCACTTAATCAACTTATAAGTCTGTAGTTTTTAGATGGCTGAATGTATTAAAGGAGTAAATCACATCTGGCAGACATTTATAGGTGGTAACATGTCAAGACTCCAAATTTGGTGAAATAATGAACGAGTTCCATTAGATGGTCTTTTACGCCGAATGCACACAGATGACAGAAAAGGCGAAACATGACACAGAAAACACGTTTCATGTTTTCTCATGCTGATGTCCCTGTGCGTTGGATGAAAATCAAAAACAGGGAAACACTTATTTAGCTAAACACTTGTTTCGTGAAACAAGCAGAAATGCTGTTTTCTGTTTTTGTCCAATGCTCACGGACGTCAGAGAACACAAAACGTGTTTTCTGTTTTGTGTTTCGCATTTTCTGTTGTCCATGTGAGTTTGGCTTACATCTCCAGGAACAATGGTAGTTTTGCAGCACAAATCCTTAACTGCTGATGGTAATGCAACACTTACCTGTAGCTGTGACAATGTTTTGCCAAAAGCCTTTCTCTTTTGGACGTAATCTCTGGTGATTTCAAACATATATTCAGAATGGGCTTGAACACCAACAGACAAAACCAGACGTTCTCGTGGCAGCTGGTGCATAAGAAGGTAGAAACCTTTATTCATCTGCTCTTCACCTCCAAGTAGGGCCTCTTTGGGAAGCCGGACATCATCAAAGAAAAGTTCAGTGGTGTCCTAGGGCAATTACAAATTATGGAAAGGTGATATGTATTCAGCTTAGAGTAATGTGCAAAAGTGTGCAACCATGAATGTGTGAAAACTGCTATGTCAGAAAGCTTTCAGTTGAAACAAATAATATACTCTATGACTGACTTAAATAAGAATGTGTATGTTCCCATACAAAAGCACAGACAACTCACCAAGAATTCCCCATCCCTTAAGGCTTTTTCATACTTCCAAATTTTCACAAGCTATCATATATCCCTTGCTCATCCAGGCCAATCACAGACATAGCTCAGAGTTGCACAGTAATCACTTTTTTATAGGTTTGTAGCGCTATACTGAATTATGAACTGCCCTTTACTCTGACCCTTTCACGGATTACAATCTGACTTCCTGACCCAGCCTTATGGCTTCAAATACCCCTTTCTTTATCTACTTAATTATAGAAATGGTCATGAATGGTTTTTCCAAGATATGCATGCCACCAATTTTGCCATTAGTAATATGGTGCATCTTCTAAGAACTTAAAATCCTGTCGTGTGCCTGTCTGGGCGGGCTTTCTGACTCAGTTTATTACAGCATGAGTCATCCTCTCACATCTAGCTCGTCCCTCTTCTTTGCAATGAAAAGGCTGTACAGTGGTGCATGTCTAATCTCAAACAATAGTCTCTGTGGTAAACCTTGCTAGCAAAGTAGTTCTACTGGTTGATAAGAGAGTTGTGGTCAATAGTGCCTTGGAAGCTTGTTTGCTCAAGAGATTGAAGTACAGATAACAACTCAGGGGGAATGTGGAGAGAGCTGCAGAGGTGCAACATACAGTATGGCCAATGGGTCCTCTAGCGACATGTGATGTTACAGATTTGATACAGTATGAAAGTTTATCAGACTGTCAACATTTACATTCATGATGCAGTCACATGACTTTTCTGGGCCTTGCAACTGCATTTTTTAGAACTTCATGCAGGTTTTCCATGATGTCTGGAATGATGATTTTTACTACTGTAGATATAAAATACACTGAGTAGCACTACCAGACTATAGTTTTGCCTAACAGTGCCTTTTGGTAACCTTTGAACTATACTACAGTATCTTTTAAGTACAGTATACCATTCAAGACTGACTTTTCATCATAATAGGTCACTGATATTATGTACTTACTGAACCCTTTTGACCAATCTTCTGAAGTGGCTTCCCCTGCTGGAAACCTGGTGTATCACGATCAACAAGGAACAGGGAAATTCCATGTGCTTTCTGCTTGGCATTTAAATCAGTTATTGCTGCAACGATCACAACATTACAGAGGTACCCATTTGTAATGAAAACCTGTGGAGATGAGAAAAACTTAAATAATCGGCCAATTTTGGTCAATAACATAAATTTAATGTAATATGGGTAGAGGGCAGTCTTCATACTTCCCTACTGCTTCCTAAACCTATGTACTGATGTTTTCATGAAGTTTGCAAGCATCATATTGTCTTACTTAACACAACCCTGCTCACTTATGTATTTAAATGAAGTACAGAATATGACACAGAATGTTTCATTCTGTCAGCAGAGTATAACTTTAAGAAACTACAAGTGCTAACCCTTACCACAACCATACTGCCCATATTTTGTTGTCCTGCAGACCTAGTATGAGTTCTAGACCTGGAAAATCTTAGAAAATGACTGTTCTTGTACAATACAGTCAGGGCTTGCATTCAAAGCTTACCCACTGACCCACTGTTACCGAACTTTTCTTGGGGAAAGTGACATTGTAAATGCATTTTAGTCCATGGGTAAGTGAAACACACATGGTCTGACACAATAACAACTGATCGAAAAGAAATCAGATGCAAAATAAGAAGATTGTATTTTATTTTCTTTGCCGCGATGGAATCTGTGGTTTAATCTGATGCACTTTACCAACATTTTAATCCATATTTTAGCTGAAGCTTATAATCTTTATCTTTGAAACTTCCTACTAGTTTTCAATGAATATCACTTCCACTTTTTGCTGCATAATATTACACCAACTACTCAATGGTTTACCAAAGTAAAGTCACTATTTTAATATTTAAATGAGATTTACGTGTAGTATCTGTTTTTCAATTTTATTTACCACAATAATGTTGATGTGGTAATTTGAAAGCTATACCATACAATATTATACTTAACTTTTGTCTCATCACTAAGTTTTGGAGACAGACCTACCATTTCTTTCGAATGAGAATATTTTCATTAATGAAAATGCCAGCTTTCACAATTTTCAACTTTGATTTCATGTAATTAGCAATGGTACCCTATAGAATCAATTATGTGTCTACTATTTTGTCAAAAGAGGGGAAAGTGATATTTTGCTCCTTTTCAAAATTGACAGGCTGGTATATCCCCCCCCCCCCAGTTGTTGACACCCATGGGCACCTAGTATATCTAGAAAATTTTATCCAAACAGCCCCCCACATGGCTTGAAATGGTATCTTAAAAGTTTCCACCAATCACTATTTTTGGTCTGTTTAGCAGCTCTCCACGATATTTTGGCAACACTAAAAAGGATCACAAGTCCTGCTTTAACTTAGTAGTGCCATATATGTGAGTAAAAGTAAATATGCATGCAAAGTGTACAAATATACTTTCCTCCTTCCTATACAGAAACCATTTCACCCTCCCTAAAGCTTACCACCTCTACGAGTACAAAGTGTCTTCACGACTCAAAAGTTTGTAATGATGACCAGGACAGAAGGCTCCAGAGGCCCCAATTTTGGGCCAGAGTGGGGACCTGAGCAATGTCGTGGTGAGAATTCAGGAGGTGAGGTCGCTGGAAGACATTGTACAACCACGTCAATGTGGCATCACTAGCATGCAGCTTCCAGCTGATTTCCAAATGGCACAGGATGCATACCAAGTGTTGCATAAAATTGCAATGGTACAGCTTGCGACGGGGGGAGGTGTGAGAGAGAAGGAGTTAAACAAAATTACGGGAAGAGGGCTGGTATTCTTTTGGAATGTTTATTCTTGGTTAATGTATCAAAAGTACCACTATACTTTAGGTAAGGCACTAGAGTATCTACGGTAAGTAGCATGCAATAATGGTAGTTAATATCAAGCTGGTACAGTAGATGCCTGTCCTAACAAAACAGTTGACTCATGATTCGCCATCACTTTCGCTTCTTTAACTACAGGTACTACTCCAAAACAACAGAAAAGAACAGCAGTATGTTTGCAGGGTTTTTCATTAACCCAAATTCCCAGGTCTCAGATGCTCAACAAGCCTCCTAGATGCTTGGAACAAAATCCTGTGCGTCCGTGAATGGATGATGTTCAGCCTTATACACACAAAAATTGTAGCTCTAAATGTTGCAAAATTTCTTGGCAAAAAATACCAAAATGTGCTACAATGTACTGTACCACACACTTACAGTCAAAGTTGCTTTGAAGCTTCAAGCCTACATATTTTCCAGCGAATTTTTCAGTTTATGCTGACATACTACTGGAAGCAATATAATGTTGTAGGTCCTTCATGCATGCCAATCATGGGATATGCTCCAATTACATGGAAGCTAAATACATATGCCTGTCTGAAGGGTTAGAGTATAGCTTCATACTGTATCTTGTGCACGTATGTACGTATCTGTATAGGTTGCAGTACAAGTACGGGACTCTTGAAAATTTTGGAAACCCTTGAAATTTTGCGGGGACGCTCGAAACAGAAAGCTGAGAGTTTCGGGACTCTTGAGATTGGAAGCCTAATGAACACCCTGAAGTTTGATAATAATCTCTGGCAATTTCTTTGACTATGTACCAGAACTACTAGTAAGCGTACTTCTGAAATGCAAAATATATGAACTATAGGAATGTTTGCTATTTCATAGGAAAATATACTCCAGTTTCCCAAATATAGGAATATGTAGGAAATATAGAAATGTTGGGAGTCCTGTCACTTCCACCCCCACCCTGGTTTTAATCATCCAATTGATATAAAATACCTTAGTGCCATTCAAAATCCAGTCTTCCCCATCTTTCCGTGCTGATGTTTTTATCCCCTGAATATCGCTGGAAAGTAAAGAAACTATATGTCTTGTACTTACAATGCACACTTTACTTTGTGTAAACACACGTAATCTTTATTTTATTGTTTTAAAGTATCTTGGCTCATAAAAAGTTTGTTTAATCCTAGGTCTATTTAGCCAATTGTCTACTTAAAGCAATAAAGTTATTACTCCCATACAGACTGCAGGTACTGTTTATCCTTATTGTAAACCAATTTGTTTTAAGTATACAGGTATATGGCTATGACCTTTACATATGAACCATGTGCACAGAAAGAGAGTAAAGTCTCATTAAGTCATTCTCCCAACATAAAAAACAGTTATCTAGTTGACACACTTTTGCCCACCCTCCCCTGAATTTTATTTTTTGGCACCCACAATTTTTCCCTCCACCCACTCCCAAAGCCCTGGGGCAACCTGTAGTGGTGCAGTACCTTTAACCAGGAGAAAAGAAATTGTGGCAAATTTTTTTGGTTCCAAAGAGAATGCAATGTACTACACCAAGGTGATAACTCAATTACAAACTATTTTGACATCGGAACAGCTTTAAACTTGCTTGACATCACTTTTGTTGGATACCTCAGTCATAATTAATTCAGCTTGTCAAAACATTGCATATTTACAAACTTCTGTTACACACATGACAGTATACACATTAATTTTTATAGATTCAAAAAATCATGAGATCACTGTGGGAGAAAGGTAAACAGAACAGAACTTCTATTTACTTCACTTTGAACATTTTACCTTGACCTTTTACTTATAATTCCTAACTTTATCTTCCATACAAGCTGGAAGATATTTCCATCACGAAATAGCAAAATGCATTTCCCCTCTAGGGGTAAGTGGACCACATAGCCCAAACCAGTGCTCCTATCTGGTGTCAATTTTGCCCTTTCATTCGGGACTATTTATTTGATATTGGGTGTAAAACTACTACTACCACTTCCTAATCTACAGTAGTCCAGACTACTTCCCTGTGGCTAGATTACTTAACTTAATAGAGTTAACAGACTGTAACCCAAGTGCTTACAAATGTTCACTATGTGTTTATGCCCATTACTGTACATGAATTGCTCTATCTTTATAAAAGCAACTTTCCTCAGGTGTAACACACCCAGATTTAAAATGTGGCCCTTGGAGTGTGAGATAAGAGTACAATGTGAGAGTCTTTCCAATGGCCATGGGCTTGTGAGAGGGAGAGGTCACTACCTGCTGGTTTGTCAACATCTGATGATGAGTGTTGTCCTGTAGCCAGCAAATGACTAACCCAGACAATTTGGCTGTTTGCACTGTGTATTAATGGAGTCCTAATCCAGGATACTTTAGATTAAGCAACACAATTATACACCTTATGATTAAATGCTACCATGAGCCAACAGCATCTTTCTTGATAATAATGCTAGGGATCAGATGGGCCTGAGGCCAATTTGCCAATATTGGAGGAGTGGCAGTTTCTTTGGGGGGCAGGGGGTTAAATTTGCACAGCACCATCATACAGGTCTGTTAATGAACCATTTATTTAAACAAAAGTAGGGGTTATGATCACAATTTGGGGAACACATCTTGAGAATGTATCCTCCACCTCCTTTATTTATTGCATGTAGGAGGGTCCTTGCCACTTTATTTTTAAATGATAGGCCAGAGACAATTCATCTTTTCAGTGTTCCTCATCCATCTCTAACAGTTCTAATCAATAATTCTTTTTTGCAGTAGACTAAATCTACTCTCGCTGTGTACATCCTGTAGTCATACACAACACATAACACTAAATCAACTTTGTACCACTTTTCCTGTCATTCTTCCTACTTTTCATCTTTAACAACTAGCTTGTAGTAGCAGCCAGCTGGCAATACAGGCAAAGCCAAGTTTTAAATGCTCCAAAACTGCTATTTTTTACCCAATCCTACAACTCTCTTTTACAGCTGAATTTCAATAAAAAAACATCAACACTAATGATCGATATACTGTATGAAAGTACCCTCCAAGCATAAATGTTGCCCATCCAAAACTTAACAAATGAGTATGGGCCCACTTTTGGATCATTATCCAAATCTTTTCCTCCAGCACTGTGATTATTCGATATATGAATAACACTCAACTCTAGTTTTATTTTCCTACCAAAGTGGAAAACTATCTTGGTTCAAGTGTAATGCTTGCTGTTCTCCACCCAGATATAAAAACAAATTAGGAATAGATTTGCTCTGAATTTTGAGAACAACACAATTCAGATTGTAATAAACTTGTGACAGCAATAAAATCTGGCATAAGGCAATCATTTACACTACATTTGCTCAGTGAATGAAAGCACCATCAATCAGCTGACTCTGTTTAAAAAAATACACACCACTAGAAACATCAACCTACTGTCAAACTTCATACGTTAAGTTGGACCATCATACCTTCCTGCCTGGGGTTCTGTCATTGCGATGGCACCAATAATTGTCCCTGCTGTCATACCAGGAATATATTTCTGCTGTTGTTCAGGTGTCCCATACTCTTCTATGTAAGGCATAACTATGTTGCTGTGTACTGGTATTCCAATTGTCCCAGCATCATTGGCATACCCTCTATGGATATAGAATACATTTTTAACATTTGAGGGTCGTGAAGCCAAGCGGCTCATCAAAGATCCAATACCAGAGTGAACAGCAGACTTCAATGATTACATCAAGCATAGAAAGGGTCATGGGAAATGGGATTAAAACTTTCAACCAGTCAATAGTATATATGGATATACATGTACAAACACCATAGCAAGCACTACTGTACATCTTGGCATGGCGCTGCTTGTTTCTACTCCCAGTTCCTATCATGACTTGCAACAATCTTTACGGTCTGCTATGGAGTACCAAATTTCTCATATAAGTAAGTTTCTGAAGGTCTCACTTCATGAGCATAAAATAAAGATACTGCTAAAGCTGGCATTACTTCAATAAAAGCATGTTTCAATGGAATCATAAAGGCTGAATTACACTTCACATTGGATGCAAGCCCTTATGAGAAAATGTATACTGCACACAAATTAAAAGACATAATTTGCCCTTAGTAACTCACAGGGTTGGATCAACTACTGCCAATGGATCCTGGAAGCACAAGCCATACATTCCACTGATACCTCACATGCAATGTACTCATTAAAACCTTTGCGTAATTGCAGTGAGCTTCTGGGAGACTAGCATACCATATAAAAATAAGTTTTATCCATTTTGCACTTCTTATGACTATGAGCTAGTATCCTTTGACTTAAGTTTTATTCACATGAGTACATCAAATACCATTTGCCTCAAAACACAACCAACCTTTGAACAAAATTTCACAACAGACTATGGTATTAAAGTGGCATAATTGTTAACATTAACACATGGACAGACAGAGACATTGAGATGGGTTGATGGACAGACAGACAGACAAATGGATAGACAGATTGGATGGAAGGACAATGGACCAACGGGTGGTCTGGCAAACTGACGGATGGACTAGAAAACTGACAGATGGACAGACACACTAGCACACTGTCATGATCGAGGCATGATGTAAGCCCTATCAACAAAATGATCTCTCGGCTATAGAATTTAAAAGGCACCAACAAGTTTCAAACCAAAATCATAACCTTTAATACTGCAGCTAAGCTGTTCCAGTAATTATGCAGGAATTTTGCTGCACTTTAAATCTACAGTTAAATTTACCTTTCTTCATCCACAATAGCAGCAAATTTAAATTCTCCACCGACACCGCCAATTTCAGCTGGAGCGGCAACTCCCAACATGCCTGATGCCCCCATCCTCTCCCAAATCTCTCGATCCATATAACCTTGTTCTTCATACCTGATGGAATGGATAAAACACCATAAAAAGGATGCAAAGGAAATAACAGGGGTAGGACATGGTGTCACTTCCCTGAGATTCTAATACAACCTGCAACAGGACAAATTTGACTACTCACATGTCAAAAAATACAGTGCACTGACATGAACTGATTTATTTGGGGTAAATGTGAATATATGGGTGATATGTTTCTCCCAATTCACTTTTGATTGGGAAGCAAACATACAGTAGTATACTGGATTTTACACTGTTACCCCTCCAAACTTATGAATGGGAAGTAGAACTTCATCATTTATTTAAGTCTCTAATCCTTTTTCTGCAAATCTATATTACGAAATCAACCAGGGTAGTAGACATCATAAACTGATGAACCTTTTCCTTCAACCTTTAACTCCTTATGCATTACGTATTTTTGTAACTTTTAAAATGATGCAATTGAAAATGATAAAGTATTCCTTTGCAAATCACTAAAGATTTCAATCTTTCACCTGGACTGATATGGAACAACTTCTTCTGCAAAAAACTTCCGAACAGATCTCCGAAAGATATCATGCTCCTCTGAGAAAATCTTTCTGGTTCCAATATCTAGGAGTGTCTCTTCTTGGGCAGGTTCCAGCCGCCTAAAACAATAAGATGAAAGTAATTTTCACATAGGAGGGTGGCATCGTTGCTGTGTTGGTCTCTATGATTTAAAGAAACAGCTGGGGGATGGGAGAGGATTCAGGAGCACTAAGCTATTTTTGAGAACTGATTCCACTAAAGTTTATGACTTTCATATCTGCTTTCTTCATTTTTTTTTTTTTAAACTAGCTTACCATACTCCCCCTGCCCTCCTCCCTACCTGTTAATACATCAAGCAATGTAATGTACCACTCAATGCACTTCTGCTAGCAGAGGTACATACATGTTAGTATAGTAAAGGCTGATTTAAAATCTGATAAGTATTTCATCTACATGAAGATAATACTCAGTAAACTAAGGAATACCATAACCCTCCTGTGCCTATTGTTTAGCAATGTAATGTTGCCATAAAGAAGTAAACTAAAAAAAGGAACAAAGGCATATGAAATTATGTGATCTTTTAACTTACATATACCTTCAAATACTCTTTCACTATAACATGAAGTAGTATCTAGTCAAAATTAAATTTTAGGAACCCCTATAAAAGTGAATGGTACCTGATACGCTTCCCTTGTCTTTTGTAGTGTTTTCAAGGATGTGCATACAATCTGGATACAATGTGGATTTATGTAGTACATTAAGTACCCTCTATCTAAATTTAATATCACAATAGCTGAGTCACAGAATATATTGACTTTTAGAATCTTCATATTTTTACAGGTAAGTTTGTTGAACTAGGTTTACGTGCAGTATTTATAATCTGTTTTGCCATGAGACAAAAATAGCAGTTAATATCCATAAGTCATTCCATCTCATTGATATTCATATACTGTACAGTAGTCCTACTGTGATATGTACCTGTACATTACTGCATGTGTACTGTATGTCTGATACTGTATTGATTTTGTTAAATAAGGGGAATGAGGATATACTGATATTAACTGGGGAAGTGCAGTTTTATATGAGCTAACATGGAAGATACAAAGTATGTCAGTCATGGCCACCATTTTTAAAGTTTTCACTAATCAATAAAAAGAGCAAAATTGATGTTTTCTTTTCATACGTATTCATATGCTGTAGATACAGTGTAATATGACTTAATGTTTTTCAGATTTGGGAAAAAATGTCTAATGAACTAATATTTCACAAGAAGTGTAACTTGTACACTGAGAGTACAGATGCTCAATTGCACACAGGCTTACAGTACATGATGCACCATCTGCCATGATGCAGTACATTTGTAGATCAGTGGCACTTTCCAAAGTTCACTGGCAAGCTATATCTTGATTTGATGAAATTGCTACAACCAATTTACCTAAATTGTACATGTACAGCAATTACAGTATATATATCTTTCTTTCAATAGTCCCACATACAATAGCAAAATGCATAGAGTATTTTCATTCCTGGGATGTTAATAGGCTAAGGATGGTTGAGAATGGACTTGAGAAAATTCAGTATATTACTCTCATGTGACCTTTGACTTCCACATTTCAATAGGTTTCATCCACTAAATGTAACAACGCTAGTTTATCATTAAATAACTAATGTAAATAATTCCTATGTTGTGATCCTGTAAACAAGGTACTGGGTGTTTAATTGTCCTCTGGTGACATCAGATGACCTTTGACCTTCACCAAAAACAACAGGGTTTACATGCAAACCATCACTAACCCACAGGTTTCTCTTCCCTTCAAATTACTAACAAATGGTTAAGCAGGCCCTGGAAACCTTGCTGACAGGTGGGAGCACACTCCTCTCCTACAGAGGTTTTTGCTCTAAACATTAAAGTGGACCTAAAGTCAAAATACAAAGACATCTGACTATATTTATCATCCCATACCACATTCTCCTTTTCACATCACTGCACTAAAAGGCTAAAATAAAAGCACCATTTTCCTCTTAAAATCAACAGTGTCTGAAAAGCCATCAGCACCCATGCTTGTACGGTACTGATTTATTACTACTCTACCTTTGTTTTATACTTGTCTCCTCATCTCCATGCAAATGGGATCCAGAATGTTGACATCTGTAAATTTAGAAACAAATACACAACAGAAACAAAAGTGAGAAAGAAATACTTAACATACTTGCATATTGTAGTCAGGGTCAGTTTTGGCAACTTCTGTACCTTGATTCTGAGTGTGCTCTTTATTGGCTTGTATCTCAGATCAAATAGGCTCTTCTTAAACTTTGAAACTCTTCCATCAGAGGAAGGGTGATGACCAAAGTAGGGACTAACATAAAATCTCGACCAGGGCTGGGGAACCTCTGGCCTGTGGGCTGAGACCACTATTTGATATGGCCTGCGAAGTGATTCATAAATGTACATTTAGAATCACTGAAAAGCAATTAAAATAATGTTTTAACATGGTCTTACAAGGCATTACAGTAAAAATGACATGTTATACCACTGGACTGTAGGACCAATGGTTGTGATACCAGTTTGTTATAGTATTAAACAATGGGTTGTATTGCCAATGTGCTGTGCTGTAGTACCAAGGAGCTATAGGACCAAGCCCTGCTAATCTCTGCTCCACAACAGACGAACATAAGTAATTTCTTATGAAAACAAAATTGCACTGTCTCCCCAGTTTTATCATCAAAAGAACTAAGGGAAAATATAAACCCAATGACAAGTTCAGTTGTCAATTTGTGTTATTTTGCTGACAGAGGAAGTTGTCCAATCCATAAAGGCCAACAGGAGACATATGCTTACAAAAATATCAATGCAGTATTAAGTTAGACTTATAACTGTGCTCTCATGTGGGGCTTCAACAATGCATCTACGGTATCCCCATTTCCTCCAGGTCCATGCTTGATCAAATCGCCCCTCTCTGGTTCTCTGTCCTTGTCCACTGTGTTAGTTAGTTAGATCAGGGAGTTGTTATTTGGAAGGAGGTTTAATGGAAAGTGTAATTTATGCTAATACGCTACGATCCACTAAATACCAAGGAGATTATTAATGATAAGCTACTTATTTCGTTGATAGGGAATTCTTTCTTTTATTCGTTCGCTTCAATGCGACATCGATATGCTAGCAACATCATTCAGGTCTAGTAATCCTATCACAATTGGCTTACTCTGGACAATGCTTTGATGAGTAGGTTTACGCCGCCACCAATTCAGGGGCAGGTGCTACAAAACTCGAAACGACTGTTTCATTGAAATAAACCAATGAGGTCTGCCCCTTCCTAAAGAAAGAACGTCATGCAAATGAGCTGCAGAGGCAGAAGTCTAAATTTTGTCGCAACAATTTGGAAAGTTTCCTGAAGCTTCCTGAAATAACCAGGTATACAATCAGATTCAGATTTTTACATAATCCCTTACTGGCATACTCTGATCCGCGACACCGAGCGTCCAAAGATGCAATAATTTTTAATTTTCCAGCGACTGGCAATGCTATGGCAGTAGCGACAAACCCCCAGTTTTACTGTTGATTTAGCAGACGACAAATCCCCTTTGTTTGAATTACGTAATCCAGTGTAAGCCTTATAGAAATGCCAAAAAGGATACAAGAGACAGATTACTGTGTGACCTTGGCGGTGTAAACTTCACTTCAAAGCGAACAATCTCCTTCCAAATAACAACTCCCTGGTTAGATAAGATTTAATGACACACCAACACGAATGTGTTATAGCAGGGAGGTGATCTAATCACCTCCCTGGTTATAGTGTCAACTAGATAAAAAATGTAAAATTAAAATACAGTTTTAAATACAGTTCAAGTTCAAGTTTGGTTTTAAATACAGTCCAAACAGGTGCAAGTCCTTCCCTTTTATAGTCGCCTCTTACAACAGGCGGGAAATACCGTGGGCATATTCTACAACCCCCAGCCCACAGGGGGCCTTGTCCACTGCGACTGGTGTTCAAATTACTGTATTTTCCAATACTGATCATAATTTGTTCTACCAGAATTGAAATTTACATTTCTTCAAGTAGCAAATTCTATGGATTTGCTTCAGTGTTATTAAGAACATGCACATACTCATTGTATGGAGATTCTGACCAAGTCCTCTTTTTTGTGACTATCGTTCCTTCATACTGATGGTCTATAAGCCAGACTACAACACTTATGCACCTACCTGTATACCTTCACCTTGCAAGCAAGTGACAAAAATTGCATGTAGCAGCATTCAATGATAACAAATTTTCTAGGACAGGACCAAAGACTCCTATGTTTTAGACTTTTCGATGGAAAAGTTATGAATATTGGCTAGCCTGTAGAGGATCTGTCAGGTGGTCATACTGTACAGTATGCATGATCAGAAAAAAAATATGTTTTTTGTGAGCTTGTCTAGGTTTCCTGATAAGAAAAGGTAAAACGGTGCTTTACATTCATATAGCATCCTTCTTTCACACCTAGGCCATCAAGGTTAGCACCTTCAACCTTTGCAGGTTTACACTCTGCACTTAGACACAGTAAGTCCATGCCCTTTGTAAAATATGGATTCCCACATAATGTGACAATGAATTACATGGAAAACATCTACTTTTGTGACCCTTATTCTGATTTATTTTACAAGAGGATAATGCATAGGATAGCTGATTGAAAAAGGGAAAGTGGGGCAAAAAAGGTAGAATTACCACTGTATTTACTGTGTACAGTATTTGCCAAACATAAATGTCAGTTACAGTGTTTGAATTTATGTAATTACTACACTTATATGTTCCTGTGGGTAAGTGCAAACACCAAAGAATTAGAAGTGCACATTCCATAAATGAAGTAATCAACTTCTATCTTTTTGGTGGGGGAGGGGGACTTCTTTCATTTTGGTGGAAGAGGGGGGCTGAATATGTTTTCCAATGTCAAGCAAAGCAGAGAGTTACTCTTTCCTGCATTTTGCAGATTTATGTGACAGAGATGAGATCTGCATTTCCATGGTTTATGCCTTGTGTTTCTTATTCGATATCACATTCTCTGAGATACATTCAAATCTGTTGTTTTCTTTGTCAATAAGAAGAGAACGTTTACCTGGCACAGAACATTTACTGTACCTGGCACAGAACATTTACCTGGCACAGATATGGGGATTTTCTTCCATCTGCTAAGACTGCAGCCAGGCCTTTTCATTATGATTCTGACAGGGTACATATTTTAAGAAAGACAGAGATTTGAAAGCAAATAGTCTTGTGAAAAATGAGTCAGTGCTATTTCTCTCTCTTGAGTCCAACTGTAATGTCAAATTTACAGACATACCTACATATTTTTGTCTACATAGTTATGGGTACAGTACATTGTTGTGCAGTAATACACTCTGAATTCTGTAAGATTTGCAAAGGTAGTACATTGTACTGTACATGAAATTCCAGGTACTGTATCTGGAACTGGTATAAGACCCATGTAAGGTGGGTTTATTAACATTCAGCACAGTACCAGTAAAGAAAAAAAGTAAGTGTCCCACCTCTTCCAGGGTACATTCTTGGTTTTATTGGCAGGTCTTGACATTATAGAAGGCATCACTGGAAAAAACCTGTCATGTCCTTGCTATTTGTTGTATCTAAGAAAAGTCCAGGAAAGAGTAAAAGTTGCTGTCAGTGTCCAGGCATTAGACTCAGTTCTGTTGTGCACTTTTTGAGGCTTCTGTCAAAGACTCTTTTGGTAAGGTATATACTTTGCATTTAAAAAAAACACTGGCCTTGAATTAGCTAAATGATGCTCTTCAAAAACTCAAGGGTTGAGAAGCTACAGGTATAAGGCACAGCATCTTCAGGCCACTGATAACTTTTGGGATGTTGCCTGAGGATGCAATGGAGGAAAATGCAATGGATAAAAGCATGGAAGGGGGAGGGAATCTCCTGTAAGGTCAACACTACAGGTGATCAGGGCTAGGCTAAAAAATGTTTGCAGGCTGCTACTCTAGTATGTGTAGCCTATGGTACAATAAATTGCTGTCAGGCTACAAACATTCTTCCTACAGTGACACGTTCATTTGAGTGTGCACAATTTCCATTATTATACAGTAACTCCTTGTGTGGCCCACAGGGCTCTGATAGCAAAGGAAGCTTTAAAGCTAAAAAAAATCCCTATTTCGATAGTTTTCAGACTGCAAGCTTTAAGTTCTTTGCAACAGTACTCATGGCCTTTTCCTAGTACCAAACATACACTTTAAAGCCCTTTCTGTCGGCAACATACAGTACAGTAGTTTGGTTTATTTTGGTCTTACTGTAAGTGCATCTTGCAAGTTCATAGGTTTATCTCTTGTATACTTCCTTTTCAAGTATCAATACAGTAAACTGCTCCACTTAAACAATATAGTAATGATGTGTAAACAATTGCCCAGTAATAACTCTTCAAATGTCAAACTTCATGGGAGTAAATTCTCCTAGTTTTGGTCAAGTTAACAAGGTTGGAATAATAACAGGGCAATTAGTCACCAGGCCACTGCCAAAGGGGCACATTGTATACAATAAAATACAAATAATGATGTTGATAAAGTAAAATCCTAATTTGAGAACATGAGGGGGGGCATAGCAAGAGCAACAACTTAACTGTAGGTGTACAGTAATATAATTTCAGCATTGGCTTTATGCCTACAGTACATGGCATGCACCCTGGGCTGTGCAGCTGGAGAGAGAATGTTTTTGCATGGTTTGACCAGGGGTTGGGTTAGGGTTTGTCTTACAGACTAGCTCCTCAACTTGTGGCAGCTACTGTACTGTAGCCATGGGTCATTTGTGGCCTGCAACTTCCATTAATGCAACCCGCAGAACATTTCAAGAGCCAGAACATTTTCTTACATGCAGTTTCCTGAGTGCAATCTAAAGTATTTACTCCTAAAAAGGCTAACTGATGATTCTCATTATTATGCTGGACGCAGATGTCTAGTTACTGTACATGTTTATGTTTTTCATGGGATTTCCTCCAATCTGGAGCTTTTAGGGTGCCAATTTACTCCCATAGTGATGACCCATGCATGGCAGGGGTCATGACAAACTTTTGTTTTAAGGATGGAATTTCCCACAATCCAGCTCAGCTGGGAAACCAAATTTCGTATCCATACCCACAGCATAAGCCTGGAGGACAAGGAGCCACAGCGGCAAATTTGTGTTGTAGAGCGCCTTTTCCTGCTACAGTATCTAGCGCATTAAAAAATGTCAGATTTTGCTACGGTATCACCTCAGCCCCAACCTTAGTGTGATCACCTAAGAAACCATCACCAAATTATTAAAGAATCCCTAGAATCCCCACTGCCTGCTGTGCAGGTATTTTCAGAGGTATTAAATGTGCACCAGGGCTTTGATCGCCCTCAAAAATGAGCTACTTTCTCCAAAGCCTCAATTCAACCCTGCTAATACAGTAGCTATAATACAATGTGATAAAGCAGAAATGCAAGGAAATGTGCCCCGCAGCCAAAAAACTTGAGAACCCTGCCCTGTCTTAGAGGTTCAGTTAGAGATACTGTAAGGTGAGGGTTAGGCCCTAACAGTTAGTTTATACGGTTTAGGTTAGGGTTAAGTACAGTATCCTTTGAACATGAAATTACTGAATGGTACTGTATATTTAACCATGCCAATCTGTCCTACAGTATTTAAGCTTAGGCTTACCCATATCTGGGGTTAGAAGATCCTCTCCCTAAACTTAGGCCTATGTGTGAAGAGGTACTTACTGTACAGTTAGCTAATCCAATAAGCAACAAGCCTGAGGCCAGGCCTACAGTACATAATGGCAAAAGCACAATGCTAATAACAATTAGGATGTTGAACTTAAAGTATACCGTACCTAAAGTCTACAATTTCAAAAATACATTGGCAGCTAATTGTTCTCAATACTGAGGGGGGGGGACATGAGCCCATTTTCAAATAAATTACTGTATGAAAAATCAAGGTCAATGGGCAATTTCTCAAATATTGTGGGGCTATGTCCTCTGTGTCCCCCCCCCCCCCGATCACCACCCATGCAAAAATATATATGGCTTGAACCAGTAAGACAAAGGCTTAATGATTCCTTGCCAATGAAATGTAAGTCTATTACTGTGTTAAAATTTACAGTGTTTTATTGTAATATTACTATCTTTACAATTCTGGCAAGACTGGCATAGAATGTCTAGGATCCATGGGCATAGATCAAACACACTAATACCATATTTATAACCTTTTACCCTCCAATGGCCTCCTTATTTACATAGAAACTGTGCAGTAAAACCTCATCTAACTCTAACACTCTTAACTCCAATGGCCTCAAATGACTTTTGACCTTTACTTAATATGGGCCATCCACATGCCAAGTATGTGATTCGTCAATGTTCTATGCTCATGATGTAGTGTTTTATAGTGTTTAAAAGGTTTTAACCTTTTGACATCTGGTGATCCCAAAATGACCTTTAACCTCAACCAGAAACAATGAGGATCATTTACTCAGTATGGACCATCTACATGCCAAGTATCAGATTCATCAAAGTTCCCCTGCTTGAAATATCCGCTTGAAATATCATGTTTTAAACAAGATTTTCACGTTTTGACCTCTGGTAACCTCAAATGATCTTTGATCACCCCGAAAAACAATATGAATCATCCACTCAATGTGGGCCACCTACATGTCAATTATGACATCTCTTGAAGTTTCCTTGCATGAGATATAGGGTTTGGTTTATACCTTTTGATCTCTGATGACCCCAAATGACCATTGACCTTCACCAAAAACAACAGGGATCATCAACTTAATAAGGGGTATCTACAGTACATGCCAAGTATGAGAACCCTTGAGGTTGCTCTTCTTGAGATACGTTTACAAGCAGTGTCACATACACAAGCATGCACACAACATCACCATAGCACAGATTCCTCTGACTTTTTCAAGGAATAAATGGTCTAACCCCCATCTTCACAGGACATTTCTTAGCTGAGATATAAAATGTTGAAGATATTTTACTCAATCAAAATGGTAGAAATGCAAAATAATATGTGTTGTCATGCTTGTACTACACAAACTACCATCTTTGTTTTTTTTTCTAAAACCTCTGCACCTTGTGCTAAAGTGTGATCACTGTCTTACTGTTATTGCAATTGTTGTGGCTATTTGCCCGACAGTCGGGCAAATTGGTAGTTCAGTTTTCTTATTTTCCCGACAGCAATCGACCAATCATATCACCACAACAAGCTTGTGACATAAGAAATGTTAGTTGGCGCGGTGCGGTGTACGTGTGTACCAGCAGAACAATATATAATTCTGTGGTGTGTATGTACTTATGTGTGGTTACTACTTAGAGATCAGCACAATATGGACTAGACCATTTGCAAAGTGCATTGTCCTTGCAATACAACCCTTCTAGCAGGCCTCAAATTAAAGGGAGAATGCAGTCACCCCAAAAAAGAATTGTATATTAGACTATCCTATTTCCTGAATAGCTCTTGAGAATCATGTGACAGTATTTTTCTCACTCAACTGTAAACTTTACAAGGAGCAACTGCTTGGTTTACCTTGAATATGCAATATTTATGTCCTAAAATATCATGAAAGATACCTAGAAGTGAAATAAGAAAAAATTTGCAGGGTTCTCCACTGGTCTGTTTTCTGTCCAGGGCTCTTGTGATCACCTTCCTGGGGGAGGGGTCTAAAGGGAGGGGTGTCCCCCTCCTCTTTGGAAAATTTTGACAATATAGGAGCGCTTAGATCACAAATGGTGCAATCAACGGCCTTGTTCTTTGCCTTCCCTATGTGTTCAAATCTGGGCATTTTGTGGTCATTTGTTTTTTTTTTTTTTTTTTGGCAAATTGCATTTTCTAAATATCTTTGACTTTACTTGCAGATCTGAAGCCCTGGTTTCCACTTGGAAGTATTCAAGGATGAAGTAGTTCACTTTAATGGAAATTTTGGGTGAAAAGACGGAAACCTAGGGGACAGTTCAATTAAATGGTTTCGTTTGGTGTATGAGTTTGATGGTAATGGATTCCTACTGTGGAAACATATGAAAGAAATGCAGTAGCCTAAGTACATATCGAATGATATAAGAGCTCAGGTGCAAGTGAGCTGGGTTTGCATCTCCGATGTTTTATTATACATTGCTTGTCATGTGTATTTGAAATCAAATATAAAAGACAGTCAGATAACTAAGTTTTGGTGTTTGTAATTGAGTGTACAGACAACTTCATGACCGGGCATGTCAATTTTCTGTGCGGGCGGCAAAGTTTTGTCCGGGCACTAAAGTAGTGTGGCAGATTTTGTACGGGCGGAGCCACCGGACAAAACAGCTAGTGGAGAACACTGAATTTGTGACATTAAGCTATTGTTTCAAAATACTGTAAGTTTGGGGCGACTGCGTCTGACCTTTAACCATGGAAGAGGGCATGAGAATTTTTTTTTCGGGGGGGGGGGAAGGGGGGACAAAAAGATCGCCTTGGATTTTTGTCCAAAATAAAGGGCACCAAGGCCAGGGGTGGAGCTAAGATGAATTTTAAAGGGGGAACTAGGTACCAAAGTAAAAGGGTCACGGTCCTTAACTCTTACAAAGTTTATTAGGACACACACAATGGGGGGGGGGGGGAGGGAAGCAAACATCTGGAGGGCAGGCCTCAGGCCTGCAATCTATAAATATATACGTCAATTACCATGGTCTCATAAAAACGTAGTTAAGATGTGCGTCAACTTCTTACACACGTTTAACAGGAAGGCAATTATGGCGTTCATTCTTAAGCACACTATAGGGAGCGTCACATAATTAACCCCCAATAAAATGCACAGAGAAAGGTATTTTGTGCATATGAGTGCACTGTCAAAGCGCACATGAGTTTACCTTTTTTATCAATGGCGTTGTCCGTAACGTGTTCTTCTTTTTGTAGGCAGATTACCGAATAGAACAGCGCACATGTTTAATAGTCACTTCCGCCCTGTGCGTCTCCATGAGGAGTCACTGAGCGTAACATGTGTATGTATAGGAGTTTGGAATCTTCTATGGTTAAATATCTTTGCTGCAGACTTAGAATAGCACCGCACCATTACTTTCGTCCACAGTCGGAAAAATAAGGAGTGTCCTATGATTTTCCCGACTGTCAGGAAAATAGAGCTTTAACCTTATTTTCCCGACATACTATTCAAGAATTTTTAGAGGCTACAAATTTAGGATAGTGCCATCACTTTAGCCACAGTCAGGAAAATAAGGAAGGAAAGTTGTGTAATTTTCCTGACTGTCGGGTAAATAGCTTCCACCTAGGCCTATTGTAATAGATGGTAACTTTGTTGCGGCATCTTTCAGAACTCACACTTACAGATGCCTGCCCTCTTTTACAGTGAAATTCTCAGAAAAGCTGTAGGCCAAGTTTAATAATTATTAAATGAAATTAATGTTTTTTCTTTATCCTGAACCAGACTTGTAGTGTGAGTACACTATCGACCATGAAAACGAGTGTCTGTGTTGTGAATGTGAGTAGGCCTAGGCCTATACAGGTGTACGAGTATGTCATTTTTCATGAGTACAAGTACAAAATTTTGCGTTAGCTCCTACCCAGAGATTTTAAAATCTGTGAGTACGAGTACGAGTACAAATTCATTCTCGTAAATACGAGTACAGGCAACTGTGCAAACCCATGTGTACGACCACGAGTAGTAAGTAATCATGAGTCGATCAGTATCATGAGTCGATCACTGCATTCTAAATGCCAGTACAGAGTGCAGGCGCAATGTGATTGCAATGTATGGATGACCTGCCATGCATTTTCTCCAAACGGTATCAAAAAGAATTATTTGCCTTATTATTTTTGATGTTTAAAGCAAAAATGTTTCTCATAGCCAATTTTTCAAGTTTCGGCACAAGTATGAAATAGAAATATGCAAAAACTACCAAATATGGTGACCAAAGTTTCTTTGATGAAGCTCTGATTAAAAATTTTGATAGAAAAGTCATTTTTCTCTAAGATTATTTGCATAACTGTTCCTGAATGTGGTAATTTATAGGATTTTATTTGCTTGCTTTTTGTAGCGATTGACTCAAGATTCCTTCATAAGCATTGTTACATGTACTCCCACCTACATTTCAAAATTCATTTTCTACGGATTACGCAATCCGAACAACGCCAAAATATAGCACAATGAGGAAGACATATAACAAAATATTACTGCAAAGTTTTATTGATTTTTGTAAATGTTTTAATATTTTTATGGTCACAATGTTGGTTAGGTGATCGACTCATGATACGCCCAGTATACGTACTCACTACTAGTCTGGCCTGAACTGTAGTGTAGTGGCCTGCAAGAAGTTTTCGCGCAACTGGTGTTTCCATAAACTTTCAAGAGCTCAACAAAGTTTTAACATCCTGTCGTTTTAAACATTTTTACCTTTTGAAAAGGCTGCTCTGAATCACCACTGGCCTGCACTTGACGAGGAAATGCTGCCCCAAACGTGAACATAGCATCGTGCGACTCGGATTTATCCACGGCAATCTATTCTCAGCTTGCCAGACAGTCAGACAGTAGCCTATAGTACTCGGTCTTCTTGAAGTCCATAGGAACCAAAGAGAATGGCGCCGTGAAGAAACGGCTTGATTTACTATTTGCACAGTGACTGTACAATGCTCCCTAGCCTGCGGAGCAGACTCTAGCTTCCAAAAGATGGCGCTCTCTCAGAAATCATAATACACCACCTGTATATATTCTATACTATTAAACTATTAAACTATTAAACTATTAAACTTCGTCTGTATACTGTACATTAGGGGTACAAGTTGTACAAATTGTACTTGTAGATGATAAAGCTCAACAATAGCCTGCTTACAGCAGGCTAAATGCTCCCCGGCTCTACTGTCGAATTCACGCTCCACTACAACTACATTGCACGCGAGCTGCATATAATATGCACTGTTGAAATTTTGCACCTACGACGGTGGCACAAAAATGTGTGATGTTAGTGCGATATATCCATAGAGCAGGATATGTTCCTATATCCTGCTCTATGGGCGATATATAATTTACACCGGACCCCTCGAGGAATAGGCTAAATCTAGCTAGAACCTTTGAGAACCACACATTGGACTTCAATGCAAATTTTAGCAAAATGCTTAGAATAAGTACTCCTGTAACATATTAAAACTTAATTTGAGCTTAGACGCTTCTTTTAATTTTTCACACAGAGATATGCTAAAACAGAGCTTCCGGTGCTTCACCCAGTTGACCCCAACCGCTTACAAGTAAAGTGGCCTGACGGGAGGAATAGACTAATTCAAATTTTTTGGAATTTTTGCATTTGATGATGCATTATAAACCGAAATATATCCTTCCCTAAGACTTAATTTTTCACCCAGAGATATGCTAAAACCTCAGAGCTTCCGGGGGCTTTCAGTGCCTCCTAAACCCCCACTGGGGCTGCCCCTGGACCCCACTAGGGGCCCTAGGGCGAACCCCTGGACCCCACACGCTAACGCTTCTCCCTCGATTTCGCGCTGCGCGCCTTTTCCCCCAACATTTTCTTTTGCCCCCACTTTGCTCCCCACTTTTAAAATCCTGGTGCCGCCACCGATGCTCACAATGTGGCTAATATCTGAGAGCTTCCGGGTGCTTCGCCCCCTGCAATCCCCACTGGGGCATTTGCTCCTTGAAGTAAAATGATCTAAAAGAAGTTCAGCTAAAGGATTTCTCAAGAAGGTAGGGTGAAATGTCTCTCGAGATCAATAACTCATTACGTATTTGAATTGTTGTCTATTATTCACCGACAAAGTGCCATATAACCTGTAACTTCTTACGATGTCACCTTCTGCAGTTCATATAATTAGTTTCTATTTTCTTCTTCCGTCAAAAACATCTTAGTCATTTCAGTCGCTTCATTCATGAGTCAGTGGCATTTATGGTCTTCTGCTTAGACGTGATTGTGCAAGAGCAAAGTTCAGTTTATCCATACTGTACACTTTACATAGTGCAGAGGTTGTACTGAAATTTCCCCTAATAATCTCATTGATTACCCTTTTCTTCCTTTTTATTTTGCTTTCTTTTTTGACCCATTCGTGCAGGTGAGTTCCAATCACTATGCAGTGGATATCCCATTGAGACAGTAAAGTCTTCACAAACAAGCAGCTTCAAAAGAATCTTGTATGCAATTTTCCCTGTACTGAGCACATTACAGTTACAAGCACGATACTGAAATTCTCAGCACTTTCATCGTCTGAGGAAACCTCTTTTCGGCGTTATGAATTATCCGGCTTAGTCCTTACATAAAAAGAGTGCACGATCAGGGGTATCGTGACTTGGTATCCCTCATTCTGTTCCGTAGTATTAAAGTAGTTTGTGCAAGCTGCTGAGTATCATACCTTTACCGGAACTAGAGGAAGCTCGTAGCCAACTTGGGGGAGCAGGGAGTCCAGCATAAAATTTAGAATCACCATTGCCTTCATACATTTTAGTACGTCTCGCCCCAAAGAAAATATTTCACCTTCCTGGGAGATATTTCGCCCCCTTCAGTACCTTGTCTGACTACGGGCCTGAATCAGAATGTAGGACTACAATTTTCCAATGTCTTATGTATACATGTCTCTAGTTCTGGCAGAGCCCAAGAACCGTTAGCAGTCTCCGTCCCTAACGACAAGATCTATATCCCCTCTCAGATGTAAAATTGAATAGTTCTACAAAGCCTTATATTTGTAAGTCAGTCTATATGTCATTTACCCTGACCGTACTTTGACTATATCCCATTCAAGGGGTGACATCGTGTTTGAGGTGCGTGGTCATAACTTTGTCACGGTGAATTAAAAGTTCTTGAAGGGCTGAGAGCATACGCGTACGAGGCGGGGGGCATATTCCCAATTCGAGCAAAAATAGTGGATCCATTCGGGCAAATGAGACAGCCAAGAAAATAAATTATGCCCTTTTGCAACCGACATAGTGGTATCAAAATTCGGGCACCATGGTCCAAAATTCGGGCAAAAATTATCCCTGACCCCCCCCCAAATATTGATGCCCGTACGCCTATGGCTGAGCTGTCGACCAATGTCTCTAAGGTGGGTCCATGGGCAACGCCCTGGTGTAGGACTTGGGGAGAACGTAAAACTCTTATTTCAGTCTCTTTCGTTTAAATCCGGCAAGTTATTTTACTCTCTCTTCAAACACTGTTCTGAAGGTCAGATCAGGCAACGGTTAATACCTGATAAAAGGCTTAATCGTGGGTCACGGTGGGTGTATGGGTAACATTAAGTGGAAAAAAGTAAGGAAGGTTAAATTCTAACCAAAAGGACTTAACAAATGCTATGGAGCTCTGGATAATTAACAAAACAACGGGCAATGGAATGAAGTAAGTAATAACTTCGAAGAGTATTGAGTGTGCCTCCGACAGGGCCGACGGGCTGCGCAATGATGACACAAGATGTTACGAGGGGATTCGAAAAACATATAGTACCATTCCATGAGAGATCATATTTGTCACATATTTTACGTATACTTAGAGTGATGAGAAACCTAGTGTTTTCCCCAAAAATATGTCTTATGGCACAGAACAGAGAGCAATATGCCAAACTGAGTATATATGCACCGGAGTTATCTGCACAAATTGATAGCAAACACAGATCAACTGTAGGATCGGCGGATCTCCATCGGGGATGTAGCATTCATTGTCAGGGGCGTAGAATTCTTTTCAACTTGGGGGGGGGGGGGATAGGGTGAACTATCGCAAACCTAGAAAATGAGCACGCAAAGCATGCACGGCGAGCGTGAAGCCCATCACGGGTGGGATCCAGGGGCACGCCCTAGGGCCCTTGGTGGGGTCCAGGGGCAATGCCCCGGTGGAGGTCCAGGGTGCGAAGCCCCCGGAAGCTCCTGGGTTTTAATGATGTCTCAGAAGTGCCAGGAAGACTGTTTTAAGAGGTAAATTTCAGAGGTAATGTTTTTGTGTATTGGTATATTTATACATTTAGGAAATGCTATTTTGAGCACAAAACCCATTGATAAGCTGCGCAAGACTGATATTGTACAAGAGCAACAATGTCCTGCTGAGATTAAAAAGGCAGGGATCAACATAAAGGGTCATCCCAGACATCTGGATTTTGAATTCGGAGATCATTGCAAGACCTGCAAGTTGGCTTGAGATCAGTGGCGCCGCCAGGTTTATTGTGATTGGAGGCACAATAGGTAATGACGTACCGGTAATAAAATACTTCAGTTTCCCCAAGTCTGCGTAAATTGCACCTTTGTTTTTGATGCGTCCTGGCATTTGTATACAGCAGTTTTGATCTTTCGTTTGTAAATACATAAAGGTGCCGTCCTGGGGCAGGAGAACCCCCTCCCCTTTAAAAATTTTTTGTTAATTTAAGGTCTTTTAGATGCAAAATGGTGCTATTTTGGGGATGTTTATGGAACTGGTCATATATGGCTGGAAAATGTCCATAATTTAGTGAATGATAACTTTTTGTTAGGTAAAAGAGTAGAATATGTTGTCCATTAAGAGAGAGATACGTTGTCAACAAACCTCCTGAAGCCTCCTCCCTTTTATCTGTTTTACTGCTTTCTCTTTGGGGAAAGTTTTTGCACAAAAATACATGCGTGCAGTCCACAGAAACATTCTCGAACTATTACGAAATATTTTCTTTCCTTCATTGTGCATTATGAAAGGGCATCTAAGGCTAGCAGATACCTGTATATGACCTCCTGGAACCTCTGCATTAATCACATTAAATGGGACAGTGACATAATGCGTACTACCTGTCATCCAAATGATAATATAGAGTATGACGCCGAACACTTACAACTATCGTATTGTTACTAATTCTGAACGAAACTCTAGACGAACAGCTTCCAGCAATGGGGAATGAGAGGGAGGAAGAGTATAGGTGCAGGGAGGTGATATTAGACCTACCTGATAGCCTAAGTGTAGCTAAAGGGGTGAAGGACTGATAAGCGAGTTTCAGAATGCTGTTTTCTTCGTAAGTGTATAAAATTTTCATTAAATAAAATTTCCATGACAAAACCTGCATTCAGGCTCTGCATCGAAACACTTTTCAATTGCCCAACAAACCTACATGCCACTGCCATAAGCCAGTCTTTTACCTGTTAATTCTTGAACTTTCAACTTTTTGCTGTTGTTCTTCTCCGAAAGTTGCTATCGGAAGATATTAGTAAGAATAACACTGATGTAAGGTTTGAAGCGCGCTGAGAGCGCGAAAAGTTTGATAGTCTGCGAAGGATTTGCTAAAATGCTGATAGTTTGAGAAATATTTGTGACAGAAAATGAAGCAGAGATTGAAGAATTTCTTACGAAAATGAAGAATAAAATGTACTTTCCAGCATACACGTATCTGTAGACTGTAACATGGGAGGATGATTACATGGGCCATCCCTCTACTCAAATGTTGAGGGGATGTATCCCCCATCCCCCCCCCCCGGATCAACGTCCATGTTCATTGTAGCTGGTAACCACACAGTCTGTACAATGAAATGGTCAAACCTCCCTCCGCAAGTCGCCTACAGCAGGGAGCTGTAGCTCCCTTACAGCTCCCTTCCTACAGCTTATTATGTTTGGCAAATACACGAACAAGTATGTACGGAAGCCGAGAACATCGCGGTGGTGTGAAATCTGACATGCCAGTTTTTCCACCCCTTTCTTCGGTAAACGTGGGAAGGAGAAATCAAGATACGATTTCTCCTTACCATTATCCACCGATAATGTGGAGTGGAGAAAACCAAAGTTAGTGAGGGGGTACAAAACGATGTTACCGAAGGTTTTGACAACAATATGAATATGGGCCCACTTGACTGTCTCAAAAAGTTGTTTTTCTCTGCTTTTCGCGCGCCCCTTTTACCACATTATTTCATGATAAGTGGTTAATACACGATACAATGCAAGTAATCCAACGGGTGGCACCAAGTTAATTGGGTAAGGGGCGATAGCTTGCTCGACGGGTAAGTTTTTGCAATCTCTTCCGGTTAATTAGTGGGAACAATAAAATATGTTATCCCAGACGCAACACCGGTCACGCCGATTTCCCGTTTTTGCTCTCACTCAAGGAGGGCATCCCCACCAATAGGAACCCTGAATTTCGGCTCGCTTCTGCGCTTTACAGTTTCGTAGTCCCTGTCTCCTCCATAATTGCATTCCAGACAACCCAAATATGCTACTACAACCCACTTACCAAGTAAACTTTGGGAAGCGTACCCTGTTTTTTTCTGGAAATGTGGGAGAATCTTATCACTAATAGCGTAGCAGTTGTCTTAAATTTGACGGAAATAGGTCGTTCGGTGGGCTACTTGCGACTGGACTTTTGGCTATTTCATCAAACAGCCGGACTGGATACAATACAGTGCAGGTTATCCCCAATAAAGAGCAGCTATCCCGCGCCAGTAAATCCAGTTTTTATCTCTATGGGAGAATATATAGGATCTCATACCTAGTATAGCCTACTCTTTTTCAATATGACCCCAAAAGACGGTTTCCATACATAAAAATAGTAACCAAGTGGCATAACAAGACATACCGTAGGAAGCTTACACAATCAGATATTAAGGTATCGTAGTTTACATCCTGGATCGTGTATTTTTCTGCAGATGACGATCTGCTCGTGTGCGATGATGCATGTATTGTGTCGCAAGCTATAGGAATGGGCTGTACCATCATGTGACCCAGTACAAAGGTCTCATCCCCTTCCTCAGAGAGGTGTGTACACATCCAGCTATCGTACATTTTAGGGTATGGAGATGGTCAGCTTCAGGGCTGACCTTGCAGACGCCATACAGTGCATGGGTGCAACGGTTTTCATGTACAAGTGGAACTGTTTAATAGATCTGATCGTGAAAGCCTTGAAAAGCAATGTCCAATTAAAAGAGGTCGTGTAGACTCTTAGCTAGTGTTTTACCGATAGCAACAATAGTTCTCAATGTGGCCACTTTGAGCATTATCACTTAGACATCAAAAGAAAAAAAAAACGGTTTTTCTTTTTACATTACAGTCATTGTTTAGAAGGGAAATTTCCCAAATTTATTTCTATGTAAAAAGCTCAAAAAACTGAGCTATGGAAGTGGTAAAAAGTCAGAAATTGAGATAAACCATATTGAAAGTCCAGTAAGATATCAGTGTTAGTTGGGAATCTCATTTGTCTAATACATAAAGTTTTTATTTCGTTAACATATGTTCCAATTTTTTTTAAAACTTTTCTCATTTCTACCACCTATGGATTGGTCTATAGGCTGTACAAAACGATGTGTTAAAATATGACCTGAAGCTGAACTATGGTGTGAAAAATTAAAAGATCTTGTGGATAGGCCTAACAACCTTCCGCAGACTTTTACAAGACACAAATACTAATATATGAACAGTAAAACGTAAATCAATGCGCCATATCTGTACCTCAGAATTTCGTTAGTAACGGACAAAACCAGTGACTACCTTTCTCTTGGGGAAACTCTTGAATTACTTCAAGCTATCCTCGTCAGCTTTTATGACAAGCATGGAAAATTAAAACAGAATTGCGCCCTTAATTCTGCCGGGCCGCACTCAGATGTTGTTACTTATAATCGGAAACTTTTAAATAGCATTTTCCCGTAGGTCAATTTGGGGGGGGGGGGAATTATTGTTATAAAAGACCCTGAAAACCTCACCATCATCCATTCTACCCTCCCCCTCCACCTCAAGCGTTCGGCATCCCAGCGGCTGTTAGACGGAGTTAGACGGAGTGAGGCCATAATTAGAAAATGACAAAGTGTCATTTTTGTGGTATGTTTTTTTTTCCATTCCTTGTCATTTAAAGGAGCCGATGCATCATTCTAATACCCACAATTTCATAAATACCCTATAGCTTCAGGGTTTTTGCCCCTGGACCCCTACCGGACATTGCTCCTGGACCCAAGCTTTGCGCTCCTGCGACGCCTTTGGCACCGTTTCTGTATTTCAACCTCAATTCATCTCCTTGACCAAATGAGGGCTGCGCCTGATATGAGAAACATTTTAGGTAAAGGTTGTCTTGGTAGACCAAGTCTTGGTCACCATAAGCCACACGGGTTGAATGGAGGCTACTGTCAACCAGACTGCAAAAATGCATTGAAGTTTCGATGATTTATGTTTTATTCCAATAATGCCATGTTGTCCCGTTTCTTTCAGTCACTGTTCAAATGCTGTCTTAACGTGTTGGAAAATAGTTATGTGTTCATATCTGATCTTGGGAATTCTTGGGAAATTTTGCATTTTGACCTCTGATGACCCCAGATGACGATCTTGGGAATTCTTGGGGCATTTTACTTTTTGACCTGTGGTGACCCAGATAAAGATCTTGGGAAGTTTTGTTTTTGACCCTCTAGTGACCCCAGTTAAAGATCTTGGGATTTCTTGAGATATTTTGCTTTTTGACCTCTGATGACTCCAGATAACGATCTTGGGAATACTTAGGAAATTTTGCTTTTCGACCAAGCTGGTAACCCCGGTAAAGATCTTGGGAATTCTTGGAGAATTTTGCCTTTTGACCTCTGACGACCCCAGATGAGCTTTGACCTCCACTATAAAACAATGGGGTTCTTCCTGTCACTCTACGGCATCTATATATTAAGTATAAAATGTATTCAAGCTTCCTACCTTAAGATCGTGTTCACAAAGTTTTCAGTTTGACCCCTGATGACCTTTGAACTCCACCAAAAACAATAAGTTCTTTGTTTAACCATAACGCAACTACATACTAAGGATGAAATTTATCCAAGCTACCTATCTTGAGATATCGTGTTAACAAGGTTTTCAGAGTTTGGCCCCCATTGATCCCAGAAGACCTTTGACCAAAAACAATGGGGTTCTTTTTCTTACCATAACGTATCCACATACCAAGCATGAAATCTATCCAAGCTTCCTACCTTGAGATATGGTGTAACCAAGGTTTTCAGAGTTTGACTACCAGTGACCCCGGATGACCTTTGACCTCCACCAAAAACAATGGGGTTCTTTCTCTTAATATGGGGTATCTACCTACCAAGTTTGAAAACGTTTCCCTTCTTGAGATATCGTGTAAACAAGGTGGCCGTCACAAACACACACACGCACACACATACACACACGCACGCCATCACGAACGTCTAAGTTCCTCTTATCATTGAAACCAAAATTGCTTCTTATTCTACAGTAGGCCAGGTCAGGTCTGAGATGGTTGAAGCAATTAATGGCGCAATTAATGCCCTACATTACCCGGGTTGATGTAGGGAACGTTATCATTTAGTGCTTTTGATATTATCAGCATTAGTTTGCATTGGACTAGCGACTGTCAACTAAAAGCCAATGTATGGAATTCAACAAATTGTAACATGTGTAAGATTAGGACATTTGTAAAAAACATGAGCAGTTATGTTCTGAATCTGAACCTTTTGGGGTAAGGGTCCAAAGTAGACGCTGTAAGGTCAGCAGCAGTGAGTTACGAGTATCTACCTAGGATGTAATCAAGACATGGGTAACCAATTGAACGAACCTTACCCAAAAACCACACATACAGCGAAAAGTAAGAGCAGACATTTTTGATTTGGGCAGTCATATTGATGGGTCTATCACAGCAAAAATAAACAGCAAGGGTTCTTATCTGTCAGGTAAGTGCTCTTACGGTTTTTATCCTAACCCTAAGGAGTCCTATACATTTCACCAATATGAAGCTTTTCTGGAAAAATTTAGTTACTTCTACGATATTTCAACCCAATTTTACTATTGGCTACCCTAGCTATTGTTTGCTTTAAACTGTAGGGTTTAATCACAACAGTAAGACGAACACATGAAAAAGCATAGTAAAAACATCTAGTTGAGCACCGTAAATCATCTTGAGGGTTGACATTTCAAGCTTTTACAAGGGTTCAAAACTTCTTTTAAATTGTTTCAAAAAAGGTCATTCCTCACAACAATTTGTGTATACACAATAACAAACAGCAGTTACTTCGCAACAGCAGTAATCCAATTAGCACGGCCACCTGCATTTAATTTGCCGACTACACGGGAGAACAGACAACAACAGAAGAAAGATAAAATTATACTAATATTAGAAAACTGGTTTACATTCAAGTTAGAAATTTCTTCGGATTATTACAGAGCGCCAACTGTTTTGATACCATGGGCATCCCTATATTAAAATCAGGAAATAAGTAGTGGGGCCAGAGCTGTGTGCATTGGAGCCTATGGTTCGACAGCCTAATGTACTGGTGGTTAAGCGTAATGCAAGAAAATATTGAGGATATGTAGAAGGGGGGGGGGGGCAAAATTTGCATCCCACACCCAGACTTGCAGTGTTATAGTACCGGTACTCGAAAACGACCAGTACTCGTCGGGTCCTCTTCTCGAAAGTATTCGCACTTGTACTTCAGTCAGTACACGACGGTAAATGTAACTAACTCAACGTAAGTACTCTGTGCTAGTTTAAGAAGATAGCCTGCCCGGCGGACGTGTATTACTCCTGCACTTACATTGGCTGCACTCGTAACTTCATGTTCGCCAAAACAAGACACCTGCTATGAAGGTAATCAAGAAGAGTATGCTACTTCATGGCAGGGACGTCAATCCGTATTCAAATGTGAGGGAGGGGGGACGAGGGACATACATGACTTAGCAAAAACCAATCCCTTTGGTTCTGAGAGGGGTGTCTTCCTATAGGCCCTTTCCTCCCCCCCCCCCTTATGATGACTGACGCCTTATTCTAATAAGAATTATCATTTTAAAGTGAACATGACCATCATAGATTCAGGGGCGTCAATCCGTATTCAAATGGATGAGGGGGGGGGGGACGGGGGACATACATGACTTAGCACAAACCAATCCCTTTGGTTCTGAGAGGGGTGTCTTCCTATAGGCCCTTTCCTCCTCCCCCCCCCCTTATGATGACTGACGCCCTATTCTAATAAAAATTATCATCTCAAAGTTAACATGACCATCATAGATGATCTGCCAGGTGAAATACACGGAGTCCACGGAATTACTTCAAGATGTTATTTTCACCATGTCCCAAAATTGCTGAACCACGCTTCGCAGCATGGATCATTGTCGGAGATCATGGACCCGACCAGGCCCGTTGCTAGGGTGACATGTTTGGGGGTGTAAAGGTCCCAAATTCCGACTGGCTGGATGTTTTTCCAACTGAGTGGAGGCGTGTAAATTGCACTTTGTTTATGTGCTGTGCGTTTTGTATACAACAGGGGCGTCCCCTCCCCTTTGAGAAATTTTTGTTAATTTAAGGCTGCTTAGGTGCAAAACGGTGCTATCTTTGGGATATATTTGGAGCTGATCGTAGTATACCAAAGTTGTGAAGGACTAGCAAGGGAGTTTTCAGAGTGCTTTTTAGTCGTAAGTGTATTGAAAATCACCATCTATACCGATAATGGCTTCGGCGAAGCGCTCGGTAAAAATTTTTGAAAAATGTTTAACGGCAACAACGTTCTTTCAGCCTTCCTCATCATGCTACAAATTTGTGTTAAAAAATTTACGTATTTTTAAGAACTTAAAAAAAAAAATCGGAATAAGTGAGGGGGCATGGCCGAATGGCCCTCCCCTCTACGTACGCCACTGATTGAATGATCCCATATTGATGCGAGGCCCCTTCAGATGTTTGGAGATGTATGTCTGTTTTTGGAGAGTGTTGTGATCAGAATAGTTCCATGTATAATTACATTTTAATGGTCATGAGAAGGAGTGCAAACCGTGACGCATGCGCGCGAAGCGCTCCGAAATTTTGTCATTATAGAAGATTTCCCTGACGAAATCTGCATTCAGAATCTGCATCGAGACACTTAACAATTGCCCAACAAACCTAAATGCCACTCAAAAAGCCAGTGAAATAGAGCCACGACACTACTCTTACGCAAATGTGGGGGGACATTTGATATTGTGTCCCCCACCGATCGAAATGTGGGGGTACTTGTCCCCTGTCCCCCCCCCAGGATTGACGCCCATGCTTCATGGGTGTCGGTACAGACATATTGAAAAGTTTTGTCTCATTTCGAGAGCGCCCTTAACTTTTGTGTGGTTACTGTCACAGTGTAGCTATGGGGGTTTCACAGAAATCGCAATTTCTGCATATCTCTCCAAATAAAACAGTTTTTTCAGCCTTTAAACAATTCTTCATTTTGTTTTAACTCCCTAAAAGTTAAGTTGTGTATACAAACCCACTGAAGTGCCACCGTACCAGGCCTGGAAAACAATTGCTTGTGCTCTGTACTCAATCAATAGCAAAAGAAAGACAACGAACTTTTCAGGTTTCCATAGCAATGACGTCAAGGTGTATCCATTTTGTTCAGGAATGCGTTTGTTATTTTATGTCTAAAGAGCATATTTCATTGGTCAAAAATATCCACAGGCCACTTTTCCCCACAGTAACTCCTTGGTTAAAAATCCAACAAAAATTGGCTTCTTCGAAGGAATACTTACGTTTATTCATATTAGTAGACTCATTATTTTAAAAGGAGCGGGGATAAGCGGCTTCATAACGCATAAATACTTTAAAACCCCCTTTTTACATCAAAAGATTCTCATTTCATTTTTAGTAGATAAATTAAAAATATTCTGAAAACTAGCCTACTTGACTAAATTTAGAATAATGTCACAAACACTTTACATTGAGCTTTACCATCCCCACAAAAATGTTTCCTCCCAAAGACCTGTAGTCCGCATATTGTAACTAATAAACGTAACGTTTAAAATTCTATTTTGCAAGTATTTGAGATTTTTGTTTCGATATTTTCTATGTTATTTGTTGATAAGTTTCTTTATAAGAGGTAAATTTTACATAAAACGTATATTTTTAGCCATATTCTAATGAAAAGTGGGCGGTACCAAGAACTTGTTCGCTACGGAGTCCTATGCTAACTCCTGGCGAGGTTATCGCATATGTGGAAATGAGACAACTGTTCAATATGGTTTTCTTGAAAAATATTGTCAAAAGTCCAGTTCCAAAGGGGAGCGGCACACTTGCATATTTTTTGGCATAGGACGTAGTCTTGGTTTTTCAACAGGACTATACCACACATGTCTTGATTCCAATAGTTACGTACTGTTGAATGTAGCTTACTACCAGGAAGTGCTCGTGGCAACTCCATGGTACCGTACAACTTATCGTATACAAACTACCTTGGCTTTAACGATGTTCTGGGAATCGGAACAACAAAGCTTGACCACGTATGCAGTACAGTAGTTTTAAGATGAGTGTGTTTCAAATACAATCTGAGCACTTCCTTCAATTGAGGTTTGAACGAAAAAAATAACTGAGTTGTAGAGAATAAAACCAGACATTCCTTTCTTTTATTTAACTCTACACCAGTAGACGTTTATGCAATTCTAAACGTTTGGGTTTAATTTGTCCTCCCCTAGATCCATTCTTCCATGTCATCAATCATTTTGACAGTGTATAAACCTTGACAGGTGATTTTGTTATGAGACAACCTTAAACAAGTTAAAAGATCTCTTGATCATTTCATTACCACAAAAATCCTTAAAGTAATTGAAGGCATTATATCGGCTTACTTTACACCAGTTAATGTTAACACACTGGGAACAGTATTATATCTCAAGAATTAAAGGCAGTAGGCAGTTGCCCCAAATTTTCCTTTGGAAAATCAGCAAATTCTTGCAAATCTCTTATTGCATTACAAGCACCTCTGAAGGCGTTTTGAACATAACTATTACAAACTATAGGTAAAGAAAGGAGAAATTATCCTTGAATTTGACAATTCACTAACAAAAAACATTGTCACATGATCAAAATAAGCCATTCATGAACTAGAGTGACGGATCACACTAACTCTGATTGGGGTGACTGCCTATTGCCTTTAAAAGAGTACATGTAATACCTATTCAGATGATTGTGTACTATCATTACTTAAAACTTTTTTCAAAAATGGCGTCATTTTTTGATGTACTTTTCTTTCATTATGTCAGATGTCAATCACATTCCGAGCGGTTTTTTTTAGACTTTTTTATCCAGTTAAAGAAAAGAAGCCATTATGGGATTAAAAAGTCCGATCACTAGTTTAGTTCTTTCATTGCTGGTATGAGTGTGTTACAAGTATTGAACTTACTGAGAGCTAGAAAAGTACTAATAACATTGTGTTTAACGATAAGTTATGAAAATGTTAGCATTCAAATACTGAAGCACTGAATATTTTGAAAATTAAGTAGCTGAGATGTAGTCGAAAATTACGCGAACGAAAAGGACTTCGTACATCCGAATGGCTGTACTCAGACCCTGGTGCTTGATTCTCAGTTCCTAAAAGCTGAACTCGGACTCCGGCGCTGATCCAGAAATTTCGAGGGACACGATGGGTAATTTCAAGTGTACCGAAGGTGCACCACGAGTGAGAAACGCGAGTTTTGGACCCTTGGGGTCCAGGGGAACTTGGGGAATCCCCTTGGGGTTTCAGGGGCGATACTTGCTTGGTAATTTGACCACTGTTGTACTTTTGGGTGTGACCTATGAATGACAGGCCTACAACCTTGAAAAAGCGTTAGTTGCATTTTAAGGCATTAGGCTATGTCGAAACAGGCTACAGTTGTCTTAGCCCTCAGCCAAGCTGTAGTTTGGCTGCACTCATACTTTGCTGCTGTTACACAGAACAATAGTAGGATCAAATTATTCCTGTTATGTTGCTGATATTCACAGCAACAAAGTACAGTTGCATCTCCTCCAGCTTGGTTGAGCCAGCTTCAACCTGAGATGAAAGCAGTTGTCGTTTAGAACCCTTGCTTGCAATCAATAGTAATTGTAACCACTTATTTCTCTAAAGTGACACTATAGTTACTGTTATGAATGTGTCCACACTTTCAAAGGACACACAGCGGACCACCTTGAATGATATATTTATGGTTCTACGAGGACTTGTAATAGAAACGGTTTCACTGTAAACGTGCATGGTAGTGGTTTATACCCTTAACTGCCAGAGGTGGGTTTTGAGTCAAAACGTTTCACATTTGAATGGGAAAATAATTTAAAGGCACGTTCGGATCCAAATTAGATAATTTTTCTATCTCACATGAAAACTGGCTTGGATTTTTACCTCTCCACTACCCCTCGTTACTACGAAGTTTGCTCATTGCCGACTTATTACAGGTAGGAGATGCCTGCAGAAGGCACCACCAAGAAAGAAGTGGCGTTTCAGCACTATCCTTGAAAATTATGTTGAGACAAAGAAAATTACCTTACAGAAATATATTTCAGCTACAGTAATGAGTGGTATTACTATCCCTGCGCAGGCTAGGAGCGGGACGAGTTGTTAATATGGGCGAGATAGCTAACAGGAGGGGCACGATATTCTTTCGGGGCCAGATCTTAAAATATGTTAAGGCCAGAGTAATTTTTGTTCTCAAAATTTTTCCAGGGGATTAATAATTTCTCGGGGACGGTACTTTTGTCTTCTGTGTCTGAACCTGTGTAGTTATACCTGGTACTTCCCTCTCTGCCTCTCAAAAGAGAAAAATGTCCATGCTACCATTTTCGGAATATGAATTCGCTATTCCCAAACAGTATGTCGGGAAACCTCAGATTTCCTTTCAGACATTAGCTAAGGGGTTATGCGCTACCTTTTATCACATTTTTCCTTTATGGTGGGATTTCTCCCTTTGGGATGGGACACATGCCCCAGGGAACGGTGCCATACCATTTTAGGAGCGGAAGGTCGAGGAAAAAAAAACAATTCAATGGGACACTTTTATTGTAAGAAGTGGCCATGACCTAACATTTTCAGTTATCACAAAAATATCTTATGTGCCTTCAGTACCAACTTAGGCTGTTCCTTTTGTGTGTCAAATTGTAGGAGAGGGATGCGCAACATATTCCAATGCGGCATTTTTATTTTTCTCTCGAAAATGCAGGGCACTCGTGCCCAGTCACTAGAGCGACGCCACACTGCCTTCATTTTGTTGAAGTGATGTTCCCCAGGGCTAGTGATGGCCCCAGCTCTAGCCATTTTTGCACTGATTTTTCATTTCATCAGATGGGAGATTGGAAGCGACACAACAAGTTTCAATGTGACCTATTCATCGTCAAAGATAACGTTAGATTATCACATGCAGTAGTGAAGGCCATGTGCCTCTCGAGCTCCGTACCATTTTACACTTGACTTTTTATTCCTTAGAATCACTATTTGTATCGTCGGTACCACCCACGAGAGCGTTTCGATAGCCAAAAGGGAAAACAACCTGTAGGGGTAGGGATACGTACTACAGCTCTCAATGCCAGTTTTGTTTCACTGGATTTTCTCAGAGGCGTAGTGGACACTTACGGCAGTCGAGGACTGGCTTCTTCGGGGCGGATCCAGGGTACCTGGGGGTCCAGACCCTCAACTAGACTGAATTTTTGCCATAGAAACTATGCTTAATTAACTTAATGTTCCGATATTATGGTATGTGGCAATATGCGCTAGTTTTTGGCCCCTGGTTACACCCTTCGGCGAAATCCTGGATCCGCCACTACCTCTCCCCCCCCCCCCCTTCCAACATTTGTTCAAATCTTTCACTGGTTCAAACTGTATAGAGATAGACCAATAATTTTTTATCTTGGTAACAGTTTCCAGTGGAATGCACTAGACTACGGATTATAAAAATGACTCCTAAAATGATTTTTTCAGCTCCCTCTGCGAGCACCTATTTGTAGAATGATGCA
Organism: Holothuria leucospilota; assembly: GCA_029531755.1. Classification (NCBI taxonomy): domain Eukaryota; kingdom Metazoa; phylum Echinodermata; class Holothuroidea; order Aspidochirotida; family Holothuriidae; genus Holothuria; species Holothuria leucospilota. The sequence continues at coordinate 11,728,120 of CM055969.1, read as the reverse complement.
GGCTGTCCTGTATTTTAACCTTTTGTTGCACAGCTTGAGAGATCATAAATCGCATACAATCAGTGGCGTAGCTAGAGGGAGGGCAGGGGGGCGGTCGCCCCCCCCCCCACAAAGCCTTTGAAGGCCTCTGTCGGAAATTTCTAGTGTCTGTCGGAAATAATTAAAAAAATTCATTTGAAACACTTGTTATGTTTTTAAGCAGAATTACACATCGAAATGTCAACGTGAAAATCAACATTCGGTCTCAAATCGCCCGGAAAGCAAAAAAAAAAAAAAAAGGTCCCTAGATAATAATCTGTCGGAAATTTTTGCTTTTGCCCCCCACAAAAAATGTCTAGCTACGCCACTGCATACAATAACTGCCATTGGTCTACCTGCACCGAAGCCCACTGCATCATCAAATCGACCCCCCCCCCATATTTCTCAAGGCTATTATATACTTGTAAAATGGTCAGATTGTGATTTTTGTGGCAGGTCTAGTGTCGGTGTAACTATTTCAACTTCAATCTGTTGCGAAACCTCAATTCTGGTAAAAACACTCTGTATCTGATCGATCATGTGATAGGACTTCTCCTTGTGCCCAGGGTAGGTCAGAGGATACCCATAACACACTCCTACTCAGGCCCGTAGGCAGGGTTTTCCAAGAGGGGGTTCGAATAGACCGTGTAACATGCATTACGTCATCTTTTGTTTACCTGGCTATCTTAAAAGCATGGTCTGGTGACCAAATTTGATGCTTTCAAGAAAAGCAGAAAAATTTTCTGTGTTAGGCAGTGAAAACCCCATCTCAATAGCATCTTGCATTCGGAAGATACAAATTTTTGATGAAATACTACATTTTCAGTTGCCCTAGTGCATGATGGGAAATCTGTGATGTCATCTGGGCAAATGGATTTGATGTAGCTTTTGTATTTCTTTATAATGTTGATATCATCACATTGAATATTCCATAACTTTATTTGCTTTACCATAAGTATGGAACAGTTTTTCACTATATCTACATGGAAAAATATCTAAACATTCCAACGGTATCAAATTTCAAGGACAAACAAGGTAGCCAATTATAAAGAATAACAAAAGGAATCTGAGGCAATCTGCCCACTTTGGATCACGTTTTGTGACCTTGAGAAAACTTGGAGGTATTTCTTATTAAAAGTAATCAATCTTTAGGAAGAGATATCTTGAGTTAGGAATGGAGTTTTGATATGGGGTTTGGATGACATGTAATGAAAAATTTTTATCTTTCATATAAGACCCCTACAAAATGCCACCACACAATGCCTTTAAGGGCACAATGCATCTCTCCACCACACACTACACAGCGTGCATGCACACTTACTTTTACAGGCAGCTGTGGCGCCGTTGCCTGGCTTCGACTGATTTACCATTTGAATATTATGCATATCTACGTCTCGCTTATACTCCAGCATGGCGACTTTTTGCGTTGCCGTCAGAAAATGTTTGTTGCGTTGGTGATATGGATCTGTAGGTTTTGAATCCTCATTTGTAAGAGAAACTACAAGGAGTTGGCCATTATATTAGTTGTCACCACAGAGAATGTCGTAAACCCATCCCAGAAAACTCCATCGGCGAAAAATGTGAATACGCGGGCGGAAAGCGGTCGACCAATCAGCCAATCTTGGCATAACCCGTCCAGAGGCAGGAAGCAGGTCCTTTCATAGGAAGTTTTTCAGTTGAGAGGCGGGGGTGTGGTTTGAACAAAAGGAAAGACATGAAAATATCTCAGCGAAGCGTACAACAAGTTAGCGCGTAACTTACCTAGGAAATTTTTGCCAAAATGCCTTTCAAGTTGCAAAATGCCACTTCTTATGCCCTGTATGTTCCATTAATATGTTGTCTTATACTTGGAGTTCTCATGTCTGAGAGATTTACACTTTAGATTTTAAAGACCATGGAAAAACGATCGGCAGAGTATACGTACTGATCCGTTTTCGGCTCGGCACTTGGAGCGCCTTTCGTAAGGCATGGGGTCCATGGGCCTTTTGTCGGGCCCTTGTAAACTGTCATGAGTAATACTTCCATGGGGGTCATGGGGAAGCTCTGGGTTGATTACAAAATCGGGACAGAAGTATGGCATGAACAACGGGAATTCAGAGACTACCTTCTACTTAGGGTGAACAAGGGGGAAATAGGTTTAACCGAATTGGGTCTAGAATTTATAAGCAAATTTTGGGAATAGTTTTTCTTCGTTTCCTAAATGTATTAACTCTCAGGATCTACCTATAATGGGTGCGCGCGAAGAGCCCGCAGAAGAAATATTCTTTGGAAAGAATGTTGAACAAGAATTGTATACTTCAATTCTTCTAAATCATGCTGCGCACGTTACGCTGTCTAGGTATTTAATTGGTACATATTGTCCTCACAATGACTGCTCCAAAGAGAGCTGAAGATGAACCCCTAGATTTCGGAAAAGTGTTCAAGAGAACTATTCCTTGTATATTATTGCCCTTAGATGCAGAGTGTAAACCGCGACGGATGTGCGCGAAGCGCGTCAAAATTTTAAATAAATACCATATTTCATTATACAAAACAGCAAAAGTTGCAGCCAGACTTTGCACACAGACTTTTTCAATTTCCAAACAAAATATGTATACCAAGAAGCCAATGGTGAATTAATCCTGTAAATATTTTTATTATTACAAAAATGTGTAGTCTACAAGTACAACGCTGTGTTCCTCCTTTATCACGCATAAATTACACGTATTAAAACAACCGGCTTAAGTTTGACAGCCCTTGACGTTGAATGATGCTAACACGTATTAGACGGTATTGGTTATAGGCACATAGCCATAAGGTTGTAAGTTTTGCAAAAATTTGGTATGGTTTGGTAGTTTTAGTCTGATAAATCAGCACTCGTGGAAAGGGGAAAAACTTATCAACTGTCTGGGCAGATGACCACAATCGGGAAAGGCATGCACTGCAGGAATCTTCCCCGTCGACGGCGACGAAATGACCCCATCCCAACTCGTTTACCGTACCGCGAGACAGATACGATAGCAACTAAGCGATTGCGGGTTGCGTATAGTAAGGGTGAGACTTGTTCTGTAACATTTAGCCAAAATATGAGTAAAAAGAAAGAAAGCTATACAAAGTTTTGGTTCCTGTTGAAACGGACTCCTCAAAAGCTAGTAATAGAAAACTGTCGGGGAGACTGTCCGCCGAAGGAGATTAAACGCGTGACTATGGCTCATTGACCACCTTGAACCGACCTGACCTCTGCCCTCAGCATGGTTTGAGCTGAGGCTAAAACAAAAAAGATTGGAAACGTCCTAGACTACAGAATAACTTATTTTTAAGCACAAGCGTATCATTGCAGACTTTCTTGTCTATCATAGATAATTTCCAGAGTGTAAGCAGGTAAAGAAAAACTTTGGTACCACAAACGCTCTATAGATTGCGGGAAAGTGCGCTCGAAACAGGGGCGGATCTAGGGTCTTTTCTGAGGGGGGGGGGGGTCCGACATAAAAAGGGCACATTCATTTTTTTAAAATTTTGGTTCCCATGAACGTCAGCGAATACACAACTTACCGCATATTGACAAAGATAGTTTTAAACCAAAAGACATGAAAAAACTGGAATCAAAACCTGGAATCTAAAAGGTGAAATTGCAAAGCGCGCGAAAATTTTTTGGGTAAGCCTACACTTATAAGAATTTGTACTAAATTAAAGCTTACATCAGTATATAGAACAATTGAGCGGACAGTTGGGCCCTATCGGGCATAACTTTATTGTACTTCCCTCCTCGAGTCACTAGTCGTACCGTACGACAGACACAAGTGAACGTTAACCAGGTTTAGCGAAATGCGATTCAATTCCCGACATTTACATAAATCCATGTATTCTACTTTTTAACTTGAAAAGGGGGAGAGGGTTTGTACCAAGTATAACTGAACTGAGGAAGAGTGGACAAAGCGTACCGAAAGTTTTGGGTTTTATCCCAGAAATTACCCTTATGAAAGCCAAAATAAGTAAACTGACCATGGGTGGCGGCAGAATTTTTCCAACAGGGGGCCGGGCCATGTCAGCTACCCCAAGTTCCGACATTCCCTATTTCGAGGGTATGATGAGAAGGGCAAATGTGGACTCATTATCCCATGTAATTGCAGGCATATTTTGCATTATATCACTTAATACTTCCTGATCCGAGTTGCGCACTGATAGTGCTCTTTGAATCTGGATCGTGAAATTGAAAAGCACGCGAAGCGGGTGAAATTTTTTGATAGGCTTACACATAAAACATATGACGAAACGAAAGAAAGAACTGTAGGGTTTGTTGACCGTATCGGGTGTAACATACATTGTATCGAAAACACCTGGACTACACGATGAAATAGCCAAACTTTGCTCCGTAAGTCGCTCACCAACTGACTGTACCGCATGACACACACAAGAGAACACCAACTAGGTTTTGCGATATGGGATGAAAGTTACGACCTTTACAAAAACTATGTATTCTGTCCATATGTTACTTGGTAAGGTGGGCAGGACTTTGTGCTATCCTGCTATGTGGAGTGGAACTATTGAAAAAAATAGAGTGACTCTACAGCGCGCGTAGCGCGCCGAAAATTTTGGGTTCTTATTACAGAAATTATCCTCTTGAGGGCAAAAAACAGGTAAACCGTCGATTAGTTGTCGTCGGAGGCTGCGTACTTTCGACTAAGACTCCCTACGAAACTGTTAAACTTCTTCAATAGGGGGCCAGCCTTCCCAGACGGTAGGCATGAACCCTTCCCCTACCTGGCGCCACCGCTATCTCGACTGGGGAGGAGGTTAAAATACTGTATGTTGTGTTCCCTATAAAGTTGCGGCGCAACTGTCAAAAACGCTGTCAGAACAGATGACTGAAGTCAAATTTTTGCTTTTCATTTGCGACAGCAAACCGGTCATCGGGCCAAAGACGTCAAAAAAATTGAACCGACTGACATGGCGTTATTTGACCTGGTGGTGATTTTATATAGTAATTTTAAAGTCAAACAAATACCGATTCGTCTATTGTGACTTCTGTTCAACTCTTGGCTATGGACTTTACCTAAGACTGGCTTTTTATTCCCATCACTAGGTCAACACTATAAAAGAAAAAAATTCCAGACTATAAATATCGTAGCGAAACATATTTACCTACTCTCTCTTGTTCACGAGAGGATGGATACTAGAGGGTGGAGGGAGGGTTTCGTAGATGTAGCGTTTAGGGAGAGTGAACAGATCATTATTTTGTAAGACCAAAAGACTGACTAGCAATGACCTTTTGGAATCGATATTAAAACCCAATAGTAATACGTTGCATAAAGCACTAGCTAGTGAGTATGACGTAATATCTGAATGCCCAAGCACGCCACACGTGGTTCCAAGCGAAAAGTGATTAGAATGCCTGATTGTCACGCAGACATACTGTAGTCACATCCTCTGTAAAACGATTGCACTGTTCGGGTTTCGAGGCGGCCAATATAGGCTACCGTAGTCAAATATATTGCCGAAAGTTTCTGCGATACATGGATAGACTAGTGAATTGGTCGATACTGGATGAAGGGCTCGGAATTGGACAACACTGTCTCGTTTTTTTTTTTTTTTTTTTTTGTATGAAAAAAAAAATTTTTTTGAAAAAGGGCACATTGGAAAATTTGAGGGGGGGTCCGGACGCCGGCGACCCCCCCCCCTGGATCCGCCACTGCGAAAACACAAATTTTTAATTATAGTTCAACGCAGTCTATCATGCGTGGCCGCCACATATGGTGAAAAGAGACATTAAACTGGAGTCAGGGTTCCATGGAGCTGATGCAATCGCCCCTTTAATCACTAACTTGTGTACACTCTAAAAACATCTAGTCAATAGTGACACAAACCGGAATCTTGTCAAATATTTGACAAGATTTGGTTCACTTGACCGAAGATCTGTTTGTTCGAAAATCTACTAGAGTCTGAGCTATGGTAATGATTAGGGCTAAAATTTGGACCTAAAATTCGACGTAAGGCAGTAGTTCGTGTTCACTCGAGCAGGGAGGTGTTATTAGCTAATAACACCTCCCTGACTCGAGCATGGTCTACTAGATCGAAGGTTTACTGGAGATCGAAAGTCTACTAGATCGAAGGGTCACCAGAAAGAATATCCTAACTCTAATACGACCTTACACAACAGTAATAAAGCATAATGTAGGGCAAATGCGGCGCTCGGCCGAAAAGAACCCCTGCCATAGACCTTATGCATTAACGTCACTCAACGCCATTTGGAGGGTAAACAATGAAGCACACTGTACGTACGACGTACACTTCACACGCCCGCGTAGTAGATGCGTGTATCCGACAGTTAAACAAATTAGCTGTCTGCATTTGATGGTGTAAGTTGCAATAGACCTTATGCATATGCTGTCACAGAGCAGAAAGTGCTCCCTCGCTTGGAGGAATATGGTGTATCACTGCAACTTACACCAACGATGCAGACAGCTGATTTGTTCACCGAGGGATACGCGCGAAAGTCTACTACACGCGCGTGCGAAATCCACGCCGTGAGTGCACGTGTGTGTCATTGTTTTCCTCTAAAATGACGTCAGTTTGATATCAATGTGTAAGGTCTATAAACGCGCTAACCTCTACCGGGGGCGCACTTTCTGTTCTTGTGACGTCATATGCATAAGGTCTATACAAAGCAATAAAAAAGGACAAAATATTTCAAGAGAGTACAATGAAGTACGTTCATGGCTTTTTCAAATCTATTTTACTAGATACGTCGGAGATAATTCTCTTTGATGGCACAAATTCTGAACCGTGCCGGGTGGAAGAATTTGTCAATCCTATCGTTCTCAACCACTAAACACACCATATTACCAAACATAATACAAATAATATCACAAAGAAGAAATTAAAAATATCAACAAAAACGAGGAACTTACAAAGAAAGGAGCTCTCTAAGCAACTAATCCAACCCTAGTCCGTTGGAATTCTTCCAAGATTGGTGGGTACGACCCTTCAGCTCCTGGAATATAGCATTTTGATAGGTAAGTTTTTACCGTTCTCGGGCAAAGTCGATAATAAGTTTTTGAAGAGAAACTTCAGACTGAAAATTACTGGGTACTGTATCCCCCAGCCCTCCCGGCTGCGACGCCTGTGCCAACCATCCGTCCCCTTGGACCTGTGCATGAACGGAAATGTTTGAACAACTTTGAAAGCTATGATGAGCTACACTGCAGGTTTCAAAAGTGTGCATGCATATGCAGAGTGCAGGAATGTTTTACCTCTAACCTCGAAAGGAAGGTAAGTCAACACAGAGTACTTAACGCATGCGCAGTCAAGTTACACTCCCCGACAAAAGTAAATGGAACAAGTCATCCTTCCCGCTCCCCTTTCAATGTTGGCTACGAATTTGTGACGATCAGATAGGGTACAACATTGAAAGGGGGCAAAGGGGTTCCAAGTTGATTTTGAGAGATTGTGAGTGCAACTTGTCACTGTTTCGTCGGCGATTTTGTTTCATTTGTTTTGTGGGGGATTGTAGCTTACATTCACGTTTCTACTTACCAGGTAACCCGTCGTGGTATTTCTTTCCTTGACAGGGCGTGGTAACTCCGAGCTAGAATAGAGGATTTCCTTATTTTCTCCGTAACTAAGTCCAGTGGTGAAGCCATAACATTTCTCATGGGGTAGCAAAGGGGCCTCTACCTTTGGGTTTTCCAGTGGGAGCGACTGGGGGGAGGGGGACTTTTGAGAGGTCATCCTCTTTCCCCAATCCTTTGTCAACGTCACTATGTCTGCTTGAGTCTCTGACCTAAATGATCGCACAACACAGATTATCTTAAGTGTAAGACGGTTGACCCCTGTAAAAAGTACAAACTTTTCGTTACGGTTCTTAACACCACAGTCTGTTCGATCAAATATAACCACTGTGCAAATACTGTTCAAGATCACTGAGGGGTACAGGAGGGTAAGAAAAGGTAACAAACTTGTTATTTCTTCTCGTAAATTGCACTAGACTTTTGGAGAATGGTTAGATATCTGTCTTCGTCAATTTCACACCGAGTCGTTTTCACACCGAGTCAATCAAGGTGTAAAAATATCAACCTGCCCGATCGTTTCTGCTTAACCACACTCCGTATCAGGACGCGTGCACCATTTTTGCATGCGTCATTTTGTGTTGGATGACTAATGCCATTACTTATTGACAAAGCACAAGGCTATTTGAAAGTAAGACAAAATCAGTGCAGAAAAGTATACAGGGAACTCGGTTTATCGATCAAGAATATTTCGAAAAACTTGTTTGGAAAGTTTGGGTAAATACTAAACCATTTTGATATTCTTCAAATGGTCTTTTGGGAGAGAGGTGCTTGCCAGTAAACCGTCTCACAAACTGGGCACCTTCCAACGCCTAGCTTGACACATACCAGCTTAGTGAGCTTTCAGTGTCTTTTGGAGGTCAGCTGAAAAGCTCCATGAGTATACCCCTTATGTTGTTAATAACTCATCTTCCGTGGAATTTTCCTTCTGGGTCCCACCATAATGTTACTCCTAGACCACACCAGGGCCATATGGCGGCCCGTGGACCCCTCGAAGTTGGCAGAGACTTCCATGTTTTAATTTCATCTGCGCTTGGGAGCTAAAGAACCTTTATTATAGCCAGGTCTTCCGCTTATTTATGAAAGACGTTCTACCCCTTTGTATGGCGAGAGAGAAAGAAAAAATTCCACTATTATGGCACACTTGGAGCTCATGTGCATACTTAATCGACTTTCTGATGATATTCCCTGTGGCTTTGTACACGTGTATATATGCTATAGCTTTTCTGCTAGTACAACAGTACAAAGTGTCAAATATTTCAACAGATAAGACAATTGCATTGTTGAATATATCCCTTGAAACAATCTTTCTAGCGCATCTGAAACACTAAAATGCCTCTAGTTTCCGGCCCATTCGTGACCCCTAGAAAGTGTGGATCCCTTGTGGGGACTCCGGGGAAAAACTATTATCACTTTCGAGCCATCTTTTGGAAATCCTGCCTATGACGGGGTTCTAGTAATTCCTATAATAAGAATACTTATATATGTAGTAATGTGGTATCCACTTAAGACTATAACAAGGGTTGTCAATATCCTGCATAAAACAATTCCTTGCGGTTACTAAACATTATTATTTATGGGTAAAAGAGATCAGAACTAACCAGGCGCGTAGCAAAGGGGGCGACTCCCCCCCCCCCACTCCTTTGAACATTTTTTCTAATATTTTTTTATTATTCATATCGCTACTTTGTTGTGTAGATTGGCAACTTTCGTATGTAAATTTAGACGAAACATTACAAAGATTTCTTAAAACAGCGATTTTTGGCGCCCTTCGCGCACACCTATCCTGCATGTATGCTTTTCCATTATTACTTTGCGTAGAACAGCTTACTATAGGTAAAATAATTTTAATTCCAAAGCTCCAGAAAGTTCTTACGATCACCCATCCTACGCTAGACCGTCAACCCCTCTGCATCATCAGTCCCGGCCGGTAGTTAGTCAGTGGGAAAAACGCTATAATTATAAAAGTGTAAGAGTATAATTGAAGTGTCAAATTGTGATTTTTGTGGTCTGTTTATAACCAGTCCAATGTAATTTGAAGAAGATTAAATGCATTATTCTAATGCCCACAGTTTTGTTAATACCTAGAGTTTCCGTGAGCTTCGCTCCCTGGACCCGCACCTGGACGTTACCCTTCAACCCCACCAGTTGCTTTATAGCTGGCCACTGAAACCCCACACCGTTTAGGGAACCCTCCCACAGAGCCTTTTGTCAATTCAATCAGAGTCCCCCACCCCTTAACAAAATCCTGGCTACTCGCCTAGAATTATTGTATCTTTAATGAAACAGGAATGAAGTCTTGTTTATACTTCTAAATTTTTACTCGATATAAAGATATAAGAACCATATATGGTCATCCCCTGCTCTTTCCGATCAAGGGCATAGCTCAGAGTTGAAGAGTGTTAACCTTTCTCAGCTTTATAGCGCTATACTCAAGTATGAACGGGCCTTGAATCTACCGTCTTATACCTCTCCATAGCAGTTCCCTGACACCTTTCACTTGCTAATAGAATGCTAACAAATCCTAAAATTTCTTTATCGTTTACGGTTATGAAAAGCTTTCGAGTGCAACGAAGCTTGATAGATAGTTCTGGCTCTTAAGGCTCTTAACTAAGGTCAGACAGAAACCGCATATTGCAGTCTGCACAGCTATCATTATGATTTAACGGTGCGTTACGCCAGTAGGTGGTTCGAGTTAAGCAAGTACAATAAACCTATACATATTCCATTTTCATTGTTGACAATTAAATTACGCGTTTTTAAAGAATATAATTATGGGTTTGAATATTCTTTTCAAATATTCCTGAGTCATTTCTTGCAATATGATATTACCAGCGGAGCCCTTGTGTAAGTTGTGGTCGGTGGAAAGTCACCCTCTAAATAAACTTGACTATTGGAAATTTATTATATTGTGTGATCAACGGAGTGTACATATCAACCTAATACATCGAGGTTTAGTCAGAGAAATCTCTCTTGCCAACTTAAGATATTTTGCTGAAGAGAAGTTCATCGTTCAGCGTCAGTGATAGCCTTATTTATCTTAAAGGGTACCTTTTCGGAGTAGTTTATTCTTTCCAGAGGTGAGTTCAGTTCTTTGGGGGTTTCTTTCTGTTGTTCTTTCTTTGTTGATAGGAAAAATCCGTTTGTGATTGGTGTGTGGACACAACAGACAGGATGGGCTATGATCACCGTATCTGACCCATAACTAGGCCAGACTTGGTATTTGTATATCACCAGATAAAATTTAGTAGATATAAGACAGATATGAGACAGATATAAGACAGATATGAGACAGATATGAGACAGAACTTGATAAATGCCAAACAGGGTCCTATAAATGTTTATCAGTTCAGGCTTTAGCTGGCCTAGATATTGTCCATATATGGGACACATATGGATTTTATCTGTATCTGACCGTGAAAATTTCTCTGTGGATCAGTTACATTATTAATAAATCTACATAAGCCATTAGGTCACAGAGTAGACTTGGAGTCCAAATTCTGGGTAGAAGCACCAGGCAGTCTTTTACAGTACTTTACAAGGCAGTCATGAGGCGATGCGGACTAGTGCCCAATGCAGAATATGCCCTTAAAACTATTCCTGGCAAATGTAGTTACCATCCCAAAGGGACAAGAGAAGTATCAAGAAGCCACTCGGCTACGTAACCATTTTTAGCCCTAGACAGTACTCGATGAGCCCAAGAACTTACTTCATCCATCGCCGCAGCAATGAGATGCTACTTCAATAGCAACTCCTCAAATAGCGTTGCGTTTGTGTTCAGTTTGATCCTTCCACGTTAAAACCAAACACTACCCGGAGTTCCGCTCCCCTAAGTAGCTACGTTCACTGGAGGGACACCAGACTTAAGGACAGACTCTGCAGGGGCGGATTTAGGGGGGCCCAGGGGGCCCGGCCCCCCCCCCTTCCAAAAAATTTTGATGTTTTTTTTTCAACTTCATAAAACAAAGGACAAGGCCCTATTCCAATGAAATAGGCCTATGAGATGTGTCAGAGTGAAACTCAGATTTGTTCATTATTTTCTACCTCAGAAAATAAGCGTTATGCTAATAACCCTGCTACTGACTTTCAGCTGGTAACATTTTTGGCTTATATTGGCCTCAGTAACTTTCTCTGGGCATTGCAAGGAGTTACTCATGAGCGCTCTATTAGTGGATTGCTAACTTCAGTCTATTTACCGGCCAGGCCCACAGCATTGAGAGCACTGCTTCTACTTTCAAGGGAATTTCAGAATTCTTTAATATTTAGAGGAATATTTTCCTCAACATTAAGCTTTTAACTATAACAAGCTGCAATATTACCCTGTAGTGTCTTATTTAAGCCCTGTAATTTATTTTAATGGAATGTACTGTGAATTTAGGGTAAAATTTAAAATTCATTAAATTATGAACATTTTCCAGCGATATATGATCAGTTCAAAAATATACTAAAGGCATCACCATTTTGCATCTAAGCAACCTTACATGAACAAAAATTTCTCAAAGGGGAGGGTGTTAGGGGAGGTGACACCCCCCCCAAAAAAGTATCTTTCACCCAACCAAAAATTAAAATTCACTGAATTATGAACGCTTTCCAGCCATATATGATCAGTTCAAAAAATACATCCAGACATCACCATTTTGCATCTGAGCAACCTTAAATTAACAAAAATTTCTCAAAGGGGTGTCCCTCCCCTCCCCTTAAACCCCTCCCCAGGACGGTGATTACTCATCACATGCATTGCCCCCCTATCAAAATACACTGGCACTCCCCCCGGTGCACCCCTCTCCTTAGAACCATCCCCCAGATCAGATTTTTATACAAACCACTATGGCCTGGGCCCCCCCCTTCTGCCAAATCCTGGATCCGCCACTGCAGACACTTACCACCCGAAACACTTCTTTGGTTAGGGCTAACCAAATGTCAGCCATTCGGTGACGTACACCTATTTGGTTGATATTACAGTCAGAAGACTCAAAACATGCAGAGTCAGATCACATTTCACAGCATGCGGAGAGTGTTCTGATTACACATAATATGGCTTTGTACGCTCATCAGGACATGGTATTGCCCAGTGAACTTGGTTTGTGTCTGAACAAAGAGAAGCTTAAGACAATTGGGCTAGAAGTAAGTAAGTTGGGATAGTTGGAACTGTCTGGGAGGGGGAAATTTCCCCTTTAACATAACCAGCCTCTCGACCCTTCAGACTTCTATATCATGAGTCTGTCATGTCATACACTTGGTAAGCTCCAGTTTTAACCATATGACTTGATGCTTATTTGACTGCATGGAATATCTTTAGCTTAAAGCATCCTATCCTTTATTTGAACCTCTCTTAAACAGTAGCGTAACCAAAGAGAGGGCCGGCGGCTAGGGATACTGCCCCATAGCCGGATTTACCTTAAGGGGGCCCGTAACCTAGTCAAGTGAGGGGGCCCTTTGAGTCTCATTTTGATTACGTTACACTAAGTGACACTATCTAAGTGTAGCGTCACCACCATTGGCGTCCCCTTACGCAGAAAGTTTCGGCAAGAGTCCCGATGCCGGCAAGTTGCCTGAAATGCCACTTCCCACGCCTGTCGATTTGTATAAGACTATTCTACCTTTCAATATTTAGAAATTTCTATCCTCCCAGAAGAGACGCAACTCAGACACATTTTATTCCGTCAAGTAATTGTGAAGGGAGAAGTAGAACTTGGCATATAACTTCTGCTTTTCGTTTTCATTTTTGCTATGAGTTAAACATGAAATCGAAGGTAATATGTGCACATATCATTGGCGTAGAAATCCATAAATTTGGTTTTGAAAGTCTCAATTCATTTTAATTGCATCAAGAGGGCCAATTTGCAGGTAGTACAATAATCGTTTCATCAATAACCACATACAGAAGTGCTCTTGAGCAAGTTGGATATTCTGTTGGTAGCCAAACCATGATGAATCCTTATCAAGAAATCGATAACGAGAATCTAACCTTCCCGCGTAGAACCATTACCTGTAGTCATGTCAATACAAAAAATATTTAACTATTAACAATACACAAAAACATTCACGATTCAGTCTCAGAGCTAAATCCTACAGAAAGTATGACTGGGAGAAGTATAGTGCTCACTGAATAAAAGCGCGCGAAGCGCGCCGAAAAATGGCATTTTTAGAAATTTGTAGAGACATAGGTAATAGAAAAATACCATAAAGGACGGAGCGGTTGCCCTCCCTAAGCCGCGTCTCTTGTCAAAAATGGAACTTTCCGTGACTTACAAACTAGCCTTCATCTATATTCTTTATTTTAGAATCTCGGATACTAATACCGATCGCTGTGATAAAAATTAGTTATGAACATTTCGAGGGAGGGGGCACTGACACTGCTCCACTGCGTGTTGCCATGAGTTTAACTAGACTCACATACTGTTCAAAATGGCAAAGACGGAAATATGGGTCCTGCCATGCATTTCATCTGTTTATGGCCCACTGTTAATTATTTTAAAGTATCAAGTGACTAGCAATTGAACCAAAGATCATGTGCATTTCAATTTGAATTCAGCGATTGGAATCCAGAACTCCTCACACAATCATCCCTATTCCTCCTCGGTTGACCCCAAGGTTTCTGTGCCCTACCTGAGAAGTACTGATATAACCGAAGGGCCACCATAGGTTAGTGCGAAGTGCTTAGCATACTTTGGGCTAAAGCTATCTCTTTCATTGTCAGAAATGCACCTTGACTGTCTTTTGAGTATTTTATGAATGAGGCCTAAAAATTACAAGATTATATTCTGTTCATAAAAATCATGTCAATAATACAACGAATATGAATTAATTAGTACAAACGAACCTCTAGAATATGCATCTATAACCAAGTTTCAGTAGTTACCCTACGACCATGCGCTATAACTCACATGACATGCCTCATACCAGCTTCGTTGGTACATACTATCAGTAATTTAAACTTGACGAAATTTCCTACTAGGTAACGTTATACATTAGAAAATCAACACTAGTGATGTAGAGTCTATATTTTGTTAGGGAGAAAGATGATGATCTATAAGTCAGAAGCACGTTTGAAAGCTAAGCTGAAATGGTTGATCGTTTATGAAAATTTTCCGGGGCCCCTAATCGTCAAAATATCGTCGGGCCCGTAACCTATAGGTTACCTCGATTACTGGGTTTATCCGGGTATGTACTGCCCGAAAGGCGATGGAAATTTTTTTCGACAAGGGGGCTGTACGCTGTTTCGGATCACCGTTCGGGGGGAGTCTAAGGGAAAAATTGTTACTACTGGAGCATTTTTGAACATGTGAGGAACCTTAGATGCATTGATGCTATATGTGAGCAAATTTTAAGAAAAATTACTGCAAATTTTTGACATTGTTCACAGAGGGAATAAATAAGGGGTTTTCCTCCTCGAACTGAAGGAGGAGTTAGCATATTTCCGCCCACCACAATTTTGACTGGGGGCTTTGGTTTACAAATGAATTCTTTCCACTGTCTTTTTGGCAATGGGTCACTAATTATCCTTGTTCATCTTGGTATTGTGATAAATATTTTGAGGAGAAAGGCAAGATACTATTGGAAACGAACTTCGCTTCAAAGTGTCCATAGAATGTTGGGTATCCTTCCTAACACCTCCCTGAGCTAACCAAATACCCCATACCAAGTTTCACACGTCTGGTCTGATTGTTTGCTTTATGGCTGTAAAAACCAAATCATTTCCAAACTGTGTTCAAAAATCAAGTTAATTAGAGCCACATATATATAAGGCAAATTTGACACTGCTTCCACGTTCCAAAAAGAGGAATAGCCGCGGACCGAAGTTTGCACACCCCTGAGTTAAAAAGAGGGACAGCCTTTCACCGTTGACAACTTCTGGAAGCGTGTAGATACCGCAAAATGGCCACTAAATAAAGAGATCGGTTAACAAGACCATGCTTCAGTGGAACCGTCAGCAAGTATGCATAGCATGTACAGTGCTGAATCATTATAAGCAGCTACATTGTATCTATATATTATTCAGTAGATATTTGGCATTGTTATTACTTTCTGTTGTAACAAGTGAACTGTAATAATTAGAAGGAATATCAAACCGTAACTCCATATCAAATTGTACATGGCTACTTGAAGCCTTGACAACTAGAATCGCATTCGTAATAAAAGTGTGCAAATGAGTCCCTCCTCAGTAAAGGGCGTTGCGTTTGTGTTCAGTTTGATCCTTCCACATTAAGACCCTTAGGTGCAGCATCGTACAACACCTACATTTTAGTCGCGTACAAGGCTTTTCCTTGAACATTTGTTTACTAAACCAGCATAGGCGAATAGTGTTCATGTGGATAGAGTCAGTGTTCAAACCAGTGCTGTAACGAGTCATGGCTCGAGTCGCAAATTTTCAGAAGGGAAATGACTCGAGCAATTGTTTCAGAATTTTCGTCATAATAAATGATACAGTGACTCGAGTCTCTGACTCGACTCGAGTCACATTGAAAGTAGTAAATGACTTGACTCGACTGCAAAATTGAGTGACTCGTTACAACACCGGTTTAAACAGAGCTTCTCAAGTGTTTTCGGATGCGGGCCACCAAGACATTTCCTTGAGTTTATGCTTAAAGATTGTTGTAGTAGCCAGCCTAGAGGGGCCGATCCAGGGTTTAAAGAAAGGGGCTCATTCTTGAGAGAGAAGCCTACCACTAGAGCTCCGAAAGTACCTGCATATATATCAGGTAGTGGCGGATCTAGGGATTTTCAATCTGGGTTGTGGGTCTTTAGTAGGGTGACCTAAGGGATCAAATCTTTCCTTAGCCCCACCAAGATTGGGGATGAGGTGAAAAAATTGGTATTCCAAACCCCCTACATAGCAGGACAACGCACTGTACAACACAAATTTACCAACGTAGTTCCACCGTAGTCCAGTGGTGGCGCCGGCTGGAGGACAGGGGGTATTCCGCCCGTTGGGGACGGCTGCCCCCGTCAAGGAATTTTCACAGCTTCGTCTGGGACAGGACTTGTGCTACCTCGCTATGTGGAATGGAACTATTGATGAAACTGGACTGACTCTACAGCGCACGTAGGGAGCCGAAAATTTTGGTTTCTTATTAGCAAAACTGTCACGTTGAGAGCAAAAACGGGTAAAACCGTCGGGGCACCAGTCGCCGTCGGGGACTGCATACTTTATCCTATCGACGAAGACTCCACCTTACCGTGTAACATGTAGGCAGAGTTTATGTAGAGGTCGTAAATTTCATCCCACATTGCAAAGCCTAGTTGCTGTTCTCTTGTGTGTGTCTTGCGGTACGGTCAGTTGGTGAGCGACTCACGGAGTTTGGCTATTCTATCGGGTAGTCCAGGTGGTTTCGATACAGCGTATGTTATCCTGGATACGGTCTACAACCCCTAAGTTTTCTTTTTTCTTTTTGCTCTCAGTGATTACCGGTAATGATTGATCTTAATGTTTTTGTGTAATTCTCCAAAAATTTTCGCGAGCTTCGCGCGCTTTCAGTTGCAATTTCAAGATTCAGATTCAAAAGAACACGATCAGTGCACAAATTCGGCTCTTGAAGTATGAAGTGATATTTATTATGCAAGATATGCCCTGCAGTGGCATGGGATAGTTAGGCTCCTTCATATCCCCTCCTCACCCCCTCGACATAAGGGTTGTCGAAACGGGGTCGCTGGCATGGCCCGGCCCCTGTCGGAAAATTTCTGTCGCGACGCATGGTTAGTTTACTTATTTTGCCTTTCAAAAGAGTATTTCTGCGATAAAACCCAAAATTTTCGGTACGATTTGCCATTTCTTCCTCAGTTCCGTTACTTATAAATATAACCAACTAAATATAGTACAAATCCTTTCCACCTTTTCAAGTAACTGAACAAGTAGAGTACATGGATTTATGTAAATGTCGGGAATTTCATCTCATTTCTCTAGACCTAGTTAACTTTCTAATGTGTCTGACGAATGGTACTGCTAGTGACTCGAGGAGGGAAATACAATGTATAGTTATGTCAGATAGGGCCCACCTGCCTTGGCAAGTGACCTATATAAGCTTTAAGTAAGTACAGATTCTTTTTAGTGCAGGCTTACCCCCCAAATTTTGCGCGCTTCGCGCGCTTTTCAGTTTCACAGTTTACATTCCGGGAAAACATTAAATCGGCGAGGAACTATGTTCCTCTAGTATATACAAATTTTATGCAATAAATGACCCGCAATGGCATGGTAAAATACACAGGTTTTCTTCAAATCCCAACCTCTCCACGGCATCGGGGCTGTCGGGGCTTCGGGTCGCTGCCCCCCCCCCTTCGGGGAGTCCCCCCCCCCCGTCGGGCAAATCCTGGCGTCACCCCTGCCGTAGTCGCCATAAACGGGACAAATTCTGGCATTTGACATCTCTTAAAACACAAATTTGTCATTAGGATTTTACTTTGCGTCTGCCATGGGTGGGTCACCACTGCGGGAGGGGGAGGGGGGAATTGGTATGCGAAAAGCTTTAGATTGGAGGAAAGCCCATTTTGAACATTAATTTGTTACTACACTTTTTCGTCTGTACCATATGTGAATCGCAAGTTGGCCTACGGGAGATACCGTAGTGTGGCATCCAAAAGTTCTACATTGCAGTCAGGAAATTTGCTGTTTTAAAATGTTCTGGCTCCTCGAATCTTCCGCGGGCCACATTAATGGACACCGCGGGCCTTTAATGGCCCGAGGGCCGGCACTTGAGAACTTAGAGTTTAGAATGCATATCTTTAATCTTCAGTGGCGCCGGCAAGGGGGGGCATGGGGGGGCGCGTGCCCCCCCAATGAAAATTTTTTGAAAATTTTAAAATGATCCCAAAAGGCGATTAAGCTATAGATTTTTGTAGGGGGTAGGGTGAGGTGTGCTTCAACCGAGTGATAGATCTATTTAATCATTTTCTATCACAAATGTTTCTCAAACTATCAGAATTTTCGCAAATCCTTCGCAAACTATCCAAAATTTCGCGCGCTCCGCGCGCTTCGAACCTTACCACTGTGTTCTTATTATTAATATCTTCTGATAGCAACTCCCGGAGAAGCACAGCAGCAAAAGTTGAAAGCTGTTCACGAATTAACAGGTAAAAGACTGGCTTTCTGAGTGTCATGTGGGTTTGTTGGGCAATTGAAAGTGTCTCGATGCAGATTCTGAATGCAGGTTTTGTCATGAAAATCTCATTAATGAAAAATTTCGCGCTCTTTGCGCGCATGCTTTACGGTTTGCACTCCATCTTATGACCATTATTAACATAATAATACATGGAACTATAATCACAACATCTGTAGGGGCCTATAGCATCAATTTGCGATCTTTCAATCTAAGTTGTTGAAGCATGATTTGGAAAGTTGAAATTATGCCGTTATATATTTTCCAGAAAATTTTACCGAGCGCTTTGCGCGCAGCCATTATAGGTATAGATGGCAGGCACTTAGCCAAGGGGGTGAAGGGGTCATCCGCCCCCTTGAGCATATTTTTGGTTTTTTTTTTTTAATGTTTTTTTCAATATTGCTAGTGTTCTCCTATTTATATGATGTAAAATAGCCTTGGGAAGTGCCATTTCCAGCGATCTGGGAGGCACTTTGGGCCAAAATTTTCTTGCGCTTTGCGCCAACTCATGGTGGCGCAAAGCGATGAGAATCTGTCTATGGGGTTCGCCCCCTTGACAAATTCCTGGTTACGCCCTTGATAGATGGTGATTTTTAATACACTTACGACAAAAAAAGCATTCTGAAAACGCCTTTCTTAGTCCTTCACCCCTTTTGCTATACCTATCAGGGAGGTCTAATATCACCTTCCTGCACCAATAGTCTCCCTCCCGATCGTTCTCCATTGCTGGAAGCTGTTCATCTGGATTTTCGTTCAAAATTAGTAAAAAGACGATAGTTGTAAAGTGCTCTACTCTATATTATCATTTGGATGTCACGTAATAAGCATTATGTCGTTGCTCCATTTTATGTACTTTATCTAGAGCTTCCGGAAGGCCCTGTACAGGTATCTGCCAGCCTTAGATGCCTTTCTATAATGCACAATGAAGAGGAGGAAAAATTTCGTTATAGTCCAACAATGTTTCTGTGGACTCCACGCACGTATTTTTGGATAAAAACGTTGCCAATAGAAGGCGGTAAAGTAGTTAAAAGGGAGTCTTCAGGAGGTTTGTTGACAACGTATTCTTCTCTTAGACAACATGCTCTCCTTTTTCACCTAACCAAAAATTAGAATTCACTAGATTATGGACATTTTCCAGCTATATATCATCAGCTCCAAAAATATTCCAAAAGATAGCACCATTTTGCATCTAAGAAACCTTAAATAAGCAAAAATTTCTCAAAGGGGAGGGGGACACCCCCTCCCCTTAGACCCCTTCCCCAGGACGACACCTTCATGTAGTGACAAAGGAAAGATCCTCACTGCTGTATTCAAAGCGCAGGCGCATAAAAAAAACGAATATTTAAGCGTCGCCACTCAGTTGGATAAAAACATCCAGCCAGTTGGAAAAATTAGAATTCACTAAACTATGGACATTTTCCAGCCATACAGGTATGTGATCAGCTCCAAAAATATCATAAAGATAGCACCATTTTGCATCTAAGCAACTTTAAATAAACAAAAATTTCTCAAAAGGGAGGGGGACACCCCCTCCCCTTAGACCCCTCCCCCAGGACGGCACCTTAGTGCAGTGACACCTGACAAGGAAGGATCCCCACTGTGTATACGAACGTAGGGAGCACACGAAAAAAAAAACGCATTTTGTGCAGACTTCGGAGGTTAACTGAAGTGCCATTACGACATCATCTGTTGTGCCCCCCCAATCACCAAAGCCTGGCGGCGCCACTGTTAATCTTTATGATTTAAAAATAGTAGCGTAGCTATGTTGTCAAACTGAGGGTACAAAGAGCAAATTTTGGCGATTGTACCGACAAAATTGCGCAAATATCCCGTAAAGTAAATCACACGAAAATTCATCGACTGGGGATCAATTTTATTGTTTTTTTTTTTTCAAAACTGAAGAGAAACTTCATTTAAAGCAATTACTGCAATTTAATTGCGATTAAACACTCAGATGCAATTTTCTAACATCCGGCAATCAGGACAAGTGCACAAAGACGCATTTATGAAATGTTCAGTGCAGTGCAATTTCGGAATCGGCAAACAAATGATGGGTATGCATCCGTCAAAACAACCAATACGTGAAGATGTGGGGTTCATCCTATGGAAAATTCAAACTTTAGTAAACTCTGTTAGATGCGGTTTTCACTGGTATCTGGCAATCAAAATAAGTATATACGGTGATGTAAAGGGTAATAGTCGTCATGTTGAGCAATCAGGTAATCCAGACGGGTGGGGGGGGGGATTATTGATATATTCGGGAGGTGGTGCCTGATTAATTGAGGGCTTAATTCAATGCATGACTACTCCGTTTATGATTGACCTATGAGTTGCTATTCTGCGAAACAACAAGCCGGACTTAATAGTGAACATTTGGGCATTTAGGGGGATCGAAGGGGAAGTATCTGAAGGAAATACATGAAACAACTGAACGTTAATACAAAACTTTAACTATCCTAGTAATAATGGCATAACTTCATACGAAAATGCAAAATTTAACACTTTTGCCGTTAAATCGTAAAATTGTGGTAAAATTTTAACATAAAAACTAACTGATTAATGACACCTGGCTACTGCAATAAATGTAAAGTAAAAGCTCACCACTGTAAAAATACTTGGGTCAATTTGACCCAAAAGACGGTCAGGAGGGAACCGACCAAAATTGGGTCAACTAATGACCCATATAATTTTTATTTGACCCAAATTGGGTTAAATTGCGACCCAAACTATTGGTTCAGTTCCCTCCTGACCCAAGTATTTTCTAGAGTGAAGTTAAAGTGACCCTGGGCTTGAAATACTTGAGAACCCCTGTGATACAGCACTACTGTTTATTCATATACAGTTTGACATCGTTATGTGATAATCGGAAACAAGTCAGGTTACTATACTAGTTGCGGTGACTTGTCGTTGACCACGGTTTGTTTGTAGTTTTTGTTATATCAGTGGCAGTAAAAAGTTGGTGCTCAGGTACTGATGTGTTGTTGGGTTGGGTTAGCCCATATTATGAAGGCTAGAAAATGAACTTAACTGACCTAGATTATATATTATACGATCAACACAATGGTAAATTCGATGGCGCTGTTTATAAAAAGTTACCTGACCGACTCACGGCATGACCATAGACCCTTTTCCAAATAGCGATTACAAAGGATTGTGGGACAGACTTTTGGTGTGCGACGTTCTTGTCAAGGGCATTTTACTGTGGCCAAAAACAACATGTAACAAAACTCTATGCCACAATCCTTTGTAATTGCTATTTGCAAAAGGGTCTATGCTGGGATTGTCTAATAGACACCGCCCACGCGTTTACACGCATGAAGAAAAGTCCCGATTACACCCCTTTAGTAAAAAGCTCATAAGGTCACAAAATCAACTTACACATTATAGAAAAACCATTCCTACAACTTGGACTACGTTGTATTTTCGATACAACCTTCTGTCGAGGACAAAATCGCACCAATGCCAAAATTCGGATTTTTGTGTCGGTGACATTAGTTGCGAGTCCCTGCGTGGAGGCACCGCAACTAAAAAGGACATCATTTAACATGTTATGCTAGTTCGCATAAAAATGCTTAGAACCTGTTTCAAACGTTGATTGCTATGCTGGCGTATGTGACATTTGGAACGCTTTTGACTTTCTGTCAAGAGTTTACAGAACTAAATCAAAGACAACAAGAATGACTCACCCAAAAAGCATAGGCTGAATGTCCCCCTTTTCATTCCAAAGTATTGAGAACAACCACAACTTGGATAGGAAGGTTACTAAAAAAATAATTTTAGAGGTTACGAGGATCTGCTTTTAAATGATGTCAATACTACATTGTCATAGAATTCCACTCGTTGTGATGTTATGCCCAGACCAACCAGAGCGGAGATTTGTTTAAAAAAGTGGGCGGGGGGGGGGGGGAATTGTGGCCCTTAAGCAAAAGTTACTACGTGAAAAAGTGAACGTCAAAGGGAGCGTTTCCAAAAACCGGGGTTTCCGCCTATGATTTCAATGTAGATAAACATTTTGATCTAACAGCTAGTACATCGTGTCACCCCGTAGCCAGACAAGGAACTGACGGGGGAGATAGCTTTAAGGGGGACAAAATAATTTGGGGGGGGGGGAGCCGGCGAGGTACTCGAAAATACATTACGGCAGTAGCAATTTTCATTTTTCTAGAGAGCAAAAAAGAAACTTGGTGGCACCCCCCCCCCCCTGCATCATCTCCCCACCTTGGCTACGAACCTACATCACACTGCAAGTATGAAAATACACAAACAAAAACCTCAGGACAAAACAAAGGCTCTTTTGATTTGTGTACTTTTACTTAAACAAGAAATAGACCAACATATGAATGTATAGGCCTATGCATTTAATATCAGTTTGTATACTTATATGTAAGTCACTCACTACCCTAGCGACTGTACGGACTCTTCAGTGAAATTAACGAAATAGACTTCACGTGGTAGAATTGTAATACATGAGAACACAAGTAATTTATCACAAGTTTGCATTGCAGGAGGGTATCAAAGGCCAGGGAAAGTTAGGAACATGTGACATATATTTTCGACCAATGGCGATGAACAAATTGTTGACACTAATATGTGTGAATTAGTGTGATGCTAAGACGATAAACAAATTATTGACACTAATATGTGTGAATAAGTGTGACGCCTCGTCGCGGATCGAACGACAGGGGTGACAGCAACATGATTAACGTACGACCCTACTGCAAAAAGTGTCATTTCCGTATCAGCAGTTTACCTCTTCCAATGTGAGTACTAAGAAACTAGCAATTGAATGATCAAGAATTGTTTACTGGAATTTGAAATAAAATGATTGTAAATCGAATTTGTTTTGTTTCCTTGCCGGAGGCGAAAGAAATCTGTGCAATCAAGCTAACATCATCCCTATCTTTAGATATCGTGTTTACAAGTTAAGCGTCACAAACACATGCATATACAAACACACTCACACTCTCGTTAAGATGATGCATACTTTTCATACTTGGTATATATATTTATTATTTTAAGTGAAAAAATGTATATTGTTTTTGGTGGAGGTAAAAGGATATTTTAGGTCACCAGAGGTCAAAAACCTTAAACATTATAAACACGATATCTTATGGTAGAAAGAACTGGTACGGTACTATTTATACTTAGAATGTGGATACGTAATAATCAGTAAATGAGGCTATCGTGTTTTGGTAGAGAGCACAGGTTATCTCCGGTCATGGCACAGGGGGGGAAGATAGGAATGATGTATACTTCTCACACTTGGCATATAGATTAAGTTGTCATATAAAGAGTAATAATCATATTGTGTGCATTTGTATGCGGACGACACTCAACGTTACCTGCCTTATAACATCGTTGATCCTGAAAATGCTAAGCGTGCTGTGAATCAAATGGAGTTATGTCTTTTGGAAATAAAGCAGTGGATGGCAGACAATAAACTGAAGATAAATGAAGATAAGACTGAAGTATTGAACATTACATCTTCCTACTTCAAACATAGTAATTCGGTTCGGTCTGTTAATGTTGGTGACACTAATGTTCCACGGCATCTCCATATGCAAAAAATATCGGTGTTGTATTTGATAGTACCCTTACCATGGATAGACATATTAATACCGTCTGTAGTACGTCCTACTTTCACTTAAAGAATATTAGGGCTATTCGTATCTACTTACCCGAGCCGAAACTGAAAAACTTGTTCATGCCTTTGTTAATTCTAGGCTGGACTTAATTCTTTATTCTACGGCATTTCTCAGTCTTCATTAGCTCCTCTCCAACCTGTGCAGAACATGGCGGCCAGGTTAATTACTGGTGCCTTGAATTACCATCATATAACCCCCATACTAAAGGATCTGCACTGGCTACCTATTTCTTATCATGTAAAATACAAGATTGTTTTGTTTATGGCTTTAAATGGTCTAGCCCCTGAATACATAAATGACTTGGTTATTCTCTACAAACCCGTCCGTATCCTTCACTCGTCTGGTGACAACCTACTTCAGACCCCCATAACAAGAACTAACGCTGGTGACCGTGCCTTCTAGGGTGCGGCTCCATCACTGTGGAAATAGACTCCCACCTGATATTAGGCAAGCCCACAATTTAGAATCGTTCAAATTAAAACTTAAGTCTTTCTTGTTTCGTGAGGCCTTTTCTGTGTAAAACGCTGCCGAACATATTTCTTATGATGGCGGCGCTATATTAAGTCATTTATTTATTATATTATTATATTGTTTTAAGAAAGTTCAGAGGTCCTTTGAGGTCACTAGAGGTCAAAATCCGAAAACCTTGTGAACACGGTATTTCAAGATAAGGATGATGGACATTTGTCATATGTGTATGGATTTGTCATAATAAGAAGAAAATAGTATTGTTTTGGTGGAGATAAAAGGTCATCTGAGGTAACCAAAGGTGAGACTACGAAAAACTTGTAAACCGTTTGAAAACCCGTTATCCCAAGGTTGCAATAATGGATACTTTACATATTTGTAAAATTGCGAGAAAGGTCCCAAATGGAATGAAATGAAATTAATCCAAGCTTCCTACCTCGAGATATCGTGTTAACAAGGTTTTCAGAGTATGACCCCCGGTGACCCTAGATGACCTTTGACCTCCAACAAAAATGATAGGGTTCTTCCTCTTACCATAACGCATCTACATAATAAGTATGAAATTCATCCAAGCTTCCTACCTCAAGATATTGTGTTAACAATGTTTTCAGGGTTTGACCCCCGGTGACCCCAGGTGACCTTTGACCTCCACCAAAACAATAGGGTTCTTCCTCTCAATATGGGGCATCCATGTACCATGTTTGATGGAGGTCTGAGGTTCTTTGAGATCACCAGAGGTAAAAAAAACCGAAAAGAGTTACCACGATATGTTATGGTCGGAATGCTGGATGCTTTTTAAACTTGGTGTAAAGCCTGTATAGATTTGTCACATTTAAAGAAAGATCCCTTTTGGTTTAGTGGGGAGGTCCAAGGTGATTTGAGGTAACCAAACGTGAAACTAGGAAAGCCTTGTAACCTGCTCGTTTAACACGATATCTCAAGAAGACAGTGGACTGTGCCTCCAAATTGTATCGTATCGTAACCAACGAAAGGGAGGGCTGAATGTTTGTTCCATTCTATGAATAAGCAGGCCCGGATCCAGACATTTCGAAAGGGGGGGGGCTGAAAGCCCCTTGAATATTCTCCTAGATTAATATTATGCTAATTTTTGCGTATTTGTTATTGTTGATGTGGCGAAAAAGGTGGGCTGAGCCCAGGAAAGCCCCCCTTGGATCCGCGCCTGATAAGTTATGGAAAACAACATATATCTTTTCATAAGCATGACTCTGTTAAATTCATAAGTAAATTCCAATTTTAATTACCTAACGTCGGACTCGTGTGAAGGATACTGTGATTTTATCATAATTAAAAACAACATACAAGTAATTGGCATGATGATGGTATAGTGGAGCATGCTCGGTTTCCTATTCGCACGCCTGGGTTCGAATCACGTGCAGGCACTTATTTTTAGTTTTTTGTCATTCAGTTTTTGTCTTCTGTTACTTATGATACTTGCGATATAGGTTTTTGATATTGAGAGGAAGGACCCTATTGTTTTGGTGGAAGTCAGAGGTCATTTGTGGTCACCAGAGAGCAAAAACTGAAAACCTCTTAGACACCATATCTCAATTTAGGAATCATGAATACTTTTCATACTTGGAATATAGATACGTTAAACTTTCAAAAATACCTCAGTTGCTTTCGATAAAGTTCATGAGTCATGTGAGATCGCGACGGTGAAACTGCAGAAATCTTGTACACTAAGGTATCTCATACTTGGATGCCACATTCTCATTTCAAAATCCCTTTTGTTTTGGGTGGAGGTGAAAGTTCATTTAGAATAGAGTCACTGGAGGTCGTATGTGTAAACCTTGTAAACACGATAAATCTCAAAGGGTAATCTTGACGGGTCTCATAGTTGGCATGTCGATGTCCCCATATTGCGTTCAAGAACTCAATTGTTTTTGGTGGCGGTCAAAGGAGATTTGAGGTCAAAAGAGGTCAACTGTGAAAGCGTGGTATGTTACTGTGAGGGATCTAATATGCATCTGGTGGACGACTCATATTGTTTACAAAAACTGCATTGTTTTGGTGGAGGAAAAAGGACATTTGCGGTCATTAGACGTCAAATTGCTAAAACATGGTAAACATAATAACTCAAGAAGGATAAACTTGACAGATAAACGTCATCAGTGCGACAAAGCATTTCCCTTATACCCTTACAAAAATAGTGTGCCAACCTGTGTCAGTTACCACACGTGATCACACGTGAAAAACAAAAGAAATCACGCGTGTTCCTGGGTGGCAAACCTGTGTTTTTGGAACCCCCTGGACACAGGTTTGACACAGGTTTACACACCTTTTCTTGCTTTCAATTTTAAGCCCCAGGTTTTGACTCAGAATTCTTTGTCAATACTATTTTTAATTGCCACGCGTTTTGCGTGTCAAACCTGTGGCAAACCTGTGGCAAAGTGTGGCAACTGGCAAACCTGTGTCAATTTCACAGGAAAACACAGGTTTCCCTGCAAAAACCTGTGAAAACCCATGGCAAACACGTGAGAAAACCTGAGGATTTGGAACCAATTGACACACGTTTTTTGTAAGGGAAGCAAGGAATTACCAAGCCTTTGGGCTTCTGGTTTAAACAAGATGTTTTGGAAATTTGTCTAATGAACATACTCACGGAGAAATTCTTTAAATATCTTGCTGTGTGACCCGATCAAATTTCTGCAACTCATGTTGCTATATACTGTCCTGCAGTTGGCTACGCCCTCGACCTGATTACCTCCTTTGAATACACTAGGATTTACGTAAGAGGTTGTTAGATTTAAAAGAAAGTTTTGATGTATTAGAGTGGCACTTAATCTATGCATTCTGGTGAAATTTGCATTTGTATCTGATGTATGGCTCTCGAGCAATCAGCAGATGATGTTTCACTATTTCAACCCATGTGACTTCATAGTCTCAAATTGATCAGCTCTCTTTTGTTTTACTTTAAAGTTAATCAATTTTCCCCAGTCTTCCATAACCTCAAGTTATCGCTATGCGAATGCACGAGAGGCGTGGGAAATTTTCATACTTCAAATTCCCCATGAGAAGCTCATTGAACTGGTTTTTCTCACGGCTACTGTTTGCACAAGATCAACATTGGTGTATAGTCTTTGCTCCATTTATTGATAACTTTCTGCCCATACAGAGTTGTTCCATGTGATTTCCTTTAACCTTAACACTCTTTAAAATTACATATTTTCTGTAATAGGCTACCTCATACTAGCTGCAAACAGTATTAAAATACAGTAAATGAACACTGATGCCTAAATACGTCCGTAAACGTTTAGAATACTTTCACTAGAGCATACTATATCGTCTTCTTGTTTAGAATTATTTTTCACTGGACACTATTCTGACCAACTTTGTGAACATCTTTAAAGACTAAACACACGTTTCAAATGCCCAAATTCTATATAGGTAACAACACTTTTTATTGCTGAATATAAATTGCTTAATCATTTTAGATGAGTGAAAACGTGTTTACAAAGTGAGGACAAAAAGGGTGTGCGATTGCTTAACACACTTTTACGGTGTACTTAAGAAATAAACTTGTACTTTGCGAGGTAAACTTGAGCTAACACAGGAATTTTTAACACCTGGCTTTGCACGCTGTATTTTGTAAGGTTGTAATAGACCTATTTAAGCTGACCAATTGAAGGTATTGTATGGGTGTGACACTCTATTATGAGCCCGAAAAGATAACGTCTCAAGAGAGCAAACTCAGTCAGCATTGAAAAACTCTTTCAACCTCAAGAATAAACTTTGAAGTCTGTGACAATGCCAGGTAAAGTCTCGAACTGGAAAATGAACACATAAACCAGTAAGTTTTCCCGAAAAAACTGGATAAGGAAATCGTGACTATCGCTCATGTCTGTCAAAAAGATGGTTTAAGGGGTACCTAGCTTTGGAGCCACACTGCGTCTTCCACAGGGCAATAGAGATCATTGTCCAGCTGTTTCTCTTGCAGAGTGGTAAAAACATGTGACAACTTACTGACAGAAGTAGGGCCTTGGTTACTTTTCGCCATTTGGACTATATGCGACTAACATTTCGCAGACTGGGAGAGGTAATTTGATGGAAGGGCCTTGCCCTTACATCTCTTCCACTTTGCTGTTAAACTCATCAGTCAAACCATATTCCGACTGATTCAACCCGCGGCGCCACCAAGAAGGGGGGGGGTTTCCCCAGTTAAGACGTTCCTCCACTTTCTGCCCCATTCTGCTCCTGTACAAGGGTATACGGTGTAAAGGGAAATGCGCACGCGAGTAACTTTCGCCCCCATTTTTGCTTGCTCCCACTTGAATTCCTGGAGGGGCCGCTGGCTTCCCCTCTGATTTTATGCTTATTCATCGGACTAACAGTATACGTTGAGTACATACTCGTATTGGCATACATTTTTGTGTACTAGTGCTCATACTCATTGCTTCGTACACGTACTCAAGAATATCACACTGTAAGTTTTGTACTTATTATGCCCTTACCATGAATTTTCAATATGAAGTGGTCAGTCTATAGTGATGTGCGCGCCGTTCTGATAAGAAATCTGAACGTAATAAAACTATATGACTCCTATCATACAGTTTAGAAACACCAGAGTGAATATGACCCCCGAAAGGGTCAAGAGAGAACTTCCTCGGACTTTGAGTCTGACACTTACCCAAATTTGCGTCAGTCTGATAAAAATATGGGTCAAAATGACTCAATTTTGGTCAAAATTTTCCCAGCAATTTCGAGTAAGCTTCCTTGTGACCCAAGTGCTTTTAATGTGTAACTACAAAAATACGGAAGAAAGGTGAACTGTTAATAGGCCTATGAATATGTAAATTATACACCGTATGCATACGACGTCACAGAACAGAAAGTGCGCCACCGGCTGAGGTAAGCCGTTAATACAGCATACGTTACATCTTACACCAACTTACATACAGTTAATTTTAGTACCAGACGGCTTCCAGGTTTAGCCTACATGCGAAGGCTACTCCTTGCGTACAGTATAAGCGCCAAAATCATAACCTTATCTTGCTACCTTCACTGTTTGTCCACTAACATGACATCGACGTGACGTTAATGCCTAGGATCGATTCCCCACAGTCTGGTTTCCGTCATAAGCAGGTTTTGCAAATACATTTTCGCGGAATGTGACTTACACATGTCTAACAAATACACTTTTATAATCTGCAAGTTCTTTTTTAAACTATTGCACTGAAATATTAACTCTTTCTCAACAGATGAAGTGTATACGTATTGCCTGATGATTTCCAACACCCCCTCCCCCTAACTATACCGTCTTGTTCATGTACTACATTTTAAATTAGTCATAAAAGCTATTAAAAAGGGTCACATTGTAAGATCTTTAACACTCTTCTTAATTATTGACCATCGTTTTCAATTTATTCAATCGGTTTCCCCCACAAAATAAATACCCCTCTCTGAATCAAACTGCTTGGCAGATTAGGTAAATCCAAGAAAAGCAGAAACGCATAGGTTAATTTCACTGTAATAAGAAACCCGACTTGCAAAGCTGTCTTGCGGTTTCAATAAAATAAATCGAACAGGCTTCTTCTTGTAACCCTAGAGGTTCTAAGTGACTTCACAAATTTTTTTCGGATAATTAAACTTTGTTTTATAGTAATACCCATGACATGGCTTAAAATATGTTATTCTGTTGTGGAAGTCGAAAAGAGATTATCATTACGGGTTAACTTATGAGCAGAGTGTATCGTTTCCTCCCACCCCATCCCACCACACCTTACCTTGAGTACGCACGAGAATTTGCATACATCATTTTTATTGCCTTTTAATGAAAACAATGTTATCTACGGTATGACTTCACCAAATGACTGTCACGGGCAAGAAATTTCATCATCCAAACCATTCCGCATGAAGTAATGTATTTAGCTTATCGAGACCAATGCAAATGAATGTAACTAAATGGAAACAGAATGCTAAACAGAGAATATGACATGATAAAGTAACTCTTTTTTAATCTTTGGTCTGCATTAAAAGCTGCTCATTGCTGTAAGGATAAAACCTTTTGTAGGCAATCTGTATAATAACGTAGTAATATTTACTTTTAATAAAATTGGCAATAAAATGCAGTTTTATAACACAGGAAAAGATTATACAACTTTTGTAATCTTTGATCAGTATATAACAGTGTTCAGTGCGGTAAAGATATCTTTTCAGACAATGTACACGTAAAAAAACGTACTGTCACGTTTGCTAACGTATGATAAGGAAAACATCATTATAAACATCATTAAAACACCATCTCCATTCGTTGGGCAACAATCACAGTTCATTCTACTCAATGTTTGTGCTGTGGTATGTGAAGTTACAATAACACCAGCGATTTATTCTGTTCATTCCGTTCATTTTTTATCACTAACGATGTCTCTGGCAATCAGTTCCCTCATGATCTCGTTACTTCCTGCATAAATTGGGAAGACGCGGGAATCAGCAAAGGCCTTGGCGATCGGGAATTCCCACATGTAGCCCCATCCTCCGTGAAGCTGAACACACTCCGAGGCTACTCGGTTGTTCATGTCTGACATCCTGAAAATCATAACCCCAAAATGATAAAATGAAAAATTAGAATTTTGACAGTTTATCGGTTGCACTGAAATCAAAACAGTAATGTATTGTACCTGTTCGATATTTGTTTTTAGGCTGGTACAGAGAAAAAATTCAAGTATATTTCAGAATTTGTATAGAGTACCTCTCAAAGGCTCAAAAGACACTTAAAAACCTTAGAGTGAAATATTCAGTTGCTGCACTAATACAGCTATGGTTAGTATCAATATCGTAGCCAGACACTGGCCTCTGATGAAGCAAGAACGGGGCAGGATTACTTTTTGCGTGGAGAGGGTGACGAGGGTGAGGGAAGGGGATGGGGTGAATAGAGATTTAATGGGGGAGGGTCTCACAGAGCTGGGGAAATGTCTGCCTTCCCCCTTCCCCTATGGGAACCCACCTGGTCAAAAGGGTGCAAGTAGCAAACATATTCACGTGCATCCGGTTGTAATATAAATTCAACATTACCAATATTTGCACATTGAGCCTGTGCTTGAGTCTAATCTGCCCTCATCCTGAAGTTCTATGCAGTTGTCAACGAAAGCTCGACCAACACATATCTCGGTCTTCATAGCAGCTAGACGGTGTTGTATCGTCTGTGGAACATCATTTCGAATAGGCGTATCATAAATAACATTGATTAGTCTGGAAAGATTTTCATGGAAAATGAGAAGTAATAGACGTGAGTCGAGACAAGTGTCTGCAACGGCTACAATGCCCTTGTCTTTCACCTTTAAACGTACATGTCAAGAAAGATGCAGATTTTTTCTTTAGTTTTGATAAAAGAGGGATTCTTTTTGTCACTCTCAAAATGCATGATTCTAGTTGGGGTAATCCAGTCCAGCTGTGAGGGGCGTACTTCATTTCGGTCTTTTCAAAAGCCCAAACAAATTACAGCCTGTTGCAGCGGGTTACGTTGACGTCACTAGAATGGTGCTAGCAGTAGAAAACCATGGAGACCAGTTTTAGATCGTACGACCAATGTATTTTGCAAGTTTGGTACATTTTAAACATTTGTTTTCTCTTTGCCTGCTTGGAATTATTGTTGGATCATTTTCGTACATTGCCTACCAAATCTGGTTAATGGGTCTGTTCAGGTGAAATTATACACTGTCATCAATACTTACTTAAAACACCTTACGCTCAACAAAAATGAAACAATTCTAAGTAAATATAGGACAAATATTCAGATTGCTGTAGTTTTATAATAAAGGAGAGGGAAAATTCAAATTACAGATAAATAAAATAAATTTAATACACTCCGTAGAGCCCCCAGTCATAAACCTCATTTTTGAACTTTGCTTGGCTTAGAAGTTAATAAGTTTTTAATTTAAAAACATGCTTGGAGTTCCCCCTCCCAACCCGAGGGCAGCCCATTCCCGCCCGGAAATTATTTTTTCTTCATCAAAATGCAATGAAAAACATGCTTGGAAAGTTTCACTAGAGAGTAGCGTTATTCTGTTGGGAATTTTTGCAGTGTGCAAGGTAGAGGTAAAAAAGGTGCAACGTTCAAGCGTATCCGATTCCTTGTCTGAAAGTAAATGGTAAAATAATAAGTAGTGAGCTACCACTAATGCATAATGTGATAAATTAATGTTAGCGTCATATAAAATACAGTTATGTACCTGCAGTTTGGAAAGCGACTTCCCGAAAGCTTTCCTCTTGCGAACATATTCACGGGTTATTTCAAACATATACTCGGCATGCGCCTGGCAGCCAGCACCAAGGAGAAGGCGTTCCCGTGGTAACTGCTCCATCAAAAGGTAGAAACCTTTGTCCAGTGCTGCCTCTCCGCCTAAAAGGGCGGAGGATGGGAGACGTACGTCTTCGAAAAATAATTCAGCTGCATCCTGAAATTGTAGAATGAAAGTTCTTTATCAAACCGAGGTTTTCCAAAAGGGTTAACAGTTGTAGGCTGGTATGACTGCGTTGATATCGCTTCTTAACTGAGAAATGATCTTAATGTTGAGGGCTCGAAGTCAAGAGGGATTCAGGTCTAATACTCTTCAAAACTTTTATTAATCTCCACCCTATGACGGGTCAATGCAAATGACCTGCCCCCACAAAAATTCTAGCACCTACACTCTACGAGACCGAATTACTATTGCATAAATTTGGACCCTCACCCTGAATCTGGTCAGAGTGTTTATCAGCAGGAGTTATTATCAGCCTTACAGAACGAGCCAATATACCGTAATGGAAAATCTTTCAAACGTGAAGATAAAAACTTTCTAAAACATCTGAAAAAAAGGCACATGCACATAATAGTTACATTGTCAATGAAAACAAGTCTACGCTACGAATTGTCATGTCTCCTCTCGTGTGACAAGTTTTCTATGATTCTTGACATGACTGTATAGTCCAAGTTAGACAACTTTACATAAGCTACAACACACCTTTACCGTTTACTGTCTAGAAAGACTGTGCCTTGACAGGCGGTTACCTGCAGCTGTGAAGATTAGTATCTGCGCGTGCGCATGCTGTATCTAACCTTGACGTATGTAACAACCTTTAGTTTCGTGATTGTGCACAACTTATTATTGTAACGCTGTGGTATGTGCGCGCTATGTACAACTCCCTGCTTCTAAGAAGACGAGTACAATGACAAATGAAAAGACAAGACTATTTTGCCCTGTGGAGAGTACGGACAAGCACAGACATGAGCAGATTACAGCTG
Source organism: Holothuria leucospilota (assembly GCA_029531755.1). Classification (NCBI taxonomy): domain Eukaryota; kingdom Metazoa; phylum Echinodermata; class Holothuroidea; order Aspidochirotida; family Holothuriidae; genus Holothuria; species Holothuria leucospilota. The sequence continues at coordinate 11,694,111 of CM055969.1, read as the reverse complement.
CAGCTAAATCGCTGCAGCTGTGACTTATGGTTTGTATGTTTTATGCATGCTATCAGCGACGGGCAGTAAAGAACTTAAGCTTACAGTTTGAGTCTATGAACATCTCCTAGTTTTGATCGTTACTCCTCGACATTTCCGTTCAATAGAAGTAGAATCCTCATTTATACCGAACCAAGGTTGCTAAAAGCACTATTTATTAAGAAGTAAAAAATGAATAAAACAAAAATACACACATAACTACATTTATGTAAGTCTACTCTGTTGCAATTGGTTTCCCCATCTTGGAATTGGGAAAGACCTCAACAAATGTGAAGATGACCGGCAAAACTACGCCAGCAGGAACAGGGGAAAGGTTGGTTCATCACATTGCTTCTAATGTTGTCTTTCCATTGACCGATGGAGGATTTTTTCTTGAAGATTCATAAAGTAGAATGCATACCTGACCAAAGCGTGAGCATGAGATGCACCATGGCAGGGGCTGAGTTTAGAAAATTTGACATTCTAAACGCCCTAGATTGCAGGAAATCACACTCAAATTTGTCTCGACAGTTAAAGTCTACCAAGAATGCTTATGTTAGAACATAGGTACTCTACGTCTGCCAAACGTGGTGCGTTAGTGTAGTGTAGACTAGAGAGGGCGGAAATCATGGTTCATGTAGCCGGACTGGCTGCTCGATCCATCCCTAACCCCCACAGGGGCTAGGGAAGTCCCCTAATCCGCCACTGGGTCCATCTGATTTTGTTAGTGGTTCGAGACTGGGTGGGGGCAAAGGGTTTCCGGGCATTTTTTCCTCTTGTGCTTGGTGCGTTAGTTATGCCAACAGAAGAAAACTTACCAGATTTAAAAAATGATCGACATCGTTAAACATACCGTTGATTTTTGACCAATTTTCTCCAAAATTCTTCCCTTGTTGAATCCGGGCATGTGATCTTCCACTAAGAAAAGGGATATTCCATGAGCTTTGCTCTTTGCACTCAGCTGTGTAACCGCTACAACAATGACAGTATTCGCCAAGTATCCGTTGGTAATGAAGACCTTAGGGGAAAAAATGATAATGTAGGCAAATATTTGATTGTGAGATAACAAAGGATTTAAAAAATGATAATGAACAGGAGTTGCTCCAGATTGTTTCAATGCACAATGCAACCAAAATGAAAAAAAAAAATGAAGTATCGATGATTTTGTTTCAGTAGACCTAAGCTTTATTTAAAACTACAGAGGCTCCAAAATGCTAATGTTTTGGATCAATGTGATGCATTCACACACCATGTATGGGAAATTGTCATGTCTAACCTAGAGATATCATACTAACAAGGTTTTCAAAATTGACAAATGGTGCGCTGAAATGACTTCTAACCAAACACAAAAACAACATCATTCACAAAAACAGCATATTTGCATTAAACAGTGTAAATGATGCCATTTTTAAGTTTTTTTAGCTTCCAAGCATAAAAAAGCAGATGACCTAAGATGGCCTTTGACCTCAACTAAAGGAATGGGGTTCTTCCTCCTCCTATAATGCATTTACATGCCGAGTATGAACAGCACCCATAATTCCTACCTGGAAATATCCGAAGTTAACAAGGTTTCCCAAATTTTGACAATACAGTAGATGACCTTTGACATCCAACAAGAACAACATCACCCTTCCTCTTCCTATAATGCATCTCCATAGCCAAGTCAGAAGAGTATCCCTGCTTCCTATCTTAAGATATCATGTTAACAACTTTTCAGAGTTTGACTCTGATGACCCTAGATGACCTTGACCTTCGACACAAACACCAGAGTTCTTCCGCTTGACATAATGCATCTACATGCTAAGAGAGTAAACAGTAACCACGATTCCTACTTCGAAATACGGTGCTAACAGAACTTTCACAGTATGACCTCCGATTACCTAGATGACATTTAACCTTCACCAAAACAACAGGGTTCTTCCTCTTGACACAATTCACCTAAACGCTACGTATGAAGACTTTCCACGCTTCCTCCCTTGCTCTATATCGTGTTAACAAGGTTTTCCTCTTGACATAATGCATCCACATGTTAGTATGAAAAGTATCCATTCTTCGTAAATTGAAATATAATGTTAACAAGGTCTTCGGTGTTTTATCACTGATGACCCTAGATGACCTTTGACCTTCAACAAAAGAAGAGGGTTCCTTCCCTGACATAATGCATCTACATGCTTAGTATGATGAGTATCCATGCTTCCTACCTTGAGATATCATCTTAACAAGTTTCTCAGAGTTTGACATCTGATAACTCTAGACGACCTTTGACCTTCGCCAAAACAAAAGGGTTTTTCCTCTTGAACATAATGCATCTACATGCTAAGTATGAAAAGTATCCATGCGCATCTTGAGATAATTTGTTGACAAGGTTTCTAGAGTTTGACCTCTGGTGATCTTTGACCTTCACCAAAAGCAATAAGGTTCTTTCACTTCCCATAATACATCTACATGCTACGCATGAAGAGTTTCCATGCTTCCTATCTAAGTTGACATAATGTCTTAACAAGTTTTTCAGAGTTTGATCTCTGGTGACCCCAGATTACCTTTGACCTCCACCTAAAACAATAGGCTCTTCCTCTCACTACAGGACATCCTCATAGTAAGTATGAGAACTGTTTGAGTTTTCCTTTTTGAGTTATCGTATTAACGAGCTAAGCGTCACAAACACACACAAACACACAAGTTGTTTTTTTACATACAAACCGAGAACCTTACTTCCTTAACCCTAAATTTAACAGTAGACTGTCTATTGTTGGAACTTCTGAGGACGTGAGAAATTTATTGAATTTCCTTCTGAGGACGTGAGAAATTTATTGAATTTCCTTCTGAGGACCTGAAATTCATTCCTCAATCTGAATGCCAAACAAACTCACACATACACACGTACACACATACTGATGGCGTAGTGGAAAGTGCTCGGTTTCTTACACAGACGGCCCGGGTTCAAATCCCTTTCGATGCACTTCCTTTTTTCATTTTTTGTTAATATTTGGTGGGAGTCAAAGGTCATGTGAGATCAGTGGAGGCAAACTGTTAAAACGTCGTCAGCTAAAGCACCAATGGTGCTGCAGCTCAAATCGAACCAAAGAGGTGTGTGGCAGTTACACTAAATTTTAAAAAGATCTCTCAATTGCTGTTTCGAAAGCAACAGATACATTGAGGTTTCGGTGATCATAATACAAGCAAGGCCAAGTTTCTAAAAAGATAGTTGTAATAGGTCATTTTTAACTGCATTGCTGAGCATTTTTATGATGGCTGGTATCAATGGATCACCGAGGGAGGGGCATTGGGAAATAACCCCTCAACATCCCCAAGTCCTACTTGATATGTAGCAGACGACAGACCTCTTTTGTATCAACTTTTAAGTATTGCAGAAACTTCATGACCTTGGGAGGGCAATCCTTATAATTCCAACACCTTGATCTCCTTTTAATCACATCTCCTTGCTCTATTTAAATGTCCAGTAGCTTCTGGTTTTGACACAAAATATACAGTTACAGTTAATAAAAATCTGAATGAACTAGACAATTGCCACTCATGCACAATGGACTTCATTTTTCCAGGACACTGTGACATGTGACCTGCTGACCATTCCGTCCAAGACACTGTGGCATGTGACCTGCTGACCACTCCGTCCAAGACACTGTGGCATGCGACCTGCTGACCATTCCGTCCAAGACACTGTGGCATGTGACCTGCTGACCATTCCGTCCAAGACACTGTGGCATGTGGTCTGCTGCTTCCCATACTGTCCCAATTTACTACAAAATACGTTTTGTTGTTTCTAATACGCTGTACTCACAAAACACTTGTAACGTTGATAGGCCTAAATTAGCGCAACACCCCCATCTGAGCCACTGCTCAAGGATCACTTAAATTCCTAAACAGCCCATCTGACCCAATAACCATGGATTACTGCGACCAACTTTCAAGAAATCCCTTGCTAGTTAAAAGAGTAAAAGCAAGAACCCTTCAACAGGCAGCCCATACAAGATAATTTGTCCCTTTTCAGGGTTTTCACTCAGCATTTTTTCAGGAGTCACAGACCCCTCAAAATAAATTTACAAGAGTCAAATTTAAAAGGGAAGGGGTCAAAATAAATTTGAGTTTAATACAACAAACTTTATTCCTGTTTTTTGTTTATTTTCTATATTTGTGATGCTTTCCCACTATCTTTTTCTTGTAAGACATGATATTCAATCTGTTGATAATCAACATGGGAACTGGAAAGTGCTACATTTTGTGAATTAATTTGCACAATGAATGTATTGGCAAAATTGCATTATCATTACTGATTGTTAGGGCGAAAAAGCTGTGCGTCAGTTTGACCCCAGAGGTTTTGTGTCTGTGCGTCAAAATGAAAAGTTGTGCGTCAGTGACCCGGGTGCCCGAGTCAGTGAAATCACTGCTCTTATTGCTATGATGTTTGCCACCATGGAGCTAATAACCTTCTGAAAGGTATTAGCTCTATGCTGCCACAGGGAATTTAGAATATACAGTTGCCATCAGAGCAGGGAACTTTGCAAGGAAGAGGTATTATCAATTAAAACTCATGCACGATGATGAATAATAATGATGTTAGCAGAATCATTCCCTGAAGCAATGCATATTTCAATCAGAACTGAAAGGACCGTTTGTCATGTAGCACTGTCATTTGTTGATCTGATGTATTCATGATTTATAAAAATGTTTTAACCTACCTCAGACAAGCCCAAATGAAAAATTCTTGCATACCTTATCTGAGTCACTACTCAAGAATAGAATTACTCTGAAACAGTTTCAAGAGATCCATTGTTACTTGTGGGTGAAAAAGCCTTCAGAGTATTTTAAAGAATGACCCAAAGTGACCCTTAAATGACCTGCAACCTCAAATTCGACACAGCACGTGAGTCACCTCTAAAAGGTTACAGTGACAAGGTTTCAAGAACAGTGGCGTAGCTAGATATTTTTTGTGGAGGGGCAAAAGCCAAAACATTCCGACAGATCATCACAGATTTTCGACTCCCACTGCCATAGTTGTACGATTCGAAATTCTGGGGACCTTTTTTTTTTTTTTTTTGCTTTCCCGGCAATTTGGGACCGACTTTTGATTTTCACGTTGATATTTAGATGTGTAATTCTGGTTAAAAACATAACAAGTGTTGTAAGTGTTTCAAATGAGTTGTTTTTATTTATTTCCGACAGAGGCATTCGGAGGCTTTGTGGGGGGGGGTGACCGCCCCCTGCCCCCCCCTCTAGCTACGCCACTGTTCAAGAACATCTACTGATATTTGAGGAGAAACAGTTGAATGTACTTTCAAAGAATAGCCCCCTAACAAATGACTACAAAATGAGTTTTGGCCTCAAATTCCTAAACATCCATGCACACCACCGCTCAAAGATTCCTGTGGCCAATTTTCAAAAAGATACATTGTTACTTGTAGAAAAAGGAGCATTTAGCATATTTTCAAAAGATAACCCCAATAACCCCTGAATGACTTTTTCACCTTAAATTTTTGAACACACTAGCTAGCCCATGGTCCAAGGATCAATGTGTCCAAATTTCAAAAAGATCCATTGTACAATGTGGGAATAGCAACACATTTTGCACAAATTTAACAGAAGGGGGTTTGGACCTCTACTGGCTCCAAACGACATGAAATCCAAAATCCTTGTACACTCCAATAGTAGGCTAGGGAAGTATCATTCTTACCCGCTTGCGGGATCATGAAATATTCTGGGTAAGGAAAGATAAGTTTTGAAATTTTCCCTATAATGGCCTGTAATGATCCCTAAATACCTTTGACCTTGACTTCCTGGTCACATGTAGCCCACCCGTCCTCCGTCCCTCCATGAAAGAGTGTGGCTACGCTACAGCACAGAATAACAAGTACATAATCTCTCACAACCCAGCCTTAGCTGTTACACCAGGCATGTCTACCACCACTGTCAAACAGGTGTAAGATTACACACAAACGTTTATCTCTCCTTCACCTTCATATAGTTTACATGGAGTATCGTAAAACAGAACATGTATCACAGACATTTATGGACAGACAATGTCTATACTATTTGATGTAGCAACTATCCCGAGATATGAAGTGTCATGTGAAAATTATCAGTTTGGTTTTATTATCTTTATCATCTGTGTGTACATAACAGGGTGAAGAGCCTAAACTCCACCAATGAACTAGGTTAAAACGGACTTGAAACAAATCAACAGTCAACTAACGGCAATAAGACCGTCATACTAGTACAGTCTATTGTTGATGCACACCATGAAGGCAACTTAATAATCACAAATAATAAACAACCTTTATAACGTGATAAAATCAAAAAGCTCTAAAGCGCATAACAAACGTGGCATAAACAAGAAAAACAAAACTTCACAAGCACACTTTTCGTACCTTTCATTTATTCCAGTGTGCATGTGGGGGGGGGGGGGGGCTTGAGATGAATACACAATATCAGGACGTCCACAACATCTTCAGGTCCGGCAAGTTGTAAAGGAGGCCAGGAAGCTACCTCCTAGAATAGTTTTTGAGAACAAAACTATTTCCTATACATATATCACCCCTTGAAATATACCTCGTCACCTGGAAGCCATCTCGCCCCCC